>CM048653.1:44048901-46448901 GCA_026413185.1 Pueraria montana var. lobata
AGGTTTAATGCTTAAGCGTGAGACTCTAGGGATCAGGTCTTGAGTATGGCACTATGACGCTTAAGCTTGAAGAGTGGTGTAACACCCTAAATCTGGGTTTACATATATTCACATTTTAAACTTATTTTAATTTAATAAAATAAATGCGTTGCTTCATTCAATTCTATTAAAAGAAAGAAAGAATCATTTGATCATTTATTTTATAAGGTGCGATAGTTTATTTGATTAGGTAAAACAAGTGAAGTTAATAAAGACCTTAATGGAAATTTTTGGCAACTTTTTAATACTTTTTATTTCATTTTATTTTCGAAAGTTGTGTTTCGCTTAATAATTAAAATGTGTTATTTAGGTTTGCAAGGAAACCATGTAGCATTGTTTTGATCACAAGTAAGCATTTAATTTCAAGTTGAGTAGAATAAATAAAAAGGGATATTTTTTTGTTACAAAATATACATATATACATGAAATAGAGAATTTCATAACTCAAATATTTATGGAGCAATAGTAATATATACTTCCACAAAGTGCATACCAAATACACAGGGTAATAGAGTACGAAGACTGAATATACATACCAAAAATCTGAAACCTAGGTCTACCCATATCCAAATACAAAAAAAGGGAAAAACCTAGTCTCAGAGCAATCATCTCCAAACCCAACCCTGCATGTTAGACTAATCCAAAGAAATAGGATAGCAGAGGGTCTTTGACAAGATCCCTAAGAAGAAATCTAGTGGTCATTGTCCATAGGATCCTTCATAGAATCTTCCTCAAAGTTCTCCAAATCCTTCTTAAAAACCTTGACTCACGGTTCCCTAAGTTCACGATTAGCGGTGGATCCCCCTAATGGCACTCACCTAATTATGCCTCCAATTCTTGACATAAAGGTGTTGGCGAAAGGTGGGAAGCATAAGACCAAACGTTAACTCCTTTGATGGTGTGGCATCGCAAACAGTAACAGGTACAGATGACCCCTTCGAAGACACTTTGAAAGAGAAAGACGAGGACGATAACATCTTTGCGATCTCCACAGGTACTGCCACCGGTTCCTAAAATAAAAAAGTAAGGGTGAACTCTTTACTTCATCTAGCAAACATAAAAAATGACTTAAAAAGTCACATGCACATTCTACTAACCACTACGATATGGTTAACTAACAATCATACTCGAAACCTAATCATTTCCATTACTATTTCTATTATTTTCTTATTGGCCAACTGCCACTGGAACTCCTAGAACTCATTCGTCTTACACAATTGAGTTGGATGACTATTGGGAGTACACCTCTCACCATGGTACTATGGCGGGCTCTCACCAACTGATGGTGTCTGTATTTTTGTCAAGGTGGCTGAGTCAGCTATGTGATCTATCGTCACAACTCAATTCACCTCCAAGGTCGCAATGCCTTATGATCATCTCCCAGGTACCAACTGTGGTCATCCATTACTTGGAGGATTGACTCCTTCATAACTCTCCTCATAGGGATTATTCTTTCTCGTCACAGTGGGGTTCCGCTACACGGTAATGGACGGTCGAATAGACGCCGAGCCTGAGACCCCGTCTCTGCTAAAAAATTATATGTACAAGGACATTTTCCTTCATCACCTTTCTATGGGTGACTGTCACATTACGTTGTGACACGCCTTTCGAACTCCACCCCCTCTCTTTGGTATTTTCACAGCTGGAAATTCCCCACATGACTCTCTTTTCATCTTGCAATTCTAGCAATCTGCCATACACTCGTATCATCCTTGTACGACTCTCAACTCAACATGATTCATCATGCATAGACAATTTTATTATGTTTTATGTATTTCCTTGCTCTTTCAAAACTTTACAATTTTATAAAATATTAACTTACCATTTATTCCCCCAAAGAAAGGTCCTAGGTTTATTTCTATGTCCAATGCATAAAAAATAGAGTTAATTAATTAAATTCTATTTAATAAAATAAAATCTTACATCCTAATAAATGGTGCTCTATGTTAAGGTTTCATTTATCTTTAAATGGCAACCTTGCCCTGAACACTAGAACAAAGTTCTAGTCTTCAATAGTACTATCGCGCTCGAGTCTTGTGAACACATCACAGAGACAAACAACATCATCACAAGATCCATCCTACAGTCAAAAGACTGTATCACACAGGCATTCACAAAACATATTTCAAATATTAAATACCCAAGATTCACATCATTGGGACTTAAAACGAAACAGAATAGGTCAATGGAGATTACATATCCACTGCATTACAAAATTCACACCTCGATAAACAAACATTACAATTCAAATAATTATATCACATTAACAAAATTGACCAAATGAGGTTGATTTATCTTTGGCAGTACTGAATGTGAGCTCTCACTGATTGTAGCAAATGACCTCGAAATTAATTTTTTTTATATAGAATTGAATCTCTTGAATCCTATTTTTCAAAATGGTTTCCCAATTGTAAAATAGACATCTAGAGAATTTTCTAAAATTCCTACAAGTTGGTGGTACCGAATTTGACTTTCCAGTGAACATGGTTCAAAGAAATTAAATTTTCTAACACTTCCCAAACTTGTTTTGAGCTGAAATTTTTACAGTAGAAAGGTAGCATCTTTATATTTCTAAAAGGTAACTCTTGCCCCCAAATTATTTCGCTAGTGTTCCCAGTAAATTTATTTCTAACAGCCTAAGTTTCAGACTCAAAACAGAGTTCAAAACCCTTGCCCTGTTTCATTTTAAAAAGTCAATTTAGAAATTGGACATGATAATATTTGTAATTTATATGGTTAAAAATCTTGTTTTGTCTAGTTTTTTTAATGGTACAAACACGAAAAAGAAAAGATAAGTACACAAGTGTAAAATTGGGAAAAACCGAGGCATGTTCCAACAGGACAGCCACTTTGTGGGTCATGGATGAACCCCGATTTGAAGTTATCTGACCAAGGTGTCAAAATTAAAATTGTCACATTTTGTGTCTATTTTAATTTAAAACAATTTTAATGAAAAGCCAATGGTTAGATCTTCCAAAAATCACAAAACAGTGGGAGCTGTCCAGGGCTAGACGAACCTAACAGCCACTGCCACTTATTTTGTGGGTTGAATTTCACATGCAAAGCTTACCAAATAATTTTAAGGAATTTTGGGAATGGTCTCCTTTGTTTTAGGAGCCTTCCCAATCAATTTCAAAATCAAAACCACCCCAGGGACAGTACATACAATCCCACACAGCCACTGCCTAAGGGTTTCCAACCCATTCCATCAATTTCCCAAGTTCAAACACCAAGCAAACACAACACAATCAACAAGAGGGGCATGCATGCATGTTGTGGTTGAGACCCCTAACCCTCAACCCCATTTCAACAGAACAAGAGAATCCACAAAGAGTTCCCCTCACCTTGGAGGATGCTTGACCGAGAGAGAGGAAGAGATGGTGGAGAGGATGAGGTTAGTTGGTTGTGGTGAAGGAAAGCCTTGGTCTTGGCTTGCATGCAAGGCTTGCAAGAAGAAAAAATGGCTTCCATTGGGCACCAAGAAGTCTAGCCCAGCTGAGGGGAAAAGGAGAGAGAAGAGAGAATTTTCTCTTCACTTAAGTGTTAAGTTGTGTGTTAGTGGGAAGAGAGTGAGTGAGTGAGTGTGTAGTGTGTGTGGGTCCGTGAGAGAGGAGAGAGGTGAGAGAGTGAGTGGTTTATTTCAAACTTGGTCACCAAGTTTGATTTTTAAGTGAGAGGGAAAAAGAATGAATGTGTGTGGTTTGAGGGGTGAGGTGAGGCCGTGGGAGTGATTTTGAGAGTGGGGAGGGTTTTGCATGAAATTCAATTGGTTAATGTGTGTGATTTGATATTTTTAGGTACTAAGTTTAATTTACAAAATGAAATTTTACACTGTGTAATCGTAATGAAATGTGATCTAAAATTTGAAACTCAAACATCCAATTAATTTTATAAAACTTCTTGTAATGAAAACTTTTCTAGTTGCTCAAATAAAACTTTCTCTGTAAAGAATTGTTTACAGATAAACTTTATTAGAGATAACTTGGTGTGCAAGTTACTAGAATTTAATATAATTAAAATAATTAAAACCAATTTGAAATCAATTAATTAATTAATACATAGCAATAGATATATTAAATATTTACTACTAGTAATTAATCATAGTTCAATTAATTACTAGCAGGCATAGCAGATAATCACTCATAGACAAATACAAAGGAAAGTAACTACAGAGAATTAATTCTTGAGAATTAATTACAAAGAGTTACTCACAGAGAAATTTTTATATCTTCGATTTTATAACTATATTTCTACTTGACAATTATTTTATTTTCTATCTTTTCTTATTTAAACAAACAATTAGATTCTCATTAATTCTAATTAAACCTCTCACGTTCCTACTTACGGGGTTGAAATTTTTGGGGTATTACATGTTAGAATCTAAGACTTTGGATGATGTCCAACCCCTTAAACTTCGGTTTTTGATGATAACAAATGAGATTAAATTTTGAAGTATCTAATGGTTTATGTTTGAGTATTATAGATACCACACCGTCCAATGCCTCAATGGTATTGCATTTCTTAAACTCAAACTTTATATTTCAATGTGTACAATGTGTCCAAGGAGTAATTGGAAACTTGTTTTTATAAGTACTAAAACCAGCATCCAATGCGCTGTTATAATACAAGTGTCCAATGCATTGCAAAAATTAGTGTGTAAGCACTGCGTCCAAATGGGAAGCGTCCAACGCCTATATAACTTACATCATCTTTTTCTATCAAAGTTATATAATGCGTCCATGATTGTGTGGAAGTACACTTATGCTTTTCGATGATGATTCTCTAAAATGTTCTGTTATTCCCTCTCTTTTCTAATGTGACATTTCATTTGAAAATTCCAAAAGTGTACCACAGGGGACCGAAAAACTTCTCTTTGCAGAAACCGTACAAGTAGTGGAGGCGCTGCATGTACTGTTGTCTCCTCCATCTCTCCACCCTAAGCTGACACATAGCAATGATCATATGTTTGTGAGAGAACGGTTATTGGCAAAGGCACAGATGCCACAACGAATATCTTCACCAAGTTGCCTATAAATAGAGGAACAAGCTCATGAAATCAACAACGAAGCATTCAAGTTTTCTAAGAGCTGAAACTCTGCCAAATCAATTGGACGACCTACACTTGTGCAAAAAGAGAAATCTCCTTAGCTTTTCTAAGTTCTTTGTGTATTTGCTTACATTGTAACATCCTCTCTGTGAGAGTTTGCTAAATTTGTAATCAAACAGTTTCTGTTTGGAAAGCCAGGAGTGGCTTAGTGACAAAGAATACTTGGGTGTTCTTTAATCTCAGGGGGAGATTAAAGGTTTGCCAGAAGTGGCTTAGAGAATACTTGTAGCCAAAAGTGGTAGAGTATATAATACTTGTTTGTAATCAGATCTTGATTAGTGGAACCCTTCAAAGGTTTTTGAAGGAGAACTAGACGTAGCTCAGATTGAGTGAACCAGTATAAACCAAGTGTTTTTACTCTTTTGCTTTTAAGTTTATTGGTTATTCTCTTAAGTTGCTATTTTGCATCATACGCACAAGTTTCTTCTCTCTATATTTGCGAAAATTATTTTGCCTCACGCTTGGACAGTATATGAAACGCAGTTCCATTGAACTATTTCTTTTAACGATTAGACGATACTTGCAATCTTTTGCTTTTACAAGTTCCTTGTAAAACTTAATACAGTATATATCCATCTTTGTGAAAAGTTTTTAAAGGTTCTAACAAACACACTATTCAACCCCCCCTTCTAGTGTGATTCTCTAAATTTCATTACATGTGGCGCTCTTATGCTTAAGCATGAAGGTTTGGCGCTTAAGCGTGAGACTCCAGGGAGCAATATTGTTAGTCTAGCTTAAGTGAGAACAAGTTCTAGCTTAGAGAGCATTATGGGGACCCTTTTTATGGGGACCTTTGGGAGAGTGAAGGGGCTATAGTTACATTGTTACTTCCCAAGCTTTTACCCATGTATATGTATGATTGTTTAATGATAATGGTTGCTTTATTGGTAGTTGTATTCATGTGGTTGTGGCTTATGCTTAGGATTGATTGTATGTAACGATAAATCCTTCTTAATAAAAGACACCTAAAATACTTAAGACTATACCTATGCCTCTTAGTAAAAAGGTAGGGAGTTTACCCTAAGTTTCAGAAAAGGCTTTTAAGCAAAATTTATAGTTTCACGAAAGGTTTTCAGAAAAAGATATCCCCTCAGTGACATAGGGTGGAACCTTCCCCGGTACCAGTCATGTCTAAGAGCCGCATGCTCGGCGTACAACGGTGTGCAAAGGGGTTAGGATCCTCTATATCACCAAATCACCAAGGAGTGATGAGTTTCAAAAAGGTTATGAAAAGGATTCTTTATGAAAAGGTTTTATAAAAGAGTTTCAAAGGAAATTTATGATCCCAAGAAAGGGAATAAGTTATGCAACCCATGAGGAGTTGTAAAAGTAAAGGGCTAAGAGGCCCCCCTAGAGGTGAGCAAAGAGATCGTCACCCAGACACCCATGGGGGAAAACCAACCATCTTCACTAAGTGAAGAACAGGTTCTTCATAGTGAAGAACAACATATTCTTCAGTAAGGGAATAATGTTTTAGAGGAACATGCCTTCGGACAACGAAAGGTGGTTCAATTGCTTTTGATTGGTGGTAGTAAGAGGTCATAGTGGGAGGGACGTATCTTCTAGCTAGAGCTCAGCAAATTAAGGAAATGACAGGACTCAAGATTATAACTTAATAAAAAGATAACACAAACCACACAGCTATAGAAACCAGTTAGGAAATGTTGATGTGTATGATGTATATGTGTTCCTTGTGTTGATGTAGAGGTTTCGTGAGCCTAGATGTTAAAGTGAGCGATGTGAGGTATACCTATACATTAAATGAGGACATGTATGTGATGTAAGCTACCAAGTGGTATGCAAGATGTTGCACCTCACAGAGAGGCTATATAGGCCCTAGTCGGGTTAAAAGGAAAGGAAAGGTTAAGCATGTTCTCGTCTAATGTTATAGAAAAGTGAGACCTTGGTGAGTGGTCAAGAGTAACATAATGATGTTTAGGTGCCTTAGTGCACTAGTGGCCCTAGATTTGGCATAGGAGGCCAACTCTATGTGCCTAAGCAAAGGTTAAGGTATGCTCCAAAGAAACAGTAACGTCGATGTGATGAGGTAATAGTTGTGACTGTAAGTATAAAGAAAAGAAAAGAGAAGCCATGAAGGTTAAGTAAGAGATCTCTAGAATAGAAAGTCAGCCTAGAGTCCTTAGAGCACTCACTGAGACATTATGTCTCATCCCTTTTAGTTTCATGTTTTTACAGGTTTGCAGGTGGATGCCTTGTGGGAGGAGCTTGGAGCATGGAGTTGCTTGCCAATATATGGGAATTTGGTTTATGTTTTATGTATCCTGCTTTGAGCATTGCACTAGATTACTTCATGTAATATATGTTAAGTTTTAGTTTCCGCATAGTTAACTCTGATATTCTTATATGCTAAGTTTTTATAATTTAGTAATATAAGGAGACAAAGGTAATATCCTCTAGGGTGTTACAACAGCCATGTGCCTAGTACATTCCTCTTCTACCGTTTAAATGATAATTAACTTTTATCATTCGTTTTGCCATCAAAATCTAATATACTATTTTATAATTAGAAAGGAATATAACGTTATGAACAACTGCCTTATAATCACTATTCATTTGTCAAGTATTGCAATAATGGTCATTCCCCCTTGCTATGCGAAATAGTGTTAAGTGTTAATTTCTGTAGCTCATGTAAGACCTTTACTCTTCTTAATTTTTTAATTTGTATGGGTAAAGAATTTTTAAATTACAGATTTTATTTTATATCTTACAAAATTAAGTGGTATTTTATAATTGGTATCCCACTTTCATTTCTCAACGATGTGGAGGTGGGGTTGATGGAGTACAAGCCAAATATTATCATTAGTGTCCATCCCTTGATGTAACATATTCCATTGTGGGTTCTAAAGTGGAAAGGTTTGCAAAGGAAAGTGTTTTTGTCATGGTAATCAGAGACCTTAGTACCTGCCATCATACTTGGTTGGTTCACTGCAACTTAATTTTAAATTTTTGTAGTTTGAATTAAAGCCTGTTAATTTGTGTTTATGAACTCTAATTTTTGGGTTTCATCTTTAGGTGAACACATGATATTCCCTTTTACATGAGGTGGACAAGAAAGCCTTAGACGATCCCCTTGAAGACTCTCAAATTCGTGTTTAACTGACATTTACAAATTGATTACTTGTTTACAAACTCAATGCATAAAAATAATATTTCCTACATTTTGCAAATTGAATGAATAAGAAAGCCTTTTTAATTCTAAGCTCTTCTTAATTTATTAAAAAATGATCATTTTTGAAATGTGAGATGCTACAAATTCATGAGTTTGGTATGTGGAGGTTACCTCTACTTTTTTTATAATTATATATTTTTTAGGATTTTCTACTTTGATATTTGAATCTCTGACTTATCTTATCTAGTTTTATGGTATATATTGGACATAAAGTTAAGTATTTTTGCAGGTTTTTATTTCAAACATAAGGATGAAACTATAATTTAATCACATTTATTATAGGTTTCTCGCGTATGTTGCTATCATTTGTATAAAGTCTTAAGGATCATTCACGAATTACCTACTCCTCTTTGTAATCCTAATATAGACTAAGAATTGAAATGGTTACACTAAAATTGTTCATTACCAAATAATTTACTTTTTGAAACAGTGGTTTTTTTAGACAAAAAAGGCATGACAATAATGGCAGCCATCCCAACAAGGTTGGCACCCTGCCACTACCTGATACTTGTAGCATGTGAAGGATATATTAGAAACAAAGATATCATCCACCATTGTTGTCTAAAAAATACACTATTATTGAATTTTAGGTCAGAATGTAATGGAGATACTTCACTCAATCTCCAAAATTATTGATTTTCTTTCTAATTATACTATATAACATTGACAGCCATCTCCACTGTGCAACTCACTCAGTATCACTAGAAGATTTTGGAGAATTTGAACATTGCTATCAAGAGTACTAAGAAGCCCTATGTTGTGAGTTTTCTTCCTTCTCTATTGCTTTTCATGAAATAGCATATACATTCTTCATATTTCGTGGCTTCATTATTAGTTTACTGAGTTTTATAATTTTTTATACCTGAGTTTTATAATTTTTGAACATGAGTAATTTTAAACTTCATATGAAGACTTGGTTTGCATGGCACTGTTCATATGTATTTTTGCTTCTCATATACTCTAGGTTGTACTACCACTTGGTTTACTTTGCTATGACTTAGTTCTTTGTATTAACTTCCATAAATATTAATAACAAATTATAAAAAATACTAGGTAATAAACATTTATCCTAGAATATTATTTGGAAAGACATGGCAGGGAAAACAAAGAAAACTTTTTGGGCATGGGGAATCATCATTGATGTTAATGACTATTGTAGTTGTGTTACATATTTTGTAATTAGTGTATTATTGTTTCCTACTTGTGGTTGATGTATTTATTATAATGAGGGGTTGGGATTCACTCTTATGCTTGGATGTAAGCTAGATAAAGTCACTCTTGATGTTTCCTTCTTTAACATTATCAATAACACTCATTTTCCTCCTTTATCATATTTTACCTTTTTTATTTTCTTGTTCATTTCTTCAACTGTGGAAGTTTTTTAAAAAGGGCGTTACGGCTTTGCATGCAAATGAATGTGGTCCGAAAATACCTTTTAGACCATATGTTTTTCTTTCTTTTATATCAATTATGTCCTTATAAGCTATGTTACAAAAATAACATATAGCTGACATGACCAATAGTCAGGCCTCTTTAGTGAGTGGTTTGAAGAAGCTAAGAAAAACTAATCATTAATAAACTTTTCTGCAATTAAGAAGCTAGCTTTTTTTGTTGTTAACTCAATTGTGCATAAATGAAACCCAAAGGCTTTAAAAATAAAAGGCCAATTAAATATTTTATAGGATTGAACTTAAGAACTATGGAAATGATTATTAATTACTTAACCTATATTACAATCAAATCCATTAAATAACTAAATATAGACCTTATAGTTTAATGGATATTGGAGATTCTCAAGCTTTATGTCTACACTTATTTGATATATGGCATTAGCATGCGCCAAATAGGGAACTTTAAATTTACAATTTGTGGTGGTTTTTGAGCGTCAGAATTTGATTTTTAATTTAAATTTCAAAGTTTGATTTCTGACAGTTAAAAACTGCCACAAATCAGAGGAAAAAAAATGAAAATAAAATTGCAAGCTGAAACACATCACAGTGTTGTCTCCTCCGACAGTGATCACAGTGTTAAAACACATCACATTCTTTTTACAAATCAAACTTCTTAATTCTGAATCTTCTGGCAAAATGAAGCAATTCACTATCTGAATATAATTTACATTTATAATTGTTCCAGTAATCTAGAACTATTTCACCCAATAAGTGTATAATCAATAATACCCATTTTCATTTAAATTTTACATAGTTAAAAGAATAAATTCCGAAAGATATTCATTGATGCATTGGTATACTCCAACTAAATTGTTCAAGTTTTCCCCGGGTAGAAGAGATAACGACAGATCCGAAAGGTGCATATACAACAAATGTGGTTATGGGAAGGGTTTAAGACTCAATAAACAACTATTGTGCAATATCATTAAGAAGGTTCAGAACAGGGGCTTCACCACAAACAGCTATGAGCACACGCAAACTGGACTCCATAGTGACGTACCTACTCCCCGACGCGTCATTCAGCTACCCTGAGACGCTGAAAGCCAAGCCGATCACGATCTGTGAGCTGGCATTCCTTCCGTACGTGCCGCCGACGATGCCGCGACCTTGAACAGGGAAGGCGCCGCTGAAGAACAAGAGGAAGGAGTATCATTTCGACAAAATGTGTGTCATTTTGGACAAGACCAAGGCATCTCTATTGGCACAAACCCTCACCGTTGTGGAAAAAGTGTGTCGTTTCGGAGGGCCCACAGCGGCGTTGCTTTGAGGGGGATTTTGGCGAGAAGAGCGGCGAGGGTCAGGGGGTGGACAAGGATTCGACCAACTGGAGGAGGAAGAAGCAACGAAAGGGGTGGTGGGGGTTGGGTTCAAAGAGTGAGGTTTGAGATTGTGGAGTGCGGCAGCGGCAATGGCAGAAGAAGGGGAAGAGAGTGGGCGTCAGTGGTGGGGGAGTGGCGGAAGCAAGAAGGGAAGGGGATGAGATTTTTATTTTGATGTTCAAATTCAGAAGTAGGAAAGGTGGAAGCAAGAAGGAAGGGTACTAGGAAAAGAAGATTGTCTCGGTCTCATCTTCGCATTTTTTTTTAAGTTTTGGTGGTTAAAAGCCACCACAAACTACAAATTCCATATTCCTTGTTTGGTTATGTTAATGGTATATGCGACAAAGGACTAAAAAACTAATTATCGAATTCTAGGGACTAAAAAAGGTAACTTTAAATTTGGAGGACTAAACAAAATAGTGACCCAATTTGGAGGACTAAAAACATATTTAAGCCTATGAGACTAAGGGGATATCAAATGAGCATAATTACAGAGATTATTTTATGAATTTGAGCAAGAACATTTTATAGCTTGAGCCAGCAAGAAATGCAATGGAATTATGGAAGTTAATCTTGTGTAAATTACAGGTGATATGCATAAGAAAAACTTAGCCTAATTGGCAAGTAGTTAACAAACCAACCACCTAAAAATTCATTGCAATAAGACAAAGAAAGAGTTTGCAAAAGCAGTTCACAAACTTATTTTCCGTGAAATTATTAAAACAAGTGCTATTGGCACGGATTGACATAACATAGAACTCAATTGAAAATTCAAAAAACAAATGTTGCATTTTTAATAAAACAAAACAATACCATACATTTGGTCACATGTATTCAACTTGAATTGTACGCATAAACCTCAAAACTTACCATTATCGTATTTCCACTTCAGGATCAAGGGAAGGAGTTTCAATACAGAAATCTGTTCGTGTTCAAGTTCTGATTGAACAATGATTGTGAATAATGATGAAATAGTTGATGACAAACCAGGCACCCATGGTATCCCAAGATCCTTCTTTGCAGACAACAAGCGCCTTAATAGTTAACATACGGGTTCATGAGTCATGACCACCAGGGTGCCACTGAAGACACATAATTGAGCTTCCATAATCAGCTGCTAACAGGGATCAATGATAAAAGAGAAGGGCATAAATTGCATTAATCAAGGAAAGTAGGAAACAACATCATTAAAGCAATAAAGGCAAATGTGAACAGTAAATTACAAGGGACATACTGATTTCAGTACCAAGAGGGAGGAGCAATGGGGATGGCATGTTGATGATGATGATGATGATAGGATGCGTGTGATATGATAATATCTTAGAGAGAGATGTAGTGGGGAGAAGACAGAGCACTGAAATGAAGCGCAGAGAGAGAGAAAAAGTAGCTGAGTGCCCAATTCACTACAGAAGTTTAATAACTGTTTTATAATTATTTTTAAAAACTATTTTTAGTTTTCAAATAGTAAAAAATAGAAAAACTTGTTTAATTGGTGAAATCAGTTTTTTAGTTAAGTTAAACTGGAAATAGCTACTGGTTTTCAGTTGTAGCCTCCAACTTACCTCACTGTATCACTCCGTGAACCTTCCTTGCTACCAATGCCATTTATTTTTATTTATACTTTTTATCTATTTCTTTCACCTAGAGAACAGAGTGTGTTTGCTATTCTAACCAGTAGATATTTTAACCCATCTGCTTCCATCGAGAACTGACAAGGAAAACTTCTTTAAGCTGTTTCTGTTTTCGAGTTTTTAAAACACCTTTTATGAAAACAGTTTTTAAAATTCAATAGATTTTAGATGATAGACTGAATGAAAAGGAAAGGAAAATTTCTTTGAAACTAGTTTTTAAAACAAATAAATGAAAAGTAAATCAAACAGGCTCTAACATTTCCATAAATAAGTTTATGGAAAGAGGGTAATCGTGGGAAAAAAAAAACCTTAAAATGGAGGTATGTTAGTAAAATGAAGAAGTATAAATAACAATGGCCTGTTATTTTCCTTTTTTATAAACAAACCTAAAGGTATTTTTTAAGGGAAAAACAATCAGTTTAATAATCTATCTATTGGAGGTTTTTTTACCATCAGGGGGCCATTTTTAGAAAAAATTACCGAAATGAATATTTTTTAAAAATATTATGGGATATGGAAAAGTCGTGTTTTAAAACACAACTTCATATAAAGAAGTTTTATTTTAAAACATGACTTTGGTTTCAACTTTTTTTTATATATAGAAGTCGTGTTTTGTATACCGACTTCCTTATTTTTTACTTTTTGTCACCTTTTTTAAGACTTTGTTAGTTTTATAAATTATCTAAATCTTCATTTCCGAGGGAGTGGAACTGGAACTGATGTTGTTAGTTCAACACAATGAACATTTCTTAGGCTTATTTGAAACTAGTTCATCCATTTCATTATGTATGCGACTAGTACTTGGCCTTCCTAAATTCCTTTACCGCATGGCAGGATCGGAAACAAAATTTGGAATCCTATATCGAAATCAATAGTGTTCATTTCCAAGGGAGTGGAACTGATATCAACAAGCCTTGTAAATGTTTTGGATTGCGATTCAGTGTTTTAGATTGCAAAGTATGTGCACAATGAAAATAGATTCGAGAATTTCTAAAACTAACAAAGTAAAAAATATAAGTGGCAAGAAAAGAAAAAGTGTTTTCATTTCTAGCTAGAAAGTAGCAACCATATTCAATCGGGTTTGATAGTGCATGAAAATTTTCCTTTTGTATACAATAATAACATAATTAAAACGTTCCATTTCATAGTGTCAAGAAAAGAAAAAGTGTTTTCATCTCTAGCTAGAAAGTTCTGTAAAAAAAAAAAAAATGTTTTCATTTCTAGCTAGAAAGTAGCAACCGTATTCTATCTGGTTTGATAGTGCATGAAAATTTCCGTTTTGTAAACAATAATAATAACATAATTAAAACGTTCCATTTCAGAGTGTCAAGAAAAGAAAAAGTGCTTTCATTTTTAGCTAGGAAGTTCTGTAAAAAAAATGTTTTCATTTCTAGCTAGAAAGTAGCAACCGTATTCAATCGGGTAGTAGCATTTCATTGGCCTTGATAAAATATTATTTTTACTTTAATATACATATATTGTAAAAGCTTTTACACTGTTAATTAATTAAAAATTATTATTTGTATAATTTAAGATAGTTATCATTAAAGTCAACAAACTTATTATAAATAGAATTTTGCAATTGGATGACAGTTCCAAAAATTGTGCATATATTATTTTTCTATTATTTTTATTTTACCTTTGATGAGATACTTTTTTGACAAAATATTTTCTAATCAATAAAAAGAATTTATTTTTAAATATAAAATTACTTAAGTGAGTGTTATGCATTTTAATAACTTTTTTATATATAAAGTTATAAATTAACATAAAATTAGCATATCTCAAAAATCTAATTATGTACCAATTACTTTAGATTTTATTAATTTTAATAAAACATTTTTAAACCTTCTAGAAGTTTTGTAATTTTGGTAAAAAAAAAAAAAAAAGAAGCTTCATTAACATACAAAAAATTAGATAAATGTACTAAGTTAAACAATTAATGATTTTTAAAGCCCAGCCATGACCACGAATCTTGTTACGAAGTAATACTAACATCGAAAAATAAAAAGTAGCAAAAAATTGATGGGTAGAAAAATTGAGAACTAGAAAAGAATTGGATGAAATAGGGACTCGGAATATGGGTGGTGGTATAGCAGGAATATCAAAAAACTCAATACCCTTCAATTTGCTTTCAAAGGGCACATCACCAAATAATCCTAAACAAAGAACAATACCAAGGAATTGAAAACACAGAACAATATCCCACAAATCGGGAATCCCAATTGGAAATTTGGTTCAATAAAAATTACAACAAATTCAATACATGAAAATTACAAAAGCCGTTCCACAAACTCACTAATTTGGTTAAATGAAAATTACAGAAAATTTAATCTTCCAAAATGACGAAGATCGAAAACAAAGATTGAAATCAACGGTGACCTCCTAGTTAATCTCATAATGCACCGATAGCTTACAAACCGCAATAATGGAGGAGATCGAAATCGTTGTGGAATCAACAATGGTGACAGTGCGGAGGCACCAAGAGCAACTGGCGCGTGCTTGCAGGAAGGGCAACAATTAGAGTTGGTGCTGACAATGATTCAGCCGTCGTCGCACCAGCAACACCATCACTGCGACTTCGAACTGCGACCAAGTCCTTCGGCCACCACCGCAATGCCATCTTCACATCAGCACACAAACCCACCAGTAAGTCTTCTCCTTTGGCTTCGCTCGCAACCTCTTCTTCTCCTCCGTACTCCCTTCATTGTCAGATCTTTTCTCAGATCTGGATTCTTTTGTTAGAGATCTGGGTTTTTTCATATCGACGATGAAAGCAAAGGAGAAGCTTGAGTGAGAGTTGAACGAAAGTCATCCCCAACCCTGAATGAGAGGCAATTTTGGATTATTAAAAAAAAAAAATTTGAAAATAACTTTAATGGAAGGTGACGCCGTCTGGGACAATGGGGCTTAAAGTAATGTTCTAAAATGGAGGGGTATCATGTGTAATCAAAGCAAACCTCAAGGGGAGTCATTGTAATTTACTCTAATAATAATAATAATAATAATGTGGGATAAATTTTTTCACCCCTGTATTCTCGGGTCTTAAAAAATTATCCGTGAAACAAATGCTCCCTAAGTGAATGTTTTACACCAGGATTGTATCGTATTAATTTTCTTTTGAGTTTGTTTTTTCAAATTTTTAATTTTATAAAAATTGTCTAAATTCAAAATTAATATTATTAATTAGTTTTGAATTTTCTGAGTAATATAGAAATCGTCTAAGTAATATAAAATAAATAACAGTAAATTCAGTCTTATTTCTTTATTTTATTTATAGAAAGAGATATCATAGAATTGGATGAAACTTAGCTTACACATTGACAGAAGTTGTGGTTTGGTTTAATAATGACAAGGCCTTATTGGGGCAATAGTGTGAGTAACAAGGTATCCATGCTAGAGAGGGTTGCGTCCAAAATTAGCACACTATGACTGCATCTAGTTCCTGTCTATGCGAGATAGTTCTTTAAGTATATTGTTAAGTGTTCGATTCCTGATTATGTATATAGAGAATACTTTATTAGAAGAAGAGACAAAACTGATTTTAGTAATCTTTACGCCTCGAAGAAGATCAGTCTCTGACTATTAGTTGGACAATATCCTTAGTACAAAGAAAAAAGAAAAAGTCAGACTCTGGCTTTCCAAACAATTTCCCAAGGAAGTCTCAAGCTGGTATGAGTATTCAGCTCTTGCGCATGGGCAGTTTCACACGTAGAATTTATTTAAAAGGAAAAATTGGAATCTATATTATTTTTTTATTATTTGTAAAAAAAAATTGCAACATGTTTGACCATAATATGAACTGAATAAACTGATACACGCATGCATCTACATATTTCTCATTATCCATTTTACAACTCAATATAACTTAAAGGGAAGTCTGAAACAAGGATTTAAAACATCTTCAAATCACTTACTATGCTTTATCACTGGGCTCAACGTGGTTAATGGAGTAATGGACACAGTCCTTATTTTGACACTGCTCGTACGCAAAGCAAGATTGATTCAGAAATACAAAACTGAAAAATTATCAACGGTGTAAATTGTCTTATTGCAGAAGCAAAATCAGTAAAGCATTTTACCTTAGATTTCAGTAGCTCCACCTAAGAGTTCTGTATCTCTTCCCTCCACGGTGTTCATACACAAAATCAAGCTGGGGGATGATCCTATAAAGCATCTCATCTACGTGTTTGGAATAACACAACCTCCATCTACTCCAGAAAATAAGGGGGAACATGAAAACTCCAAAGCCAAAAATACATCCCAACTCTACACTTAAAAAATTCCAATCAATTGAACTCTCAGTGTGGGAATGAGGTGTTTCAGGCGTTGGCACTCCATTGCTGCAATTATGGGTCAGTGGAGGTCCACATAACTCTACATTCCCTTTAAAGGAATCAGCATCAAATGATTGAATTTGAGTACCCTTAGGAATTTCACCCACCAGGTGATTATACGAGAGATTCTAATATGCAAGAAAAGATAGACTTGCAAGCTCTGTAGGAATTTCCCCATTAAAAGAATTGTTTGACAAGTCTAAAGACTCAATATTCTTCAAACTTCCAATAGATGATGGGATATGGCTTGAGAGGGCATTATTTGACAAGTTAAGAGCATTCATTGCCTTGAACTGCATTAGCTCATTAGGTATTTGACCCTCAAAATTGTTGCTTGACATATCCACGTAAGTGAAGGCCCTTTCGATTCTGTCGAATTTCATTTGTTGACCTTTGTTAGTGATAAGAATTGAATTCTGATATCGAGAAAGATCCACTGCATAAGAATCCGAGGATCCCTGGTCAAGGATAGAGCGAGATATGTTTGTAACAAGTTTAGCTAATTTTGCTGCAATATTTTTGTCCAATTGTGACAATAAATCCTTAAAATTTTTGGGATCATAGTGATCAAAGATATCCATAAATAAGTGGCCAAATTCTGATCCAACATTAACATTGTCACGCATCATTGCTTTCCAACTGTTTAATAGTGCTCCTGGTATTGCACCACTGAAATTATTGGAGGCTACATCAACAATATGGAGCATTTCCCAATCACCACTGCTTCTTGGGCATCCAATTGACCCGTGAAGTTTGTTTAACTGTAAATCCATGATTCTTAAGGTGGAAATATTACTTAAGAAACAAGGAAATTTGTCAGTTAATAAATTTCTTCGAAGGTTTAGGACTTGTAGCTTCTGGCAATTGGCTAAAGATGTTGGGATGGTACCCTCCAAGAGATTGTCATTTAGGTCCAGTAACTTTAGAGTGCATGAAGTTGGCAGAGTATTTGGAATATATCCTCGAAGTTTGTTTCCACCAAAATTCAACACCCTTAGAGTGCTACTCAGAGTAGTAATACACTTGGGAATCATCCCGACAAAGTTATTGTGAGAAAGATCTAGTAGGTGAACACTTGAAGCATTGCAAAAGGATTCATGGACTTGTCCCTTAAAACTGTTGTTTGAAAGAAACGACAACCTTATGAAGGGGAGACGATTTCCAATGTCCAGTGGAATGTCAGAGCTGAATCTATTGTTTGAGTAGTCCAAATAATTTGCAAACCTCGGAATGAAAGGAAAAGGCCCATGCAGTTGATTGAAACTAAGATCCAGAAGCATAATGTTTGAACTAAAGTTCCAGTCATTTCCTTCCAAATATGTCAGAAGATTTTTGGAAATATTCAAATGAACAAGATCTTCAAGTTGCCAAATCCACTTAGGTATTGGTCCTTCAATCTCGTTGCTAGATAGATCAAGATATAATAACGTACACTGATTTGTCAAGAAACTAGGAATTCCTCTCAACTTACAGGAAGCCAACATTAGATGTCTTAGTTCAGGAAAGAGAGACAGGTCACGATCATCCCTGAAGTTTATATGAATTGACAAATTGTTATGTGAGAGGCCTAGTGTAGTTAAATTACTCAGTCTGAGAATCTTGTCCATTTGTAATGTGCCATTAAACTTGTTTGAATTAAGTTGAATGACACGAAGTGTTCTCTGGTTAAAAATAGATGCAGGAATAGGCCCTTCAAAATTATTGTTATTTAAATCAAGCATCTCTAATATAGGGGAGGCAATCACAAACTCATGCAAGACACCATTGAGTTGATTAAAGGGAAGTTTAAGCTCTCGCAAATATGGGAGTTTAAGGAGAGACGAGGGAAAACTCCCATTGAAAAAGTTAAATCCTAAATCAATACTGAAAAGATTTTTAAGGCCCTCGAAATGACTGGATGGTAATACCCCACTTAAATGATTATCAAAGAGGCATAAATATGTGAGATTCTTGGACATATTAAAAGAAGGGAGTGGACCTGAAAAGTTATTGGAAGACATGTCTAGATAAATAAGTTGGGTGAGTTCTGAGATTGAACCAGGAAGTGTTCCATTAAATTGGCAGTAAGATAGATCAACTGTAGATAACTGCCTCAGATTGGAAATTGCATCTGGAAATTTTCCTGAGAAATTTGTATAGCTAAGATTCATGCCATGAAGAGAACCATGTGGTGGGAAGTTTGGCAAAGAACCCCCAAGATCTTGATTGTCTGAGATGTCAAGGACCTTCAATGTTGGTATTTGAAAGATATCTTTGGGAAAAGAACCATTCAAGCCACAACTTCTGAGCTCTAGTGTGACTAAATTGGAGAAATTTACAAAGGATTCTGGCACTGAGCTTGACATATTGTTGTGGCTCAATTTTAGAACAGTGAGTGGCAGAAGCTTTGCTAGTGAAGAATCAATAGGTCCAGAGAGATTGCATGATGACATGCTCAGAACACGCAGCTTGTGCAATGAAGATAAAGCGCGACACCATTCTTGTCCTTTGGCAGATATTGCTACACCATCTAGATATAATTCTGTGATATCTGTAAGGTTTTGTAAAAGCACTCCTATATTTGGCTTCTCAAGTTTAATTAATGAAGAAGACAAATCAAGAGTAACCAACCTTTTGAGATGAGAAATCTCATGTGGAATCTGCCCTTGGAAGCCAGCATTAGACAAGTTTAAATACCTCAGATTATTAAACTTGTACAGCTCTGTAGGAATCACCGAACGAAAGTTATTGAAAGCCAAATTCAAGCTTTGTAGATATTGAAGGCTGAAAAGAACACTGGAATTAACAAGCCCTCCTGAGATAGACTCCTCACTGAGATCAAGGGCTATAACACGCCCCTCGTTGCATGTCACCCCAAGCCACTGGCAACAATCTTCACTTTGATTCCAATGAGTAAGCTTTTTGGATTCTGTAGGGTTAAATATTAGGTTTTTCAAATGGAGCAACATGGAACACTGATGGCCGAGAAAATAACCATTTGCTGGAAAGATGATGGCAATATGGTTTATTAAACAGAATGGTATCAAGAAAAGCCACAAGAGCGTGTGTGCTCTCATAGTGAATTCTGAATTTTTGAGAAAATGGTGTGTTATAGTAAGAAGGATGGTAAAGAGATATTTTGTCATTTGAGACATCTATATCTCCTTTTATAGACTACAAAAGATGTACTATATTGATTATATCAATCTCCTGAGTCTAACACGCACTAAAGTCTTTTTTGAAGCACAAGAACCGCTACTACCAGCTTATGATCTTTTAGGTAAGTCATATAATTTTATATTAATATAATTAGTTATATTATATGTTAAAAAGGTATTTAAAATTTTATCACACTACTTAAATTATGTAGCTTAACAAAGTTTTATTTTTCCTTTCAAATATCTATATTAATTATTAAGATTATTTCATCAAAAACAATTAATAAAAAGTCATAATATAAATTGATCTAATTGTAATAAATTTCTAATTAAGTTTTTACAATTTTATTAAGAATTATTTTTAAAAGCAAATGGTTTTGTCTATCATGGGGGTTTCGTTTTATGCCACCATGATTTTTTATATGTTTTTTTTTTCTTTTTAATATATTTGGCGTGCTGCATTGGGTAGTGTGGAGGGTGTCTATCTAGTTGGGATTTTCTTCGTTATGTGATGCTTAGCATGCCTTCTTTTGCTAAAAAAAAAAAATAGTTCAATTAATTAGTATGTTCCTAATGGTAATTGTTGTGGGGTATGTGAACGTGGGAAGCATTGAATTGTTAAATCATAATGTTGACATAAAATGGTTGAGTACCATTAATTCCCACTTTCAAGTCATCATGCCGAAATATATATTGGAAGTCTTTTTCCCCCATATTTTGTCAAGATGCCACATGAGAAATTTTCAAAAGTAGATATTGTCATATCAAGGATGTCTTAATTCTTGAAAATTTCAATAATTGTATAAAAATATTAATAAAATCTTTTCAAAAATATTAATAAAAATAATTGTCATATCAAGGATTTTAAGTAATAATAATGTATAAAAATATTAATAAAATATCAGTGTAAAGTTTTTTCAATAATTGTGCATATCAGTTAACAAATTATATAAAATGATTAAAAAATTATTTATACAAAAGATAATTATACGTAAAAGGGAAAAATATGTTTTTATCACTATTCTATAATCCACTGGTTCATGGCAAAGGGGTTTGTAACTTTATTTATATAATAATAATAATAATAATAATAATAATAATAATAATAATAATAATAAATTAGCAACAACAGATGGTTGCTTTATGGCCAAGGATATTGGCAATCTTGTACTCAGCATTCAAGAGGCAATTTTTCATTATTCCATTTCAGGGTAAGATTTGTAGCTGTCACACAATTCATAATTAGATCAATTATGTGTTGAGGAAAGCAAAATTCAGATAAGGTGTGCCTTAAAAACTCCCAATCAACCCGATCATAGGCCTTCTCAAAGTCAATTTTGAAAAGGATGAAACCAGTGTTCCCCTTCTTCTTGTGCATGTGATGAATGATCTCTTGAGCAATAAGGGCATTATCTGTGGTACCTCTATTCGGAATGAAACTGCTCTGAAGAGGCCATATAAAGGAGTCCAGATGAGGCCTTATTCTGTTTACAAGCACCTTAGAGATAACTTTGAAAAGGACATTGCAAAGGCTTACAGGTCTGAATTCCTTCAACTTCATAGGGCTGTCAACCTTAGGAATAGGAATTATAAGAGTCTCAGCAAGTTCAGGATTAAAAGTTCCTAGTGAGAAAGCTTCATTAATCAAATGCCAAACTTCAAAGCTAAGAATATTCCAATAAGTCTTATAAACCATCAGGCCCAGGTGCTTTGTAAGAGTTTATAGCAAAACTGGCCTCTTTAACCTCCTTCGTTGTGGCTAATGCTGACAGCATATCACAGATGTGAGTATCAATAGCAGGAATATTCTGAAGTTGCAAACTGTTGGGATTACAAACTCAGAAGATTGGAAAAGATTTTTAAAGAAAGCAAGAGCCTCTCTTTGAATAATATTAGGGTCAGAAATCCAAATGCCTTCAATGAAAAGCCCTACTACCTTATTCTTTCTTCTCCTTATAACTGTTTGGGTATGAAAAAATTTGGTGTTTCTGTTGCCAGATTTAACCAAATTTTCCCTTGACTCCTGGAACCAAAGCACTTCTTCTTGAGAAAGGATGGATCATATTTGAGCTCAAGTTTTTTCTCGAAATTAATCAACTCAAAAGTTGGAGCAGTATCAAGTTGAAGAAGAATGCCACTAATTCTTGCTTCCAATTGATGCTTTCTATGAAAAATATTTTCAAACACATCCTTATTAAAATAGATGGATTGGTCTTTGATTCCCTGAAGTTTAGCCATAGCATCCCTATGAATTTCGTGCCAAGTATGAGAAACTAACCTTTCATAATCAGGATGCTCAATCCAAGCTGCCTGGAAATGAAAATATGAAATTTTACTTGAAGCTGACTTAAGGCAGTGAAGAATATAATTGGATTGTGATCCGAATTGTGGGTTGGAAGAATTTCAGCCAAAGCATTTGGAAGGAGAGTCTCCAAGAAGAATTGGCCATGCATCGGTCATGTTTTTTTACTTACAAGATCACCCATTTGAATGTTTTTTTTGTTGTTTGCTAAAAAAGAATTTGTTTTTCTATTTTGTTGTACAGAAAGTGAAAGAAAAGAAAATGTAATATTATGATAGTGTTTAATGTTGTATCTGCAGAAAGAGCCAGCTCATAGAAGAGAAACAAACAGTAAAGAACGTGTTAACAGATTGATACAAATAATAATTAATCGTGATTATTATACTTTATGATAATCCTTTTAATAATCTGTAAAGCGTTGTATCAATCGATTGGTTTCCTTTTGTACAAACCCAAGTTTCTGGTGCAGCTTGTAAGATGAAAGTGATCAACAATCGGTAGAAGAAAAAAAAGGGAGAGCATGAATTGTTAAAGGAGAGCGGAGGTGGAAAAAGTGGAAGGAAGGAAGAATCTATTAACATTACAAAGTGAAAGTTCTCATAATACTGTACAGGGTACTGTATATTATAATAGGCCGGCCCATCTTTTGCTTTCATTTGTGAGCTATTATTTTATTGTTTTATTTACACCCTTTTCTTCTGGTTTCCTACCTGTGTATGCAACCCTACACATGTTCACAGACTCACAAAGCCAAAGTCATCCATCAATTTCTGAAACTATGCAATCCTAATAGGGGTATTCGTTGCTGCTCCATGTCCTTTTTCATGCTTGCATGTCATCATCCTTACGTGTTTGAGTTTGATTTGAGGATTGTTCATTGATGGGTTGACGGAGAAAGGGAGAGGAGAAAGCAACATTTGGTTGTTCAATGGGAGTTGTTCTGTTCCTCCATAGTCCCGCCCAATTTCTCTCCCTCAACACGCTATGTTTTCAAAAGCTTATCTCCCTCAACATGTTATCTTTTCAAATTTATGTTCTCACCGTCGAACATTACCCCATCCCCATGTATCTAATTTTTGTCCTCATTTCTCTTGCCTTGCACCCTGGTCCGGTGGAGTAGCTGAGGCAGAAGAAGAGGAAGGATGATGGCGTGGACAAAGAGGATGAAGAAGGAGTTAGTGTTGCACATGATAAACAAAGCCCTAAGCTATCTATGACGTGGATAAGGTGTCGCATGTTTCTCGGCCTGGAGCACCAGCAGCGGTGGCTGGAGTGCCTCAGTCACCCTTCTCTGGCTGCCTAGACGACCAATACCATCACTTCCATGTCTACTTTGTAAGATACTCACACCAGCACTCTCTACCATTTATATTTCAAACACGTTTTTTTCCCTTTTTTTTTTCCTCAAATGAAAAGCATGTGTATCTGAAAAAAAAAATATTTATTTTCAATCTGCTATCTCTATTTAATTAAATTTTGTTTATTGTTACAGAATTGGTGTTGATGAATTGTTGTAGTCACTAATTTCTAATTTAGGATTATTTGTGCTTCATGTCTTTATTTTTTTTTAATAAGCAAAATTGTTATTAAACTGAAACTTGTGTTGAGCATAAGGATTGCTCTACACAAGATAAGAAAGAGTACAACTCATCTGTCATCAGCCTATGCTGTTACAAGCGTTAATGTTGGACTACATGAGCTACCCAATTTACATTTAGACCCTGGCTTAAACACCCACTGTGTATTGATCCACTTAAACACCCACTATGCTTCATGTCTTCATTATGAAGATTGTGTTTTTATTCCCAATGTAGGCACTGATCATCAGCCATTCACAGTGAATTATGTACAAGCATACTAGCATAGAATGTTGTATTTTATATTACTTCTTTTAAATGGATTCACTGTGTATATTTTGTTGCCATTGCTACTTACTACTGCTATGGCCTATGTGCCTGGTACATTCCTCTTCTAACACTTTTTTTTTTTTTTATAATAATTAACTTTGAACAGTAGTTTTGCCATCAAAATTAGTTAAAACGGAATATCGCTTTATCAACAACTTGGCCTTTAATGATTATTCATTTGTCAAGTATTGCAATAGTGGTCATTCCCATTTGCTATGTAAAATAACAATAAGAATTACTTTCTGACTTTCTGTATGTAGGACCTTTTCTATTTTAAAAGGATTAATTTCTGTATCTGTATATTGTTTTGTCAAGTATTTGGTAATGTATAACAGTAGTTCAATTCTTCAATGATCATTGATTTACAGTTATGAGCTTCTACCACATTGAGTATATCATCTATGAATAGTGAAATTTGTCATTCACAGAGCCGAAGAATTCAAGCGAGAGAATTCTACGAGGTTCCATGGAAAGGAATGGATGGACTTGAAACTTTAATACTTGCATCTTTTAGAAAGGTAATGCAAATGACACAATTGATGAACTTGCTTTATTCCCTAAATCACAAAAAGGAGATGTTTTATTTAATTCTTATCAAATTTATATTTTCCTTATTTTTTGCATACAACTTATTAGCTACTATGCTGTTTGGTTTATTGATGCATCTATACTAAGCAAATTTTGAACTACTCAAATTCAACAAGGCTAATGGGTGGATAAGAAGATAACTTATTTAAACTGCCTTTTATTACTGTCTATTATTAATCATTTATAGTGCTTGTCCTGAGAAGATTTTGGAGTTCGACGAAAAGAAAAGCTCAACAGAAGAAACAAATTATTCAGAAAACAAGACCAAAGAAAAGGTAAACTATGTCATTTGTAGCCGAGCTTGATCTAAAACTTCAGAATTTGTTGCTTGATAATAATTTGAGAGACCAAGCCAACCTTAATGCCTCTGATTCTTCAGGAAGGATGTCATGGATTACAACTGCTATGGCTTAACCTGATCTAAATACTCCAAAATGGTTGCACCTCTTACATGACATAGAACATACTGGGTTGATTTAGAATAATATCAATATAGATAGTAGTGAGGGATAGATGAGAGAGGAAGGAAGAAAAATTGTAGGGGAATCTGGGTGGTTACAATTTGGTCAATCTGGAGAATGAGAAATGATGTGGTTTTCAATGAACGTCATCCAAATGAAGAACAAGTGTTGGAATGGATTAAATTCACTTCATGGTCTTGGTTGAGAGCCAAAGTGGAAAATTTCACAGCTTCTTTCTATGAATGGGTGAATCAACCGCTTTTGTGTCTAAAACCGAGGTAATCTTTTGGTGGTTCATATGGTGTTGGTTTGCTGGAATAGGTAGGTGACATATCTGTTGGTTGGTTTAACTGGTGCAAAATGCAGACAGTATAGGGGAGGGTGTGGTTGGTATGGATTAGTAAAAGGGTTGAGAAACCAAGTATCTTTAGGAAAACATGACAATCATGATATGAAGAATTGGAATAGATATTTATATTGGGAAAGGAAAGGAGGTATCTGATATGTAAATTGGTGTTATTGGGCGGGTTTGGTATGCTGTATAGCATGGGATTGGCAATCAGTCACAAAATGGAAAAACATACATGCTGGCAGTAGAGTATATTAATTGCAAAATCGGGGAATAGTTTCTTCTTATAATGCAAGATGGGGATCAGGTTTGCTATCAAAACTGCTTAGGGGGTGGAAAGCTGTTAGCGGGTTTGTGCTATGAATGATCATTGACATCACAGTATGGCTCTGATACACTGTGATTTTGGTATGAGGGAAGCAGGCACGAAACTAGGAAGGGTTTTAGGTGACATTTTTAACACTTACATGTACCATTATCAAGAGTACAATTATATGTTTCTGTACGTGTATCATTCCTAATACTGGTACACCTTATATTGTATTAGTTGTTTTAATAAAATTATTTCTTTTGCTGATAAAAAAATAAGATAGCATTGAGGCAGTTTCCAGTATAGATAAAAATGAGGTCATATATGTTCTGAGCAACATATTGGGGTGATTAATTTGAGTGATTCAAAATAATACATGTCCGCTGAGCACAAGTCTTTTTTAAGAAAACTACAATCATCCATAATACAATTACCCAAGTTGTAATAATAACTTTTTTACACGTTTGCTTTCATTATCGATATACTTTACTAAAATAATATGTATTTTTTATCTTTGTCTTTTATGTTGGAGTTTTGAAATCAGACTTGCAATATAGAAAAATCCTATATAATTAGCAAGAGTTTAGCTAAATGACGTCTATTTAGGTAATTATGAACAGGTTGTTCATTTAAGCTATGTTAATATTTGTTAATGCAATAATCACTCAAAAAGATAAATATAAAATAAGAGAATGAGATTGAATTTTGTTGTTATTTAAAAAAAATTAATAGATAAAGAAAGTTTTATTAATAAAATCTTAAAAAGATTTTGCAAATAAAAGATAGTTTTTAGATTCAAAGAATATGAGTGTGTTTGGATAGGCGTTTTATTTACATTTAACGGAAAAATTAAACATTTCAATACACAAATGAAAAAGCTATATAAGTGGTTTATTGAGTTTAACATTATGAAAAGAATTTTGAAGAAAGTCTTTGTTTCCTGGGAAAAAAAAATGTTTTTCAATTTAATCTCTCTGTTATAAAAAAATAGTTAAAAAGATTTAAGGCAAAAACAAGAAGAAAAAAAAAACCAACAGTAGTTATCATAATTTGTAAAATCGGTGCTATTAAAAATCAAAATCATATATTTATTCCTTGAATCAGTCTTGACCAGTTTAATTGCCATAGCTGTGCTATATGGCCATAACACTAGTAGGTTACAAATCACGTTAGCTCTCCGTGAAGTCTAATTAGAAGTGAGGTGGACTTTTTTAAGTGAGGTATCACATTCTGATTGGAGAATATAGGGATGGGGACAGGGAGAGGGGACAGGTGATTTTAATCCACAAATGAAGGAGAAGAGTAAGGATAAGAGCAGGGCATGAATCCTATCCAGTTGGAAAAAGCTTAACAGCATGTTTGGTACAGCGTTCCCAACTCAAGTAATCGCGTCAAAATTTCACGTCAAAGCAAAAGCTACTAATTGTAGCTTCCAATATTCACATAAAATACGTGCATTTTTTGGTTCAGACGCAGAACCAAACACACACTAAGAGTGTGCATTTCATATATCTAACTATTCATGCATGTATTTTTTTTTAATCTTTAATATATGAAAATTATTAAACATTAAAATTAATTAAAATTTCATTTAGATATTTTAACAAGTGAAGAGAATCTTCTTGTTTCTCTTCTCCCTCTTACATCCAAGAGGAACGAACAAATTATTGCTGTAGAACAAATTAATTAAAGGTTTCTTTCCTTCAATTATAACATATAGGTTGCAAATGGTGACAGTGTTTGAGCTTTCTTTTCCTTTATTCCTCAATCACTCTTTTCCAAATCCATGAGTGTAATAAGTTTTCCGTCCTCCTTAGCTCCCTTCTTTCTCCATTCTTCAGTAAGAAACAAGCGTTGTTGACTAACAGATCCTGTCGGCACAAAAACTACACAGAGTGCACTTTTTCCGATCCTATGGCATCTCACACAAAATATGCTGTGCTTCTTTCTGTCGTTGTTGTTCTCTGTGTTGTGGGGGAAACAGCAAGAACAGATCCTAGCTTTTCGCCAATAGCCAGCTCCTCGATTCCTGGTGCAAAGTACGAGGTATTCGTTAGTTTTAGAGGCAAGGACATTCGCCGAGGTTTCCTTAGCCACTTGACTAAGGACTTTCTTAGAAAGCAAATTTCTGCGTTTGTGGATACCCAACTTGTGAGAGGGACCAGGATATCTCAATCACTTGTTGCCGCAATTGAAAGGTCGCTAATTGCACTGGTCATTTTCTCCGTGAACTACGCGTGTTCGTTCTGGTGTTTAGACGAGCTTGTCAAAATATCTGAGTGCAGAGAGAAACATGGGCTGGTCGTGATACCTGTGTTCTACGATATAGATCCCTCGTATGTGCGGCATCAAAAGGGGACCTATGGAAATGCTCTAATTGAACATGAGAAAAAGCATGGTTTAATCAAGATGCAACAGTATAGATCTGCTCTGAAGGAAACCGCTGATTTGTAGGGTTTGACTCAATCAATTTTCGGTGAGTATTCTTTTTTTCCAATAAGGCAATAAATGTTAAATGATTTCTTTATTTCTTTATTATATATAGCTATTTATTACCATTTCCTAACAAACCTGGTAGCTTAAAAGAATAGTAAAATAAAAAAGATCCTAAATAATCTTTATTTTTTGTTAAAATAAAATTTTAATTTTTAATTTTACTTCAGTCTTTTAAGTTTAAAATATTTTACTTTGGTCTTTTAAAGTGTCTTTATTAGTCTAAGTTGGTTTTTTCATCAGTTTATCACAATAATTTGATTGATTTGGTAATATGTAGCAAATTGTGAAAGATGTCAAAAATTAACATTAAAAAAATGATGGAAAGACTAATTTTCACTTTAAGAGAGTAAAGTAAAACTTGTTAATCAAGGGGTTTAGATCCTAAGTTTGATTCCTACTTATTAAAAAATTTGTGAGTTATAATTATAAACTCTCTAGTACCTAAGTTCGATTCTTACTAATAAAATAAAATAAAATAAAACTTGTTAAACTTAAGAGATCAACATACTAAAACTAAAAATTAAAATGAGACAAAAAATTTAATTTTTTTTTTTCAAACACTACTTAATGCGGTAACTAATTCGGGCTAGGATACTGAGGGGTTTAGCTCAATTGGTTGAGTAAGGTGCGTGAGTTATTGTAAACACCACCTTTTTTTTTTTTTCAGATACTTCTTTCCGGAATGAATTTTTTTTCGGAAAGGGGGTTCCATAATGAATTTTTTTTTCCAGAATGGGGATTCCGGAATGTTTTTTTTTTTCAAAAAGGGTGTTCCGAACGATTTTTTTTCCCGGAAAGGAGATTTTGAAATGAATTTTTTTCTGGAAAGACTTTTCCAAAAAATAAAATTCATTCTGAAAAAGCCTTTCCAAAAGTGGTTTTTTCTCCATTTACAGTGTTTTGCGGTTACTTCCGTGATGTTGGGTGGTTGCGACGGTGGTTTTGGGTGGTTGGGTGGTGGCGTTTGGGTCGGCGGGGGTATTGGGTGGAGGTGGGGCTTGGGAGAGGCAAAGGGTATATTGGTCTCTTTTGGGTTTTTAGGAGGTGCAGGAAGCAAAAAAGGAGGTGTAGGAAGTAATAGCCGACTTTACCATTCTTCCTGCATTATTATTGGACTCTTGAGCCCGTCTTTTTCCTTTTTAATGAAAACAAGATTTTAAAATAAAAGTTTTTTAAATGGAAATGTTCAACTACTATTGTCCCTCTCAATTTTGAGAAACATTTTTGACATATGTGTATATAAAGTAGATAAAAAGTATAAAATAGAATTTTAGTCTCTTGTCTATATTTTTTTGCATTTAGTTTCTTAAGTTTAAAAAGTTTCATTCTAGTTCCTTAAGTTTAAAAATTTTCATACTAATCCTTTAAAGTGTCTCTGTTAGATCAAATTTGTCTTTTTGTCTAGTGTCAATTTTGACCAACATGATATCTTTTATAATTTGTCATGTGTCACCAACTTTACCAAGTTAGTGTGATAAACTAATGGACAGACCAATTTAATTTAATATAAGGGACTAAAGTGAAAATTTTTAAACTTAAAGAACCAAACTTAAACGAGAAATATAACAAGGAACCAGAATTCTATTTTAACCTAAAAAGTAAATAAGACGTAGAGATAATTGTGAATGGTGTTACACGTAATGTCAATTTTTTTTTTTATGTTAAGTAATGAAATTGTTTTTAACTTATTTTCCTAGTTAGTGGTGACCCCGTGAAATTTTATAATTTAATTTTCTCTCCAATTCTACCATACAAGTTGTGATGCAAATTCATTCAATTTTTTTTTTTTGTGTGTATAGGAATGATGCTGATCTCCTTGATGGAATTGTCAATTGTATTTTGACGAAGTTGAACGTAATGTATGCGCACCCAGTTAACTCAAAAGGACTTGTTGGAATAGAAAAACCAATTGCAGATATAAAATCATTGTTACTCCAAGGGTCATCTGATGATGTATGTGCTGTAGGAATTTGGAGTATGGGTGGTACTGGGAAGACAACCATTGCAAAAGAAGTATTTCACAGGCTATGTTCTGAATTTGATGGTCGTTGTTTTTTGGCAAATGTTAGGGAAGAGTCAGAAAGGTATGGAATAATTTCTTTAAAGGAAAAACTTTTCTCTGCCATATTAGAAGAAGATCTGAAAATTGACACGACAAATGGATTGCCTGGTTATGTTAAGTTGAGACTTGGTTATAGGAAGGTTTTTATAGTTCTTGATGACGTGAATGATTCAGATCAACTAGAAATTTTAGTTGGACCTCATGATTGGTTTGGACCAGGTAGTAGAATAATTGTAACAAGTAGAGATAAGCAAGTGTTTGCTAATAAGGTTGATCATGTATATAAGGTCGGGGTGTTGGACTTTGATGATGCACTTAAGCTTTTCAATAAGAATGCCTTTAAACAAAATCATCTTGAGATTGAGTATTACGAGCTATCAAAGAAGGTTGTCAATTATGCAAAAGGAGTTCCATTAGTTCTTAAAGTTTTGGGTTATCTTCTTTGTGGGAAAGATAAAGAGTTATGGGAAAGTCAATTATACAAGCTTAAAAAGTTTCCCAATAAAATAGTTCATGATGCAATGAAATGGAGTTGTGATGATTTGGACCACAAAGAGCAAAAGATATTTTTAGATCTTGCCTGTTTTTTCAATGGATTAAGTTTGAAAGTGGGCCACGTAAAAATTTTGTTGAAAGATAGCGAAAGTGATGATTCTGTGGCTGTTGGGTTAGAGAGGCTGAAAGATAAATCTCTGATCAATGTGTCTGAAGATAATATTGTGTATATGCACGATATTATACAACAAATAGGTTGGGAGATTGTTCGACAAGAATCTAGTGAAAACCCTGGAAGTCGTAGTCGATTATGGGATGCAGATGACACTGGTGAAGTATTCAACAGTGACAAGGTAAATGCCTATATTAAATTTTAAGATAAGTTACACTATCATCCATAAATGTTTTAATTTTATGCTCTCTTAATTTTAGAAAATTACAATTTTCTCCACTTTATAATCTTATTGTACAGCTATACAATCAACTATACTCTATGATAGTAAACATTTGATTTAAAAGGAATAACCTGAGAAAAAAGCAAGTGTAGTAGAAATGATAATATTAAGATATATGTGTGACTATGCAAAAAAGGAAAGGATATATGGAATAACTATATATGATAAAATATTGATGTAATACCTATAAAGGAGAATAATACAGAAAATTGGTTAAAAAGATTTCGACATGTGCAATGAAGGTTACTTAGTGGGACAAAAGAGGAGTGTAGATCACGTAATTTTTAACCGGCTAAAAATAATATTAGAGGAAATTATGAAAAAGGATCACGTGGTGAATAATATAGTTCAGTATTTGGTTTTTGACTGAGCTTAATCTCACCTATATAGATTAATCTATATTACATTTTGGTCCAGTTCTATATATATGAACAAGTTTTTTAAGGGATCATTTTTCTTTCTGCAGCTCTCAATGTCATCAATAGCTAGTTTTGTACCCTTATTATCGTTTCTAGCTAGGACTTTAGAAGATGAAATGAAGATTTTGTTAAAGTTCCAGAGCTAATATTTCAGATAGTTAAAACTTAATTTCTTCTTCTAACAAGTTCACATCGATAATATATTATTGAGAACAAGTTTCAGGTGACAATAAAAATTGAAGATGGAGGAAAAAATGCCTTTGGATGGTTCACACATAGTTACTCATTATTAGTAAAAGGTTTGTTCACATTGAAATGCACTAATATTTAACACATTTCATATCTAGGAAGGTGAGTGTAGCTTTTTTAAATTAGAGTGAAGGGAAATTTAAGCATCTCTTAGACAGTGGACTAGTCGAGTGTGTGTAATTATAACATCTTTGAGATAAATTTGAATATTTTTGCGGGAAATGTGATTTTTGATGATTAAATGTTTTCCTACTATGATGGCAGGGGACTGAGGCCATTAGAAGCATAAGGACACACTTGTCTGCAGTTACAAAGCTGAAGCTTAGCCCTCATGTGTTTGAGAAAATGAGCAAGCTGCAATTCATTGATTTTCAAAGTGAAAATGATCATGATGGCTTGGATATTCTTCCTCAAGGACTTGAATATTTGCCAACTAAGCTGAGGTACCTTCGTTGGATGAATTACCCGCTGAAATCATTACCTGAGAGGTTTTCTCCAGAAAACCTCGTTATCTTGGACCTGTCATATAGCCGACTGGAAACACTTTGGCATGGAGAACGGGTAAATATGAATGTCTTCCTGTTGAATTTTTCTCTTAATTCAAGGAATACAAAATTAACAACCTGAGCTCTGTTAGTTGCTATAATTACTTACTTTTCAAGTAGTTTTTAAGGCAATTATCTGTCTTTTTCTCTCATTTGGAGTGTTGTTTTACTCAATTTCTGTTAATATTGCAATCTAGTTAGAATTTCTTTAGTTCTTCTAGTTTTATGGTTATATCTTAGTGTTTTGCCTCACTTTTTGTAGGAATTGGAGGTTGAAGTTGAAGAACACGTTTGGGAGCTGCATTCTGAGCTTTGGAAGCAGTGGAAGGTCCTTTGCAAGAGAAATCTGTTGAAGTGCAGAAATTTTAAATCAGCCAAGCCAAAATTCCAGGCTGAGCCAAATGTCACTTTGGAGAAATTCTGCACATGTATATAAAGGGCTGACCCTCATGTATGACAGCAGTCTGAGGACTCACTCCTATTTTGTTCTGTAATTTCGTTTTGTAGTGTTCTATTGGAGAGAAAAGCTCTCTCCTTTGTTCTTGGTGTTCTTCTTCATCTCCTTCCCCTCCATGTGTATTTTGCAGCTGCTCATGTCCATGAGTAGCTGAGTTCTTCAGTTGTAAGGGGTTAGATATAACCATACTCAAACTCTCTTGTATCTTTTGATATTTTTACATATATATTCTGCAGATTTGTATTTAATGTTAGTATTTTGCTTCTTTACTTAAAGCTTGTTGTGGAATGGCCACCCATAGCATGATCTTTGGACATGATTGTTGTTGGGAAACACTTTTATTGTCTAGATCTGAAGCAATATACCTCATGAACTTTGTGTCTAGGAATGGAGCTTAGTTCATGGGTTATCTTGTGGTCACTAGACTTAAAGCTAGTTGCTTTGTTAAGTTGTTGAGGAATCAAGGCTTAGGGAAGAAACTAAGACTCTCTGCACCTAAGGGATTAGGGCTGAGAACGTTTTTATTGGCTGATTTTAACATCTAAATGCAAATGGAATATGTATTATGCGTTAATGCAAGAAGAGAGTAGAGTTTGGTGAGATCTAACCCCTACAACATTGTTATATATATGTTTTTAACCACTGTTTACTGCTGTGTTCTGTTATAAAACCATAAAAATGTCATTTTATTTTCTGTTATGCATTAGATATGCTCTAAAGTTCCACAAAACCAACTAAAGTTCGTGTTTTTACTGCTTTCTTGTGAAATCTGTTTGGCTGAGCTAATATCTGTGTGAACATTGCCTATATTACGTGAGTCCCTTGGGAAAACGATACTTGGACTTATCCATTTTACTACTTGTGCGATTTGGTACGCTTGCCAATCCGTTAACAAGTTTTTGGCGCCGTTGCTGGGGACTTGCGTCTCAATATTAGGCAATTTCATGCTTTTATTATGTTAAGCTTTGTTCTTTTATCTTTTCGTTTGTTATGTTTTTATTTTGTCAAGTTTATTATCTTGTGCTCACCTGTACATTCTAGTTCTTTGAGTTTCTTTTGCAGTAGTACAGCAAGGAAGAGGAAGAAATTAGATGAGCATGAAAGTCAAGAAACAACTTTGTCCACAACTCTTTTGCCACCTATCCAAAAAGAAGAAGAAATCATGGCAAAAGAGGAAGAAATTCATCAACCAAGGAGGACTCTTAGTGATTATGCTGCTGACTCGCGTCCAAGGTATTTCACTACCATTGCAAGACCTAAAGTGCAAGCTAACAATGTGGAGATAAATCCAGCTCTTATTCACTTGGTGCAAAACAACCAATTTTTGGGACTTGATCATGAAGACCCCTATGCTCACTTGACCACTTTTGTGGAAATTTGTAACACGGTGAAGATCTTTCAAGTGCATGATGATGTCATCCGAATTGTTCTATTTCCATTTTCTCTTAATGGGAAGGCCAAAGATTGGTTCCGATCATTTCCTCCGAATAGTGTTATGAGTTGGGATGAGCTAGTAGACAAGTTTTTGAATCGATTCTTCCCTCAATCAAAGATCAATCAAAGGAAGGTGGCAATTTCTACCTTTGTACAAGGATGGGATGAGCCATTGTGTGAAGCTTGGGAACGATTCAATAGCTTGTTGAGAAAATGTCCACCTCATGGTCTTGATAAAGGAGCACAAATCAATACTTTCTTGGTGGGGTTAAGGCCTCAAACTAAGCTCCTTCTTAATGTTGCAGCTGGTAGCAAGATTATGGGGAAGACACCCAATGAAGCTAGAGAGATCATTGAGAATATGGCTTCAAATGATTATGAGGTCCAACATGATAAAGCTATGGTGCAAAGAAGAGGTGTCCTAGAGATGAATTCCCAAGATGTACTCTCTGCTCAAAACAAGCTCCTCACTCAACAATTAGAAGCACTCACCAAGCAAATCTCAAGGATTCCACAACAACTTCAAAGCTTGCAAGCCACTTCATTAGGACCGCAACAAGTCTTAAGTTGTGAGTTATGTGGCGGTGGTCATCAAAGTGGTCAATGCATCATGCCATCGGGTTTCCAAGAAGAGATAAATTATATGGGGAATCAAAACTGTCAAGGCAATTATGGCAGCATTCTCCACTCTAATTCTTTCAATCAAGGGTGGAGGAACAATAACAATTTCGGATGGAAACATGATGTCGGTTCTTCAAGTGGATCACCTCACCAAAACCAACAACATCAACCTTTTCATCAAGACCATACTTCTATGTTGGAAGAGACTCGCAATCAATGCATGCAAGTCTCTATCACTAACCAAAAGAACACCGATGCTTCAAACAAGAACCTTGAGGTACAAGTGGGACAATTAGCAAAGCAATTGGCGGAGCAACAAAGTGGATCATTTGTAGCCAATACAGAAACTAGTCCCACGAAGCACTTTGATGCCATCATTGCAACGGGTGAAGTGAGTAAAGAGAAAAATGAGAGTGAAAATGTTGTTGATGAGAGAGATGAGAAGAGTGAAAAGAAAAATGGTGGTGAGGGTGAGAAGTTGTGGTGAAAAATAGAGAAGAGCAGAAGAAAACTAAGAGCCAAATTGCAAGAGAAGAGAAGAATGCCTTAAGGAGCCCTCCCATCAAGAACCTTCCTTATCCTCTTGCTCCAACAAGGAAGAACAAGGATAGGCAATCTACACGGTTCCTAGAGACATGCAGGCAGTTGCAAATCAAGGTTCCTTTCTCTGAAGCTGCTGAACAAATGCCATCTTATGATGATGAAAGTATGTGTTTTCAATTGAATATGCTTGATGAAGATTTTGTGGACAGTAGGAAACAGTTGCATATCTCCTCTTCCCTTGAAAAGCCTCTTAATGATGCAATTGAAGCCCTCGATGAGGAGGAAGAAAAGGTAATTGAAGAAATTGTCCAAAGTCCCGATGTTCTAAAGGAGGTCCCTCCACATGAAGTTAAAATTAAAGACTTGAAGAAGGAGGAGAAGGTGGAGGAAACGAAGCCAAATGATACTTCATGGACTCACTGGACTGCATTCAAAGCACCAACTGACTTGTCTTCCTTCCAAATGGTTTATGGAGAGAAAAAGCTTCAACAATTGCATGACTTAGAGAAAATAGGGATTGATGCATATGAGTACTCCAAGTATCATAAGCAGAAAGCCAGCTGAAGTTCAAATGGTCAGGTCCTTTCATCATCAAGGAAGTCAAATCCTATGGTGTTGTTGACTTGGAGGAGGACCCTTCATCAGGAAGAAGCTGAACTGTCAATGGACAGAGATTTAAGACCTTTTTTAGGGGTGAAATTGAGAGGCTGACCATAATTCTGCATCTAAGTGACCCTTGAGGTCACCAAATGTCAAGCTAATGACATTAAAAGAGCGCTACCTGGGAGGCAACCCAGTTTTCTTGCCCTTTTACTTCTGCATTCTGCATTTTGAATTGTTAAATTTAGTTAGTTATGTGTTTTGATCATTTAGAGTTCTTGTGTTTGATCCTTGTGTGAATTTTGTGTGTTGTTTGTGTTAATTTTGTTTCTTTGTAATGTGATCATTTAGAAGCATCATTTTGTAGTTGCATATGTCCCATTTAGCTGTTACAGTGCAGTGCTTAGGTTCTGTTCTGCATAATTCGCATTTTGGTCATGTCTGTACAAGAATTATTGCTCTTAAGTGACTTTTGGCCCAAGCCACTGATACTGGCTCCAAGCCAAAACCACTGGAAGCAATAAATTCAATTCCATGCATTTTTTAGTCTAGCCACGTTCCATGGTTAAGCCAAAAGCCACTTTGTGATCCCTGTCCAGATTCGAGCTTTCTGCCAAGCCAAGCCTCAGGGCCAAGCGGTTTTCCACTTATTCAGACCCTATGATTTTTTTTTTTTCAAATTTTTCCCACGTTCCAAGACCCTTAACTTACCCATAACGTCTCCACCTTTGCCAATCACGTTTCCCTATACCCACTACTATTTCATTTCCCTATTCACCTCTCTTCTCCTCCAATCACGTTGCCTCACCATCTTTCCCCTCCAATCAGAATTTTCTGACACTATTAATTACAGCTACCTACCTTCTCCAATCAGTTTCACCTTTTCACCTTTTCCTACTTTTTTCCCACACCCTCACGTCTGCCCCTACACTCCCAACCCTTCAACCTTCCACTCAGTCCTACTCTTACAATCCCATCATACCTCTAAGCCTGCAACTAAACCTGCAACTTGCTTCATCCCTCAACTCAGCATCCATCACTAGGACTGTGACTCCTCCCTCTCGGTCTACTCTCCATTCCCACCTCGAGCACCACCATTGTTGTCCACGCGTGAGTTTTCTTCCGCGATTTCTGCTGCCTTCTCTACTGTCATTTTCATCTCTTTTCTGGAAAAGATCCTAGGGTCCTTTGTTTTTCATGATTATGCAGTTCTGTTATTTTCTTTTTTTATTTTTTCCTCTGTTGCAACTTTTGGGAAGCATATGCATTGTTTGGTTCGGTTTTTGTTTCATGATAAAACTTTTGCCTTTTGTGTGTGAGTTTTCTGTTCTCTTCCCTTTTCGTTGATAAAGGTCAAAGCTTTTGCTATAACCTTCTTTTCTATCTCTTGTTTTGAAGTTTCTCTTGAGTGATATGTCTTTTTCGATTTCTGGTTGTGGAAAAAGTGCAATCTTTTTGTTTGTTTTCTGTTGATTGTGCCTTTTTGGGATATCTTTTCTTTTTGGAAGTAGTCATGTGTTTGTTATCTCTTTTACCGTTTGTGTTGCTGTTCACATTTTGGGAAATCTGCTGTTGTTCCCTTTCTGTTTCTTTTTCCTTTTCAGTCTGTTCTTGTTTTTAATGTTTGAATCTGTGTAGATCTTGTCCTTTTCATTATTTTCGGGACCACTGATGGTTCAAGTGCTGGTTTTCTGTATATTCTTCTAAGGTTCTTTTTCTTTGTATTTTGGGACCACGTTTGGGTCCCTATGCTGTTGTATCTTGTTCTTTATTCTTCTGTTTATTGCTGCTTCTGTGTGCTAAAAGGGGAGCACATGACCCTTTGTGAATTCTCTATTTTTACCCAAAAAGCTCCCCTTTTTCTTTTTGTTTTTCTTCTTGTTTGCACGTGTGTTTTTCACTACCTAAGAACTGGGACCACTGTGTCTTTCTTTGGATTTGTCACGCACCAGTGTTGGAACTACATCTCCCTGCACAATTGTAAAAATTTCAGATTAAGTGGAATTTGGCTAAGCCATCCTGTGGATGCTAAGCCAAATTCTCTGCACATTGCTGTGTGCATTTACTGTTCCTGCACTTGCATGTGACGAAATATCCTTGCTGTTTTGTGGATTCTCAGTTCTATATTTAGCTTTTCATCAATTCCTTTTTCTGTTTTTCTTTTCTTTTCTTTATGTTGTGATTTCTATTTTTCTGTTTCTTGTTTCTCATTTATGTCATTAACTGATTTAATTTCTTGTGCCTTCTGTTCTATTTTATTTTGTTTCTGCTCTGTTTTGTAGCATGGCTCCTAAGCACAAGCAACCTGCTGCTGACTCCACCTCCTCTGCCAAGAAACAAAGAATCGCAAGAAGAGGTTCTTCCTCTCGGGCTCCTCCTCAAGACCTCATGGACATCTCCATTGGCCATACCCTTTCAAGTTTGAAGCTATTACTGCATGGCCTGGGGACAAACCTCTCTTTTTGGGGGGTGCAGCTGTTGCTGATGTTGTTGCTAGAAATGATGCTACTGCTGAGGCTAGAGACCAAGGAGCTGCAGCGGTAGATGAAACTGTGGCAGAGGAAGAAAGTGAAGTGGAGGAAGAAGGAACTGAAGAAGAAGAAGAGGAGTTCGGCAATTCTGATGCCTAAGAGGATGATGATGTTTGATGGGGGGATTTGTTTGTTTTATCCCCATGCTTTCAGGACAATTTAATTTTCCGCATTTACAGCTTTTAGTATTTTAGTTTTTAGTTCAGTGCATGTTTAGTAGTTTGTTGGTTGCAAGTTTAATTTTAATGTTGTGGTTGTTCATGGCCTTAGAAAAATCCCATCGTGCGTTATCCTTGCTTGCTTCTCATGATGTTTAAAGAAAAATGTGTTTGCGAAACCATGATTTGTTTATTTTTGTGGCTGCACGTTTTGTTAGCATAGCTTGGATGCATGTGTGTTTTTGAGAAAATGTTTCAAGCAAAGCATGATTTTGATGACAGGTTTGAGAATGTTTGAGAAATAATTTCTGTGAGTTGTGTGATGTCTCAAATGATTATGAGTGCCACCTTTGGTACCACTGTTGGTTTTGAATAATTCTCTTGTGATAATTCTTGCATGTTAATAAAGAAATGATCAAGGCAATTTTGTTTGATGATTGTGAATCCTAGAGCCAAAAAGCCTTCCCTTGTTACTGTTATCCCTTGTGTGCAGCCCCTTTGAGCCTTAATTGAAATAAATTTCTGTCATGATAACCCAAAGAGCCTAAAAGAAAAACAATTCACTTTGCTTACCATTGGATAGGAGAGCAATTGCATTTGTTGGGTTGTGAATGAGTTTGGGAAAATTTTTTTGCATGTAAGGAACAACTTGGGAACAATTGTGGATCACTTTCATTCAATTAAAAGAAGTGTCACAGCTGTGGTTGTCTTATGATTCTGTAAAGTGTGTAAAAAAAAATCTGAGAAAAGAAAAGAAAAAGAAGATCAAGGAAAATAAAAAGAAATAAAAGCTGTGATACTTGTTGTGATTATAGTGGCATGTTTGTGAGCTTAAATTTGAGAAATGTAAGGTTTTGGTATCTTTGCCATTGTGAGAAAATAAGAGGGATTGGGTAAAATCTGAAAAAAATTCATTGATTGCTCTCTTTATCTCATGGTGTTTTGTCTATCTAGAAAAACCAATTTCCTTTCACGCCTAGCCACATTTCAAACCTTGATCAAGTCCTTGTGATCTTAATTTTTGTGCATAATTTTGTTACATTGAGAAGGAAAGCAAAACTGATTTATGGTTTCCATTCTGTGTTGACTGTGAGAGAATTCAGCACCTAAATCAATTGGTGCTTGAGTGAGACACTTGAGTGAAAAGAATCAAACATTCTTGGATTTTGTCAAATTTTGATTGTTATGCTTGGTTCATTTCTTGAGAAATTAGGTACTTGCATCCTTGTTATGGTTTCGGTTTAAGGCACCATGCTTGAAATTCGAATCATTGGTTTGGTCCTTTTCAATTCTTAGAAGGAAGCATGTTTTGGATTTGATAGGATGGGATTGATCTTGATCCATGATTTCTGTTTTAGTGGTAGCTATTTTCAGTTTAATTAGTTCTTTAATTGTTGTCTTTATCTTTTGCTTGAGGACAAGCAAAACTCCAAGTTTGGGGGAGTTGTTAGTTGCTATAATTACTTACTTTTCAAGTAGTTTTTAAGGCAATTATCTGTCTTTTTCTCTCATTTGGAGTGTTGTTTTACTCAATTTCTGTTAATATTGCAATCTAGTTAGAATTTCTTTAGTTCTTCTAGTTTTATGGTTATATCTTAGTGTTTTGCCTCACTTTTTGTAGGAATTGGAGGTTGAAGTTGAAGAACACGTTTGGGAGCTGCATTCTGAGCTTTGGAAGCAGTGGAAGGTCCTTTGCAAGAGAAATCTGTTGAAGTGCAGAAATTTTAAATCAGCCAAGCCAAAATTCCAGGCTGAGCCAAATGTCACTTTGGAGAAATTCTGCACATGTATATAAAGGGCTGACCCTCATGTATGACAGCAGTCTGAGGACTCACTCCTATTTTGTTCTGTAATTTCGTTTTGTAGTGTTCTATTGGAGAGAAAAGCTCTCTCCTTTGTTCTTGGTGTTCTTCTTCATCTCCTTCCCCTCCATGTGTATTTTGCAGCTGCTCATGTCCATGAGTAGCTGAGTTCTTCAGTTGTAAGGGGTTAGATATAACCATACTCAAACTCTCTTGTATCTTTTGATATTTTTACATATATATTCTGCAGATTTGTATTTAATGTTAGTATTTTGCTTCTTTACTTAAAGCTTGTTGTGGAATGGCCACCCATAGCATGATCTTTGGACATGATTGTTGTTGGGAAACACTTTTATTGTCTAGATCTGAAGCAATATACCTCATGAACTTTGTGTCTAGGAATGGAGCTTAGTTCATGGGTTATCTTGTGGTCACTAGACTTAAAGCTAGTTGCTTTGTTAAGTTGTTGAGGAATCAAGGCTTAGGGAAGAAACTAAGACTCTCTGCACCTAAGGGATTAGGGCTGAGAACGTTTTTATTGGCTGATTTTAACATCTAAATGCAAATGGAATATGTATTATGCGTTAATGCAAGAAGAGAGTAGAGTTTGGTGAGATCTAACCCCTACAACATTGTTATATATATGTTTTTAACCACTGTTTACTGCTGTGTTCTGTTATAAAACCATAAAAATGTCATTTTATTTTCTGTTATGCATTAGATATGCTCTAAAGTTCCACAAAACCAACTAAAGTTCGTGTTTTTACTGCTTTCTTGTGAAATCTGTTTGGCTGAGCTAATATCTGTGTGAACATTGCCTATATTACGTGAGTCCCTTGGGAAAATGATACTTGGACTTATCCATTTTACTACTTGTGCGATTTGGTACGCTTGCCAATCCGTTAACAAGCTCACATGTTTTCATTCGTTTTTATTTTTCTACAGAATTTGGCAAATTTAAAACAAGTTAGACTTTATGGCTCCAAATTTCTGAAGGAGTTGCCTGATTTTTCAAAAGCCATCAAGCTGGAACTGCTGGACATCCGTTTGTGCATTCAGTTAACCAATATACATGAATCCGTTTTCACTCTCAACAAACTTGAGAAATTGGTTTGAAGTCACCGCCCTTCTTACCAAAACATACAAACATGCCAATTTAAGGTGGTTTCATATATATACATATATATATATATATACATATATATATATATATATATATTATGTTTTAAGGCTGCTATAATATACCTACAGTTGTTTAAGGCTGCATGTATTTGTCTTAGATGACATGGACTGGAATCAAACATGAAATTTTGTTTATGCTAAAAATGTGAGATGTACGTGCATTTGAGTTTGCCTATGTAATATCAAAATTTGCCATCCTATCAGAATCTTGTACGAATAGGATATTTTACAGTTTTTAGGATTAACTTGTTTTCATTTATTTCCTATTTGTGGAATTTTCTTATAGGTTCTGTTTGGTTTTTATGTTTTTGATAGAAACTTGAATTTCTCTAAGAAAATATGGACTCTAGCTTCTTAAGCAGATATGTGTAGTTCTCAAAGTAAGCGGGGTGCTCTCAAAGGTAGAAATGTGTTTGATCCCTGAATGAACTTTGAAGAAAGGGTCATACTTACTATCTCTCCCAACCTAAATGAAGTTGGGATCTTAGATTATAGTTACTGTGGTACGGTCTACTTAGATTATGTGTAATAATATTTTGTTTCAGGATGTTCCTTTTGACTTTAAAGGTATACTAAACTAGATAAAGATTTAGATTATGGAGATAATTTAAAGATTTTTGACTTTAAAGGTATACTAGACTAGTGTATTGACCTTGTAGTTTGTTTGTCTTTATCCCTTTGATTTAACTTTGTAAGTCTCTTGTATATGGGTTAGAGTACCATAGTACTCTATTTCTTAATAATACTTTGCTTATATATAATTTCTCTTTATATCAGCACAGGTTGAAATTAAAAACATAGAAACTAGCAGTAAGCACTATTGTGGAGTGTAAAACATTTCAAAAGTTGGTATCCTATTGAGCATGAGTATTGTAATATTTCTTATGAAATAGTTCCTATCTCTGCCTGTAAAAGTGTATGTCTCTTTGTTTTCCATCAAGAAAGAAGAGCATAGAAAGTGAAAGGAAATAGATAGAAAAAATATTTTCCATTGTCATTACAAAATCATCAAAGATTGAAGAAGCAACTTTATCGTAGAAAAGGTTAGTGTTTTTATCTAGTTTATTCGTGAAAATTATGAATTCTCAAGATCTTTATTTAACGAATCATACATGAATGTTTACATGGAGGAAAGACACTACTAAAGGTAGCGAGAAAAATTCTTAAGCAAAGATTATTTATCGACAAAACTAATAGATACTTTGAACCTACAACATGGTAACTATTAGAATATGAGATTTTCCCAACTGTTTTATTTAATACCTCTGCAACATGTCTGTTTACTTTTTAAGCAGGCTTTTAATTAATAGCTAGCTGCATGCTAATGATGCCTAGTTTTAATTAGCCTTTATTTTGCTGGTTGTTTCACCTAATCAGAACTTTTTGGCTTTGTACTTAATTCACTTGCTGTAACAGTTCAGTATGTTATGCTTCAGCTGTAATGCAAAATCTGATATACATCAAAAACAGATTGCTCCTCTTCTTCCTTATACGTTTATAAGTGTTCTGTTCTTATATGTCTGTTATGTTTTTCTTAACATGGTATCTAGAGCTTAAATGATCTTTAAGGGTATGTGAGGGAGAGAAAACCAGAGTTAGTGAGTGAGAGACAAAACCTTCAAACACAAAAATGGCTTCCAACAATAGTTCTTTACCTCCACCTCCTATATTTGCTGGTGAAAACTTTCATTTGTGGGCTGCGAAAATGAGAACTTATTTTAGAGCTCAGAGTTTGTGGGATATAGTGGAAAATGGAAGTAACCCAACTCCATTACCGGAAAACCCAACAGTGGCTCAAATAAGGAGTCACAATGACGAAGTGGCAAAAGAAGGCAAAGCACTTGCCATTATACAGGCAGCACTACATGATAATGTTTTTATCAAGATTCTGACTCTTGAGACTGCAAAAGAAGCATGGGATTAGTTGAAGAAGGAGTTCCAAGGGAGTGAAAGAACAAAAAGGATGCTGGTTCTGAACCTAAGGAGGGAGTTTGAAGCTGTGAAAATGAAGGAAAGTGAATCTGTAAAAGATTTTACTGACAGACTTTCAAAGGTGGTTACACAAATCAGATTGCTTGGTGAAGAGCTAAGTGATCAACGTGTTGTGGAGAAAATCCTAGTGTGTCTTCTAGAGAGGTTTGAGTAAAAAATCTCCTCTCTAGAAGAAAATAAGGATTTTTCTCAAATATCTATTGCAGAGCTTGTGAATGCTCTGCAAGCCACCGAACACAGGAGATCTCTGAGAATGGAAGAAAGTATGGAAGGTGCTCTTATGGCACACTCCAAAGGCAAAGCCCAAGGCTGGAGCAGTTCTGGAAAAAAGCCATTTGCTGGAAAAAAAAGGAAAAGAAAAGAAGGAGGAAAAAAGCAACAAGAAAGTAGGAGGCTGGAAAAATAAGTTTCCGCCTTGTTCCCACTGTAAAAAGAGCAACCATACTGAAAACTTTTGTTGGTTCAGACCAGGAGTTAAATGCAAGGCTTGTAATCAACTTGGTCATGTAGAGAAATTTTGCAAAAATAAAGCAAACCAGCAGGGACAGCAAGCTCAAGTTGTTGAGCATCACCAACAGATTGAGGAGCAGTTGTTTGTTGCTACGTGTTATTCAGCCAGCAACAGCAGAGAAGCTTGGTTAATAGACAACGGGTGCACAAACCATATGACTCACAATGCTAGCATTTTTAAGGAACTTGATCGGTCCTACTTCTCCAAAGTCACCATTGGCAATGGAGAATGTGTTGATGTCAAAGGCAAAGGAGTAGTTGCTATTGAAACTTCTTCAGGTAGCAAATATATTTTAGATGTTTTATTTGTGCCTGAGTTAAATCAAAGCCTTTTGAGTGTGGGACAAATGCTAGAAAGAAATTATTCTTTATGCTTTGAAGATATGAGATGCACTATTTTTGACCCTTCCGGGTGTGAACTTATGTCCATTAAAATGAGAGATAAAAGCTTTCCAATAGAGTGGAAGAAGACAAATATGCATGTTTTCCCAAGTAAAGTAGATGATTCCTCTTTGTGGCATAAAAGACTTGGTCATTTTAGCTACTCCACTCTGAAGCAAATGAGTTCAAATGACTTGGTTGAAAATTTTCCTGCCATTAAAGATAATATTGATGTATGTGATGTATGCCAATATGGAAAGCAAAGTAGATTGCCTTTTCCAACTGCAGCAAGCTGGAGAGCAACAGAAAAATTGCAGCTTATACACACTGATGTGTGTGGACCCATGAGCATATAGATGATTTTACAAGGATGTGCTGGGTATTTTTTCTGAAGCAAAAGTCAGAGGTGTTTGCTGTATTTTTTAAATTTAAGTCCATGGTTGAAAAGGAGGCTGGCTATCAAATTAAAGTGCTCAGATCTGATAATGGAATTGAGTATACAGCAGGGGAATTTGAAAAATTTTGTGAGCAAGCTGGAATTCAACATCAATTGACTGTTCCTTACACTCCTCAACAAAATGGAGTGAGTGAAAGGAAAAACAGAACAACTATGGAGATGGCCAGATGCTTGTTGTTTGAAAAAGGCCTTCCTAAAACCTTTTGGGCTGAGGCTGTTAATACCTCAGTTCATTTGCTAAATATGCTGTCCATCAAAGCTTTGAAAGGAAAAACACCTTTTGAAGTGTGGAATGGAAGGAAGCCTTCAATGGAGAATCTAAAAGTTTTTGGTTGCGTGTGTTATGCTCTTGTTCCACAAGTGAAAAGGGGCAAGCTTGATCATAAATCTGAAGTTGGTATCTTCTTGGGGTACAGTAGCAACTCCAAAGGATATCGAATATACAATTTGGAGACCAAAAAAATTCTTGTCAGCAGAGATGTGAAATTTGATGAGCTGTCAAAATGGAATTGGGAGAAAAGTCAAGCTGAAGGCCCAAGTAATGGCCTGCCTGGAGATGAAAATTTGCAAGAGCAAGATTATGAAAATGGAGAAAATTATGACAGTGACACTAAGTTTCCAGTCAGAGGTAGCAGAAGCTTGGAGGATGTTTATGCTAGATGCAATGTGGCTGCATTAGAGCCTGCAAACTATGACGAAGCTGCTGAAACAGAAGGTTGGAGAGCTGCCATGCAGGAGGAGATCAATATGATAGAGAAAAACAACACTTGGCAGCTGGTGGACAAACCAAAAAATCAAAAGGTGATTGGTGTTAAGTGGGTTTACAGAACTAAACTCAATTCTGATGGTTCTGTGAACAAACTTAAAGCTAGATTGGTGGTAAAAGGCTATTTTTAGCAGCATGGTGTTGATTTTTCTGATACATTTGCTCCAGTAGCAAGACATCATACAATTAGATTGCTTGCAGCCTTGGCAGCCAAGTTGGGCTAGAAAATATATCATTTTGATGTGAAGTCGGCTTTCTTAAATGGTTTGCTTGAGGAAGACATCTATGTTGAACAACCTGAAGGTTTTCAGGTTCTGGAAAATAAAGTTTACAAGCTTCACAAAGCTTTATATGGCCTAAAACAAGCACCAAGGGCCTGGTACAGCAGAATTGATGGTTATCTTCTGCAAAATGGCTTTAAAAGGAGTGATAATGAAGCCACTTTATATGTGAAATGGTCAAAAAATGAAGTGCAGCTCATCATTTCCTTATATGTCGATGATTTATTGGTGGTAGGAAGTGAATCAAATTCCTTAAGCCAATTCAAGAAGGATATGGAGAAAGAATTTGAAATGACAGATTTGGGTGAAATGAAATTTTTTCTTGGAATGGAGTTTTTCCAAACAAATGCTGGAATTTTCATTTCACAAAAGAAGTATGCTTTGGAGGTTTTGAGAAAATTTCACATGGAGAAATGCAAGCCCGTAGCCATTCCACTTGTTGCTAATGAAAAGCTATCAAAGAATGATGATGACGTTGGAGAAGATGCTTCTGTTTATAGAAGTTTAATTGGGAGCCTGTTGTATCTTTCTGCCACTAGACCAGATTTAATGTTTGCTGCAAGTTTACTGTCCAGGTTTATGCGTTCTCCAAGTCAAGTTCATCATGGTGCAACAAAGAGAGTTTTGAGATACATAAGAGGTACAATTGACTATGGTCTTTGGTTCTTGAAGAATGAAAGTGGAGAGCTTCAAGGCTATGCAGACAGTGACTGGGCTGGAAGTTTAGATGATGCAAAGAGTACTTCAGGCTATGTTTTCTCCTTTGGCAGTGGTATTTTCTCTTGGAATTAGAAGAAACAAGAGGTGGTGGCCCAATCCTCAGCTGAAGTTGAGTATATTTCAGCTGCAACTGCAGCAAATCAAGCCATTTGGCTAAGAAAAGTTCTATTAGATGTTGGGCAAATTCAAGATGCAGCTACTGTCATTTGGGTGGACAACGAGTCAGTTATTGCTATAGCAAAGAATCCTGTTCAGCATGGAAGGACCAAGCACATTAAAGTGAAGTATCATGCTATTAGAGAAGCTGAAAAATCAAAAGAAATCAGTTTGGAACACTGCAATTCAGAAAATCAAATTGCAGATATCATGACAAAGGCACTCTCCAAAGGCAAGTTTGAAGAATTGAGATCAAAGCTTGGAGTATTGAAGAAAAATCTCAAGGAGGAGTGTTAGAATATGAGATTTTCCCAACTGTTTTATTTAATACCTCTGCAACATGTCTGTTTACTTTTTAAGCATGCTTTTAATTAATAGCTAGCTGCAGGCTAATGATGCCTAGTTTTAATTAGCCTTTATTTTGCTGGTTGTTTCACCTAATCAGAACTTGTTGGCTTTGTACTTAATTCATTTGCTGTAACAGTTCAGTATGTTATGCTTCAGCTGTAATGCAAAATCTGATATACATCAAAAACAGATTGCTCCTCTTCTTCCTTATACGTTTATAAGTGTTCTGTTCTTATATGCCTGTTCTATTTTTCTTAACAGTAACAGGAAAAAAAAATTGCTTGAGCTTACAGTATACTGATTATATATATTGATACACACGTACATCTACATAGGTGTCATGTCCATTTTACAACTCAAAATAACTTAAATTAAGGGAACTATGAAACAACGATTTCAAACATCTTGAGATTACTTACTACTTTGCTTTATCACTGGTCTCAACATGATTAACGGACACAGTCCTTATTTTGACACTGCCCATAAACAAAGAAAAATACATAAATTAATACAAAAGCGAAATATGATGAAGAGTGTACAATGCCCTGTTGCATAAACTAAACCATTAAAGCTTTTACCTTAGATTTCAGTAGCTCCACCTTAGAGTTCTGTATCTCTGCCCTCCATGGTGTTCATACACAAAATCGAGTTGGGGAATGACCCTGTGAAGCATCTCTTCTACGTTTTTGGAATACCACAACCTCCATCTCCTCCAGAAAATAAGGGGCATAATGAAAATTCCAAAGCCAAAAATAAACCCTAACTCTGTGCTTAAAAAATTCCAATCAATTGAACTCTCAGTATGGGAATGAGATGTTTCAAGTGTTGGCACTCCATCATTGCTGCAATTATGGGTCAGTGGAGGTCCGCATAACTCTTCATTTCCTTTGAAGGAATCTGCATCAAATGATTGAATTTGGGTACCCTTGGGAATTTCCCCCACCAGGTGATTATATGAGAGGTTCAAACATGCAAGGAAAGACAGACTTGCAAGCTCTGTTGGAATTTCTCCATTGAAAGAATTATTTGCCAAGTCTAAAGACTCGAGATTCTTCAAATTTCCTACAGATGATGGGATACGACCTGAGAAGGCATTATTTGACAAGTTAAGAGCATTCATTGCCTTGAACTGCATTAGCTCATTAGGTATTGGACCCTCAAAATTGTTGCTTAACATATCCACGTAAGTGAAGGCCCTTTGGATTCTGTCAAACTTAATTTGATGACCTTTGTTGGTAACAATAATTGAATTCTGATACCGAGAAATATCCAGTGCATAAGAGTCGTCAGAGGATCCTTGGTCAAGGATAGAGCGAGATATGTTTGCAACAAGTTTACTTAATTTTGCTACAACATATTTGTCCAAATGCTTTATTAAATCCTTAAAATTTTTGGGATCATAGTTATCAACGAGATCAATAAATAAGTGGCCAAATTCTGGTCCAACATCATCTTTGTCACGCATCATTGCTTTCCAACTGTTTAATAGTGCTCCGGGTATTGCACCACTGAAATTATTGGAGGCTAGATCAACAATATGAAGCATTTTCCAATCACCACTGCTTCTTGGGCATCCAATTGACCCGTGAAGTTTGTTTAACCGTAAATCCATGATTCGCAAGGTGGGAATATTGCTCAAGAAACATGGAAATCTGTCACTTACTCGATGTAGTAATACACTTGGGAATCATGCCGACAAAGTTATTGTGGGAAAGATCTAGCAGGAGAAGACTTGAAACATTGCAAAAGGATTCAGGGATTTGTCCCTGAAGACTGTTGTTTGAGAAAGACAATAACCTTATGAAAGGGAGTTGATTTCCAATGTCCAGTGGAATGACAGAGCTGAATTTATTCCTTGAGTAATCCAAATAATTTGCTAACTTTGGAATGAAAGTTATAGGCCCTTGTAGTTGGTTAGAATTAAGATCGACAACCATAATGTTTGAATTTGAACTAAAGTTCCACACACTTCCTTCCAAATGTGACAGAAAATTTTTGGAAAGATTCAAGTAATTGAGACATTCAATTTGCCAAATCCAGCGAGGAATCTGTCCTTCAATCTCGTTTTCAGCTAGGTCAAGAAGTAGTATTGTTGATTGATTTCTCAAGAAACTGGGGATTCCTCTCAATTGGCAGGACGCCAGCATTAGATTTCTTAGATCAGGAAAGGGTGACAGGTCATGATCATCCCTAAAGTTTATATCAACTGACAAATTGTTATGTAGAGGCCAAAAGTTGTTAAATTACTTAGCCTGCGAATCTTGTCCAATTGTATCGTGCCATTAAAGTTGTTTGAATTAAGCTGAATGACACGAAGTGTTACAAGGTTAAAAATAGACACAGGAATAGGCCCTTGGAAATTGTTGTTACCTAAATCAAGCATCTCTAATGAAGGGGAGGCAATATCAAACTCATCCAAGAGACCATTGAGTTGATTAAAGGGAAGTTTAAGTTCTCGCAAAAATGGGAGTTTAAGTAGAGATGAGGGGAGACTCCCACTGAAAAAGTTAAACCCCAAGTCAACACTGACAAGATTTTTAAGGCCCTCAAAATGACTAGATGGTAACACCCCAGTTAAATGATTATGAAAGAGAGATAAATATGTGAGATTCTTGGACATATTAAAATCAGGGAGTGGACCTGTAAAGTTATTGGAAGACAAGTCTAGATAAACAAGTTGGGTGAGTTCTGAGATTGAACTAGGAAGTGTTCCATTAAATTGGCAGTAAGATAGATCAATTGTAGATAACTGCTTCAAATTGGAAATTGCACCTGGAAGCTTTCCAGAGAAATTTGTATTGCTAAGAATCAAGTTCTGGAGAGAACCATGGGGTGGGAAGTTTGGCAAAGAACCCTCAAGATCTTGATTGTCTGACATGTCAAGGACCTTCAGTGTTGGTATATGGAAGATATCTTTTGGAAAAAAACCATTCAAGCCACAACTTCTGAGCTCTAGTGTGACTAAATTGGAGAAATTTACAAAGGATTCTGGCACTGTGCTTGACATATTGTTGTGGCTCAATTTTAGAACAGTGAGTGACAGAAGCTTTGCTAGTGAAGAATCAATAGGTCCAGAGAGATTGCATGATGACATGCTCAGAACACGCAGCTTGTGCAATGAAGATAAAGCGCGACACCATTCTTGTCCTTTGGCAGATATTGCTACACCATCTAGATATAATTCTGTGATATCTGTAAGGTTTTGTAAAAGCACTCCTATATTTGGCTTCTCAAGTTTAATTAATGAAGAAGACAAATCAAGAGTAACCAACCTTTTGAGATGAGAAATCTCATGTGGAATCTGCCCTTGGAAGCCAGCATTAGACAAGTTTAAATACCTCAGATTATTCAACTTGTACAGCTCTGTAGGAATCACCGAACGAAAGTTATTGAAAGCCAAATTCAAGCTTTGTAGATATTGAAGGCTGAAAAGAACACTGGAATTAACAAGCCCTCCTGAGATAGACTCCTCACTGAGATCAAGGGCTATAACACGCCCCTCGTTGCATGTCACCCCATGCCACTGGCAACAATCTTCACTTTGATTCCAATGAGTAAGCTTTTTGGATTCTGTAGGGTTAAATATTAGGTTGTTTTTCAAATGGAGCAACATGGAACACTGATGGCCGAGAAAATAACCATTTGCTGGAAAGATTTTGGCAATATGGTTTATTAAACAGAATGGTATCAAGAAAAGCCACAAGAGCGTGTGTGCTCTCATAGTGAATTCTGAATTTTTGAGAAAATGGTGTGTTATAGTAAGAAGGATGGTAAAGAGATATTTTGTCATTTGAAACATCTATATCTCCTTTTATAGACTACAAAAGATGTACTATATTGATCATATCAATCTCCTGAGTCTAACACGCACTAAAGTCTTTTTTGAAGCACAAGAACCGCTACTACCAGCGTATGATCTTTTAGGTAAGTCATATAATTTTATATTAATATAATTAGTTATATTATATGTTAAAAAGGTATTTAAAATTTTATCACACTACTTAAATTAAGTAGCTTAACAAAGTTTTATTTTTCCTTTCAAATATCTATATTAATTATTAAGATTATTTCATCAAAAACAATTAATAAAAAGTCATAATATAAATTGATCTAATTGTAATAAATTTCTAATTAAGTGTTTACAATTTTATTAAGAATTATTTTTAAAAGAAAATGGTTTTGTCTATCATGGGGGTTTCGTTTTATGCCACCATGATTTTTTATATGTTTTTTTTTTCCTTTTTAATATATTTGGCGTGTTGCATTGGGTAGTGTGGAGGGTGTCGATCTAGTTGGGATTTTCTTCGTTATGTGATGCTTAGCATGCCTTCTTTTGCTAAAAAAAAAAATAATTCAATTAATTAGTATGTTCCTAATGGTAATTGTTGTGGGGTATGTGAACGTGGGAAGCATTGAATTGTTAAATCATAATGTTGATATAAAATGGTTGAGTACCATTAATTCCCACTTTCAAGTCATCATGCCGAAATATATATTGGAAGTCTTTTTCCCCCATATTTTGTCAAGATGCCACATGAGAAATTTTCAAAAGTAGATATTGTCATATCAAGGATGTCTTAATTCTTGAAATTTTCATTACAAAATTTTAAAATAATAAAAATTAAAAACATAGTTTAATAATTTTAAATTATAAAAAATAATTAAAAAGATGATAAAATAATAGAAATTTACATATTATGTTAACCTGAATAAAAGTTGAGTATAGCTACATTAAATATTCGAAAAGAAAATAACAATGATCCTATTCAACTTGAGTGTAATAGCCTCCTATAGAAAATACGTGTAATCTCTAAAACAACTTCCATGGTAGTCAATAAAAATTAAGGGTAAAAATATCCAACAAAAAATGTATATCAAAATGAGATATTCCTATTATAATAGTTATAGATATATTTTTTTAAAGAAATCCTATACTACATACATACCTGTTATGTAGGTTCAGATTTTCTGTTTTGATTTTTTAAAAAATTAAAAAGAGAAATGATAGGAACACACTCTCTGACACACTCATCCAAACACACTCTCTTTTATTGATTAAAATTTATTAAAAATAACAAAATTTGTGGGTCTCACATTATAATTAATGATTCTCTTTCTTGATTTTGTAATTTTCAATAATTTTAACAAATTAGATAGTGTGTTTAGAGGAATGTGTTAGAGAGTGTGTTCCTAACACTCCTCAATTAGAAATCAATAACATCTAAGCGTGCATTAGGCTTCCTTAAAAAAAAAAAAAACAATTGCAATAGGCATTTTCCGTCTTACACGTCGGGTTCCCTACCAGTTCAGATTTTACGTACCCAAAATTGCCCAAAATAGTAAATTGTTTTTTATATATCTATTCGATAAATATTTTTTAATATTATTTTGAAAAATAAAAGCCTATTAGAGTTACTTCTTTGCATGCAAGAGAGGTTTGTCTCCCACGAATATATTTTCAACAATTTTTTTAAAAAAAATTGAGAAATTTCATTGTATTGAGAAATTTAGGTTATCTTCCATATATTCATCCGAAAATCAAAAGTATGATTCAATTTTGTTGAGATTTCAAATGCTTGGACTTAGTCAGTTGTCATTTTCTCCAGTCTTTCACGTAATTGTGGAAGAAAACATTGTGCAAATAACAAACAATGAAATTACAAAGTGGAAGCTAGTGCATGCTTCAAGTCCACGGAATCACAGTTTTTCTTATATACATTTTAAGTGTTCTTTCATTGGTCAACTGCACGTGAAATTCAGATATGTTCGGAATAAATATTTAATTTTATATAATAAAAATTTATAACAAATAAATATTTTAAATATATAAATTATATTATAAATTTAAATATTTTTGCACATTTAAATTATAGTTTGATTTTATAATGAATAATTTGTGATATAAAGTTATTTTTAATTCTTGATATTTTTAAAAAATATTGAAATTCAATTTAAAATTGTGGTAAAAAAATAAATTCATAGAGATAGGTGATTAAGAAAAATAAATATAGAGATAAAGATAAAAGAAGGATAATTGGATGATGTAAGTGGAGAAACTCTTTTGCTAACTGCTTGAGTAGTGTGTAAAATGCACATTTAAAAGTTTGTGATCATCGATTATGTCAGGGCAAGCAGTCTGTGATAATCGATTATAAAGTCTCGTAATTGATTTCAGAGGCTCATGATCCATTATGGGGAGTTCAAAGTTTCTGTTTTGTTGGCAATGGTTCTGTGATAATCGATTACAAGATTCTGTAATCTATTACAACATCAAAAAAATGGTTTCTAATGCATTTTTACTGGTTTTAATTTATCATCTTTTGTTGTAATCGATTTACAAGCAAGCCCTATTTTAAAAAAAATGAAGGAAAACTAGTTCTGTTCGGTATTAATGCATGGTTTTTGGGGTTTTAGGGTTCTAAGATTTCAACTCAAGAGGGGAGAAATGAAGAGACGGAAATAGGAGAGGAGGACCCAAGCCATTGTAGAGGACCCTTGAGTGCCTTCTTATTTAGGCAAATGCTTCCCTCTTGTCTTTCCCCACCCTTATGGTTGATTATTTCCCTTCCGTCCCCTTTTTACTATTTTTGCCCTTGGTAATTTCTAAATCACATATCCGTTTTAATCTACATTTTTTTATTTCTATCTCTAAATTAAATTTAATATTTTTTTAAAAAAATTACTATAGTTAAAAAAATTATATCACAATTTCTTTTTTATTGTAAATCTAAATTTAAAAATATAATTTTTATATTAATTTAAAGACATTTATTTATTATAATATAATATAATTAATATCTTAAAAATATTTATTTATTATAAATTTTAATTATAGAAAATAAACACTTATTATGTGAATTAGAAACACTAGTTATAGATAAACATAAACAATATACAATTTTTTCGTAATTATTTTATTCCTATTAGAGTATCATTTCTTCCAACTGATTCATTTGTCTCTCTCCGTCTCTCTCGGGTCGCCTACGTTTGCGTCAACTTTCTTTAATTTCCAAATGACTTTATATCTTGTTTCTTGTTTTCCAATTGTGTGGGCCAAAAAGTTACTTCTCCTGGAATCTAATATTAATTCCCACTCTCATATATATATATATATATATATATATATATATATATATATATATATATATATATATATATATATAGTGAGATGACTGATCTTATATGAGAGTGAAATGAATAAATATTGATCATTAGATCTTATTTGAATGTAAAGATTAAAACACACTAAGTCATGTGAGTTTTTTAAAAAGTCACATGACTTTTTTAAGTAGTAACATAACATTAAATTTTGACCCTCCATGTATGGTTATATGGTCCAGATTTAACCATTTCAGTCTAATATAAAATGCATTCCTCTCATAATAAGATGTCTTTCTCTCATAAGATATATATATATATATATATATATATATATATATATATATATATATATATATATATATATATATATATATAAAGAGAGAGAGAAAGAACTGATTTGTAAATTACTTGTATTTTTTAAAATAGTCATGTGACCAGGCTGATCCAAGGGTGAAACCAATAAAGCCCTTTTTCTTAAAAAAAAAAAAAAAAAAAAAAAAAAAAAAAAAAAAAAAAAAAAAGAGTAGTGCAAGGACATTTCAATAAGGACTGCAATTCCAATTAGGTTGGCATCCAGCCCTCATCTATCATTTGCAACACATCATAATATCATTAACTTTAAAAAGAATACAGAAAACATGTGGGGGGTGGGAACATAGACCAAACCCATGGAAATTATTTAAATCTAAAATTTGGAAGAGTATGTCTATTCCGAAAGAAGTCCTCCTCCCTAATGAAAATAGGAATTGAATCCGATCAAACCATACCATGTATATTAATTATTTAGGTTACCTGAAATCTAGGTCATCATTCTTTCGTCCTAAAACAACAACACTATAATTTGATGTAAGTAGTCCTGCTATATTAACATTCAAGTTTTTGACACTAGTTCTTATGATTGAAGTTATAATGTAGACAGTAGACCTGTTGAGCTTTTTAACAAACAATTATAAACTTCATTGATATTTCATAGGCACTTCAAGGTACTAAAAATATGAGGAGATTTTTAAGTTTAGAATTTTTACATGCTCAGATGGCTCCTTTTGTGTTTTTTATTCTGTTTTATAAAAACATTATTTTAGCTAAAATAAAATTGTTTTGCAAATAATGATATCAGTAATTGTGATCGATTGGCTGGCTAGTGTGCATCCATCTATTTTGTTTCTCAACAAGCTTAAGAAATTGGATCTAAGCATATGTGTTTTCCATACTAAATTTAAAAGCAATATTCATCCAGTGAAGCAAATCATTAATTTTGTTCGAAAGCCGCCTTAATTGCGATAACCCGTGATCCATCTTAGTTGCGGATTCTTTGAGCTGCCTTAATTGCAGCGTTGAAGGTGGTGTATTTAGTCCTACATCGATTGGTGTCTGTTTTGTTAGGTAGTAGTTTGTTTTCTGTTTGCTCTTCTTTTTCCCCATAATAAAAAAAATGATGAAAGAGATCTTTGGAGTTAAAAAATAGTTACAAAAATTAACAAAAGAAATATTTGAAAAAATATATATATGTTAAATAAAATATAACTTGGAGCAAGAAAGTAGAGAGAAAAGTAGAGAAGAAGAAGATACTAGAGTTTAGAGAGAATGATAATTGTGTGTATTCTTTCTAGGAGGAGTAGCCTATTTATAGATACAAGAGATATCTGAGAAGTTACAAAAGATAAATAGAAATAAGGAAAGATCATAAAAGATAATACAAAAAGATATGGACAGTCACAAATAGATTATTCATAACACTCCCCCTTGGATGTCCATTATTTAAGAATGTGCCTCATTAAAACCTTACTAGGAAAAACCCTGTGGGATAAAAACCTAGTGAAGGAAAAAGAGTACATCATCCTTCAATACGTTATCACCTGCCTCATTAAAAACCTTGCCAGGAAAACCCAATGGGACAAAACCATGGCGAAGGGAAAAAGAGTGCAGAACGTATTTATTTCTCCCCCTCATGTAGACAATCATCTTTAAGATGGCAAAGTCCAATCTTGTCAACCAGTTGCTCAAAAGTCTTCCTTGGCAATGACTTTGTAAAGAGATTTGCTAGATTTTCACACGAACGAACTTGTTGAACATTTATGTCACCATTCTTTTGGAGATCATGAGTGAAAAAGAATTTTGGTAGATTATGCTTTGTTCTATCTCCTTTAATGTATTCTTATTTCAACTGAGCGATACAAGCAACATTGTTTTCACATATGATCGTTGATGCCATTTTTCCTGAGGATAAACCGCAAGTTTCTCGCACATGTTGAATTACAGATCTCAACCAAACACATTCACGACTTGCCTCGTGTAATGTTAAAATTTCTGCATGATTAGATGATGTTGCTGCTATGGTTTGTTTCACAGACCGCCATGAAATGACTGTACCACCGCATGTAAATAAATATTCTGTCTGTGATCTACCATTATGAGGATTTGATAAATAACCTGCATCTGCATAACCAATTAGATTTGACTTTGAAACATTTGAATAAAACAATCCCATGTCCATAGTGCCTCTAAGATAATGAAGTATGTGCTTCACTCCATTTGAATGTCTTTGTGTAGGTGAAGAACTATATCTTGCTAATAAATTAACTGCAAATGATATATCGAGTTGTGTATAATTAGCAAGATACATTAATGCTCCTATAGCACTTAAGATATGGTACTTCAGGACCAAGTAGTTCTTCATCCTTTTCTTTAGGTCTGAAAGGGTCATTGTTCACATCTAAAAACCTTACAACCATTAGAGTACACGATGGATGTGATTTGTCCATATAGAACCTTTTAAGCACAAAAATTCTGCCTTTTGAATATTCAATTTGTAATCCCAAGCAAAATTTTGTCATTCCTAGGTCCTTCATTTCAAACTCTTTCTTTAAGCAATCCATGGCTTTTGGAAGCTCTTCAGGAGTTCTAATGATATTTATGTCATCTACATAAACAACAATTATGGCAAATCCATTTTCAGATTTTTTTTTCATGAAAATACATGGACAAATAGGATCATTTTTATATCCTTCCTTAAGCAAATACTCACTAAGACGATTGTACCACATGCGTCCTGATTGCTTTAATCCATAAAGAGACTTATTCAATTTGATTGAGTAATCTTCTCTAAAACTTGCACTGTTGGGCAAATTAAATCCTTCGGGGAGTTTCATATAAATGTCATTTTCCAGAGAGCCATACAAATTGGCTGTAACAACATCCATTAGATGTAAATTGAGTCCTTCATGAGCAACCATTAAATATAAAAATACTTACATCCACTACAGATGAATATGTCTCTTTAAATTCAATATTGGGTCTTTGTGAAAATCCTTAAGCAACTAGTCGTGCTTTGTATCTCACAATTTCACCATTCTCATTTTGCTTTTGCACAAAACCCATTTGTATCCAATTAGTTTTACACCTTCAAGGTGTATGGACTACAGGTCTAGAAATGACTCGCTTAGCAAGCGAGTATAATTTAGCTTCAATCACATCTTTCCATTTTGGCTAATCATTTCTTGGTCGATAATCACTAATGAACTTTGGTACTTGATCATCAATATCATTTATTTCATTTAGCGCTATATTATATGCAAACACTTCGTCAACGTTGACTTCATTTTGGTTCCATCATACCATTCATGACATAATTTAAGATATGAGATATCTTTATTTTCACTAATTTCAGGTACCTGAGTTCTTCTGGAACTAAAATATTAATTATGTCAAAGAAATATTTTAAAGTTTTCATAGCCTCAATTTAGCCATCTTACTTTTCAGCTCCTTTTCTTGAGGATTTTTCATCTTTGGAACCAATGGGTCTACCACGCTTCATGCGTGTCTAAGACTCGTTTTACAATATTATATTGTCCAACAGGGACATCAAATTTCATTGGAGCATTAGCAGTTAATACATATGATTAAGCCACTCTTTTGGCTAAACTTTGTAAATGAATTATCTTTTGAACTTCTGGTTCAAAATGTTTTTGTATGAGGATCAAGATAATGATAATTCATTCAAACTAATCTCCTTTTTCCAACTGCTTATTATCTCCCCCTCATGTTGGGAAAACTAATTCAAAATAACAGTCGACGCATCAAGTCATCTAATGTTGATGATTCGACATATTTTATTACATATGGAGATTCATACCCAACATATATTTCCAACCTTCTTTTAGGACTCATCTTAGTGTGTTGTGGTATAACAATTGGAGATATACATCACATCCACAAATTTTCAAATGGGAAATATTAATAGGTTGCTCAATAAATTTCAATGGGGAGAGCTAATTATAACTTGTTGGCGTGATGCGAATCAATACTACAACATGCAAGATTACATGTCCCCCAATAGACCATTGGAAGTTTTGATCACATGAATAATGGTCTTGCAATCAACTTTAGATGTTTACTAAGTGATTCTGCAAGTCCATCTTGTGTATGAACATGTGCTACAGGATGTTCAATATCAATTCCAATAGACATACAATACTCATTAAAAACATGAGATGTAAACTCACTAGCATTATCAAGACAGATTTTCTTAATTGGACAATCAGGAAAATGAGCTCTTAGTCGAATTAATTGAGCTAACAATCTCGCAAACGCTTGGTTGCGAGTTGACAACAAACAAACATGTGACCATCTAGTTGATGCATCAATTAAAACCATAGAATATCTAAATGGTCCACATGGTGGGTGTATTGGTCCATAAATATCACCCTGTATCCCTTCTAAAAAATGAAATGGATTCATTCCCAATTTTCCTAGTGATGGTCTAATTATCAACTTTCCTTGGGAACATGTAGTATATAATAAATCATTGAAGAATCTTCAGGCTCTTCAATGAGTGTCCACATGAATTTTACAATATTTTTCGCATCATAATAGACCCGGGATGGCTCAACCGGTCATGTCAAACAACAAATTTATTTTGATTTGTAAACTTCTGGTTTACAACATTATGCTTTTCCATTGTACTAATATTCGCGTAGTACAAACTATAAGAAAAGGCATGTAATTTTTTTTTCAATACACAATTAAGTCTCATGATATAAAGATATTTCACATTTCTTTCATTATTTGTTTTAATATGTTACCCATTTAGACGGATATCCTTGAAACTTAATGTGCAACCTTGTTCCTCCTGGTAACAATACATTAGCTCTTCTGGAGCTTTCAATTATATTTGTAGTACCAAAAATAGTACTATCATTAACTTCTCGCATTACTAAACAAGAGAAAAATTTATTATTCTTGATAGAAACTATCATAGTACTATCATTAACTTCTTTCATGACCATGTCCACGACCATGATCATGATACGACCCTGACCACAAGATTGTCCATAAGCATAATAATAAGATATTACTGCATTCACTTCTAGGAATATAGTATAATCGATCAGGCGAACCTCATGATTTTTCATTGAAAACTCATTGTTTTGCTTAGTCGCAAGGAGACAAGAAATTAAATATATATATATATATATATATATATATATATATATATATATATATATATATATTTGTCGAGAAGGGGAGCACATGGCTAAAGTGTAAAGGTCCACTTCATGAACAATAGAATTTTTCAATTATATTCTAAACAAAATATATAAACCATGGACATATCGAAAAATCTCTCAAATGAAAGTCTCACATACAGTATATGGAAAAAAAATTTGTCTGCTTTCTTTATTGGAACTTACAAAAACAACAAATAAAACTTTCACACATATATGTAATTTATGTATTAAAAACATATTCAAGACCTATTGCAGTTAAATGTATTTTCACATCTAATAGAGTTTTGATTAGATATTTTATTTCCATTTTTTTAATAAAGTCTTCAAGACCCATTGCAGCTAAATGTTTCTCCATCTAATATCCAAGATAAATAATTCTTTCCCGTAATATCAAGAGCCACAAATTCAAGTTTTACAAGGTTTGACATGTTTAAAGACTATCATAAAAATTAAAATAAATATATAGTAGCTTGCAATTTTCCAGAATAAACATCTAATCAATACCAGTAATTTCTTTAAATTAATATAAAACAATGTAATATATATCCCCGACATTGATCTGACTATATTATTCATAACGTATAAAATACTGTATATAGATTCACGGTCCTCTCTAAATCACCGCATAACATATATGTGTTTATAAAAGCAATATTTTCATATAAACCTGAAAATCAATTATAAACCACCGAATGCACTTATACATTGTAGCACACATTTTGCTTCTTAAAATAATATAAAAGACAAAAAAAAATTAAGTGGCTGAATTCTTTAGATAAATGCAACGTATATAACAGATCAAAATTTTAATCCATTATTTATTAAAGGAATGTACGAAACTGAATCCATTATTTATAATGATTGTAAAATGTACTGCGTATACATATACGAAATTTTAAAGAGGTGCTGATATCAACAATCATAATAAATAGATTAATTTTTAAAGTAAAAGATAAAATAGATAGATAAATTAGTTTCAAAATATCTTGACCAAATGTCACGCAATACACCTAAACTTCAGGAGGTGCAACATCAAGGACAAATAATCAAGAAAATCAAGAAGAAAAATTATTCGCACTACCTTCTCACTTAGGGTGAGAGAAATTATTCTCACTTTTATATTATTTTCTCACTTCTGGTGAGAGAAATTATTTTCACTTTTGCATTATTTTCTCACTTCCGGTGAGAGAAATTATTTTCACTTTTGTATTATTTTCTCACTTCTGGTGAGAAATTATTTTTATAGAGAAATATAACTAGTTCAGAGTCTTTAGGACTCTCAAATAATTTTCTTCTTTGATAGAGTCATCAGGACTCTCAAATAATTTTCTTCTTTGCTATAGTCTTCAGGACTCTGAAATAATTTTCTTCTTTGATTGAGTCTTCAGGGCTCTCAAATATTTTCCTTCTTTGATAGAGTCTTCAGGACTCTCAAATAATAAATTTGTAAATAGAACACAAATAATGAAATTAGGAAAAAGAAAAGAAAATATAACCTTGCCACTAAGAGCTGGTTAGAGCATTGGTTAGAGCCTCGGGCTGATAACGTATTAAATAAAATATAACTCGGAGCAAGAAAGTAGAGAGAAAAGTAGAGAAGAAGAAGAGACCAGAGTTTAGAGATAATGATAATTGTGTGTATTCTTTCTAGGAGGAGTAGCCTATTTATAGATACAAGAGATATATGAGAAGTTATAAAAGATAAATAAAAATAAGGAAAGATCATAAAAGATAATACAAAAAGATATGGACAGTCACAAATAGATTATTCATAACAATATATAGCATTAGATAAAGAAGTAAACACAGGTTGTTACATAAATATTAGAGGAAAAAGTGAGTGTGAGGAGTTATAGAAACTCATAAGAGAAATTTTAGAAAAAGTTGCAAATATAGATGCATGTTAGGAGAGTGAAGTACACCACTTCATGAGAGGAGAGTATTCAAATGAAAGTGAATGTGAGGGAAAGTGGAGAAATGGGAGCACACATAGAACGTTTATATATGTAAGGAGATATTTTTTTTATGGGTAAAATATGTTTTTGGTCCCTCATTTTTTCTTGATTTCTATTTTTAGTCCCTCATAATTTTTTTACTGTTTTTAGTCCTTCATAAATTATTCTGTTCTGTTTTTAGTCCTCATAAATTGTTTTGTTCTGTTTTTAGTCTCTGACGTTAATTTCAACTATTAAGTGATGACATGACAGACATAAACTGTGTGTGAAAATTTCATAATTAAGTTTTTAGTGACTTTTAACCGCTACAAATTTTTTTGCGGTCAAAAATGTTTATTTTTGTAACATTTCATGTGATTTCAGAAAATCTGGTGTTCGAGGTTTTGATTTCTTTTTTATTTTTTTAACATTTCTGACAATTTTAGTTTGCCAGAAAATTTGCAGTAGTTAAAAATCGCTAGAAACTTAAACAGAAAATTTTCAAGCACAAATTATGCTCGTCATGACATCACTTAACAGTTAAAATTAATGTCAGAGACTAAAAACAAAAGAAAACAATTTTTAAGGGACTAAAAACACAGAAAAATTTTATGAGGGACTAAAAACATAAATTTAGATAAAATGAGGGACCAGAAACATAGTTTACCCTTTTTTTTATTGATTTATTAACTTCATACATAAGTAAAGTGCGGGTAGCGGGTGCGGCTGTGTGGGTATGGGCATATAGGTATCAAACGGGTACGGGGATGGGGATTAAAGTTGCTACCCGCACGTGGGTATGGGGCCAGGTACGGATATTGTTTTCAAACGCGGGTATGGGGACGGGTACTATAGAACCCTATACAGACCCTACCCATTGTCATCCCTAATTTGATTTATCTTACATACCTTTTATTGTCTGCATTCAAACCCAGTGTTTCCAAGAAGGATCATTACCTTGTAAACGCTATAAAAAATGAAACTAACAATATTTTTTAATTACATGTTGCTATTGATATAATTTTAATTGTTACTATATTGAAATATGGTTTAAATATTTTTTTAGTCCTTGCAATTTAGTGCTTTTTTTACTTTTCGTCCTTGCAAAACTATTTTTTTGGTTTTAGTCATTGCAAATTATGTTTGTTTTATTTTTTATCTTTATAGTGGTTTAGATAGCGTTTTTTTCACTATCAAAGCGATATCTAAACCACTTTAAGGACGAAAAACAAAACAAACATAATTTGTAAGGACTAAAACCAAAAAAATAATTTTGCAAGGACGAAAAACAAAAAAACGCTAAATTCCAAGGACTAAAAAGATATTTAAACCTTGAAATATTTATATTTGCCAAGTCCATGTTCACACTAGAAAGGGCATCTCTCATGGTTGATATACAGATGATTCCAGTAATCTGTATAGTCAACGTTCTCCCTACAATAATATGCACTGCTTTAAATATTTTACTACTATTATTGTGTAGATGTGATGTTGATAGAGTAAAGATACACATATACCTATTTATTTTAGACACTTCACCAACATATTTCATTTCTTTTTATCACTCTCTTTCTATTACATCATAAATCCTATAATATTTATATTTTTCTCTCTTCCTAAGTGTCTAGTAGGATAATAATAGGTGTCTATGAAATATTTCTTATATTGATATTTGTTTAATGAAAATATTCGACGAACGCCCGAACAGTAGTAGTGTACCACCATTAGACACGTACCCACTTATTGACATTAAAATATATTATTTTATTATTTAATAATAAAAGAAAAAGTAAAAACAGAAGAAAAAGACATGTGTATCATGGGGTGGCTATTACTGTAGACTGTCTGTGTATCACTTCTCTTTGTTTAATAGAAATCTGTATTCAAATCCAAATGATCCATGGGAAAGCGTGAATGCATGAGGTTATGCTTTTACATAGTAAGATCAAATGAAATTGCTTCTTGCTTCTATTAAATGCAGGTCCACTAGGATATTGCTTTTAACATATATGAGCAATAGTCGAATCTGATCCCCTAGGTAGCCAGTCAAAGCATCAATTGGGTAAAATCATTTGTGGTTAGTAATTGCTTCCATATCCCTCACTCGCTCTTTCTGGATCAAAGATAGGTACGTGGAAAACAAAGAATCGAAGAATGAAATGACAAAATATCTTATCAAGTAGAGAAATTTCTTGCTTTTATGATATCCTCCCCCTTCCTGTCCCTTTTAGAAAACCACTGTTTTTAATTTGGTAAATTTGAAGTTCTTTAAGTTTAGAATTTTTGCATGCTCAGAAGGCTACTTTTGTATTTTTTATTCTGTTTTATAAAAAACATTATTTTAGCTAAAATAAAATTCTTTTGCAAATAATGATATCAGTAATTGTGATCGATTGGCTGGCTAGTGTGCATCCATCTATTTTGTTTCTCAACAAGCTTAAGAAATTGGATCTAAGCAGATGTGTTTTCCATACCAAATTTAAAAGCAATATTCATCCAGTGAAGCAAATCATTAATTTTGTTCGAAAGCCGCCTTAATTGCGATCATCCCTGACCTATCTTAGTTGCAGCTTCTTTTGGCTGCCTTAATTGCAGCGTGGTGTATTAAGTTCCACATCGACTAAAAATATTATAATGCTTAGACAATGCTCACTTTATTTGAGTTGAAAGGGGTCTTTGCCTCATCTGCCACATCTAAATGTACATTGAAAAAAATATGCACCACTTTTTTTACTGAAAAATGATATTATAATATTTAAATTAATAAAATGATAATAGTAAAATAATGTAATATCCATTAATATTAATTAAAAAACTTTAAAATAATAAAAAATTATGCAAATACTTTTATATAAATATACAATAGTGTATAAATTATAAAAATAAAATAAAATTAAAATTAAAAAAATACAAAATATAAAAAGAATTACCCGTGTATTCCACGTTAGTATTTATAATACACAAATATCGATCATCGTACAACAACAAGATCAACCCGAAATATTTCTCGTGGTCCGCGTTAGCTAGTATTTAACTATACACAAATATCATCGTGGTCTTCGCTGGAAAAATCTCATTGAGTGTGACTTTATATAATTTTCAACATGATTCTCTCTAATGTATATCATATATACATCATGAATGGTATTAATTAAAAGGGTGACATTTAAAACTCGAATTTTAGTATGTACAATATCAAGATCAACACTAAAAAATCCTTAGGTTGTTTACATATATTTTATATTTTATAAAAATATTAATAAATTTCATTTGTCGTGCTCCGCACTAGAATTTAAAATACTCAAATATCATCGTGGTCTTCACCGGAAAAATCCTACTATTTATGATTTTATACACTTTAATTTTCAATATCATTATCTCAAATTTATATCATATATTTGCATCATATATACATCATGAATGAATAAAGTTGACATTTAAAACTCCAATTCTAGTATTGCCATTACAACATCAACACTAAAAATTCGTAAGGTCCAGGGGCGGACCTACGGCTTGTCCAAGCCCCCCTAATTTTTTTCAATTTATTTTTTAATATATATATATATATATATATATATTAAGAAATTATTTTTATTTAGGATTTTATGTAAATAATATTATATTTAAGTGTTTTTTTATCTTTTTATATTTTAATAAAATATTCTATTATTTTGTAATTTTTGTTGTAGAGATAATTGTATTTTTTCTTTTTTTCTTGATAAAATATTTGAGTACCATTTATTTTTCTTTCTAATAATTTTTTTGTATTATTATTATTATTGTTATTATTTTAAAAGTGATAAATAATTGTAGTTTGTAATCAAATGACTTTATTAACTTTTATTAATTGGTTAAATTTACAAACACTATATACAAGATTGACAATTTAAATTTTGAAATGCATCAAGAAATATTCTATCTTTCTATCACATTTTTTCTTATATTCTCTTGATTTTTCTCGTCTTATCTTTGTTCTTTTTAGCATTGTGAGGTTCTACTATACTTTTGATTTCAAGTGCATAGTTCTAAACTCTAGACCCGCTTGCTATGTAAAATTTATTTGCCATAGTTTGCTTCAAAGTTGGAACATTTGTCACAACACAACATTTTTCATCTTCTAAGCAAATTATTCTTCAATGGTTGTTAGCTGCTATTGTCCTAAAAGATAATTTAGTATCATAATTTACTCAAATTTAGTAGATTTTTAGAATATAACTAATATAGGATTTTTCGTAAAAAAAAAAAAAGACATGGTTAATATAGATACCAATTTTAACTATAAATTCACGAAGGTTTTTTGTGACATATGAAATTGATGATTGTCATTTATAATTTTAAGTATTTAAAAAGATGTTTAATATCTTTTATGTAAATATATTCTCTATTATATGTTTTTAGATCATTTTAAAAAACACATAAATATTTTATATCAATTTTAATGCTTATGTAATTATCTGCATAAAATAAAATGCTTACGTATTTATTGGATTTTGACCTCCTCAGTCGTTAGATCCTGGATCCGCCCCTGGTAAGGTCATGCATATATATGTACATATATTTTATATTTTTATTAAAATATATCATACGCGAAAGATATCTCCTTAATTTGTAGACTACTTGGGATTTTTTTGTTTTTTTTTTTCTCATACTGGTGCATTTCAATTTTCAACTACTAAAATTAGATGCACATAACACAAATTTTAAGCTTCATAACTTGGGAGGGAAGACAAGTGGGGTATGTGACCTTCAACTACACAGTTTTCTAATAGTTAGCTTAATTTAATGAAAAAAAAATCATTACAATCTAAAATTATTTATTGACCTTATTTCAGCACATGAACCTCAATAAAAAGAAAACAAAATAATGTAAATAAACTGAATCGAATAGAAGAGGATTTGATAATTTATAAAACAAAATCATTTTCCTTTTCTTTAACAAAAGTTTCAAACTAATTTTAAGCATAAAAATATACAATATTGTAAAATTTTATTTATTGGCCATGTTGCACTGAACTCAGTTCATACGTTGGTATTTTAAATATTGATTAACAAATTTCGAATTGAAAAGAACTTTGAAAATAGAAATAAGAAGTATACGTACATAGGATGCATAAGGATATTACTACCTTCGGTCCTATATAAGAAACAGATACACAATTCATTAAGACCAATAAAAATAGTTAAATTGGTTAATTTTAATTAATAATATCATAAATTTTAATTTTATTTCAAAACTACCTATAGCATTAAATGGTTTAAGTGGTTGTTATATTTCAAAAGATAATTTTTCAACCAGTATGAATATATATGTTTTGTTAATAACTCAATAAATGAATCCACTTTTACAGAAAATGTTTGTATTATCATTAATAGACCTCACAGTTAATTGAGGATAAAAAAGAAATGTAGCAATTAATACACTTAAAAATGATATGTTTCTTTTAATTAGGACAAAAAAAATGTTCTTTTTGTTTCTAATATAAAAGACTGGAGATAGTATTTTAAGAAAAGATTTTGACATTTTATATCAATGAAAGTAAAAGATTATTATGATCTAAATAAAGTCATTAAACGAATGTACTATAACATATTACGTGCAGAAAATCATTTTTTTTAATAACAAGTACTAAAACAAAAAAAAAATCTATAAAGGACTAAAATTGAAATCCTCCTTATATATATATATATATATATATATATATATATATATATATATATATATATATATATATATATATATATATCTTGAGATTTACTGATGTACTCACACTTGTTTTTTAGTGTGAGTGCGTTAGCAAGCTACACCATTGGTATATTTTAAGAGAATCTCTAGTTATATCTCGTTAACGCACTTATACTACAAACAAGTGTGTACGTTAGCAAACCTCATAAGCATTTCCTAACGTACACATGTTTGTTTTTTTAGTATGAGTGCGTTAGCAAGCTACATCGTTGGTGTATTTTAAAGCAATATCTAGTTATTATTTGCTAATGCACTCATACTAAAAAACAAGTAGTATGTGTATGTTAACATATGATCTGTTTATACCAGTGTAAGTTTAAAGACTTACATCAAATCTACACCGTTAATAAAAGTTAATCCTACGATTTATAATATCTTAATAAATATGGTACCTTTATCATATTTTATGACAATCAATTAGTTAAGTTTAATCGATCAATTAGATCATTTGATTGATTTGATTTTCTTGATTAATTATTTATAAAAATTATTCACAAATTAATATTTTTTACCAATTTTTCGTGCAATAAAGTCTATATTTTATTTTTCTCTATTTATTATATATACATAACAAATAAAAAAAATATATTTGTGTGATTCATTAAGAATCAATACTCGTTGCTATTATTTTTACAAATTTAAAGAGAATTAACAATTTGAATGTAACAAAATAAGTTATGTTAAAATAATAATTAATTATATTTTTATCATGTATGTTTTATTTTTTATTATATATAGTTAAATACATTCTGATGATTTATTAATAATTAATTCCTTTTTAAAATTAATTATATGAAAATAAAACATGGAAATGAAAAGTTTTAGAAAGTGTATATTTATTGAAATATATTATTAGTTAAGAATAAAAAATTAAAATAAATAGATACTAACATAATGCTTTTACAATAAAATACATAAAATAAAAATTCAAGATAATAAAATTTATAAATAAGTTTAAATTGTAATTTGTAATTATATCATATTAATTTTTTTAATAAGTGTATTGATTCTTAATGAGTTAGAAATAATTGTATTGATTTTTAATACAATAGCAATGTGTACTGGTTCTTAACAAATCATAAAAGAAAATTGTTCAACAAATAAACATATACTTTATTACATGAAAAATTAGCAAAAAAAAAATTAATTGTTCAACAATTTTCATAAATAATTAATACAGAAAATCAAATCAATTAATTAAATTAATCAAATGATCTAATTGATCGATTAAACCTAACTAATTGATTATCATAAAATATGATAAAGTTACCATATTTATTAAGATATTATAAACCGTAAGATTAACTTATATTAACGGTGTAGATTTGGTGTAAGTCTTTTAGACTTACACCTTATGTAAACGGATCCTATATATATATATATATATATATATATATACATATATATATATATATATACATATATATATATATATATATATATATATAACATTCAATACTTTTTTTCATATACAATAAGTTAAAATATGTTAAGACAATTTAAAATTATTCTAAAATCAATTCATAAATATTATTTTATAGGTTCTTAACATTCAAAGTAAATATAAAAATGTAAATCAAATATATTATTATATTTAGGTTTAAATTCTAATAAAAACAACAATGTTCATTAACAATAACAAGTTTACATATAGAATTAGAAAATGAAAATTAATATTATATAAAATTATAAGAAATTAAGATATAAAAAGTAAAAACTTGTAAATTAATATAAATGACTAAATTATATATTTTATAAAAAAAAAGTAATTAATAATAATGGTTAAAATAATTTATGCCAATTTGTAATTCTTATTGAATATGTGTTTTTATTTATCTTAAAAATATTTTAGAATAAATATTAAAAATAAAAAAATTATTTTTTAAAAAAAATACAGGTTCAAATCAATTTGTCTACACCGGTTTTATTGTACCCATTTTTTACATGTCTTCACTAATTTTAGACTAATTTTATTGGTTCTTAACCGAATCTCACCTATTATAAAAACACACGATTTTTTAGGGTTAACGGACTGGTCATCAAGTCAATTCCTAATTAGATCGATCAAACCGCCAGTTTGATACAGTTTTCAAAACTATGCTTAAAACCATAAACATATATATGCTTTCTTCATATAGAATAAGTAAAAAGATGTCAAGACAATTTAAAATTACTCTAAAATCAATTAATGATGTAACTCATTAACTAATTGTCATATATACAGCTGTATCGGGAGATTTGTAGGGCGGTCTTCCTACCGTGCAAATGATGATAAATTTCAAAGTCAACTAATTACATCTACCATTAGAGGCTATATAAATCAAAATATAGCTAGAGGGATCAACTGTGTACTGTATTGAGTCATTCAAAAATGGAATTATATTGGGTTTGGATGAGTGCTGCCACTTTGTTGGCATGTTACGTTTTTATAAACAAATTTGTAAGGAGGTTGAATGGGTGGTATTATGAGCTGAAACTAGGAAAGAAGCAGTGTCTATTGCCTCCTGGTGATATGGGATGGCCTCTTATTGGCAATCTAATTGCCTTCTTGAAAGATTTCTACTGTGGTCATCCTGATTCATTCATCAACAACATAGTCTCCAAGTTGAACTCTTTTCTTTTCTTCTCTTATCAATTTTCCATTGTATATTTTTGTCTTTGAAATAAAAAAATCACGTCTAAATTACAATTTTTGTTCTCTTTAATTTCTGATCCGTAATTTTAGTTCTTCTATTTTTTTTTCTTCTGTGGATCGAGAATTAAAGGGAAACCAAAATTAAATTACAATTTTGGTCCCCTTTAATTTCTGATCTGCGATCTTGTTCCTTTTTTTTTTTTTTTTGCAAATCAAGAATTAAAGGGGACCAAAATTGTAATTTACTAAACAATTATTCATTTTTAATTCTAAATAGTGTTTTAGTTCTTCATTAGGAGTGGTTATCAAAAAACTCAGGAGAAGAGATGGAAGAGATGCAAGTAATGCCCATTTGATGAGGCCATAGATCATAAAGTTCAAAGAAGAGTAAAGGAGTACCAACAAAGTAACTCATTGTATTTGATAAAATGATAAAAGATACAATCAACAATACCTAAATGCTCTATATATAGAGCTTATTTCTAACTAACTAATATTACTCCTAACACCCTCCCGCAAGCTCACCACAATGAGCTTGAATTACAAACAATATCAAGAGAAAATAAAATGAAAAAAAAATAAACTTTTTTTTTTTTTACACATACTGATATGAGACATAAAATGACAACAAAAAAATTGTGGCCCAAATGCATTTGAAGCCCAAACCAACAACCATCCAACCAACCAAATGTTGGGATACATGCATCAATGCATACACGTGACTGAAAAAAAAACACACACACACCCAAAGTCTGTGGGTACCATCAGTTGATAATTGGGCCCAAACAAATTGAAGCCCAAACAAACATCAACAGGTGAGGAAGAGAAGCAGGGGTTTGGACTTGGACCCATAGATGCAACGTTGTTTCTGGAAAGCTCCAATGACATGTTCGCTGAAGCTTCTCTCGAAAACTCCAAGAACGACGATCGATATGCTTCGACGGGCAATGCTGTGAGAAGCCATGGCAAGGCGCGTTTCACGCAATGGTAGCACTGGTATGGCGGCGCGACGTTGAAATCGTGACTTTCGATCACCCCGCACCACTTGTCTTCACACAGAGGAGAAGTCAACGGTGGATCTGGTGGCTCCGGCGGCGGAGAAGAGGCTGAAAAAGCCATCGTCAGTGACAAAAGAAGCAAGAAAAGCGATGGATCTTGGTGACAGGGATGTCGCGAGGAAGTAATCGTCGTCGAAACAAGCTTGAAAACAGTGCCGAAGTCCGCACAATGATATTGATGAGCAAAGGCAGAAATGATAATTTTCCTAAACATGTAACGATCCGGTAGCAGATCTACAGGATTTGGTTTCACCTGATTGAAGATATCAGTGACAGTTTCCTTCGGTTTCTCAGCGATTTCAGAGATCGAATCCGCAGTGAGTTCCTTCGTTGCTTCAGTATGCTTCAAATCCATTGTTGTTTCTTGCTCATACTGATCTTCGACTTCCTCTGTTTCACCTTCCATGTCTTTCTCTTTTACGATTATTTCTGGAAGCTTAACATGATGACTTCCTATCAGAATGAAATCTCGTCATTCCCTACTGCAATTGGATTTATCACCATTGTTAGCGATTCAATTTCTTCTACTTTCTCCTCAAGGATATTTTCTGGAAGCTTTACATTATTACTTCCAATCAGGATGAAATTTTCCTCCGCAGTGGAATCATCAACTACAGCAGCGGAATCGTCATCGCTCTCTCCGTGAGAGAGCTCTGATACCATATCAGAAAACTCAGGAGAAGAGATGGAAGAGATGCAAGTAATGTCCATTTGATGAGGCCATAGATCATAAAGTTCAAAAAATAGTAAATGAGTACCAACAAAGTAACTCATTCTATTTGATAAAATGATAAAAGATACAATCAACAATACCTAAATGCTCTATATATAGAGCTTATTTCTAACTAACTAATATTACTCCTAACAGTGGTCAAAGCGTATGATTTTACAACTTTTAGAAACTAAAGATGAATGAATATATTTTTTACAGTGATGAAAACCAAAAATCAGACTTTTAAAAGACTAAAAACCTAGCTATTTAATTTAATTTTGTATATACAAACAGTAGTCACTAGCTTGTTACCTCTGCTTTTATTGTGTTCCAGATATGGACGAAATGGCATCTGTTGTATATTTTGTTGATATTTCAAAAGGTTAACATGTCTATTTAATTAAATATAAAAATCTTTTTTAAATTAGTTTATTGTTTATTAAAAATAGTTTCTTTTGTTTGACTTGGTCTTATTGACTTGGTCAATTAGACTAGGTCTCACCTTATCTTTAACTTGGTTTTGGGTGGTTTTAGAAACAGACTAGATTTCACCTTATCTTTGACTTGGTCTTGGGTGGTTTGAGAAACCCTATCTTTTCTTTATAAATACTTATGCTTCAGATGGTTTTAGAGAGTTCTCTCTCACATCTTTCTCTCTCTACTGTTTCACTGTAAATCCTGGGTTATTTTTATGAGATTAAATCCTGGGGGATTTGCGCTTTACGAGGATAAATCCTTGAGGACAGTGTGTCTAACACACGTCTCAGACTTATTTGATTGTGATTTTTACATACCATGGACAACAATCTCAAGGATTTTAAATTTGTTGTTGTCCATTGCAATACCTTTTTTTTTCTTTTCCAAAATCTCCATACGGGGCCAAAGCTACAAGGTGGAATAGAGGTCCAGGTTTGGTCGACCTATGCGGCAATTTGGCTAGGCGCAGGGGGTACCTCGGTTTCTACTGCATGGGCGTTGGGACAACAGCGAGGGTCACATGATTTCCATCGACTTTGTGAGTGATATCTGGTCAAGTATTTTTATGCGAGACACAAGTAAAGCGGGAATGTGTGGTGGAAAGCGGAACGGCACGGTGGCAACATTCTTCTTAGCCACTCTGGTTCTGTAGTTGGCCTCCCTCATTCTGAAATCAGAAACATAATAACGAGAACATGGCGATTAGAGAGGTCTGACGCGACTCCGTTGTTGGCAAACCTTCTGGAGAACGGCAGATGGATGCGTCACAGTGCTGCGGCTTGCTAACTCCTTGCGGAGAACATTACGAGACTAGGAGAGGGAAAACCGTCTTCTCTGGTATGTGTTCTATTATCACTCTATAGGCTAACTGATTTAATAAAAAAAAATTATGACTTTATAGTTTGTAACACTATGAGGTGTTGAGCATATTTGCTATGTGATTGGAGATATTGGTTACATGATTCCCTCACAATTCTTGTCACCAAGTATGCGACTAGGTGATTAGAATTTCTTATTTTCTTTGAGGCAATACTCCGTTAGATATAGGTTTGATCTTATATGGTATGAAATGAAAGAGAAGCTTGAGGACAGGAAGTAATAATGTTTACTGTGATTAATTATTGTGTTTGCTGAATCGTAATTTAAAAGATCATGGTTATCGAATGCTTATAAATGGAGAATACAAAATATAAACTTCCTTGCTAAAGAAGAGACCAAGACCAAACAAAGCTATAGTGTAGTTTCAACATCTATTTATTATGCACTTGCAAATTTCTATTTTGATTCACTGACTGTGTTGGGAGTTTCAGTGTTCTTTTATGTCATGATGGCTTGTTTGCTCTTTGTGTTGGGTATATTGTTGAAATGTTGGCAATGTGGTTTGCACTGAGAGGCTTTGTATTTGAAAGCCTGTGAAGAAAACTGCTTATTTCTATGATGTTGAGAGCATCAGTTCCTACAAAGGAGATGAGACTCACTCTTGGACTAATATATTTCTTAAGGTTTTGACCTCAGTATCTATGAGGTGCTTGCATATTTCCTTGTTAGGTGGTTTTGAGATATTGGTCCGAGATCCTCTTATAATTTTTTTTTTGTCACCAAGTACTTTACTTGGTTTGATTATTAGAATATTATTTGTTTTTCATTGCTTTTGAGGCAATAGATAATTACACGTAGTTGTTTCATTTAATATGGTATATCCATTGAGAAAGAAGCCAACAATTTGTTATTAGAAAGTAGCTAGTAACATACATGTTGATTGAATATCTTGATTAAATATTTCAATTGCACTATTATTGGAAAAATGAGTATTTCATGGTGTTTCTCTGGCAACCAATTTCAATGGTTATATTAGTCTACCTTCTGCTGTTAACTTGTTAGGTTGATTGACTGTTATGGTGGAAGAATTTGAAAATATTATTATTATTATATTCTGATTCAACTTTTATAATGCTAATGATCACATGAATGCAGTGCGTTTTGATTTCCTTTTGCAATATCAATTGAATGATTATTTAATTAGAATTACATTTGTTACGCTATTATATTGCACCTGTTATTATATTTAATTTTTAATGTTATATTTGAACGCTACTGAGTTATTCAATTGCAATTCATTTACTAAATTTAATTGACATTTTTTTTAATATTCAATTGGTATAAAATTGTTTAATACTATTAATTGCTATTGATAATTTTTTTTTATTATTTTATTGCTGTTACGTTTTCATTCAAGAATATGTTATACGCGGATAAATCCTTGAGGACAGTGTGTCTAACACACGTCTTAGACTTATTTGATTGTGATTTTACATACCATGGACAACAATATCTACAAGACTCATTTGTTTGGTAAACCTAGCATTATCATTTGCACTCCTGAGATGTACAAGCGAGTGTTGACAGATGATGAGAACTTTAAGATGGGTTATCCAAAATCTACCCTTGAGGTGCTGCGATGTAGGCCCTTCCTTGAAGTCTCTAGAACTGAACACAAACGTTTACGGAGGCTAGTCAATGCTCCCATCATGGGTCACAATGTGTTAGCAATGTTCACTGCTCCCATCATGGGTCACAATGTGTTAGCAATGTACATAGAACGTATCGAGGAGATAGTGATTAATTCATTAGAAGAATTATCTAGCATGAAGCACCCGTTTCAACTTCACAAAGAGATGGCGAAGGTTTCCTTCAAAGTCATCGTTCACATCTTCATGGGCTCTAAGAATCAATCCATCATTAGAAAAATACAAGATTTATTTACTGAGTTGTCTAATTCTAATCCGTTGTTTTCTGTGGCCATTAACTTGCCCGGTTTTGCTTTCCATAAAGCACTCAAGGTGAGTCACATCTTTTCTATTTCTTCTTCTTCTTATTGCTGTTGTTATTATGAAAAATATTAATATCATACTCTCTAGCTAAATTTTTTTTTTCATTAATTATTAGTTGAAATTCATGTGAATGCATGTCATTTTCCATTTGGTGCGTGAGTCTTATATTTTCAAGTTATAGTCATGAGACTCACAAGAACGTTAACTAATAAGATAGTGCATGCATGCATGTGCTAACGCTGAAAAAAGAATGTTAAAAAATGTTTTTAGTATTCCCATGTGTTATTATTTTAAGAACCTGATGTTTGGATGCTGATTTCTTTTTCTTATGCTTTTTAATTACATGGTATGTTAGGTACGCAAGAAGCTGCTCAAAGTAATTCTATCAGTTGTGGATGAAAGGAGGTTGATGATAAAAAATGGTCAAATTGTGGATAGAAAAGATCTTATTGACATTCTTTTAGAAGCCAAAGGGGAGAATGATGAGAAATTTGAAGACCAAGACATTGCTGAGATATTGATATTGTTTCTGTTTGCTGGTCACGAAAGCACGGCAGTTGCTTTGATGTGGTTAGTTATATATCTTACACAGCATCCCGATGTTTTCAGAAAAGCCAAGGTAAATATAGCTAAGGAAAAGCAAGTAGAATCAATCACTTTAATCTTTTTAAAAGCATTAAAAAATTATCACGCAATTAATGTCATCATCATAAAAAAATATTTTATATTTATTTATTATTTATTATATCACATTATCTTTGAAATAAATTAATTATAACAACCATACTTTTTTTTAACAAATTACAATAACCATATACTTGATAAAAACAAATATATTTTTAATGATTTTGTTTACAGTAACTTTAGGGAGTGTGTTTGGTTTAAAGGAGGATAGATGAGAAAAAGGATTTTAATGGAGGGGAAGGGAAGGGAGGAAAGAAATTTTGATTAGACATTATGTTTGGTTGAGATGAGGAGAGGAGAGAAATTTTAATGGAGGGATGAGGTAGTCATTTTTTGTTTGATTCACAAAAGGAGAGGAGTTTTAAAAATTAATATACTTTTGTATCCTTATAATTTTAAATTCCAAAACATAAGTAATGATATTTTAGTCATTACAATTTAAATGTTTAAAATTCTCTTCCTCTCCCGTCCAAATCCTCCAATATTGGAGGAGAGCAAAAATTAAATGAACAGAGATTTTGCTCCCCTCCCCTCCCCTCCCCTCCTAAAAGTTAAACCATACAACAAAAGTTTAAAAAAATCTCTCCCCTTCTCTCCCTTTTCCTCTATTTCCCTCCAACCAAATACTATGTTAGACACATGTAGAACTTAATTTAAAAACTATACTATTTCTATGTAACCAAATAGATCAAATTGTGGCAAACCAAACAAAACCACCATGCCCTTTTAAGATTATTTCCTAAAATCCCACATGTATGTTGTCTAAAAAATCTTTAGCCTCCAAAGAAAGCACCGTTAATGTGGACCCCAAGCCAGCCATAGCAACACTTCCAAATAAGTGTTGCAAACCTCCAAGAAAATATATTAGATGGGCAGTTGTTTCTTTCTCTCCAAATGGCAGAACAGGCATGAGAAGTGAAATTAGAACAATTTACTTTATATAAAATTAGAAGTATTTAAATAATTCAAAAGTGCAAGTACCCACAAATTGAGTATCTTACTATATGTTTCATCATGTTAAAGAGCTAATATCTACTTAATTATCCATTTTCAATTCATAACGGGTTATAACCATGAGTATGAGCGGATACAATTTTTTTTGTCATGCATACACAAACTCTTACAAATAAATAATATTTTACATTTTTTGCAACTCATATGGAGAATAAAACAAATTATCAACTGACTAACATGTCATTGGTCTGAGTGGAACTGAACTCGATTTCCTTAAGTAAAAACTCAAGTTTCGAGCTTCGTAGATGGAAAAAATATAGTTGGAGAGAGATACCTCACTAAAGGACCAGTCATTCTTTGATGGAGATTAATCAGCAAAGCTAATAAATACTCCGCATCAATATCATGATAACAATATATATATATATATATATATATATATATATATATATATATATATAATATTAATTATATAATACTCCATAGAAATCATTTAAAAGAACACACAAATTAAAACATTTCTAGTTATATCTATCTTGACAGTGTAAATTAGTTAAATTCATATATTTTGTAAAAGAAATTAATATGTTTTATAAAAATATTTAATATATACAATTATATAAACACGAGATTATAAATTACAGTTAAATTCCATTAATTATGCTTAATTATTAGAAATTTTCTCTATCAATTAGATAGTACGAATATGTCCCCTAGTAACAATATTAGGGTTAAATTGACCACCATACTATATAGGGACATATGTTACACGGAATGTTCCTTTAAGATATTTCTTTCGCTCTTAAATATAAGCAAAAAAAAAATCTTTTGTTTTGGTTTTAAATATAAACAAATTTCAACTAACTTTACTTTATTTAATGAGATTATTCCTTAAATATCCTTTTTTAATTGAGATTTTGTTTTCAATGACATCCTTTTATTCTTCATATCAAGTTATAAGGAAGGGTAATTTAAGAAAATGATTTATCTTTTAAATGAAATTGGTGTAATTAAATGATTCTAACCAACTTTTTTAATAAGCGTAAGTTAGTTTATTTTTATTTATATTTGGGATCAGAAGTAATATTTACGGAAATAAAAGAATCATATGTAATTAATATTTACGGAAAGTTAAGTTGGCATGCAGCCAATATAAATAAGGTAATTGATCTATATATTGTTTATATTTTGTAGGAAGAGCAAGAAGAAATCGTGAAAGCAAGACCGACCTCGCAGAAACAATTAAGTCATAATGAAATTAGACAAATGGTTTATCTTTCCCAAGTAAGTATATTACGAGATGACAAATTTATTACATGTATATTACATATTCAAAAATTGAGAAGAGATTGAATCTTATTATGCCTTGTAGGTAATTAATGAAATGTTACGGCGTACCAATATTGCTTTTTCAATCTTTCGAGAGACAACTGCCGAAGTCAATATCAATGGTTATTTATATTAATCGGAAACATATTATATATAAATTCTCTATTTCTAGCTACTAGTGTTATTAAAGGGAAATAAAAACTTTTATATTTCAATTATTTAACATTTTCAGGTTATATCATACCAAAGGGATGGATAGTTCTACTTTGGATAAGGGCTATTCATATGAATCCTGAATATTACCCAAATCCAGAAGAATTTAATCCATCGAGATGGGATGTAAGTTGATTAATGTATAATCTACTATTTTTAGACCATTATTAATATTTATATAAGCATTTTTTTTTGTACACGTGCGTGTGATTCTGTGCAGGATTACAATACTAAAGCAGGAACCTTCCTTCCTTTCGGAGCAGGAAGTAGGCTCTGTCCAGGAAATGAAATATCCAAACTTGAAATTTCCATATTTCTACATCATTTTCTCCTTAATTACAAGTCAGTATTATTTTCTTATTACTCTTTCTTTTATTTAAATCAAGTTTTTAAATTGATCCCGATCCTTCATAATATTGATCAGTATTCTGTCTAAGGATTACGCTGGATTGAACTTTTAATAGTAGTTTCATGTTACAAACAGTGATTGTGATAGATTGGTTTTAATAGTGATTTCACATCAATGTATCGCCAGAGATAGTGTACGCGAATGCTATTTTTCTCACCACTATTAAGAGGGTGAAGATAGGTCAAAATTAAGAGAAATTATATGGTATCTTCACAAAAAGGATTTTGGTAATTGGTACTTTTGTTTGAGTTTAATTTTTATATATTATTAATGTAAAAAAATTATGCATAGTTAATCAATTAGAAGTCATTATTGGTATAATTTTTTAAGGTAATTAGTATAAAAGTCAATAAATTTAATATGCATTGTAAGTGTATACACTAATATTATTCTTTTTTTTTTTTGCTGATTGTATTATTCTATTTATTTTGAACGATAGTTAATGAGTTTAAATTTAATGAAGTTTTTCTCTTTCCTTTTAGAAATTATTAGGTAGTCTTAAACCATTACCTGTTTATGACAAACAAACAAAAATTATACCCAAACTCCTAGATTTCACTAAATATTTCCTCCATTCCATTTTTTATTGTCAGATTTTTTAAAAAAATTTGTTTTTATTTATCTATCATTTGCAAAGTTCAAGATCACATTAATTATTCTTTTATCAATTATATCCTTACTTGTCTCTTAATCTTTAATTAATTTACACATATATTTATTGTGAGGTGGAAAGGTAAAGGTGTAAAATAGAAAATCCCACAACTATTTTATTATAATCAAGAAAATTTATTACATTTTTTTTGTTTCTATATAAAAACGACAGATAAAAAAGAACGGATAAGGATGACAAAAAAATTCGCACCCATGGATATCCGCGGATAAAACCCGCAATGGATAATATCTGGGTATCTTTAACGGGTACCCACAGGTAACGGATATGGATATTTTCACTACCCGTTTGTTAACGGGTAGGGACGGGTATCATGGTACTCGTATCTGCGGGTACCCGTTACCCATTAATATTAAAATACTTAAATATTCTTTATATATATTTTTATTTTTACTTATGTTTTGAAGTATAATTTTATGTGGACCTATATTTTAATATAGTTTTATTTAGTTTATACTTTAGAGAGTAATTTTTAGATAATTTTGTTTGGAGCTCACAAAATAAATTATTTATTTATTCATTTTTTATTTTTTTAGAATTATCCATGGATATTTTTAATTGTGTAGAATATTTGAATAATTTTTTCTGTAAATATTAAAAAAAATAGAAAGAAAACATTAGAATAAATAAAAATTAGGCTTAAATACCTTTTTAGTCCTTGCAATTTAGCAATTTTTTGCTTTTCTTCTTTGTAATTTTTTTTGTTTTAGTCCTTGCAAATTATGTTTGTTTTGTTTTTCATCCTTAAAGGGGTTTAGATGACACTTTTTTCACTGTTCAAAGCGTTTTTTTACTGTTCAAAGCCTTATCTAAACCGCTTTAAGGACAAAAAACAAAACAAACATAATTTGCAAGAACTAAAATAAAAAAAAAAGTTGCAAGGACGAAAAGTAAAAAAATGTTAAATTGCTAGGACTAAAAAGATATTTAAACCTAAAAATTATAATAAAAGTGTTTTTAAAAATTCGCAGATATCTGTGGATATTTAAAAAATCCGTGGGTAGTTGCTTAACAGGTACTCGTGCGGGTAATGGACAGGTACAGGGCAGATATTTATCTGGCGGGGCGGGGCAGGTAGTGGGTGACTACTACCCGTACCTGCCTACGTCTGTTGCCATCCCTAGGAACAAAGGTATAGTAGTACCATAGAAATTCTAAGCTAAAAGTCTATCCTATATTTTGGGGTGGATTGAGGTGGGGAGAAGAGATATAAGGAGAAAAAAAAAGTAGAGAGAGGAAGTGATAAATATAATAAGTGATATGATGTAAAAGAAAGAGAAAGATAAGAAGAAAATCAAGTGAAAATGAGATGAAAAAAAAAAGTGCACCTCTGGACTCAAATATAAGCAAAACAAGACTCAAGTTTGGTAGACTAAAATATAAATAAATTTTAACTAATTCAACTTTGTTCAATGTCATTGTTCCAAAAATACCTTGAAATTCAAATATGAGTACCATCTCTAAAAAATATGGTCAAGGGTAGTTTAGAAAAAATAGCTATTTTTTTATGAAATCAAGAAAATTAAATGAACTTAACTAACATTCTTAATCAATGTGAAATTATGTATTTTGTTTATATTTAAGTCTAGAAGGAGTATATATTTATAGGTGGAGGCTAGGGTGGGAGATCAACTCATGTCTCCCACAATGGGAGACTTATTTTAAACCATTAGATTTGTAAGTTTTTAAATCATTGGCTGAAATTTTTTCTTTTTCTCCTAATCTTTTCGGGTATACCCTTTTTTTTTTTTTGTTTCCTCTTCTTCCTCTCTCCTCCTGTGCATTCATCAGACGCATTCTCTAGATCTGGTGGAGCCAAGCGCACAAAAGATAACACTGACAGCAAGCGGTGCAATCGGAGGAGAAACACGCCTCCGCCGGCCCGGTGACTCTCCCGTTGTTGCTAAAGACTCCAGACCCACCTTTATTTATACTTTATTTCTGTCTATTTTCATTCATGTTCATGTATTGTTACATTCAATAAAGAAAGGAACCTAGCTTTCCCAATTTTCCATATATCTTGACACACAATGGCTCAATTTTTTATTTTCTTTGCATTTTTTTTTTTTTTTTGCGATACACTCTACTAGAAATAATTCACATGTTAGCGTCACTAAAAAACTCACAACAACCCCAAAAAAGTTGACGTTAACAGGCAAATTAGCATCTTCCTAGGGGTTGATGCTATGAGAAATTAGCATTGGTCACCATAACTGAAGCAATTAGCATCGTACAGGGTTCGATGCTATTTTTCATTTTTTTACACACTAGCGTCGATCACATCATACCAACACTATGTTATGTAGGCTTGGTTGAGATTAAGCAATAGCAACAAATTATGATTTGGAACTTGAAGGAATAAAGTTTTATGAATAAAATTAAATTTTGGGATCAATAAGGTTGAACAACTCACTTTACTTTTTTTTTTAACATACAAAAGAATATTGTAATTTACCTGTTATAATATTTATTTATTTTTAATGGTATGATTTGGGTTGACCCTACTTATGAGCCTTAATTTATTTAGAATCTAATTGGAGTTGGATATCTAAAAATATTTTTTTAAATATTAAAACAGGTAAATTACAATATTTTTTTTGTATGTTAAGAAAACTAAAGTGATAACGTTTTGTAAATATATAGAAAAATAATGTAAATTACAATGTTTTATATGTTATGGAAAAATTGATACTACTTCCGGTATAATAAGGACAGGATGTAGTATTAATTTTTCCATAACATATATAGGGGGCGATTGTTTTACGGATAACTTTTTTAATCCCGGGGATATTTTTTCCTATGAATATAACATGAGAATGTTATTTCCGGGTATAATTAAAAAATGTGTTTGGTTAACTATTAAAATAGGTTGAGATTATTTTTTATATTTTTAGACATAATTAAAACATGTGTTTGGTTTAGTTATTTTTTCTTGGGAATATATATTAAAATTACTAAAATATCCTTATTGTGTTAAAGATATTTTTTTTAACAGAGTGATACATCACCTACTTCTGTAGAGGAGTTACATTCAGATTGTCAATATATAATTAATCTGCCGAAACTACAACTCTGCAAATCCATAACATGTAATCAAAAAGCCTATATAGTAAAGTAACCTCTTCATTTACATGTAACACTCATTTCCTATATTGACTACCCCAATCAATATATCTATCATAAATTTAAATTTGTTGCCAACCTCCCCAAGAACAAAGAAATAATAGCATTGAGAGAGTAGTGGGGTAGTGGGTACAAAGAGGGTATATTTGAATTTTTACTCATAAACGGTTCCTGTCCCATGGGAATAAATTTTTCCTACCCCCTCCACGGGGATTAAATATTAGTTAAAGGTGGGATTATAGTTTACTCAGGAATAAATATATGCCCGGGATTAAATATTTTATTACTTTGTAACAAACGTAGGATAATTTTTTCTCCTTTTATATTCCCGGGATTAAAAAAGTTATCCGTGAAACAAACGCTCCCATAAGGTCCAAGTTAAAAGTGTGGTTTGGTCTTTTTTATAAGATCCAATCTAAAATGTCTCGTGCATTAATTATTTTTTCACAAAAATCCCTTAATTAAAGTCAATTATAGAATGACGTGACTGTGAGATAAACATAACTCATTAATGTTTTTTCTTTTATTCAAGGGGTGTTTTTGAAAAAAAAAAATACTAATTCAAGACAAATTTAATGCTCTCAACTACATTAACTAATTTTCTTAATCCTAGTGAATTAGTTATTTGAACCTTATAATAAGGACCGGAGGTAGTATATTAAAACCAACACATCGTTGGTCCCAATAGAACTGGGAATCAGATCCTTTAAGCAAGATCTCATATTCGAGTCTTGTGGATAGAAAAACGTGATTGAGAAGAAAGACTCTACTAAAAATGGGCAGCCAATTTCTTGACTAAAATGAGTAGTGAATATTTTGCACCAATGTCATGATGACCTAAAAATTAATATATTAAAAAATTGTTATAAACATTTTCGTAATGTTACCTTAAAAATATTCACCTAAATAAAAATATTTGATGATATATTTTTTTTTTTTGTAAAATATTAAGTAGCTGCACAACATGCGGGTTTATATCTAGTTTAATGAATCACTATCCTAATTGCTGGAAGTAGACATATTTGCACCACAATTGCTTGAAAAATAAACCATTCAATAAGTCAATAGTGTTTGGACTCAACCGCACTGTGTTTAGCGTTCAATAAAAATTTCCTCACAGCCTGTAAGAAGCAAGCTGTAGATACCACTGTTGGAAATATTTTGTAAAATAAAATATAGAAATAGGTAAACTTGCAGAGAAAATAGAGAGATTAACAATGGAGGAAAATAGCTAATTGAAATTCATAGAATGAGATTGCCTATGTATAGGCTTACAACCAATCTGAAATTCCTAAACAATCTAATCTTCTATAAGATTTATTTGAAATTTAAATTAACTAACTGAAACAAAACATAAAAGATAAAATCTGTAACAATAACAAAATTCTATCTAAAACTTATTCTAAATTCAAAATTCAAGTAAAGCAAAATCTCATATCTCTAACACCACTGTATGTTTGCTCACTGTAGAGTGACTTGGGAGGTTTGGGTTTGCTTGTAGGGGTTGTGTGTCACTTACAAATGTAATTAAAGTTATAAGACATTCTCTTTTATCAAATTCAGATGACCTGTGAACACAATTTTGTTCCAAGTTGGAGTCTTGGTCTATAATGTTATGAGAACTGAGCTTTTTTAAATGCTAGCAAACTGTTTTTTTCTTTTCTTTTTGTATTGAAGATGAGGTACATTTCAACATCTTCAAAATAGGTCTACATGTTCTGTTACTACTAACAATATGACACACACATCGAACTAGTTATAACATGTGTAAGTGTGAACTAGGGCTGACAATGAATCAAACCAACTCGAACATAGTTCGAGACTCACTTTGATAATTGACTCGTTGAACTTGATTCATGAACCAAATGAGTTGAACTTAAGTTAAAAACTGAGCTCGTTAAATAAATGAGGTGAACTTGAGCTATGTATAATTCGACTCGGTTAGTTCATGAACCAACTCGATATATAAATTAATATATATATATATATATATATATATTAAATTCATATAATTGATTTTTAATTAATTTTATTTCTATATAAAATAAATATAATTTTAATCAAGTGAGTTTGAGCTTAAAAAGAAAGTTCATATCGAACTCAAGCCGAACTGTAAGCCGGACTAATTCTTATCGAGTCGAGTCAAGCTAAACCCAGCTCAACTCATTTCCAATCCTAGTGCGAACGTAATGAATATTGATAGTATAAAGCTACTCCTAAGAATCAGAATATAACAAGCAAAAAATGAAGCTGTTACAACCCCCTCTTGAAATCCTTGTCATTTGTCTAACATCAGGTACCAAAGGTGAAGTCGAATAAGATTTTGTATGAATATGATTATATCAAATTTTGAGATGCACGTATATGTATGCATATTTATAAATGCATTATATAAGTTAGTAATTAATAAAGGGATTATTTGCCAAGAAATTAGAGATAAATAAATTTAGTGAAATTAGACGTCAATCTATGACTAAAAGGAATTTAGGATACTTACATGTTTCCCTACCAAATTCTTCCTTAGCCAATTTACGTTTAATTGCTTTTAACCTCAATTAAAATACAAAACAAAAGTATTTATTCATTATTACTTAATTCATTAGTTATTTGCTCATTCAAAAGGGTATTTGATTGATTGTGCTAGCTATTAAACCACAATCTTCATTGAAACGATACTCATACTTTATTACTTGTGCTACTATTACACTAATAGTGTCTCCAACAACCTACAACCTAAGAATTTTTTCTTAGAAATATATATTATAATTACTAAAATATCTTATTGTTAAAGTTTGTTAAAAAAAATTAGAGTAAATTACACAAATCTCCCATGAGATTTGATAAATTACACGAACCTTTCCTCCATTTTGAATACCTACAAAAACCCCCATAAATGTTCACCTAGGCTGTGTCTAAGGTGGGAAAGGCAAACTCTTTTCTCATCATGAGAAACAAAGGTAATCCGTCCGATTTTTTTTTTTTTTTGAGATTCGTGTAAGGTTACCATGAGAGTGCTTGTGCCAGATTAAATTAAAAAAAAGTATTTTTTTCCTTTCTCTCTCACGTTTTCTTTCTCTCTCTCGCTGTTTTCGTATCTCCGGCCAAACGTTGGCTATCATTTTCCTTTCAGATTGCAACAGAGTATGAACAATTGTCCACTATGAGAAAGCAAGAATATATTGTAAGAGAAAATGTTGAAAAGGGTACCTTGAATCCCAGAAAGGGAGGTTCGATTGTGACGGTGTTGTTGAGGGTCAAGGGTTGAAAACGAGAAAAAGTAGTGGCAGATAGAAGGTGAGAGGGATAGTGGAGAGACAGCCGTCGCCGGAAATCACCTCCGATAGCGGCGCGCGGAGGAGTTCACGGCAAGAAACGGGGCACTATATTTTTTTTTTCTTTCTTTTTTTGGTCTTTTCTCCCTCACTGCTTTGAGTGTTCTCTGCCTTTTTTGTTGCATATTTTGGGCATTGTTCTCTATTTACGGTGAGGACTGTAGCATTATTTGGCTACCTTGATGTATTGTTGGTTCGGTTTGAATCTGTTTGAGCACTGTAAATTTTTGTTTTTTTTTTGCTTGTGTTTGTTCTAGGTGATGAGTTTGTGTTGCCTTTTCTTATGTGGACACGATATGTTTGTTGAAATGTCCCAACGATGTTTGCTTAGTTTGGTGACTATAATTGTCTCTAATAATGGATTTTGCTAGTGCACGAATATGAGATGGGATTTGCTGGTATGTAGTTACATGAAGATGGAGGCTGCTGGTAATTCCATAGTTTGCGGTGGGGGAAGGTTTTCCGGTGATTGTGGCGGGGATTGGGATTCCAGGCACTGGGGGAAGGTTTCCCGGTGAGACATTTTTTTTAATTCTGGAACACCATGAGAGAGAGAAAGAAGGAAAAAAAAAAGAAAGAAAATAATATTTTTTCAATTTAATCTGGTGTAGGCACTTCCACCATAGTCTTACACTAATATAAAAAAAAAATTATATCTGACAGACTACAAATGATTTGTACATTTCTGTGGCAGTTTCCCACGGTGGGAAACAAGTTTGCCTTTTCCACCTTAGACATCGTCGTTCACCTAATTATACACAGACATCTCTTAGGGATAACAATTCTACCCAAACCCTATGGGTATTCGCAAAAAATTATCTATGATGGGTAAGGTAATTACCCACTTAATGAGTATGGACTCGGGTACGGATAATTATCCATAAATTTTAATGGGTACGGGTGCGGGTATGGGTACCTTAGTATATAATAATAATAATAATAATAAATTACAATGATCCCCCCTAAGATTTGTCTTAATTACACTTAGCACCCCTCCCTTTTTGATCCCTACAAAAAACCTCCTAATTTTTGGACTTCCATTACACTTACCCCCTGCACGTCTTGGACGTTAGTGATGTTAACAAGAAAGTGTCATGTGAGCGGCACATGTTTGTTAATGATTTTTTTTCCAAAAATACCCTCTTCACCTTCCTTTTGCACTCTTTGCAACTTCCCACGCACGAACCAAAAACGAGAGAGCTAGCTAATGCAACCAAACAAAAACAAAAACTTTAATATGTCAAACACAAATCCATAAGAGCCCAGCCATGACCACGAATCTTGTTACGAAGTAATACTAACATCGAAAAATAAAAACTAGCAAAAAAATGATGGGTAGAAAAATTGAGAACAAGAAAAGAATTGGATGAAATAGGGACTCGGAATATGGGTGGTGGTATAGCAGGAATATCAAAAAAATCAATACCCTTCAATTTGCTTTCAAAGGGCACATCACCAAATAATCCTAAACAAAGAACAATACCAAGGAATTGAAAACACAGAACAATATCCCACAAATCGGGAATCCCAATTGGAAATTTGGTTCAATAAAAATTACAACAAATTCAATACATGAAAATTACAAAAGCCGTTCCACAAACTCACTAATTTGGGTAAATGAAAATTACAGAAAATTTAATCTTCCAAAATGACGAAGATTGAAAACAAAGATTGAAATCAACGGAGACCTCCTAGTTAATCTCATAATGCACCGATAGCTTACAAACCGCAATAATGGAGGAGATCGAAATCGTTGTGGAATCAACAACGGTGACAGTGCGGAGGCACCAAGCGCAACTGGCGCGTGCTTGCAGGAAGGGCAACAATTAGAGTTGGTGCTGACAATGATTCAGCCGTCGTCGCACCAGCAACACCACCGCTGCGACTTCGAACTGCGACCAAGTCCTTCGCTCACCACCGCGATGTCGTCTTCACATTAGCACACAAACCCACCAGTAAGTCTTCTCCTTTGGCTTCGCTCGCGACCTCTTCTTCTCCTCCATACTCCCTTCATTGTCAGATCTTTTCTCAGATCCGGATTCTTTTGTTAGAGATCTGGGTTTTTTCATATCGGCGATGAAAGCAAAGGAGAAGCTTGAGTGAGAGTTGAACGAAAGTCATCCCCAACCCTGAATGAGGGGCAATTTTGGATTATTAAAAAAAAATATTTTTTGAAAATAACTTTAACGGAAGGTGACGCCGTCTGGGACAATGGGGCTTAAAGTAATGTTCTAAAATTGAGGGGTATCATGTGTAATCAAAGCAAACTTCAAGGGGAGTCATTGTAATTTACTCTAATAATAATAATAATAATGTGGGATAAATTTTTTCACCCCTGTATTCTCGGGTCTTAAAAAATTATCCGTGAAACAAATGCTCCCTAAGTGAATGTTTTACACCAGGATTGTATCGTATTAATTTTATTTTGAGTTTGTTTTTTCAAATTTTTAATTTTATAAAAATTGTCTAAATTCAAAATTAATATTATTAATTAGTTTTGAATTTTCTGAGTAATATTGAAATCGTCTAAGTAATATAAAATAAATAACAGTAAATTCAGTCTTATTTCTTTATTTTATTTATAGAAAGAGATATCATAGAATTGGATGAAACTTAGCTTACACATTGACAGAAGTTGTGGTTTGGTTTAATAATGACAAGGCCTTATTGGGGCAATAGTGTGAGTAACAAGGTATCCATGCTAGAGAGGGTTGCGTCCAAAATCAGCACACTATGACTGCATCTAGTTCCTGTCTATGCGAGATAGTTCTTTAAGTATATTGTTAAGTGTTCGATTCCTGATTATGTATATAAAGAATACTTTATTAGAAGAAGAGACAAAATTCATTTTAGTAATCTTTACGTCTTGAAGAAAATCAGTCTCTGACTATTAGTTGGACAATATCCTTAGTACAAAGAAAAAAGAAAAAGTCAGACTCTGGCTTTCCAAACAATTTCCCAAGGAAGTCTCAAGCTGGTATGAGTATTCAGCTCTTGCGCATGGGCAGTTTCACACGTAGTATTTATTTAAAAGGAAAAATTGGAATCTATATTATTTTTTTATTATTTGTAAAAAAAAATTGCAACATGTTTGACCATAATATGAACTGAATATACTGATACACGCATGCATCTACATATTTCTCATTATCCATTTTACAACTCAATATAACTTAAAGGGAAGTCTGAAACAAGGATTTAAAACATCTTCAAATCACTTACTATGCTTTATCACTGGGCTCAACGTGGTTAATGGAGTAATGGACACAGTCCTTATTTTGACACTGCTCGTAAACAAAGAAAGATTGATTCAGAAATACAAAACTGAAATATTATCAAGGGTGTAAATTGTCTTATTGCAGAAGCAAAATCAGTAAAGCATTTTACCTTAGATTTCAGTAGCTCCACCTAAGAGTTCTGTATCTCTTCCCTTCACGGTGTTCATACACAAAATCAAGCTGGGGGATGATCCTATAAAGCATCTCATCTACGTGTTTGGAATACCACAACCTCCATCTACTCCAGAAAATAAGGGGGAACATGAAAACTCCAAAGCCAAAAATACATCCCAACTCTACACTTAAAAAATTCCAATCAATTGAACTCTCAGTGTGGGAATGAGATGTTTCAGGCGTTGGCACTCCATTGCTGCAATTATGGGTCAGTGGAGGTCCACATAACTCTACATTCCCTTTAAATGAATCAGCATCAAATGATTGAATTTGAGTACCCTTAGGAATTTCACCCACCAGGTGATTATACGAGAGATTCAAATATGCAAGAAAAGATAGACTTGCAAGCTCTGTAGGAATTTCCCCATTCAAAGAATTGTTTGACAAGTCTAAAGACTCAAGATTCTTCAAACTTCCAATAGATGATGGGATATGGCCTGAGAGGGCATTATTTGACAAGTTAAGAGCATTCATTGCCTTGAACTGCATTAGCTCATTAGGTATTTGACCCTCAAAATTGTTGCTTGACATATCCACGTAAGTGAAGGCCCTTTCGATTCTGTCGAATTTCATTTGTTGACCTTTGTTAGTGATAAGAATTGAATTCTGATATCGAGAAAGATCCACTGCATAAGAATCCGAGGATCCCTGGTCAAGGATAGAGCGAGATATGTTTGTAACAAGTTTAGCTAATTTTGCTGCAATATTTTTGTCCAATAGTGACAATAAATCCTTAAAATTTTTGGGATCATAGTGATCAAAGATATCCATAAATAAGTGGCCAAATTCTGATCCAACATTAACATTGTCACGCATCATTGCTTTCCAACTGTTTAATAGTGCTCCTGGTATTGCACCACTGAAATTATTGGAGGCTACATCAACAATATGGAGCATTTCCCAATCACCACTGCTTCTTGGGCATCCAATTGACCCGTGAAGTTTGTTTAACCGTAAATCCATGATTCTTAAGGTGGAAATATTACTTAAGAAACAAGGAAATTTATCAGTTAATAAATTTCTTCGAAGGTTTAGGACTTGTAGCTTCTGGCAATTGGCTAAAGATGTTGGGATGGTACCCTCCAAGAGATTGTCATTTAGGTCCAGTAACTTTAGAGTGCATGAAGTTGGCAGAGTATTTGGAATATATCCTCGAAGTTTGTTTCCACCAAAATTCAACACCCTTAGAGTGCTACTCAGAGTAGTAATACACTTGGGAATCATCCCGACAAAGTTATTGTGAGAAAGATCTAGTAGGTGAACACTTGAAGCATTGCAAAAGGATTCATGGACTTGTCCCTTAAAACTGTTGTTTGAAAGAAACAACAACCTTATGAAGAGGAGACGATTTCCAATGTCCACTGGAATGTCAGAGCTGAATCTATTGTTTGAGTAGTCCAAATAATTTGCAAACTTCGGAATGAAAGGAAAAGGCCCTTGCAGTTGATTGAAACTAAGATCCAGAAGCATAATGTTTGAACTAAAGTTCCAGTCATTTCCTTCCAAATATGTCAGAAGATTTTTGGAAAGATTCAAATGAACAAGATCTTCAAGTTGCCAAATCCACTTAGGTATTGGTCCTTCAATCTCGTTGCTAGATAGATCAAGATATAATAACGTAGACTGATTTGTCAAGAAACTAGGAATTCCTCTCAACTTACAGGAAGCCAACATTAGATGTCTTAGTTCAGGAAAGAGAGACAGGTCACGATCATCCCTGAAGTTTATATCAATTGACAAATTGTTATGTGAGAGGCCTAGTGTAGTTAAATTACTCAGTCTGAGAATCTTGTCCATTTGTAATGTGCCATTAAACTTGTTTGAATTAAGTTGAATGACACGAAGTGTTCTCTGGTTAAAAATAGATGCAGGAATAGGCCCTTCAAAATTATTGTTATTTAAATCAAGCATCTCTAATATAGGGGAGGCAATCACAAACTCATGCAAGACACCATTGAGTTGATTAAAGGGAAGTTTAAGTTCTCGCAAATATGGGAGTTTAAGGAGAGACGAGGGAAAACTCCCATTGAAAAAGTTAAATCCTAAATCAATACTGAAAAGATTTTTAAGGCCCTCGAAATGACTGGATGGTAATACCCCACTTAAATGATTATCAAAGAGGCATAAATATGTGAGATTCTTGGACATATTAAAAGAAGGGAGTGGACCTGAAAAGTTATTGGAAGACATGTCTAGATAAACCAGTTGGGTGAGTTCTGAGATTGAACCAGGAAGTGTTCCATTAAATTGGCAGTAAGATAGATCAACTGTAGATAACTGCCTCAGATTGGAAATTGCATCTGGAAATTTTCCTGAGAAATTTGTATAGCTAAGATTCATGCCATGAAGAGAACCATGTGGTGGGAAGTTTGGCAAAGAACCCCCAAGATCTTGATTGTCTGAGATGTCAAGGACCTTCAGTGTTGGTATTTGAAAGATATCTTTGGGAAAAGAACCATGCAAGCCACAACTTCTGAGCTCTAGTGTTACTAAATTGGAGAAATTTACAAAGGATTCTGGCACTGTGCTTGACATATTGTTGTGGCTCAATTTTAGAACAGTGAGTGACAGAAGCTTTGCTAGTGAAGAATCAATAGGTCCAGAGAGATTGCATGATGACATGCTCAGAACACGCAGCTTGTGCAATGAAGATAAAGCGCGACACCATTCTTGTCCTTTGGCAGATATTACTACACCATCTAGATATAATTCTGTGATATCTGTAAGGTTTTGTAAAAGCACTCCTATATTTGGCTTCTCAAGTTTAATTAATGAAGAAGACAAATCAAGAGTAACCAACCTTTTGAGATGAGAAATCTCATGTGGAATCTGCCCTTGGAAGCCAGCATTAGACAAGTTTAAATACCTCAGATTATTCAACTTGTACAGCTCTGTAGGAATCACCGAGCGAAAATTATTGAAAGCCAAATTCAAGCTTTGAAGATATTGAAGGCTGAAAAGAACACTGGAATTAACAAGCCCGCCTGAGATAGACTCCTCACTGAGATCAAGGGCTATAACACGCCCCTCGTTGCATGTCACCCCATGCCACTGGCAACAATCTTCACTTTGATTCCAATGAGTAAGCTTTTTGGATTCTGTAGGGTTAAATATTAGGTTGTTTTTCAAATGGAGCAACATGGAACACTGATGGCCGAGAAAATAACCATTTGCTGGAAAGATGATGGCAATATGGTTTATTAAACAGAATGGTATCAAGAAAAGCCACAAGAGCGTGTGTGCTCTCATAGTGAATTCTGAATTTTTGAGAAAATGGTGTGTTATAGTAAGAAGGATGGTAAAGAGATATTTTGTCATTTGAAACATCTATATCTCCTTTTATAGACTACGAAAGAAGTACTATATTGATCATATCAATCTCCCGAGTCTAACACGCACTCAAGTCTTTTTTGAAGCACAAGAACCGCTACTACCAGCGTATGATCTTTTAGGTAAGTCATACAATTTTATATTAATATAATTAGTTATATTATATGTTAAAAAGGTATTTAAAATTTTATCACACTACTTAAATTAAGTAGCTTAACAAAGTTTTATTTTTCCTTTCAAATATCTATATTAATTATTAAGATTATTTCATCAAAAACAATTAATAAAAAGTCATAATATAAATTGATCTAATTGTAATAAATTTCTAATTAAGTGTTTACAATTTTATTAAGACTTATTTTTAAAAGAAAATGGTTTTGTCTATCATGGGGGTTTCGTTTTATGCCACCATGATTTTTTATATGTTTTTTTTTTCTTTTTAATATATTTGGCGTGCTGCATTGGGTAGTGTGGAGGGTGTTGATCTAGTTGGGATTTTCTTCGTTATGTGATGCTTAGCATGCCTTCTTTTGCTAAATAAAAAAATAGTTCAATTAATTAGTATGTTCCTAATGGTAATTGTTGTGGGGTATGTGAACGTGGGAAGCATTGAATTGTTAAATCATAATGTTGATATAAAATGGTTGAGTACCATTAATTCCCACTTTCAAGTCATCATGCCGAAATATATATTGGAAGTCTTTTTCCCCCATATTTTGTCAAGATGCCACATGAGAAATTTTCAAAAGTAGATATTGTCATATCAAGGATGTCTTAATTCTTGAAATTTTCATTACAACATTTTAAAATAATAAAAATTAAAAACATAGTTTAATAATTTTAAGTTATAAAAAATAATTAAAAAGATGATAAAATAATAGAAATTTACATATTATGTTAACCTGAATAAAAGTTGAGTATAGCTACATTAAATATTCGAAAAGAAAATAACAATGATCCTATTCAACTTGAGTGTAATAGCCTCCTATAGAAAATACGTGTAATCTCTAAAACAACTTCCATGGTAGTCAATAAAAATTAAGGGTAAAAATATCCAACAAAAAATGTATATCAAAATGAGATATTATAATAGTTATAGATATAATTTTTTAAAGAAATCCTATACTACATACATACCTGTTATGTAGGTTCAGATTTTCTGTTTTGATTTTTTAAAAAATTAAAATGAGAAATGATAGGAACACACTCTCTGATACACTCCTCCAAACACACTCTCTTTTATTGGTTAAAATTTATTAAAAATAACAAAATTTGTGGGTCTCACATTATAATTAATGATTCTCTTTCTTGATTTTGTAATTTTCAATCAATTTTAACAAATTAGAGAGTGTGTTTAGAGGAATGTGTTAGAGAGTGTGTTCCTAACACTCCTCAATTAGAAATCAATAACATCTAAGCGTGCATTAGGCTTCCTTAAAAAAAAAAAAACAATTGCAATAGGCATTTTCCGTCTTACACGTCGGGTTCCCTACCAGTTCAGATTTTACGTACCCAAAATTGCCCAAAATAGTAAATTGTTTTTTATATATCTATTCGATAAATATTTTTTAATATTATTTTGAAAAATAAAAGCCTATTAGAGTTACTTCTTTGCATGCAAGAGAGGTTTGTCTCCCACGAATATATTTTCAACAATTTTTTTAAAAAAAATTGAGAAATTTCATTGTATTGAGAAATTTAGGTTATCTTCCATATATTCATCCGAAAATCAAAAGTATGATTCAATTTTGTTGAGATTTCAAATGCTTGGACTTAGTCAGTTGTCATTTTCTCCAGTCTTTCACGTAATTGTGGAAGAAAACATTGTGCAAATAACAAACAATGAAATTACAAAGTGGAAGCTAGTGCATGCTTCAAGTCCACGGAATCACAGTTTTTCTTATATACATTTTAAGTGTTCTTTCATTGGTCAACTGCACGTGAAATTCAGATATGTTCGGAATAAATATTTAATTTTATATAATAAAAATTTATAACAAATAAATATTTTAAATATATAAATTATATTATAAATTTAAATATTTTTGCACATTTAAATTATAGTTTGATTTTATAATGAATAATTTGTGATATAAAGTTATTTTTAATTCTTGATATTTTTAAAAAATATTGAAATTCAATTTAAAATTGTGGTAAAAAAATAAATTCATAGAGATAGGTGATTAAGAAAAATAAATATAGAGATAAAGATAAAAGAAGGATAATTGGATGAGGTAAGTGGAGAAACTCTTTTGCTAACTGCTTGAGTAGTGTGTAAAATGCACATTTAAAAGTTTGTGATAATCGATTATGTCAGGGCAAGCAGTCTGTGATAATCGATTATAAAGTCTCGTAATTGATTTCAGAGGCTCATGATCCATTATGGGGAGTTCAAAGTTTCTGTTTTGTTGGCAATGGTTCTGTGATAATCGATTACAAGATTCTGTAATCTATTACAACATCAAAAAAATGGTTTCTAATGCATTTTTACTGGTTTTAATTTATCATCTTTTGTTGTAATCGATTTACAAGCAAGCCCTATTTTAAAAAAATGAAGGAAAACTAGTTCTGTTCGGTATTAATGCATGGTTTTTGGGGTTTTAGGGTTCTAAGATTTCAACTCAAGAGGGGAGAAATGAAGAGACATAAATAGGAGAGGAGGACCCAAGCCATTGTAGAGGACCCTTGAGTGCCTTCTTATTTAGGCAAATGCTTCCCTCTTGTCTTTCCCCACCCTTATGGTTGATTATTTCCCTTCCGTCCCCTTTTTACTATTTTTGCCCTTGGTAATTTCTAAATCACATATCCGTTTTAATCTACATTTTTTTTATTTCTATCTCTAAATTAAATTTAATATTTTTTTAAAAAAATTACTATAGTTAAAAAAATTATATCACAATTTCTTTTTTATTGTAAATCTAAATTTAAAAATATAATTTTTATATTAATTTAAAGACATTTATTTATTATAATATAATATAATTAATATCTTAAAAATATTTATTTATTATAAATTTTAATTATAGAAAATAAACACTTATTATGTGAATTAGAAACACTAGTTATAGATAAACAATATAATATTTTATATCACAATTTCTTTTTGTATTGTAAATCTAAATTTAAAAATGTAATTTTTATATTGATTTAAAGACATTCATTTATTATAAATTCTAATTATAATATAATTAATATCTTAAAAATATTTATTTATTATAAATTTTAATTATAGAAAATAAACACTTATTATGTGAATTAGAAACACTAGTTATAGATAAACATAAACAATATACAATTTTTTCGTAATTATTTTATTCCTATTAGAGTATCATTTCTTCCAACTGATTCATTTGTCTCTCTCGGGTCGCCTACGTTTGCGTCAACTTTCTTTAATTTCCAAATGACTTTATATCTTGTTTCTTGTTTTCCAATTGTGTGGGCCAAAAAGTTACTTCTCCTGGAATCTAATTTATCTTCGTGACGAAGACCCATCAAAACCTTTGCGTCAACGTTCTTTCATTTTCCAAATGACTTGATATATCTTGTCTCTTCTTTTCCATTTCTCTCTGGACCAGATCTAGATATAGTTCTCGTGGAATCTAATGACCCATTAATTCCCACTCTCATATATATATATATATATATATAGTGAGATGACTGATCTTATATGAGAGTGAAATGAATAAATATTGATCATTAGATCTTATTTGAATGTAAAGATTAAAACACACTAAGTCATGTAAGTTTTTTAAAAAGTCACATGACTTTTTTAAGTAATAACATAACATTAAATTTTGACCCTCCATGTATGGTTATATGGTCCAGATTTAACCATTTCAGTCTCATATAAAATGCATTCCTCTCATAATAAGATGTCTTTCTCTCATAAGATATATATATATATATATATATATATATATATATATATATATATATATATATAAAGAGAGAGAGAAAGAACTAATTTGTAAATTAATTGTATTTTTTAAAATAGTCATGTGACCAGGCTGATCCAAGGGTGAGACCAATAAAGCCCTTTTTCTTTAAAAAAAAAAAAAAAAAGAGTGCAAGGACATTTCAATAAGGACTGCAATTCCAATTAGGTTGGCATCCAGCCCTCATCTATCATTTGCAACACATCATAATATCATTAACTTTAAAAAGAATACAGAAAACATGTGGGGGGTGGGAACATAGACCAAACCCATGGAAATTATTTAAATCTAAAATTTGGAAGAGTATGTCTATTCCGAAAGAAGTCCTCCTCCCTAATGAAAATAGGAATTGAATCAGATCAAACCATACCATGTATATTAATTATTTAGGTTACCTGAAATCTAGGTCATCATTCTTTCGTCCTAAAACAACAACACTATAATTTGATGTAAGTAGTCCTGCTATATTAACATTCAAGTTTTTGACACTAGTTCTTATGATTGAAGTTATAATGTAGACAGTAGACCTGTTGAGCTTTTTAACAAACAATTATAAACTTCATTGATATTTCATAGGCACTTCAAGGTACTAAAAAAATGAGGAGATTTTTAAGTTTAGAATTTTTACATGCTCAGATGGCTCCTTTTGTGTTTTTTATTCTGTTTTATAAAAACATTATTTTAGCTAAAATAAAATTGTTTTGCAAATAATGATATCAGTAATTGTGATCGATTGGCTGGCTAGTGTGCATCCATCTGTTTTGTTTCTCAACAAGCTTAAGAAATTGGATCTAAGCATATGTGTTTTCCAAACCAAATTTAAAAGCAATATTCATCCAGTGAAACAAATCATTAATTTTGTTCGAAAGCCGCCTTAATTGCGATCACCCGTGATCCATCTTAGTTGCGGATTCTTTGGGCTGCCTTAATTGCAGCGTTGAAGGTGGTGTATTTAGTCCTACATCGATTGGTGTCTGTTTTGTTAGGTAGTAGTTTGTTTTCTGTTTGCTCTTCTTTTTCCCCATAATAAAAAAAATGATGAAAGAGATCTTTGGAGTTAAAAAATAGTTACAAAAATTAACAAAAGAAATATTTGAAAAAATATATATATGTTAAATAAAATATAACTCGGAGCAAGAAAGTAGAGAGAAAAGTAGAGAAGAAGAAGAGACTAGAGTTTAGAGAGAATGATAATTGTGTGTATTCTTTCTAGGAGGAGTAACCTATTTATAGATACAAGAGATATCTGAGAAGTTACAAAAGATAAATAGAAATAAGGAAAGATCATAAAAGATAATACAAAAAGATATGGACAGTCACAAATAGATTATTCATAACACTCCCCCTTGGATGTCCATTATTTAAGAATGTGCCTCATTAAAACCTTACTAGGAAAAACCCTGTGGGATAAAAACCTAGTGAAGGAAAAAGAGTACATCATCCTTCAATACGTTATCACCTGCCTCATTAAAAACCTTGCCAGGAAAACCCAATGGGACAAAACCATGGCGAGGGGAAAAAGAGTGCAGAACGTATTTATTTCTCCCCCTCATGTAGACAATCATCTTTAAGATGGTAAAGTCCAATCTTGTCAACCAGTTGCTCAAAAGTCTTCCTTGGCAATGACTTTGTACAGAGATTTGCTAGATTTTCACACGAACGAACTTGTTGAACATTTATGTCACCATTCTTTTGGAGATCATGAGTGAAAAAGAATTTTGGTAGAATATGCTTTGTTCTATCTCCTTTAATGTATTCTTATTTCAACTGAGCGATACAAGCAACATTGTTTTCACATATGATCGTTGATGTCATTTTTCCTGAGGATAAACCGCAAGTTTCTCGCACATGTTGAATTACAAATCTCAACCAAACACATTCACGACTTGGCTCGTGTAATGTTAAAATTTCTGCATGATTAGATGATGTTGCTGCTATGGTTTGTTTCACAGACCGCCATGAAATGACTGTACCACCACATGTATATAAATATTCTGTCTGTGATCTACCATTATGAGGATTTGATAAATAACCTGCATCTGCATAACCAATTAGATTTGACTTTGAAACATTTGAATAAAACAAGCCCATGTCCATAGTGCCTCTAAGATAATGAAGTATGTGCTTCACTCCATTTGAATGTCTTTGTGTAGGTGAAGAACTATATCTTGCTAATAAATTAACTGCAAATGATATATCGAGTTGTGTATAATTAGCAAGATACATTAATGCTCCTATAGCACTTAAGATATGGTACTTCAGGACCAAGTAGTTCTTCATCCTTTTCTTTAGGTCTGAAAGGGTCATTGTTCACATCTAAAAACCTTACAACCATTAGAGTACCTTTTAAGCACCTTTGTTATATAGAACCTTTTATATGCACCTTTTAAGCACCTTTGTTATATAAGTTTGTTGATGCACAAAAATTCTGCCTTTTGAATATTCAATTTGTAATCCCAAGCAAAATTTTGTCATTCCTAGGTCCTTCATTTCAAACTCTTTCTTTAAGCAATCTATGGCTTTTGGAAGCTCTTCAGGAGTTCTAATGATATTTATGTCATCTACATAAACAACAATTATGGCAAATCCATTTTCAGATATTTTTTTTTCATGAAAATACATGGACAAATAGGATCATTTTTATATCCTTCCTTAAGCAAATACTCACTAAGACGATTGTACCACATGCATCATGATTGCTTTAATCCATAAAGAGACTTATTCAATTTGATTGAGTAATCTTCTCTAAAACTTGCACTGTTGGGCAAATTAAATCCTTCGGGGAGTTTCATATAAATGTCATTTTCCAGAGAGCCATACAAATTGGCTGTAACAACATCCATTAGATGTAAATTGAGTCCTTCATGAGCAACCATTAAATATAAAAATACTTACATCCACTACAGATGAATATGTCTCTTTAAATTCAATATTGGGTCTTTGTGAAAATCCTTAAGCAACTAGTCGTGCTTTGTATCTCACAATTTCACCATTCTCATTTTGCTTTTGCACAAAACCCATTTGTATCCAATTAGTTTTACACCTTCAAGGTGTATGGACTACAGGCCTAGAAATGACTCGCTTAGCAAGCGAGTATAATTTAGCTTCAATAACATCTTTCCATTTTGGCTAATCATTTCTTTGTCGATAATCACTAATGAACTTTGGTACTTGATCATCAATATCATTTATTTCATTTAGCGCTATATTATATGCAAACACTTCGTCAACGTTGACTTCATTTTGGTTCCATCATACCATTCATGACATAATTTAAGATATGAGATATCTTTATTTTCACTAATTTCAGGTACCTGAGTTCTTCTGGAACTAAAATATTAATTATGTCAAAGAAATATTTTAAAGTTTTCATAGCCTCAATTTAGCCATCTTACTTTTCAGCTCCTTTTCTTGAGGATTTTTCATCTTTGGAACCAATGGGTCTACCACGCTTCATGCGTGTCTAAGACTCATTTTGCAATATTATATTGTCCAACAGGGACATCAAATTTCATTGGAGCATTAGCAGTTAATACATATGATTAAGCCACTCTTTTGGCTAAACTTTGTAAATGAATTATCTTTTGAACTTCTGGTTCAAAATGTTTTGGTATGAGGATCAAGATAATGATAATTCATTCAAACTAATCTCCTTTTTCCAACTGCTTATTATCTCCCCCTCATGTTGGGAAAACTAATTCAAAATAACAATCGACGCATCAAGTCATCTAATGTTGATGATTCGACATATTTTATTACATATGGAGATTCATACCCAACATATATTTACAACCTTCTTTTAGGACTCATCTTAGTGTGTTGTGGTATAACAATTGGAGATATACATCACACCCACAAATTTTCAAATGGGAAATATTAATAGGTTGCTCAATAAATTTCAATGGGGAGAGCTAATTATAACTTGTTGGCGTGATGCGAATCAATACTACAACATGCAAGATTACATGTCCCCCAATAGACCATTGGAAGTTTTGATCACATGAATAATGGTCTTGCAATCAACTTTAGATGTTTACTAAGTGATTCTGCAAGTCCATCTTGTGTATGAACATGTGCTACAGGATGTTCAATATCAATTCCAATAGGCATACAATACTTATTAAAAACATGAGATGTAAACTCACTAGCATTATCAAGACAGATTTTCTTAATTGGACAATCAGGAAAATGAGCTCTTAGTCGAATTAATTGAGCTAACAATCTCGCAAACGCTTGGTTGCGAGTTGACAACAAACAAACATGTGACCATCTAGTTGATGCATCAATTAAAACCATAGAATATCTAAATGGTCCACATGGTGGGTGTATTGGTCCATAAATATCACCCTGTATCCCTTCTAAAAAATGAAATGGATTCATTCCCAATTTTCCTAGTGATGGTCTAATTATCAACTTTCCTTGGGAACATGTAGTATATAATAAATCATTGAAGAATCTTCAGGCTCTTCAATGAGTGTCCACATGAATTTTACAATATTTTTCGCATCATAATAGACCCGGGATGGCTCAACCGGTCATGTCAAACAACAAATTTATTTTGATTTGTAAACTTCTGGTTTACAACATTATGCTTTTCCATTGTACTAATATTCGCGTAGTACAAACTATAAGAAAAGGCATATAATTTTTTTTTCAATACACAATTAAGTCTCATGATATAAAGATATTTCACATTTCCTTCATTATTTGTTTTAATATGTTACCCATTTAGACGGATATCCTTGAAACTTAATGTGCAACCTTGTTCCTCCTGGTAACAATACATTAGCTCTTCTGGAGCTTTCAATTATATTTGTAGTACCAAAAATAGTACTATCATTAACTTCTCGCATTACTAAACAAGAGAAAAATTTATTATTCTTGATAGAAACTATCATAGTACTATCATTAACTTCTTTCATGACCATGTCCACGACCATGATCATGATACAACCCTGACCACAAGATTGTCCATAAGCATAATAATAAGATATTACTGCATTCACTTTTAGGAATATAGTATAATCAATCAGGCGAACCTCATGATTTTTCATTGAAAACTCATTGTTTTGCTTAGTCGCAAGGAGACAAGAAATTAAATATATATATATATATATATATATATATATATATATATATATATATATATATATATATATATATATTTGTCGAGAAGGGGAGCACATGGCTAAAGTGTAAAGGTCCACTTCATGAACAATAGAATTTTTCAATTATATTCTAAACAAAATATATAAACCATGGCCATATTGAAAAATCTCTCAAATGAAAGTCTCACATACAGTATATGGAAAAAAAAATTTGTCTGATTTCTTTATTGGAACTTACAAAAACAACAAATAAAACTTTCACACATATATGTAATTTATGTATTAAAAACATATTCAAGACCTATTGCAGTTAAATGTATTTTCACATCTAATAGAGTTTTGATTAGATATTTTATTTCCATTTTTTTAATAAAGTCTTCAAGACCCATTGCAGCTAAATGTTTCTCCATCTAATATCCAAGATAAATAATTCTTTCCTGTAATATCAAGAGCCACAAATTCAAGTTTTACAAGGTTTGACATGTTTAAAGACTATCATAAAAATTAAAATAAACATATAGTAGCTTGCAATTTTCCAGAATAAACATCTAATCAATACCAGTAATTTCTTTAAATTAATATAAAACAATGTAATATATATCCCCGACATTGATCTGACTATATTATTCATAACGTATAAAATACTGTATATAGATTCACGATCCTCTCTAAATCATCGCATAACATATATGTGTTTATAAAGCAATATTTTCATATAAACCTGAAAATCAATTATAAACCATCGACTGCACTTATACATTGTAGCACACATTTTGCTTCTTAAAATAATATAAAAGACAAAAAAAAATTCAATGGCTGAATTCTTTAGATAAATGCAACGTATATAACAGATCAAAATTTTAATCCATTATTTATTAAAGGAATGTACGAAGCTGAATCCATTGTTTATAATGATTGTAAAACGTACTGCGTATACATATACGAAATTTTAAAGAGGTGCTGATATCAACAATCATAATAAATAGATTAATTTTTAAAGTAAAAGATAAAATAGATAGATAAATTAGTTTCAAAATATCTTGACCAAATGTCAAGCAATACACCTAAACTTCAGGAGGTGCAACATCAAGGGACAAATAATCAAGAAAATCAAGAAGAAAAATTATTCGCACTACCTTCTCACTTAGGGTGAGAGAAATTATTCTCACTTTTATATTATTTTCTCACTTCTGGTGAGAGAAATTATTTTCACTTTTGCATTATTTTCTCACTTCCGGTGAGAGAAATTATTTTCACTTTTGTATTATTTTCTCACTTCTGGTGAGAAATTATTTTTATAGAGAAATATAATCAGTTCAGAGTCTTTAGGATTCTCAAATAATTTTCTTCTTTGATAGAGTCATCAGGACTCTCAAATAATTTTCTTCTTTGCTATAGTCTTCAGGACTCTGAAATAATTTTCTTCTTTGATTGAGTCTTCAGGGCTCTCAAATATTTTCCTTCTTTGATAGAGTCTTCAGGACTCTCAAATAATAAATTTGTAAATAGAACACAAATAATGAAATTAGGAAAAAGAAAAGAAAATCTAACCTTGCCACTAAGAGCTGGTTAGAGCATTGGTTAAAGCCTCGTGCTGATAACGTATTAAATAAAATATAACTCGGAGCAAGAAAGTAGATAGAAAAGTAGAGAAGAAGAAGAGACCAGAGTTTAGAGATAATGATAATTGTGTGTATTCTTTCTAGGAGGAGTAGCCTATTTATAGATACAAGAGATATCTGAGAAGTTACAAAAGATAAATAGAAATAAGGAAATATCATAAAAGATAATACAAAAAGATATGGACAGTCACAAATAGATTATTCATAACAATATATAGCATTAGATAAAGAAGTAAACACAGGTTGTTACATAAATATTAGAGGAAAAAGTGAGTGTGAGGAGTTATAGAAACTCATAAGAGAAATTTTAGAAAAAGTTGCAAATATAGATGCATGTTAGGAGAGTGAAGTACACCACTTCATGAGAGGAGAGTATTCAAATGAAAGTGAATGTGAGGGAAAGTGGAGAAATGGGAGCACACATAGAACGTTTATATATATAAGGAGATATTTTTTTTATGGGTAAAATATGTTTTTGGTCCCTCATTTTTTCTTGATTTCTATTTTTAGTCCCTCATAATTTTTTTACTGTTTTTAGTCCTTCATAAATTATTCTGTTCTGTTTTTAGTCCCTCATAAATTGTTTTGTTCTGTTTTTATTCTCTGACGTTAATTTCAACTATTAAGTGATGACATGACAGACATAAACTGTGTGTGAAAATTTCATAATTAAGTTTTTAGTGACTTTTAACCGCTACAATTTTTTTTGCGGTCAAAAATGTTTATTTTTGTAACATTTCATGTGATTTCAGAAAATCTGGTGTTCGAGGTTTTGATTTCTTTTTTATTTTTTTAACATTTCTGACAATTTTAGTTTGCCAGAAAATTTGCAGTAGTTAAAAATCGCTAGAAACTTAAACAGAAAATTTTCAAGCACAAATTATGCTCATCATGACATCACTTAACAGTTAAAATTAATGTCAGAGACTAAAAACAAAAGAAAACAATTTTTAAGGGACTAAAAACACAGAAAAATTTTATGAGGGACTAAAAACATAAATTTAGATAAAATGAGGGACTAGAAACATAGTTTACCCTTTTTTTTTTTATTGATTTATTAACTTCATACATAAGTAAAGTGCGGGTAGCGGGTGCGGCTGTGTGGGTATGGGCATATAGGTATCAAACGGGTACGGGGATGGGGATTAAAGTTGCTATCCGCGTGTGGGTATGGGGCCAGGTACGGATATTGTTTTCAAACGCGGGTATGGGGACGGGTACTATAGAACCCTATACAGACCCTACCCATTGTCATCCCTAATTTGATTTATCTTACATACCTTTTATTGTCTACATTCAAACCCAGTGTTTCCAAGAAGGATCATTACCTTGTAAACGCTATAAAAAAATGAAACTAACAATATTTTTTAATTACATGTTGCTATTGATATAATTTTAATTGTTACTATATTGAAATATGGTTTAAATATTTTTTTAGTTCTTACAATTTAGTGCTTTTTTTACTTTTCGTCCTTGCAAAACTATTTTTTTGGTTTTAGTCCTTGCAAATTATGTTTGTTTTGTTTTTCATCCTTATAGTGGTTTAGATAGCGTTTTTTTCATTATCAAAGCGATATCTAAACCACTTTAAGGACGAAAAACAAAACAAACATAATTTGTAAGGCTAAAATCAAAAAAATAATTTTGCAAGGACGAAAAATAAAAAAACGCTAAATTTCAAAGACTAAAAAGATATTTAAACCTTGAAATATTTATATTTGCCAAGTCCATGTTCACACTAGAAAGGGCATCTCTCATGGTTGATATACAGATGATTCCAGTAATCTGTATAGTCAACGTTCTCCCTACAATAATATGCACTGCTTTAAATATTTTACTACTATTATTGTGTAGATGTGATGTTGATAGAGTAAAGATACACGTATACCTATTTATTTTAGACACTTCACCAACACCTTTCATTTATCTTTATCACTCTCTTTCTATTACATCATAAATCCTATAATATTTATATTTTTCTCTCTTCCTAAATGTCTAGTAGGATAATAATAGGTGTCTATGAAACATTTCTTATATTGATATTTGTTTAATGAAAATATTCGACGAACGCCCGAACAGTAGTAGTGTACCACCATTAGACACGTACCCACTTATTGACATTAAAATATATTATTTTATTATTTAATAATAAAAGAAAAAGTAAAAACAGAAGAAAAAGACGTGTGTATCATGGGGTGGCTATTACTGTAGACTGTCTGTGTATCACTTCTCTTTGTTTAATAGAAATCTGTATTCAAATCCAAATGATCCATGGGAAAGCGTGAATGCATGAGGTTATGCTTTTACATAGTAAGATCAAATGAAATTGCTTCTTGCTTCTATTAAATGCAGGTCCACTAGGATATTGCTTTTAACATATATATATGAGCAATAGTCGAATCTGATCCCCTAGGTAGCCAGTCAAAGCATCAATTGGGTAAAATCATTTGAGGTTAGTAATTGCTTCCATATCCCTCACTCGCTCTTTCTGGATCAAAGATAGGTACGTGGAAAACAAAGAATCGAAGAATGAAATGACAAAATATCTTATCAAGTAGAGAAATTTCTTGCTTTTATGATATCCTCCCCCTTCCTGTCCTTTTAGAAAACCACTGTTTTTAATTTGGTAAATTTGAAGTTCTTTAAGTTTAGAATTTTTGCATGCTCAGAAGGCTACTTTTGTATTTTTTATTCTGTTTTATAAAAAACATTATTTTAGCTAAAATAAAATTCTTTTGCAAATAATGATATCAGTAATTGTGATCGATTGGCTGGCTAGTGTGCGTCCATCTATTTTTCTCAACAAGCTTAAGAAATTGGATCTAAGCAGATGTGTTTTCCATACCAAATTTAAAAGCAATATTCATCCAGTGAAGCAAATCATTAATTTTGTTCGAAAGCCGCCTTAATTGCAATCATCCCTGACCCATCTTAGTTGCAGCTTCTTTTGGCTGCCATAATTGCAGCGTGGTGTATTAAGTTCCACATCGACTAAAAATATTATAATGCTTAGACAATGCTCACTTTATTTGAGTTGAAAAGGGTCTTTGCCTCATCTGCCACATCTAAATGTACAGTATGTACATTGAAAAAAATATGCACCACTTTTTTTTACTGAAAAATGATATTATAATATTTAAATTAATAAAATGATAATAGTAAAATAATGTAATATCCATTAATATTAATTAAAAAACTTTAAAATAATAAAAAATTATGCAAATACTTTTATATAAATATACAATAGTGTATAAATTATAAAAATAAAATAAAATTAAAATTAAAAAAATACAAAATATAAAAAGAATTACCCGTGTATTCCACGTTAGTATTTATAATACACAAATATCGATCATCGTACAACAACAAGATCAACCCGAAATATTTCTCGTGGTCCGCGTTAGCTAGTATTTAACTATTTATAATACACAAATATCATCGTGGTCTTCGCTGGAAAAATCTCATTGAGTGTGACTTTATATAATTTTCAACATGATTCTCTCTAATGTATATCATATATACATCATGAATGGTATTAATTAAAAGGGTGACATTTAAAACTCGAATTTTAGTATGTACAATATCAAGATCAACACTAAAAAATCCTTAGGTTGTTTACATATATTTTATATTTTATAAAAATATTAATAAATTTCATTTGTCGTGCTCCGCACTAGAATTTAAAATACTCAAATATCATCGTGGTCTTCACCGGAAAAATCCTACTATTTATGATTTTATACACTTTAATTTTCAATATCATTATCTCAAATTTATATCATATATTTGCATCATATATACATCATGAATGAATAAAGTTGACATTTAAAACTCCAATTCTAGTATTGCCATTACAACATCAACACTAAAAATTCGTAAGGTCCAGGGGCGGACCTACGGCTTGTACAAGGGGGGCTTGAGCCCCCCTAATTTTTTTAATATATATATATATCAAGCAATTATTTTTATTTAGGATTTTAAGTATGTAAATAATATTATATTTAAGTGTTTTTTATCTTTTTATATTTTAATAAAATATTCTATTATTTTGTAATTTTTGTTGTAGAGATAATTGTATTTTTTCTTTTTTTCTTGATAAAATATTTGAGTACCATTTATTTTTCTTTCTAATAATTTTTTTGTATTATTATTATTATTAGTTTAAAAGTGATAAATAATTGTAGTTTGTAATCAAATGACTTTATTAACTTTTATTAATTGGTTAAATTTACAAACACCATATACAAGATTGACAATTTAAATTTTGAAATGCATCAAGAAATATTCTATCTTTCTATCACATTTTTCTTATATTCTCTTGGTTTTTCTCGTCTTATCTTTGTTCTTTTTAGCATTGCGAGGTTCTACTATACTTTCGATTTTAAGTGCATAGGTCTAAACTCTAGACCCGCTTGCTATGTAAAATTTATTTGCCATAGTTTGCTTCAAAGTTGGAACATTTGTCACAACACAACATTTTTCATCTTCTAAGCAAATTATTCTTCAATGGTTGTTAGCGGCTATTGTCCTAAAAGATAATTTAGTAACATAATTTACTCAAATTTAGTAGATTTTTAGAATATAACTAATATAGGATTTTTCGTAAAAAAAAAAAGACATGGTTAATATAGATATCAATTTTAACTATAAATTCATGAAGGTTTTTTGTGACATATGAAATTGATGATTGTCATTTATAATTTTAAGTATTTAAAAATATGTTTAATATCTTTTATGTAAATATATTCTCTATTATATGTTCTTAGATCATTTTAAAAAACACATAAATATTTTATATCAATTTTAATGCTTATGTAATTATCTGCATAAAATAAAATGCTTACGTATTTATTGGATTTTGACCTCCTCCGTCATTAGATCCTGGGTCCGCCCCTGGTAAGGTCATGCATATATATGTACATATATTTTATATTTTTATTAAAATATATCATACGCGAAAGATATCTCCTCAATTTGTAGACTACTTGGGATTTTTTTGTTTTTTTTTTCTCATACTGGTGCATTTCAATTTTCAACTACTAAAATTAGATGCACATAACACAAATTTTAAGCTTCATAACTTGGGAGGGAAGACAAGTGGGGTATGTGACCTTCAACTACACAGTTTTCTAATAGTTAGCTTAATTTAATGATAAAAAAATCATTACAATCTAAAATTATTTATTGACCTTATTTCAGCACATGAACCTCAATAAAAAGAAAACAAAATAATATAAATAAACTGAATCGAATAGAAGAGGATTTGATAATTTATAAAACAAAATCATTTTCCTTTTCTTTAACAAAAGTTTCAAACTAATTTTAAGCATAAAAATATACAATATTGTAAAACTTTATTTATTGGCCATGTCGTTGGTATTTTAAATATTGATTAACAAATTTCGAATTGAAAAGAACTTTGAAAATAGAAATAAGAAGTATACGTACATAGGATGGATAAGGATATTACTACCTTCGGTCCTATATAAGAAACAGATACACAATTCATTAAGACCAATAAAAATAGTTAAATTGGTTAATTTTAATTAATAATATCATAAATTTTAATTTTATTTCAAAACTACCTATAGCATTAAATGGTTTAAGTGGTTGTTATATTTCAAAAGATAATTTTTCAACCAGTATGAATATATATGTTTTGTTAATAGCTCAATAAATGAATCCACTTTTACAGAAAATGTTTGTATTATCATTAATAGACCTCACAGTTAATTGAGGATAAAAAAGAAATGTAGCAATTAATACACTTAAAAATGATATGTTTCTTTTAATTAGGACAAAAAAAATGTTCTTTTTGTTTCTAATATAAAAGATTGGAGATAGTATTTTAAGAAAAGATTTTGACATTTTATATCAATGAAAGTAAAAGATTATTATGATCTAAATAAAGTCATTAAACGAATGTACTATAACATATTACGTGCAGAAAATCATTTTTTTTAATAACAAGTACTAAAACAAAACAAAAATCTATAAAGGACTAAAATTGAAAACCTCCTAATATATATATATATATATATATATATATATATATATATATATATATATATATATCTTGAGATTTACTGATGTACTCACACTTGTTTTTTAGTGTGAATGCGTTAGCAAGCTACACCATTGATATATTTTAAGAGAATCTCTAGTTATATCTCGTTAACGTACTTATACTACAAACAAGTGTGTACGTTAGCAAACCTCATAAGCATTTCCTAACGTACACATGTTTGTTTTTTTAGTATGAGTGCGTTAGCAAGCTACATCGTTGGTGTATTTTAAAGCAATATCTAGTTATAATTTGCTAATGCACTCATACTAAAAAACAAGTAGTATGTGTATGTTAACATATGATCTGTTTACACCAGGTGTAAGTTTAAAGACTTACATCAAATCTACACCGTTAATAAAAGTTAATCCTACGATTTATAATATCTTAATAAATATGGTAACTTTATCATATTTTATGACAATCAATTAGTTAAGTTTAATCGATCAATTAGATCATTTGATTGATTTGATTTTCTTGATTAATTATTTATAAAAATTATTCACAAATTAATATTTTTTACCAATTTTTCGTGCAATAAAGTCTATATTTATTTTTCTCTATTTATTATATATACATAACAAATAAAAAAAAATATTTGTGTGATTCATTAATAATCAATACTCGTTGCTATTATTTTTACAAATTTAAAGAGAATTAACAATTTGAATGTAACAAAATAAGTTATGTTAAAATAATAATTAATTATATTTTTATCATGTATGTTTTATTTTTTATTGTATATAGTTAACTACATTCTGATGATTTATTAATAATTAATTCCTTTTTAAAATTAATTATATGAAAATAAAACATGGAAATGAAAAGTTTTAGAAAGTGTATATTTATTGAAATATATTATTAGTTAAGAATAAAAAATTAAAATAAATAGATACTAACATAATGCTTTTACAATAAAATACATAAAATAAAAGTTCAAGATAATAAAATTTATAAATAAGTTTAAATTGTAATTTGTAATTATATCATATTAATTTTTTTAATAAGTGTATTGATTCTTAATGAGTTAGAAATAATTGTATTGATTCTTAATAGAATAGCAACGTGTACTGGTTCTTAACAAATCATAAAAGAAAATTGTTCAACAAATAAACATATACTTTATTACATGAAAAATTAGCAAAAAAAAAATTAATTGTTCAACAATTTTCATAAATAATTAATACAGAAAATCAAATCACTTAATTAAATCAATCAAATGATCTAATTGATCGATTAAACCTAACTAATTGATTATCATAAAATATGATAAAGTTACCATATTTATTAAGATATTATAAACCGTAGGATTAACTTATATTAATGGTGTAGATTTGGTGTAAGTCTTTTAGACTTACACCTTATGTAAACGGATCCTCTATATATATATATATATATATATATATATATATATATATATATATATACATTCAATACTTTTTTCATATACAATAAGTTAAAATATGTTAAGACAATTTAAAATTATTCTAAAATCAATTCATAAATATTATTTTATAGGTTCTTAACATTCAAAGTAAATATCAAAATGTAAATCAAATATATTATTATATTTAGGTTTAAATTCTAATAAAAACAACAATTTTCATTAACAATAACAAGTTTACATATAGAATTAAAAAATGAAAATTAATATTATATAAAATTATAAGAAATTAAGATATAAAAAGTAAAAACTTGTAAATTAATATAAATGACTAAATTATATATTTTATAAAAAAAAAAGTAATTAATAATAATGGTTAAAATAATTTATGCCAATTTGTAATTATTATTGAATATGTATTTTTATTTATCTTTAAAATATTTTAGAATAAATATTAAAAATAAAAAAATTATTTTTTAAAAAAAATACAGGTTCAAATCAATTTGTCTACACCGGTTTTATTGTACCCATTTTTTACATGTCTTCACTAATTTTAGACTAATTTTATTGGTTCTTAACCGAATCTCACCTATTCTAAAAACACACGATTTTTTAGGGTTAACAGACTGGTCATCAAGTCAATTCCTAATTAGATCGATCAAACCGCTAGTTTGATACGGTTTAACTATGCTTAAAACCATATAAAACATATATATGCTTTCTTCATATAGAATAAGTAAAAAGATGTCAAGACAATTTAAAATTATTCTAAAATCAATTAATGATGTAACTCATTAACTAATTGTCATATATACAGCTGTATCGGGAGATTTGTAGGGCGGTCTTCCTACCGTGCACATGATGATAAATTTCAAAGTCAACTAATTACATCTACCATTAGAGGCTATATAAATCAAAATATAGCTAGAGGGATCAACTGCGTACTGTATTGAGTCATTCAAAAATGGAATTATATTGGGTTTGGATGAGTGCTGCCACTTTGTTGGCATGTTACGTTATTATAAACAATTTTGTAAGGAGGTTGAATGGGTGGTATTATGAGCTGAAACTAGGAAAGAAGCAGTGTCTATTGCCTCCTGGTGATATGGGATGGCCTCTTATTGGCAATCTAATTGCCTTCTTGAAAGATTTCTACTATGGTCATCCTGATTCATTCATCAACAACATAGTCTCCAAGTTGAACTCTTTTCTTTTCTTCTCTTATCAATTTTCCATTGTATATTTTTGTCTTTGAAATAAAAAAAATCACGTCTAAATTACAATTTTTGTTCTCTTTAATTTCTGATTCGTAATTTTAGTTATTCTATTTTTTTTTTCTTCTGTGGATCGAGAATTAAAGGGAAACCAAAATTAAATTACAATTTTGGTCCCCTTTAATTTCTGATCTGCGATCTTGTTCCTTTTTTTTTTTTTTTGCAAATCAAGAATTAAAGGGGACCAAAATTGTAATTTACTAAACAATTATTCATTTTTAATTCTAAATAGTGTTTTAGTTCTTCATTAGGAGTGGTTATCAAAAAACTCAGGAGAAGAGATGGAAGAGATGCAAGTAATGCCCATTTGATGAGGCCATAGATCTAAAGTTCAAAGAAGAGTAAAGGAGTACCAACAAAGTAACTCATTGTATTTGATAAAATGATAAAAGATACAATCAACAATACCTAAATGCTCTATATATAGAGCTTATTTCTAACTAACTAATATTACTCCTAACACCCTCCCGCAAGCTCACCACAATGAGCTTGAATTACAAACAATATCAAGAGAAAATAAAATGAAAAAAAAAATAAACTTTTTTGTTTTTTTTTTTACACATACTGATATGAGACATAAAATGACAACAAAAAAATTGTGGCCCAAATGCATTTGAAGCCCAAACCAGCAACCATCCAACCAACCAAATGTTAGGATACATGCATCAATGCATACACGTGACTGAAAAAAGAAACACACACACCCAAAGTCTGTGGGCACCATCAGCTGATAATTGGGCCCAAACAAATTGAAGCCCAAACAAACATCAACAAGTGAGGAAGAGAAGCAGGGGTTTGGACTTGGACCCATAGATGCAACGTTGTTTCTGGAAAGCTCCAATGACATGTTCGCTGAAGCTTCTCTCGAAAACTCCAAGAACGACGATCGATATGCTTCGACGGGCAATGCTGTGAGAAGCCATGGCAAGGCGCGTTTCACGCAATGGTAGCACTGGTATGGCGGCGCGACGTTGAAATCGTGACTTTCGATCACCCCGCACCACTTGTCTTCACACAGAGGAGAAGTCAACGGTGGATCTGGTGGCTCTGGCGGCGGAGAAGAGGCTGAAAACGCCATCGTCAGTGACAAAAGAAGCAAGAAAAGCAATGGATCTTGGTGACAGGGATGTCGCGAGGAAGTAATCGTCGTCGAAACAAGCTTGAAAACAGTGCCGAAGTCCGCACAATGATATTGATGAGCAAAGGCAGAAATGATAATTTTCCTAAACATGTAACGATCCGGTAGCAAATCTACAGGATTTGGTTTCACCTGATTGAAGATATCAGTGACAGTCTCCTTCAGTTTCTCAGCTATTTCAGAGGTCGAATCCGCAGTGAGTTCCTTCGTTGCTTCAGTATGCTTCAAATCCATTGTTGTTTCTTGCTCATACTGATCTTCGACTTCCTCTGTTTCACCTTCCATGTCTTTCTCTTTTACGATTATTTCTGGAAGCTTAACATGATGACTTCCTATCAGAATGAAATCTTCGTCATTCCCTACTGCAATTGGATTTATCACCATTGTTAGCGATTCAATTTCTTCTACTTTCTCCTCAAGGATATTTTCTGGAAGCTTTACATTATTACTTCTAATCAGGATGAAATTTTCCTCCGTAGTGGAATCATCAACTACAGCAGCGGAATCGTCATCGCTCTCTCCGTGAGAGAGCTCTGATACCATATCAGAAAACTCAGGAGAAGAGATGGAAGAGATGCAAGTAATGTCCATTTGATGAGGCCATAGATCATAAAGTTCAAAAAATAGTAAATGAGTACCAACAAAGTAACTCATTCTATTTGATAAAATGATAAAAGATACAATCAACAATACCTAAATGCTCTATATATAGAGTTTATTTCTAACTAACTAATATTACTCCTAACAGTGGTCAAAGCTTATGATTTTACAACTTTTAGAAACTAAAGATGAATTTTTTACAGTGATGAAAACCAAAAATCAGACTTTTAAAAGACTAAAAACCTAGCTATTTAATTTAATTTTGTATATACAAACAATAGTCACTAGCTTGTTACCTCTGCTTTTATTGTGTTCCAGATATGGAGGAAATGGTATATGTTGTATATTTTGTTGATATTTCAAAAGGTTAACATGTCTATTTAATTAAATATAAAAATCTTTTTTAAATTAATTTATTGTTTATTAAAAACAGTTTCTTTTGTTTGACTTGGTCTTATTGACTTGGTCAATTAGACTAGGTCTCACCTTATCTTTAACTTGGTTTTTGGTGGTTTTAGAAACAGACTAGGTTTCACCTTATCTTTGACTTGGTCTTGGGTGGTTTGAGAAACCCTATCTTTTCTTTATAAATACTTATGCTTCAGATGATTTTAGAGAGTTCTCTCTCACATCTTTCTCTCTACTGTTTCACTGTTAATCCTGGGTTATTTTTATGAGAGAGCTTGCTAGTTCTGCTGCCCCAATCTATTATTGGGAAGAGTCTGTTAAATCCTGGGGGATTTACGCTTTACGAGGATAAATCCTTGAGGACAGTGTGTCTAACACACGTCTCAAACTTATTTGATTGTGATTTTACATACCATGGACAACAATCTCAAGGATTTTAAATTTGTTGTTGTCCATTGCAATACCTTTTTTTTTCTTTTCCAAAATCTCCATTGCTGGTGGTTATACGGGGCCAAAGCTACAAGGTGGAATAGAGGTCCAGGTTTGGTCGACCTATGCGGCAATTTGGCTAGGCGCAGGGGGTACCTCGGTTTCTACTGCATGGGCGTTGGGACAACAGCGAGGGTCACATGATTTCCATTGACTTTGTGAGTGATATCTAGTCAAGTATTTTTACGCAAGACACAAGTAAAGCGGGAATGTGTGGTGGAAAGCGGAACGGCACGGTGGCAACATTCTTCTTAGCCACTCTGGTTCTGTAGTTGGCGTCCCTCATTCTGAAATCAGAAACATAATAACGAGAACATGGCGATTGGAGAGGTCCGACGCGACTCCGTTGTTGGCAAACCTTCTGGAGAGCGGCAGATGGATGCGTCACAGCGCTGCGGCTTGCTAACTCCTTGCGGCGAACATTACGAGAGTAGGAGAGGGAAAACCGTCTTCTCTGGTATGTGTTCTATTATCACTCTATAGGCTAACTGATTTAATAAAAAAAAATTATGACTTTATAGTTTGTAACACTATGAGGTGTTGAGCATATTTGCTATGTGATTGGAGATATTGGTTACATGATTCCCTCACAATTCTTGTCACCAAGTATGTGACTAGGTGATTAGAATTTCTTATTTTCTTTGAGGCAATACTCCGTTAGATATAGGTTTGATCTTATATGGTATGAAATGAAAGAGAAGCTTGAGGACAGGAAGTAATAATGTTTACTGTGATTAATTATTGTGTTTGCTGAATCGTAATTTAAAAGATCATGGTTATCGAATGCTTATAAATGGAGAATACAAAATATAAACTTCCTTGCTAAAGAAGAGACCAAGACCAAACAAGGCTATAGTGTAGTTTCAACATCTATTTATTATGCACTTGCAAATTTCTATTTTGATTCACTGACTGTGTTGGGAGTTTCAGTGTTCTTTTATGTCATGATGGCTTGTTTGCTCTTTGTGTTGGGTATATTGTTGAAATGTTGGCAATGTGGTTTGCACTGAGAGGCTTTGTATTTGAAAGCCTGTGAAGAAAACGGCTTATTTCTATGATGTTGAGAGCATCAGTTCCTACAAAGGAGATGAGACTCACTCTTGGACTAATATATTTCTTAAGGTTTTGACCTCAGTATCTATGAGGTGCTTGCATATTTCCTTGTTAGGTGGTTTTGAGATATTGGTCCGAGATCCTCTTATAATTTTTTTTTGTCACCAAGTACTTTACTTGGTTTGATTATTAGAATATTATTTGTTTTTCATTGCTTTTGAGGCAATAGATAATTACACGTAGTTGTTTCATTTAATATGGTATATCCATTGAGAAAGAAGCCAACAATTTGTTATTAGAAAGTAGCTAGTAACATACATGTTGATTGAATATCTTGATTAAATATTTCAATTGCACTATTATTGGAAAAATGGGTATTTCATGGTGTTTCTCTGGCAACCAATTTCAATGGTTATATTAGTCTACCTTCTGCTGTTAACTTGTTAGGTTGATTGACTGCTATGGTGGAAGAATTTGAAAATATTATTATTATTATTATATTCTGACTCAACTTTTATAATGCTAATGATCACATGAATGCAGTGCGTTTTGATTTCCTTTTGCAATATCAATTGAATGATTATTTAATTAGAATTACATTTGTTACGCTATTATATTGCACCTGTTATTATATTTAATTTTGAATGTTATATTTGAACGCTACTGAGTTATTCAATTGCAATTCATTTACTAAATTTAATTGACATTTTTTTTAATATTCAATTGGTATAAAATTGTTTAATACTATTAATTGCTATTGATAATTTTTTTATTATTATTTTATTGCTGTTACGTTTTCATTCAAGAATATGTTATACGCGGATAAATCCTTGAGGACAGTGTGTCTAACACACGTCTCAGACTTATTTGATTGTGATTTTACATACCATGGACAACAATATCTACAAGACTCATTTGTTTGGTAAACCTAGCATTATCATTTGCACTCCTGAGATGTGCAAGCGAGTGTTGACAGATGATGAGAACTTTAAGATGGGTTATCCAAAATCTACCCTTGAGGTGCTGCGATGTAGGCCCTTCCTTGAAGTCTCTAGAACTGAACACAAACGTTTACGGAGGCTAGTCAATGCTCCCATCATGGGTCACAATGTGTTAGCAATGTTCACTGCTCCCATCATGGGTCACAATGTGTTAGCAATGTACATAGAACGTATCGAGGAGATAGTGATTAATTCATTAGAAGAATTATCTAGCATGAAGCACCCGTTTCAACTTCACAAAGAGATGGCGAAGGTTTCCTTCAAAGTCATCGTTCACATCTTCATGGGCTCTAAGAATCAATCCATCATTAGAAAAATACAAGATTTATTTACTGAGTTGTCTAATTCTAATCCGTTGTTTTCTGTGGCCATTAACTTGCCCGGTTTTGCTTTCCATAAAGCACTCAAGGTGAGTCACATCTTTTCTATTTCTTCTTCTTCTTATTGCTGTTGTTATTATGAAAAATATTAATATCATACTCTCTAGCTAAATTTTTTTTTTTCATTAATTATTAGTTGAAATTCATGTGAATGCATGCCATTTTCCATTTGGTGCGTGAGTCTTATATTTTCAAGTTATAGTCATGAGACTCACAAGAACGTTAACTAATAAGATAGGGCATGCATGCATGTGCTAACGCTGAAAAAAGAATGTGAAAAAATGTTTTTAGTATTCCCATGTGTTATTATTTTAAGAACCTGATGTTTGGATGCTGATTTCTTTTTCTTATGCTTTTTAATTACATGGTATGTTAGGTACGCAAGAAGCTGCTCAAAGTAATTCTATCAGTTGTGGATGAAAGGAGGTTGATGATAAAAAATGGTCAAATTGTGGATAGAAAAGATCTTATTGACATTCTTTTAGAAGCCAAAGGGGAGAATGGTGAGAAATTTGAAGACCAAGACATTGCTGAGATATTGATATTGTTTCTGTTTGCTGGTCACGAAAGCACGGCAGTTGCTTTGATGTGGTTAGTTATATATCTTACACAGCATCCCGATGTTTTCAGAAAAGCCAAGGTAAATATAGCTAAGGAAAAGCAAGTAGAATCAATCACTTTAATCTTTTTAAAAGCATTAAAAAATTATCACGCAATTAATGTCATCATCATAAAAAAATATTTTATATTTATTTATTATTTATTATATCACATTATCTTTGAAATAAATTAATTATAACAACCATACTTTTTTTTAACAAATTACAATAACCATATACTTGATAAAAACAAATATATTTTTAATGATTTTGTTTACAGTAGCTTTAGGGAGTGTTTGGTTTAAAGGAGGATAGATGAGAAAAGGGATTTTAATGGAGGGGAAGGGAAGGGAGGAAAGAAATTTTGATTAGACATTATGTTTGGTTGAGATGAGGAGAGGAGAGAAATTTTAATGGAGGGAGGACGTAGTCATTTTTTGTTTGATTCACAAAGGAGAAGAGTTTTAAAAATTAATTTACTTTTGTATCCTTATAATTTTAAATTTCAAAACATAAGTAACGATATTTTAGTCATTACAATTTAAATGTTTAAAATTCTCTTCCTCTCCCGTCCAAATCCTCCAATATTAGAGGAGAGCAAAAATTAAATGAAGAGAGATTTTGCTCCCCTCCCCTCCCCTCCTAAAAATTAAACCATACAACAAAAGTTTAAAAAAATATCTCCCCTTCTCTCCCTTTTCCTCGATTTCCCTCCAACCAAATACTATGTTAGACACATGTAGAACTTAATTTAAAAACTATACTATTTCTATGTAACCAAATAGATCAAATTGTGGCAGACCAAACAAAACCACCATGCCCTTTTAAGATTATTTCCCAAAATCCCACATGTATGTTGTCAAAAAAATCTTTAGCCTCCAAAGAAAGCACCGTTTGGACCCCAAGCCAGCCATGGCAACACTTCCAAATAAGTGTTGCAAACCTCCAAGAAAATATATTAGATGGGCAGTTGTTTCTTTCTCTCCAAATGGCAGAACGGGCATGAGAAGTGAAATTAGAACAATTTATATAAAATTAGAAGTATTTAAATAATTCAAAAGTGCAAGTACCCACAAATTGAGTATCTTACTATATGTTTCATCATGTTAAAGAGCTAATATCTACTTAATTATCCATTTTCAATTCATAACGGGTTATAACCATGAGTATGAGCGGATACAATTTTTTTTGTCATGCATACACAAACTCTTACAAATAAATAATATTTTACATTTTCTGCAACTCATATGGAGAATAAAACAAATTATCAACTGACTAACATGTCATTGGTCTGAGTGGAACTGAACTCGATTTTCTTAAGTAAAAACTCAAGTTTCGAGCTTCGTAGATGGAAAAAACATAGTTGGAGAGAAAGACCTCACTAAAGGACCAGTCATTCTTTGATGGAGATTAATCAGCAAAGCTAATAGATACTCCGCATCAATATCATGATATCAATATATATATATATATATATATATATATATATATATATATATATATATATATATATATATATATATATATATATATCAACTATAATATTAATTATATAATACTCCATAGAAATCATTTAAAAGAACACACAAATTAAAACATTTCTAGTTATATCTATCTTGACAGTGTAAATTAGTTAAATTCATATATTTTGTAAAAGAAATTAATATGTTTTATAAAAATATTTAATATATACAATTATATAAACACGAGATTATAAATTACAGTTAAATTCCATTAATTATGCTTAATTATTAGAAATTTTGTCTATCAATTAGATAGTACGAATATGTCCCCTAGTAACAATATTAGGGTTAAATTGACCACCATACTATATAGGGACATATGTTACACGGAATATTCCTTTAAGATATTTCTTTCGCTCTTAAATATAAGCAAAAAAAAAAAATCTTTTGTTTTTTTTTTAAATATAAACAAATTTCAACTAACTTTACTTTATTTAATGAGATTATTCCTTAAATATCCTTTTTTAATTGAGGTTTTGTTTTCAATGACATCCTTTTATTCTTCATATCAAGTTATAAGGAAGGGTAATTTAAGAAAATGATTTATCTTTTAAATGAAATTGGTGCAATTAAATGATTCTAACCAACTTTTTTAATAAGCGTAAGTTAGTTTATTTTTGTTTATATTTGGGATCAGAAGTAATATTTACGGAAATAAAAGAATCATATGTAATTAATATTTACGGAAAGTTAAGTTGGCATGCAGCCAATATAAATAAGGTAATTGATCTATATATTGTTTATATTTTGTAGGAAGAGAAAGAAGAAATCGTGAAAGCAAGACCGACCTCGCAGAAACAATTAAGTCATAATGAAATTAGACAAATGGTTTATCTTTCCCAAGTAAGTATATTACGAGATGACAAATTTATTACATGTATATTACATATTCAAAAATTGAGAAGAGATTGAATCTTATTATGCCTTGTAGGTAATTAATGAAATGTTACGGCGTACCAATATTGCTTTTTCAATCTTTCGAGAGACAACTGCCGAAGTCAATATCAATGGTTATTTATATTAATCGGAAACATATTATATAAAAATTCTCTATTTCTAGCTACTAGTGTTATTAAAGGGAAATAAAAACTTTTATATTTCAATTATTTAACATTTTCAGGTTATATCATACCAAAGGGATGGATAGTTCTACTTTGGATAAGGGCTATTCATATGAATCCTGAATATTACCCAAATCCAGAAGAATTTAATCCATCGAGATGGGATGTAAGTTGATTAATGTATAATCTACTATTTTTAGACCATTATTAATATTTATATAAGCATTTTTTTTTTTGTACACGTGCGTGTGATTCTGTGCAGGATTACAATACTAAAGCAGGAACCTTCCTTCCTTTCGGAGCAGGAAGTAGGCTCTGTCCAGGAAATGAAATATCCAAACTTGAAATTTCCATATTTCTACATCATTTTCTCCTTAATTACAAGTCAGTATTATTTTCTTATTACTCTTTCTTTTATTTAAATCAAGTTTTTAAATTGATCCCGATCCTTCATAATATTGATCAGTATTCTGTCTAAGGATTACGCTGGATTGAACTTTTAATAGTAGTTTCATGTCACAAACAGTGATTGTGATAGATTGGTTTTAATAGTGATTTCACATCAATGTATCGCCAGAGATAGTGTACGCGAATGCTATTTTTCTCACCACTATTAAGAGGGTGAAGATAGGTCAAAATTAAGAGAAATTATATGGTATCTTCACAAAAAGGATTTTGGTAATTGGTACTTTTGTTTGAGTTTAATTTTTATATATTATTAATGTAAAAAAATTATGCATAGTTAATCAATTAGAAGTCATTATTGGTATAATTTTTTAAGGTAATTAGTATAAAAGTCAATAAATTTAATATGCATTGTAAGTGTATACACTAATATTATTCTTTTTTTTTTTTTTTGCTGATTGTATTATTCTATTTATTTTGAACGATAGTTAATGAGTTTAAATTTAATGAAGTTTTTCTCTTTCCTTTTAGAAATTATTAGGTAGTCTTAAACCATTACCCGTTTATGACAAACAAACAAAAATTATACCCAAACTCCTAGATTTCACTAAATATTTCCTCCATTCCTTTTTTTATTGTCAGATTTTTGAAAAAATTTTGTTTTTATTTATCTATCATTTGCAAAGTTCAAGATCACATTAATTATTCTTTTATCAATTATATCCTTACTTGTCTCTTAATCTTTAATTAATTTACACATATATTTATTGTGAGGTGGAAAGGTAAAGGTGTAAAATAGAAAATCTCACAACTATTTTATTATAATCAAGAAAATTTATTAAATTTTTTTTGTTTCTATATAAAAACCTTAAAAGACAGATAAAAAGGAACGGATAAGGATGACAAAAAAATTCGCACCCATGGATATCCGCGGATAAAACCCGCAATGGATAATATCTGGGTATCTTTAACGGGTACCCACAGGTAACGGATATGGATATTTTCACTACCCGTTTGTTAACGGGTAGGGACGGGTATCATGGTACTCGTACCTGCGGGTACCCGTTACCCATTAATATTAAAATACTTAAATATTCTTTATATATATTTTTATTTTTACTTATGTTTTGAAGTATAATTTTATGTGGACCTATATTTTAATATAGTTTTATTTAGTTTATACTTTAGAGAGTAATTTTTAGATAATTTTGTTTGGAGCTCACAAAATAAATTATTTATTTATTCATTTTTTATTTTTTTAGAATTATCCATGGATATTTTTAATTGTGTAGAATATTTGAATAATTTTTTCTGTAAATATTAAAAAAAAAACATTAGAATAAATAAAAATTAGGCTTAAATACCTTTTTAGTCCTTGCAATTTAGCAATTTTTTGCTTTTCGTCTTTGTAATTTTTTTTTGTTTTAGTCCTTGCAAATTATGTTTGTTTTGTTTTTCATCCTTAAAGGGGTTTAGATGACACTTTTTTCACTGTTCAAAGCGCTTTTTTTACTGTTCAAAGCCCTATCTAAACCGCTTTAAGGACGAAAAACAAAACAAACATAATTTGCAAGAACTAAAATAAAAAAAAAGTTGCAAGGACGAAAAGTAAAAAAATGTTAAATTGCAAGGACTAAAAAGATATTTAAACCTAAAAATTATAATAAAAGTGTTTTTAAAAATTCGCAGATATCTGTGGATATTTAAAAAATCCGTGGGTAGTTGCTTAACAGGTACCCGTGCGGGTAATGGACGGGTACAGGGCAGATATTTATCTGGCGGGGCGGGGCGGGGCGGCTAGCGGGTGACTACTACCCGTACCTGCCCACGCCTGTTGCCATCCCTAGGAACAAAGGTATAGTAGTACCATAGAAATTCTAAGCTAAAAGTCTATCCTATATTTTGGGGTGGATTGAGGTGGGGAGAAGAGATATAAGGAGATAAAAAAAGTAGAGAGAGGAAGTGATAAATATAATAAGTGATATGATGTAAAAGAAAGAGAAAGATAAGAAGAAAATCAAGTGAAAATGAGATGAAAAAAAAAAGTGCACCTCTGGACTCAAATATAAGCAAAACAAGACTCAAGTTTGGTAGACTAAAATATAAATAAATTTCAACTAATTCAACTCATGAAGTATATATTTATAGGTGGAGGCTAGGGTGGGAGATCAACTCATGTCTCCCACAATGGGAGACTTATTTTAAACCATTAGATTTGTAAGTTTTTAAATCATTGGCTGAAATTTTTTCTTTTTTTCTTTTTCTCCTAATCTTTTCGGATATACCCTTTTTTTTTTTTTTTTTTGTTTCCTTTCCTTCTCTCTCCTCTTCTTCCTCTCTCCTCCTGTGCATTCATCAGACGCATTCTCTGGATCTGGTGGAGCCAAGTGCACAAAAGATAACACTGACAGCAAGCGGTGCAATCGGAGGAGAAACACGCCTCCGCCGGCCCAGTGACTCTCCCGTTGTTGCTAAAGACTCCAGACCCACCTTTATTTATACTTTATTTCTGTCTATTTTCATTCATGTTTCTTATTTCTATCCACTCTATTTCTCATCAATTTCTTTCTTTTCTACACATAAACTTCCGGTGAAAAATTTTGAGTTTGCGAGAAATATTTTGAAATATGATATCATCTACGGGTGCAAAAAAATAAATCTGATCAACCTGATAATCATAGTTCTTCGATGAATCATTTTTAAACGAATTATTATTAGAAAGTGCTTGGTAACCTACGAAAGTTGTTCTTTATTGAACCACATTTGAAAGAATGTCTTATAGTGATTCAAAAAACAACTTATATCTTATGTGGCCATGCACTTAAAATAACACTTTAATAAACAACTGTTATTTTTAAGGCTCTATTGAAAGTTTATTTTTATTAATGCAGTGGATGAATATTAGCTTTCAATATATTATTGAGAATATTCTAATTTCTTTTTCCATTTGGAAGTGTTTAAAGAAATAGTTTGAAATTTTAATATATCATTTTACTAACTTGTTTATTTTATAGGATGGAGCAAATAAATCCAGAGTGTCCTGTTAGTAGCTTGCCATACTCTAAGCCCAAAGACAACTGTCTTGCTAAGGTGATAAAGGTGCATGCTTAGCTAGTTGAGCAAACTTAAGATGGTGGACCACTTGGTTATATATCTCCTACAAATTCTTTTTTGGTTTGCCTTAATTTGTGTTTGTGATCCCTTTGTTCAAAAAGAAGTTTACAACAATAATGTATGCGTGGAGCATGTTTATGTATTGTTACATTCAATAAAGAAAGGAACCTAGCTTTCCCAATTTTCCATATATCTTGACACACAATGGCTCAATTTTTTATTTTCTTTGCATTTTTTTTTTTGCGATACACTCTACTAGAAATAATTCACATGTTAGCGTCACTAAAAAACTCACAACAACCCCAAAAAAGTTGACGTTAACAGGCAAATTAGCATCTTCCTAGGGGTTGATGCTATGAGAAATTAGCATTGGTCACCATAACTGAAGCAATTAGCATCGTACAGGGTTCGACGCTAAGGAGGATCAATGCTATTTTTCATTTTTTTAAACACTAGCGTCGATCACATCATACCAACACTATGTTATGTAGGCTTGGTTGAGATTAAGCAATAGCAACAAATTATGATTTGGAACTTGAAGGAATAAAGTTTTATGAATAAAATTAAATTTTGGGATCAATAAGGTTGAACAACTCACTTTACCTTTTTTTTTAACATACAAAAGAATATTGTAATTTACCTGTTATAATATTTATTTATTTTTAATGGTATGATTTGGGTTGACCCTACTTATGAGCCTTAATTTATTTAGAATCTAATTGGAGTTGGATATCTAAAAATATTTTTTTAAATATTAAAACAGGTAAATTACAATATTTTTTTTTGTATGTTAAGAAAACTAAAGTGATAACGTTTTGTAAATATATAGAAAAATAATGTAAATTACGATATTTTATATGTTATGGAAAAATTGATACTACCTCCGGTATAATAAGGACCGGAGGTAGTATTAATTTTTCCATAACATATATAGGGGGCGATTGTTTTACTGATAACTTTTTTAATCCCGGGGATATTTTTTCCTGTGAATATAACATGAGAATGTTATTTTCGGATATAATTAAAAAATGTGTTTGGTTAACTATTAAAATAGGTTGAGATTATTTTTTATATTTTTAGATATAATTAAAACATGTGTTTGGTTTAGTTATTTTTTCTTGGGAATATATATTAAAATTACTAAAATATCCTTATTGTGTTAAAGATATTTTTTTTAACAGAGTGATACATCACCTACTTCTGTAGAGGAGTTACATTCAGATTGTCAATATATAATTAATCTGCCGAAATTACAACTCTGCAAATCCATAACATGTAATCAAAAAGCCTATATAGTAAAGTAACCTCTTCATTTACATGTAACACTCATTTCCTATATTGGCTACCCCAATCAATATATCTATCATAAATTTAAATTTGTTGCCAACCTCCCCAAGAACGAAGAAATCATAGCATTGAGAGAGTAGTGGGGTAGTGGGTACAAAGAGGGTATATTTGAATTTTTACTCATAAAGACGGTTCCTGTCCCATGGGAATAATTTTTTCCTACCCCCTCCACGGGGATTAAATATTAGTTAAAGGTGGGATTATAGTTTACTCAGGAATAAATATATGCCCGAGATTAAATATTTTATTACTTTGTAACAAACGTAGGATAATTTTTTCTCCTCTTATATTCCTGGGATTAAAAAAGTTATCCGTGAAACAAACGCTCCCATAAGGTCCAAGTTAAAAGTGTGGTTTGGTCTTTTTTATAAGATCCAATCTAAAATATCTCATGCATTAATTATTTTTTCACAAAAATCCCTTAATTAAAGTCAATTATAGAATGACGTGACTGTGAGATAAACATAACTCATTAATGTTTTTTCTTTTATCCAAGGGGTGGTTTTGAAAAAAAAAATACTAATTCAAGACAAATTTAATGCTCTCAACTACATTAACTAATTTTCTTAATCCTAGTGAATTAGTTATTTGAACCTTATAATAAGGACCGGAGGTAGTATATTAAAACCAACACGTCGTTGGTCACAATAGAACTGGGAATCATATCCTTTAAGCAAGGTCTCATATTCGAGTCTTGTGGATAGAAAAACGTGATTGAGAAGAAAGACTCTACTAAAAGTGGGCAGCCAATTTCTTGACTGAAATGAGTAGTGAATATTTTGCACCAATGTCATGATGACCTAAAAATTAATATATTAAAAAATTGTTATAAACATTTTCGTAATGTTACCTTAAAAATATTCACCTAAATAAAAATATTTGATGATATATTTTTTTTTGTAAAATATTAAGTAGCTGCACAACATGCAGGTTTATATCTAGTTTAATGAATCACTATCCTAATTGCTGGAAGTAGACATATTTGCACCACAATTGCTTGAAAAATAAACCATTCAATAAGTCAATAGTGTTTGGACTCAACCGCACTGTGTTTAGCGTTCAATAAAAATTTCCTCACAGCCTGTAAGAAGCAAGCTGTAGATACCACTGTTGGAAATATTTTGTAAAATAAAATATAGAAATAGGAAAACTTGCAGAGAAAATAGAGAGATTAACAATGGAGGAAAATAGCCAATTGAAATTCATAGAATGAGATTGCCTATGTATAGGCTTACAACCAATCTCAAATTCCTAAACAATCTAATCTTCTATAAGATTTATTTGAAATTTAAATTAACTAACTGAAACAAAACATAAAAGATAAAATCTGTAACAATAACAAAACTCTATCTAAAACTTATTCTAAATTCAAAATTCAAGTAAAGCAAAATCTCATATCTCTAACACCACTGTATGTTTGCTCACTGTAGAGTGACTTGGGAGGTTTGGGTTTGCTTGTAGGGGTTGTGTGTCACTTACAAATGTAATTAGAGTTATAAGACATTCTCTTTTATCAAATTCAGATGACCTGTGAACACAATTTTTTTCCAAGTTGGAGTCTTGGTCTATAATGTTATGAGAACTGAGCTTTTTTAAATGCTAGCAAACTATTTTTTTTCTTTTCTTTTTGTATTGAAGATGAGGTACATTTCAACATCTTCAAAATAGGTCTGCATGTTCTGTTACTACTAACAATATGACACACATCGAACTAGTTATAACATGTGTAAGTGTGAACTAGGGCTGACAATGAATCAAACCAACTCGAACATAGTTCGAGACTCACTTTGATAATTGACTCGTTGAACTTGATTCATGAACCAAATGAGTTGAACTTAAGTTAAAAATTGAGCTCGTTAAATAAACGAGGTGAACTTGAGCTATGTATAATTCGACTCGGTTAGTTCATGAACCAACTCGATATATAAATTAATATATATATATATATATATATATATATATATATATTAAATTCATATAATTGATTTTTAATTAATTTTATTTCTATATAAAATAAATATAATTTTAATCAAGTGAGTTTGAGCTTAAAAAGAAAGTTCGTATCGAACTCAAGCCGAACTGTAAGCCGGGCTAATTCTTATTGAGTCGAGTCAAGCTAAACCCAGCTCAACTCATTTCCAATCCTAGTGCGAACGTAATGAATATTGATAGTATAAAGCTACTCCTAAGAATCAAAATATAACAAGCAAAAAATGAAGCTGTTACAACCCCCTCTTGAAATCCTTGTCATTTGTCTAACATCAGGTACCAAAGGTGAAGTCGAATAAGATTTTGTATGAATATGATTATATCAAATTTTGAGATGCACGTATATGTATGCATATTTATAAATTGTTTATCAAATGTTGGAGGTGATTTTAAATTAGTTATGTTTACATCCAATTTTTACGAATGCATTATATAAGTTAGTAATTAATAAAGGGATTATTTGCCAAGAAATTAGAGATAAATAAATTTAGTGAAATTAGACGTCAATCTATGACTAAAAGGAATTTAGGATACTTACATGTTTCCCTACCAAATTCTTCCTTAGCCAATTTACGTTTAATTGCTTTTAATCTCAATTAAAATACAAAACAAAAGTATTTATTCATTATTACTTAATTCATTAGTTATTTGCTCATTCAAAAGGGTATTTGATTGATTGTGCTAGCTATTAAACCACAATCTTCATTGAAACGAAACTCATACTTTATTACTTGTACTACTATTACACTAATAGTGTCTCCAACAACCTACAACCTAAGAAATTTTTCTTAGAAATATATATTATAATTACTAAAATATGTTATTGTTAAAGTTTGTTAAAAAAAATTAGAGTAAATTACACAAACCTTCCATGAGATTTGATAAATTATGCGAACCTCCCTCCATTTTGAATACCTACAAAAACCCCATAAATGTTCACTTAGGCTGTGTTTAAGGTGGGAAAAGACAAACTCTTTTTTCATCATGAGAAACAAAGGTAGTCCGTCCGAATTTTTTTTTTTGAGATTCGTGTAAGGTTACCATGGGAGTGCTTGCACCAGATTAAATTAAAAAAAAAGTATTTTTTTCCTTTCTCTCTCACGTTTTCTTTCTCTCTCTCGCGGTGTTCGTATCTCCGGCCAAACGTTGGCTATCATTTTCCTTTCAGATTACAACAGAGTATGAACAATTGTCCACTATGAGAAAGCAAGAATATATTGTAAGAGAAAATGTTGAAAAGGGTACCTTGAATCCCAGAAAGAGAGGTTCGATTGTGACGGTGTTGTTGAGGGTCAACGGTTGAAAACGAGAAAAAGTAGTGGCAGATAGAAGGTGAGAGGGATAGTGGAGAGACAGCCGTCGCCGGAAATCGCCTCCGACAGCGGCGCGCGGAGGAGTTCACGGCAAGAAACGGGGCACTATATTTTTTTTTCTTTCTTTTTTTGGTCTTTTCTCCCTCACTGCTTTGAGTGTTCTCTGCCTTTTTTGTTGCATATTTTGGGCATTGTTCTCTATTTACGGTGAGGACTGTAGCATTATTTGGCTACCTTGATGTATTGTTGGTTCGGTTTGAATCTGTTTGAGCACTGTAAATTTTTTTTTTTTTTTTTTTGCTTGTGTTTGTTCTAGGTGATGAGTTTGTGTTGCCTTTTCTTATGTGGACACGATATGTTTGTTGAAATGTCCCAACGATGTTTGCTTAGTTTGGTGACTATAATTGTCTCTAATAATGGATTTTGCTAGTGCACGAAAATGAGATGGGATTTTGCTGGTATGTAGTTACATGAAGATGGAGGCTGCTGGTAATTCCATAGTTTGCGGTGGGGGAAGGTTTTCCGGTGATTGTGGCGGGGATTGGGATTCCAGGCACTGGGGGAAGGTTTCCCGGTGAGACATTTTTTTTAATTCTGGAATACCATGAGAGAGAGAAAGAAGGAAAAAAAGAAAGAAAATAATATTTTTTCAATTTAATCTGGTGTAGGTACTTCCACCATAGTCTTACACTAATATAAAAAAAAAAAAATTATATCTGACAGACTACAAATGATTTGTACATTTATGTGGCAGTTTCCCACGGTGGGAAACAAGTTTGTTTTTCCCACCTTAGACATCGTCGTTCACCTAATTATACACAGACCTCTCTTAGGGATAACAATTCTACCCAAATCCTATGGGTATTTGCAAAAAATTATCTATGATGAGTAAGGTAATTACCCACTTAATGGGTATGGACTCGGGTATGGATAATTATCCATAAATTTTAATGGGTACGAGTGCGGGTATGGGTACCTTAGTACATAATAATAATAATAATAATAATAATAATAATAATAATAATAATAATAATAATAATAATAATAAATTACAATGATCCCTTTAAGATTTGTCTTAATTACACTTAGCACCCCTCCCTTTTTGATCCCTACAAAAAAAACCTCCTAATTTTTGGACTCCCATTACACTTACCCCCTGCACGTCTTAGACGTTAGTGATGTTAACAGGAAAGTGTCATGTGAGCGGCACATGCTTGTTAATGATTTTTTTTTTCAAAAATACCCTCATCACCTTCCTTTTGCACTCTTTGCAACTTCCCACGCACAAACCAAAAACGAGAGAGCTAGCTAGTGCAACCAAACAAAAACAAAAACTTTAATATGTCAAACACAAATCCATAAGAGCCCAGCCATGACCACGAATCTTGTTACGAAGTAATACTAACATCAAAAAATAAAAAGTAGCAAAAAAATGATGGGTAGAAAAATTGAGAACGAGAAAAGAATTGGATGAAATAGGGACTCGGAATATGGGTGGTGGTATAGCAGGAATATCAAAAAAATCAATACCCTTCAATTTGCTTTCAAAGGGCACATCACCAAATAATCCTAAACAAAGAACAATACCAAGGAATTGAAAACACAGAACAAAATCCCACAAATCGAGAATCCCAATTGGAAATTTGGTTCAATAAAAATTACAACAAATTCAATACATGAAAATTACAAAAGCCGTTCCACAAACTCACTAATTTGGTTCAATGAAAATTACAGAAAATTTAATCTTCCAAAATGACGAAGATCGAAAACAAAGATTGAAATCAACGGAGACCTCCTAGTTAATCTCATAATGCACCGATAGCTTACAAACCGCAATAATGGAGGAGATCGAAATCGTTGTGGAATCAACAACGGTGATAGTGCGGAGGCACCAAGCGCAATTGGCGCGTGCTTGCAGGAAGGGCAACAATTAGAGTTGGTGCTGACAATGATTCAGCCGTCGTCGCACCAGCAACACCACCGCTGCTACTTCGAACTGCGACCAAGTCCTTCGGCCACCACCGCGATGCCGTCTTCACATCAGCACACAGACCCACCAGTAAGTCTTCTCCTTTGGCTTCGCTCGCGACCTCTTCTTCTCCTCCGTACTCCCTTCACTGTCAGATCTTTTCTCAGATCTGGATTCTTTTGTTAGAGATCTGGGTTTTTTCATATCGACGATGAAAGCAAAGGAGAAGCTTGAGTGAGAGTTGAACGGAAGTCATCCCCAACCCTGAATGAGGTGCAATTTTGGATTATTAAAAAAAATATTTTTTGAAAATAACTTTAACGGAAGGTGATGCCGTCTGGGACAATGGGGCTTAAAGTAATGTTCTAAAATGGAGGGGTATCATGTGTAATCAAAGCAAATCTCAAGGGGAGTCATTGTAATTTACTCTAATAATAATAATAATAATGTGGGATAAATTTTTTCACCCCTGTATTCTCGGGTCTTAAAAAATTATCCGTGAAACAAATACTTCCTAAGTGATTGTTTTACACCAGGATTGTATCGTATTAATTTTCTTTTGAGTTTGTTTTTTCAAATTTTTAATTTTATAAAAATTGTCTAAATTCAAAACTAATATTATTAATTAGTTTTGAATTTTCTGAGTAATATAGAAATCGTCTAAGTAATATAAAATAAATAACAGTAAATTCAGTCTTATTTCTTTATTTTATTTATAGAAAGAGATATCATAGAATTGGATGAAACTTAGCTTACACATTGACAGAAGCTGTGGTTTGGTTTAATAATGACAAGGCCTTATTGGGGCAATAATGTGAGTAACAAGGTATCCATGCTAGAGAGGGTTGCGTCCAAAATCAGCACACTATGACTGCATCTAGTTCCTGTCTATGCGAGACAGTTCTTTAAGTATATTGTTAAGTGTTCGATTCCTGATTATGTATATAGAGAATACTTTATTAGAAGAAGAGACAAAATTCATTTTAGTAATCTTTACGTCTCGAAGAAAATCAGTCTCTGACTATTAGTTGGACAATATCCTTAGTACAAAGAAAAAAGAAAAAGTCAGACTCTGGCTTTCCAAACAATTTCCCAAGGAAGTCTCAAGCTGGTATGAGTATTCAGCTCTTGCGCATGGGCAGTTTCACACGTAGTATTTATTTAAAAGGAAAAATTGGAATCTATATTATTTTTTTATTATTTGTAAAAAAAAATTGCAACATGTTTGACCATAATATGAACTGAATATACTGATACACGCATGCATCTACATATTTCTCAATATCCATTTTACAACTCAATATAACTTAAAGGGAAGTCTGAAACATCTTCAACGTGGTTAATGGAGTAATGGACACAGTCTTTATTTTGACACTGCTCGTAAACAAAGAAAGATTGATTCAGAAATACAAAACTGAAATATTATCAAGGGTGTAAATTGTCTTATTGCAGAAGCAAAATCAGTAAAGCATTTTACCTTAGATTTCAGTAGCTCCACCTAAGAGTTCTGTATCTCTTCCCTTCACGGTGTTCATACACAAAATCAAGCTGGGGGATGATCCTATAAAGCATCTCATCTACGTGTTTGGAATACCACAACCTCCATCTACTCCAGAAAATAAGGGGGAACATGAAAACTCCAAAGCCAAAAATACATCCCAACTCTACACTTAAAAAATTCCAATCAATTGAACTCTCAGTGTGGGAATGAGATGTTTCAGGCGTTGGCACTCCATTGCTGCAATTATGGGTCAGTGGAGGTCCACATAACTCTACATTCCCTTTAAATGAATCAGCATCAAATGATTGAATTTGAGTACCCTTAGGAATTTCACCCACCAGGTGATTATACGAGAGATTCAAATATGCAAGAAAAGATAGACTTGCAAGCTCTGTAGGAATTTCCCCATTCAAAGAATTGTTTGACAAGTCTAAAGACTCAAGATTCTTCAAACTTCCAATAGATGATGGGATATGGCCTGAGAGGGCATTATTTGACAAGTTAAGAGCATTCATTGCCTTGAACTGCATTAGCTCATTAGGTATTTGACCCTCAAAATTGTTGCTTGACATATCCACGTAAGTGAAGGCCCTTTCGATTCTGTCGAATTTCATTTGTTGACCTTTGTTAGTGATAAGAATTGAATTCTGATATCGAGAAAGATCCACTGCATAAGAATCCGAGGATCCCTGGTCAAGGATAGAGCGAGATATGTTTGTAACAAGTTTAGCTAATTTTGCTGCAATATTTTTGTCCAATAGTGACAATAAATCCTTAAAATTTTTGGGATCATAGTGATCAAAGATATCCATAAATAAGTGGCCAAATTCTGATCCAACATTAACATTGTCACGCATCATTGCTTTCCAACTGTTTAATAGTGCTCCTGGTATTGCACCACTGAAATTATTGGAGGCTACATCAACAATATGGAGCATTTCCCAATCACCACTGCTTCTTGGGCATCCAATTGACCCGTGAAGTTTGTTTAACCGTAAATCCATGATTCTTAAGGTGGAAATATTACTTAAGAAACAAGGAAATTTATCAGTTAATAAATTTCTTCGAAGGTTTAGGACTTGTAGCTTCTGGCAATTGGCTAAAGATGTTGGGATGGTACCCTCCAAGAGATTGTCATTTAGGTCCAGTAACTTTAGAGTGCATGAAGTTGGCAGAGTATTTGGAATATATCCTCGAAGTTTGTTTCCACCAAAATTCAACACCCTTAGAGTGCTACTCAGAGTAGTAATACACTTGGGAATCATACCGACAAAGTTATTGTGAGAAAGATCTAGTAGGTGAACACTTGAAGCATTGCAAAAGGATTCATGGACTTGTCCCTTAAAACTGTTGTTTGAAAGAAACAACAACCTTATGAAGAGGAGACGATTTCCAATGTCCACTGGAATGTCAGAGCTGAATCTATTGTTTGAGTAGTCCAAATAATTTGCAAACTTCGGAATGAAAGGAAAAGGCCCTTGCAGTTGATTGAAACTAAGATCCAGAAGCATAATGTTTGAACTAAAGTTCCAGTCATTTCCTTCCAAATATGTCAGAAGATTTTTGGAAAGATTCAAATGAACAAGATCTTCAAGTTGCCAAATCCACTTAGGTATTGGTTCTTCAATCTCGTTGCTAGATAGATCAAGATATAATAACGTAGACTGATTTGTCAAGAAACTAGGAATTCCTCTCAACTTACAGGAAGCCAACATTAGATGTCTTAGTTCAGGAAAGAGAGACAGGTCACGATCATCCCTGAAGTTTATATCAATTGACAAATTGTTATGTGAGAGGCCTAGTGTAGTTAAATTACTCAGTCTGAGAATCTTGTCCATTTGTAATGTGCCATTAAACTTGTTTGAATTAAGTTGAATGACACGAAGTGTTCTCTGGTTAAAAATAGATGCAGGAATAGGCCCTTCAAAATTATTGTTATTTAAATCAAGCATCTCTAATATAGGGGAGGCAATCACAAACTCATGCAAGACACCATTGAGTTGATTAAAGGGAAGTTTAAGTTCTCGCAAATATGGGAGTTTAAGGAGAGACGAGGGAAAACTCCCATTGAAAAAGTTAAATCCTAAATCAATACTGAAAAGATTTTTAAGGCCCTCGAAATGACTGGATGGTAATACCCCACTTAAATGATTATCAAAGAGGCATAAATATGTGAGATTCTTGGACATATTAAAAGAAGGGAGTGGACCTGAAAAGTTATTGGAAGACATGTCTAGATAAACAAGTTGGGTGAGTTCTGAGATTGAACCAGGAAGTGTTCCATTAAATTGGCAGTAAGATAGATCAACTGTAGATAACTGCCTCAGATTGGAAATTGCATCTGGAAATTTTCCTGAGAAATTTGTATAGCTAAGATTCATGCCATGAAGAGAACCATGTGGTGGGAAGTTTGGCAAAGAACCCCCAAGATCTTGATTGTCTGAGATGTCAAGGACCTTCAGTGTTGGTATTTGAAAGATATCTTTGGGAAAAGAACCATGCAAGCCACAACTTCTGAGCTCTAGTGTTACTAAATTGGAGAAATTTACAAAGGATTCTGGCACTGTGCTTGACATATTGTTGTGGCTCAATTTTAGAACAGTGAGTGACAGAAGCTTTGCTAGTGAAGAATCAATAGGTCCAGAGAGATTGCATGATGACATGCTCAGAACACGCAGCTTGTGCAATGAAGATAAAGCGCGACACCATTCTTGTCCTTTGGCAGATATTGCTACACCATCTAGATATAATTCTGTGATATCTGTAAGGTTTTGTAAACGCACTCCTATATTTGGCTTCTCAAGTTTAATTAATGAAGAAGACAAATCAAGAGTAACCAACCTTTTGAGATGAGAAATCTCATGTGGAATCTGCCCTTGGAAACCAGCATTAGACAAGTTTAAATACCTCAGATTATTCAACTTGTACAGCTCTGTAGGAATCACCGAACGAAAGTTATTGAAAGCCAAATTCAAGCTTTGTAGATATTGAAGGCTGAAAAGAACACTGGAATTAACAAGCCCTCCTGAGATAGACTCCTCACTGAGATCAAGGGCTATAACACGCCCCTCGTTGCATGTCACCCCATGCCACTGGCAACAATCTTCACTTTGATTCCAATGAGTAAGCTTTTTGGATTCTGTAGGGTTAAATATTAGGTTGTTTTTCAAATGGAGCAACATGGAACACTGATGGCCGAGAAAATAACCATTTGCTGGAAAGATTTTGGCAATATGGTTTATTAAACAGAATGGTATCAAGAAAAGCCACAAGAGCGTGTGTGCTCTCATAGTGAATTCTGAATTTTTGAGAAAATGGTGTGTTATAGTAAGAAGGATGGTAAAGAGATATTTTGTCATTTGAAACATCTATACCTCCTTTTATAGACTACAAAAGATGTACTATATTGATCATATCAATCTCCTGAGTCTAATACGCACTAAAGTCTTTTTTGAAGCACAAGAACCGCTACTACCAGCGTATGATCTTTTAGGTAAGTCATATAATTTTATATTAATATAATTAGTTATATTATATGTTAAAAAGGTATTTAAAATTTTATCACACTACTTAAATTAAGTAGCTTAACAAAGTTTTATTTTTCCTTTCAAATATCTATATTAATTATTAAGATTATTTCATCAAAAACAATTAATAAAAAGTCATAATATAAATTGATCTAATTGTAATAAATTTCTAATTAAGTGTTTACAATTTTATTAAGAATTATTTTTAAAAGAAAATGGTTTTGTCTATCATGGGGGTTTCGTTTTATGCCACCATGATTTTTTATATGTTTTTTTTTTCCTTTTTAATATATTTGGCATGCTGCATTGGGTAGTGTGGAGGGTGTCGATCTAGTTGGGATTTTCTTCGTTATGAGATGCTTAGCATGCCTTCTTTTGCTAAAAAAAATAATAGTCCAATTAATTAGTATGTTCCTAATGGTAATTGTTGTGGGGTATGTGAACGTGGGAAGCATTGAATTGTTAAATCATAATGTTGATATAAAATGGTTGAGTACCATTAATTCCCACTTTCAAGTCATCATGCCGAAATATATATTGGAAGTCTTTTTCCCCCATATTTTGTCAAGATGCCACATGAGAAATTTTCAAAAGTAGATATTGTCATATCAAGGATGTCTTAATTCTTGAAATTTTCATTACAAAATTTTAAAATAATAAAAATTAAAAACATAGTTTAATAATTTTAAATTATAAAAAATAATTAAAAAGATGATAAAATAATAGAAATTTACATATTATGTTAACCTGAATAAAAGTTGAGTATAGCTACATTAAATATTCGAAAAGAAAATAACAATGATCCTATTCAACTTGAGTGTAATAGCCTCCTATAGAAAATACGTGTAATCTCTAAAACAACTTCCATGGTAGTCAATAAAAATTAAGGGTAAAAATATCCAACAAAAAATGTATATCAAAATGTGATATTCCTATTATAATAGTTATAGATATATTTTTTCAAAGAAATCCTATACTACATACATACCTGTTATGTACGTTCAGGTTTTCTGTTTTGATTTTTTAAAAAATTAAAAAAAGAAATGATAGGAACACACTCTCTGACACACTCCTCCAAACACACTCTCTTTTATTGGTTAAAATTTATTAAAAATAACAAAATTTGTGGGTCTCACATTATAATTAAGGGAAAAGAGCATTCAGCCCCCTTAAACTTTACTCCTTTTACAAATAGACACCCTAAACTTTAATTTTGTCCAAATTGATCCTTAAACTTTATTTCTTTTACAAATAAACACCATAAACTTTAATTTTGTTTCAATCAATCCTTAAACTTTACCTCTTTTACATATAGACACCTAAATTTCAATTTAATCTCAATTAATTCTTAAAATTTACTAACTTCATAAATAATTTTTTATATTAAATTAGAGTTAAATTACTAATAAAAAAAATCTCAACTGATTATTTGTTTAATCTTAACTATTTATTAGTTTTATTTTTTTAAATCACTTTTCCGAATATTTATTTTATAAGCTAAATAATTCATTAATATAAGATTGCTTGTTATGAGCACAAGAGGTGTCCAAAATAAGACTCATTACAAGAGCAAGTTACTTTATAAAAAACATACAGTAAAGTGAAGCTAACATTTAAGTATTACAATACAATTTCACTCCTAAATTTCTATACTCATTGTATAGCTATTAAATCATCACCAAAGCGCAAACGTGTGCCTCGGACCTTTCTCTGATTACTTTTCCAAACATTAAAACATAATAAAATTAAAAATTAAAAATCAAATAAAAACTTTTTTGATTAATGTTATTATTTCTCCTTTTTATATATCTTGTAAATTCATATTCTTTATTATATTTTAAATATTAAAAAAATTAGTTGTAATAAAAAAATTAATAAATGATTAACATTTAAGATAAATAACTTGAAAAAAACTATTTGTAAAAAAGATAAATGTTAAAGATAAATTAAAATGAAATTAAGTTTAAGGTGTCTATTTACAAAAAAGTTAAAATTAAAGTATCAATCATAATAAATTTAAAGTTCATGGTGTCTATTTGCAAAAGAGACAAAGTTTAAGGATTAATTGAGACAAAATTAAAGTTTAGGGTGTCTATTTGCAAAAGAAGTAAAGTTTAAGGGGGCTTAATGTTCTTTTCCCTATAATTAATGATTCTCTTTATTGATTTTGTAATTTTCAATCAATTTTAACAAATTAGAGAGTGTGTTTAGAGGAATGTGTTAGAGAGTGTGTTCCTAACACTCCTCAATTAGAAATCAATAACATCTAAGCGTGCATTAGGCTTCCTTAAAAAAAAAAAAAACAATTGCAATAGGCATTTTCCGTCTTACACGTCGGGTTTCCTACCAGTTCAGATTTTACGTACCCAAAATTGCCCAAAATAGTAAATTGTTTTTTATATATCTATTCGATAAATATTTTTTAATATTATTTTGAAAAATAAAAGCCTATTAGAGTTACTTCTTTGCATGCAAGAGAGGTTTGTCTCCCACGAATATATTTTCAACAATTTTTAAAAAAAAAAAATTGAGAAATTTCATTGTATTGAGAAATTTAGGTTATCTTCCATATATTCATCCGAAAATCAAAAGTATGATTCAATTTTGTTGAGATTTCAAATGCTTGGACTTAGTCAGTTGTCATTTTCTCCAGTCTTTCACGTAATTGTGGAAGAAAACATTGTGCAAATAACAAACAATGATAGTGGAAGCTAGTGCATGCTTCAAGTCCACGGAATCACAGTTTTTCTTATATACATTTTAAGTGTTCTTTCATTGGTCAACTGCACGTGAAATTCAGATATGTTCGGAATAAATTTTTAATTTTATATAATAAAAATTTATAACAAATAAATATTTTAAATATATAAATTATATTATAAATTTAAATATTTTTGCACATTTAAATTATAGTTTGATTTTATAATGAATAATTTGTGATATAAAGTTATTTTTAATTCTTGATATTTTTAAAAAATATTGAAATTCAATTTAAAATTGTGGTAAAAAAAATAAATTCATAGAGATAGGTGATTAAGAAAAATAAATATAGAGATAAAGATAAAAGAAGGATAATTGGATGAGGTAAGTGGAGAAACTCTTTTGCTAACCGCTTGAGTAGTGTGTAAAATGCACATTTAAAAGTTTGTGATCATCGATTATGTCAGGGCAAGCAGTCTGTGATAATCGATTATAAAGTCTCGTAATTGATTTCAGAGGCTCATGATCCATTATGGGGAGTTCCAAGTTTCTGTTTTGTTGGCAATGGTTCTGTGATAATCGATTACAAGATTCTGTAATCTATTACAACATCAAAAAAATGGTTTCTAATGCATTTTTACTGGTTTTAATTTATCATCTTTTGTTGTAATCGATTTACAAGCAAGCCCTATTTTAAAAAAATGAAGGAAAACTAGTTCTGTTCGGTATTAATGCATGGTTTTTGGGGTTTTAGGATTCTAAGATTTCAACTCAAGAGGGGAGAAATGAAGAGACGGAAATAGGAGAGGAGGACCCAAGCCATTGTAGAGGACCCTTGAGTGCCTTCTTATTTAGGCAAATGCTTCCCTCTTGTCTTTCCCCACCCTTATGGTTGATTATTTCCCTTCCGTCCCCTTTTTACTATTTTTGCCCTTGGTAATTTCTAAATCACATATCCGTTTTAATCTACATTTTTTTATTTCTATCTCTAAATTAAATTTAATATTTTTTTTAAAAAATTACTATAGTTAAAAAAATTATATCACAATTTCTTTTTTATTGTAAATCTAAATTTAAAAATATAATTTTTATATTAATTTAAAGACATTTATTTATTATAATATAATATAATTAATATCTTAAAAATATTTATTTATTATAAATTTTAATTATAGAAAAAAAAAACTCTTATTATGTGAATTAGAAACACTAGTTATAGATAAACAATATAATATTTTTGTAATTATTTTATTCCTATTAGAGTATCATTTCTTCCAACTGATTCATTTGTCTCTCTCCGTCTCTCTCCCGTCGCCCGTCGCCCACGTTTGCGTTAACTTTCTTTAATTTCCAAATGACTTTATATCTTGTTTCTTGTTTTCCAATTGTGTGGGCCAAAAAGTTACTTCTCCTGGAATCTAATTTATCTTCGTGACGAAGACCCATCAAAACCTTTGCGTCAACGTTCTTTCATTTTCCAAATGACTTGATATATCTTGTCTCTTCTTTTCCATTTCTCTCTGGACCAGATCTAGATATAGTTCTAGTGGAATCTAATGACCCATTAATTCCCACTCTCATATATATATATATATATATATATATATATATATATAAGACGGATAATATAACTCCAACCTACTACCAGCGCCCTAACGCTCTGATACCAGATTCAAGGATCGATGCATACATATTTAATATGATGGATAAATAGGGACAGAAGTAGGTAAAATAATAACAAAGTAAAGAGATAAGAGATTTCAGAAATCTTACTTCAAAGCTTTTCAATATTGCAGTAATTCAAAGTACAAGGAAAAAGTACAGAAAGGTTTTTAGAAAGAAGGGAGAGAGTTTAGAGAGAAGGTTAAGAGAAGGCAGTGCATTCGATGCCTCACTCTCAACATCAACTATCTATTTATAACAAAATTATACAAGCGGAATTCAAATGCGGATTTCAAATTGTCGATGGATGCCAAATGCGGACTTCAAAGTGTCGACGGAATTCAAATTCGGACTTCAAAATTCTTCTTCAGGGACTGGCTGATGGCGACCTTTCAAAAAGTTTGTCGGCCAGTATCAAAACTTCTTTTCTGCTTTTCAATCTTTTCAAGATTTCAAGGAATTCGGGGGGCCAATAATCAATTACTTTTATCTGTAGCAATTCGATGGAAAATGTCGAGGAGTCTTTTCGAATGACTCTATCGACCACAGGAATTCATAATTCATTTAGATCAGGAATATCTTGGATTCCATAACAGTCATCTTCATTTTCAAGGTAGGGATTACTGAGGTCTTCCTTTTCTTCATCTGAATCAATACAGGATAACGCAGCAATTATACTTTTTCGATCTGATTTTGACAATTCAAGCAACTGTTCGGCAATGGTTTTTTTACGGACGACTTTCTTTTCAGGAGTAGGAGGCATAATTTCTTTTCCTTTTCTTTGATCCCAAGATTTAAATTTAACATCCAGAAATTCAATATTGTATTTTTCCCACCAGAATACCTTTACCTTTAAACAAAGAGATTTTGGAAAGGCACTGGGACGATGCTGATGAAATTCATAGACATTTTTTAACAGCCAGCTAATTCCCATAATAGAACAAAAGGATAATAGCTTTTTATGATCCAGTATTTGAGGGGTTAAACCTTTGAATTTGGTATAATATTGATTTACATCTCTGGGGAAAATAGCTTTGACTGGACCCATATAATGGAACCAATCCTGAAACCAAATGGGAAGTTCATAATTAATGGTTTTCATAAAACAGATGTACCAGGAATGGGTGGGATTAGGTTGCAGAAGAACCTTATGCCACGCTTCTTGATAATCATAATAATTATAGGTAGGAGGGTCAAAAGTTCGGGAGAAGCTTTTAGCAGTTCCTGGGTGTTGTGCCCAATCAGCAAATGTAACAACTTTCTTGATTTTCAAACTAGAGTGACTAACAATAGTGTAGCCACTCTAGACAAAGTACACTTCCTGAGGCGTGCAAGAGCACTGCCCTAAAGGACTTATCCGCGGATCTCCGCGCAAGCCCCCCAGGATACAACAGGAACTTCTCAGAATACACTGAGGCACAGAACTGGCAAGAAATAAGTTTAACCCAGGAACAGAAGAGGAAGAAAAGATGAAGAGGGTGTAATTTCGGTACTCCCCAAACGTGTAGCACGAATGGGTATTTAAAAGCGTAAAAATTAAAACGTTAATAAAATGAACGTTAAACTAAATATATGATAATATCTTCAAACGGTAAAAAACAGATACGATCGTAAATTTAAAACGGTCATAAACTGATACGATCATACATATAAAACGGTAAAAAATAGATACGATCGTACATATTAAAACGGTCATAAACGGATCTGATCGTACACATAAAACGGTCACAAAATAAAATCCCTTATTTTTCGTAACCACACAACTCAATAAAACGGTAACATGAAAAACATGATTTTCGGATAAGCTTTAAATTCAAATAAACTTAAACTGAAAATAATTTTATTAAATCACAGTGTAAAAACAGTACAGAGCCCATTCTCGCACGCGCAGGGGGGGGCAAATCGACGGATTTGCACTATGAAAGGCCCATGAGGCCCAAACTCATGCACGCGAGGCTTCCACCTCTTACTAGCCTCTTTGAAAGCTATAAACACAAAAGGATATATAAACTAGTGAGGCAAAGCTATCCTAGGCAATGTGGGACTTTGCCTTTTGTAATACTCTCCAAAACTCAAAAAATACAACAATCCCCCACATATTACAAAAGGCAAAATAAAACAATTTTTAAAAGAAAGAAGAAAAGAATTCCTGGGGTATTACATGGGATGTAATGCGTCAGACCTGGTGTAGCAAGCTATATGAACCAGACGTGGACTGATAAGACTTAACACACAGTGTAGTTGGTGTAGCAAGCTATATGAACCAAAAACACTTGACGTGTATTAGCGGTCTACCAATCACAGTACACCCCCACAATAGTTGCCGTTATCGCTGTGTTGCGCTACTAGGCCATGCGCGTGCCCGGTATTCATGAGTGCTCTAGAGATTTTGCCAGGATCTCATACAAGCGGCCCCACTTGACACTCATATAGGTGATTCCATCAAGTGTATGCTGTAAATCATACACCACCCATAAGGGATATGAAAGTCATTAAAAACTTTATAAGTTGTTAAGCTTTCTCACCACCACGTAAAGCTTAACTATAAAGTTTAGCCTCTTAATAATGCAGTATCTAGCACTTTCTCACACCATAGGAAGGGACAAAAAATTAAAATTGATTAAAATCAATTTTAGTGCTAGCAGAACTGACAAGTGACTTGTTCTTACCCATATGAACCTTATTCATGGGATCTCTAATCACAAAGGTTGGGTTACCATCACTTGTTTGTTTTCAATTGGCTTAAGTCCCATTCCCCTCGATGTTTCTAATATCATGTTCCTCCCCAGGGGTTTTGTCAGAGGATCTGCTAAATTTCCTTCTGACTTCACATAATCTATGGAAATTATTCCATCCTTTAGCAGCTGTTTTACTACATTATGTCTCAATTGTATATGTCTATTTTTCCCATTGAAGATTTTGTTTTTAGCTACAGCTATTGCTGATTGAGAGTCACAATGCATAGACACTGATGGGGTTGGTTTCATTCCCAAAGGAATATTAGCTAAGAAGTTTTTCAACCACTCAGCCTCACTACCAGCCATTTCTAGAGCAACAAACTCTGACTCCATTGTTGATCTAGCTATAATAGTTTGTCTGGCTGATCTCCATGCAATCGCACCACCACCAAGTGTAAATACATAACCACTAGTGGATTTTGTCTCATCTGAATCAGAGATCCAGTTAGCATCACTGTACCCTTCCAGTACAGCGGGAAATCCACTATATTCAATACCATAGTCCATGGTACCTCTCAAGTATCTCATGAGTCTCGCAAGTGCATCCCAATGGTCCTGATTAGGACTATGAGTGTATCTACTCAATCTACCTACTGCATATGCAATGTCAGGTCTAGAGAAATTCATCAAATGCAGTAAGCTCCCAATGATTTGGGCATATTGAGTTTGACCAATTGGTTCTCCTCTATTTTTCTTCAATTGAGAGTTAGCATCATAAGAGGTACTCACTGACTTAGAGTCATAATATCCAAACTTCCTTAGAAGTTTCTCAACATAATGTCCTTGGGATAGTAATATACTATCTCCCTTCCTTATGATTTTAACTCCCAAAATTACACTTGCTTCACCCATGTCTTTCATATCAAATTTAGATGCCAAAAAGGATTTAGTTCTCAAAACTATATCATTGCATGTACCAAAAATCAGCATGTCATCCACATACAGGCATATAATGACACAATCACCATTCTCAGATTTTGTATACACGCATCTATCAGCATCACTAGCAAAAAAGCCATAATCAAGTAAAGTCTCATTAAACTTTTCATGCCATTGTTTTGGTGCCTGTTTTAAACCGTATAGGGATTTCAAAAGTTTGCACACTGTTTTCATGACCATGAACCACACACCCTTCAGGTTGAGTCATATAAATCTCTTCCTCTAGATCACCATTCAAGAAAGCTGTCTTCACATCCATTTGGTGAATGACTAACTTATGAATTGCCGCTAAGGCTATCAAAACTCTAATAGAGGAAATCCTGGTAACAGGCGCAAAGGTATCAAAGAAATCTATGTTTTCCTTTTGAGTGAACCCTTTAGCTACCAATCTAGCCTTATACTTATCTATTGATCCATCAGGATTATACTTTTTCTTAAAGATCCACTTGCATCCAATAGGCTTTGCTCCTTGTGGTAAATCTACTAGAGTCCAAGTATGATTTTTCACAATAGAATCAATCTCAGTCTTAATAGCTTGTTTCCAAAGGTTAGCATCAGAAGAAGTAACAGCTTCCGAAAAACTCAACGGGTCATCCTCAACAATATATGTGTAGAAATCATCTCCAAATGATGTCTCTTTCCTTTGTCTCTTACTCCTCCTCAAATCCTCAATCATAGTTTCACTAGAAATTTCTACAGGTTGTTCAGAATCATAGGTAGACCTCAAGGGAAAAGAGTCCTCAAAGAATTCAGCATTCTTAGTCTCTACTATGGTATTGCAATCAAGCACATTACTCTTGAGGACAAGAAACCTATAGGCAGCACTATGTTCCGCATAACCAATAAACATGCAATCAGAAGTCTTAGGTCCTATTTTCCTTTTCTTAGGATCTGGTAACATCACTTTAGCTAAGCACCCCCACACTCTCAAGTATTTCAGGTTTGGTGTATATCCTTTCCATAACTCATAAGGTGTTTTTCCTGTTTTCTTATGTGGAACCCTATTTTGCAAGAAACAAGCCGTCAAAAGGGCTTCTCCCCAAAGGTTGTCAGGTGCAGAGGAACTAATAAGCAGAGCATTCATCATCTCCTTAAGGGTTCTATTTTTCCTCTCAGCTACTCCATTTGACTCAGGTGAATATGGTGGGGTTACCTCGTGGATTATACCTTCCTTTTCACAAAAGTCATTAAACAAAGTGTACTCACCACCCCTATCGGATCTTATTCTTTTAATTTTTCTATTTAACTGATTTTCCACTTCAGCTTTATAAGACAAAAACATGTTAAACGCTTCATCTTTATGTCTAATCAAATAAACTTTAGTATATCTAGAGAAATCATCTATAAAGGTTATAAAATAACTTTTACCTCCTCTAGTCATAGTTTGTTTCAAATCAGCAAGATCAGAATGAATTAAGCTAAGAGGTTCAGTTTCACGTTGCACAACAGAGCATGTTTTCTTTGTTAATTTAGATTCAACACATATATCACATTTTCTACTTTGTTTATCATGCATGTTGATTAGGCCTAGTCGTTGCAATTTTATAACATACGAGGAATTCACATGTCCTAATCTAGCATGCCACATATCATAAGAATCAACCATATAAGCAGAAGTAGATGCAGTTTTATTCATAACTTCAGAAACATTGAGTACAAAGAGTCCCTGATCACAATACCCTTTACCCACAAACACATTGTTCTTTGTCATAACAATTTTGTCCGATTCAAAGGACACTTTCACCCCAACCTTTCCCAAAAGTGCTACAGAAACTAAATTGACTCTAATAGAGGGCACATGTAGCACATCAGTCAAAGCCAGAGTCTTCCCAGATGTGAGCTTCAGAAGAACTTTTCCTTTTCCTAGAACCGGAGTGGTCCTAGAATCACCAAGATACACATGTTCTTCTTCATCCCCCACAATATTGTAGGAGGTAAACGCATTTCTGTTTGCACAGATATGTCGGGTAGCCCCAGAATCTACCACCCATTTACTCACATCGGTCACCACATTCACTTGAGAAACAACCGCAGCTATAACATCATCCCCTTCAGCCAGGTTGACCCTTGGCTTAGGAGGGTTGTCGTTTCTCATGATGCGAAACCTGCACTGAGGTGCATAGTGTCCTGGCTTTCCACAAACAAAACAATTTCCCTTCTTCTTGAAGGTTGGGTTAGAAGAATGTGAGATATTATTTTTAAATTTATTTTTGTGATTAGGTTTCTGCTCGTACCTTTTCTTATTTGGTTTGTCCTGAACCACGTTTGCCTTGGCAGATAATGCTTTTGCCCTTGCTGCAGCACACTCCTTTCTGTTGGTGTCTTCAATAATGATATGCGTGATAAGCTCTGATAGTGACATTTGCTTGTGCTTGTGCTTCAACTGTTGCTTGTAGTCAGTCCAAGATGCAAGCAATTTTTCAATCAGCAAATCAGATACAAACTCATCTGGAAGGTTGATGTTTTCTGCTTTGAGATCTTCAATCAGCTTGTGGTATTCATTTATCTGAACCTTGATGTCCTTGCCTTCGATCATTTCCCAGCGGTAGTAGTTGCCAATAATGAACCTCTGTCTGACAACATCTTCGGCAGTGTACTTCAGGAGAATAGAATCCCATATCTCTTTGGCCTCCTTGTAGGAACAATAGACATCAAACAAATCGTTAGATAGGGCATTGAGCAAAGTGTGACGACATACCTTATTGGCCTGAGTCCAGTCATCAATCTGTTTAGCAGTTGCAGTGGATTCTGACTTTGGAGTGGTGAGAGCAAAAACTACTCCATGCATGTCCAACAAAGTGGAGACACGCTCCTGCCACCGGCGGAAGTTCTGTCCAGAGAACACTTCGATCTTTGAGACGTCAGGCAATGGCTTTGCATAGTTGGCGGGGATCGAACCAACATTGTTGTTGACCGGAGAAGAAGGCTGGGACGTGTCAGCGGCTACAGATTTGTTTTTATCAGCCATAAGTCCTTTAGATTGTAGCCACTCTAGACAAAGTACACTTCCTGAGGCGTGCAAGAGCACTGCCCTAAAGGACTTATCCGCGGATCTCCGCGCAAGCCCCCCAGGATACAACAGGAACTTCTCAGAATACACTGAGGCACAGAACTGGCAAGAAATAAGTTTAACCCAGGAACAGAAGAGGAAGAAAAGACGAAGAGGGTGTAATTTCGGTACTCCCCAAACGTGTAGCACGAATGGGTATTTAAAAGCGTAAAAATTAAAACGTTAATAAAATGAACGTTAAACTAAATATATGATAATATCTTCAAACGGTAAAAAACAGATACAATCGTAAATTTAAAACGTTCATAAACTGATACGATCGTACATATAAAACGGTAAAAAATAGATACGATCGTACATATTAAAACGGTCATAAACGGATCTGATCGTACACATAAAATGGTCACAAAATAAAATCCCTTATTTTTCGTAACCACACAACTCAATAAAACGGTAACATGAAAAACATGATTTTCGGATAAGCTTTAAATTCAAATAAACTTAAACCGAAAATAATTTTATTAAATCACAGTGTAAAAACAGTACAGAGCCCATTCTCGCACGCGCAGGGGGGGGCAAATCGACGGATTTGCACTACGAAAGGCCCATGAGGCCCAAACTCATGCACGAGAGGCTTCCACCTCTTACTAGCCTCTTTGAAAGCTATAAACACAAAAGGATATATAAACTAGTGAGGCAAAGCTATCCTAGGCAATGTGGGACTTTGCCTTTTGTAATACTCTCCAAAACTCAAAAAATACAACAATAGAGGGATTATTTGTATTGGTTTTATGTGTAATTTCAGCAGATTCAGTATCGGTTAATATCACTTGATAGAATAACATGGACTTTTTTAGAGGCTATTGATAGAATAACATGGACTTTTTTAGAGGCTGGTCTTTGGGAATCCATCCCCAACCAGGAGGAGAAAATTTTCGAATAATATCATGGGCTTCAAGATGTTCAAATTCAGGTTCTAGATATAATATTTTTTCGGCATTCATCTCTAATAACATGTTCTACAGGTGATTCTAAAGAGGGAATGGTTGAAATCTTTTCTTTTTCTTTTTGAGCTTTTTCTGGTAATAAAGGAGTAAATCTGTTCGAGGTGGAAGTTAAAGAGGCTGGGAGAATTCTAGAATTCGAAGGGGTTTTTTCGGCTTTTTGTGCATAAGTGGGAATCAAATCATCTAAAGTTAAAGGTTTATCTTTAGATGAAAAAGAGGGGGTCGCGGGCCTCATTACTTTTGATTGTTTCCCTGCAAGAATTCACGGGTCAAAAAATCAGGGATAGAATTATTTTTTCCTTTAATAAATTCTATTTCAAAATCAAAACATGATAAAAGACTTTGCCACCTGGCAAAGATTTGTTTTGACACAATATTTTTAACATCTTTTTCTAAAACATTTTTTGCCGATTGGCAATCTATTCTTAGCAAAAAAAAATTATTTACTAAATCACTTTGAAATTTTGTAATACATAATACTATAGCTAAAATTTCTTTTTTAATAGTACTGTATTTGGACTGAGCTTCCATCCAAGCTCCAGAATGAAACCTAACAATTTGTTCTAAAGATTTTTCAGATAATTTCTGTTTTAGAATACCTCCAAATCCTACTTCAGAGGCATCGGTCTCTACTATCATAAATGCATCTGGATTAGGGATACCTAGACAGGGAAGACTTTTCACTAAAGATTTAACCTTTATTACTATATCAGAATGTTCAGTAGACCAGGGCTTTGGATTTTTTCGAAGCCTATTAAAAAGCGATTTACAGAGAATTCTAATATTAGGAATGAAATCAGACACATAATTCATACAACCCAAAAATCTTTGTAATTGATTTTTATCTTTTATTTCATTCGGAAATTTTGAGGCAAATTCAATGCTTCTAGAAATTGGGGTAACTTTTCCTTGATAAATTTCATGACCTAAGAATCTAATTTTAGTTTGTGCCAATTTCATTTTCTTTTGAGAAATAACTATTCCATTTTGTTTTATTATATTTTTAAATGTTTTCAAATGTTTCAGATGTTGTTCTATTGAGGTAGAATAAATTAACACATCATCTAAATAAACTAAAGCATAATGACTATGAGGATTAATTATAGAGTTCATAATATTCTGAAATTCCGAGGGAGCATTTTTTAATCCCATGGGCATAACGTTCCATTCATAATGCCCAAAAGGTACAGCAAAAGCTGTTTTGTATTTATCTTGTTCGTCAATTTTTATTTGATAATACCCGGATTTCATATCAAATTTTGAAAAAATTGTAGCATCACATAGTCTTCCAATTAAATCTTTTTTATTCGGTAATGGATATCTTATCCATTCTAATGCATTATTTAATGGTTTATAATTAATTACCATCCTAGGTTCTCCTCTTTCAATTTCGGAGGCGTTTTGCACATAGAATGCTGCACAACTCCATGGAGATTTGCTTGGTCTAATTAATCCTTTATTTAGGAATTGTTGTATTTCTTTTTTACAATATTCCAATGTTTCTTTATTCATTTGGACTGGCCTAGCTTTTGTGGGAATTTTACTTTCATGAAAATCTTTAACATATGGTAGACTTACTGTAAAAGTTTTCCTATTCCAGAATGCATTTGGTATTTCTGCACAAACTTCAGTTACAAAAGAGTTCTCAATTTCTTTTATTTTTTCTTTAATAATCTTAGTGTTTAATTGTTCCTCTATTTTCTTATAAGTTATTTCTTTTTGTAATAGTGTTATTTGGTTACTTTTCTGGGTTATTTTATTTATAAAATTGTTTTCTACTACTTCTGTCAGGTTATGAAGTTCTTTTTGTTTTATAGGTTTTAAGAATTCAAATAAAATTTCTTGATGATGGTATTTAGTTTTTATTCCTTGTTCAGAAACTTCAAAAGGATATATTTGAGTTAAAAATGGGGTTCCTAAAATCATTTCTTCTGAAATATCTTTTGTTAAAATAAAATTATTCTTAAAACATTTTCCTTTATTACATATATAAGAATTTGTTAATTTAAATTGAACATTTAATTTAGCATTATTAGCTGCAGTTAATTTTTGAATAGTTTTTTCATAATATTGAGTGGGAATTAAACCTTCTTGTATACAATTTAAATCAGCTCCAGAATCTATTAGAGCTATAAAGGCTCTATGAAAAGATTTTCCTATTCTTAAGGTTACTTTAGCCTGCCATTTTTGTTGTAGAGTTTTAATTTTGTTAATTGCTTCATTATCATCTGATAATATTACTTCTTCTTTTGATGATTCTGTTAATTGTGATAGAGTAATATCTTGTAGTATATCATTTTCTTTTAATTTGATTAATTCTGTTTTTATAATTTGTATTTCATTTTTTAACTCATTTACTTCTTGTTGTAAATCATTTATATTAGCTTTTCTCTTTTGTATTTCAGCCTTTTTTAATATACTAGCAAAATCATATCCTACAAATTTTTCTTGTCTAGAACTAGATTCAGGTTGTTCTTCTAGTAATAAATTTTTTATTTTTGTTAGATATTTATGTTTTTCTTCTTCATTAGTTATTTTATCAATCATTTCTAACGCTAGTTTAGTTTCAGCTCTTATCATATTTATTTGGTAAGAACATTCACAATTTTCTAATTCACAGTTTTCTAATTCATTTTCACTTTTCGATGTTGAAGTTTCTAAGACTAATTCTAATTCATCTTCTGATTCTTCTAAGTTATCATTTAACATTAATTTAGCTATTTGTTCTTTTAATTCTTCACTCATATTTAACTCATTAATTTTTTCTTTTACCCTACAATCTTTTTTCATATGACCAAATCTTCCACAATTATAACAAACAACATTAGATTTTTTCTTATTCTGAGAAGGGGCCGTATTATTTTCAGGCTTTTTAGGATAGGTTCTTTTTCTAAAAGGTTTGGTGTTAGTTTTAACAGGTTTATTTCTTTTAATAATCTTTTTAGTTTTTGCTGAAGAGGGAGAAAGTCTTTCATACCCATATTGAGCACAGAAGTTTCCTAGTTCTGTTATTCCTTTGGCTTGATTTTTCTTAATTCTATTTTCTATTTTTAGGTTATTACATAATTCTAAACCAGTGTTTTTTTATTGTAGAAATAATTCTTCCATAAGTTAATTCAGCAATGGGCATATTTGGATATTCTTGTTGTAAATGTTCTCTTACTTTAATTCCAAAGTTTAGGGGTAGTCCAGCTATAAATTTTTCTTTCCAAAATACTTCACGACAATCATGCCTAGTTAAAACCATGGTCATAAAGTTATCTGTATACCACCTAAAGTCTCCTAAGGTAGGACATCTTATATTATGTAATAACATCGAAGTTCTTTCATTAAATAAGTTGGTATCTCCTATAAAATTATGGATTATAGCAATAATTAAAGTTTCTACCATTATAGGAATTGGGTTTTCTTGTCCTGGTTCTTGCTTTACACTATTATTAATTAAAAATTTATGTTCAGCTGTTAAGTAATTATCCCACCAGCTTTTAAGCATGCCGGTAAATCCTGCAATAATTAAAGTTAGGGTTTGTTGTTCAGTATGTTTGACCCTATAGGCAGAGGCTGCCATGGTCATTTCATTTGTTTTTCTTAAAATTTGATGGTCAGTCATTCCATCAATATTCCATTCGTATATTGCTGATCCATCAAAGGCTGACGGACTTTCTAATTCCCATTCTTCGTACTGAAGATCAGGGAGACTGGGTCTATTATAGAAATTTCTAGTTGTAGGTCTAGGGTTAAATCTATTCATATTTCTTCCTTGAGTATTTTTTAATTTAAATATTGCACTTTCAAATTGTTCTAAGTTTTCTTCAAGATCACTTAACTCTTCTTGTGAATGATTTGCAATAGTATTTATTTTGTTAAGATTTAATTTTTCTAATCTTTCATTTATTTGGTCTAATACTAAATTTTTTCCAATTTTTAAATTTTTTAGTTCCACTTCAGAAAATTTATGAGGTTTTATTAATGCTCTTTCTAAATTATTACTTTTCTCAGGGATAATATTTTCTTTCTTTTCTGAATTATTTAATTCTACTGCTACTTGGTGAAGTAATTGGTTAGTATAATTTAATTGGTAGTGTATTTTTTTAACATCATTTCTATTAGCAGGTTGTTTTTCTAATAAATCTTTATTTTCATTTATTACTTTAAATGGAGAGGCTATTACTTCATTATTCTGAATATTGGGAAATTTAATGTCTTCTAATGGGGGAATATTTGATATTACTTCTCCTTTAACTGTTTTCCATATTTTTTCTGCGGATTTTAACATGTTTATTTTTAACTTAGGTAAACAATTTGTTTCAAACCAATTAAAATAAGGGATATTTTCCTGAATTTCTTCTAAATGATCATAATATTTAGCCCTATAATCTTTTAATTCGTCTTGGCTAAATGTTTCAAAGAACCATTTTCTTTTTTCTTTATTTTCTTCCTTTAGAAATTCTTCTCTAAGTAATTCTTTATTTATTTCAAAATTTTTTATAACATTTAATTGGTTCATATCTGATTGTGTAGGAGAATTCTGTTGGGGTATTGACTCATATTGAGAGGGAGAAGGTTCTACTTCATATTCAGGGGTAGGTATAACAGGATCAAGTTTTATTCCTTTTAAGGTTAAACTTCTAGGTACTGTGTATCTATCTACTGATCTTCTAGCAATAGTAGGAGAATAAGTTTGAGGAATTCTTAAAGAGTTAGTTCTTCTTAAAGGAGCAAAACTTATTTCAACATTTCCAGACTTATATTCATTTATTTCATGTAACACCGCAGGTTTAGGTTTTTCAGGGGAAATTAAGTTTTCTAAATTCCAGGTTAATCCACTAGTTATTTCTTCATGACTTAAGGTTTTTGGTACAGTAGCACTTACCTTTTCAGGATTAACTAACAGCAAAGTAGTACTATCATTTGGTTGCATCATTAAAGCTCCCGGTGCTAATTGAGTTTTCATAGCTTTATAATATATTCGGTATATTAAAGATATAGGTCCGGAATTTGGGTTCCATCTATCATCTAACATTTTTATGTCTAACATAATATTATGTGGGGTATTATATAGGCTAGATAAAGCTATTGAGTAATTCGGGTAATTATTAATATATACAGGACCTTGATGTAAATTTGTTTCAAATATAGCTAAGGTTTGATCTTCTAACCTAATGGGTCTTGTATCTCGTAATAAAGCAAACAAAGGCATATCCACACCTTGTCTAAATAAAGGTTTCGTTGCTATCTGAATTGATCCTATGTGTAAATATTTATATTTTTTAACATGTTCGGCTATTAGCTGTTTGGAAATTAAAGGAATTTGTTCATGATTATTTTTTAATTCTATATGTTTTTCTACAGTTTTAATTACATATTCAGAAGAGAATTTATCTATAAAACTAGTTTTATATAACGAAGATAATTCTAATTTTGGCAATGTCCATTTATGTAATTTTTCTTCTATTTATGAAATTCTTAATTCATGATGAACTATACAGTTATGGGATTGTTCCTGTTCTTGTTCTTGTCTTAATTCCATATCTTCTATCCTTTCTTTTCCTTTTAAAGACATCTTTTTTTTTATTAAACTAGACATTATTTTAGAGTTCTACCCCCAATCCAGGACCACCAGGCTAAACCAACGGTTTTACTGCCCTACACTCAACGGAACTGACTACCGGGACCACCCTTACCGGCTGACCAACGCACCAGATGGTAGATAAACTAAAGATAATGACTGGAATAATAAACGTAATAACTTTAATTGGAAATTCGAATACAGATAATACAGAGAATTAGACAAAGACAAGACAGATAATATAATTGGAGTTATATTATCCGTCTTGTCTTTGTCTAATTCTCTGTATTATCTGTATTCGAATTTCCAATTAAAGTCATTATGTTTATTATTCCAGTCATTATCTTTAGTTTATCTACCATCTGGTGCGTTGGTCAGCCGGTAAGGGTGGTCCCGGTAGTCAGTTCCGTTGAGTGTAGGGCAGTAAAACCGTTGGTTTAGCCTGGTGGTCCTGGATTGGGGGTAGAACTCTAAAATAATGTCTAGTTTAATAAAAAAAGGATGTCTTTAAAAGGAAAAGAAAGGATAGAAGATATGGAATTAAGACAAGAACAAGAACAGGAACAATCCCATAACTGTATAGTTCATCATGAATTAAGAATTTCAGAAATAGAAGAAAAATTACATAAATGGACATTGCCAAAATTAGAATTATCTTCGTTATATAAAACTAGTTTTATAGATAAATTCTCTTCTGAATATGTAATTAAAACTGTAGAAAAACATATAGAATTAAAAAATAATCATGAACAAATTCCTTTAATTTCCAAACAGCTAATAGCCGAACATGTTAAAAAATATAAATATTTACACATAGGATCAATTCAGATAGCAACGAAACCTTTATTTAGACAAGGTGTGGATATGCCTTTGTTTGCTTTATTACGAGATACAAGACCCATTAGGTTAGAAGATCAAACCTTAGCTATATTTGAAACAAATTTACATCAAGGTCCTGTATATATTAATAATTACCCGAATTACTCAATAGCTTTATCTAGCCTATATAATACCCCACATAATATTATGTTAGACATAAAAATGTTAGATGATAGATGGAACCCAAATTCCGGACCTATATCTTTAATATACCGAATATATTATAAAGCTATGAAAACTCAATTAGCACCGGGAGCTTTAATGATGCAACCAAATGATAGTACTACTTTGCTGTTAGTTAATCCTGAAAAGGTAAGTGCTACTGTACCAAAAACCTTAAGTCATGAAGAAATAACTAGTGGATTAACCTGGAATTTAGAAAACTTAATTTCCCCTGAAAAACCTAAACCTGCGGTGTTACATGAAATAAATGAATATAAGTCTGGAAATGTTGAAATAAGTTTTGCTCCTTTAAGAAGAACTAACTCTTTAAGAATTCCTCAAACTTATTCTCCTACTATTGCTAGAAGATCAGTAGATAGATACACAGTACCTAGAAGTTTAACCTTAAAAGGAATAAAACTTGATCCTGTTATACCTACCCCTGAATATGAAGTAGAACCTTCTCCCTCTCAATATGAGTCAATACCCCAACAGAATTCTCCTACACAATCAGATATGAACCAATTAAATGTTATAAAAAATTTTGAAATAAATAAAGAATTACTTAGAGAAGAATTTCTAAAGGAAGAAAATAAAGAAAAAAGAAAATGGTTCTTTGAAACATTTAGCCAAGACGAATTAAAAGATTATAGGGCTAAATATTATGATCATTTAGAAGAAATTCAAGAAAATATCCCTTATTTTAATTGGTTTGAAACAAATTGTTTACCTAAGTTAAAAATAAACATGTTAAAATCCGCAGAAAAAATATGGAAAACAGTTAAAGGAGAAGTAATATCAAATATTCCCCCATTAGAAGACATTAAATTTCCCAATATTCAGAATAATGAAGTAATAGCCTCTTCATTTAAAGTAATAAATGAAAATAAAGATTTATTAGAAAAACAACCTGCTAATAGAAATGATGTTAAAAAAATACACTACCAATTAAATTATACTAACCAATTACTTCACCAAGTAGCAGTAGAATTAAATAATTCAGAAAAGAAAGAAAATATTATCCCTGAGAAAAGTAATAATTTAGAAAGAGCATTAATAAAACCTCATAAATTTTCTGAAGTGGAACTAAAAAATTTAAAAATTGGAAAAAATTTAGTATTAGACCAAATAAATGAAAGATTAGAAAAATTAAATCTTAACAAAATAAATACTATTGCAAATCATTCACAAGAAGAGTTAAGTGATCTTGAAGAAAACTTAGAACAATTTGAAAGTGCAATATTTAAATTAAAAAATACTCAAGGAAGAAATATGAATAGATTTAACCCTAGACCTACAACTAGAAATTTCTATAATAGACCCAGTCTCCCTGATCTTCAGTACGAAGAATGGGAATTAGAAAGTCCGTCAGCCTTTGATGGATCAGCAATATACGAATGGAATATTGATGGAATGACTGACCATCAAATTTTAAGAAAAACAAATGAAATGACCATGGCAGCCTCTGCCTATAGGGTCAAACATACTGAACAACAAACCCTAACTTTAATTATTGCAGGATTTACCGGCATGCTTAAAAGCTGGTGGGATAATTACTTAACAGCTGAACATAAATTTTTAATTAATAATAGTGTAAAGCAAGAACCAGGACAAGAAAACCCAATTCCTATAATGGTAGAAACTTTAATTATTGCTATAATCCATAATTTTATAGGAGATACCAACTTATTTAATGAAAGAACTTCGATGTTATTACATAATATAAGATGTCCTACCTTAGGAGACTTTAGGTGGTATACAGATAACTTTATGACCATGGTTTTAACTAGGCATGATTGTCGTGAAGTATTTTGGAAAGAAAAATTTATAGCTGGATTACCCCTAAACTTTGGAATTAAAGTAAGAGAACATTTACAACAAGAATATCCGAATATGCCCATTGCTGAATTAACTTATGGAAGAATTATTTCTACAATAAAAAACACTGGTTTAGAATTATGTAATAACCTAAAAATAGAAAATAGAATTAAGAAAAATCAAGCCAAAGGAATAACAGAACTAGGAAACTTCTGTGCTCAATATCGGTATGAAAGACTTTCTCCCCCTTCAGCAAAAACTAAAAAGATTATTAAAAGAAATAAACCTGTTAAAACTAACTCCAAACCTTTTAGAAAAAGAACCTATCCTAAAAAGCCTGAAAATAATACGGCCCCTTCTCAGAATAAGAAAAAATCTAATGTTGTTTGTTATAATTGTGGAAGATTTGGTCATATGAAAAAAGATTGTAGGGTAAAAGAAAAAATTAATGAGTTAAATATGAGTGAAGAATTAAAAGAACAAATAGCTAAATTAATGTTAAATGATAACTTAGAAGAATCAGAAGATGAATTAGAATTAGTCTTAGAAACTTCAACATCGGAAAGTGAAAATGAATTAGAAAACTGTGAATTAGAAAATTGTGAATGTTCTTACCAAATAAATATGATAAGAGCTGAAACTAAACTAGCATTAGAAATGATTGATAAAATAACTAATGAAGAAGAAAAACATAAATATCTAACAAAAATAACAAATTTATTACTAGAAGAACAACCTAAATCTAGTTCTAGACAAGAAAAATTTGTAGGATATGATTTTGCTAGTATATTAAAAAAGGCTGAAATACAAAAGAGAAAAGCTAATATAAATGATTTACAACAAGAAGTAAATGAGTTAAAAAATGAAATACAAATTATAAAAACAGAATTAATCAAATTAAAAGAAAATGATATACTACAAGATATTACTCTATCACAATTAACATAATCATCAAAAGAAGAAGTAATATTATCATATGATAATGAAGCAATTAACAGAATTAAAACTCTACAACAAAAATGGCAGGCTAAAGTAACTTTAAGAATAGGAAAATCTTTTCATAGAGCCTTTATAGCTCTAATAGATTCTGGAGCTGATTTAAATTGTATACAAGAAGGTTTAATTCCCACTCAATATTATGAAAAAACTATTCAAAAATTAACTGCAGCTAATAATGCTAAATTAAATGTTCAATTTAAATTAACAAATTCTTATATATGTAATAAAGGAAAATGTTTTAAGAATAATTTTATTTTAACAAAAGATATTTCAGAAGAAATGATTTTAGGAACCCCATTTTAAACTCAAATATATCCTTTTGAAGTTTCTGAACAAGGAATAAAAACTAAATACCATCACAAGAAATTTTATTTGAATTCTTAAAACCTATAAAACAAAAAGAACTTCATAACCTGACAGAAGTAGTAGAAAACAATTTTATAAATAAAATAAGCCAGAAAAGTAACCAAATAACACTATTACAAAAAGAAATAACTTATAAGAAAATAGAGGAACAATTAAACACTAAGATTATTAAAGAAAAAATAAAAGAAATTGAGAACTCTTTTGTAACTGAAGTTTGATATATATATATATATATATATATATATATATATATATATATATATATATATCTAGTGAGAGGGCTTATCTTATATAAGAGTGAGATGACTTTTTTAAGTAGTCACATAACAATAAATCTTGACCCTTCATGTATGGTTGTATGGTCCAGATTTAACCCTCTCACTCTCATATAAGATACCTTCCTCTCATAGGATATGCCCTATATATATATATATATATATATATATATATATATATATAAAGAGAGAGAGAGAGAGAGAGAGAGAGAGAGAGAGAGAAAGAGCTGATTTGTAAATTACTAGTATTTTTAAAATAGTCATGTGACCAGGTGAGACCAATAAAGCCCTTTTTCTTTAAAAAAAAAAAAAAAAAGAGTGCAATGACTTTTCAATAAGGACTGCAATTCCAATTAGGTTGGCATCCAGCCCTCATCTATCATTTGCAACACATCATAATATCATTAACTTTAAAAAGAATACAGAAAACATGTGAGGGGTGGGAACATAGACCAAACCCATGGAAATTATTTAAATCTAAAATTTGGAAGAGTATGTCTATTCCGAAAGAAGTCCTCCTCCCTAATGAAAATAGGAATTGAATCCAATCAAACCATACCATGTATATTAATTATTTAGGTTACCTGAAATCTAGGTCATCATTCTTTCGTCCTAAAACAACAACACTATAATTTGATGTAAGTAGTCCTGCTATATTAACATTCAAGTTTTTGACACTAGTTCTTATGATTGAAGTTATAATGTAGAAAGTAGACCTGTTGAGCTTTTTAACAAACAATTATAAACTTCATTGATATTTCATAGGCACTTCAAGGTACTAAAAATATGAGGAGATTTTTAAGTTTAGAATTTTTACATGCTCAGAAGGCTACTTTTGTGTTTTTTATTCTGTTTTATAAAAACATTATTTTAGCTAAAATAAAATTGTTTTGCAAATAATGATATCAGTAATTGTGATCGATTGGCTGGCTAGTGTGCATCCATCTATTTTGTTTCTCAACAAGCTTAAGAAATTGGATCTAAGCATGTATTTTCCATACCAGATTTAAAAGCAATATTCATCCAGTGAAGCAAATCATTAATTTTGTTCGAGAGCCGCCTTAATTGCGGTCACCCGTGATCCATCTTAGTTGCGGATTCTTTGGGCTGCCTTAATTGCAGCGTTGAAGGTGGTGTATTTAGTCCTACATCGATTGGTGTCTGTTTTGTTAGGTAGTAGTTTGTTTTCTGTTTGCTCTTCTTTTTCCCCATAATAAAAAAAATGATGAAAGAGATCTTCGGAGTTAAAAAATAGTTACAAAAATTAACAAAAGAAATATTTGAAAAAAAAATATATGTTAAATAAAATATAACTCGGATTAAGAAAGTAGAGAGAAAAGTAGAGAAGAAGAAGAGACCAGAGTTTAGAGAGAATGATAATTGTGTGTATTCTTTCTAGGAGGAGTAGCCTATTTATAGATACAAGAGATATTTGAGAAGTTATAAAAGATAAATAGAAATAAGGAAAGATCATAAAAGATAATACAAAAAGATATGGACAGTCACAAATAGATTATTCATAACACTCCCCCTTGGATGTCCATTATTTAAGAATGTGCCTCATTAAAACCTTACTAGGAAAAACCCTGTGGGATAAAAACCTAGTGAAGGAAAAAGAGTACATCATCCTTCAATACGTTATCACCTGCCTCATTAAAAACCTTGCCAGGAAAATCCAATGGGACAAAACCATGGCGAAGGGGAAAAGAGTGCAGAACATATTTATTTCTCCCCCTTATGTAGACAATCATCTTTAAGATGGCAAAGTCCAATCTTGTCAACCAGTTGCTCAAAAGTCTTCCTTGGCAATGACTTTGTAAAGAGATTTGCTAGATTTTCACACGAACGAACTTGTTGAACATTTATGTCACCATTCTTTTGGAGATCATGAGTGAAAAAGAATTTTGGTAGAATATGCTTTATTCTATCTCCTTTAATGTATTCTTATTTCAACTGAGCGATACAAGCAACATTGTTTTCACATATGATTGTTGATGCCATTTTTCCTGAGGATAAACCGCAAGTTTCTCGCACATGTTGAATTACAGATCTCAACCAAACACATTCACGACTTGCCTCGTGTAATGTTAAAATTTATGCATGATTAGATGATGTTGCTGCTATGATTTGTTTCACAGACCGCCATGAAATGACTGTACCACCACATGTAAATAAATATTATGTCTGTGATCTACCATTATGAGGATTTGATAAATAACCTGCATCTGCATAACCAATTAGATTTGACTTTGAAACATTTGAATAAAACAAGCCCATGTCCATAGTGCCTCTAAGATAATGAAGTATGTGCTTCACTCCATTTGAATGTCTTTGTGTAGGTGAAGAACTATATCTTGCTAATAAATTAACTGCAAATGATATATCGAGTTGTGTATAATTAGCAAGATACATTAATGCTCCTATATCACTTAAGATATGGTACTTCAGGACCAGGTAGTTCTTCATCATTTTCTTTAGGTCTGAAAGGGTCATTGTTCACATCTAAAGACCTTACAACCATTAGAGTACACGATGGATGTGATTTGTCCATATAGAACCTTTTAAGCACCTTTGTTATATAAGTTTGTTGATGCACAAAAATTCTGCCTTTTGAATATTCAATTTGTAATCCCAAGTAAAATTTTGTCATTTCTAGGTCCTTCATTTCAAACTCTTTCTTTAAGCAATCTATGGCTTTTGGAAGCTCTTCAGGAGTTCCAATGATATTTATGTCATCTACATAAACAACAATTATGGCAAATCCATTTTCAGATTTTTTTTCCATGAAAATACATGGACAAATAGGATCATTTTTATATCCTTCCTTAAGCAAATACTCACTAAGACGATTGTACCACATGCGTCCTGATTGCTTTAATCCATAAAGAGACTTATTCAATTTGATTGAGTAATCTTCTCTAAAACTTGCACTGTTGGGCAAATTAAATCCTTCGGGGAGTTTCATATAAATGTCATTTTCCAGAGAGCCATACAAATTGGCTGTAACAACATCCATTAGATGTAAATTGAGTCCTTCATGAGCAACCAATAAATATAAAAATACTTACATCCACTACAGATGAATATGTCTCTTTAAATTCAATATTGGGTCTTTGTGAAAATCTTTAAGCAACTAGTCATGCTTTGTATCTCACAATTTCACCATTCTCATTTTGCTTTTGCACAAAACCCATTTGTATCCAATTAGTTTTACACCTTCAAGGTGTATGGACTACAGGTCCAGAAATGACTCGCTTAGCAAGCGAGTATAATTTAGCTTCAATAACATCTTTCCATTTTGGCTAATCATTTCTTTGTCGATAATCACTAATGAACTTTGGTACTTGATCCTCAATATCATTTATTTCATTTAGCGCTATATTATATGCAAACACTTCGTCAACGTTGACTTCATTTTGGTTCCATCATACCATTCATGACATAATTTAAGATATGAGATATCTTTATTTTCACTAATTTCAGGTACCTGAGTTCTTCTGGAACTAAAATATTAATTATGTCAAAGAAATATTTTAAAGTTTTCATAACCTCAATTTTGCAATATTATATTGTCCAACAGGGACATCAAATTTCATTGGAGCATTAGCAGTTAATACAAATGATTAAGCCACTCTTTTGGCTAAACTTTGTAAATGAAATATCTTTTGAACTTCTGGTTCATGTGTTTTTGTATGAGGATCAAGATAATGATAATTCATTCAAACTAATCTCCTTTTTCCAACTGCTTACTATCTCCCCCTCATGTTGGGAAAACTAATTCAAAATAACAATCGACGCATCAAGTCATCTAATGTTGATGATTCGACATATTTTATTACATATGGAGATTCATACCCAACATATATTTCCAACCTTCTTTTAGGACTCATCTTAGTGTGTTGTGGTATAACAATTGGAGATATACATCACATCCACAAATTTTCAAATGGGAAATATTAATAGGTTGCTCAATAAATTTCAATGGGAAGAGCTAATTATAACTTGTTGGCGTGATGCGAATCAATACTACAACATGCAAGATTACATGTCCCCCAATAGACCATTGGAAGTTTTGATCACATGAATAATGGTCTTGCAATCAACTTTAGATGTTTACTAAGTGATTCTGCAAGTCCATCTTGTGTATGAACATGTGCTACAAGATGTTCAATATCAATTCCAATAGACATACAACACTCATTAAAAACATGAGATGTAAACTCACTAGCATTATCAAGACAGATTTTCTTAATTGGACAATCAGGAAAATGAGCTCTTAGTCGAATTAATTGAGCTAACAATCTCGCAAACGCTTGGTTGCGAGTTGACAACAAACAAACATGTGACCATCTAGTTGATGCATCAATTAAAACCATAGAATATCTAAATGGTCCACATGGTGGGTGTATTGGTCCATAAATATCACCCTATATCCCTTCTAAAAAATGAAATGGATTCATTCCCAATTTTCCGGGTGATGGTCTAATTATCAACTTTCCTTGGGAACATGTAGTACATAATAAATCATTGAAGAATCTTCAGGCTCTTCAATGAGTGTCCACATGAATTTTACAATATTTTTCGCATCATAATAGACCCGGGATGGCTCAACCGGTCATGCCAAACAACAAATTTATTTTGATTTGTAAACTTCTGGTTTACAACATTATGCTTTTCCATTGTATGAATATTCGCGTAGTACAAACTATAAGAAAAGGCATGTAATTTTTTTTTTCAATACACAATTAAGTCTCATGATATAAAGGTATTTCGCATTTCCTTCATTATTTGTTTTAATATGTTACCCATTTAGACGGATATCCTTGAAACTTAATGTGCAACCTTGTTCCTCCTGGTAACAATACATTAGCTCTTATGGAGCTTTCAATTATATTTGTAGTACCAAAAATAGTACTATCATTAACTTCTCGCATTACTAAACAAGAGAAAAATATATTATTCTTGATAGAAACTATCATAGTACTATCATTAACTTCTTTCATGACCATGTCCACGACCATGATCATGATACAACCCTGACCACAAGATTGTCCATAAGCATAATAATAAGATATTACTGCATTCACTTCTAGGAATATAGTAGAATCGATCAGGCGAACCTCATGATTTTTCATTGAAAACTCATTGTTTTGCTTAGTCGCAAGGAGGCAAGAAATTATATATATATATATATATATATATATATATATATATATATATATATATATATATTTGTCGAGAAGGGGAGCACATGGCTAAAGTGTAAAGGTCCACTTCATGAACAATAGAATTTTTCAATTATATTCTAAACAAAATATATAAACCATGGCCATATTGAAAAATCTCTCAAATGAAAGTCTCACATACAGTATATGGAAAAAAAATTTGTCTGCTTTCTTTATTGGAACTTACAAAAACAACAAATAAAACTTTCACACATAATATGTAATTTATGTATTAAAAACATATTCAAGACCCATTGCAGTTAAATGTATTTTCACATCTAATAGAGTTTTGATTAGATATTTTATTTCCATTTTTTTAATAAAGTCTTCAAGACCCATTGCAGCTAAATGCTTCTCCATCTAATATCCAAGATAAATAATTCTTTCCCGTAATATCAAGAGCCACAAATTCAAGTTTTACAAGGTTTGACATGTTTAAAGACTATCATAAAAATTAAAATAAACATATAGTAGCTTGCAATTTTCTAGAATAAACATCTAATCAATACCAGTAATTTCTTTAAATTAATATAAAACAATGTAATATATATCCCCGACATTGATCTGACTGTATTATTCATAACGTATAAAATACTGTATATAGATTCACGATCCTCTCTAAATCACCGCATAACATATATGTATTTATAAAGCAATATTTTCATATAAACCTGAAAATCAATTATAAACCACCGAATGCACTTATAAACATTGTAGCACACATTTTGCTTCTTAAAATAATATAAAAGACAAAAAAAAATTCAGTGGCTGAATTCTTTAGATAAATGCAACGTATATAACAGATCAAAATTTTAATCCATTATTTACTAAAGGAATGTACGAAGCTGAATCCATTATTTATAATGAATGTAAAACGTACTGCGTATACATATACGAAATTTTAAAGAGGTGCTGATATCAACAATCATAATAAATAGATTAATTTTTAAAGTAAAAGATAAAATAGATAGATAAATTAGTTTCAAAATATCTTGACCAAATGTCAAGCAATACACCTAAACTTCAGGAGGTGCAACATCAAGGGACAAATAATCAAGAAAATCAAGAAGAAAAATTATTCGCACTACCTTCTCACTTAGGGTGAGAGAAATTATTCTCACTTTTATATTATTTTCTCACTTCTGGTGAGAGAAATTATTTTCACTTTTGCATTATTTTCTCACTTCCGGTGAGAGAAATTATTTTCACTTTTGTATTATTTTCTCACTTCTGGTGAGAAATTATTTTTATAGAGAAATATAACCAGTTCAGAGTCTTTAGGACTCTCAAATAATTTTCTTCTTTGGTAGAGTCATCAGGACTATCAAATAATTTTCTTTTTTGCTATAGTCTTCAGGACTCTGAAATAATTTTCTTCTTTGATTGAGTCTTCAGGGCTCTCAAATATTTTCCTTCTTTGATAGAGTCTTCAGGACTCTCAAATAATAAATTTGTAAATAGAACACAAATAATGAAATTAGGAAAAAGAAAAGAAAATCTAACCTTGCCACTAAGAGCTGGTTAGAGCATTGGTTAGAGCCTCGTGCTGATAACGTGTTAAATAAAATATAACTCGGAGCAAGAAAGTAGAGAAAAAAGTAGAGAAGAAGAAGAGACCAGAGTTTAGAGAGAATGATAATTGTGTGTATTCTTTCTAGGAGGAGTAGCCTATTTATAGATACAAGAGATATTTGAGAAGTTACAAAAGATAAATAGAAATAAGGAAAGATCATAAAAGATAATACAAAAAGATATGGACAGTCACAAATAGATTATTCATAACAATATATAGCATTAGATAAAGAAGTAAACACAGGTTGTTACATAAATATTAGAGGAAAAAGTGAGTGTGATGAGTTATAGAAACTCATAAGAGAAATTTTAGAAAAAGTTGCAAATATAGATGCATGTTAGGAGAGTGAAGTACACCACTTCATGAGAGGAGAGTATTCAAATGAAAGTGAATGTGAGGGAAAGTGGAGAAATGGGAGCACACATAGAACGTTTATATATGTAAGGAGATATTTTTTTTATGGGTAAAATATGTTTTTTGTCCCTCATTTTTTCTTGATTTCTATTTTTAGTCCCTCATAATTTTTTTTACTGTTTTTAGTCCTTCATAAATTATTCTGTTCTGTTTTTAGTCCCTCATAAATTGTTTTGTTCTGTTTTTAGTCCCTAACGTTAATTTCAACTATTAAGTGATGACATGACAGACATAAACTGTGTGTGAAAATTTCATAATTAAGTTTTTAGTGACTTTTAACCGCTACAAATTTTTTTGCAGTAAAAAATGTTTATTTTTGTAACATTTCATGTGATTTCAGAAAATCTGGTGTTCGATGTTTTGATTTCTTTTTTATTTTTTTTAACATTTCTGACAATTTTAGTTTGCCAGAAAATTTGCAGTAGTTAAAAATCGCTAGAAACTTAAACAGAAAATTTTCAAGCACAAATTATGCTCGTCATGACATCACTTAACAGTTAAAATTAATGTCAGAGACTAAAAACAAAAGAAAACAACTTTTAAGGGACTAAAAACACAGAAAATTTTTATGAGGGACTAAAAACAGAAATTTAGATAAAATGAGGGACCAAAAACATATTTTACCCTTTTTTTATTGATTTATTAACTTCATACATAAGTAAAGTGCGGGTAGCGGGTGCTGCTGTGTGGGTATGGACATATAGGTATCAAACGGGTACGGGGATGAGGATTAAAGTTGCTACCCGCGCGTGGGTATGGGGCCAGGTACGGGTATTGTTTTCAAACGCGGGTATGGGGACGGGTACTATAGAATCCTATACAGACCCTACCCATTGTCATCCCTAATTTGATTTATCTTACATACCTTTTATTGTCTGCATTCAAACCCAGTGTTTCCAAGAAGGATCATTACCTTGTAAACGCTATAAAAAATGAAACTAACAATATTTTTTAATTACATGTTGCTATTGATATAATTTTAATTGTTACTATATTGAAATATGGTTTAAATACTTTTTTAGTCCTTGCAATTTAGTGTTTTTTTACTTTTCGTCCTTGCAAAACTATTTTTTTGGTTTTAGTCCTTGCAAATTATGTTTGTTTTGTTTTTCATCCTTATAGTGGTTTAGATAGCGCTTTTTTCACTATCAAAGCGATATCTAAACCACTTTAAGGACGAAAAACAAAACAAACATAATTTGCAAGGACTAAAACTAAAAAAATAATTTTGCAAGGACGAAAAATAAAAAAATACTAAATTCCAAGGACTAAAAAGATATTTAAACCTTGAAATATTTATATTTGCCAAGTCCATGTTCACACTAGAAAGGGCATCTCTCATGGTTGATATACAGATGATTCCAGTAATCTGTATAGTCAACGTTCTCCCTACAATAATATGCACTGCTTTAAATATTTTACTACTATTATTGTGTAGATGTGATGCTGATAGAGTAAAGATACACATACACCTATTTATTTTAGACACTTCACCAACACCTTTCATTTTTTTTTATCACTCTCTTTCTATTACATCATAAATCCTATAATATTTATATTTTTCTCTCTCCCTAAGTGTCTAGTAGGATAATAATAGGTGTCTATGAAACATTTCTTATATTGATATTTGTTTAATGAAAATATTCGACGAACGCCCGAACAGTAGTAGTGTACCACCATTAGACACGTACCCACTTATTGACATTAAAATATATTATTTTATTATTTAATAATAAAAGAAAAAGTAAAAACAGAAGAAAAAGACATGTGTATCATGGGGTGGCTATTACTGTAGACTGTCTGTGTATCACTTCTCTTTGTTTAATAGAAATCTGTATTCAAATCCAAATGATCCATGGGAAAGCGTGAATGCATGAGGTTATGCTTTTACATAGTAAGATCAAATGAAATTGCTTCTTGCTTCTATTAAATGCAGGTCCACTAGGATATTGCTTTTAACATATATGAGCAATAGTCGAATCTGATCCCCTAGGTAGCCAGTCAAAGCATCAATTGGGTAAAATCATTTGAGGTTAGTAATTGCTTCCATATCCCTCTCTCGCTCTTTCTGGATCAAAGATAGGTACGTGGAAAACAAAGAATCGAAGAATGAAATGACAAAATATCTTATCAAGTAGAGAAATTTCTTGCTTTTATGATATCCTCCCCCTTCCTGTCCCTTTTAGAAAACCACTGTTTTTAATTTGGTAAATTTGAAGTTCTTTAAGTTTAGAATTTTTGCATGCTCAGAAGGCTACTTTTGTATTTTTTATTCTGTTTTATAAAAAACATTATTTTAGCTAAAATAAAATTCTTTTGCAAATAATGATATCAGTAATTGTGATCGATTGGCTGGCTAGTGTGCGTCCATCTATTTTTCTCAACAAGCTTAAGAAATTGGATCTAAGCAGATGTGTTTTCCATACCAAATTTAAAAGCAATATTCATCCAGTGAAGCAAATCATTAATTTTGTTCGAAAGCCGCCTTAATTGCGATCATCCCTGACCCATCTTAGTTGCAGCTTCTTTTGGCTGCCTTAATTGCAGCGTGGTGTATTAAGTTCCACATCGACTAAAAATATTATAATGCTTAGACAATGCTCACTTTATTTGTGTTGAAAGGGGTCTTTGCCTCATCTGCCACATCTAAATGTACAGTATGTACATTCAAAAAAATATGCACCACTTTTTTTTACTGAAAAATGATATTATAATATTTAAATTAATAAAATGATAATAGTAAAATAATGTAATATCCATTAATATTAATTAAAAAACTTTAAAATAATAAAAAATTATGCAAATACTTTTATATAAATATACAATAGTGTATAAATTATAAAAATAAAATAAAATTAAAATTAAAAAAATACAAAATATAAAAAGAATTACCCGTGTATTCCACGTTAGTATTTATAATACACAAATATCGATCATCGTACAACAACAAGATCAACCCGAAATATTTCTCGTGGTCCGCGTTAGCTAGTATTTAACTATTTATAATACACAAATATCATCGTGGTCTTCGCTGGAAAAATCTCATTGAGTGTGACTTTATATAATTTTCAACATGATTCTCTCTAATGTATATCATATATACATCATGAATGGTATTAATTAAAAGGGTGACATTTAAAACTCGAATTTTAGTATGTACAATATCAAGATCAACACTAAAAAATCCTTAGGTTGTTTACATATATTTTATATTTTATAAAAATATTAATAAATTTCATTTGTCGTGCTCCGCACTAGAATTTAAAATACTCAAATATCATCGTGGTCTTCACCGGAAAAATCCTACTATTTATGATTTTATACACTTTAATTTTCAATATCATTATCTCAAATTTATATCATATATTTGCATCATATATACATCATGAATGAATAAAGTTGACATTTAAAACTCCAATTCTAGTATTGCCATTACAACATCAACACTAAAAGTTCGTAAGGTCCAGGGGCGGACCTACGGCTTGTACAAGGGGGGCTTGGGCCCCCCTAATTTTTTTCAATTTATTTTTTAATATATATATATATATATATATATATATATATATATATATATTAAGAAATTATTTTTATTTAGGATTTTAAGTATGTAAATAATATTATATTTAAGTGTTTTTTATCTTTTTATATTTTAATAAAATATTCTATTATTTTGTAATTTTTGTTGTAGAGATAATTGTATTTTTTCTTTTTTTCTTGATAAAATATTTGAGTACCATTTATTTTTCTTTCTAATAATTTTTTGTATTATTATTATTATTATTATTATTATTATTATTATTTTAAAAGTGATAAATAATTGTAGTTTTTAATCAAATGACTTTATTAACTTTTATTAATTGGTTAAATTTACAAACACCATATACAAGATTGACAATTTAAATTTTGAAATGCATCAAGAAATATTCTATCTTTCTATCACATTTTTTCTTATATTCTCTTGATTTTTCTCGTCTTATCTTTGTTCTTTTTAGCATTGTGAGGTTCTACTATACTTTCGATTTCAAGTGCATAGTTCTAAACTCTAGACCCGCTTGCTATGTAAAATTTATTTGCCATAGTTTGCTTCAAAGTTGGAACATTTGTCACAACACAACATTTTTCATCTTCTAAGCAAATTATTCTTCAATGGTTGTTAGCTGCTATTGTCCTAAAAGATAATTTAGTAACATAATTTACTCAAATTTAGTAGATTTTTAGAATATAACTAATATAGGATTTTTCGTAAAAAAAAAAAAGACATGGTTAATATAGATACCAATTTTAACTATAAATTCACGAAGGTTTTTTGTGACATATGAAATTGATGATTGTCATTTATAATTTTAAGTATTTAAAAAGATGTTTAATATCTTTTATGTAAATATATTCTCTATTATATGTTCTTAGATCATTTTAAAAAACACATAAATATTTTATATCAATTTTAATGCTTATGTAATTATCTGCATAAAATAAAATGCTTACGTATTTATTGGATTTTGACCTCCTCAGTCGTTAGATCCTGGATCCGCCCCTGGTAAGGTCATGCATATATATGTACATATATTTTATATTTTTATTAAAATATATCATACGCGAAAGATATCTCCTTAATTTGTAGACTACTTGGGATTTTTTTTTTTTTTTTTTTTTCTCATACTGGTGCATTTCAATTTTCAACTACTAAAATTAGATGCACATAACACAAATTTTAAGCTTCATAACTTGGGAGGGAAGACAAGTGGGGTATGTGACCTTCAACTACACAGTTTTCTAATAGTTAGCTTAATTTAATGATAAAAAAATCATTACAATCTAAAATTATTTATTGACCTTATTTCAGCACATGAACCTCAATAAAAAGAAAACAAAATAATGTAAATAAACTGAATCGAATAGAAGAGGATTTGATAATTTATAAAACAAAATCATTTTCCTTTTCTTTAACAAAAGTTTCAAACTAATTTTAAGCATAAAAATATACAATATTGTAAAATTTTATTTATTGGCCATGTTGCACTGAACTCAGTTCATACGTTCGTATTTTAAATATTGATTAACAAATTTCGAATTGAAAAGAACTTTGAAAATAGAAATAAGAAGTATACGTACATAGGATGGATAAGGATATTACTACCTTCGGTCCTATATAAGAAACAGATACACAATTCATTAAAACCAATAAAAATATTTAAATTGGTTAATTTTAATTAATAATATCATAAATTTTAATTTTATTTCAAAACTACCTATAGCATTAAATGGTTTAAGTGGTTGTTATATTTCAAAAGATAATTTTTCAACCAGTATGAATATATATGTTTTGTTAATAGCTCAATAAATGAATCCACTTTTACAGAAAATGTTTGTATTATCATTAATAGACCTCACAGTTAATTGAGGATAAAAAAGAAATGTAGCAATTAATACACTTAAAAATGATATGTTTCTTTTAATTAGGACAAAAAAATATTCTTTTTTTTTTCTAATATAAAAGACTGGAGATAGTATTTTAAGAAAAGATTTTGACATTTTATATCAATGAAAGTAAAAGATTATTATGATCTAAATAAAGTCATTAAACGAATGTACTATAACATATTACGTGCAGAAAATCATTTTTTTTTAATAACAAGTACTAAAACAAAAAAAAAATCTATAAAGGACTAAAATTGAAAACCTCCTAATATATATATATATATATATATATATATATATATATATATATATATATATATATATATATATATATATATCTTGAGATTTACTTATGTACTCACACTTGTTTTTTAGTGTGAGTGTGTTAGCAAGCTACACCATTGGTATATTTTAAGAGAATCTCTAGTTATATCTTGTTAACGCACTTATACTACAAACAAGTGTGTACGTTAGCAAACCTCATAAGCATTTCCTAACGTACACATGTTTGTTTTTTTAGTATGAGTGCGTTAGCAAGCTACATCGTTGGTGTATTTTAAAGCAATATCTAGTTATAATTTGCTAATGCACTCATACTAAAAAACAAGTAGTATGTGTATGTTTACACCAGGTGTAAGTTTAAAGACTTACATAAAATCTACACCGTTAATAAAAGTTAATCCTACGATTTATAATATCTTAATAAATATGGTAACTTTATCATATTTTATGACAATCAATTAGTTAAGTTTAATCGATCAATTAGATCATTTGATTGATTTGATTTTCTCGATTAATTATTTATAAAAATTATTCACAAATTAATATTTTTTACCAATTTTTCGTGCAATAAAGTCTATATTTTATTTTTCTCTATTTATTATATATACATAACAAATAAAAAAAATATTTGTGTGATTCATTAAGAATCAATACTCGTTGCTATTATCTTTACAAATTTAAAGAGAATTAACAATTTGAATGTAACAAAATAAGTTATGTTAAAATAATAATTAATTATATTTTTATCATGTATGTTTTATTTTTTATTATATATAGTTAAATACATTCTGATGATTTATTAATAATTAATTCCTTTTTAAAATTAATTATATGAAAATAAAACATGGAAATGAAAAGTTTTAGAAAGTGTATATTTATTGAAATATATTATTAGTTAAGAATAAAAAATTAAAATAAATAGATACTAACATAATGCTTTTACAATAAAATACATAAAATAAAAATTCAAGATAATAAAATTTATAAATAAGTTTAAATTGTAATTTGTAATTATATCATATTAATTTTTTTAATAAGTGTATTGATTCTTAATGAGTTAGAAATAATTGTATTGATTCTTAATACAATAGCAATGTGTACTAGTTCTTAACAAATCATAAAAGAAAATTGTTCAACAAATAAACATATACTTTATTACATGAAAAATTAGCAAAAAAAATATTAATTGTTCAACAATTTTCATAAATAATTAATACAGAAAATCAAATCAATTAATTAAATCAATCAAATGATCTAATTGATCAATTAAACCTAACTAATTGATTATCATAAAATATGATAAAGTTACCATATTTATTAAGATATTATAAACCGTAGGATTAACTTATATTAACGGTGTAGATTTGGTGTAAGTCTTTTAGACTTACACCTTATGTAAACGGATCCTATATATATATATATATAACATTCAATACTTTTTTCATATACAATAAGTTAAAATATGTTAAGACAATTTAAAATTATTCTAAAATCAATTCATAAATATTATTTTATAGGTTCTTAACATTCAAAGTAAATATAAAAATGTAAATCAAATATATTATTATATTTAGGTTTAAATTCTAATAAAAACAACAACGTTCATTAACAATAACAAGTTTACATATAGAATTAAAAAATGAAAATTAATATTATATAAAATTATAAGAAATTAAGATATAAAAAGTAAAAACTTGTAAATTAATATAAATGACTAAATTATATATTTTATAAAAAAAAGTAATTAATAATAATGGTTAAAATAATTTATGCCAATTTGTAATTCTTATTGAATATGTGTTTTTATTTATCTTAAAAATATTTTAGAATAAATATTAAAAATAAAAAAAATATTTTTTAAAAAAAATACAGGTTCAAATCAATTTGTCTACACCGGTTTTATTGTACCCATTTTTTACATGTCTTCACTAATTTTAGACTAATTTTATTGGTTCTTAACCGAATCTCACCTATTCTAAAAACACACGATTTTTTAGGGTTAACGGACTGGTCATCAAGTCAATTCCTAATTAGATCGATCAAACCGCCAGTTTGATACAGTTTTCAAAACTATGCTTAAAACCATATAAAACATATATATGCTTTCTTCATATAGAATAAGTAAAAAGATGTCAAGACAATTTAAAATTATTCTAAAATCAATTAATGATGTAACTCATTAACTAATTTGTCATATATACAGCTGTATCGGGAGATTTGTAGGGCGGTCTTCCTACCGTGCAAATGATGATAAATTTCAAAGTCAACTAATTACATCTACCATTAGAGGCTATATAAATCAAAATATAGCTAGAGGGATCAACTGTACTGTATTGAGTCATTCAAAAATGGAATTATATTGGGTTTGGATGAGTGCTGCCACTTTGTTGGCATGTTACGTTTTTATAAACAAATTTGTAAGGAGGTTGAATGGGTGGTATTATGAGCTGAAACTAGGAAAGAAGCAGTGTCTATTGCCTCCTGGTGATATGGGATGGCCTCTTATTGGCAATCTAATTGCCTTCTTGAAAGATTTCTACTATGGCCATCCTGATTCATTCATCAACAACATAGTCTCCAAGTGGAACTCTTTTCTTTTCTTTTCTTATCAATTTTCCATTGTATATTTTTGTCTTTGAAATAAAAAAAATCACGTCTAAATTACAATTTTTGTTCTCTTTAATTTCTGATCCGTAATTTTAGTTCTTCTATTTTTTTTTTTTTTGTGGATCGAGAATTAAAGGGAAACCAAAATTAAATTACAATTTTGGTCCCCTTTAATTTCTGATATGCGATCTTGTTCCTTTTTTTTTTTTTTTGCAAATCAAGAATTAAAGGGGACCAAAATTGTAATTTAGTAAACAATTATTCATTTTTAATTCTAAATAGTGTTTTAGTTCTTCATTAGGAGTGGTTATCAAAAAACTCAGGAGAAGAGATGGAAGAGATGCAAGTAATGCCCATTTGATGAGGCCATAGATCATAAAGTTCAAAGAAGAGTAAAGGAGTACCAACAAAGTAACTCATTGTATTTGATAAAATGATAAAAGATACAATCAACAATACCTAAATGCTCTATATATAGAGCTTATTTCTAACTAACTAATATTACTCCTAACACCCTCCCGCAAGCTCACCACAATGAGCTTGAATTACAAACAATATCAAGAGAAAATAAAATGAAAAAAAAAAATAAACTTTTTTTTTTACACATACTGATATGAGACATAAAATGACAACAAAAAAATTGTGGCCCAAATGCATTTGAAGCCCAAACCAGCAACCATCCAACCAACCAAATGTTGGGATACATGCATCAATGCATACACGTGACTGGAAAAAAAAAACACACACACACCCAAAGTCTGTGGGCACCATCAGTTGATAATTGGGCCCAAACAAATTGAAGCCCAAACAAACATCAACAGGTGACGAAGAGAAGCAGGGGTTTGGACTTGGACCCATAGATGCAACGTTGTTTCTGGAAAGCTCCAATGACATGTTCGCTGAAGCTTCTCTCGAAAACTCCAAGAACGACGATCGATATGCTTCGACGGGAATGATGTGAGAAGCCATGGCAAGGCGTGTTTCACGCAATGGTAGCACTGGTATGGCGGCGCGACGTTGAAATCGTGACTTTCGATCACCCCGCACCACTTGTCTTCACACAGAGGAGAAGTCCACGGTGGATCTGGTGGCTCCGGCGGTGGAGAAGAGGCTGAAAACGCCATCGTCAGTGACAAAAGAAGCAAGAAAAGCAATGGATCTTGGTGACAGGGATGTCGCGAGGAAGTAATCGTCGTCGAAACAAGCTTGAAAACAGTGCCGAAGTCCGCACAATGATATTGATGAGCAAAGGCAGAAATGATAATTTTCCTAAACATGTAACGATCCGGTAGCAGATCTACAGGATTTGGTTTCACCTGATTGAAGATATCAGTGACAGTCTCCTTCGGTTTCTCAGCGATTTCAGAGATCGAATCCGCAGTGAGTTCCTTCGTTGCTTCAGTATGCTTCAAATCCATTGTTGTTTCTTGCTCATACTGATCTTCGACTTCCTCTGTTTCACCTTCCATGTCTTTCTCTTTTACGATTATTTCTGGAAGCTTAACATGATGACTTCCTATCAAAATGAAATCTTCGTCATTCCCTACTGCAATTGGATTTATCACCATTGTTAGCGATTCAATTTCTTCTACTTTCTCCTCAAGGATATTTTCTGGAAGCTTTACATTATTACTTCTAATCAGGATGAAATTTTCCTCCGCAGTGGAATCATCAACTACAGCAGCGGAATCGTCATTGCTCTCTCCGTGAGAGAGCTCTGATACCATATCAGAAAACTCAGGAGAAGAGATGGAAGAGATGCAAGTAATGTCCATTTGATGAGGCCATAGATCATAAAGTTCAAAAAATAGTAAATGAGTACCAACAAAGTAACTCATTCTATTTGATAAAATGATAAAAGATACAATCAATAATACCTAAATGCTCTATATATAGAGCTTATTTCTAACTAACTAATATTACTCCTAACAGTGGTCAAAGCGTATGATTTTACAACTTTTAGAAACTAAAGATGAATGAATATATTTTTTACAGTGATGAAAACCAAAAATCAGACTTTTAAAAGACTAAAAACCTAGCTATTTAATTTAATTTTGTATATACAAACAATAGTCACTAGCTTGTTACCTCTGCTTTTATTGTGTTCCAGATATGGAGGAAATGGTATCTGTTGTATATTTTGTTGATATTTCAAAAGGTTAACATGTCTATTTAATTAAATATAAAAATCTTTTTTAAATTAATTTATTGTTTATTAAAAACAGATTCTTTTATTTGACTTGGTCTTATTGACTTGGTCAATTAGACTAGGTCTCACCTTATCTTTAACTTGGTTTTTGGTGGTTTTAGAAACAGACTAGGTTTCACCTTATCTTTGACTTGGTCTTGGATGGTTTGAGAAACCCTATCTTTTCTTTATAAATACTTATGCTTCAGATGGTTTTAGAGAGTTCTCTCTCACATCTTTCTCTCTACTGTTTCACTGTAAATCCTGGGTTATTTTTATGAGAGAGCTTGCTAGTTCTGCTGCCCCAATCTATTATTGGGAAGAGTCTGTTAAATCCTGAGGGATTTACGCTTTACGAGGATAAATCCTTGAGGACAGTGTGTCTAACACACGTCTCGGACTTATTTGATTGTGATTTTACATACCATGGACAACAATCTCAAGGATTTTAAATTTGTTGTTGTCCATTGCAATACCTTTTTTTTTCTTTTCCAAAATCTCCATCGCTGGTGGTTATACGGGGCCAAAGCTACAAGGTGGAATAGAGGTCCAGGTTTGGTCGACCTATGCGGCAATTTGGCTAGGCGCAAAGGGTACCTCGGTTTCTACTGCATGGGCGTTGGGACTGTAACGACCCGCTATCGTCACAAGACAACTTAACTACTATATTGCGAAAAGATTTAATTAAAAACTTATTATAAGTTATTTAGAAAAATACGTGTAAATTTTTTTTTTCGCTTAAGATCACTAATCATTCATAACATTCATCATTAAGAAATATACATAACTACATCTGAAAATTATCCATACATAAATACATATATCAGAAGTACAAATACCAAGCCATATGTCATATACAAACCGCATACCAAAAGTCTGATATATCTCAAACGGTTCGGAATACGTATATACCAGTACAAAGGTGCCCATTTCCTACTAGCTGGCCACAACTACATAATACCCTTAGCTAGAAACTAGGATGATATAAGAAAAGATAAGGAATAGATGAAGTAGGTCTCCTGTGACTTCAGCCGCGTATAGCCTGATCTGCCGGTAGTTCGCCGTCTGCTCCCGCGAAGAATCGCGATCATCACAGTCAAACACATACAAACAAACAGCGCAAGGATAAGCTTACAGAACAAACATCCATTTAAAATAAGGCATTAAATTTATACTAACATATTCACAAAGTTAAATAATAACAATATACAGTGAAATCCAATTCAATAGGTAAATTACCAACATATCCTCAAATAATATGTCCTAGTTATGCACTATATGTAGACACGACTCCATGGAGATTTTCACTAGTCGAGCGACCAATACAATCAAATCCCTTAACATAGTCCAATTTGACCATTGGGGGAAACGCCGATACTGGTCTTGGAAATAATTAGTGGCTTTGTCAGGATAGGTGTACGTGGGTAGTGGCTCACCATAACACAAGATCTGCAGAAATCTTGGTCTCAATATGGAATCGCCCGTCCATCCCATCCCCCGGGTCCATGTACACGACCCCACCAATCTTTCCGACACTAGGTTGAGAACCTTCTTAATTAGCATTCTCAACTTACGTGTCAACTCGTATCCACAGTCACGATCCACTGTGGACTTATGCATGTATGCACACACAATTCAACACAACAACATATCCACAGTCATCGTCCACTGTGGTCAACAACAACATATCCACAATCACCATCCACTGTGGTCAACAACATATATTCACAGCCCTCATTCACTGTGGTCAACAACATGTATCCACAGCCATCATCCACTTTGATTCAAAGTTAAAGAAAACATCGAAGTTAACTGGACACTGATCAAAACCTTAAAATTTTTAACTATTAAAACTGTCTATAACACTTTGGAGTTTTTTCTAAAATCTCATAAAAACATTCGAAATACTAGAAATTATAGAAATTTAAAACTTTAGAAATATTTTGAAAGGAAATTAAAAGATAAAATAATAATCTCTAAATCATCTTTTAGAAAGTGTGCCAAAATTTTCAAAAATCTCAAAAACAGATTTTCTTCACTGCAGATGGGTCAGTTTCAAGGAAACTTTTGAAATACAAATATAATGAATTAGAAAGCATATCATACACCGTTCGAAAGCTTGAAATGTCTATTTTCTAACCATATAACTCGTTTTTGAATACGATTTTTTTTAGAAATACAGAATTGCAAAACCATATACTATGTTCAGTCACGTTTTTCTGATTGTACGTTCAACTTTAGAGGGCCATAACTCCTTCGATTTTCAATATTTTTGAGCAGTTATTGTGCCGAAACTGTAGCCCTGTAAGTCTATTTTCATCTCCAACAAACGAAATCCAATTTCATTCACCACAGCCAAAGTTATCACAAAAATACTAACACATGTTCAGAAAACAACGTACCAGACAGCAAGCACTTTGTTTTCAGCTATCATATAGTTCCAATCAATCAACTTATATCACAAACAAATTATCAAAACATTACTTTCAGAATCAATACACATCATAACATATCCATACATCAAAGAATACATGAAAACTGTAAACTTTCCTTACCTCGAAAAGATGCTAAAATAAGAGCTTTGAATAATGGAGGAGTGAAGTAACTTTTAGTTTTCTGGAGCACGAATATTAAACCACCACTATGAACCAACAACAGCTCATAGTATAAAAACTTGGGATTTAGAAATTTTGAAGGAGAACTTTTAGAAAAGTAGAATTACTCAACGGTGAGGGGTGCCGGAAACAAAATGCTGTTAGATAGAGAAAAAGGGGTTGCAAAAAGCAAGTTTCACAAATTGAAATTGAAATTGAAACAGAATGACGAGAATTGGAGGATGGTGCACGTTGTGTTTTGAAGAAGTCCAATTTATAGACTTATGATATGACACTGTTTTATTTTTTTATTATTATTATTATTATCTTTTCAACTAGCATCTCCCTGTGTCTGCAAACTTTGAAAGCTAGCTTCCTGTGTATAGATCACGCAAAGAAATGAATTTTCTTTGTCTTTTGATTTGGCTACATATCCTGCAGCGTATAATTTTAATTTTGACCGAGTCAAAATTGAATGAAGAAAGGAAACTGGTCTCTCATTCATTTCACACGGTTTTGCACAGATTGCATTTAGGAAGTCTTTGAAATTTTTGCTACAAAGTACGTAGGAGTAAATTATGGTAGGTGTACTTATAGCTTTAGGTAAAATAATTAGCAGATAAGATAACAAAATACAAATCAAGCTAATTAAATTAGTAAATGTATAACTTATTAATTTTAATTTGGGACATTTAATAACATTTAGAATGTCTTAGAATTTTTCTAACTCTTAAAAAGTTCTCAAAATTATACTCTTTGGAATCACGTTAAAATATTATTATTTTAGTCAAGTGTTACAAAATAACATAAAAATTTTATAGGAACCTAGTTATAATTATTAGAGACTAATTATAATTAAATCCTTTTAATTTCTTTACTATTTCCTTACTTTCACAGTGTATTCTTACACTACCAGTGTGCAACACAGTCCAGATTTCAGTGAAATTTTCCACTAAAACTTACATAGAAAAATCACACATATTTATTAATTATATTTTCTCATGAAATTAAATTTAATTATCTCTTATAATTATTTTCAATCCAAGAGAGAAGGAAGAAATGAGAAAACGTCGGAAAGTAAGAAGTACAGAGGACACAAAGATTTTGACTTTTACTATTCGTAACCATGACTTTCTAATCTCACACCCCCTTTTCTATAACAAAACTTACGTAAAGTCGAAACTATTACGAAAACTACTAAACACACCATAATCCCATAAACAAAACAATCTATTTTGTTTATATAGTTCATTAAATAACCTAATTTAAATTTAATTTATCTTGCATTTTAAGTAAGTCACTTATCATACATTATGAAAATTCATAGCGTTACAATTCTCCCCAACAAGAAAAATTTCGTCCTCGAAATTTCGCTTACCTATAAAGAGATTTGGGTATTGTTCTCGCATCTTGTCTTCAAGCTCCCACGTAGTGTCTCTCGTAGTATCACTCCACACAACTTTAACAAGATGAATGTCTTTTCCCCTGAGTTGCTTCGTCCTCTGATCGTCAACCCTCACAGGTTGAGTTTCATAGGTCAGGTCCTCTCGTATTTGCACAGCATCAGGTTCAATGATATGTGTGGGATCATGAGTGTACTTCCTAAGTTGTGAGACATGGAACACATTGTGGATATTTGACAAAATCGGAGGTAAGGCTATTTGATAAGCAACAGGACCTATACGACGAAGAATCTCATAGGGTCCAATAAATTTAGGAGTAAGCTTTTTGGATTTTATCGCTCTGCCTACCCCAGTCGTGGGTGTGACTCGCAAGAAAACATGATCACCTTTCTCAAATTCAAGGGGTCTTCTACGCTTATCAGCATATGACTTCTGTCGACTTTGAGCAATCTTCATGTTTTCCTGAATTCTCTTGACCTTCTCCGTAGTTTGTTGTACTAGCTCGGGTCCAACAAAATGATGCTCACCATCTTGATACCAACAAAGCGGTGTCCTACATCTTCTACCATACAGAGCTTCAAATGGTGCCATCCCAATACTCGAATGGAAGCTATTATTGTAAGTGAACTCTACCAAGATGATCTAAAACACACGCTCGAAGAAGATCCTCAAGCGATTGAATCGTTCGCTCAGATTGACCATCTGTCTGAGGGTGATAAGCAGAACTAAGTCTTAACTTCGTGCCCAATGCCTCATGTAAACTTTGCCAAAACCTTGATGTGAACCTTGGATCTCTATCAGATATGATGCTAGAAGGCACTCCGTGTAAACGCACAACTTCCTTAATGTACAACTGAGTCAACTTTTCCAACTTATACTTTATATTAATGGGTAAGAAGTGAGCACACTTCATCAACCTATCCACAATGACCCATATAGCATCAAACCCTCTTGCCGTTCTAGGCAAACTCACCACAAAATCCATTGTAATACTATCCCATTTCCATACAGGGACTTCCATTGTTTGCAACAAACCACCGGGTCTCTGATGTTCTACCTTAAAAGACAGATAAAAAGGAACGGATAAGGATGACAAAAAAATTCGCACCCATGGATATCCGCGGATAAAACCCGCAATGGATAATATCTGGGTATCTTTAACGGGTACCCACAGGTAACGGATATGGATATTTTCACTACCCGTTTGTTAACGGGTAGGGACGGGTATCATGGTACTCGTATCTGCGGGTACCCGTTACCCATTAATATTAAAATACTTAAATATTCTTTATATATATTTTTATTTTTACTTATGTTTTGAAGTATAATTTTATGTGGACCTATATTTTAACATAGTTTTATTTAGTTTATACTTTAGAGAGTAATTTTTAGATAATTTTGTTTGGAGCTCACAAAATAAATTATTTATTTATTCATTTTTATTTTTTTAGAATTATCCATGGATATTTTTAATTGTGTAGAATATTTGAATAATTTTTTCTGTAAATATTAAAAAAAAATAGAAAGAAAACATTAGAATAAATAAAAATTAGGCTTAAATACATTTTTAGTCCTTGCAATTTAGCAATTTTTTGCTTTTCGTCTTTGTAATTTTTTTTTGTTTTAGTCATTGCAAATTATGTTTGTTTTGTTTTCATCCTTAAAGGGGTTTAGATGACACTTTTTTCACTGTTCAAAGCGTTTTTTTACTGTTCAAAGCCCTATCTAAACCGCTTTAAGGACGAAAAACAAAACAAACATAATTTGCAAGAACTAAAATAAAAAAAAGTTGCATGGACGAAAAGTAAAAAAATGTTAAATTGCAAGGACTAAAAAGATATTTAAACCTAAAAATTATAATAAAAGTGTTTTTAAAAATTCGCAGATATCTGTGGATATTTAAAAAATCCGTGGGTAGTTGCTTAACAGGTACCCGTGCGGGTAATGGACGGGTACAGGGCAGATATTTATCTGGCGGGGCGGGGCGGGTAGCGGGTGACTACTACCCGTACCTGCCCACGCCTGTTGCCATCCCTAGGAACAAAGGTATAGTAGTACCATAGAAATTCTAAGCTAAAAGTCTATCCTATATTTTGGGGTGGATTGAGGTGGGGAGAAGAGATATAAGGAGAAAAAAAAAGTAGAGAGAGGAAGTGATAAATATAATAAGTGATATGATGTAAAAGAAAGAGAAAGATAAGAAGAAAATCAAGTGAAAATGAGATGGAAAAAAAAAAAAGTGCACCTCTGGACTCAAATATAAGCAAAACAAGACTCAAGTTTGGTAGACTAAAATATAAATAAATTTCAACTAATTCAACTTTGTTCAATGTCATTGTTCCAAAAATACCTTGAAATTCAAATATGAGTACCATCTCTAAAAAATATGGTCAAGGGTAGTTTAGAAAAAATAGTTCTTTTTTTATGAAATCAAGAAAATTAAATGAACTTAACTAACACTCTTAATCAATGTGAAATTATGTATTTTGTTTATATTTAAGTCTAGAAGGAGTATATATTTATAGGTGGAGGCTAGGGTGGGAGATCAACTCATGTCTCCCACAATGGGAGACTTATTTTAAACCATTAGATTTGTAAGTTTTTAAATCATTGGCTGAAATTTTTTCTTTTTCTCCTAATCTTTTCGGATATACCCCTTTTTTTTTTTGTTTCCTCTTCTTCCTCTCTCCTCGTGTGCATTCATCAGACGCATTCTCTAGATCTGGTGGAGCCAAGCGCACAAAAGATAACACTGACAGCAAGCGGTGCAATCGGAGGAGAAACACGCCTCCGCCGGCCCGGTGACTCTCCCGTTGTTGCTAAAGACTCCAGACCCACCTTTATTTATACTTTATTTCTGTCTATTTTTATTCATGTTTCTTATTTCTATCCACTCTATTTCTCATCAATTTCTTTCTTTTCTACACATAAACTTCCGGTGAAAAATTTTGAGTTTGCGAGAAATATTTTGAAATATGATATCATCTACGGGTGCAAAAAAATAAATCTGATCAACCTGATAATCATAGTTCTTCGATGAATCATTTTTATGTATTGTGATCCCTTTGTTCAAAAAGAAGTTTACAACAATAATGTATGCGTGGAGCATGTTTATGTATTGTTACATTCAATAAAGAAAGGAACCTAGCTTTCCCAATTTTCCATATATCTTGACACACAATGGCTCAATTTTTTTATTTTCTTTGCATTTTTTTTTTTTTTGCGATACACTCTACTAGAAATAATTCACATGTTAGCGTCACTAAAAAACTCACAACAACCCCAAAAAAGTTGACGTTAACAGGCAAATTAGCATCTTCCTAGGGCTTGATGGTATGAGAAATTAGCATTGGTCACCATAACTGAAGCTAGCAATTAGCATCGTACAGGGTTCGACGCTAAGGAGGATCAATGCTATTTTTCATTTTTTAAACAGTAGCGTCGATCACATCATACCAACACTATGTTATGTAGGCTTGGTTGAGATTAAGCAATAGCAACAAATTATGATTTGGAACTTGAAGGAATAAAGTTTTAAGAATAAAATTAAATTTTGGGATCAATAAGGTTGAACAACTCACTTTACTTTTTTTTTTTAACATACAAAAGAATATTGTAATTTACCTGTTATAATATTTATTTATTTTTAATGGTATGATTTGGGTTGACCCTACTTATGAGCCTTAATTTATTTAGAATCTAATTGGAGTTGGATATCTAAAAATATTTTTTTAAATATTAAAACAGGTAAATTACAATATTTTTTTTGTATGTTAAGAAAACTAAAGTGATAACGTTTTGTAAATATATAGAAAAATAATGTAAATTACAATATTTTATATGTTATGGAAAAATTGATACTACCTCCGCTATAATAAGGACCGGAGGTAGTATTAATTTTTCCATAACATATATAGGGGGCGATTGTTTTACGGATAACTTTTTTAATCCCGGGGATATTTTTTCTTGTGAATATAACATGAGAATGTTATTTTCGGGTATAATTAAAAAATGTGTTTGGTTAACTATTAAAATAGGTTGAGATTATTTTTTATATTTTTAGACATAATTAAAACATATATTTGGTTTAGTCATTTTTTCTTGGGAATATATATTAAAATTACTAAAATATCCTTATTATGTTAAAGATATTTTTTTTAACAGAGTGATACATCACCTACTTCTGTAGAGGAGTTACATTCAGATTGTCAATATATAATTAATCTGTCATAACTACAACTCTGCAAATCCATAACATGTAATCAAAAAACCTATATAGTAAAGTAACCTCTTCATTTACATTAACACTCATTTCCTATATTGGCTACCCCAATCAATATATCTATCATAAATTTAAATTTGTTGCCAACCTCCCCAAGAACGAAGAAATAATAGCATTGAGAGAGTAGTGGGGTAGTGCGTACAAAGAGGGTATATTTGAATTTTTACTCATAAAGACGGTTCCTGTCCCATGGGAATAAATTTTTCCTACCCCCTCCACGGGATTAAATATTAGTTAAAGGTGGGATTATAGTTTACTCAGGAATAAATATATGCCCGGGATTAAATATTTTATTACTTTGTAACAAACGTAGGATAATTTTTTCTCCTCTTATATTCCCGGGATTAAAAAAGTTATCCGTGAAACAAACGCTCCCATAAGGTCCAAGTTAAAAGTGTGGTTTGGTCTTTTTTATAAGATCCAATCTAAAATGTCTCATGCATTAATTATTTTTTCACAAAAATCCCTTAATTAAAGTCAATTATAGAATGACGTGACTGTGAGATAAACATAACTGATTAATGTTTTTTCTTTTATTCAAGGGGTGGTTTTGAAAAAAAAAATACTAATTCAAGACAAATTTAATGCTCTCAACTACATTAACTAATTTTCTTAATCCTAGTGAATTAGTTATTTGAACCTTATAATAAGGACCGGAGGTAGTATATTAAAACCAACACGTCGTTGGTCACAATAGAACTGGGAATCAGATCCTTTAAGCAAGGTCTCATATTCAAGTCTTGTGGATAGAAAAACGTGATTGAGAAGAAAGACTCTACTAAAAGTGGGCAGCCAATTTCTTGACTGAAATGAGTAGTGAATATTTTGCACCAATGTCATGATGACCTAAAAATTAATATATTAAAAAATTGTTATAAACATTTTCGTAATGTTACCTTAAAAATATTCACCTAAATAAAAATATTTGATGATATATATTTTTTTTTGTAAAATATTAAGTAGCTGCACAACATGCGGGTTTATATCTAGTTTAATGAATCACTATCCTAATTGCTGGAAGTAGACATATTTGCACCACAATTGCTTGAAAAATAAACCATTCAATAAGTCAATAGTGTTTGGACTCAACCGCACTGTGTTTAGCGTTCAATAAAATTTTCCTCACAGCCTGTAAGAAGCAAGCTGTAGATACCACTGTTGGAAATATTTTGTAAAATAAAATATAGAAATAGGAAAACTTGCAGAGAAAATAGAGAGATTAACAATGGAGGAAAATAGCCAATTGAAATTCATAGAATGAGATTGTCTATGTATAGGCTTACAACCAATCTGAAATTCCTAAACAATCTAATCTTCTATAAGATTTATTTGAAATTTAAATTAACTGAAACAAAATATAAAAGATAAAATCTGTAACAATAACAAAACTCTATCTAAAACTTAATCTAAATTCAAAATTCAAGTAAAGTAAAATCTCATATCTCTAACACCACTGTATGTGTTGCTCACTGTAGAGTGACTTGGGAGGTTTGGGTTTGCTTGTAGGGGTTGTGTGTCACTTACAAATGTAATTAGAGTTATAAGACATTCTCTTTTATCAAATTCAGATGACCTGTGAACACAATTTTGTTCCAAGTTGGAGTCTTGGTCTATAATGTTATGAGAACTGAGCTTTTTTAAATGCTAGCAAACTGTTTTTTTCTTTTCTTTTTGTATTGAAGATGAGGTACATTTCAAAATCTTCAAAATAGGTCTGCATGTTCTGTTACTACTAACAATATGACACACACATCGAACTAGTTATAACATGTGTAAGTGTGAACTAGGGCTGACAATGAATCAAACCAACTCGAACATAGTTCGAGACTCACTTTGATAATTGACTCGTTGAACTTGATTCATGAACTAAATGAGTTGAACTCAAGTTAAAAACTGAGCTCGTTAAATAAACGAGGTGAACTTGAGCTATGTATAATTCGACTCGGTTAGTTCATGAACCAACTCGATATATAAATTTATATATATATATATATATATATATATATATATATTAAATTCATATAATTGATTTTTAATTAATTTTATTTCTATATAAAACAAATATAATTTTAATCAAGTGAGTTTGAGCTTAAAAAGAAAGTTCATATCGAACTCAAGCTGAACTGTAAGCCGGGCTAATTCTTATTGAGTCGAGTCAAGCTAAACCCAGCTCAACTCATTTCCAATCCTAGTGCGAACGTAATGAATATTGATAGTATAAAGCTACTCCTAAGAATCAGAATATAACAAGCAAAAAATGAAGCTGTTACAACCCCCTCTTGAAATCCTTGTCATTTGTCTAACATCAGGTACCAAAGGTGAAGTCGAATAAGATTTTGTATGAATATGATTATATCAAATTTTGAGATGCACGTATATGTATGCATATTTATAAATTGTTTATCAGATGTTGGAGGTGATTTTAAATTAGTTATGTTTACATCCAATTTTTACGAATGCATTATATAAGTTAGTAATTAATAAAGGGATTATTTGCCAAGAAATTAGAGATAAATAAATTTAGTGAAATTAGACGTCAATCTATGACTAAAAGGAATTTAGGATACTTACATGTTTCCCTACCAAATTCTTCCTTAGCCAATTTACGTTTAATTGCTTTTAACCTCAATTAAAATACAAAACAAAAGTATTTATTCATTATTACTTAATTCATTAGTTATTTGCTCATTCAAAAGGGTATTTGATTGATTGTGCTAGCTATTAAACCACAATCTTCATTGAAACGATACTCATACTTTGTTACTTGTACTACTATTACACTAATAGTGTCTTCAACAACCTACAACCTAAGAATTTTTTCTTAGAAATATATATTATAATTACTAAAATATCTTATTGTTAAAGTTTGTTAAAAAAAGATTAGAATAAATTACACAAACTTTCCATGAGGTTTGATAAATTACGCGAACCTCCCATCCATTTTGAATACCTACAAAAACCCCCATAAATGTTCACCTAGACTGTGTCTAAGGTGCAAACTCTTTTCTCATCATGAGAAGCAAAGGTAGTCCGTCCGAATTTTTTTTTTTTGAGATTCGTGTAAGGTTACCATGGGAGTGCTTGTGCCAGATTAAATTAAAAAAAAGTATTTTTTTCCTTTCTCTCTCACGTTTTCTTTCTCTCTCTCGCTGTGTTAGTATCTCCGGCCAAACGTTGGCTATCATTTTCCTTTCAGATTGCAACAGAGTATGAACAATTGTCCACTATGAGAAAGCAAGAATATATTGTAAGAGAAAATGTTGAAAAGGGTACCTTGAATCCCAGAAAGGGAGGTTCGATTGTGACGGTGTTGTTGAGGGTCAAGGGTTGAAAACGAGAAAAAGTAGTGGCAGATAGAAGGTGAGAGGGATAGTGGAGAGACAGCCGTCGCCGGAAATCACCTCCGATAGCGGCGCGCGGAGGAGTTCACGGCAAGAAACGGGGCACTATATTTTTTTTTCTTTCTTTTTTTGGTCTTTTCTCCCTCACTGCTTTGAGTGTTCTCTGCCTTTTTTGTTGCATATTTTGGGCATTGTTCTCTATTTACGGTGAGGACTGTAGCATTATTTGGCTACCTTGATGTATTGTTGGTTCGGTTTGAATCTGTTTGAGCACTGTAAATTTTTGTTTTTTTTTTGCTTGTGTTTGTTCTAGGTGATGAGTTTGTGTTGCCTTTTCTTATGTGGACACGATATGTTTGTTGAAATGTCCCAACGATGTTTGCTTAGTTTGGTGACTATAATTGTCTCTAATAATGGATTTTGCTAGTGCACGAATATGAGATGGGATTTGCTGGTATGTAGTTACATGAAGATGGAGGCTGCTGGTAATTCCATAGTTTGCGGTGGGGGAAGGTTTTCCGGTGATTGTGGCGGGGATTGGGATTCCAGGCACTGGGGGAAGGTTTCCCGGTGAGACATTTTTTTTAATTCTGGAACACCATGAGAGAGAGAAAGAAGGAAAAAAAAAAGAAAGAAAATAATATTTTTTCAATTTAATCTGGTGTAGGCACTTCCACCATAGTCTTACACTAATATAAAAAAAAAATTATATCTGACAGACTACAAATGATTTGTACATTTCTGTGGCAGTTTCCCACGGTGGGAAACAAGTTTGCCTTTTCCACCTTAGACATCGTCGTTCACCTAATTATACACAGACATCTCTTAGGGATAACAATTCTACCCAAACCCTATGGGTATTCGCAAAAAATTATCTATGATGGGTAAGGTAATTACCCACTTAATGAGTATGGACTCGGGTACGGATAATTATCCATAAATTTTAATGGGTACGGGTGCGGGTATGGGTACCTTAGTATATAATAATAATAATAATAATAAATTACAATGATCCCCCCTAAGATTTGTCTTAATTACACTTAGCACCCCTCCCTTTTTGATCCCTACAAAAAACCTCCTAATTTTTGGACTTCCATTACACTTACCCCCTGCACGTCTTGGACGTTAGTGATGTTAACAAGAAAGTGTCATGTGAGCGGCACATGTTTGTTAATGATTTTTTTTCCAAAAATACCCTCTTCACCTTCCTTTTGCACTCTTTGCAACTTCCCACGCACGAACCAAAAACGAGAGAGCTAGCTAGTGCAACCAAACAAAAACAAAAACTTTAATATGTCAAACACAAATCCATAAGAGCCCAGCCATGACCACGAATCTTGTTACGAAGTAATACTAACATCGAAAAATAAAAACTAGCAAAAAAATGATGGGTAGAAAAATTGAGAACAAGAAAAGAATTGGATGAAATAGGGACTCGGAATATGGGTGGTGGTATAGCAGGAATATCAAAAAAATCAATACCCTTCAATTTGCTTTCAAAGGGCACATCACCAAATAATCCTAAACAAAGAACAATACCAAGGAATTGAAAACACAGAACAATATCCCACAAATCGGGAATCCCAATTGGAAATTTGGTTCAATAAAAATTACAACAAATTCAATACATGAAAATTACAAAAGCCGTTCCACAAACTCACTAATTTGGGTAAATGAAAATTACAGAAAATTTAATCTTCCAAAATGACGAAGATTGAAAACAAAGATTGAAATCAACGGAGACCTCCTAGTTAATCTCATAATGCACCGATAGCTTACAAACCGCAATAATGGAGGAGATCGAAATCGTTGTGGAATCAACAACGGTGACAGTGCGGAGGCACCAAGCGCAACTGGCGCGTGCTTGCAGGAAGGGCAACAATTAGAGTTGGTGCTGACAATGATTCAGCCGTCGTCGCACCAGCAACACCACCGCTGCGACTTCGAACTGCGACCAAGTCCTTCGCTCACCACCGCGATGTCGTCTTCACATTAGCACACAAACCCACCAGTAAGTCTTCTCCTTTGGCTTCGCTCGCGACCTCTTCTCCTCCATACTCCCTTCATTGTCAGATCTTTTCTCAGATCCAGATTCTTTTGTTAGAGATCTGGGTTTTTTCATATCGGCGATGAAAGCAAAGGAGAAGCTTGAGTGAGAGTTGAACGAAAGTCATCCCCAACCCTGAATGAGGGGCAATTTTGGATTATTAAAAAAAATATTTTTTGAAAATAACTTTAACGGAAGGTGACGCCGTCTGGGACAATGGGGCTTAAAGTAATGTTCTAAAATTGAGGGGTATCATGTGTAATCAAAGCAAACTTCAAGGAGAGTCATTGTAATTTACTCTAATAATAATAATAATAATGTGGGATAAATTTTTTCACCCCTGTATTCTCGGGTCTTAAAAAATTATCCGTGAAACAAATGCTCCCTAAGTGAATGTTTTACACCAGGATTGTATCGTATTAATTTTATTTTGAGTTTGTTTTTTCAAATTTTTAATTTTATAAAAATTGTCTAAATTCAAAATTAATATTATTAATTAGTTTTGAATTTTCTGAGTAATATTGAAATCGTCTAAGTAATATAAAATAAATAACAGTAAATTCAGTCTTATTTCTTTATTTTATTTATAGAAAGAGATATCATAGAATTGGATGAAACTTAGCTTACACATTGACAGAAGTTGTGGTTTGGTTTAATAATGACAAGGCCTTATTGGGGCAATAGTGTGAGTAACAAGGTATCCATGCTAGAGAGGGTTGCGTCCAAAATCAGCACACTATGACTGCATCTAGTTCCTGTCTATGCGAGATAGTTCTTTAAGTATATTGTTAAGTGTTCGATTCCTGATTATGTATATAAAGAATACTTTATTAGAAGAAGAGACAAAATTCATTTTAGTAATCTTTACGTCTTGAAGAAAATCAGTCTCTGACTATTAGTTGGACAATATCCTTAGTACAAAGAAAAAAGAAAAAGTCAGACTCTGGCTTTCCAAACAATTTCCCAAGGAAGTCTCAAGCTGGTATGAGTATTCAGCTCTTGCGCATGGGCAGTTTCACACGTAGTATTTATTTAAAAGGAAAAATTGGAATCTATATTATTTTTTTATTATTTGTAAAAAAAAATTGCAACATGTTTGACCATAATATGAACTGAATATACTGATACACGCATGCATCTACATATTTCTCATTATCCATTTTACAACTCAATATAACTTAAAGGGAAGTCTGAAACAAGGATTTAAAACATCTTCAAATCACTTACTATGCTTTATCACTGGGCTCAACGTGGTTAATGGAGTAATGGACACAGTCCTTATTTTGACACTGCTCGTAAACAAAGAAAGATTGATTCAGAAATACAAAACTGAAATATTATCAAGGGTGTAAATTGTCTTATTGCAGAAGCAAAATCAGTAAAGCATTTTACCTTAGATTTCAGTAGCTCCACCTAAGAGTTCTGTATCTCTTCCCTTCACGGTGTTCATACACAAAATCAAGCTGGGGGATGATCCTATAAAGCATCTCATCTACGTGTTTGGAATACCACAACCTCCATCTACTCCAGAAAATAAGGGGGAACATGAAAACTCCAAAGCCAAAAATACATCCCAACTCTACACTTAAAAAATTCCAATCAATTGAACTCTCAGTGTGGGAATGAGATGTTTCAGGCGTTGGCACTCCATTGCTGCAATTATGGGTCAGTGGAGGTCCACATAACTCTACATTCCCTTTAAATGAATCAGCATCAAATGATTGAATTTGAGTACCCTTAGGAATTTCACCCACCAGGTGATTATACGAGAGATTCAAATATGCAAGAAAAGATAGACTTGCAAGCTCTGTAGGAATTTCCCCATTCAAAGAATTGTTTGACAAGTCTAAAGACTCAAGATTCTTCAAACTTCCAATAGATGATGGGATATGGCCTGAGAGGGCATTATTTGACAAGTTAAGAGCATTCATTGCCTTGAACTGCATTAGCTCATTAGGTATTTGACCCTCAAAATTGTTGCTTGACATATCCACGTAAGTGAAGGCCCTTTCGATTCTGTCGAATTTCATTTGTTGACCTTTGTTAGTGATAAGAATTGAATTCTGATATCGAGAAAGATCCACTGCATAAGAATCCGAGGATCCCTGGTCAAGGATAGAGCGAGATATGTTTGTAACAAGTTTAGCTAATTTTGCTGCAATATTTTTGTCCAATAGTGACAATAAATCCTTAAAATTTTTGGGATCATAGTGATCAAAGATATCCATAAATAAGTGGCCAAATTCTGATCCAACATTAACATTGTCACGCATCATTGCTTTCCAACTGTTTAATAGTGCTCCTGGTATTGCACCACTGAAATTATTGGAGGCTACATCAACAATATGGAGCATTTCCCAATCACCACTGCTTCTTGGGCATCCAATTGACCCGTGAAGTTTGTTTAACCGTAAATCCATGATTCTTAAGGTGGAAATATTACTTAAGAAACAAGGAAATTTATCAGTTAATAAATTTCTTCGAAGGTTTAGGACTTGTAGCTTCTGGCAATTGGCTAAAGATGTTGGGATGGTACCCTCCAAGAGATTGTCATTTAGGTCCAGTAACTTTAGAGTGCATGAAGTTGGCAGAGTATTTGGAATATATCCTCGAAGTTTGTTTCCACCAAAATTCAACACCCTTAGAGTGCTACTCAGAGTAGTAATACACTTGGGAATCATCCCGACAAAGTTATTGTGAGAAAGATCTAGTAGGTGAACACTTGAAGCATTGCAAAAGGATTCATGGACTTGTCCCTTAAAACTGTTGTTTGAAAGAAACAACAACCTTATGAAGAGGAGACGATTTCCAATGTCCACTGGAATGTCAGAGCTGAATCTATTGTTTGAGTAGTCCAAATAATTTGCAAACTTCGGAATGAAAGGAAAAGGCCCTTGCAGTTGATTGAAACTAAGATCCAGAAGCATAATGTTTGAACTAAAGTTCCAGTCATTTCCTTCCAAATATGTCAGAAGATTTTTGGAAAGATTCAAATGAACAAGATCTTCAAGTTGCCAAATCCACTTAGGTATTGGTCCTTCAATCTCGTTGCTAGATAGATCAAGATATAATAACGTAGACTGATTTGTCAAGAAACTAGGAATTCCTCTCAACTTACAGGAAGCCAACATTAGATGTCTTAGTTCAGGAAAGAGAGACAGGTCACGATCATCCCTGAAGTTTATATCAATTGACAAATTGTTATGTGAGAGGCCTAGTGTAGTTAAATTACTCAGTCTGAGAATCTTGTCCATTTGTAATGTGCCATTAAACTTGTTTGAATTAAGTTGAATGACACGAAGTGTTCTCTGGTTAAAAATAGATGCAGGAATAGGCCCTTCAAAATTATTGTTATTTAAATCAAGCATCTCTAATATAGGGGAGGCAATCACAAACTCATGCAAGACACCATTGAGTTGATTAAAGGGAAGTTTAAGTTCTCGCAAATATGGGAGTTTAAGGAGAGACGAGGGAAAACTCCCATTGAAAAAGTTAAATCCTAAATCAATACTGAAAAGATTTTTAAGGCCCTCGAAATGACTGGATGGTAATACCCCACTTAAATGATTATCAAAGAGGCATAAATATGTGAGATTCTTGGACATATTAAAAGAAGGGAGTGGACCTGAAAAGTTATTGGAAGACATGTCTAGATAAACCAGTTGGGTGAGTTCTGAGATTGAACCAGGAAGTGTTCCATTAAATTGGCAGTAAGATAGATCAACTGTAGATAACTGCCTCAGATTGGAAATTGCATCTGGAAATTTTCCTGAGAAATTTGTATAGCTAAGATTCATGCCATGAAGAGAACCATGTGGTGGGAAGTTTGGCAAAGAACCCCCAAGATCTTGATTGCCTGAGATGTCAAGGACCTTCAGTGTTGGTATTTGAAAGATATCTTTGGGAAAAGAACCATGCAAGCCACAACTTCTGAGCTCTAGTGTTACTAAATTGGAGAAATTTACAAAGGATTCTGGCACTGTGCTTGACATATTGTTGTGGCTCAATTTTAGAACAGTGAGTGACAGAAGCTTTGCTAGTGAAGAATCAATAGGTCCAGAGAGATTGCATGATGACATGCTCAGAACACGCAGCTTGTGCAATGAAGATAAAGCGCGACACCATTCTTGTCCTTTGGCAGATATTACTACACCATCTAGATATAATTCTGTGATATCTGTAAGGTTTTGTAAAAGCACTCCTATATTTGGCTTCTCAAGTTTAATTAATGAAGAAGACAAATCAAGAGTAACCAACCTTTTGAGATGAGAAATCTCATGTGGAATCTGCCCTTGGAAGCCAGCATTAGACAAGTTTAAATACCTCAGATTATTCAACTTGTACAGCTCTGTAGGAATCACCGAATGAAAGTTATTGAAAGCCAAATTCAAGCTTTGTAGATATTGAAGGCTGAAAAGAACACTGGAATTAACAAGCCCTCCTGAGATAGACTCCTCACTGAGATCAAGGGCTATAACACGCCCCTCGTTGCATGTCACCCCATGCCACTGGCAACAATCTTCACTTTGATTCCAATGAGTAAGCTTTTTGGATTCTGTAGGGTTAAATATTAGGTTGTTTTTCAAATGGAGCAACATGGAACACTGATGGCCGAGAAAATAACCATTTGCTGGAAAGATGATGGCAATATGGTTTATTAAACAGAATGGTATCAAGAAAAGCCACAAGAGCGTGTGTGCTCTCATAGTGAATTCTGAATTTTTGAGAAAATGGTGTGTTATAGTAAGAAGGATGGTAAAGAGATATTTTGTCATTTGAAACATCTATATCTCCTTTTATAGACTACAAAAGATGTACTATATTGATCATATCAATCTCCTGAGTCTAACACGCACTCAAGTCTTTTTTGAAGCACAAGAACCGCTACTACCAGCGTATGATCTTTTAGGTAAGTCATATAATTTTATATTAATATAATTAGTTATATTATATGTTAAAAAGGTATTTAAAATTTTATCACACTACTTAAATTAAGTAGCTTAACAAAGTTTTATTTTTCCTTTCAAATATCTATATTAATTATTAAGATTATTTCATCAAAAACAATTAATAAAAAGTCATAATATAAATTGATCTAATTGTAATAAATTTCTAATTAAGTGTTTACAATTTTATTAAGAATTATTTTTAAAAGAAAATGGTTTTGTCTATCATGGGGGTTTCGTTTTATGCCACCATGATTTTTTATATGTTTTTTTTTTCCTTTTTAATATATTTGGCATGCTGCATTGGGTAGTGTGGAGGGTGTTGATCTAGTTGGGATGTTCTTCGTTATGTGATGCTTAGCATGCCTTCTTTTGCTAAATAAAAAAATAGTTCAATTAATTAGTATGTTCCTAATGGTAATTGTTGTGGGGTATGTGAACGTGGGAAGCATTGAATTGTTAAATCATAATGTTGATATAAAATGGTTGAGTACCATTAATTCCCACTTTCAAGTCATCATGCCGAAATATATATTGGAAGTTTTTTTCCCCCATATTTTGTCAAGATGCCACATGAGAAATTTTCAAAAGTAGATATTGTCATATCAAGGATGTCTTAATTCTTGAAATTTTCATTACAAAATTTTAAAATAATAAAAATTAAAAACATAGTTTAATAATTTTAAGTTATAAAAAATAATTAAAAAGATGATAAAATAATAGAAATTTACATATTATGTTAACCTGAATAAAAGTTGAGTATAGCTACATTAAATATTCGAAAAGAAAATAACAATGATCCTATTCAACTTGAGTGTAATAGCCTCCTATAGAAAATACGTGTAATCTCTAAAACAACTTCCATGGTAGTCAATAAAAATTAAGGGTAAAAATATCCAACAAAAAATGTATATCAAAATGAGATATTATAATAGTTATAGATATATTTTTTTAAAGAAATCCTATACTACATACATACCTGTTATGTAGGTTCAGATTTTCTGTTTTGATTTTTAAAAAAATTAAAAAGAGAAATGATAGGAACACACTCTCTGATACACTCCTCCAAACACACTCTCTTTTATTGGTTAAAATTTATTAAAAATAACAAAATTTGTGGGTCTCACATTATAATTAATGATTCTCTTTCTTGATTTTGTAATTTTCAATCAATTTTAACAAATTAGAGAGTGTGTTTAGAGGAATGTGTTAGAGAGTGTGTTCCTAACACTCCTCAATTAGAAATCAATAACATCTAAGCGTGCATTAGGCTTCCTTAAAAAAAAAAAAAAAACAATTGCAATAGGCATTTTCCGTCTTACACGTCGGGTTCCCTACCAGTTCAGATTTTACGTACCCAAAATTGCCCAAAATAGTAAATTGTTTTTTATATATCTATTCGATAAATATTTTTTAATATTATTTTGAAAAATAAAAGCCTATTAGAGTTACTTCTTTGCATGCAAGAGAGGTTTGTCTCCCACGAATATATTTTCAACAATTTTTTTAAAAAAAATTGAGAAATTTCATTGTATTGAGAAATTTAGGTTATCTTCCATATATTCATCCGAAAATCAAAAGTATGATTCAATTTTGTTGAGATTTCAAATGCTTGGACTTAGTCAGTTGTCATTTTCTCCAGTCTTTCACGTAATTGTGGAAGAAAACATTGTGCAAATAACAAACAATGAAATTACAAAGTGGAAGCTAGTGCATGCTTCAAGTCCACGGAATCACAGTTTTTCTTATATACATTTTAAGTGTTCTTTCATTGGTCAACTGCACGTGAAATTCAGATATGTTCGGAATAAATATTTAATTTTATATAATAAAAATTTATAACAAATAAATATTTTAAATATATAAATTATATTATAAATTTAAATATTTTTGCACATTTAAATTATAGTTTGATTTTATAATGAATAATTTGTGATATAAAGTTATTTTTAATTCTTGATATTTTTAAAAAATATTGAAATTCAATTTAAAATTGTGGTAAAAAAATAAATTCATAGAGATAGGTGATTAAGAAAAATAAATATAGAGATAAAGATAAAAGAAGGATAATTGGATGAGGTAAGTGGAGAAACACTTTTGCTAACTGCTTGAGTAGTGTGTAAAATGCACATTTAAAAGTTTGTGATCATCGATTATGTCAGGGCAAGCAGTCTGTGATAATCGATTATAAAGTCTCGTAATTGATTTCAGAGGCTCATGATCCATTATGGGGAGTTCAAAGTTTCTGTTTTGTTGGCAATGGTTCTGTGATAATCGATTACAAGATTCTGTAATCTATTACAACATAAAAAAAATGGTTTCTAATGCATTTTTACTGGTTTTAATTTATCATCTTTTGTTGTAATCGATTTACAAGCAAGCCCTATTTTAAAAAAATGAAGGAAAACTAGTTCTGTTCGGTATTAATGCATGATTTTTGGGGTTTTAGGGTTCTAAGATTTCAACTCAAGAGGGGAGAAATGAAGAGACGGAAATAGGAGAGGAGGACCCAAGCCATTGTAGAGGACCCTTGAGTGCCTTCTTATTTAGGCAAATGCTTCCCTCTTGTCTTTCCCCACCCTTATGGTTGATTATTTCCCTTCCGTCCCCTTTTTACTATTTTTGCCCTTGGTAATTTCTAAATCACATATCCGTTTTAATCTACATTTTTTTTATTTCTATCTCTAAATTAAATTTAATATTTTTTTAAAAAAATTACTATAGTTAAAAAAATTATATCACAATTTCTTTTTTATTGTAAATCTAAATTTAAAAATATAATTTTTATATTAATTTAAAGACATTTATTTATTATAATATAATATAATTAATATCTTAAAAATATTTATTTATTATAAATTTTAATTATAGAAAATAAACACTTATTATGTGAATTAGAAACACTAGTTATAGATAAACATAAACAATATACAATTTTTTCGTAATTATTTTATTCCTATTAGAGTATCGTTTCTTCCAACTGATTCATTTGTCTCTCTCCGTCTCTCTCGGGTCGCCTACGTTTGCGTCAACTTTCTTTAATTTCCAAATGACTTTATATCTTGTTTCTTGTTTTCCAATTGTGTGGGCCAAAAAGTTACTTCTCCTGGAATCTAATTTATCTTCGTGACGAAGACCCATCAAAACCTTTGCGTCAACGTTCTTTCATTTTCCAAATGACTTGATATATCTTGTCTCTTCTTTTCCATTTCTCTCTGGACCAGATCTAGATACAGTTCTCGTGGAATCTAATGACCCATTAATTCCCCCTCTCATATATATATATATATATAGTGAGATGACTGATCTTATATGAGAGTGAAATGAATAAATATTGATCATTAGATCTTATTTGAATGTAAAGATTAAAACACACTAAGTCATGTGAGTTTTTTAAAAAGTGACATGACTTTTTTAAATAGTAACATAACATTAAATTTTGACCCTCCATGTATGGTTATATGGTCCAGATTTAACCATTTCAGTCTCATATAAAATGCATTCCTCTCATAATAAGATGTCTTTCTCTCATAAGATATATATATATATATATATATATATATATATATATATATATATATATATATATATATATATATATATATATATATATAAAGAGAGAGAGAAAGAACTGATTTGTAAATTACTTGTATTTTTTAAAATAGTCATGTGACCAGGCTGATCCAAGGGTGAGACCAATAAAGCCCTTTTTCTTTAAAAAAAAAAAAAAAAAAAAAAAAAAAAAAAAAAGAGTGCAAGGACATTTCAATAAGGACTGCAATTCCAATTAGGTTGCCATCCAGCCCTCATCTATCATTTGCAACACATCATAATATCATTAACTTTAAAAAGAATACAGAAAACATGTGGGGGGTGGGAACATAGACCAAACCCATGGAAATTATTTAAATCTAAAATTTGGAAGAGTATGTCTATTCCGAAAGAAGTCCTCCTCCCTAATGAAAATAGGAATTGAATCAGATCAAACCATACCATGTATATTAATTATTTAGGTTACCTGAAATCTAGGTCATCATTCTTTCGTCCTAAAACAACAACACTATAATTTGATGTAAGTAGTCCTGCTATATTAACATTCAAGTTTTTGACACTAGTTCTTATGATTGAAGTTATAATGTAGACAGTAGACCTGTTGAGCTTTTTAACAAACAATTATAAACTTCATTGATATTTCATAGGCACTTCAAGGTACTAAAAATATGAGGAGATTTTTAAGTTTAGAATTTTTACATGCTCAGATGGCTCCTTTTGTGTTTTTTATTCTGTTTTATAAAAACATTATTTTAGCTAAAATAAAATTGTTTTGCAAATAATGATATCAATAATTGTGATCGATTGGCTGGCTAGTGTGCATCCATCTGTTTTGTTTCTCAACAAGCTTAAGAAATTGGATCTAAGCATATGTGTTTTCCATACCAAATTTAAAAGCAATATTCATCCAGTGAAGCAAATCATTAATTTTGTTTGAAAGCCGCCTTAATTGCGATCACCCGTGATCCATCTTAGTTGCGGATTCTTTGGGCTGCCTTAATTGCAGCGTTGAAGGTGGTGTATTTAGTCCTACATCGATTGGTGTCTGTTTTGTTAGGTAGTAGTTTGTTTTCTGTTTGCTCTTCTTTTTCCCCATAATAAAAAAAATGATGAAAGAGATCTTTGGAGTTAAAAAATAGTTACAAAAATTAACAAAAGAAATATTTGAAAAATATATGTTAAATAAAATATAACTCGGAGCAAGAAAGTAGAGAGAAAAGTAGAGAAGAAGAAGAGACTAGAGTTTAGAGAGAATGATAATTGTGTGTATTCTTTCTAGGAGGAGTAATCTATTTATAGATACAAGAGATATCTGAGAAGTTACAAAAGATAAATAAAAATAAGGAAAAATCATAAAAGATAATACAAAAAGATATGGACAGTCACAAATAGATTATTCATAACACTCCCCCTTGGATGTCCATTATTTAAGAATGTGCCTCATTAAAACCTTACTAGGAAAAACCCTGTGGGATAAAAACCTAGTGAAGGAAAAAGAGTACATCATCCTTCAATACGTTATCACCTGCCTCATTAAAAACCTTGCCAGGAAAACCCAATGGGACAAAACCATGGCGAAGGGAAAAAGAGTGCAGAACGTATTTATTTCTCCCCCTCATGTAGACAATCATCTTTAAGATGGTAAAGTCCAATCTTGTCAACCAGTTGCTCAAAAGTCTTCCTTGGCAATGACTTTGTAAAGAGATTTGCTAGATTTTCACACGAACGAACTTGTTGAACATTTATGTCACCATTCTTTTGGAGATCATGAGTGAAAAAGAATTTTGGTAGAATATGCTTTGTTCTATCTCCTTTAATGTATTCTTATTTCAACTGAGCGATACAAGCAACATTGTTTTCACATATGATCGTTGATGCCATTTTTCCTGAGGATAAACCGCAAGTTTCTCGCACATGTTGAATTACAAATCTCAACCAAACACATTCACGACTTGCCTCGTGTAATGTTAAAATTTCTGCATGATTAGATGATGTTGCTGCTATGGTTTGTTTCACAGACCGCCATGAAATGACTATACCACCACATGTAAATAAATATTATGTCTGTGATCTACCATTATGAGGATTTGATAAATAACCTGCATCTGCATAACCAATTAGATTTGACTTTGAAACATTTGAATAAAACAAGCCCATGTCCATAGTGCCTCTAAGATAATGAAGTATGTGCTTCACTCCATTTGAATGTCTTTGTGTAGGTGAAGAACTATATCTTGCTAATAAATTAACTGCAAATGATATATCGAGTTGTGTATAATTAGCAAGATACATTAATGCTCCTATAGCACTTAAGATATGGTACTTCAGGACCAAGTAGTTCTTCATCCTTTTCTTTAGGTCTGAAAGGGTCATTGTTCACATCTAAAAACCTTACAACCATTAGAGTACCTTTTAAGCACCTTTGTTATATAGAACCTTTTATATGCACCTTTTAAGCACCTTTTAAGCACCTTTGTTATATAAGTTTGTTGATGCACAAAAATTCTGCCTTTTGAATATTCAATTTGTAATCCCAAGCAAAATTTTGTCATTCCTAGGTCCTTCATTTCAAACTCTTTCTTTAAGCAATCTATGGCTTTTGGAAGCTCTTCAGGAGTTCTAATGATATTTATGTCATCTACATAAACAACAATTATGGCAAATCCATTTTCAGATATTTTTTTTTCATGAAAATACATGGACAAATAGGATCATTTTTATATCCTTCCTTAAGCAAATACTCACTAAGACGATTGTACCACATGCGTCCTGATTGCTTTAATCCATAAAGAGACTTATTCAATTTGATTGAGTAATCTTCTCTAAAACTTGCACTGTTGGGCAAATTAAATCCTTCGGGGAGTTTCATATAAATGTCATTTTCCAGAGAGCCATACAAATTGGCTGTAACAACATCCATTAGATGTAAATTGAGTCCTTCATGAGCAACCATTAAATATAAAAATACTTACATCCACTACAGATGAATATGTCTCTTTAAATTCAATATTGGGTCTTTGTGAAAATCCTTAAGCAACTAGTCGTGCTTTGTATCTCACAATTTCACCATTCTCATTTTGCTTTTGCACAAAACCCATTTGTATCCAATTAGTTTTACACCTTCAAGGTGTATGGACTACAGGTCTAGAAATGACTCGCTTAGCAAGCGAGTATAATTTAGCTTCAATAACATCTTTCCATTTTGGCTAATCATTTCTTTGTCGATAATCACTAATGAACTTTGGTACTTGATCATCAATATCATTTATTTCATTTAGCGCTATATTATATGCAAACACTTCGTCAACATTGACTTCATTTTGGTTCCATCATACCATTCATGACATAATTTAAGATATGAGATATCTTTATTTTCACTAATTTCAGGTACCTGAGTTCTTCTGGAACTAAAATATTAATTATGTCAAAGAAATATTTTAAAGTTTTCATAGCCTCAATTTAGCCATCTTACTTTTCAGCTCCTTTTCTTGAGGATTTTTCATCTTTGGAACCAATGGGTCTACCACACTTCAAAATTTTTAGTCCCTAAACTTTTTCAAAATTTGATTTTTAGTCCCTAAACTTTAGTTTGACTGGTCAAGGTCCCTAAACTTTTAAAAATTCGGTTTTTAGTCCCTAAACTAGTTTGACCGATCAAAGTCCCTAAACTTTTTAAAAATTCGGTTTTAGTTCCTAAACTTTTTCAAAATTCGGTTTTTAGTCCCTGAAATCTCATTAATTCAGGGACTAAAAACTGAATTTTGAAAAAGTTTAGGGACTAAAAATTGAATTTTTAAAAAGTTTAGTTTGTTCAGGGACTAAAAATGGAATTTTTAAAAAGTTTAGGGACCTTGACCAGTCAAACTAAAGTTTAGGGACTAAAAATCGAATTTTGAAAAAGTTTAGGGACTAAAAACTTAAGTAACCCTAAATTAAATTACTGGATAGACTTTATCATCACCCCAGTTACGCATCTAGTAGGACTATAAGTTAGTTAATTTGATACCAACATTTCAGACAAGCATACTGTGTTAATAGTTCTCACAAGTTTGTTGTGCTCAAGTACCACAAATGCAAGATAAATATAATGATGCTAACACGTTTTCCACAATTTAGGGACTAAAGTTTGGGCATTTCAAAAAATATAGCGATTAAAACCAATGTTTTAAAAGTTGGAGACAAAAATAAACATTTAAAAAAAAATAAGGAACTAAAAGTAACATTAACTCTAAATTAAACAATAGTAATATATGAATAATGTGCTTCATTGATCAATCTCTATTTTGGTTGTATAGGACCGAAGTTGAGCTGCTTGGAGAAATCGTCAGCATTGTTAATCTTGTGTTGATGAGGTTGGGCAAGCATCCACTTCATTTAAAAAGAGTTATAGGAATTGAAAAACCGATTAAGTATTTAGAATCATAGTTATATCATGAGTCAAAAAATGTCCGTGGTATTGGAATCTGGGGTATGGGTGGTGTTGGAAAGACAACCATTGCAGAAGAAATATTTAACAAACTATATTTTGAATACGATGGTTATTGTTTTTTGGAAAAATGTAAAGGAAGAATCAAGAAGACATGGAATAATTTCTTTGAAGGAGAAACTTTTTTCTACCCCACTAGCAGAAGAAGTGAAAATGAACACAGCTAATGGATTGTCAAGTTATATTAAGAGAAAGATTGGTCGTATGAAGGTTTTAATTGTTCTTGATGATGTGAATGATTCAAATGTACTAGACAAATTATTTGGAAACTGTGATTGGTTTGGACCAAGTAGTGGAATCATTATAACAACGAGAAACAAGCAAGTGCTTATTGCTAACAAAGTTGATGATCATGATATATACCACGTTGGGGTTCTGAACTCTAATGAAGCACTTGAGCTTTTTAGCTTATATGCCTTCAACCAAAATCAAAATCATTTTGATATGGAGTATTGTAAGTTATCAAAGAGGGTAGTCAATTATGCCAAAGGCATTCCATTAGTTCTTAAAGTTTTGGGTCATCTTCTTTGTGGAAAAGATAAGGAAGTATGGGAAAGTCAGCTAGACAAACTCAAAAAGGTGCCAAATACAGATGTCTACAATGCAATGAGATTGAGTTATGATGATCTAGATCGCAATGAGAAAAATATTTTTTTAGATATTGGGTGTTTCTTCAAAGGATTGAATTTGAAAGTGGACCGCCTAAAATTTTTATTGAAAGATGATGAAGGGGATAATTCTGTGGTTGCTGGATCAGAAAGTTTGAAAGATAAAGCTCTTATAACCATTTCTGAAGATAATGTAGTATCTATGCACGATATCATACAAGAAATGGCTTGGGAGATTGTTCGCCATGAATCTGTCAAAGACCCTGGAAGTCATAGTCGATTGAGGGACCGTAATGACATTTACGAAGCATTAAGAAATAATAAGGTGGAAGCCTAAATTAAATATTATATGTTTTTTATAACAGTTTTATTTTTTTTTGTGGGAAATGTGGTTTCTGATGATGTTAAAATTTTTGTTTTACTGTAATGGCAGGGGACTGAGGCCATAAGAAGCTTAAGAGCAGACATGTCAGAAATTGGGAAGCTGAAGTTAAGCCCTGACATATTTACTAAGATGAGCAAACTAAAATTTTTGTATTTTGCTGGCAAATATAATCAAAGTGGTTTTCATCTTCTTCCTCACGGGCTTCAATCTTTCCCAGTTGAGATAAGATATCTTGTATGGAAGCATTACCCTCTAAAATCCTTGCCAAAGAATTTTTCTCCCGAAAACCTTGTTATATTGGACTTGTCATATAGCCAAGTCAAAAAGCTTTGGGGTGGAGTGCAGGTAAAAAAATATGTTTTCATTTTGTAATTTTCTCCCAATTCAAAAACTAAAAATTAACAACTTAAGCTCATATGTGATGTCTTCATTTTTATTATTTTGTTATAGAATTTGGTGAATTTAAAAGAAGTCTTGGTCTCTGGTTCTAAAAACTTGAAGGAGCTGCCAGACTTTTCAAAAGCCACAAATCTTGAAGTGTTAGATATCAGAGCTTGTCCTCAGTTGACTAGTGTGAGTCAATCTATTTTCTCTCTCAACAAGCTCGAATGATTGAATCTACGTAATTGTACGCTGACTAAATTTATAAGCGATAACCATTTAAGCTCCCTTAGTTATCTCAATCTTGGAATGTGCGACAAGCTGAGGGAATTTTCAGTGACATCAGAGAATATGTTTCTCCCAGATTTATCATACACTAATGTCAATGCATTACCCTCATGGGCCTCATCTTTTGGACATCAAAGCAAGCTCGAAAGTTTATGGTTAATGGGCAGTGTCCTCAAGAGCCTGCCTTTAAGCTTGAAGAATCTTACAAGACTGCTAGTTTTGGATGTTCATAGTTCCAAGAAGCTTCGTACTCTAACAGAGCTTCCCCCAGCCCTTGAATTCCTAGATGCCACTGGTTGCACATCATTGGAGACTGTATTGTTTCCATCAATTGCTGAACAATTCAAGGAAAATAGGAGATATGTTGTTTTCTGGAATTGGTTGAAATTGGATAATCATTCTCTCAAGGCTATTAAGTTAAATGCACATATTAACATGGTGAGAATTACGTACCAACATTTATATGCACCAGTTAAAAATTACGGTGATTACAAAAGTCGTTCTGGACTTTATGAGCAGGCAATGTATGTATATCCAGGAAGCAGAGTTCCAGAGTGGTTGGAATATCAGACAACAAATGATTATATAATTATTGATCTCCCTTCTACTCCGCGCTCCTCTCAGTTGGCTTTCATTTTTGGCTTTGTTATCTCTAACCCTAACCCTAACCCGAAGACAATTGGGCATGAATTTTCAGTTTATATCACTATCAGTGTTGATGAAGATGAAAGTAAAAAGGATAGTTTCGACATCTACTTGAATGGCCCTCATATCTGGTTTGCATCGGATCATGTGTGTGTGGTTTATGACCAACAATGTTCTCACTTCCTAAACAGTAAAGCCAAAATTCTGACAAGGCTTAAAATCAAGGTTAAAGCAATGGCAACAGGCGTAGCTCATGGATTAAACTTAAGAGGGTTTGGGGTCAGGCCTGTAAACCCCTCAGCATATCACAATTTCATGGAGTACATAAATGCCACCATGTATCACAATTTCGTTCAACAAATAAACACCTCAGAAGATCACAGTTTCATTCAACAAATGGAAGTGTTTCATGCTATGTATTTAATTGATATGTTTGTTATCATCCTCTGTATATCCTTTTTGTGGTTAAGATGTAGAACGTCACAACAGGCATCACTACAGAACTGTAAAAAATATTTGAAAAATAATTGAAGTTGAGTCACCAATAAAGCTTATTTGATTCGAAAAATATTGGAAAAATCTTTTAGAAAAGTTTGGATGACAAAAACAGGATAAATTTGGAAGTCAATTTCCGTATAGGGAAATGTGGATACTTAGGGTGTGCATGATTGTGTCTTTGTTTTAGTTTTTAAAAACTATTTTATGAAATAATTTTTAAAAAATAATTTTTAAAAATTAGAAGTGGGATAAGAAGATTAGATAGTGTGCATGATTACATGAATAATAATAATCTGTAAGCAGAAAATAACTTCTGTTTGTTTCCTGTCTTAAAAAGTTCTTTAATTTGTTTTTAAAAACAGGAAAACATTTTTTTTTATGAAAGTAGATTTTGAAAATTATCTTCAAAACTAATATTTTATTTATTTATTTTTAAAACAAAGAAATCAAAACATCTTTAACTTGTTTTGGTTTTATATTTTTAGTTTTCTATTATTCATATTTTTTTATACTTTTTCAACGTCTCTCACTTCTATAATTTTAAAATGGTTTTTGAAAATTACTTTATAATACAGTTTTTAAAAATGAGAAAACAAGAACAGAAACATTGGGGACAAAAATGATCCTTTTAAATACATGTGTATCTATTTTCGTTTCGTCACATTTAGCAATTGACGGCAAGAACTAATTTGAAGTTACTTGAAAATGTTAGGGACTAAAATGAAGCTTCTAAAATATAAAAGACCAAACTGAACAAAAACTAAAACATAAAGAACCAAATATGTATTTTAGCTTTAAAATTTTAATTTAGACTTAACATATACATTGTTTATTATTTTTAAACAGTTTTTATTATTTTCAAAATAAAAAAGGAGACAAAAAACAATGTTTACACAGGTATCCCTCATCCTCTCGACACATTACTCTTAACTACTCCCTCCGTTCCAAAACTCTTGATGTTTAAGGTTAATGCACATAGCTTTCGAAACATTTAATACTACTCACAAACAATACATTTAGTCTAAAATACTCTCATTTAATATCTATGATGGAAGTAGTTGTGAAAATCTAGGTCATAAATAGGGGTATATGCAGAAGAAAATAATTATCAACTTGAAATATGTAAAACATTAAGAGTTTTGGAATAAAAACAAGAAGTTAAAACATCAAGAGTTTTGGAACAAAGGAAGTATAATGATTCATCATAAAGATGGAGCAGGCATGAGGCAATTAAAGTCATCTATTCAAAAGTTTCCAATTTTTCTTGTCAGGTGAAAAGTCATTTTCAAAGTGATCGAATGACACAGCGCAAACAATTAAGCTCTAGCAATTGGGGGCTGTACATTCTCTTCTGGTTGTTAGAGATATCCTTCGGGAAGATCAATCAAGACAACAGTAAATTTAGAATATGGCTGTATTTGCTGCAGATTATGCCAAATTTTTGCTGTTATGAGTAAAGAAATTAAAGATCAATGGCAGGAAATAATTATTAGTTAATGGTCTGCATACCACTACAAAGACAAGCTTTTGCGCATTAGGTTCTTCTCTGGGAATGTCTATGTATCACGAGGCGTGTATATGTCTTTCAGTCTTGGTATATTGATCTTGTAATAGCTGGGCGTGGAGTTATGTAAATGCTTAGTGTGTTTGTTTTACTGGTTGCACAACTTTCAAAGCTTACAAATGGAAAAGTATGTCTCTAGATGGATTGAATTCAATGGCCATTTGAACGTACTGAATGTAAAAACAAAACAAACGTACCTTTAGTATGTGCTCTCTTCCTTTAACTAAGTTGAGTCATACATGAAAGATGGTGTTATTGTAATAAAATGCCAAATTCGTGGAAGCTAGACTTTTTCAATAAGACAAAAAACTAAGAGAAAAAGTCGTGCATTTAATTTGATGCCTTTAATGTTCTATGACGTGCATTTAAACCCAGACCGTCTAGGAAGTATCATTATTTTTTAAATGCTATAAAAAAATTAAAGGCTTAAATATGTTTTAGGTCGCTGATAAATTAGTGAATTTTGTTTTGGATCACTAATAAATGTTTTCTTTGCATTGAGTCTCTAATAAAACAAAAAAAAATGTTTTTGGTCCTTGTTATTTTGTTATAGTCCTTCTAACATATTTATTTTTTCATTTGAGTCCTTATAATATTTTGTTTTTTTGTATTAGTCCCTTTGAAAAATATTTGATAGGGACTCATAACAAATGTTCTACATATTTTAGGGACAAAAACGAAAAAATAGATATATTTGAAGGACTAAAACAAAATAACAAGGATCAAAAATTTTTTTTTTATTAGGGACTCAACAAAGAAAAAAATTATTAGAGACTCAAAATAAAATTCGCTAATTTATCAGAAACCTAAAACATATTTAAGCCAAAATTAAATTAAGAATGCTTTAAAATGCTTGCTAGCATTATTTAAATTTGCGAAGTCCACATGATGACACTTAATTACGAAAGTGCATCTCACATATGGTTCTTACAGATCATTCCTGTAACACTGTGATTTTTCGTAACATATATAAAGTGCTTGATAAATACCGCAAAAAGGAAATTGAATTTAAATTTATGATAATTATAAAAGAATTAATAAATAGATAGTTTTGTTATGTGCTATAGTGTTGTTGATAATTTTCATGTATGGTTGGGCTTAGAAAGTAAGGTTGTTGTTAGGACTTTTACTTGAATTCCTTGAGTTATAGGAAAGAAAGAAAAAATAATAAGAGAAGGGGGTGTTCTTAGAGGAAACATAGGTGTTAATAGCAAAAGTTCAAATTACTCCCAAGCTTAAACGTTGAAAAGCTTCTCTCGTCCCTTATCTCGCTCATTTCTTTCTTCCTTGCTAAGCTTCTCCTTTTTCTCACGAGAGCTTGAGTTTTGTGGGTACTCAAAGAAAGCTATGATTTTTTGTGTTCCTAGAGCTTCCTTGATTGATTCCTAGTGGGTAAGCAACACTTCTCTTCTCCTTTGGTTTCTTGAAACTCATCTTCTTCCCTCTCAAGGAGTTATCAAATGGGTTTTGGTTAGAATTTTGATGGGTGGATGAAATTTTGATTCAAACTTGTTTTGATGTTGGTTTAGGTTCCTCCTAGTTGTTTCCATATCAAAAGTTCAAAAAGATCATTCTTGGATCATCAAGTTTCCTCCATAGCTACTTCTTCAAGGTTTTGGGTCAATTTTGGGTAAGGGATGCTTTAAATTATTTGAATGATTTGGTGGTGTTTTATGTTTGGATTGATGATTTAATTGATGTTTGTTGATGTCTATGAGTTTGGGTAAGCTATTTCATAAGGATGGAATGATTGGGTATGCCATTGATGGCCATGGAACTTACAAAATTCGCAAACCCATTTTCGCTCGGCCCAGCCGAAATTTGGTGCAGCTGGGCCGAGATGTGACTGAGAGGAGAAAATAATTTTAGGGGAGTTTCGGCCCAGCCGAAACTCGGTGCAGCTGGGCCGAAATTAGGCAGAGGAGAAATTAGCTCCAGGGGAGTTTCAGCCCTACGGAAACTTGGTGCAGCTAGGCCGAAATGTGACAGAGGAGAAATAAACAAATTCAGGGAGCTCCGGCTGGGCCGCGATTTTGGCTGGCTGGGCTAGAATTTTTTTTTATTTTTAAATTCTCTTAAAATATTTCCCTTTTTGAGTATTTAAATGATTTTAAATATTTATATAAATGATGTATGAATTATTGATGAGATGATGACATGTTTTTCTTTTTCTCTACATGAGTCACTTAGACTTATGCTTTTCTTATAAAAATATAGTGATGTGCATTTGATTTATCAATGTTGAATTATAAATAATTATGTTAAGTTGAGGTATTTATATGTACATGAAGAAATATAAATTACTATTTGTTGAATGTGATATTAAAGAGATTACGATGTTTTGAGAAATTGAAATGGAATGTTGATAAGATAACGATATATGTGATGTGTATGTGAATTACGTGTTGGAACCATCCCTATATGTTAAAGAGGAGTTAGCTATGTCCTTTGGGAAGACTTTTATAGAAAAATGGTATACTTGGGAGGGTGAGTTTTACGCCAGAACTCCGACCCACTAAAGCGATCCGGGGGTCTCGCCTAGTGGGATATCTTCCCAAGTACCACCCCTATGTTTTGACTCCGAATGTCGTGTTGGAGTGTTGAGAACTACTTCCCAAGAGGTTTAGTGACTCTGTTAGTGTATAGGGAATGGATTATTGTTGTGGTTGAGGATTATTGATGTTGTTGAGATATATTTGGACTCTTAAGTCGGGCCATTGGAGATGGCGGGTACGGAGGTGCCGTATCTCAGACTATAAGGGATTCCAAATATGCTTTGTCGCTAGAATACGGTGTGTGCATAGTTGATGCACAAAAATATTCCTAATGTTATATTTGCATAATTGGTGCATAGGTGTGCACAGTTGGTGCACAGGCATATGGGTAGGCACGTAAGTTGAGGGTGCTAGGTAGGCTCTCAACCTAGTGCTGGAGGTTTTCGTGGTGGCTAATGGTCGGCCTATAGAATAGCCAAGTGGGTGAATTCCTATAGATGTAAGGTTTTGCAAACCTTACAGAGGTAAGCCAATACCTACACTTGTCTATATTCGATTAAATCCACACTTCCTCCATAGGGTTAGCTCAAGGGACTCCCTGAATGGTCAAAGGCGTGACTATGGTAGGGGATGGAGCCTATGAGGGATCACTCATATGATGTCGAAACTCCATGGAGTAGAGTCAGTCTTGTCGACAAAGGTTGTCTAGTGGTTTATGTTGTACATCACCTTGTGATGATGGTGGCTAGTGGTTGTGTTATGTTGAGATTTTGACAGTTGATGTCAGAGGTAACTTATGATATTTATGGCTCATGATGATAAGTGGCGATGGTTTATGTTGTTGATGTTAACTGTGAATTTATAACATTTGTTGATTTGATGTAACCCATGAAATTTGATTATTCATGTTAATAATTGGTGATATAACTACATTGTATGAACTGAGTTTTAGATAATGTTTAAGTTATATGTATAGTTTTGTTTGGTAAGCTTACCCTTGCACTGTTTGCACGTGTGGTTTGTGCCTGTGATGATCTCGGACGTTGTGTTCGGGGGAGCAGATGACTTTCTAGGTGGATTCTTCCTCTTGGAGGCTTAGTAGATGGAGCGAGCACGAGATTCAAGCTGCGTTCTCTCTTTTCTTTGTTTGGTATATATAGTTATGTGTATAGAGATGACCAGGTTAGGTTTGTCTCATGTATAAGCTCCAAGAGTTGTTTGTAGATAAAATTTTATTTTCTTTTAGTTTTGAACTTTAATTATTATTTTTGGAAATGCGAAAAGTTCACGCGATATTTTCATAAAGTAAACTAATGAAAGAGTTTCTAAACTAAAAGGAAATCAAGGAACCTTCGCATTAATAGTTATGTAACATAGATGGGTCGTTACAATTCCAACATGTAATATCTGTATAGTCAACGTTTCCCCTCATTATGCACTGCTTTAAATATTTTATGATTGCATAGATGTGATGTCCATATTTGTTTAATAGAAATCTGTATACAAATCCAATGCGGGAGAGTGGTAGTGTACGAGGTGATGCCTTTTATATAGTAAGATCAAAATGAAATTGCTTCTTCCTTTTATTAAACTGCACTGCAGGTCCTGTAGGATAATCATATTGCTTTAACATATATTAGCAATAGTTGAATCTGATCCCTAGCCAGTAGCCAGCCCAAGCATCAATTGGGTAAAAGTATCCGAGGTTAGTAATTGCTTTAATGTCATATCCATTACATCACACATTCCTTTTAGGTCAAAGATAGGTGGAAAACGAAGAAAAGAAGAATGAAATGACAAAATATCTGATCTAGCAGAGAAATTGCTTGCTTATATGCTATTTTCCTCCTTCCTCTCCTTTTTGGCTAACTACCTTTTTTTTAATTTAGTAGTTATTTTAAGATTTGGTGATTATATTTGAACACCCATAAATTACAAACACCCCATCAACACCCTTAATTTCTCTTTATCTCTCTCTTCCTATCACATTCCATCACCAATCAAATTAATCACTTATCTCTCCTCTCTCACTAGGTGTAGACACCCAATGGGTGTCAAAGAAACATTTTCCTTTAAGATTTTTTAATCCTTTGATTTTTTGTTTCTTTTCCCTCTTTCCTTTTTTTTTTTTTTAATTTCGTAATTATATTATGTTTGGCAAAACAAATTGAAATGCGAGCTGAAAGGTGAAAAATTAGCTGAAACTTGAAACACTAGTTAGTAGCTTAAAGTTGTTAAGTTGACTTGTTTTATTACAAGTATTTGATAAAATTATCTCTTGAAGCAACAAATAAATGTTAAATATGTAAAAGTTAAATAAATGTAGCATACGAAAATAACATAAAATTAACAAACATAGCATCTATCATTATCAATATCTTAAAGTATAATGTTAAAATAATAACAAAGATATTTCAAGTAATGTATTGGTTAAAATAAAAAAGTATAATATAAAAGTATTCAAAAAATAATAGCAAAAATAAAATAAAAGAATCATCTATCATTATCAATATCTTGTAGAATTAGCTAGCATGACATCCCAAAAAGGAGGATGAACAAGAAGGGTGACAACCAACCAGTGGGTCAGGTGTGCAAAATGAGTTGAAGAGAAATCATCAGCATTGTTAATCTTGTGTTGAGGAGGTTGGGCAAGCATCCACTTCGTTTAAAAAGAGTTATAGGAATTGAAAAACCAATTCAATATTTAGAATCATTGTTATATCATGAGTCAAAAAATGTCCGTGTTATTGGAATCTGGGGAATGGGTGGTGTTGGAAAGACAACCATTGCAGAAGAAATATTTAACAAACTATATTTCGAATATGATGGTTATTGTTTTTTGGAAAATGTAAAGGAAGAATCAAGAAGACATGGAATAATTTCTTTGAAGAAAAAGCTTTTTCTACCCTACTAGCAGAAGTGAAAATGAACACAGCAAATGGATTGTCAAGTTATATTAAGAGAAAGATTGGTCGTATGAAGGTTTTAATTGTTCTTGATGATGTGAATGATTCAAATGTACTAGAAAAAATATTTGGAAACCGTGATTGGTTTGGACCAAGTAGTGGAATCATTATAACAATGAGAAACAAGCAAGTGCTTATTGCTAACAAAGTTGAAGATCATGATATATACCACGTTGGGGTTCTGAACTCTAGTGAAGCACTTGAGCTTTTTAGCTTATATGCCTTCAACCAAAATCATTTTGACATGTAGTATTATAAGTTATCAAAGAGGGTAGTCAATTATGCCAAAGGCATTCCATTATTCTTAAATTGGGTCATCTTCTTTGTGGAAAAGATAAGGAAGTGTGGCAAAGTCAGCTAGAAAAACTCAAAAAGGTGCCAAATACAGATGTCTACAATGCAATAAGATTGAGTTATGATGATCTAGAGCGCAATGAGAAAAAGATTTTTTTAGATATTGGGTGTTCCTTCAAAGGATTGAATTTGAAAGTGGACCGCCTAAAATTTTTATTGAAAGATGATGAAGGGGATAATTCTGTGGTTGCTGGATCAGAAAGTTTGAAAGATAAAGCTCTTATAACCATTTCTGAAGATAATGTATTATCTATGCACGATATCATACAAGAATTGGCTTGGGAGATTGTTCGCCATGAATCTGTCAAAGACCCTGGAAGTCATAGCCATTGAGGGACCGTAATGACATTTATGAAGTATTAAGAAATAATAAGGTAGAAACCTAAATTAAATATAATATGTTTTTGGTAACATTTTAATTATTTTGTGGGTAATATGGCTTCTAATGATGTTTAAATTTTTTTTTTTTTACTGTAATGGCAGGGGACTGAGGCCATAAGAAGCTTAAGAGCAGACTTGTCAGAAATTGGGAAGCTGAAGTTAAGCCCTGACATATTTACTAAGATGAGCAAACTAAAATTTTTGTGTTTTGCTGGCAAATATAATCAAAGTGGCTTCCATCTTCTTCCACACGGGCTTCAATCTTTCCCAGTTGAGATAAGATATCTTGTATGGAAGCATTACCCTCTAAAATCCTTGCCAAAGAATTTTTCTGCCGAAAACCTTGTTATATTGGACTTGTCATATAGCCAAGTCAAAAAGCTTTGGGGTGGAGTGCAGGTAAAAAAATATGTTTTCATTTTGTAAGTTTCTCCCAATTCAAAAACTAAAAATTAACAACTTAAGCTCATATGTGATGTCTTCATTTTTATTATTTTGTTATAGAATTTGGTGAATTTAAAAGAAGTCTTGGTCTCTGGTTCTAAAAACTTGAAGGAGCTGCCAGACTTTTCAAAAGCCACAAATCTTGAAGCATTGCCTATCAGAGCTTGTCCTCAGTTGATTAGTGTGAGTCCATCTATTTTCTCTCTGAACAAGCTCAAGATATTGACTCTAGGTAATTGTTCGCTGACCAAATTTAGAAGCGATAACCATTTAAGCTCCCTTAATTGTCTCAGTCTTCGAATGTGTGACAAGCTGAGGGAATTTTCAGTGACATCAGAAAATTTGATTCTCCTAGATTTATCATACACTAATGTCAATGCATTACCCTAATCTTTTGGACATCAAAGCAATCTCAAAATACTAGAGCTAACAGGGAGTAACCTCAAGAGCCTGCCTTTAAGCTTGAAGAATCTTACAAGACTGCTAGTTTTGGATGTTCATAGTTCCAAGAAGCTTCGTACTCTAACAGAGCTTCCCCCGGCCCTTGAATTCCTAGATGCCACTGGTTGCACATCATTGGAGACTGTATTGTTTCCATCAATTGCTGAACAATTCATGGAAAATAGGAGATATGTTGTTTTCTGGAATTGCTTGAAATTGGATAATCATTCTCTCAAGGCTATTAAGTTAAATGCACATATTAACATGGTGAGAATTACGTACCAACATTTATATGCACCAGTTAAAAATTACGGTGATTACAAAAGTCGTTCTGGACTTTATGAGCAGGCAATGTATGTATATCCAGGAAGCAGAGTTCCAGAGTGGTTGGAATATCAGACAACAAATGATTATATAATTATTGATCTCCCTTCTACTCCGCGCTCTTCTCAGTTGGCTTTCATTTTTGGCTTCGTTATCTCAAACCCTAACCCCAAGACAATTGATGAGCATACATTTTCAGTTTATATCACTATCAGTATTGATGAAGATGAAAGTAAAAGTGTTTGTTTGGACATCTACTTGAATGGCCCTCATATCTGGTTTGCATCGGATCATGTGTGTGTGTGGTTTATGACCAACGATGTTCTCATTTCCTAAACAGTAAAGCCAAAAATCTGACAAGGCTTAAAATCAAGGTTAAAGCAATGGCAACAGGCGAAGCTCCTGGATTAAACTTACGAGGGTTTGGGATCAGGCTAGTAAACCCCTCAGCATATCAGAATTTCATGGAGTACATAAATGCTACCATGTATCACAATTTTGCTATTTTGCTCAACAAATAAGCTCCACAGTTTCATTCAACATATGGAAATGAATAATACTATGTATTTCATTCATATGTTTGTTATCATCCTCTGTATAGTCTTCGTTGTTAATATAGACTGTCATGACTGGCATCACGACATAATGGTGAAAAATGTTAGAAAATTAAAAAGGTGAAAATTGAGTCACCAATGAAGCTTATTTGATTAGGAAAATATTGAAAAAATCTTTTAAAAAAGGTTGGTTTACAAAAATAGGATAAAATTGGGGGTCGATTTACATATATGGTGAAATATATTACAAAATCCCATTTTTCACATATTGAATTTTCCACAATGGACTCAAACAAGCACCATCAAGCTTATTCCAAACAGTGGATCCAAGGAAGAGTAGAACCAAAAACCCCATTACATGGGGGCAAAAAACAGAGTTGAAAAAAAAAAAAGATAGACATATTCCTTGTGCGTGTTTTGGTTGCTATTGGGTTAAATGCACATATTAACATTATGAAATTCGGGTACCAACATTTATCTGCACCAGATGAAAATTACGATGATTACTATCGTAGTTTTGTATCTTATCAAGTAATGTATGTATATCAAGGTTAATTGCAATTGTCTTAAACATTACTTGGGTGATATGGCACTGTAGAAATTTGGCTTGCTTAAAAAATTCTAAGCTGTCTTTTCATCAAGCTACTGCTTTGATTTTTGCTAGTACCTCTTTAACAGGAAATTGTACTAAGGCTAAGATGTCATCTTCCTTGTCTGATTTTATGATTTTAAAGAAATTATCAGTCCATGGGCATCCACCTTGTGCTCCTAAGATTTTGCAGGTTACTTGGCACCCTCCTTTACCATCTTGGGTGAAGGCTAATACTGATGGAGCTGCTCATGGAGCTCCTGGAAGAGCAGCTGGTGGAGGAATTTTCCGGGATAGCAATGGTGCTGCCTTGGGTTGTTTTTCTATCAACTTAGGCATCTCTTACTCTCTTGTGGCAGAGCTGTCAGCATCTATTTTGGCCATTGAATTTGCTCACGCTAAAAGTTGGAGAAAATTTTGGTTGGAATGTGACTCTATTTTGGTAGTTTAGGCATTCCAGTCAAATTTATGCATCCCTTGGAAGCTGCAAAATAGATGGAACCGTTGTTTGCATATTTTAAAGAATATGGAATTTCGTATTTCTCACATTTACAGAGAAGGAAATACTGGTGCAGATAGGATTGCTTTACATGGTTTAAATATTCAGGGAATTCAATGGTGGGATACCATCCCAGATTTTGTAAGGGATGATTTTCATAGAAATAGAATAGGTCTTCCTTTCTATAGGTTCAAATACTCTTAGTTGTGCATGAGTTTATTTTTATGTCCCCTCATGCTCTCTGTATTTTCCTTTTTTTGGTGCTGGTTTAATATATTTTGAGTGTGCAGTAGGTGTTAAGTAGGGGTTGGGGTGCCAAACTGGTTGGGATGCCATTTCCTACTTTGTAACCTTTGCATGCTTTTTAAAAAAAAATGTAATGTATGTATATGCAGGAAGTAGGGTTCCATAGTGGATGGAGTATAAAACAACAAAGGATTATATAATTATTGATCTCTCTTCTACTCCACACTCCTCTCAGTTGGGCTTTATTTTAAGCTTCGTTATCTCTAGTTCTAAGGGGACGATAATAAGTTATTCTATATTAAGATTTTGTATCACTATCTGGGACAATGAGGATGAAAGTAAAAAGGATAGTATCGACATATACATGTCTCTGTCTCCCTTTTTTGTCAGGGTTGAATTGAATCATGTGATTTTTATTTATGATCAACGATGTTCTCACTACCTAAACAGTAGAGCTGAAAATCAAACAATGCTTAAGATCAAGGTTGAAATGGCAGACACGATTCTTGGATGGAGTCAGAAGTTAAAAGGGTTTGGGGTCAGCCCAATAAATACCTCAGCATATCACAATTTCATGGAAAACATAAACACCTTATCAGATCATGGTTTCATTCAACAAGTAAACACCACAGCAGATCCAAATTTCATTCGACAAAAAGGAAGTGTTTGATCTTAAGCATTTCATTATGCTTGCTATCATCCAGTTGATATACCTCGTGGTTTTGGCACTACAAGAAATTCATTAAATAAAGACTGATTCAGAGACTGAATATATTCGGTCACTATTGAGACTGATATGGAGATAGGTTTAGAGATTGAAAATGTTGTCTCTAAATCAGTCTCTATGGTCATCAAATAATTAAAATGTAATTAGAGACCTATTTTTTAGTTTCTAATAATCTTAAAAAAATATTTATTTAATCAGAGACTATGGAAGAGCTTTTGCTTTTTCCTCCTCTAGTCTATGGAAGGCCATTAGGCCTGTAAGCAGCAAAATAGACATGCCTTATGTTAGAACATGCCCAATATATGCATATAGATTGCATATTGAAACTAAGCTTCCTTTTTGAAGTGGTCAGCTGTATGCATGTAAGTAGAATCTATGGATGAAAGTAACAATGAAGCTGGTGGCGCAGGGTATATTATGAGGCTAAAGCATCAAAGAAAAAGGAAATTAAAAAGCAAGAGAGAGAAGCATGACATCAGGTATTCTTTCTTTATTATGTTTTAATAACTTGTTCATTTGATTTTACTCGAGTATATATATTTTACTTGATTTAGTCCTTTTATTAAAAAAATTTCAGGAAATCTTGATAAAATATAAGCCATTAATCACTACAAAAAAATAGTGTTTTTCTGGCTGTTTATTTGTGGCGGTCTCAATAAACCGCCAGCAAGTAAATTAACTATCACAACTCACGACCACATGTTCGAAACTTTCTTATACTCGGTGTCATTGACCAAGGAGCCTGCGCCACTTATTAATGCTCCGTGTCACTTAACTAAGTCACCAATTTTTGTATTTTACACGCATCACCAATTTAAAGTATAATTTTAAAATTCTCTCTCAACAGATATTTGCTCTTTCCAATTTCTATTACTTTACAATATATTTCAAAGTATAATTTGATAAGAAACAAAATCCAAATCCCTTGAATGGTGCTGATTTTGAAATTAATACAGGAAATAAAGCTGCTACAGATACTAATTGGGAGAATATTACGATTTTAACAAATTCCTTTAATTGTGGCAAGAGTCAGGGTTAATAAAACAAGAGTAGATTATTCCTCCTATTGTTAAGGAATTACTTTAAAATGCTTTCCTTGTAATTAGTAGTAAAGCTTGTATACTGCTTGAAAGATGAATAAAAATAACGCTTCTGCAATTTCTTTATGGTATCCGAGCAGGTATACCTGCAAGCCAAAAAAAAAAATATCATGTCATCAAACAATACTAACTCATCCCTCCCAAAATAGAACCAGAGGTAAATATTCAATCCTTCCACAAATGCTCAAGTTTTATTTCGATGAAACTAAGCACAAACAACTTCATATTGTGGCGTAACCAAATTACACCCCTGGTTCGAAGTCTTGGTGTTCTCCATCTTCTCTCCAATGAAGAAAAACCAGCATTGGAAATTAAGGGTGACAAACGTGAGAGTAGTCTAAATCCAAATTATCAAAAGTGGATCACCAATGATGGTCTCTTATGCTTGTGGTTACTTGGAACCATGAAGGAAGAAGTGCTGACCATGATCAATAGTGATACTGCATATGAGATTTGGACCTCCATTGAAGAACAGCTACTGCCTGCCACAGTAAATAAGGCACGAAGCTTGAAAAACATGCTAATGACAATAAAAAAGGGATCACGGTCCCTTAAAGAATATCTAAGGGAATTCAAGTCAATTTGTGATAATCTAGCTGCAATAAAAGAACCCGTTTCTGACCAAGACAAGGTGTTTCAGTTTGCGTATGGCCTTGAACCAAAGTATGAAACTTTTCGTGTTGCTATGCTTACTAAACAGCCTTACCCTTCCTTTAGTCAGATTCTATTAGCTCTCCAAGGACATGAGCAGATACAAAATGTCCGAAAGGAAGAAGAGAAGAATTTAATTGAGCACGCACAAACGTTCTTTAGCCAAAGAGGACGAGGTCGAGGACGAAATGGACGGGGCAGCTGAGGTCACTTTAACTCTCAAGGAGGAGGCTTCACACCTGCAAGTCGATATAATGGCCAAAATAGACAACAAAAAAATGAAATTTCATTCAAACAAAGCAACAACTCAAAGGGAGAAAAGCTGAGTCAAAATACTTAAGCTAGCGAAGGTAAAATTACCTGTCAAATTTGTAAGAAGCCAAATCATGAAGCTATTGATTGCTGGTATAGGTATGATTATTCTTATCAACCAGAAGATTTTCCACATGCTCTTGCTCTAAATGACACAAAGGACCAGTCTTTCATTGTAGATTCTGGAGCCACATCCCACATGATCAATGATGTAGGTAATTTATCTTATGTTAAGCCTTATCATGGAAATGATGTAATCTATGTTGGTGATGGAAATAGCATACCAATAACACATACTGGTGATGTGAATGTTATCACAACTACTGGGAACTTAAAATTGAATGATGTTCTTATGGTTCCTGACTTAAAGAAGAATTTGCTATCTATTGGAAAATTTGCTTCTGATAACCATTGCAGTTTTGAATTTACCTCTTCGGGCTTCATTATTAAGGACTAACATCAAAGGATGATTGCAAGGGGGCATAAGAGTGGACAATTGTACACACTAGAAGGAGGCTATCATGAGGCTCTCAGTGCAATAAGAGGAGGTTCCCCTTCCAGAGTTTGGCATCAACAACTTGGACATCAAACTTAAAAATCCTATCTTTGTTGAAAGACAAGATCAATGTAACATAATGGGTATCAAAACCTGCTATTTGTGTTAGTTGTCAAATGGGAAAAAGTTGTAAATTGCCATTTCAAAGTTCTAATAAAATTTTAGAATTTCCTCTTGACAAAATTCATTGTGATCTTTGGGGTCCTGCACCAATAGCTTCTAATCAAAATTTTTGATATTATGCACTTTTTATAGATGACTATTCACGATTTTCATGGGTGTATCCTTTAAAGAGAAAGTTTGGATTTCTAGACTGCTTTCTAAAGTTTCAAAAGCTGGTGGAAAATCAACTTGATAGGAAAATTAAGATTTTCCAGTGTGACGGGGGAGGAGAATTTAGCTCAAATAATTTTTTATATCATCTCCAAGCTTGTGGTATTGAACTTCATGTTTCATGTTCAGGGACTCCAGAACAAAATGGCACAACAGAAAGGAAGCATCGCCACATTGTTGAGACTGGGTTAACCATGATGTTTCATGCCAATATTCCATTGTCTTTGTGGGTTAAAGTTTTTCTAATTGCTGTTTATTTGATAAACAGGTTGCCATTATCTACATTGAACAATGAAAGCCCATATTTTAAGCATTTTAAACAACATCCACAATATAGTGGCTTGCGGGTGATTGGATGTCAATGTTTTCCTTCACTAAGGCATCAAGGAAAAAATAAATTTTCTGCAAAGACTTATCCTTGCATTTTTATAGGATATAGTCCAATGAACAAAGGGTATAGATTTTTGGATCCAAAGACCAAACGTGTCTACATCTCTCGCCATGTTGTTTTTTTATGAAACAACCTTCCCCTTCAAGCAATCAAATGATGCCCCTTCTCCTCCAAATTTAGAGCTCACTGAATTTCCCACTGCTGATGAATGCGTAGATTCCAAGTTTTGCATAACTCAGTCCACTAACTCAAGCCAGCTACTTGACCCTACTCCATTGATCAATTTAGAGGAGTCAACCAATCATACAATTCAAAATGATGCTAACCAAATCTTATTCTGTGATCAAAACTATTTTGCAGGACCTTGTGTACATCCAATTCAAAATCAAGAAGAAATTGATCATCTTCAAACTGAGTAGCAAGTAGAAGATGCTTTGCTAGATTACCATCCACCATTGGTAGAAGGAGTGTTGAACCAAACTGATATCACTTCTTCTATAGCTTTGTCACAACCAAATGGATTGCATAGACCTCCCTCTACCTCACCAAAAGTTATGTTCCTCTTGCTACAAAATCACACAAAAAAGTATTATGAACCAAGAACACTACGAAGTGCCTTCAAGGATCCTCACTGGGTCAATGCAATGCAAGAAAAGATCTCTGCCCTCCATTCAAATAAGACATGGGAGCTTGTTCCACGACCTGCCAATGCTAATATTGTTGGATCAAAATGGGTTTATCAAATCAAATCCAAAGAAGATGGCTACATTCACCGTTTCAAGGCACGATTAGTTGCAAAGAGTTTTATACTGGTTCAGTCATAAAGACCTACATCTAGTTGATCCAACACCCTGTTAGATCTTTCACTAATTCAAATTTTGAGTTACATGCACACTACACAAACAAGAAATATGAAATTCACACTTTCTAGACTTGAACCCCACAAGTAAAGAAAGAAACTATCTAATAGAACACTACTATTAGATTTTGAAAAACCCTATTTCAAACAATTCAATCTTTACAAAAAAGATCAAGGTTATGGAACGATTTTACCTTTAGTGAATGATAGAACGTTTCAGCTCATTGAATTCCTATCATCTTTTTCATCAAGCAAGAGTGATCTTTTTGATTCTTCCATTTTTGAATTGAAGGAGATCAATTTGCTTTAGAACCTTTTTGATGCTCTTCTCTCAATGAATGTTAAAACTGATTTTCAAAAAGCATTTTTTAGAGAGATAGGGAGTGCTGGTATTTATAAAATTTTAAAGATATAACTGATTTAATTTGTTACGTAAATAATGTAATATGTTAAATCGTTCTTCAGCACACCTGGGTTCTATGCAAAAACTTATTTAACCTGTTACATCAAAGTGTAACCTGTTAAATTGATCTTAATGATCTCTTAAAGTGATCTGGGTTCTTTTTAATCTATTACATACTCATGTAATCAATTAAACCAAGCTTTCTTCTTTGTGAAACAACTTTTTGAATCCATAGTAATCGATTAAACTGTGTTGTAATCGATTAAAACAGAGACAATGTGGATTCTTTCAGAAACAAGATTCAAAGTCTAAAATGCCTTGTGTAATCGATTATTGCGAGGTGGAATCAATTACGCTTAGAATTTTAGCTTTTCCAGATAAAAGAAAATGTGGTAATCTGTTACATCAATGATGTAATCGATTACTACAGTGAGTTTATCAAAACGGATCAATCAATTTGCTTTCTTAGATTTTTGGTTAAGACTTTAGGCAAGACTAATATTTAAAATTAATCACTCACAAGCCTAAGTCTAAAAAAATCAATACATTGCCACATCTTTACATGTTTGGCATATAAAAAAATTAAGACCAGTTAAAACCAAAACTAGATAAAAAAAAACTAGGAGATCTAGTCTTCATGTCAACAGGTGCACTTCAGTACTTGACTTTCACTCATCCAGACATCACTCATGCTGTCAATCGTGCTTGTCCAATCATGCCTGTCAGCACTTTAGCAAACCAACTTTGACAGATTTAAAGGTTGTTAAGCGCATATTGCGCTATCTCAAAGGCACACAAAATTGGGGACTTCATTATCTTTGCAACACTCCACCCTCCTTATATGGGTTTAGTGATGCCGATTGGGCTGGTTGCCCTATCACAAGACGAAGTACTACAGGTTATTGCATTTTTCTTGGTGCTAATTGCATCTCTTGGTCCTCTAAGAAGCAACCCACTGTTGCTCATTCTAGCACTGAAGCAGAATATCGCTCCATGGCTTACACTACTGCAAAACTAACATGGCTCACCTATCTTCTTCAAGATATTCGTGTTTCTCTTCCTCGGGCTTCACAACCATTTTGTGATAACATTAGTGCTCTTCATATGACAGTCAATCCAGTGTTTCATGCTCGCACCAAACATATCGAGCTTGACTACCACTTTGTTCGTGAGAAAGTAGCCACAGGAGCTCTTATTACTCGTTACATTCCTACCTCATCCCAACTAGCAGATGACTTCACCAAACCACTAGCTAAGGCTTCATTTCTCAACCTTCGTAGCAAGCTGGGCATGTCTTTAGATCCACCCGCCAACTTGAGGGGACATGATAAGAAACAAAATCCAAATCCCTTGAATGGTGCTGATTTTGAAATTAATACTGGAAATAAAGCTGCTACAGATACTAATTGGGAGAATATTACGATTGTAACAAATTCCTTTAATTGTGGCAAGAGTCAGGGTTAATAAAACAAGAGTAGATTATTCCTCCTATTGTTAAGGAATTACTTTAAAATTCCTTCCTTGTAATTAGCAGTAAAACTTGTATATATATTGCTTGAAAGATGAATAAAAATAACGCTTCTGCAATTTCTTTATAATTTTAAAATTCTAACTCAACAAATGTTTGTGAAGCCTTGCTTTTAGGGTTCCTCCTGTGAAGTTCTTCTTCTTCACGCTCACGGTGCATTAGACCTGAAACATGGTGCATTTTCGATCTGCTATGAAGTCTCGCTAGGTTCTCACATTTAGTTTCCACCATGCTTTTTTCTTTTGTCAATGTGATTTACAAACCCTCATATGGTTCTGTGTCCAAAACGCTCACATTCTCTTTCTCCCAGATCTGAAATTGTTCACGCAACACTCTCTTTCTTTTAAATCTGGAATTGTTCACACCTTACTCTCGCATTTTCGCATCTCAGCATCCATTCAAGGTGATTTTCCCACTCTGTTGTGTTTTATTTTTCATTTATTGGATTTTAGTTCATTTTCGGCAATTTGCGTCTACATTTTCTTAGGTTTTTCATTTTGTGCATGTATTTTAAGTTGTTTTGCATATTCAGCATTGAAGAATGGAAATGGCCTTTTGGTAAGGACTTGGCCACTGTTTGTATTGATTTTTCTGAAATTGATTTAGTACAATAGCCTCTGTTGATTGATTTTCCTAAAATTGGTCCATTACAATTACTTTCTCTTTCAGCCAAGAAAGAAACATTAGAGTACTTATTTCATTGTATCATAACTATGAATAGTTGAAAACATGTGTGAGACTGAGACTGAGACTCCTCTCTCTCTATATCAGAATTTTCTCCACATGACAGAGTAGTTAATTAGGTGGCTTATGTCATTAAAATAGAAAAGATGATCAATTAGTGAAGCTCGATTGCTTATTATATTCATTGCTTCCTTTCCTTGTAATGCTGCATATGCCTTTTGCATTTTTATATTTGCTCTGAATCTTAATTTTCCCATGGCTCTACTAGGATTTCCACTTGAAAATCTTGTTATTAATTTGATGCCAAACTATTGTCACAATTCGAATGTGAACCATTTCACAAATGCTAGTTGACTGGTTAAATTTAAACCATGACCTATGGGATGGTAAGGTAGGATCTAATTCTAAATGCTAGTTGACTATAAGTTTTGGGGGTCACTAAAGTAAAGTGATCCATTTCACAAAAGTTCATTTTGATGGCTGCAATATTTTAATTATCCTTGCATTGGCTGGTTTAAAAAAGTTTATTTTCCAGAAAAAGTAAGAGTTACATGTTTAAGGCTCATGACCTCATACTTATATTTTTAAGACTCAACCTAAGAGTGGCCCTTTAATGGAATCTTTCTGGTTTAGGATAAAGGTGTGGCAGATAGATTGCATTGACTGGTGTATATTGACTGGTGAGTGTGACCACATTGAACAGTCTGAAAGTTTGTTGAAAATGTAACTGCACAAGTGTGGTTTCCTTGGTTTAGCTGCAAGGTCAAAGGGTATTTTAATATTTTTATTTTTATATAAAATAATTACAAGCAAATATTATGGCATCACAGGTGCATAGACATTTATGTTTTGTTTCATGTAAGTTGAATTGTGGTAGTATGCTTGGCAGTTTGTGTTTCAAAATAAAGTATAAATACATGATTGGAGTCTGAATATAGCTTTGAATGATATAGTTAGTGGTATAGTGTGATGTTGAAAAGTATTGCCCTTCTAGAGAAGGAAAGCAAGGTATATTTATGGGCTTTACACATATATGTTGTCTGCTGGGAGGTCACAAGTTCATGGTGATAGATAGCTTTTTTGCTTACTATTGATGCTCTCTGTCTCTTTGCAGCATAAACCAGCATCATGTGAAGTTCAGGCACACAAAGGTGATAGAGTCAAAGTACACTATCGGGTGAGTAATTTCTCAAGTTTGTATGCATATACTAGTTAATTTTATTATTTAATTTGGATGGCAGTTATAAATAGAAAATAATTAGTAACAATTCTTTATGAGGAACATGATATATACTACGTGGAAGAAGAATACCTAGGAAAATAAAAGGGTGTTTTGGTTAGACAAGCAAAGTTGAGAAAATAAAATGGCAGCATCATAGGGAATCAAATAAATAAGAGGAGCCTTAGAGAGGAGAAAGTTGTACCAAGAGCTGACTGGATAGTGCCATTTTTTTTTATAATTTATATCTGACTTTCCTGAACTGGGCTGCTCTCCCTTTTTAAAAGAAAAAATAATTGTTTTCTTAAAATATTAGTTTAGTTTATAAAACACAATTTAGAGCTGTCATGAGTCAAAACATTTTTTAGTTGAGTTGGCCAATAGTGGCATGAAATTTTGGCTCTTTTTTATTAGCAAGTGTTGTTCTTGCTTTGTTACTTGATCATGAAAGGTTCACTCTTCACTGAAGTAATTTATTAGCAAGTATATACAGCCTCTGAAGTAATTTTTTATTTAATTAAACGAATTTGACTTTGCTATAGCGATTATATGACTGATATAATTAGATCAAATTTTCAATCTCTCATTCATTCTTATTTTCTTTCATTTTCTTCTGCACAACTTGCTCACATTCTCATTGATTCAGTTTTCTTTATTTGATATTTTCAATTTTCCTCTCAGACTTGTGTTGTCATAGATTTAGCTTTTGGAGCTGTCACAAGCCAGTTTTCTATTCAGGTATTTTGTTAACTAAAATGTATTTATGTGTGGTTTTGTGTACTTTACTAGTTACACTTTTGTTATATCTCCAAAATTAAGGTATTACATCTCTCAATTCTCTTTCTTTGTGTTCTATCAGTGACATAAAATGTGTTAATAACTAGTTTTTTTTTTTGGGTTAAACTTAGTTGGATAGACGTAATAATGGATAAATCATGGATTGATATGCCACAAAACATAGCTGAATATCTAGATGGGTTAAATAAGTTCCTAGATTTTGCATTTGAGAACTGATCTGTCAATGGTGCAATAAGGTGTCCGTGTCCTAAATGTCATTGTAATAAATGGGAAACTAGGGATGTTGTGTTTGACCACTTGATTTGCAAGCAATTTCCAAAAAATTACAAAGTCTGGATATGGCATGGTGAAACATATGAAACAGTGGCATCAAGGGTCACTAAAGCAGTAGGTGAGCCATTGCAAAATGAAAATCCAGTTATAGATATGATAAATGATGCATTTGGGATCAATAGACACCATGATGTGGATGATGATATGTATGAAGGACCATATGAATTTGTAGAGACCATGCCCAATGACGAAAATGAAGAAATTGCTTATTTGCTTAGAGATGGTAACCAAGAGTTGTATGAAGGGTGTCGAAAGTACTCAAAGTTGTCTTTTCTATTAAGGTTGTATCATATAAAGTGTTTGTGTGGTATGACCGACAAGGCAATGATGATGATTTAGAGTTATAATTTAGATTTGTTTCTGCACTTGATGATCTCAAGATGTTGAATTGTTGATATTTGGTTGTCTAATACATTTATGCTGGTTATGAAATTGAAAATTAACTTCATATTTGTTCATTGCTTTGGGCAAAGGATTAGTTGGAGCCAACTCATCACTTCAACCCTGTCTTTGAAGGTTGTAGAGTGCTACTATCTTTCTATTCGTATCATCTTCCTACCAGGTTGTACTTATAGCCTTTCCTGCTTATGAACTATGGAAAGATTATAGGTTCCTTTAGGCTTTGGAAGATTGTTTTTGGTTCCTTTAGGCTTGATATACTTTCATGTAGATGTACAAAGTTTGCCTGTGACTTAATTTTTTGGGGTTTTATTCCCATTCTATAAGTGGGAAATCAGATTATCATGATGAGCACTTGTTTAGTGTTAACGGATTGGCAAGCGTACCAAATCGCACAAGTAGTAAAATGGATAAGTCCAAGTATCGTTTTCCCAAGGGACTTACGTAATATAGGCAATGTTCACACAGATATTAGCTAAGCCAAACAGATTTCACAAGAAAGCAGTAAAACCACAAACTTTAGTTGGTTTTGTGGAACTTTAAAGCAGATCTAATGCATAACAGAAAATAAAATGATATTTTTGTGGTTTTATAACAGAACACAGCAGTAAACAAAGGTTAAAAACATATATATAACAATGTTGCAGGGGTTAGATCTCACCATTCTCTACTCTCTTCCTGCATGCACACAATATACATTCTATTTGCATTTAGATGTTAAAATCAGTCAATAAAAACGTTCTCAGCCCTAATCCCTTAGGTGCAGAGAGTCTTAGTTTCTTCCCTAAGCCTTGATTCCTCAACAACTTAACAAAGCAACTAGCTTTAAGTCTAGTGACCACAAGATAACCCATGAACTAAGCTCCATTCCTAGACACAAAGTTCATGAGGTATATTGCTTCAGATCTAGACAATAAAAGTGTTTCCCAACAACAATCATGTCCAAAGATCATGCTATGGGTGGCCATTCCACAACAAGCTTTAAGTAAAGAAGCAAAATACTAACATTAAACACAAATCTGCAGAATATATATGTAAAAATATCAAAAGATACAAGAGAGTCTGAGTATGGTTATATCTAACCCCTTACAACTGAAGAACTCAGCTACTCATGGACATGAGCAGCTACAAAATACACATGGAGGGGAAGGAGATGAAGAAGAAGAACAAAGGAGAGAGCTTTTCTCTCCAATAGAACAACACAAAACGAAATTACAGAACAAAATGGGAGTGAGTCCTCAGACTGCTGTCATACATGAGGGTCAGCCCTTTATATACATGTGCAGAATTTCTCCAAAGTGACATTTGGCTCAGCCTGGAATTTTGGCTTGGCTGATTTAAAATTTCTGCACTTCAACAGATTTCTCTTGCAAAGGACCTTCCACTGCTTCCAAAGCTCAGAATGCAGCTCCCAAATGTGTTCTTCAACTTCAACCTCCAATTCCTACAAAAAGTGAGGCAAAACACTAAGATATAACCATAAAACTAGAAGAACTAAAGAAATTCTAACTAGATTGCAATATTAACAGAAATTGAGTAAAACAACACTCCAAATGAGAGAAAAAGACAGATAATTGCCTTAAAAACTACTTGAAAAGTAAGTAATTATAGCAACTAACAACTCCCCCAAACTTGGAGTTTTGCTTGTCCTCAAGCAAAAGATAAAGACAACAATTAAAGAACTAATTAAACTGAAAATAGCTACCACTAAAACAGAAATCATGGATCAAGATCAATCCCATCCTAACAAATCCAAAACATGCTTCCTTCTAAGAATTGAAAAGGACCAAACCAATGATTCGAATTTCAAGCATGGTGCCTTAAACCGAAACCATAACAAGGATGCAAGTACCTAATTTCTCAAGAAATGAACCAAGCATAACAATCAAAATTTGACAAAATCCAAGAATGTTTGATTCTTTTCACTCAAGTGTCTCACTCAAGCACCAATTGATTTAGGTGTTGAATTCTCTCACAGTCAACACACAATGGAAACCATAAATCAGTTTTGCTTTCCTTCTCAATGTAACAAAATTATGCACAAAAATTAAGATCACAAGGACTTGATCAAGGTTTGAAATTTGGCTAGGCGTGAAAGGAAATTGGTTTTTCTAGATAGACAAAACACCATGAGATAAAGAGAGCAATCAATGAATTTTTTTTCAGATTTTACCCAATCCCTCTTATTTTCTTACAATGGCAAAGATACCAAAACCTTACATTTCTCAAATTTAAGCTCACAAACATGCCACTATAATCACAACAAGTATCACAGCTTTTATTTCTTTTTATTTTCCTTGATCTTCTTTTTCTTTTCTTTTCTCAGATTTTTTTTTTTTTTACACACTTTACAGAATCATAAGACAACCACAGCTGTGACACTTCTTTTAATTGAATGAAAGTGATCCACAATTGTTCCCAAGTTGTTCCTTACATGCAAAAAAAAATTTCCCAAACTCATTCACAACCCAACAAATGCAATTGCTCTCCTATCCAATGGTAAGCAAAGTGAATTGTTTTTCTTTTAGGCTCTTTGGGTTATCATGACAGAAATTTATTTCAATTAAGGCTCAAAGGGGCTGCACACAAGGGATAACAGTAACAAGGGAAGGCTTTTTGGCTCTAGGATTCACAATCATCAAACAAAATTACCTTGATCATTTCTTTATTAACATGCAAGAATTATCACAAGAGAATTATTCAAAACCAACAGTGGTACCAAAGGTGGCACTCATAATCATTTGAGACATCACACAACTCACAGAAATTATTTCTCAAACATTCCTGTCATCAAAATCATGCTTTGCTTGAAACATTTCTCAAAAACATACATGCATCCAAGCTATGCTAACAAAACGTGCAGCCACAAAAATCATTCAAATCATGGTTTCGCAAACACATTTTTCTTTAAACAGCATGAGAAGCAAGCAAGGATAACGCACGATGGGATTTTTCTAAGGCCATGAACAACCACAACATTAAAATTAAACTTGCAACCAACAAACTACTAAACATGCACTGAACTGAAAACTAAAATACTAAAAGCTGTAAATGCAGAAAATTAAATTGTCCTGAAAGCATGGGGATAAAACAAACAAATCCCCCCATCAAACATCATCATCCTTTTAGGCATCAGAATTGCCGAACTCCTCTTCTTCTTCTTCAGTTCCTTCTTCCTCCACTTCACTTTCTTCCTTTGCCACAGCTTCATCTACCGCTGCAGCTCCTTGGTCTCCAGCCTCAGCAGTAGCATCATTTCTAGCAACAACATCAGCAATAGCTGCACCCCCCAAAAAGAGAGGTCTATCCCCAGGCCATGCAGTAATAGCTTCAAACTTGAAAGGGTATGGCCAATGGAGATGTCCATGAGGTCTTGAGGAGGAGCCCGAGAGGAAGAACCTCTTCTTGCGATTCTTTCTTTCTTGGCAGAGGAGGTGGAGTCAGCAGCAGGTTGCTTGTGCTTAGGAGCCATGAAGTGGACAGAGTAGGGTTGTGCTCGAGGTGGAAATGGAAAGCAGATCGAGAGGGAGAGATCTCAGTCCAGATGAGGGTGGCTGAGTTGAAGGATGAAGAAAGTTGTAAGCTTTGGAGGTATGATGGGATTGCAGCAGCCTAGGGAAAGCGTGAGGGTGTGGGGAAAAGGTAGGAAAGGTGAAAAGTTAAGACTGATTTGTGAAGATAGGTAGCTGTAATTAATGGTGTCAGAAAATTTTGATTGGAGGGGAAAGATGGTGAGGCAATGTGATTGGAGGAGAAGAGAGGTGAATAGGAAAAGGTAATAGTAGTGGTATAGGGAAACGTGACTAGAAAAGGTGATTGGGACTGAGTGGAGGCGTTATGGGGTAAGTCAAGGGTCTTGGAACGTGGGAAAAATTTGAAAAAAAAAATCAGAGGGTCTGCATAAGTGGAAAACCGCTTGGCCCTGAGGCATGGCTTGGCAGAAAGCTCGAATTTGGACAGGGATCACAAAGTGGCTTTTGGCTTAACCATGGAACGTGGCTGGACTCAAAAATGCATGGAATTGAATTTATTGCTTCCAGTGGTTTTGGCTTGGAGCCAGTATCAGTGGCTTGAGCCAAAAGTCACTTAACAGCAAAAATTCTTGTACAGACATGACCAAAATGCGAATTATGCAGAAATGAGCCTAAGTACTGCACTGTAATAGCTAAATGGGACATATGCAACTACTGAATGATGCTTCTAATTGATCACATTACAAAGAAACAAAATCACCACAAACTACACACAACATTCACACAAGGAACAAACACATGAACTCTAAATAATCAAAACACACAACCAACTAAATTTAACAATTCAAAATGCAAAATGCAGAAATAAAAATGGTAAGAAAACTGGGTTGCCTCCCAGGTAGCGCTCTTTTACTGTCATTAGCTTGACATTTGGTGACCTCAAGGATCACTTAGATGTAGAATTGTGGTCAGCCTTTCAATTTCACCCCTCAAAAAGGTCTTAAATCTCTGTCCATTGACAGTTCAGCTTCTTCCTGATGAAGGGTCCTCCTCCAAGTCAACAACACCATAGGATTTGACTTCCTTGATGATGAAAGGACCTGACCATTTGAACTTCAGCTGGCTTTTTGCTTATGATACTTGGAGTACTCATATGCATCAATCCCTATTTTCTCTAAGTCATGCAATTGTTGAAGCTTTTTCTCTCGATAAACCATTTGGAAGGAAGACAAGTCAGTTGGTGCTTTGAATGCAGTCCAGTGAGTCCATGAAGTATCATTTGGCTTCGTTTCCTCCACCTTCTCCTCCTTCTTCAAGTCTTTAATTTTAACTTCATGTGGAGGGACCTCCTTTAGAACATCGGGACTTTGGACAATTTCTTCAATTTCCTTTTCTTCCTCCTCATCGAGGGCTTCAATTGCATCATTAAGAGGCTTTTCAAGGGAAGAGGAGATATGCAACTATTTCCTACTGTCCACAAAATCTTCATCAAGCACATTCAATTGAAAACACATACTTTCATCATCATAAGATGGCATTTGTTCAGCAGCTTCAGAGAAAGGAACCTTGATTTGCAACTGCCTGCATGTCTCTAGGAACCGTGTAGATTGCCTATCCTTGTTCTTCCTTGTTGGAGCAAGAGGATAAGGAAGGTTCTTGATGGGAGGGCTCCTTAAGGCATTCTTCTCTTCTCTTGCAATTTGGCTCTTAGTTTTCTTCTGCTCTTCTCTATTTTTCACCACCAACTTCTCACCCTCACCACCATTTTTCTTTTCACTCTTCTCATCTCTCTCATCAACAACATTTTCACTCTCATTTTTCTCTTTACTCACTTCACCCGTTGCAATGATGGCATCAAAGTGCTTCGTGGGACTAGTTTCTGCATTGGCTACAAATGATCCACTTTGTTGCTCCGCCAATTGCTTTGCTAATTGTCCCACTTGTACCTCAAGGTTCTTGTTTGAAGCATCGGTGTTCTTTTGGTTAGTGATAGAGACTTGCATGAATTGATTGAGAGTCTCTTCCAACATAGAAGTATGGTCTTGATGAAAAGGTTGATGTTGTTGGTTTTGGTGAGGTGATCCACTTGAAGAACCGACATCTTGTTCCCATCCAAAATTGTTATTGTTCCTCCACCCTTGATTGAAAGAATTCGAGTAGAGAATGCTGCCATAATTGCCTAGCCAGTTTTGATTCCCCATATAATTTATCTCTTCTTGGGAACCCAATGGCATGATGCATTGACCACTTTGATGACCACCACCACATAACTCACAACTTAAGACTTTTTGTGGTCCTAATGAAGTGGCTTGCAAGCTTTGAAGTTGCTGTGGAATCCTTGAGATTTGCTTAGTGAGTGCTTCTAATTGTTGAGTGAGGAGCTTGTTTTGAGCAGAGAGTACATCTTGGGAATTCATCTCTAGGACACCTCTTCTTTGCACCATAGCTTTATCATGTTGGACCTCATAATCATTTGAAGCCATATTCTCAATGATCTCTCTAGCTTCATCGGGTGTCTTCCCCATAATCTTGCTACCAGCTGCAACATTAAGAAGGAGCTTAGTTTGAGGCCTTAACCCCACCAAGAAAGTATTGATTTGTGCTCCTTTATCAAGACCATGAGGTGGACATTTTCTCAACAAGCTATTGAATCGTTCCCAAGCTTCACACAATGGCTCATCCCATCCTTGTACAAAGGTAGAAATTGCCAACTTCCTTTGATTGATCTTTGATTGAGGGAAGAATCGATTCAAAAACTTGTCTACTAGCTCATCCCAACTCATAACACTATTCGGAGGAAATGATCGGAACCAATCTTTGGCCTTCCCATTAAGAGAGAATGGAAAGAGACCAATTTGAATGACATCATCATGCACTTGATAGATCTTCACTGTGTTGCAAATTTCCACAAAAGTGGTCAAGTGAGCATAGGGGTCTTCATGATCAAGTCCCAAAAATTGGTTGTTTTGCACCAAGTGAATAAGAGCTGGATTTATCTCCACATTGTTAGCTTGCACTTCAGGTCTTGCAATGGTAGTGAAATACCTCGGACGCGAGTCAGCAGCATAATCACTAAGACTCCTCCTTGGTTGATGAATTTCTTCCTCTTTTGCCATGATTTCTTCTTCTTTTCGTATAGGTGGCAAAAGAGTTGTGGACAAAGTTGCTTCTTGACTTTCATGCTCATCTAATTTCTTCCTCTTCCTTGCTGTACTACTGCAAAAGAAACTCAAAGAACTAGAATATACAGGTGAGCACAAGATAATAAACTTGACAAAATAAAAACATAACAAACGAAAAGATAAAAGAACAAAGCTTAACATAATAAAAGCGTGAAATTGCCTAATATTGAGACGTAAGTCCCCGGCAACGGCGCCAAAAACTTGTTAACGGATTGGCAAGCATACCAAATCGCACAAGTAGTAAAATGGATAAGTCCAAGTATCGTTTTCCCAAGGGACTTACGTAATATAGGCAATGTTCACACAGATATTAGCTAAGCCAAACAGATTTCACAAGAAAGCAGTAAAAACACAAACTTTAGTTGGTTTTGTGGAACTTTAAAGCAAATCTAATGCATAACAGAAAATAAAATGATTTATTTGTGGTTTTATAACAGAACACAACAGTAAACAAAGGTTAAAAACATATATATAACAATGTTGCAGGGGTTAGATCTCACCATTCTCTACTCTCTTCCTGCATGCACACAATATACATTCTATTTGCATTTAGATGTTAAAATCAGTCAATAAAAACGTTCTTAGCCCTAATCCCTTAGGTGCAGAGAGTCTTAGTTTCTTCCCTAAGCCTTGATTCCTCAACAACTTAACAAAGCAACTAGCTTTAAGTCTAGTGACCACAAGATAACCCATGAACTAAGCTCCATTCCTAGACACAAAGTTCATGAGGTATATTGCTTCAGATCTAGACAATAAAAGTGTTTCCCAACAACAATCATGTCCAAAGATCATGCTATGGGTGGCCATTCCACAACAAGCTTTAAGTAAAGAAGCAAAATACTAACATTAAACACAAATCTGCAGAATATATATGTAAAAATATCAAAAGATACAAGAGAGTCTGAGTATGGTTATATCTAACCCCTTACAACTGAAGAACTCAGCTACTCATGGACATGAGCAGCTGCAAAATACACATGGAGGGGAAGGAGATGAAGAAGAAGAAGAACAAAGGAGGGAGCTTTTCTCTCCAATAGAACAACACAAAACGAAATTATAGAACAAAATGGGAGTGAGTCCTCAGACTGCTGTCATACATGAGGGTCAGCCTTTTATATACATGTGCAGAATTTCTCCAAAGTGACATTTGGCTCAGCCTGGAATTTTGGCTTGGCTGATTTAAAATTTCTGCACTTCAACAGATTTCTCTTGCAAAGGACCTTCCACTGCTTCCAAAGCTCAGAATGCAGCTCCCAAACGTGTTCTTCAACTTTAACCTCCAATTCCTACAAAAAGTGAGGCAAAACACTAAGATATAACCATAAAACTAGAAGAACTAAAGAAATTCTAACTAGATTGCAATATTAACAGAAATTGAGTAAAACAACACTCCAAATGAGAGAAAAAGACAGATAATTGCCTTAAAAACTACTTGAAAAGTAAGTAATTATAGCAACTAACATTTAGCTATCATATAATTGTAGCCATGGGAAACATGCCATCCTCATATTCATTGTCTGACAAGTGAAAAATGAAATTTTGTAATTGTAGCCCTGCCTCATATCTGCTCCAATGTTCACATTCCTTTTAGTTTCTCTATTAGTATTTTTCCAAAACTATAATATGATTGACTTTTTAGGCTTGTATAAATTTTACGATATGCTTACAAATTTGTATTGAAAAAATTTAAAAAGAAACAAAATTATATATAGAAAATATGTTAATTCTTTATTATTGAGAGAAATAAAAATAATAAATAAAAATAATTAAATAATCAATATTAAACGATAAATACATATGATTTTTTAAGTGGTTATGTGACTCTTAACTAATTTTTAATTATAATTATTTTATATTGATCAATTTATATTTCTTATTTATCACCATAACTCATTTAATTATTTGAAGTGAAAAAGATTTTAGAAAAAAATTTGCAAACAATTATTAATAATTTTAACTCGACAGGGTTTTGATAAAATATTGACAGTTTAAATTATTACACTTTGTGGCAGCTAAAAGCCGCCAGTAAATGAAAGATATGATGCAATTTGTGGAAGCTAAAAAGCTGTCAGTAGCGTTTTCCTGGCCGCCAGTATATGTTGAGCATTTCCTGGCGGTTTTTTAAGAGTCAATACTAGCGACTTTTCAAAATCCGTCAAAAGCTGCTTGTGACGCACGTAGTTCTGACTGCTTTATTAGCCGTCAGAATTGACATTTGTGGCTCTTTTTAGCCGCCACAAACTGCATTTTTAGCCGCCACAAATCACCACTTTTTTTGTAGTGAATCACATCAGTATAAGGTAGCCAAAAAATCCTAACTAGGATCCAATTAGTTGCATTTTCTTAATCTCCCCTTATTTTAAATAAGTGATTTTCTCATTTTTTTTTCTCCCCATTGTGATGTTTTGACAGCATTGAAGAAGCCAAAAAGCTTGAAGCTTCTCGTGTTATAGTTATAAACATGGTTTTGGAGGCTTTGCAGTCAAGCTCAGCGATCAACAGGCTTCCCAAATTTCTAGCAAGTCAGTGGAAATTTGCTGTTGTTTTCTTTTTCCTTTTTGTCAACTTCCCAATGTTCAAATTATCCAACTTAACCCTCGGTGTACTTTGCTAGTTGAACAATATGACATTTTTTTTTTTAGTTTTATTAGCTTTAAGTTGTTACATTCAACAAAAACACTACATTTTAAATCTGTCACTGGAGATGAAATCTGTCCTGTGTCTTGATTTGACCAGTTTAAAAGGGGCTTTATGATATTATAATGTAAGAAAAGGTTCATTCAGGTTAAACAAAATTGTTTATTTTCATTTTAAAAAGTATTTAATTAATTAGTATTTTAATTAATCAATGTGTTCTAAATACAGCTAGCGGAGAAAGGAGAAATGACTTAGGACGTGAAGAAAGATGAAAATCAAATCTTGGTGGGGTCTTTTGAGAGAACATGTCACATGCTTTTGTTCCCCTTCTCCTCATCCCCTTTTTCTCATATTTGTATTTCCTCTTTTTACCTTTTTGCACTAACTTAAATATATTTACTATTATTTTATAAGTTTTTGGCTTGTTTTTTTCTCGGTTAATATTTGGAAGCTAATTTATTGATTTTGTCTAATTCAAGGAAGCGAATTAGAAGTTCAGGTGCAACCCTTGTATACAACAAGGACCAAACTTGGGATAGCCACGTGAGAATTCATCCTTAACTTTGTTTATTGAAGTTTATCTCTTATTTGCAGCCAATTAGAAGTTTAACTTTGGAAAATTTATAATCAAAATCTTAATTTTATTGGAAATAAGGATAAATAAAAGTTCATTAAGAAAAACAATGAACAAAAAATTTGCTGAATAATGGGTGAAAATTTTAACTAGTGTGGTCAACGTAAAATTAGTACTCATTTATATTTTTAGTTAATAATCACTGAGAATTTTAAGTAATAATAATGTATAAAAATATTAATAAAATATCAGTGTAAAGTTTTTTCAATAATTGTGCATATCAGTTAACAAATTATATAAAATGATTAAAAAATTATTTATACAAAAGATAATTATACATAAAAGGGAAAAATATGTTTTTATCACTATTCTATAATCCACTGGTTCATGGCAAAGGGGTTTGTAAATTTATTTATATAATAATAATAATAATAATAATAATAATAATAATAATAATAATAATAAAAAAAAAAAAAAAAAAAAAATTAGCAACAACAGATGGTTGCTTTATGGCCAAGGATATTGGCAATCTTGTACTCAGCATTCAAGAGGCAATTTTTCATTATTCCATTTCAGGGTAAGATTTGTAGCTGTCACACAATTCATAATTAGATCAATTATGTGTTGAGGAAAGCAAAATTCAGAAGGTGTGCCTTAAAAACTCCCAATCAACCCGATCATAAACCTTCTCAAAGTCAATTTTGAAAAGGATGAAACCAGTGTTCCCCTTCTTCTTGTGCATGTGATGAATGATCTCTTGAGCAATAAGGGCATTATCTGTGGTACCTCTATTCGGAATGAAACTGCTCTGAAGAGGCCATATAAAGGAGTCCAGATGAGGCCTTATTCTGTTTACAAGCACCTTAGAGATAACTTTGAAAAGGACATTGCAAAGGCTTACAAGTCTGAATTCCTTCAACTTCGTAGGGCTGTCAACCTTAGGAATAGGAATTATAAGAGTCTCAGCAAGTTCAGGATTAAAAGTTCCTAGTGAGAAAGCTTCATTAATCAAATGCCAAACTTCAAAGCTAAGAATATTCCAATAAGTCTTATAAACCATCAGGCCCAGGTGCTTTGTAAGAGTTCATAGCAAAACTGGCCTCTTTAACTTCCTTCGTTGTGGCTAATGCTGACAGCATATCACAGATGTGAGTATCAATAGCAGGAATATTCTGAAGTTGCAAACTGTTGGGATTACAAACTCAGAAGATTGGAAAAGATTTTTAAAGAAAGCAAGAGCCTCTCTTTGAATAATATTAGGGTCAGAAATCCAAATGCCTTCAATGAAAAGCCCTACTACCTTATTCTTTCTTCTCCTTATAACTGTTTGGGTATGAAAAAATTTGGTGTTTCTGTTGCCAGATTTAACCCAATTTTCCCTTGACTCCTGGAACCAAAGCACTTCTTCTTGAGAAAGGATGGATCATATTTGAGCTCAAGTTTTTTCTCGAAATTAATCAACTCAAAAGTTGGAGCAGTATCAAGTTGAAGAAGAATGCCACTAATTCTTGCTTCCAATTGATGCTTTCTATGAAAAATATTTTCAAACACATCCTTATTAAAATAGATGGATTGGTCTTTGATTCCCTGAAGTTTAGCCATAGCATCCCTACGAATTTCGTGCCAAGTATGAGAAACTAACCTTTCATAATCAGGATGCTCAATCCAAGCTGCCTGGAAATGAAAATATGAAATTTTACTTGAAGCTGACTTAAGGCAGTGAAGAATATAATTGGATTGTGATCCGAATTGTGGGTTGGAAGAATTTCAGCCAAAGCATTTGGAAGGAGAGTCTCCAAGAAGAATTGGCCACGCATCGGTCATGTTTTTTTACTTACAAGACCACCCATTTGAATGTTTTTTTTGTTGTTTGCTAAAAAAGAATTTTTTTTTTCCTATTTTGTTGTATAGAAAGTGAAAGAAAAGAAAATGTAATATTATGATAGTGTTTAATGTTGTATCTGCAGAAAGAGCCAGCTCATAGAAGAGAAACAAACAGTAAAGAACGTGTTAACAGATTGATACAAATAATAATTAATCGTGATTATTATACTTTATGATAATCCTTTTAATAATCTGTAAAGCGCTGTATCAATCGATTGGTTTCCTTTTATACAAACCCAAGTTTCTGGTGCAGCTTGTAAGATGAAAGTGATCAACAATCGGTAGAAAAAAAAAAGGGCGAGCGTGAATTGTTAAAGGAGAGCGGAGGTGGAAAAAGTGGAAGGAAGGAAGAATCTATTAACATTACAAAGTGAAAGTTCTCATAATACTGTACAGGGTACTGTATATTATAATCGGCCCATCTTTTGCTTTCATTTGTGAGCTATTATTTTATTGTTTTATTTACACCCTTTTCTTCTGGTTTCCTACCTGTGTACGCGCAACCCTACACATGTTCTCAGACTCACAAAGCCAAAGTCATCCATCAATTTCTGAAACTATGCAATCCTAATAGGGGTATTCGTTGCTGCTCCATGTCCTTTTTCAAGCTTGCATGTCATCATCCTTACGTGTTTGAGTTTGATTTGAGGATTTTTCATTGATGGGTTGATGGAGAAAGGGAGAGGAGAAAGCAACATTTGGTTGTTCAATGGGAGTTGTTCTGTTCCTCCATAGTCCCGCCCAATTTCTCTCCCTCAACACGCTATGTTTTCAAAAGCTTATCTCCCTCAACATGTTATCTTTTCAAATTTATGTTCTCACCGTCGAACATTACCCCATCCCCATGTATCTAATTTTTGTCCTCATTTCTCTTGCCTTGCACCCTGGTCCGGTGGAGTAGCCGAGGCAGAAGAAGAGGAAGGATGATGGCGTGGACAAAGAGGATGAAGAAGGAGTTAGTGTTGCACATGATAAACAAAGCCCTAAGCTATCTATGACGTGGATAAGGTGTCGCATGTTTCTCGGCCTGGAGCACCAGCGGCGATGGCTGGAGTGCCTCAGTCACCCTTCTCTGGCTGCCTAGACGACCAATACCATCACTTCCATGTCTACTTTGTAAGATACTCACACCAGCACTCTTGTCTCTACCATTTATATTTCAAACACGTTTTTTTCCCCCTTTTTTTTTTTCCTCAAATGAAAAGCATGTGTATCTGGAAAAAAATATATTTATTTTCAATCTACTATCTCTATTTAATTAAATTTTGTTTATTGTTACAGAATTGCTGTTGATGAATTTTGTAGTCACTAATTTCTAATTTAGGATTATTTGTGCTTCATGTCTTTATTTTTTTTTTTAATAAGCAAAATTGTTATTAAACTGAAACTTGTGTTGAGCATAAGGATTGCTCTACACAAGATAAGAAAGAGTACAACTCATCTGTCATCAGCCTATGCTGTTACAAGCGTTAATGTTGGACTACATGAGCTACCCAATTTACATTTAGACCCTGGCTTAAACACCCACTGTGTATTGATCCACTTAAACACCCACTATGCTTCATGTCTTCATTATGAAGATTGTGTTTTTATTCCCAATGTAGGCACTGATCATCAGCCATTCACAGTGAATTATGTACAAGCATACTAGCATAGAATGTTGTATTTTATATTACTTCTTTTAAATGGATTCACTGTGTATATTTTGTTGCCATTGCTACTTACTACTGCTATGGCCTATGTGCCTGGTACATTCCTCTTCTAACACTTTTTTTTTTTTTTTATAATAATTAACTTTGAACAGTAGTTTTGCCATCAAAATTAGTTAAAACGGAATATCGCTTTATCAACAACTTGGCCTTTAATGATTATTCATTTGTCAAGTATTGCAATAGTGGTCATTCCCATTTGCTATGTAAAATAACAATAAGAATTACTTTCTGACTTTCTGTATGTAGGACCTTTTCTATTTTAAAAGGATTAATTTCTGTATCTGTATATTGTTTTGTCAAGTATTTGGTAATGTATAACAGTAGTTCAATTCTTCAATGATCATTGATTTACAGTTATGAGCTTCTACCACATTGAGTATATCATCTATGAATAGGTAAATTTGTCATTCACAGAGCCGAAGAATTCAAGGGAGAGAATTCTACAAGGTTCCATGGAAAGGAATGGATGGACTTGAAACTTTAATACTTGCATCTTTTAGAAAGGTAATGCAAATGACACAATTGATGAACTTGCTTTATTCCCTAAATCACAAAAAGGAGATGTTTTATTTAATTCTTATCAAATTTATATTTTCCTTATTTTTTGCATACAACTTATTAGCTACTATGCTGTTTGGTTTATTGATGCATCTATACTAAGCAAATTTTTGAACTACTCAAATTCAACAAGGCTAATGGGTGGATAAGAAGATAACTTATTTAAACTGCCTTTTATTACTGTCTATTATTAATCATTTATAGTGCTTGTCCTGAGAAGATTTTGGAGTTCGACGAAAAGAAAAGCTCAACAGAAGAAACAAATTATTCAGAAAACAAGACCAAAGAAAAGGTAAACTATGTCATTTGTAGCCGAGCTTGATCTAAAACTTCAGAATTTGTTGCTTGATAATAATTTGAGAGACCAAGCCAACCTCAATGCCTCTGATTCTTCAGGAAGGATGTCATGGATTACAACTGCTATGGCTTAACCTGATCTAAATACTCCAAAATGGTTGCACCTCTTACATGACATAGAACATACTGGGTTGATTTAGAATAATATCAATATAGATAGTAGTGAGGGATAGATGAGAGAGGAAGGAAGAAAAATTGTAGGGGAATCTGGGTGGTTACAATTTGGTCAATCTGGAGAATGAGAAATGATGTGGTTTTCAATGAACGTCATCCAAATGAAGAACAAGTGTTGGAATGGATTAAATTCACTTCATGGTCTTGGTTGAGAGCCAAAGTGGAAAATTTCACAGCTTCTTTCTATGAATGGGTGAATCAACCGCTTTTGTGTCTAAAACCGAGGTAATCTTTTGGTGGTTCATATGGTGTTGGTTTGCTGGAATAGGTAGGTGACATATCTGTTGGTTGGTTTAACTCGTGCAAAATGCAGACAGTATAGGGGAGGGTGTGGTTGGTATGGATTAGTAAAAGGGTTGAGAAACCAAGTATCTTTAGGAAAACATGACAATCATGATATGAAGAATTGGAATAGATATTTATATTGGGAAAGGAAAGGAGGTATCTGATATGTAAATTGGTGTTATTGGGCGGGTTTGGTATGCTGTATAGCATGGGATTGGCAATCAGTCACAAAATGGAAAAACATACATGCTGGCAGTAGAGTATATTAATTGCAAAATCGGGGAATAGTTTCTTCTTATAATGCAAGATGGGGATCAGGTTTGCTATCAAACTGCTTAGGGGGTGGAAAGCTGTTAGCGGGTTTGTGCTATGAATGATCATTGACATCACAGTATGGCTCTGATACACTGTGATTTTGGTATGAGGGAAGCAGGCACGAAACTAGGAAGGGTTTTAGGTGACATTTTTAACACTTACATGTACCATTATCAAGAGTACAATTATATGTTTATGTACGTGTATCATTCCTAATACTGGTACACCTTATATTGTATTAGTTGTTTTAATAAAATTATTTCTTTTGCTGATAAAAAAATAAGATAGCATTGAGGCAGTTTCCAGTATAGATAAAAATGAGGTCATATATCTTCTGAGCAACATATTGGGGTGATTAATTTGAGTGATTCAAAATAATACATGTCCGCTGAGCACAAGTCTTTTTTAAGAAAACTACAATCATCCATAATATAATTACCCAAGTTGTAATAATAACTATTTTACACGTTTGCTTTCATTATCGATATACTTTACTAAAATAATATGTATTTTTTATCTTTGTCTTTTATGTTGGAGTTTTGAAATCAGACTTGCAATATAGAAAAATCCTATATAATTAGCAAGAGTTTAGCTAAATGACGTCTATTTAGGTAATTATGAACAGGTTGTTCATTTAAGCTATGTTAATATTTATTAATGCAATAATCACTCAAAAAGATAAATATAAAATAAGAGAATGAGATTGAATTTTGTTGTTATTTAAAAAAAAATTAATAGATAAAGAAAGTTTTATTAATAAAATCTTAAAAAGATTTTGCAAATAAAAGTTAGTTTTTAGATTCAAAGAATATGAGTGTGTTTGGATAGGCGTTTTATTTACATTTAACGGAAAAATTAAACATTTCAATACACAAATGAAAAAGCTATATAAGTGGTGCATTGAGTTTAACATTATGAAAGAATTTTGAAGAAAGTCTTTGTTTCCTGGGAAAAAAAATGTTTTTCAATTTAATCTCTCTATTATAAAAAAAATAGTTAAAAAGATTTAAGGCAAAAACAAGAAGAAAAAAAAAACCAACAGTAGTTATCATAATTTGTAAAATCGGTGCTATTAAAAATCAAAATCATATATTTATTCCTTGAATCAGTCTTGACCAGTTTAATTGCCATAGCTGTGCTATATGGCCATAACACTAGTAGGTTACAAATCACGTTAGCTCTCCGTGAAGTCTAATTAGAAGTGAGGTGGACTTTTTTAAGTGAGGTATCACATTCTGATTGGAGAATACAGGGATGGGGACAGGGAGAGGGGACAGGTGATTTTAATCCACAAATGAAGGAGAAGAGTAAGGATAAGAGCAGGGCATGAATCCTCTCCAGTTGGAAAAAGCTTAACAGCATGTTTGATACAGCGTTCCCAACTCAAGTAATCGCGTCAAAATTTCACGTCAAAGCAAAAGCTACTAACTGTAGCTTCCAATATTCACATAAAAACACGTGCATTTTTTGGTTCAGACGCAGAACCAAACACATACTAAGAGTGTGCATCTTATATATCTAACTATTCATGCATGTATTTTTTTTTTTTTAATCTTTAATATATGAAAATTATTAAACATTAAAATTAATCAAGTTAAAATTTCATTTAGATATTTTCACATGTGAAGAGAATCTTCTTGTTTCTCTTCTCCCTCTTACATCCGAGTGGAACGAACAAATTATTGCTGTAGGACCCATTAAAGGTTTCTTTCCTTCAATTATAACATATAGGTTGCAAATGGTGACAGTGTTTGAGCTTTCTTATCCTTTATTCCTCAATCACTCTTTTCCAAATCCATGAGTGTAATAAGTTTTCCGTCCTCCTTAGCTCCCTTCTTTCTCCATTCTTCAGTAAGAAACAAGCGTTGTTGACTAACAGATCCCGTCAGCACAAAAACTACACAGAGTGCACTTTTTCCAATCCTATGGCATCTCACACAAAATATGCTGTTCTTCTTTCTGTCGTTGTTGTTCTCTGTGTTGTGGGGGAAACAGCAAGAACAGATCCTAGCTTTTCGCCAATAGCCACCTCCTCGATTCCTGGTGCAAAGTACGAGGTATTCGTTAGTTTTAGAGGCAAGGACATTCGCCGAGGTTTCCTTAGCCACTTGACTAAGGACTTTCTTAGAAAGCAAATTTCTGCGTTTGTGGATACCCAACTTGTGAGAGGGAACACACTATCAGAAGCACTTGTTGCCGCAATTGAAAGCTCGCTAATTGCACTTGTCATTTTCTCCATGAACTACGCGTGTTCATTCTGGTGTTTAGACGAGCTTGTCAAAATATCTGAGTGCAGAGAGAAACATGGGCTGGTCGTGATACCTGTGTTCTACGATATAGATCCCTCGTATGTGCGGCATCAAAAGGGGACCTATGGAAATGCTCTCATTGAACATGAGAAAAAGCATGGTTTAATCAAGGTGCAACAGTATAGATCTGCTCTGAAGGAAACCGCTGATTTGTCAGGGTTTGACTCAATCAATTTTCAGTAAGTATTCTTTTTTTTCCAATAAGGCAATAAATGTTCAATGATTTCTTTATTTCTTTATTATATATAGCTATTTATTACCATTTCCTGACAAACCTGGTTGCTTAAAAGAATAGTAAAATAAAAAAGATCCTAAATAATCTTTACTTTTTGTTAAAATAAAATTTTAATTTTTAATTTTACTTCAGTCTTTTAAGTTTAAAATATTTTACTTTGGTCTTTTAAAGTGTCTTTATTAGTCTAAGTTAGTTTTTTCATCAGTTTATCACAATAATTTGATTGATTTGGTAATATGTAGCAAATTGTGAAAGATGTCAAAATTAACATTAAAAAATTGATGAAAAGACTAATTTGCACTTTAAGAGAGTAAAGTAAAACTTGTTAATCAAGGGGTTTAGATCCAAAGTTCGATTCCTACTTATTAAAAAATTTGTGAGTTATAATTATAAACTCTCTAGTACCTAAGTTCGATTCTTACTAATAAAATAAAATAAAATAAAACTTGTTAAACTTAAGAGATCAACATACTAAAACTAAAAATTAAAATGAGAGACCAAAATTTTAATTTTTTTTTTCAAACACTACTTAATGCGGTAACTGATTCGGGCTAGGATACTGAGGGGTTTAGTTCAATTGGTTGAGTACGGTGCGTGAGTTATTATAAACCTTCAATAACTATATTCGATTCCTATGGATAAAAAAAATCGAGCTAGGATTAGATTGGTCCACTAAATTCAGTGGTTAAATTACATCCAACTCGTTAGCTTAAGACAATTTAATTAGTTGGTATCACATAAAACTCTGCAATGCACTTAAAACCAAGGTCCTAACTCCTTCAAACAAAGAAAAAACCTGATGGGTGTTAACTATTATGCCCCTTCTTTGGGAAGATTTTATAGGTGTCAATTTCTCTCGCCATAGTATAGAGTAGTCTGGGCTTTTTGCCCCCTTGGAAGCAAAAAGAGAAAAAGCCTGATGGGTCAAGACTTTATCGGCATTTACTTCCTGCATCCCACTTTTTGCTTCCTGCACCCCCCCAGAAACCCCAAACATGCATAAATACCCTTGCCCCCCACCTCCACCCAACCACCACACCACCGCCGAAAACCACCCTCGCAACCACCCAGCACCACCTCGCAACCGCCCTATACCATAAGTTCACGCAAAAACCACCACCGTAATATATTTCTGGAAAGGCTTTTCCGAAATGAATTTTGTTTTCTGGAAAAGTCTTTCTAGGAAAAAAATTCATTCCAGAACCCCTTTTCTGAAAGAAAAAAAAATCATTCTAGAACACCATTCTCCGAAAAAAAATTCATTCCGAAAAAGCCTTTCCAGAAGTGGTTTTTTCTCCATTTACAGTGTTTTGCGGTTGCTTCCGTGATGTTGGGTGGTCGCGATGGTGGTTTTGGGTGGTTGCGGTGGTGGCGTTTGGGTCGGCGGTGGTATTGGGTGGAGGTGGGGCTTGGGAGAGGCAAAGGGTATATTGGTCTCTTTTGGGTTTTTAGGAGGTGTAGGAAGCAAAAAAGGAGGTGTAGGAAGTAATAGCCGACTTTACCATTCTTCCTGCATTATTATTGGACTCTTGAGCCCGTCTTTTTCCTTTTTAATGAAAACAATATTTTAAAATAAAAGTTTTTTAAATGGAAATGTTCAACTACTATTGTCCCTCTCAATTTTGAGAAACATTTTTGACATATGTGTATATAAAGTAGATAAAAAGTATAAAATAGAATTTTAGTCTCTTGTCTATATTTTTTTGCATTTAGTTTCTTAAGTTTAAAAAGTTTCATTCTAGTTCCTTAAGTTTAAAAATTTTCATATTAATCCTTTAAAGTGTCTCTGTTAGATCAAATTTGTCTTTTTATCTAGTGTCAATTTTGACCGACGTGATATCTTTTATAATTTGTCATGTGTCACCAACTTCACCAAGTTAGTGTGATAAACTAATGGAAAGACCAATTTAATTTAATATAAGGGACTAAAGTGAAAATTTTTAAACTTAAAGAATCAAACTTAAACGAGAAATATAACAAGGAACCAAAATTCTATTTTAACCTAAAAAGTAAATAAGACGTAGAGATAATTGTGAATGGTGTTACACGTAAAGTCAATTTTTTTTTTTTTTATGTTAAGTAATGAAATTGTTTTTAACTTATTTTCCTAGTTAGTGGTGACCCTGTGAAATTTTATAATTTAATTTTCTCTCCAATTCTACCATACATGTTGTGATGCAAATTCTTTCATTTTTTTTTTTTTGTGTATAGGAATGATGCTGATCTCCTTGATGGAATTGTCAATTGTATTTTGACGAAGTTGAACGTAATGCATGCGCACCCAGTTAACTCAAAAGGACTTGTTGGAATAGAAAAACCAATTGCAGATATAAAATCATTGTTACTCCAAGGGTCATCTGATGATGTATGTGCTGTAGGAATTTGGAGTATGGGTGGTATTGGGAAGACAACCATTGCAAAAGAAGTATTTCACAGGCTATGTTCTGAATTTGATGGTTGTTGTTTTTTGGCAAATGTTAGGGAAGAGTCACAAAGGTATGGAATAATTTCTTTAAAGGAAAAACTTTTCTCTGCCATATTAGAAGAAGATCTGAAAATTGACACGACAAATGGATTGCCTGGTTATGTTAAGTTGAGACTTGGTTATAGGAAGGTTTTTATAGTTCTTGATGATGTGAATGATTCAGATCAACTAGAAATTTTAGTTGGACCTCATGATTGGTTTGGACCAGGTAGTAGAATAATTGTAACAAGTAGAGATAAGCAAGTGTTTGCTAATAAGGTTGATCATGTATATAAGGTCGGGGTGTTGGACTTTGATGATGCACTTAAGCTTTTCAATAAGAATGCTTTTAAACAAAATCATCTTGAGATTGAGTATTACGAGCTATCAAAGAAGGTTGTCAATTATGCAAAAGGAGTTCCATTAGTTCTTAAAGTTTTGGGTTATCTTCTTCGTGGAAAAGATAAAGAGTTATGGGAAAGTCAATTATACAAGCTTAAAAAGTTTCCCAATAAAAAAGTTCACGATGCAATGAAATGGAGTTATGATGATTTGGACCACAAAGAGCAAAAGATATTTTTAGATCTTGCTTGTTTTTTCAATGGATTAAGTTTGAAAGTGGGCCACGTAAAAAATTTGTTGAAAGATAGCGAAAGTGATGATTCTGTGGCTGTTGGGTTAGAGAGGCTAAAAGATAAATCTCTGATCAATGTGTCTGAAGATAATATTGTGTATATGCACGATATTATACAACAAATAGGTTGGGAGATTGTTCGACAAGAATCTAGTGAAAACCCTGGAAGTCGTAGTCGATTATGGGATGCAGATGACACTGGTGAAGTATTCAACAGTGACAAGGTAAATGCCTAAATTAAATTTTAAGATAAGTTACACTATCATCCATAAATGTTTTAATTTTATGCTCTCTTAATTTTAGAAAATTACAATTTTCTCCACTTTATAATCTTATTGTATAGCTATACAATCAACTATACTCTATGATAGTAAACATTGGATTTAAAAGGAATAACCTGAGAAAAAAGCAAGAGTAGTAGAAATGATAATATTAAGATATATGTGTGACTATGCAAAAAAGGAAAGGATATATGGAATAACTATATATGATAAAATATTGATGTAATACCTATAAAGGAGAATAATACAGAAAATTGGTTAAAAAGATTTCGACATGTGCAATGAAGGTTACTTAGTGGGACAAAAGAGGAGTGTAGATCACGTAATTTTTAACCGGCTAAAAATAATATTAGAGGAAATTATGAAAAAGGATCACGTGGTGAATAATATAGTTCAGTATTTGGTTTTTGACTGAGCTTAATCTTACCTATAGATTAATCTATATTACATTTTGGTCCATTTCTATATATATGAACCAGTTTTTAAGGGATAATTTTTCTTTCTGCAGCTCTCAATATCATCAATAGCTAGTTTTGTACCCTTATTATCGTTTCTAGCTAGGACATTAGAAGATGAAATGAAGATTTTGTTAAAGTTCCAGAGCTAATATTTCAGATAGTTAAAACTTAATTTCTTCTTCTAACAAGTTCAAATCGATAATATATTATTGAGAACAAGTTTCAGGTGACAATAAAAATTGAAGATGGAGGAAAAAATGCCTTTGGATGGTTCACACATAGTTACTCATTATTAGTAAAAGGTTTGTTCACATTGAAATGCACTAATATTCAACACATTTCATATCTAGGAAGGTGAGTGTAACTTTTTTAAATTAGAGTGAAGGGAAATTTAAGCATCTCTTAGACAGTGGACTAGTCGAGTGTGTGTAATTATAACATCTTTGAGATAAATTTGAATATTTTTGTGGGAAATGTGATTTTTGATGATTAAATGTTTTCCTACTATGATGGCAGGGGACTGAGGCCATTAGAAGCATAAGGACACACTTGTCTGCAGTTACAAAGCTGAAGCTTAGCCCTCATGTGTTTGAGAAAATGAGCAAGCTGCAATTCATTGATTTTCAAAGTGAAAATGATCATGATGGATTGGATATTCTTCCTCAAGGACTTGAATATTTGCCAACTGAGCTGAGGTACCTTCGTTGGATGAATTACCCGCTGAAATCATTACCTGAGAGTTTTTCTCCAGAAAACCTCGTTATCTTGGACCTGTCATATAGCCGACTGGAAACACTTTGGCATGGAGAACGGGTAAATATAAATGTCTTCCTCTTTAATTTTTCTCTTAATTCAAGGAATACAAAATTAACAACCTGAGCTCACGTGCTTTCATTCGTTTTTATTTTTCTACAGAATTTGGCAAATTTAAAACAAGTTAGACTTTATGGCTCCAAATTTCTGAAGGAGTTGCCTGATTTTTCAAAAGCCATCAATCTGGAACTGCTGGACATCCGTTTGTGCACTCAGTTAACCAATATACATGAATCCGTTTTCACTCTCAACAAACTTGAGAAATTGGTTTGAAGTCACCGCCCTTCTTACCAAAACATACAAACATGCCAATTTAAGGTGGTTTCATATATATATATATATATATATATATATATATATATATATATATATTATGTTTTAAGGCTGCTATAATATACCTACAGTTGTTTAAGGCTGCATGTATTTGTCTTAGATGACATGGACTGGAATCAAACATGAAATTTTGTTTATGCTAAAAATGTGAGATGTACGTGCATTTGAGTTTGCCTATGTAATATCAAATTTTGCCATCCTATCAGAATCTTGTACCAAAAGGATATTTTACAGTTTTTGGGATTAACTTGTTTTCATTTATTTCCTATTTGTGGAATTTTCTTATAGGTTCTGTTGGGTTTATATGTTTTTGATAGGAACTTGAATTTCTCTAAGAAAATATGGAGACTAGCTTCTTACAGCAGATATGTGTGGTTCTCAAAGTACGCGGGGTGCTCTCAAAGGTAGAAATGTGTTTAATCCCTGAATGAACTTTGAAGAAAGGGTCATACTTACTATCTCTCCCAACCTAAATGAAGTTGGGATCTTAGATTGTAGTTACTGTGGTACGGTCTACTTAGATTATGTGTAATAATATTTTGTTTCAGGATGTTCCTTTTGACTTTAAAGGTATTCTAGACTTGATAAAGATTTAGATTCTGGAGATAGTTTAAGACTAAGTTGAGTAGGATACAGTGCTCCTTTTCTGATTAGTGTATTGACCTTGTAGTTTGTCTGTCTTTATCCCTTTGATTTAACTTTGTAAGTCTCTTGTATATGGGTTAGAGTACCATAGTATTCTATTTCTTATTTATTTTCAGTGAAGCTAAGGTGGTTTCATTTTGCAGATGAGAGAGAAATGGTTTTTTATTTATTTTTATTAAAAAAATCAATGAATTACTATAATATCCCCAAATTAAATTTAGATAGACAAAAGAGTGATTGGTTTTTTAGTCAAATTTTTTTGGTGTACACTGCTAATGCACTTCAACTGAAAATTGGGTGCGTGTACATTAGCAATCCCCATATATATATATATATATATATATATATATATATATATATATATATATATATATATATATTCATCGTCAAAACCAAAGATACTTCGAACCTATAACATGGTAAGGAAAAAAAAATTGCTTGAGCTTACAGAATACTGTATATTTATATTGATACACACATACATCTACATAAGTGTCATGTCCATTTTACAACTCAAAATAACCTAAATTAAGGGAACTATGAAACAATGATTTAAAACATCTTGAGATTACTTACCACTTTGCTTTATCGCTGGTCTCAACATGATTAATGGACACAGTCCTTATTTTGACACTGCCCGTAAACAAAGAAAAATACAGAAATTAATACAAAAGCAAAACGTTATGAAGAGTGTACAATGTCCTGTTGCAAAAACTAAATCACTAAAGCTTTTACCTTAGATTTCAGTAGCTCCACCTTAGAGTTCTGTATCTCTGCCCTCCACGGCGTTCATACAAAAAATCGAGTTGGGGAATGACCCTGTGAAGCATCTCTTCTACATGTTTGGAATACCACAACATCCATCTCCTCCACAACCTAGGACAAACATTTGCAGAGAAGTCTATGGTTCCATAAATGCATCCTTTACTCCTATTGCCAACAACATCCCTCCATATGTCAACCAATGTTGCTTGTGTTGCAGTCGAGGAGCCCTCACCAACCTGAGACTACATCTGGCTAATATGTTGTTGATATAGTCCTCCTATTCAATCTCAAATAACATATACTAGTAAAAAAAATTGTATTAAAATATATTATATGATTGAAAACTCACATATTTCTTTTCAAAAGACTATCTACCTATTCTCTTGTAGACCTCTTGTGGGTAGCTAAGAAGAGACCATTAGGAGGGACCTCGCCCTAAGGTCGTCGCCTTGCAAAGAAAAAATGCAACAAACAATTATTAATATATAAATATGTCAGAGTGTAAAATATAATGAACTATGTAAAACAGGTGTGTTAGTGGATACATACCAGGTCCTGTGTCACCTCAACATGAGCTTTGTGGCCTACAGTGTGGACTGCTCTGCCTTTAGTGGAGGCCAGGTTGGCCTTGTTTCCCAATAAGCATAAATCTGACATAAGAAAAATGGAAAAATAATGATAACGGACAATTTTGTTTGACATGGAAGCTGATATTAAGGAACACATGTAGTAGTTAGTTGGCAGATTGTGTACTATGATAACCAACACTGCCAGTATTATTTTTTGTCTATATCCGGCACTGCAAAAATGCTTGTTGCCATAGTAACTTTTATTGTAACAATGTTGCTGAAAGATTATTTTCTTAACAGGCAGATTTTTTCCTTTTGATCCAAAACGGACTTTTTAGGAGTAGTTTTCTCGTTCTCTAAGCAGTTACATTAGAAAAATGCATCACAAAAATTATGAGGGCAAGTACATGAGTAATGCTACATATTTAACTTTCTGTGGCACTGACACCTTCAGCACTCTTGGATTTTTATCTGCACAGTTGTTAGGATGGACATCAAAACACATTCACAAATCTAGATGCAACCTAAGGGCTCTGCACTAGTTCTCTGTTTTTTTTTTTTTTTTTTTTCAAGGATTTGTCTATATATCATTTTCCTATTTATATTCTCACAAATATATTGAAACATTCATGGATCTGATTTGGCATGATATTCCAGTCACTTTTTTATTTTGTTCCCTCTGCTTCTCTGATGCTGCTGGCAGAGGATAGAATGGGTTGTATAGAATAGTTCTTGGTTAACAAAAATAAAATTCTATTGTAAAGATTGTGATTGAGTTGTTAATCTTATTATTTTCTTGTTTTCAAGGTTGGGAAGCAAAAGTGGACCATGCGGTGTGGTCTCATCCAATAAAAAGTTTCACATCTTTTTTTATTTTTTCTGTTAGGTAAAATGTCCTTTTCATGGTGATAAGAATTAAGAAGACATAATGCATATTTAAGATCTAGCAATTGAGATCATTGATCAATATGGACAACAGTAAATTTAGAATACGGCTGCACTATTGTTGCCATTTTTGTTTTTCTGGTACAAGTACAGAAAAGGATAAAATGGGAGGAAACAATTCTATTGGATGGCCTGCATACAGCTACAAAGCTAAGGGTTTATTTTATGTGCTTTTTTTTTTTTAATTATTGGAAATGTGTATGTGTCGGAAGACATATATGTAAATGTTTTTTAGTATTTGCATATTGTCCTAACAAGAATCAAGGTTTTCTCTATCCAGAAGTGGGACATATATCATATACAAATTTTTCCTGAAGAAAAAAAAGAGAATGAAGTGGAAAAAGATACATGTTGGTGGTAGAGAAAATTTTAAGTACATACATGTTTAAGAAATTTGAGGAAGCATTTCAATTTTTTAAATAAAAAGGAGCATATGAGAGGATTCAAGACTTGGTAAGATTCCAGGATGTGTTGAAAGAAGCAATATAAAGGCATTTTAACAAGATATTATGATAAGGAATTGAGGCATAAAAATTGAAATGGTATTTCGAGGATCTCAAAAGAAAAATCAGAATTGAAGTAACCTATTGAAAGGACCAACACTATTGATTCTTGCTTGTGTTTTGTAATACTTCCAATGAAATTGCTTCTTCCTTCTATCCATCAAACTGCTGGTCCAGTTACACACTACAACTAGAATAATCCCTCTAAAATTGAACGTTCAGACTTTAGATGACAGTATTAATTTGTGTTTCCAGTAAAAATAAAAAAGTCATCATGTTATCAAAAGTGTTCCTATGTTAATTGATTGAAGAACAAAAGGCAAGGAAATAGAGAGAGATGAAGAAATAAATGTTTCATTTGTATCAAATATAAATATGCATCAGTGGACCTCTACAACTAATGGAAGAGTAAGTAAGATCTCTTTCACACACAGCAACAATAAGCTTTAAAAGTAGCATCGCTAGGAGGGGGACTTCAAATGAATACACATTAAAAGGAGCACCCGTACCCAATGTGAAAATATTGTTTAAATTATGAGAAAGAAATGTAACCTGTAACAGCTAAATATTTATGTAAATGCATAGTATGTACTCTCCTCCTTTAAGATGAGTCTCAGAAGAATGATGGTGTTACTGTAAGGAAAATGCAAAAAATTTTGAAGACTTGGAAAGGTTAATAGAAAAGTCTTCCAAATAGATGTGCCTTTCGTTTATGATGTGAATTTGAAGCCACATACGGTTTCTAGAATGATTGTTATTCTTATTATCCATTCAATATCATGGAGTCTAAATAACACTTATTTTAACTTTTTTTTTTGTCTTGGGTCAGAGACCACAGGTGTCCTCAATCCACTGGGTCAGAGACTAATCTCGCTTGCGGTGCATGGCTGCCGCTGACCCAAGGGAATTTTGAACACAGAGGGAATCGAACATGGGTTCTCCCGCTAAATAGATCGTTCCCCCACATGTGAATACACCACTGAGCCAATCCTCTATGGGTTACACTTATTTTAATTTTGTTTTGTGAGTTATTCATCAAGTAATAGTTGCCATGTTAGAAGATTATATTAAGGAGTTAATTCTTAATGAATTTATCAGGGGTACTTAACACACAATTGAAATGCTCTTAAATTCTGCTTGTGCCAATTGCCAAGTCCGTCTTTCACACTATGAAAGTGCATGTCACATAGTTTATACAGATAAATCCAACCTTGGCGTGTTAAAGTTTCCCCTGATTATACACTGCATTAGTTATTTTATATTTATATAGATGTGACGTTAATATTTGTTTAATAGAAATTTATGTATAAATACAATGCACAGCGTGAGTGAATGAGTGAAATTTCTTCTTCCTTCTATTAAACTGCAGGTCCTATAGGATATTGCTTTGACATCTATGAGCAATAGTTAAATCTGATCCCTAGCTGACCAAAGCATCAATTCGACATTCTCCTCCTTCCTCTCCCTTTAGCTATCTGCTAATTGGAACTTTGAAGATTAAGGTTCTGTATTTTAACTTTCATCTTTTCATTTTCTTTTTCTTTTTCTTTCTAGTTACCTTGTGCTCTCTTTATTGTGATATTTAAGATTGCAGAGACAAAGAACGATCCAGAGTTTGTCCGATTTAATGGAAAATTCCTCTTCTGGAGCTTCTAAAATAAAATATGTTCTTTTTCTTTGTCTTTTGCTTATTTCGGGATTGATGGATGTAGCCTCAAAGCAAATGTCAAATGACGTTCCTCATGATGTCTTTGTAAACTTTAGGGGCAAGGACATCCGTCACGGTTTACTTGGTTATTTGACTGAGGCTTTTCGTCATAAGCAGATAAATGCCTTTGTAGATGATAAACTTGAGAAGGGAGATGAAATATGGCCATCACTTGTTGGAGCAATTAAAGGATCATTGATTTCCTTGACCATATTCTCGGAAAACTATGCTTCTTCACATTGGTGTTTGGAAGAACTTGTGACAATACTTGAATGCAGGGAGAAATACAATCAAACTGTAATACCTGTTTTCTACCATGTAAATCCCACAGATGTACGACATCAAACGGGGAGTTATGAAAATGCTCTTGTTGAACATGAAAAGAAATATAATTTGACCACTGTCCAAAACTGGAGACATGCTTTGAAGAGAGCTGCTGATTTATCAGGAATAAAATCATTCGATTACAAGTAAGCTCCCCACCCGCCTGCTCAATATTTCTTTTCGCTTTTTATTTGCCACATATATTATTGCTCTTATTATATCAAGTTGGTTGCTCAAATAGTGAAAATACTCAACCATTATTTTATAGATTGTTTTTGCTAGAATATTGCTTGCAAATATTAGTCAACCTACAACTGGCTCATGCTGGGATTCAGATTGCACAGGCTAACCTCCAATTTAATGGTTAAATTAGACTTGAGTGTTACAATTAAATAGTATATTCTATTTTCCAAATGATATATAGAAGGCATCCCCTGCTTTTAAGACTTCTAAACACATCCAACAAAGTTCATGTTTTCTGATACATGATCCTAATGTGGGATCCCTACTAAAGAGGGAAGAAAAGGAAAGATGTTCAATCACAAAGGTTTAGAAATCCCATATCACAAACTTCCCAATCAACTGAGCTAATAGTAATCTCCTTAAATTTCACACATGAAAAAATTTATAGAATGGACTCAACTCACAATTTTGATGGCATTAATATAGAACCAGTATAATATTAATAACTTCTTACGAGTGCATTGTGCATAAGTAAATTAAATTACTGGAAAGACTTTATCATCACCCCAGTTATGCAGCTAGTAGGACCAAGGTTTTAAATTGCAGTGCGTTAAGGTTTTCACGATTACGGGTACTGCGGATTCTGCGATACGGATTGCAATCGTAGCGGCGTGAATGATTCACAATTTTACAAAAAAATATATTAAAATGTTTTATATTATTATATAGTCTATAATAATCTATAAGTAATATTTTTTTCATCACTATGAGATATCCAAAGTAAAAATATAATAAAAAAATACTACTAAAATAAGATTAAATTAGTTGTTACTAAATTACTAATATATTTAACAAATAATACATGTTTTACACTTAATAACTTATTGCAAATCACACATATCATTGGAAGAAAAATAAATGCAAAAATAAGAAGAAAAATAAATAACTCTAATTCTATGAATCTATGAATATTCTTCCACACACATCTTTCTTCATTCCTTTCCTAATCTCACGTCTCCCTCCATCCGTTTTCAAATGAATTTGAAATGTCATTTCTCACACTTTCCAATTTTTTTCCCAGTTCCCAGGTTCCACTCCCACTTATTCAATTAATCCCAAATTTAAAATTTAATTTTTTATTTCTCTCACAAGTTCCAAGTCCAACCCCATTTCCCACGTCCCTCACAGCCTCACCCCCAAATTCATTTGTCTTCACTCAAAACAACACACGAGTCAGTCAGAGAGATAAAGCCTCTTTCTCTTCCTTCTTCAGTTCTTCCTTCTCCCTTCTCCCTCTTCTTTCAATATCGTTTTCTTTCCTTAGGCTCTCACCGGCTTACATTTCTGTTTTATTCCTCTCTCACAAAATAATGAAATCAGAAAGGGAGAAGATTAAAACATCACAAAGTCTTATTACCAAACCTGAGTGAAGATCGAAAATTGGAATAGAAGCTCGGAATAGAAGATGGTGTGAGCGTGGCAGAAGCAAGACGCAAGCAAGCTTATGATGGTGGCCGCGCCGGAGTCCCGTTACGTTCTATTGCGTCTCCATTTACGTTTGTTGCGGCCGCAACACCGTTACATATCGTCCGTTACATGCGATTTTCGATAGCTCTGCAATATCAGTGCGTAACGGTAATGGCGTGGTCCGATACCGATATGATGCGGAAGATATTTCCAATTCAGAGCGATTTTTAAAACCTTAAGTAGGACCTATAACTTAGTTAATTTGATTCCAACATTTTCGGACAAGCATAGTGTTGCTTCTCACAAGTTTGTTGTGCTCAAGTACAACAAATGCAAGATAAATATAATGATGTCATTATATAACATATATAATACAAGAATTTAGGAGTGATTAAATAAAATATATAGACTGGTTTTTCCTGCACTGAAGATATTAATTCAAAGGGTTAATGGTGTTTCTAATTACTGAAAAATTTTCAAATTATGATTTTTTTTCCGAATTTTAAAATCAAAGGCTTTCATCCCTATATTTTTTAATATGTTTCCTTTTTAGTACTAAAAATTTCAAGTAAGAGAGAGATACAAACAAAGAAGAAACGAGTGTGTGAAATTTTTTTACCATTTAACCCTTTTGTGTGTATCTCTCTTCTAGTGAAAATTTCCAGTACTGGAGAGGATCCACACACATTTTTTAATATACCCAAACTTTAGTTACTAAAGCTAACATGTTTTCCCCAATTCATCAAGGACCAAAGTTTGGACATTTCAAAAAATGTAGTGATTAAAACCAATGTTTTAAAAGTTGGTAACAAAAATCAAATTTTGAAAAAATTTCAGGAACTAAAAGTACATTAACTCTACATTAAACAATAGTAATATATAAATAGTGTGTTTCATTTTCAATGTCTATTTTGTTTGTATAGGACTGAAGTTGAGCTTCTTGGAGAAATCATCAGAATTGTTAATCTTATGTTGATGAGGTTGGGCAAGCATCCACTTCACTTAAAAAGAGTTAGAGGAATTGAAAAACCAATTCATTATTTAGAGTCATTGTTATATCAGGAGTCAAAATATGTCCGTGTTATTGGAATCTGGGGTATGGGGGGTGTTGGAAAGACAACCATTGCAGAAGAAATATTTAACAAACTATATTTCAAATATGATGGTTATTGTTTTTTGGAAAATGTAAAGGAAGAATCAAGAAGACTCGGAATAATTTCTTTGAAGGAAAAACTGTTTTCTACCCTACTAGCAAAAGAAGTGAAAATGAACACAGCAAATGGATTGTCAAGTTATATTAAGAGAAAGATTGGTCGTATGAAGGTTTTAATTGTTCTTGATGATGTGAATGATTCAAATGTACTAGAAAAATTATTTGGAAACCGTGATTGGTTTGGACCAAATAGTGGAATCATTATAACAACGAGAAACAAGCAAGTGCTTATTGCTAACAAAGTTGATGATCGTGATATATATCAAGTTGGGTTTCTGAACTCTAATGAAGCACTTGAGGTTTTTAGCTTATATGCCTTCAACCAAAATCAAAATCATTTTGATATGGAGTATTACGAGTTATCGAAGAGGGTAGTCAATTATGCCAAAGGCATTCCATTAGTTCTTAAAGTTTTGGGTTGTCTTCTTTGTGGAAAAGATAAAGAAGTATGGCAAAGTCAGCTAGACAAACTAAAAAAGGTGCCAAATACAGATGTTTACAATGCAATGAGATTGAGTTATGATGATCTAGATCGCTATGAGAAAAATATTTTTTTAGATCTTGGATATTTCTTCATAGGATTGAATTTGAAAGTGGACCGCCTAAAAATTTGATTGAAAGATGTTGAAGGGGATAATTCAGTGGTTGCTGGATTAGAAATGTTGAGAGATAAAGCTCTTATAACCATTTCTAAAGATAATGTTGTATCTATGCACGATATAATACAAGAAATGGCTTGGGAGATTGTTCGCCATGAATCTATTGAAGACCCTAGAAGTCACAGCCGATTGAGGGATAATGACATTTATGAAGTATTAAAAATAATAAGGTAAGCCTAAATTAAATATAATATGTTTTTGATAACATTTGAATTTTTTTTATTGGGAACGTGGCTTCTAATGAAGTTTAAATTTTTCTTTTACTGTAATGGCAGGGGACTGAGTCCATAAGAAGCTTAAGAGCAGACTTGTCAGTAATTGGGAAGCTGAAGTTAGCCCCTGACATATTTACTAAGATGAGCAAACTACAATTTTTGTATTTTCCTGGCGAATATAATCAAAGTGGCTTTGATCTTCTTCCTCACGGGCTTCAATCTTTCCCAGTTGAGATAAGATATCTTGTATGGAAGCACTATCCTCTAAAATCCTTGCCAAAGAATTTTTCTCCTGAAAACCTTGTTATATTGGACTTCTCATTTAGCCAAGTGGAAAAGCTTTGGGGTGGAGTGCAGGTAAACAATATGTTTTCCATTCTATAATTTTCTCCCAATTCAAAAACTAAAATTTAACAACTCAAGCTCATATGTGATGCCTTCATTTGTATTATTTTGTTATAGAATTTGATGAATTTAAAAGAAGTCTCGGTCTTTGGTTCTAAAAACTTGAAGGAGCTGCCAGATTTTTCAAAAGCCACAAATCTTGAAGTATTGAACATCGAAGATTGTCCTCAGTTGACTAGTGTGACTCCATCTATTTTTTCTCTTAACAAGCTCAAGAGTTTGAATCTAGCTTCATGTTCGCTTACCAAAATTATAAGCAATAACCATTCAATCTCCCTTAGTTATCTCAATCTTCAAATGTGCAGAAACCTAAGGGAATTTTCAGTGACATCAGAGAATATGATTGAACTAGATTTATTTGCCACTCGTATCAGTGCATTACCCTCATCTTTTGGACATCAAAGCAAGCTCGAAAAGCTAAGCCTTGACTTCACTGACATCAAGAGCTTCCCTTCGAGCTTCAAGAATCTTACAAGACTGCGATATCTGAATATAGAGAAGTCCAAGAAGCTTCATACTCTAACAGAGCTTCCCCCATCCCTTGAAGTTCTATATGCCACAGGTTGCATATCATTGAAGACTGTATTGTTTCCATCAATTGCTGAACAATTCAAGGAAAATAGGAGAGATGTTTGCTTTTGGAATTGCTTGAAACTGAATAAACATTCTCTCATGGCTATTAGGATAAATGCACATATTAATGTGATGAAATTTGCATACCAACATTTATCTGCACCAGATGAAAACTACGATAACTACAATAGTAGTTATAAATTTTATCAGGTACGGTATGTGTATCCAGGAAGCATAGTTCCAAAGTGGCTGGAGTATAGGACAACAAAGAATTATGTAATTATTGATCTCTCTTCTACTCCACACCCATCTCAGTTGGGCTTCATTTTCAGCTTCGTTGTCTCTGGCCATAGGGAGACATACAATTTTACTAAATTTACGTTGTGTATCACTATTAGTGATGAGGATGAAAGTAAAAAGCATAGTATCGACATCTACATGTCTTCCTTTGCTGACAGGGTTATATCAAATCATGTGTGTGTGATTTATGACCAACGATGTTCTCGCTACCTAAACAGTAGAGCTGAAAATCAGACAAGGCTAAAGATGAAGGTTGAAGTAATGGCTGACACAAGTCATAAATGGGGTGTGGAGTTAAAAGGGTTTGGGGTCAGCACAATAAACACCTCGGCATATCACAATTTCATTCAACAAATAAACACTTCAGCATATCACAGTTTCATTCATCAAAGGGAAATGTCTGATTCCATGTATATTATTGTGCATTATATCACCTTCATTATATCCGTCTTGTGGTTAAGAAGCGGATATTTGTTATATATCCTGTAACACCCTAAGGGGGCGTTACTCTTCTATTTACATTTATAACATCAAAGAATAGGATGATGACCTGTCATATATATACATGTATGATTTCATTACTTAGACTTAAATGTCACAGTCATACAAAATGTTCCAAGTAACAAGATCATATAATAGTACTCAATATAGGGAAATCCCCAATGAAATGGGCCCTTTAACAACAATAATTCAATACATCCAGGCTTTCAAAACAAATTAGCCTATGAATGATTTCAAAGAACCAAACAAGAAATCTTCGTGGCTATCCTTCATCCATAGCACCTGCTTAATCTGGAAAATGAAAACTAAAACTATGAGATGGGGTCTCAATGAGTGCATAAAACATGCAATTCACCTATATGTTCAATATACATATTATTCATAAAGGAGTCCAACCATTCACATGTTTCCATCTTTAAATGCATCACAATTGTTACATATCAAGGATAAAAAGTCATATTTAAACCATTCATCATTCCTTGCACCTAAAAAAGAATTTCTTATCTCATTATGTCTTTCCATTTATATTCCATCCTACGACAAAATATTGTGCTCAATTATTAGAGGAACGTCCCCCTCATCTATTGCCATGACCTCATATTTATATCCCCTACGGTCCGAGGGCCTTTACTTTGCCTTAAATGATAGGAAGTGATGAAATCTCGCCTATCATTTAAAGGAAAACGTTTGACCTCTTACTTGTATCCCCCTCTGGTCTGAGGGGCCATAGTCTTTAACTTTCCTTTTTCACAAGTACACACAGATACACTTCATTCATTGTTGACATATTCACATGGAATCTGCCACATTTGTTATTAACATTTACCACACATATAACACCTTCTATCAATTTAAATTACTCACGGGGAAGGTAAGAAAAGCAAGTTAACATTCATAGTTCCAGGGGTCCCAAGCCTAGCAAGGAACCTACATGCATGAAACTCAATGAAGGGCACTTTATAACTCATCAATACACCTTTCCAGTCCCTCCCATGCTAAGCATGGAAGTAAGAAGGAGTTAAGAAGCTTGGAAAAGCGAAGGAAAGTGAGAAATTGACAAAACTAAGCAACCACAATGCACCACGGCCAGCCCATGGTAAACGCCATAGGCGTGGTGCGCGTCATTATTTACCATAAATCTAAAATATAATTTGTATGTTAAAAAATATTTATTTATTATAAATTATAAATTTTAGTTGTATAAAATAAATATTTATTATGTGCAATGAACAGGCTAATATGTGTGTGTATATGAAATAGGAGTCTGACTCTAGTGAGAACGACACTTGCTCATGTGAGAACAACTAATAACAACCATCAGGTTAAGATTAAAAATAATAGACCATTGAGATTTAAAAATTTGAATTAAAATCTCATGTAATCATCAAATATCTAAAAGATTTACAAAACAAAAATCAAATCTATAAAAGATCTTAATTATCATGTAGTGGCGATCATGGTGGTGGTGGTGGCGGCAGTAACGGTGGTGATGGGTTAATTGAAATATTTTTGGATGTGATAATTTAGATAGATTAGGTTTTGTTTTGTGAATCTTTTAGATATTTGATGGTTACATGAAATTTTATTTCAAATTTTTAAGTATTTTAATCTCAACAATCTATTATTTTTAATCTTGATGGTAGTTATTAGTTGTTCTTACATAAGCAATTGTTCTCACTAGAGTCAAACTCTATGAAATTGTCCCTATCTCTGTGTGTAAAAGTGTATGTCTCTTTGTTTTCCATCAAGAAGGAAGAATATAGAAAGTGAAAGGAAATAGATCGAAAAAAATAGTTTCCCCTGTCATTACAAAATCATCGAACAGATTGAAGAAGCAACTTTATCGTAGAAAAGGTTAGTATTTTTATCTAGTTTATTTGTGAAAATTATGAATTCTCAAGATCTTTATTTAATGATTCATATATGAAAGTTTATATGGAGGAAAGACCCTGCTAAAGGTAGTGAGATTCTTCAGGAGAGATGATTCATCGACAAAGTCAATAGATATATATACTTTGAACCTATAACATGGTAACTGGGGAAAAAAAAATCACTCGAGCTTACAGTATACTGAATATATTGATACACATATACATCTACATAAGTTTCATATCCATTTTACAACTCAAAATAACTTAAATTAAGGGAACTATGAAACAACGATTTAAAACATCTTGAGATTACTTACTACTTTGCTTTATCGCTGGTCTCAACATGATTAACGGACAGAATCCTTATTTTGATACTGCTCATAAACAAAGAAAGATACAGAAATTAATACAGGAGCGAAATATTATGAAGAGTGTACATTGCCCTGTTGCAGAAACTAAATCACTAAAGCTTTTACCTTAGATTTCAGTAGCTCCACCTTAGAGTTCTGTATCTCTGCCCTCCATGGTGTTCATACACAAAATCGAGTTGGGGAATGACCCTGTGAAGCATCTCTTCTATGTGTTTGGAAAACCACAACCTCCATCTCCTCCAGAAAATAAGGGGCATAATGAAAATTCCAAAGCCAAAAATAAACCCTAACTCTGCTTAAAAAATTCCAATCAATTGAACTCTCAGTATGGGAATGAGATGTTTCAAGTGTTGGCACTCCATCATTGCTGCAATTATGGGTCAGTGGAGGTCCGCATGACGCTTCATTTCCTTTGAAGGAATCTGCATCAAATGATTGAATTTGGGTACCCTTGGGAATTTCCCCCACCAGGTGATTATATGAGAGGTTCAAACATGCAAGGAAAGACAGACTTGCAAGCTCTGTTGGAATTTCTCCATTGAAAGAATTGTTTGCCAAGTCTAAAGACTCAAGATTCTTCAAATTTCCTACAGATGATGGGATACGACCTGAGAAGGCATTATTTGACAAGTTAAGAGCATTCATTGCCTTGAACTGCATTAGCTCATTAGGTATTGGACCCTCAAAATTGTTGCTTGACATATCCACGTAAGTGAAGGCCCTTTGGATTCTGTCAAACTTAATTTGATGACCTTTGTTGGTAACAATAATTGAATTCTGATACCGAGAAATATCCAGTGCATAAGAGTCGTCAGAGGATCCCTGGTCAAGGATAGAGCGAGATATGTTTGCAACAAGTTTACTTAATTTTGCTACAACATTTTTGTCCAAATGCTTTATTAAATCCTTAAAATTTTTGGCATCATAGTTATCAACGAGATCAATAAATAAGTGGCCAAATTCTGGTCCAACATCTTTGTCTCGCATCATTGCTTTCCAACTGTTTAATAGCGCTCCGGGTATTGCTCCACTGAAATTATTGGAGGCTAGATCAACAATATGAAGCATTTTCCAATCACCACTGCTTCTTGGGCATCCAATTGACCCGTGAAGTTTGTTTAACCGTAAATCCATGATTCGCAAGGTGGGAATATTGCTCAAGAAACATGGAAATCTGTCACTTAATAAATTTTCTCGAAGGTTTAGGACTTGTAGTTTCTGGCAATTGGCTAAAGATTTTGGGATGGTACCCTCCAAGAGATTGTCATTTAGATCCAATAACTTTAGGTCACAAGCAGATGGCAAAGTATTAGGAATATAACCTCGGAGTTTGTTTCCACCAAAATTCAACACCCTTAGAGACTTACTCGATGTAGTAATACACTTGGGAATCATGCCGACAAAGTTATTGTGGGAAAGATCTAGCAGGAGAAGACTTGAAACATTGCAAAAGGATTCAGGGATTTGTCCCTGAAGACTGTTGTTTGAGAAAGACAATAACCTTACGAAAGGGAGTTGATTTCCAATGTCCAGTGGAATGACAGAGCTGAATTTATTCCTTGAGTAGTCCAAATAATTTGCTAACTTTGGAATGAAAGTTATAGGCCCTTGTAGTTGGTTAGAATTAAGATCGACAACCATAATGTTTGAATTTGAACTAAAGTTCCACACACTTCCTTCCAAATGTGACAGAAAATTTTTGGAAAGATTCAAGTAATTGAGACATTCAATTTGCCAAATCCAGCGAGGAATCTGTCCTTCAATCTCGTTTTCAGCTAGGTCAAGAAGTAGTATTGTTGATTGATTTCTCAAGAAACTGGGGATTCCTCTCAATTGGCAGGACGCCAGCATTAGATTTCTTAGATCAGGAAAGGGTGACAGGTCATGATCATCCCTAAAGTTTATATCAACTGACAAATTGTTATGTGAGAGGCCAAAAGTTGTTAAATTACTTAGCCTGCGAATCTTGTCCAATTGTATCGTGCCATTAAAGTTGTTTGAATTAAGCTGAATGACACGAAGTGTTACAAGGTTAAAAATAGACACAGGAATAGGCCCTTGGAAATTGTTGTTACCTAAATCAAGCATCTCTAATGAAGGGGAGGCAATATCAAACTCATCCAAGAGATCATTGAGTTGATTAAAGGGAAGTTTAAGTTCTCGCAAAAATGGGAGTTTAAGTAGAGATGAGGGGAGACTCCCACTGAAAAAGTTAAACCCCAAGTCAACACTGACAAGATTTTTAAGGCCCTCAAAATGACTAGATGGTAACACCCCAGTTAAACGATTATGAAAGAGAGATAAATATGTGAGATTCTTGGACATATTAAAATAAGGGAGTGGACCTGTAAAGTTATTGGAAGACAAGTCTAGATAAACAAGTTGGGTGAGTTCTGAGATTGAACTAGGAAGTGTTCCATTAAATTGGCAGTAAGATAGATCAATTGTAGATAACTGCTTCAAATTGGAAATTGCACCTGGAAGCTTTCCAGAGAAATTTGTATTGCTAAGAATCAAGTTCTGGAGAGAACCATGTGGTGGGAAGTTTGGCAAAGAACCCTCAAGATCTTGATTGTCTGACATGTCAAGGACCTTCAGTGTTGGTATATGGAAGATATCTTTTGGAAAAAAACCATTCAAGCCACAACTTCTGAGCTCTAGTGTGACTAACTTGGAGAAATTTATAAAGGATTCTGGCACTGTGCTTGACATATTGTTGTGGCTCAATTTTAGAACAGTGAGTGACAGAAGCTTTGCTAGTGAAGAATCAATAGGTCCAGAGAGATTGCATGATGACATGCTCAGAACACGCAGCTTGTGCAATGAAGATAAAGCGCGACACCATTCTTGTCCTTTGGCAGATATTGCTACACCATCTAGATATAATTCTGTGATATCTGTAAGGTTTTGTAAAAGCACTCCTATATTTGGCTTCTCAAGTTTAATTAATGAAGAAGACAAATCAAGAGTAACCAACCTTTTGAGATGAGAAATCTCATGTGGAATCTGCCCTTGGAAACCAGCATTAGACAAGTTTAAATACCTCAGATTATTCAACTTGTACAGCTCTGTAGGAATCACCGAACGAAAGTTATTGAAAGCCAAATTCAAGCTTTGTAGATATTGAAGGCTGAAAAGAACACTGGAATTAACAAGCCCTCCTGAGATAGACTCCTCACTGAGATCAAGGGCTATAACACGCCCCTCGTTGCATGTCACCCCATACCACTGGCAACAATCTTCACTTTGATTCCAATGAGTAAGCTTTTTGGATTCTGTAGGGTTAAATATTAGGTTGTTTTTCAAATGGAGCAACATGGAACACTGATGGCCGAGAAAATAACCATTTGCTGGAAAGATGATGGCAATATGGTTTATTAAACAGAATGGTATCAAGAAAAGCCACAAGAGCGTGTGTGCTCTCATAGTGAATTCTGAATTTTTGAGAAAATGGTGTGTTATAGTAAGAAGGATGGTAAAGAGATATTTTGTCATTTGAAACATCTATATCTCCTTTTATAGACTACGAAAGAAGTACTATATTGATCATATCAATCTCCTGAGTCTAACACGCACTCAAGTCTTTTTTGAAGCACAAGAACCGCTACTACCAGCGTATGATCTTTTAGGTAAGTCATACAATTTTATATTAATATAATTAGTTATATTATATGTTAAAAAGGTATTTAAAATTTATCTCACTACTTAAATTAAGTAGCTTAACAAAGTTTTATTTTTCCTTTCAAATATCTATATTAATTATTAAGATTATTTCATCAAAAAAAAAAAAAAAACAAATGCATTAGGCATTTTCTGTCTTACACGTCGGGTTCCCTACCAGTTCAGATTTTATGTACCCAAAATTGCCCAAAATAGTAAATTGTTTTTTATATATCTATTTGATAAATATTTTTTAATATTATTTTGAAAAATAAAAGCCTATTAGAGTTACTTCTTTGCATGCAAGAGAGGTTTGTCTCCCAGGAATATATTTTCAACAATTTTTTAAAAATAATTGAGAAATTTCATTGTATTGAGAAATTTGGTTATCTTCCATATATTCATCCGAAAATCAAAAGTATGATTCAATTTTGTTGAGATTTCAAATGCTTGGACTTAGTCAGTTGTCATTTTCTCCAGTCTTTCACGTAATTGTGGAAGAAAACATTGTGCAAATAACAAACAATGAAATTACAAAGTGGAAGCTAGTGCATGCTTCAAGTCCACGGAATCACAGTTTTTCTTATATACATTTTAAGTGTTTTTTCATTGGTCAACTGCACGTGAAATTCAGATCTGTTCGGAATAAATATTTAATTTTATATAATAAAAATTTATAACAAATAAATATTTTAAATATATAAATTATATTATAAATTTAAATATTTTTACACATTTAAATTATAGTTTGATTTTATAATGAATAATTTGTGATATAAAGTTATTTTTAATTCTTGATATTTTTAAAAAATATTGAAATTCAATTTAAAATTGTGGTAGAAAAATAAATTCATAGAGATAGGTGATTAAGAAAAATAAATATAGAGATAAAGATAAAAGAAGGATAATTTGATGTGGTAAGTGGAAAAACTCTTTTGCTAACTGCTTGAGTAGTGTGTAAAATGCACATTTAAAAGTTTGTGATAATCGATTATGTCAGGGCAAGCAGTCTGTGATAGTCGATTATAAAGAATCGTAATTGATTTCAGAGGCTCATGATCCATTATGGGGAGTTCCAAGGGTCTGTTTTGTTGGCAATGGTTCTGTGATAATCGATTACAAGATTCTGTAATCTATTACAACATCAAAAAATTGGTTTCTAATGCATTTTTACTGGTTTTAATTTATCATCTTTTGTTGTAATAGATTTACAAGCAAGCCCTGTTTTAAAAAATGAAAGAAAACTAGTTCTGTTCGGTATTAATGCATGATTTTTGGGGTTTTAGGGTTCTAAGATTTCAACTCAAGAGAGGAGAAATGAAGAGACGGAAATAGGAGAGGAGGACCCAAGCCATTGTAGAGGACCCTTGATTATTTCCCTTCCGTCCCCTTTTTACTATTTTTGCCCTTGGTAATTTCTAAATCACATGTCCGTTTTAATCTACATTTTTTTATTTCTATCTCTAAATTAAATTTAATATTTTTTTTAAAAAAATTACTATAGTTAAAAAATTATATCACAATTTCTTTTTTTATTGTAAATCTAAATTTAAAAATGTAATTTTTATATTAATTTAAAGACATTCATTTATTATAAATTCTAATTATAATATAATTAATATCTTAAAAATATTTATTTATTATAAATTTTAATTATAGAAAATAAACACTTATTATGTGAATTAGAAACACTAGTTATAGATAAACATAAACAATATACAATTTTTTCGTAATTATTTTATTCCTATTAGAGTATCATTTCTTCCAACTGATTCATTTGTTTCTCTCCGTCTCTCTCGGGTCGCCTACGTTTGCGTCAACTTTCTTTAATTTCCAAATGACTTTATATCTTGTTTCTTGTTTTCCAATTGTGTGGGCCAAAAAGTTACTTCTCCTGGAATCTAATTTATCTTCGTTAGGAAGACCCATCAAAACCTTTGCGTCAACGTTCTTTCATTTTCCAAATGACTTGATATATCTTGTCTCTTCTTTTCCATTTCTCTCTGGACCAGATCTAGGTATAGTTCTCGTGGAATCTAAGGACCCATTAATTCCCAATCTCATATATATATAGTGAGATGACTGATCTTATATGAGAGTGTGAGGAATAAATATTGATCACTAAATCTTATTTGAATGTTAAGATTAAAGCACACTAAGTCATGTGAATTTTTTAAAAAGTCACATGACTTTTTTAAGTAGTAACATAACATTGAATTTTGACCCTCCATGTATGGTTATATGGTCCAGATTTAACTATTTCACTCTCATATAAAATGCATTCCTCTCATAATAAGATATCTTTCTTTCATAAGATATATATATATATATATATATATATATATATATATATATATATATATATATATATAAAGAGAGAGAGAGAGAGAAAGAACTGATTTGTAAATTACTAGTATTTTTTAAAATAGTCATGTGACCAGGCTGATCCAAGGGTGAGACCAATAAAGCCCTTTTTCTTTAAAAAAAAAAAAAAAAGTGCAAAGACATTTCAATCAGGACTGCAATTCCAATTAGGTTGGCATCCATCCCTCATCTATCATTTGCAACACATCATAATATCATTAACTTTAAAAATAATACAGAAAACATGTGGGGGGTGGGAACATAGACCAAACCCATGGAAATTATTTAAATCTAAAATTTGGAAGAGTATGTCTATTCCGAAAGAAGTCCTCCTCCCTAATGAAAATAGGAATTGAATCCGATCAAACCATACCATGTATATTAATTATTTAGGTTACCTGAAATCTAGGTCATCATTCTTTCGTCCTAAAACAACAACACTATAATTTGATGTAAGTAGTCCTGCTATATTAACATTCAAGTTTTTGACATTAGTTCTTATGATTGAAGTTATAATGTAGGCAGTAGACCTGTTGAGCTTTTTAACAAACAATTATAAACTTCATTGATATTTCATAGGCACTTCAAGGTACTAAAAATATGAGGAGATTTTTAAGTTTAGAATTTTTACATGCTCAGATGGCTCCTTTTGTGTTTTTTATTCTGTTTTATAAAAACATTATTTTAGCTAAAATAAAATTGTTTTGCAAATAATGATATCAGTAATTGTGATCGATTGGCTGGCTAGTGTGCATCCATCTATTTTGTTTCTCAACAAGCTTAAGAAATTGGATCTAAGCATATGTGTTTTCCATACCAAATTTAAAAGCAATATTCATCCAGTGAAGCAAATCATTAATTTTGTTCGAAAGCCGCCTTAATTGCGATCACCCGTGATCCATCTTAGTTGCGGATTCTTTGGGCTGCCTTAATTGCAGCGTTGAAGGTGGTGTATTTAGTCCTACATCGATTGGTGTCTGTTTTGTTAGGTAGTAGTTTGTTTTCTGTTTGCTCTTCTTTTTCCCCATAATAAAAAAAATGATGAAAGAGATCTTTGGAATTAAAAAATAGTTACAAAAATTAACAAAAGAAATATTTGAAAAAATATATATATGTTAAATAAAATATAACTCGGAGCAAGAAAGTAGAGAGAAAAGTAGAGAAGAAGAAGAGACTAGAGTTTAGAGAGAATGATAATTGTGTGTATTCTTTCTAGGAGGAGTAGCCTATTTATAGATACAAGAGATATCTGAGAAGTTACAAAAGATAAATAGAAATAAGGAAAGATCATGTAGTATATAATAAATAATTGAAGAATTGAAGAATCTTCAGGCTCTTCAATTTTCCTAGTGATGGTCTAATTATCAACTTTCCTTGGGAACATGTAGTATATAATAAATAATTGAAGAATCTCCAGGCTCTTCAATGAGTGTCCACATGAATTTTACAATATTTTTTGCATCATAATAGACCCGGGATGGCTCAACCGGTCATGTCAAACAACAAATTTATTTTGACTTGTAAACTTCTGGTTTACAACATTATGCTTTTCCATTGTACTAATATTCGCGTAGTACAAACTATAAGAAAAGGCATGTAATTTTTTTTCAATACACAATTAAGTCTCATGATATAAAGATATTTCACATTTCCTTCATTATTTGTTTTAATATGTTACCCATTTAGACGGATATCCTTGAAACTTAATGTGCAACCTTGTTCCTCCCGGTAACAATACATTAGCTCTTCTGGAGCTTTCAATTATATTTGTAGTACCAAAAATAGTACTATCAATAACTTCTCGCATTACTAAACAAGAGAAAAATTTATTATTCTTGATAGAAACTATCATAGTACTATCATTAACTTCTTTCATGACCATGTCCACGACCATGATCATGATACAACCCTGACCACAAGATTGTCCATAAGCATAATAATAAGATATTACTGCATTCACTTCTAGGAATATAGTATAATCGATCAGGCGAACCTCATGATTTTTCATTGAAAACTCATTGTTTTGCTTAGTCGCAAGGAGACAAGAAATTAAATATATATATATATATATATATATATATATATATATATATATATATTTGTCGAGAAGGGGAGCACATGGCTAAAGTGTAAAGGTCCACTTCATGAACAATAGAATTTTTCAATTATATTCTAAACAAAATATATAAACCATGGCCATATCGAAAAATCTCTCAAATGAAAGTCTCACATACAGTATATGGAAAAAAAAATTGTCTGCTTTCTTTATTGGAACTTACAAAAACAACAAATAAAACTTTCACACATATATGTAATTTATGTATTAAAAACATATTCAAGACCTATTGTAGTTAAATGTATTTTCACATCTAATAGAGTTTTGATTAGATATTTTATTTCCATTTTTTTAATAAAGTCTTCAAGACCCATTGCAGCTAAATGTTTCTCCATCTAATATCCAAGATAAATAATTCTTTCCCGTAATATCAAGAGCCACAAATTCAAGTTTTACAATGTTTGACATGTTTAAAGACTATCATAAAAATTAAAATAAACATATAGTAGCTTGCAATTTTCCAGAATAAACATCTAATCAATACCAGTAATTTCTTTAAATTAATATAAAACAATGTAATATATATCCCCGACATTGATCTGACTATATTATTCATAACATATAAAATACTATATATAGATTCACGATCCTCTCTAAATCACCGCATAACATATATGTGTTTATAAAGCAATATTTTCATATAAACTTGAAAATCAATTATAAACCACCGAATGCACTTATACATTGTAGCACACATTTTGCTTCTTAAAATAATATAAAAGACAAAAAAAAACGTACTGCGTATACATATACGAAATTTTAAAGAGGTGCTGATATCAACAATCATAATAAATAGATTAATTTTTAAAGTAAAAGATAAAATAGATAGATAAATTAGTTTCAAAATATCTTGACCAAATGTCAAGCAATACACCTAAACTTCCGGAGGTGCAACATCAAGGGACAAATAATCAAGAAAATCAAGAAGAAAAATTATTCGCACTACCTTCTCACTTAGGGTGAGAGAAATTATTCTCACTTTTATATTATTTTCTCACTTCTGGTGAGAGAAATTATTTTCACTTTTGCATTATTTTCTCACTTCCGGTGAGAGAAATTATTTTCACTTTTGTATTATTTTCTCACTTCTGGTGAGAAATTATTTTTATAGAGAAATATAACCAGTTCAGAGTCTTTAGGACTCTCAAATAATTTTCTTCTTTGATAGAGTCATCAGGACTCTCAAATAATTTTCTTCTTTGCTATAGTCTTCAGGACTCTGAAATAATTTTCTTCTTTGATTGAGTCTTCAGGGCTCTCAAATATTTTCCTTCTTTGATAGAGTCTTCAGGACTCTCAAATAATAAATTTGTAAATAGAACACAAATAATGAAATTAGGAAAAAGAAAAGAAAATCTAACCTTGCCACTAAGAGCTGGTTAGAGCATTGGTTAGAGCCTCGTGCTGATAACGTATTAAATAAAATATAACTCGGAGCAAGAAAGTAGAGAGAAAAGTAGAGAAGAAGAAGAGACCAGAGTTTAGAGATAATGATAATTGTGTGTATTCTTTCTAGGAGGAGTAGCCTATTTATAGATACAAGAGATATCTGAGAAGTTACAAAAGATAAATAGAAATAAGGAAAGATCATAAAAGATAATACAAAAAGATATGGACAGTCACAAATAGATTATTCATAACAATATATAGCATTAGATAAAGAAGTAAACACAGGTTGTTACATAAATATTAGAGGAAAAAGTGAGTGTGAGGAGTTATAGAAACTCATAAGAGAAATTTTAGAAAAAGTTGCAAATATAGATGCATGTTAGGAGAGTGAAGTACACCACTTCATGAGAGGAGAGTATTCAAATGAAAGTGAATGTGAGGGAAAGTGGAGAAATGGGAGCACACATAGAACGTTTATATATGTAAGGAGATATTTTTTTTATGGGTAAAATATGTTTTTGGTCCCTCATTTTTTCTTGATTTCTATTTTTAGTCCCTCATAATTTTTTTACTGTTTTTAGTCCTTCATAAATTATTCTGTTCTGTTTTTAGTCCCTCATAAATTGTTTTGTTCTGTTTTTAGTCTCTGACATTAATTTCAACTATTAAGTGATGACATGACAGACATAAACTGTGTGTGAAAATTTCATAATTAAGTTTTTAGTGACTTTTAACCGCTACAAATTTTTTTGCAGTAAAAAATGTTTATTTTTGTAACATTTCATGTGATTTCAGAAAATCTGGTGTTCGAGGTTTTGATTTCTTTTTTATTTTTTTAACATTTCTGACAATTTTAGTTTGCCAGAAAAATTTGCAGTAGTTAAAAATCGCTAGAAACTTAAACAGAAAATTTTCAAGCACAAATTATGCTCGTCATGACATCACTTAACAGTTAAAATTAATGTCAGAGACTAAAAACAAAAGAAAACAATTTTTAAGGGACTAAAAATACAGAAAAATTTTATGAGGGACTAAAAACATAAATTTAGATAAAATGAGGGACCAGAAACATAGTTTATCCTTTTTTTATTGATTTATTAACTTCATACATAAGTAAAGTGCGGGTAGCGGGTGCGGCTGTGTGGGTATGGGCATATAGGTATCAAACGGGTACGGGGATGGGGATTAAAGTTGCTACCCGCGCGTGGGTATGGGGCCAGGTACGGATATTGTTTTCAAACGCGGGTATGGGGACGGGTACTATAGAACCCTATACAGACCCTACCCATTGTCATCCCTAATTTGATTTATCTTACATACCTTTTATTGTCTGCATTCAAACCCAGTGTTTCCAAGAAGGATCATTACCTTGTAAACGCTATAAAAAATCAAACTAACAATATTTTTTAATTACATGTTGCTATTGATATAATTTTAATTGTTACTATATTGAAATATGGTTTAAATATTTTTTTAGTCCTTGCAATTTAGTGCTTTTTTTACTTTTCGTCCTTGCAAAACTATTTTTTTGGTTTTAGTCCTTGCAAATTATGTTTGTTTTGTTTTTCATCCTTATAGTGGTTTAGATAGCGCTTTTTTCACTGTCTGTGTATCACTTCTCTTTGTTTAATAGAAATCTGTATTCAAATCCAAATGATCCATGGGAAAGCGTGAATGCATGAGGTTATGCTTTTACATAGTAAGATCAAATGAAATTGCTTCTTGCTTCTATTAAATGCAGGTCCACTAGGATATTGCTTTTAACATATATATATGAGCAATAGTCGAATCTGATCCCCTAGGTAGCCAGTCAAAGCATCAATTGGGTAAAATCATTTGAGGTTAGTAATTGCTTCCATATCCCTCACTCGCTCTTTCTGGATCAAAGATAGGTACGTGGAAAACAAAGAATCGAATAATGAAATGACAAAATATCTTATCAAGTAGAGAAATTTCTTGCTTTTATGATATCCTCCCCCTTCCTGTCCTTTTAGAAAACCACTGTTTTTAATTTGGTAAATTTGAAGTTCTTTAAGTTTAGAATTTTTGCATGCTCAGAAGGCTACTTTTGTATTTTTTATTCTGTTTTATAAAAAACATTATTTTAGCTAAAATAAAATTCTTTTGCAAATAATGATATCAGTAATTGTGATCGATTGGCTGGCTAGTGTGCGTCCATCTATTTTTCTCAACAAGCTTAAGAAATTGGATCTAAGCAGATGTGTTTTCCATACCAAATTTAAAAGCAATATTCATCCAGTGAAGCAAATCATTAATTTTGTTCGAAAGCCGCCTTAATTGCAATCATCCCTGACCCATCTTAGTTGCAGCTTCTTTTGGCTGCCTTAATTGCAGCGTGGTGTATTAAGTTCCACATCGACTAAAAATATTATAATGCTTAGACAATGCTCACTTTATTTGTGTTGAAAGGGGTCTTTGCCTCATCTGCCACATCTAAATGTACAGTATGTACATTCAAAAAAATATGCACCACTTTTTTTTACTGAAAAATGATATTATAATATTTAAATTAATAAAATGGTAATAGTAAAATAATGTAATATCCATTAATATTAATTAAAAAACTTTAAAATAATAAAAAATTATGCAAATACTTTTATATAAATATACAATAGTGTATAAATTATAAAAAAAAAAAAATTAAAATTAAAAAATACAAAATATAAAAAGAATTACCCGTGTATTCCACGTTAGTATTTATAATATACAAATATCGATCATCGTACAACAACAAGATCAACCCGAAATATTTCTCGTGGTCCGCGTTAGCTAGTATTTAACTATTTATAATACACAAATATCATCGTGGTCTTCGCTGGAAAAATCTCATTGAGTGTGACTTTATATAATTTTCAACATGATTCTCTCTAATGTATATCATATATACATCATGAATGGTATTAATTAAAAGGGTGACATTTAAAACTCGAATTTTAGTATGTACAATATCAAGATCAACACTAAAAAATCCTTAGGTTGTTTACATATATTTTATATTTTATAAAAATATTAATAAATTTCATTTGTCATGCTCCGCACTAGAATTTAAAATACTCAAATATCATCGTGGTCTTCACCGGAAAAATCCTACTATTTATGATTTTATACACTTTAATTTTCAATATCATTATCTCAAATTTATATCATATATTTGCATCATATATACATCATGAATGAATAAAGTTGACATTTAAAACTCCAATTCTAGTATTGCCATTACAACATCAACACTAAAAATTCGTAAGGTCCAGGGGCGGACCTACGGCTTGGGCCCCCCTAATTTTTTTCAATTTATTTTTTAATATATATATATATATATATATATATCAAGCAATTATTTTTATTTAGGATTTTAAGTATGTAAATAATATTATATTTAAGTGTTTTTTATCTTTTTATATTTTAATAAAATATTCTATTATTTTGTAATTTTTGTTGTAGAGATAATTGTATTTTTTCTTTTTTTCTTGATAAAATATTTGAGTACCATTTATTTTTCTTTCTAATAATTTTTTTGTATTATTAATATTATTATTATTTTAAAAGTGATAAATAATTGTAGTTTGTAATCAAATGACTTTATTAACTTTTATTAATTTGTTAAATTTACAAACACCATATACAAGATTGACAATTTAAATTTTGAAATGCATCAAGAAATATTCTATCTTTCTATCACATTTTTTCTTATATTCTCTTGATTTTTCTCGTCTTATCTTTGTTCTTTTTAGCATTGTGAGGTTCTACTATACTTTCGATTTCAAGTGCATAGTTCTAAACTCTAGACCCGCTTGCTATGTAAAATTTATTTGCCATAGTTTGCTTCAAAGTTGGAACATTTGTCACAACACAACATTTTTCATCTTCTAAGCAAATTATTCTTCAATGGTTGTTAGCTGCTATTGTCCTAAAAGATAATTTAGTAACATAATTTACTCAAATTTAGTAGATTTTTAGAATATAACTAATATAGGATTTTTCATAAAAAAAAAAAAGACATGGTTAATATAGATACCAATTTTAACTATAAATTCACGAAGGTTTTTTGTGACATATGAAATTGATGATTGTCATTTATAATTTTAAGTATTTAAAAATATGTTTAATATCTTCTATGTAAATATATTCTCTATTATATGTTCTTAGATCATTTTAAAAAACACATAAATATTTTATATCAATTTTAATGCTTATGTAATTATCTGCATAAAATAAAATGCTTACGTATTTATTGGATTTTGACCTCCTCAGTCGTTAGATCTAGATCCGCCCCTGGTAAGGTCATGCATATATATGTACATATATTTTATATTTTTATTAAAATATATCATACGCGAAAGATATCTCCTTAATTTGTAGACTACTTGGGATTTTTTTGTTTTTTTTTGTTTTCTCATACTGGTGCATTTCAATTTTCAACTACTAAAATTAGATGCACATAACACAAATTTTAAGCTTCATAACTTGGGAGGGAAGACAAGTGGGGTATGTGACCTTCAACTACACAGTTTTCTAATAGTTAGCTTAATTTAATGATAAAAAAATCATTACAATCTAAAATTATTTATTGACCTTATTTCAGCACATGAACCTCAATAAAAAGAAAACAAAATAATGTAAATAAACTGAATCGAATAGAAGAGGATTTGATAATTTATAAAACAAAATCATTTTCCTTTTCTTTAACAAAAGTTTCAAACTAATTTTAAGCATAAAAATATACAATATTGTAAAATTTTATTTATTGGCCATGTTGCACTGAACTCAGTTCAAACGTTGGTATTTTAAATATTGATTAACAAATTTCGAATTGAAAAGAACTTTGAAAATAGAAATAAGAAGTATACGTACATAGGATGGATAAGGATATTACTACCTTTGGTCCTATATAAGAAACAGATACACAATTCATTAAGACCAATAAAAATAGTTAAATTGGTTAATTTTAATTAATAATATCATAAATTTTAATTTTATTTCAAAACTACCTATAGCATTAAATGGTTTAAGTGGTTGTTATATTTCAAAAGATAATTTTTCAACCAGTATGAATATATATGTTTTGTTAATGTTTGTATTATCATTAATAGACCTCACAGTTAATTGAGGATAAAAAAGAAATGTAGCAATTAATACACTTAAAAATGATATGTTTCTTTTAATTAGGACAAAAAAAAATGTTCTTTTTGTTTCTAATATAAAAGACTGGAGATAGTATTTTAAGAAAAGATTTTGACATTTTATATCAATGAAAGTAAAAGATTATTATGATCTAAATAAAGTCATTAAACGAATGTACTATAACATATTACGTGCAGAAAATCATTTTTTTTAATAACAAGTACTAAAACAAAACAAAAATCTATAAAGGACTAAAATTGAAAACCTCCTTATATATATATATATATATATATATATATATATATATATATATATATATATATATATATATATCTTGAGATTTACTGATGTACTCACACTTGTTTTTTAGTGTGAGTGCGTTAGCAAGCTACACCATTGGTATATTTTAAGAGAATCTCTAGTTATATCTCGTTAACGCACTTATACTACAAACAAGTGTGTACGTTAGCAAACCTCATAAGCATTTCCTAACGTACACATGTTTGTTTTTTTAGTATGAGTGCGTTAGCAAGCTACATCGTTGGTGTATTTTAAAGCAATATCTAGTTATAATTTGCTAATGCACTCATACTAAAAAATAAGTAGTATGTGTATGTTAACATATGATCTGTTTATACCAGTGTAAGTTTAAAGACTTACATCAAATCTACACCGTTAATAAAAGTTAATCCTACGATTTATAATATCTTAATAAATATGGTAACTTTATCATATTTTATGACAATCAATTAGTTAAGTTTAATCGATCAATTAGATCATTTGATTGATTTGATTTTCTTGATTAATTATTTATAAAAATTATTCACAAATTAATATTTTTTACCAATTTTTCGTGCAATAAAGTCTATATTTTATTTTCCTCTATTTATTATATATACATAACAAATAAAAAAAAATATTTGTGTGATTCATTAAGAATCAATACTCGTTGCTATTATTTTTACAAATTTAAAGAGAATTAACAATTTGAATGTAACAAAATAAGTTATGTTAAAATAATAATTAATTATATTTTTATCATGTATGTTTTATTTTTTATTATATATAGTTAAATACATTCTGATGATTTATTAATAATTAATTCCTTTTTAAAATTAATTATATGAAAATAAAACATGGAAATGAAAAGTTTTAGAAAGTGTATATTTATTGAAATATATTATTAGTTAAGAATAAAAAATTAAAATAAATAGATACTAACATAATGCTTTTACAATAAAATACATAAAATAAAAATTCAAGATAATAAAATTTATAAATAAGTTTAAATTGTAATTTGTAATTATATCATATTAATTTTTTTAATAAGTGTATTGATTCTTAATGAGTTAGAAATAATTGTATTGATTCTTAATACAATAGCAACGTGTACTGGTTCTTAACAAATCATAAAAGAAAATTGTTCAACAAATAAACATATACTTTATTACATGAAAAATTAGCAAAAAAAATATTAATTGTTCAACAATTTTCATAAATAATTAATACAGAAAATCAAATCAATTAATTAAATCAATCAAATGATCTAATTGATCAATTAAACCTAACTAATTGATTATCATAAAATATGATAAAGTTACCATATTTATTAAGATATTATAAACCGTAGGATTAACTTATATTAACGGTGTAGATTTGGTGTAAGTCTTTTAGACTTACACCTTATGTAAACGGATCCTATATATATATATATATATATATATATATATATATATATATATATATATATAACATTCAATACTTTTTTCATATACAATAAGTTAAAATATGTTAAGACAATTTAAAATTATTCTAAAATCAATTCATAAATATTATTTTATAGGTTCTTAACATTCAAAGTAAATATAAAAATGTAAATAAAATATATTATTATATTTAGGTTTAAATTCTAATAAAAACAACAATGTTCATTAACAATAACAAGTTTACATATAGAATTAAAAAATGAAAATTAATATTATATAAAATTATAAGAAATTAAGATATAAAAAGTAAAAACTTGTAAATTAATATAAATGACTAAATTATATATTTTATAAAAAAAAAAGTAATTAATAATAATGGTTAAAATAATTTATGCCAATTTGTAATTCTTATTGAATATGTGTTTTTATTTATCTTAAAAATATTTTAGAATAAATATTAAAAATAAAAAAATTATTTTTTTAAAAAAATACAGGTTCAAATCAATTTGTCTACACCGGTTTTATTGTACCCATTTTTTACATGTCTTCACTAATTTAGACTAATTTTATTGGTTCTTAACCGAATCTCACCTATTCTAAAAACACACGATTTTTTAGGGTTAACAGACTGGTCATCAAGTCAATTCCTAATTAGATCGATCAAACCGCTAGTTTGATACGATTTTCAAAACTATGCTTAAAACCATATAAAACATATATATGCTTTCTTCATATAGAATAAGTAAAAAGATGTCAAGACAATTTAAAATTATTCTAAAATCAATTAATGATGTAACTCATTAACTAATTGTCATATATACAGCTGTATCGGGAGATTTGTAGGGCGGTCTTCCTACCGTGCACATGATGATAAATTTCAAAGTCAACTAATTACATCTACCATTAGAGGCTATATAAATCAAAATATAGCTAGAGGGATCAACTGTACTGTATTGAGTCATTCAAAAATGGAATTATATTGGGTTTGGATGAGTGCTGCCACTTTGTTGGCATGTTACGTTTTTATAAACAAATTTGTAAGGAGGTTGAATGGGTGGTATTATGAGCTGAAACTAGGAAAGAAGCAGTGTCTATTGCCTCCTGGTGATATGGGATGGCCTCTTATTGGCAATCTAATTGCCTTCTTGAAAGATTTCTACTATGGTCATCCTGATTCATTCATCAACAACATAGTCTCCAAGTTGAACTCTTTTCTTTTCTTTTCTTATCAATTTTCCATTGTATATTTTTGTCTTTGAAATAAAAAAAATCACGTCTAAATTACAATTTTTGTTCTCTTTAATTTATGATCCGTAATTTTAGTTCTTCTATTTTTTTTTTCTTCTGTGGATCGAGAATTAAAGGGAAACCAAAATTAAATTACAATTTTGGTCCCCTTTAATTTCTGATCTGCGATCTTGTTCCTTTTTTTTTTTTTTGCAAATCAAGAATTAAAGGGGACCAAAATTGTAATTTAGTAAACAATTATTCATTTTTAATTCTAAATAGTGTTTTAGTTCTTCATTAGGAGTGGTTATCAAAAAACTCAGGAGAAGAGATGGAAGAGATGCAAGTAATGCCCATTTGATGAGACCATAGATCATAAAGTTCAAAGAAGAGTAAAGGAGTACCAACAAAGTAACTCATTGTATTTGATAAAATGATAAAAGATACAATCAACAATACCTAAATGCTCTATATATAGAGCTTATTTCTAACTAACTAATATTACTCCTAACACCCTCCCGCAAGCTCACCACAATGAGCTTGAATTACAAACAATATCAAGAGAAAATAAAATGAAAAAAAAAATAAACTTTTTTGTTTTTTTTTTACACATACTGATATGAGACATAAAATGACAACAAAAAAATTGTGGCCCAAATGCATTTGAAGCCCAAACCAGCAACCATCCAACCAACCAAATGTTAGGATACATGCATCAATGCATACACGTGACTGAAAAAAAAAAAACACACACCCAAAGTCTGTGGGCACCATCAGCTGATAATTGGGCCCAAACAAATTGAAGCCCAAACAAACATCAACAAGTGAGGAAGAGAAGCAGGGGTTTGGACTTGGACCCATAGATGCAACGTTGTTTCTGGAAAGCTCCAATGACATGTTCGCTGAAGCTTCTCTCGAAAACTCCAAGAACGACGATCGATATGCTTCGACGGGCAATGCTGTGAGAAGCCATGGCAAGGCGCGTTTCACGCAATGGTAGCACTGGTATGGCGGCGCGACGTTGAAATCGTGACTTTCGATCACCCCGCACCACTTGTCTTCACACAGAGGAGAAGTCAACGGTGGATCTGGTGGCTCTGGCGGCGGAGAAGAGGCTGAAAACGCCATCGTCAGTGACAAAAGAAGCAAGAAAAGCAATGGATCTTGGTGACAGGGATGTCGCGAGGAAGTAATCGTCGTCGAAACAAGCTTGAAAACAGTGCCGAAGTCCGCACAATGATATTGATGAGCAAAGGCAGAAATGATAATTTTCCTAAACATGTAACGATCCGGTAGCAGATCTACAGGATTTGGTTTCACCTGATTGAAGATATCAGTGACAGTCTCCTTCAGTTTCTCAGCTATTTCAGAGGTCGAATCCGCAGTGAGTTCCTTCGTTGCTTCAGTATGCTTCAAATCCATTGTTGTTTCTTGCTCATACTGATCTTCGACTTCCTCTGTTTCACCTTCCATGTCTTTCTCTTTTACGATTATTTCTGGAAGCTTAACATGATGACTTCCTATCAGAATGAAATCTTCGTCATTCCCTACTGCAATTGGATTTATCACCATTGTTAGCGATTCAATTTCTTCTACTTTCTCCTCAAGGATATTTTCTGGAAGCTTTACATTATTACTTCTAATCAGGATGAAATTTTCCTCCGTAGTGGAATCATCAACTACAGCAGCGGAATCGTCATCGCTCTCTCCGTGAGAGAGCTCTGATACCATATCAGAAAACTCAGGAGAAGAGATGGAAGAGATGCAAGTAATGTCCATTTGATGAGGCCATAGATCATAAAGTTCAAAAAATAGTAAATGAGTACCAACAAAGTAACTCATTCTATTTGATAAAATGATAAAAGATACAATCAACAATACCTAAATGCTCTATATATAGAGCTTATTTCTAACTAACTAATATTACTCCTAACAGTGGTCAAAGCTTATGATTTTACAACTTTTAGAAACTAAAGATGAATTTTTTACAGTGATGAAAACCAAAAATCAGACTTTTAAAAGGCTAAAAACCTAGCTATTTAATTTAATTTTGTATATACAAACAATAGTCACTAGCTTGTTACCTCTGCTTTTATTGTGTTCCAGATATGGAGGAAATGGTATATGTTGTATATTTTGTTGATATTTCAAAAGGTTAACATGTCTATTTAATTAAATATAAAAATCTTTTTTAAATTAATTTATTGTTTATTAAAAACAGTTTCTTTTGTTTGACTTGGTCTTATTGACTTGGTCAATTAGACTAGGTCTCACTTTATCTTTAACTTGGTTTTTGGTGGTTTTAGAAATAGACTAGGTTTCACCTTATCTTTGACTTGGTCTTGGGTGGTTTGAGAAACCCTATCTTTTCTTTATAAATACTTATGCTTCAGATGATTTTAGAGAGTTCTCTCTCACATCTTTCTCTCTACTGTTTCACTGTTAATCCTGGGTTATTTTTATGAGAGAGCTTGCTAGTTCTGCTGCCCCAATCTATTATTGGGAAGAGTCTGTTAAATCCTGGGGGATTTACGCTTTACGAGGATAAATCCTTGAGGACAGTGTGTCTAACACACGTCTCAGACTTATTTGATTGTGATTTTACGTACCATGGACAACAATCTCAAGGATTTTAAATTTGTTGTTGTCCATTGCAATACCTTTTTTTTTCTTTTCCAAAATCTCCATTGCTGGTGGTTATACGGGGCCAAAGCTACAAGGTGGAATAGAGGTCCAGGTTTGGTCGACCTATGCGGCAATTTGGCTAGGCACAGGGGGTACCTCGGTTTCTACTGCATGGGCGTTGGGACAACAGCGAGGGTCACATGATTTCCATTGACTTTGTGAGTGATATCTAGTCAAGTATTTTTACGCGAGACACAAGTAAAGCGGGAATGTGTGGTGGAAAGCGGAACGGCACGGTGGCAACATTCTTCTTAGCCACTCTGGTTCTGTAGTTGGCGTCCCTCATTCTGAAATCAGAAACATAATAATGAGAACATGGCGATTGGAGAGGTCCGACGCGACTCCGTTGTTGGCAAACCTTCTAGAGAGCGGCAGATGGATGCGTCACAGCGCTGCGGCTTGCTAACTCCTTGCGGCGAACATTACGAGAGTAGGAGAGGGAAAACCGTCTTCTCTGGTATGTGTTCTATTATCACTCTATAGGCTAACTGATTTAATAAAAAAAAATTATGACTTTATAGTTTGTAACACTATGAGGTGTTGAGCATATTTGCTATGTGATTGGAGATATTGGTTACATGATTCCCTCACAATTCTTGTCACCAAGTATGTGACTAGGTGATTAGAATTTCTTATTTTCTTTGAGGCAATACTCCGTTAGATATAGGTTTGATCTTATATGGTATGAAATGAAAGAGAAGCTTGAGGACAGGAAGTAATAATGTTTACTGTGATTAATTATTGTGTTTGCTGAATCGTAATTTAAAAGATCATGGTTATCGAATGCTTATAAATGGAGAATACAAAATATAAACTTCCTTGCTAAAGAAGAGACCAAGACCAAACAAGGCTATAGTGTAGTTTCAACATCTATTTATTATGCACTTGCAAATTTCTATTTTGATTCACTGACTGTGTTGGGAGTTTCAGTGTTCTTTTATGTCATGATGGCTTGTTTGCTCTTTGTGTTGGGTATATTGTTGAAATGTTGGCAATGTGGTTTGCACTGAGAGGCTTTGTATTTGAAAGCCTGTGAAGAAAACTGCTTATTTCTATGATGTTGAGAGCATCAGTTCCTACAAAGGAGATGAGACTCACTCTTGGACTAATATATTTCTTAAGGTTTTGACCTCAGTATCTATGAGGTGCTTGCATATTTCCTTGTTAGGTGGTTTTGAGATATTGGTCCGAGATCCTCTTATAATTTTTTTTTGTCACCAAGTACTTTACTTGGTTTGATTATTAGAATATTATTTGTTTTTCATTGCTTTTGAGGCAATAGATAATTACACGTAGTTGTTTCATTTAATATGGTATATCCATTGAGAAAGAAGCCAACAATTTGTTATTAGAAAGTAGCTAGTAACATACATGTTGATTGAATATCTTGATTAAATATTTCAATTGTACTATTATTGGAAAAATGGGTATTTCATGGTGTTTCTCTGGCAACCAATTTCAATGGTTATATTAGTCTACCTTCTGCTGTTAACTTGTTAGGTTGATTGACTGCTATGGTGGAAGAATTTGAAAATATTATTATTATTATTATATTCTGACTCAACTTTTATAATGCTAATGATCACATGAATGCAGTGCGTTTTGATTTCCTTTTGCAATATCAATTGAATGATTATTTAATTAGAATTACATTTGTTACGCTATTATATTGCACCTGTTATTATATTTAATTTTGAATGTTATATTTGAACGCTACTGAGTTATTCAATTGCAATTCATTTACTAAATTTAATTGACATTTTTTTTAATATTCAATTGGTATAAAATTGTTTAATACTATTAATTGCTATTGATAATTTTTTTATTATTATTTTATTGCTGTTACGTTTTCATTCAAGAATATGTTATACGCGGATAAATCCTTGAGGACAGTGTGTCTAACACACGTCTCAGACTTATTTGATTGTGATTTTACATACCATGGACAACAATATCTACAAGACTCATTTGTTTGGTAAACCTAGCATTATCATTTGCACTCCTGAGATGTACAAGCGAGTGTTGACAGATGATGAGAACTTTAAGATGGGTTATCCAAAATCTACCCTTGAGGTGCTGCGATGTAGGCCCTTCCTTGAAGTCTCTAGAACTGAACACAAACGTTTACGGAGGCTAGTCACTGCTCCCATCATGGGTCACAATGTGTTAGCAATGTACATAGAACGTATCGAGGAGATAGTGATTAATTCATTAGAAGAATTATCTAGCATGAAGCACCGGTTTCAACTTCACAAAGAGATGGCGAAGGTTTCCTTCAAAGTCATCGTTCACATCTTCATGGGCTCTAAGAATCAATCCATCATTAGAAAAATACAAGATTTATTTACTGAGTTGTCTAATTCTAATCCGTTGTTTTCTGTGGCCATTAACTTGCCCGGTTTTGCTTTCCATAAAGCACTCAAGGTGAGTCACATCTTTTCTATTTCTTCTTCTTCTTATTGCTGTTGTTATTATGAAAAATATTAATATCATACTCTCTAGCTAAATTTTTTTTTTCATTAATTATTAGTTGAAATTCATGTGAATGCATGTCATTTTCCATTTGGTGCGTGAGTCTTATATTTTCAAGTTATAGTCATGAGACTCACAAGAACGTTAACTAATAAGATAGGGCATGCATGCATGTGCTAACGCTGAAAAAAGAATGTTAAAAAATGTTTTTAGTATTCCCATGTGTTATTATTTTAAGAACCTGATGTTTGGATGCTGATTTCTTTTTCTTATGCTTTTTAATTACATGGTATGTTAGGTACGCAAGAAGCTGCTCAAAGTAATTCTATCAGTTGTGGATGAAAGGAGGTTGATGATAAAAAATGGTCAAATTGTGGATAGAAAAGATCTTATTGACATTCTTTTAGAAGCCAAAGGGGAGAATGATGAGAAATTTGAAGACCAAGACATTGCTGAGATATTGATATTGTTTCTGTTTGCTGGTCACGAAAGCACGGCAGTTGCTTTGATGTGGTTAGTTATATATCTTACACAGCATCCCGATGTTTTCAGAAAAGCCAAGGTAAATATAGCTAAGGAAAAGCAAGTAGAATCAATCACTTTAATCTTTTTAAAAGCATTAAAAAATTATCACGCAATTAATGTCATCATCATAAAAAAATATTTTATATTTATTTATTATTTATTATATCACATTATCTTTGAAATAAATTAATTATAACAACCATACTTTTTTTTAACAAATTACAATAACCATATACTTGATAAAAACAAATATATTTTTAATGATTTTGTTTACAGTAACTTTAGGGAGTGTGTTTGGTTTAAAGGAGGATAGATGAGAAAAAGGATTTTAATGGAGGGGAAGGGAAGGGAGGAAAGAAATTTTGATTAGACATTATGTTTGGTTGAGATGAGGAGAGGAGAGAAATTTTAATGGAGGGATGAGGTAGTCATTTTTTGTTTGATTCACAAAAGGAGAGGAGTTTTAAAAATTAATATACTTTTGTATCCTTATAATTTTAAATTCCAAAACATAAGTAATGATATTTTAGTCATTACAATTTAAATGTTTAAAATTCTCTTCCTCTCCCGTCCAAATCCTCCAATATTGGAGGAGAGCAAAAATTAAATGAACAGAGATTTTGCTCCCCTCCCCTTCCCTCCCCTCCTAAAAATTAAACCATACAACAAAAGTTTAAAAAAATCTCTCCCCTTCTCTCCCTTTTCCTCTATTTCCCTCCAACCAAATACTATGTTAGACACATGTAGAACTTAATTTAAAAACTATACTATTTCTATGTAACCAAATAGATCAAATTGTGGCAAACCAAACAAAACCACCATGCCCTTTTAAGATTATTTCCCAAAATCCCACATGTATGTTGTCTAAAAAATCTTTAGCCTCCAAAGAAAGCACCGTTAATGTGGACCCCAAGCCAGCCATAGCAACACTTCCAAATAAGTGTTGCAAACCTCCAAGAAAATATATTAGATGGGCAGTTGTTTCTTTCTCTCCAAATGGCAGAACAGGCATGAGAAGTGAAATTAGAACAATTTACTTTATATAAAATTAGAAGTATTTAAATAATTCAAAAGTGCAAGTACCCACAAATTGAGTATCTTACTATATGTTTCATCATGTTAAAGAGCTAATATCTACTTAATTATCCATTTTCAATTCATAACGGGTTATAACCATGAGTATGAGCGGATACAATTTTTTTTGTCATGCATACACAAACTCTTACAAATAAATAATATTTTACATTTTTTGCAACTCATATGGAGAATAAAACAAATTATCAACTGACTAACATGTCATTGGTCTGAGTGGAACTGAACTCGATTTCCTTAAGTAAAAACTCAAGTTTCGAGCTTCGTAGATGGAAAAAATATAGTTGGAGAGAGATACCTCACTAAAGGACCAGTCATTCTTTGATGGAGATTAATCAGCAAAGCTAATAAATACTCCGCATCAATATCATGATAACAATATATATATATATATATATATATATATATATATATATATATATATATATAATATTAATTATATAATACTCCATAGAAATCATTTAAAAGAACACACAAATTAAAACATTTCTAGTTATATCTATCTTGACAGTGTAAATTAGTTAAATTCATATATTTTGTAAAAGAAATTAATATGTTTTATAAAAATATTTAATATATACAATTATATAAACACGAGATTATAAATTACAGTTAAATTCCATTAATTATGCTTAATTATTAGAAATTTTCTCTATCAATTAGATAGTACGAATATGTCCCCTAGTAACAATATTAGGGTTAAATTGACCACCATACTATATAGGGACATATGTTACACGGAATGTTCCTTTAAGATATTTCTTTCGCTCTTAAATATAAGCAAAAAAAAAATCTTTTGTTTTGGTTTTAAATATAAACAAATTTCAACTAACTTTACTTTATTTAATGAGATTATTCCTTAAATATCCTTTTTTAATTGAGATTTTGTTTTCAATGACATCCTTTTATTCTTCATATCAAGTTATAAGGAAGGGTAATTTAAGAAAATGATTTATCTTTTAAATGAAATTGGTGCAATTAAATGATTCTAACCAACTTTTTTAATAAGCGTAAGTTAGTTTATTTTTATTTATATTTGGGATCAGAAGTAATATTTACGGAAATAAAAGAATCATATGTAATTAATATTTACGGAAAGTTAAGTTGGCATGCAGCCAATATAAATAAGGTAATTGATCTATATATTGTTTATATTTTGTAGGAAGAGCAAGAAGAAATCGTGAAAGCAAGACCGACCTCGCAGAAACAATTAAGTCATAATGAAATTAGACAAATGGTTTATCTTTCCCAAGTAAGTATATTACGAGATGACAAATTTATTACATGTATATTACATATTCAAAAATTGAGAAGAGATTGAATCTTATTATGCCTTGTAGGTAATTAATGAAATGTTACGGCGTACCAATATTGCTTTTTCAATCTTTCGAGAGACAACTGCCGAAGTCAATATCAATGGTTATTTATATTAATCGGAAACATATTATATATAAATTCTCTATTTCTAGCTACTAGTGTTATTAAAGGGAAATAAAAACTTTTATATTTCAATTATTTAACATTTTCAGGTTATATCATACCAAAGGGATGGATAGTTCTACTTTGGATAAGGGCTATTCATATGAATCCTGAATATTACCCAAATCCAGAAGAATTTAATCCATCGAGATGGGATGTAAGTTGATTAATGTATAATCTACTATTTTTAGACCATTATTAATATTTATATAAGCATTTTTTTTTGTACACGTGCGTGTGATTCTGTGCAGGATTACAATACTAAAGCAGGAACCTTCCTTCCTTTCGGAGCAGGAAGTAGGCTCTGTCCAGGAAATGAAATATCCAAACTTGAAATTTCCATATTTCTACATCATTTTCTCCTTAATTACAAGTCAGTATTATTTTCTTATTACTCTTTCTTTTATTTAAATCAAGTTTTTAAATTGATCCCGATCCTTCATAATATTGATCAGTATTCTGTCTAAGGATTACGCTGGATTGAACTTTTAATAGTAGTTTCATGTCACAAACAGTGATTGTGATAGATTGGTTTTAATAGTGATTTCACATCAATGTATCGCCAGAGATAGTGTACGCGAATGCTATTTTTCTCACCACTATTAAGAGGGTGAAGATAGGTCAAAATTAAGAGAAATTATATGGTATCTTCACAAAAAGGATTTTGGTAATTGGTACTTTTGTTTGAGTTTAATTTTTATATATTATTAATGTAAAAAAATTATGCATAGTTAATCAATTAGAAGTCATTATTGGTATAATTTTTTAAGGTAATTAGTATAAAAGTCAATAAATTTAATATGCATTGTAAGTGTATACACTAATATTATTCTTTTTTTTTTTTTTTGCTGATTGTATTATTCTATTTATTTTGAACGATAGTTAATGAGTTTAAATTTAATGAAGTTTTTCTCTCTCCTTCTAGAAATTATTAGGTAGTCTTAAACCATTACCTGTCTATGACAAACAAACAAAAATTATACCCAAACTCCTAGATTTCACTAAATATTTCCTCCATTCCTTTTTTTATTGTCAGATTTTTGAAAAAAATTTATTTTTATTTATCTATCATTTGCAAAGTTCAAGATCACATTAATTATTCTTTTATCAATTATATCCTTACTTGTCTCTTAATCTTTAATTAATTTACACATATATTTATTGTGAAGTGGAAAGGTAAAGGTGTAAAATAGAAAATCCCACAACTATTTTATTATAATCAAGAAAATTTATTACATTTTTTTGTTTCTATATAAAAACCTTAAAAGAGAGATAAAAAGGAACGGATAAGGATGACAAAAAAATTCGCACCCATGGATATCCGCGGATAAAACCCACAATGGATAATATCTGGGTATCTTTAACGGATACCCATAGGTAACGGATATGGATATTTTCACTACCCGTTTGTTAACGGGCGGGGACGGGTATCATGGTACTCGTATCTGCGGGTACCCGTTACCCATTAATATTAAAATACTTAAATATTCTTTATATATATTTTTATTTTTACTTATGTTTTGAAGTATAATTTTATGTAGACCTATATTTTAATATAGTTTTATTTAGTTTTTACTTTAGAGAGTAATTTTTAGATAATTTTGTTTGGAGCTCACAAAATAAATTATTTATTTATTCATTTTTTATTTTTTTAGAATTATCCATGGATATTTTTAATTGTGTAGAATATTTGAATAATTTTTTCTGTAAATATTAAAAAAATAGAAAGAAAACATTAGAATAAATAAAAATTAGGCTTAAATACCTTTTTAGTCCTTGCAATTTAGCGATTTTTTGCTTTTCGTCTTTGTAATTTTTTTTTTGTTTTAGTCCTTGCAAATTATGTTTGTTTTGTTTTTCATCCTTAAAGGGGTTTAGATGACACTTTTTTCACTGTTCAAAGCGCTTTTTTTACTGTTCAAAGCCCTATCTAAACCGCTTTAAGGACGAAAAACAAAACAAACATAATTTGCAAGAACTAAAATAAATAAAAAGTTGCAAGGACGAAAAGTAAAAAAATGTTAAATTGCAAGGACTAAAAAGATATTTAAACCTAAAAATTATAATAAAAGTGTTTTTAAAAATTCACAGATATCTGTGGATATTTAAAAAATTCGTGGGTAGTTGCTTAATAGGTACCCGCGCGGGTAATGGACGGGAACAGGGCAGATATTTATCTGGCGGGGCGGGTAGCGGGTGACTACTACCCGTACCTGCCCACGCCTGTTGCCATCCCTAGGAACAAAGGTATAGTAGTACCATAGAAATTCTAAGCTAAAAGTCTATCCTATATTTTGGGGTGGATTGAGGTGGGGAGAAGAGATATAAGGAGAAAAAAAAAAGTAGAGAGAGGAAGTGATAAATATAATAAGTGATATGATGTAAAAGAAAGAGAAAGATAAGAAGAAAATCAAGTGAAAATGAGATGGAAAAAAAAAAGTGCACCTCTGGACTCAAATATAAGCAAAACAAGACTCAAGTTTGGTAGACTAAAATATAAATAAATTTCAACTAATTCAACTTTGTTCAATGTCATTGTTCCAAAAATACCTTGAAATTCAAATATGAGTACCATCTCTAAAAAATATGGTCAAGGGTAGTTTAGAAAAAATAGTTCTTTTTTTATGAAATCAAGAAAATTAAATGAACTTAACTAACACTCTTAATCAATGTGAAATTATGTATTTTGTTTATATTTAAGTCTAGAAGGAGTATATATTTATAGGTGGAGGCTAGGGTGGGAGATCAACTCATGTCTCCCACAATGGGAGACTTATTTTAAACCATTAGATTTGTAAGTTTTTAAATCATTGGCTGAAATTTTTTCTTTTTCTCCTAATCTTTTCGGATATACCCCTTTTTTTTTTTGTTTCCTCTTCTTCCTCTCTCCTCCTGTGCATTCATCAGACGCATTCTCTAGATCTGGTGGAGCCAAGCGCACAAAAGATAACACTGACAGCAAGCGGTGCAATCGGAGGAGAAACACGCCTCCGCCGGCCCGGTGACTCTCCCGTTGTTGCTAAAGACTCCAGACCCACCTTTATTTATACTTTATTTCTGTCTATTTTCATTCATGTTCATGTATTGTTACATTCAATAAAGAAAGGAACCTAGCTTTCCCAATTTTCCATATATCTTGACACACAATGGCTCAATTTTTTATTTTCTTTGCATTTTTTTTTTTTTTTGCGATACACTCTACTAGAAATAATTCACATGTTAGCGTCACTAAAAAACTCACAACAACCCCAAAAAAGTTGACGTTAACAGGCAAATTAGCATCTTCCTAGGGGTTGATGCTATGAGAAATTAGCATTGGTCACCATAACTGAAGCAATTAGCATCGTACAGGGTTCGATGCTATTTTTCATTTTTTTACACACTAGCGTCGATCACATCATACCAACACTATGTTATGTAGGCTTGGTTGAGATTAAGCAATAGCAACAAATTATGATTTGGAACTTGAAGGAATAAAGTTTTATGAATAAAATTAAATTTTGGGATCAATAAGGTTGAACAACTCACTTTACTTTTTTTTTTAACATACAAAAGAATATTGTAATTTACCTGTTATAATATTTATTTATTTTTAATGGTATGATTTGGGTTGACCCTACTTATGAGCCTTAATTTATTTAGAATCTAATTGGAGTTGGATATCTAAAAATATTTTTTTAAATATTAAAACAGGTAAATTACAATATTTTTTTTGTATGTTAAGAAAACTAAAGTGATAACGTTTTGTAAATATATAGAAAAATAATGTAAATTACAATATTTTATATGTTATGGAAAAATTGATACTACTTCCGGTATAATAAGGACAGGATGTAGTATTAATTTTTCCATAACATATATAGGGAGCGATTGTTTTACGGATAACTTTTTTAATCCCGGGGATATTTTTTCCTGTGAATATAACATGAGAATGTTATTTTCGGGTATAATTAAAAAATGTGTTTGGTTAACTATTAAAATAGGTTGAGATTATTTTTTATATTTTTAGACATAATTAAAACATGTGTTTGGTTTAGTTATTTTTTCTTGGGAATATATATTAAAATTACTAAAATATCCTTATTGTGTTAAAGATATTTTTTTTAACAGAGTGATACATCACCTACTTCTGTAGAGGAGTTACATTCAGATTGTCAATATATAATTAATCTGCCGAAACTACAACTCTGCAAATCCATAACATGTAATCAAAAAGCCTATATAGTAAAGTAACCTCTTCATTTACATGTAACACTCATTTCCTATATTGACTACCCCAATCAATATATCTATCATAAATTTAAATTTGTTGCCAACCTCCCCAAGAACAAAGAAATAATAGCATTGAGAGAGTAGTGGGTACAAAGAGGGTATATTTGAATTTTTACTCATAAACGGTTCCTGTCCCATGGGAATAAATTTTTCCTACCCCCTCCACGGGGATTAAATATTAGTTAAAGGTGGGATTATAGTTTACTCAGGAATAAATATATGCCCGGGATTAAATATTTTATTACTTTGTAACAAACGTAGGATAATTTTTTCTCCTTTTATATTCCCGGGATTAAAAAAGTTATCCGTGAAACAAACGCTCCCATAAGGTCCAAGTTAAAAGTGTGGTTTGGTCTTTTTTATAAGATCCAATCTAAAATGTCTCGTGCATTAATTATTTTTTCACAAAAATCCCTTAATTAAAGTCAATTATAGAATGACGTGACTGTGAGATAAACATAACTCATTAATGTTTTTTCTTTTATTCAAGGGGTGTTTTTGAAAAAAAAAATACTAATTCAAGACAAATTTAATGCTCTCAACTACATTAACTAATTTTCTTAATCCTAGTGAATTAGTTATTTGAACCTTATAATAAGGACCGGAGGTAGTATATTAAAACCAACACATCGTTGGTCCCAATAGAACTGGGAATCAGATCCTTTAAGCAAGATCTCATATTCGAGTCTTGTGGATAGAAAAACGTGATTGAGAAGAAAGACTCTACTAAAAATGGGCAGCCAATTTCTTGACTAAAATGAGTAGTGAATATTTTGCACCAATGTCATGATGACCTAAAAATTAATATATTAAAAAATTGTTATAAACATTTTCGTAATGTTACCTTAAAAATATTCACCTAAATAAAAATATTTGATGATATATTTTTTTTTTTTTGTAAAATATTAAGTAGCTGCACAACATGCGGGTTTATATCTAGTTTAATGAATCACTATCCTAATTGCTGGAAGTAGACATATTTGCACCACAATTGCTTGAAAAATAAACCATTCAATAAGTCAATAGTGTTTGGACTCAACCGCACTGTGTTTAGCGTTCAATAAAAATTTCCTCACAGCCTGTAAGAAGCAAGCTGTAGATACCACTGTTGGAAATATTTTGTAAAATAAAATATAGAAATAGGTAAACTTGCAGAGAAAATAGAGAGATTAACAATGGAGGAAAATAGCTAATTGAAATTCATAGAATGAGATTGCCTATGTATAGGCTTACAACCAATCTGAAATTCCTAAACAATCTAATCTTCTATAAGATTTATTTGAAATTTAAATTAACTAACTGAAACAAAACATAAAAGATAAAATCTGTAACAATAACAAAATTCTATCTAAAACTTATTCTAAATTCAAAATTCAAGTAAAGCAAAATCTCATATCTCTAACACCACTGTATGTTTGCTCACTGTAGAGTGACTTGGGAGGTTTGGGTTTGCTTGTAGGGGTTGTGTGTCACTTACAAATGTAATTAAAGTTATAAGACATTCTCTTTTATCAAATTCAGATGACCTGTGAACACAATTTTGTTCCAAGTTGGAGTCTTGGTCTATAATGTTATGAGAACTGAGCTTTTTTAAATGCTAGCAAACTGTTTTTTTCTTTTCTTTTTGTATTGAAGATGAGGTACATTTCAACATCTTCAAAATAGGTCTGCATGTTCTGTTACTACTAACAATATGACACACACATCGAACTAGTTATAACATGTGTAAGTGTGAACTAGGGCTGACAATGAATCAAACCAACTCGAACATAGTTCGAGACTCACTTTGATAATTGACTCGTTGAACTTGATTCATGAACCAAATGAGTTGAACTTAAGTTAAAAACTGAGCTCGTTAAATAAACGAGGTGAACTTGAGCTATGTATAATTCGACTCGGTTAGTTCATGAACCAACTCGATATATAAATTAATATATATATATATATATATATATATATTAAATTCATATAATTGATTTTTAATTAATTTTATTTCTATATAAAATAAATATAATTTTAATCAAGTGAGTTTGAGCTTAAAAAGAAAGTTCATATCGAACTCAAGCCGAACTGTAAGCCGGGCTAATTCTTATCGAGTCGAGTCAAGCTAAACCCAGCTCAACTCATTTCCAATCCTAGTGCGAACGTAATGAATATTGATAGTATAAAGCTACTCCTAAGAATCAGAATATAACAAGCAAAAAATGAAGCTGTTACAACCCCCTCTTGAAATCCTTGTCATTTGTCTAACATCAGGTACCAAAGGTGAAGTCGAATAAGATTTTGTATGAATATGATTATATCAAATTTTGAGATGCACGTATATGTATGCATATTTATAAATGCATTATATAAGTTAGTAATTAATAAAGGGATTATTTGCCAAGAAATTAGAGATAAATAAATTTAGTGAAATTAGACGTCAATCTATGACTAAAAGGAATTTAGGATACTTACATGTTTCCCTACCAAATTCTTCCTTAGCCAATTTACGTTTAATTGCTTTTAACCTCAATTAAAATACAAAACAAAAGTATTTATTCATTATTACTTAATTCATTAGTTATTTGCTCATTCAAAAGGGTATTTGATTGATTGTGCTAGCTATTAAACCACAATCTTCATTGAAACGATACTCATACTTTATTACTTGTACTACTATTACACTAATAGTGTCTCCAACAACCTACAACCTAAGAATTTTTTCTTAGAAATATATATTATAATTACTAAAATATCTTATTGTTAAAGTTTGTTAAAAAAAATTAGAGTAAATTACACAAATCTCCCATGAGATTTGATAAATTACACGAACCTTTCCTCCATTTTGAATACCTACAAAAATCCCCATAAATGTTCACCTAGGCTGTGTCTAAGGTGGGAAAGGCAAACTCTTTTCTCATCATGAGAAACAAAGGTAATCCGTCCGATTTTTTTTTTTTTTTTGAGATTCGTGTAAGGTTACCATGAGAGTGCTTGTGCCAGATTAAATTAAAAAAAAGTATTTTTTTCCTTTCTCTCTCACGTTTTCTTTCTCTCTCTCGCTGTGTTAGTATCTCCGGCCAAACGTTGGCTATCATTTTCCTTTCAGATTGCAACAGAGTATGAACAATTGTCCACTATGAGAAAGCAAGAATATATTGTAAGAGAAAATGTTGAAAAGGGTACCTTGAATCCCAGAAAGGGAGGTTCGATTGTGACGGTGTTGTTGAGGGTCAAGGGTTGAAAACGAGAAAAAGTAGTGGCAGATAGAAGGTGAGAGGGATAGTGGAGAGACAGCCGTCGCCGGAAATCACCTCCGATAGCGGCGCGCGGAGGAGTTCACGGCAAGAAACGGGGCACTATATTTTTTTTTCTTTCTTTTTTTGGTCTTTTCTCCCTCACTGCTTTGAGTGTTCTCTGCCTTTTTTGTTGCATATTTTGGGCATTGTTCTCTATTTACGGTGAGGACTGTAGCATTATTTGGCTACCTTGATGTATTGTTGGTTCGGTTTGAATCTGTTTGAGCACTGTAAATTTTTGTTTTTTTTTTGCTTGTGTTTGTTCTAGGTGATGAGTTTGTGTTGCCTTTTCTTATGTGGACACGATATGTTTGTTGAAATGTCCCAACGATGTTTGCTTAGTTTGGTGACTATAATTGTCTCTAATAATGGATTTTGCTAGTGCACGAATATGAGATGGGATTTGCTGGTATGTAGTTACATGAAGATGGAGGCTGCTGGTAATTCCATAGTTTGCGGTGGGGGAAGGTTTTCCGGTGATTGTGGCGGGGATTGGGATTCCAGGCACTGGGGGAAGGTTTCCCGGTGAGACATCTTACTTATAATAAAGCGAAGAAGTTCTCCAACTTTATTTCCCGCCCAAAACTGCCGCCCAAATTGCATGCAATTTACGTTTGCATCAGCACTTTCCCACCTAATGATGCAATTAATTCTTAAGCATTACTTAGGCATCTTTTCTTATTCTTCTGCTTTGCTGAACCGTTAGCTACAGCCTCAAATTTATGTTCTCTCACCTTTTAAGATTCCCTCATCCCTCCTATTCACATTCATCTACCAACATTTAATGGTTCAAACTCCTACAGAGGCAGTAATACATATGGCTCCGAGTATAACCATTAGTATTCTGGGCCGTTGATAAGGATTATTTTGTTAAAAAAAAAAATAACATTAATTTTGGTTTAGACCAATACAACCATTAGTATTCTGGGCCTTTCATGGTTGGGAAATTAAATCAGAGGCAGTAATACATATGGCTCCGAGTATAACCATTAGTATTCTGGGCCGTTGGGAAAATAAATCAGAGGCAGTAATAACTTTAATAAATCAGAGGCAGTAATAACTTTAATGAATAGTGAACGTTATCTCAAAATGAATTTCAATTATATAGTAATAGGCCTTTGAATGAAATATATACTATATAGTTATACACGCTCAGGCCTTTGATAAGGATTATTTTGTTAAAAAAAAAATAACATTAATTTTGGTTTAGACCAATACAACCATTAGTATTCTGGGCCTTTCATGGTTGGGAAATTAAATTAGAGGCAGTAATACATATGGCTCCGAGAAAGTGGTTGTCCACGATGCGACGCGAGAATGAAAGTGGTCAACCATTAGTATTCTAATTAGGTACATGCAACATATATAATTAGGTAATACTTCAGTAATATGTATTCTAATTAGATACATTGCACGGAGAATCCATCAGAGATCAGTAGCATTCTTCTACAGGTTTCCTTTTGTATTCTTTTCTACTCACTAATTTTAAGCAATAACCACCTGTTGAAGAAATATCATTTTTCAGTTAGTAGTACCTTTGTGATTTTAATCTAATGTCATATAAATTTTTAATTTTTTTCTTTTGAATTTAGTTTCAAAATGGCTAAAAGAGTGTCCCTCATATCTGAAATCGTTGCTGGAAGGATTCTTTGGAAGCTCAAGGTTCGGGTAATTCATCTTTGGACATTACCAGAATACAAAATTCCTAATCAAATTAGTAGCATTGAAATGCTTCTCCTTGATGAAAAGGTTAGTTATAATATCGTTTAGAAAAATCTAAATATATTTTGTTACAATTGTTAATGATTAGTTTTTTATTCACTATTAATTTACTGCAGAGTGGGAAGATTCATGCATGTTTAAAGAAGCATTTAGTAGATAAGTTCAAAAATGTTCTCCAAGAAGGAAGTTGTTATCTTATTGAGAACTTATCAGTTGCCCAAAATGATGTTAAATTCAGAACTACAAATCACAAGTTCAAGCTCACTTTTCTTAATGACACTGTTTGCTCAAAAATAGATGCAGAAGAGATTCCCAAATATCATTTCAATTTCATGTCTTTTTCTGACATCCTCGCATCATCTAGAGAAGACATATTGCTTGGTTAGTTATATTTTTTGTTTTCTAATTTATTCCTAAATTCTGCACACCAAATATTTCTGAATTTCGAATATTTTTCAGATGTCATTGGACATGTAGTTGAAAAAGACAGCATAAAAGAAACTGTAAAAAATGGTCAGAAGAAAAAACTTATTGATATTGTTCTTCAAGATTTAGAGTAAGTATTCTTATTTATAATAGGAAGCCTTTTTTCTCCTTGGGAAAATTTGTAAGTATCAATTTTAAATTATATATTTCAATATGATTTTTAATTAATCATGTAGGAGCAATTCTGTTCATTGTACTCTATGGGAAGACTTTGCTGTTAAAATGCATCAGGAGCTTGAAAACCAAACATCAAACGATGCAGTAATTGTCATCTTACAACTCTGCAAGCTCAAGAAATATCTCGGTACATATCATTATTTTTGCCTTATTAAAATAAGTTTTTGTTATCCGGTCAATTAAATAAGTTTCCCATTTGGTTGTTATTACGGCAGGTGTTATGGGTATATCAAATGCTTTTTATGGGACCAAACTTCTCATCAATCCAGATATCCCTGAAGTTGTAGAGTATAGAAAAAGGTCAAATTTTATTACTCATGTATTAAAAGTTAAAAAAATAAAATTTAATCTTATAAAAACATAATTATGTTCTTAAATAAATAACCATTTATTTTGTTTTTTATTTATTGCAGAATGGATGAATCACAACTTGAACTGACTCAAGTTGTTTCTCAAATGACTGGGAATAATGCCATTTCATTGTCTGACGATTTGCTTGAAACCCAAATGATGTTTATATCAAATTTAGTAGATCACTCAAATGCGAGAAATGAAGTAATTTTTCATTGGGTCTTTTTAATTTAATAATTATTAATTAATTTAATGTACAATTGATATACTCATTTTCATGCTACAGAAAACCTGGAGTTCTGTCCTTGCAAGAGTGATAGAGATTGAATCTGAACAAGATTGGTTTTATCTAGCATGTTCTAAATGTATTAGAAAGGTTACTCCTTCAGGAAACAAGCTTAAATGTGAAAATTGTAAGGGAATGGCCACGGCTGTTCCAAGGTATGATTATTAATTTAGTTAAATCTTATATAATTTTTTATTAACCTTGCTAATAATTTTTTATTAATGTATAAAATATGTAGGTTCAAGTTGTCACTGCAGGTCATAGACTCAACTGGTTCTACGTCTTTTACATTGTTTGATAATGTTCTAAAACCTTTCCTTGGAAAATCAGCAAGTGATTTGGCTGGAAAAAATGACAAGGTTTTTAAATATATATTATGTATTGGTTTGTTTAGATTTTATATAAAACAATATTTATTTAGGTGATTTTTTTTGTAGTCGAAAGATGGTGCTGAATTGCCTAAAGAACTTAAATCATTAGTTGGCAAGAAGTTTTTGTGGAAGGTTGAAACTCCTGATCCTAATGATTTCCAGAAGTATAAGAACTATCTGAATTATCAGAACTTTACTGTTAAAAGGCTGACTGATGACAATGATATTATTCAAAAATTTATAAATCAACACAATATTCAGGTAATTTAAAATGTAAATTTAGACCAAAATTTTTCTTTTTAAATTGTTATTGTTATAACTTAAAATGTTTTTATCTTAAATTGTTTTTTAAGCTTTGCACTCATGAGGAAGAAGCTGAATTAATGGAGACTCTAAACTCATTAGCTGATGAAAATGCTCTGGTACCATTTTTAGTATATAGTTATTCTTAAATTTTAAATTGAGATATAAATTGAAATTTGAGCTGAATTTATAAACATAAACATTTTACATAAACATTATTTTGTTAATTGCAGAGTGTTATTGAAGAGGGAGATTCTAACAACAAAAGTTCTTTGGGTGTCCAAGATATTGATCAAACTCCTACCAGCAAAGCTACAGGCAAGAGATTATCTGAGGAAGTTGAAATGGCAGAGATTATCTGTCTTGGAGACACTCAAGAATCTTCTACCAAGGTCTCAAAGAAAGTGTGTGTCAAAATTGAGCCAACTGATTGAAGTCTTTATGTCGTTGTTGGAGTATTTAAGTAGTTTTGCTTTTTAAACAATTGGGATTATTGTCATGTTCTTTTAAGCAAGATTCTCATTTTGGTCTTATTGACATTTTGTTCGAGTACTTTTATGATGCAAGTATTTTAAATTTAATATGCATTTGAAGTTTATTGGGTTTCATTATCAGCTCTTTATATATATATATATATATATATATATATATATATATATATTATAAACAATTCTTACATTACTTTAAATAAGTAAAACAAAAATATATTTTAGATCATGTGAGACAAAGGATAAATTAATAAGTTTCTATTAGAATCTTAGAAACCAGTAAAGCCCAAATTGGGCATTCAATGAAAACAATTTATAAAAGGAAATTTTGGCCAAAGAGACTTAATATATCTAATAGGCATAATAAATCTTGAATAAAAAACAAAATTACATATTAGCAAATTAATCATGGCCTACTACCATTGCAATTGGTTTTGAACCTTCAAGTACCAGTATGTTGACTAAATTTTTAAATGTGAACTAAAATTTTATTACCCTAACGTGCATATTTTATTGGTGCACTAAAATTTGCATGCATGATGATATACACTCACCAGTCAAGTAATCTTTTTAAGATTTGGTCTTTGCCACTCACCCGAAATGCACATGAATAGTTGTGTTTTTTCTGTTATCCGTGGAAGTTTAAATGGCAGAGATTATCTGTCTTGGAGACACTCAAGAATCTGCTACCAAGGTCTCGAAGAAAATGTGTGTCAAAATTGAGCCACTCACCCGAAATGCACATGAATAGTTGTGTTTTTTCTTGAATAGGTTTCAAGTGCAAGTGTATATTAAAATTATTAAAAACATTATTGGTCCCACATTTAAATTCTGTCAAATTGGCTCACGTAATTTAGTGAAGACCTTTAGTGTGGATATCCTTAGCTGCTGGTCTCTCCATAATTTTTCAGTAACAAAGTTTCTGATTTGTTACTTTCCACTTAAAAATAAGTATAAAAAACATACTAATCTTACTTATAGATACTAAAAATCAGAGGCTGCAGTAAGATACGTGTACTGGTTCACATCTAACTAAATATATTTCTTTATTAAGTATCGAGATGCAAAAGGAGTGGATACGTGTATGGAGTTAATGTAGCCATTATTGTGAACCCTTTAGTTTCCTTATGCCGTTATTCTTCTGCAAAGAATATTTCCTAGGCATTTATTAGTCAAAACAATCATTCCAAATACCTAACTACACCAATTCTTATCAGTCTTCATGTTTAATCCCAAGTCCTTCAGGTTAGGCATGTTTCAACTGTGCATCTTATATCTTCTTCTCTTAATGTTCTAGCGTTTACACCTATTCTCCATTAATTATTTGTGTTTACAGATTAATGAGCATTGTTTTCTTCATTTGATGCAAACATGGACAAAGAGAATTCTTTCAAAATAAATAGTCATAGTCAAGTTACTTTAAATTCTGAGATTACAGTTCATCTATCTTCTGCTAATGTTAGCAATCCAAATTCTAAAGAATCTTCTCAGCCCAGGTCTCCTCTTGCGGATATTTCAAATGGTAAGATTAAGGTTTTTTCAAATATAGAACATAGTAGCTATAATATTCTGAATTCAGAGTTTAAAGTATTAATATTTTTCAGGTTTGAGACTTTATGGTTCTACTAATGCTGGGAAAAAAAACTTCAGTATGCATTCTAACATAATCCGTCCAGGAAGGTTTATTCTGAAGAGAAATAGTAATGGGGAGGGTGCTTCTAATGTTTCCCCATGTGACACAGTGCAACAATCTGCACAAAATTCAGACACTACAGTTCATCTTTCTTCTGCTAATTTCAGCAATCCAAATTTAGAAGAATTTTCTCAGCCCAGGTTGCCTCTTGCGGATATTTCAAATGGTAATATTAAGTTTTTTATGAATATAGAACATAGTAGCTATAATATTCTAAATTAAGAGTTTAAAGTATTCTTGGATTTATAAGAAAAAAAAAATATTATTACTTTTTCAGGTTTGAGACTTTATGGTTCTACTAATGCTGGGAAAGAAATCGTCAGTAAGCATTCTAACAGAATCCCTCCAGGAAATTTTATCCTCAAAAGAAATAGTAATAGGGAGGGTGCTTCTAATGTTTCCACATGTGACAGAGTGCAACAGTCTTCACAAAATTTAGACATTATAATTTTGTCAGGTAATTCAAATGTAAACTATTAATCAAAAGTATTAGTATTTTTTTCTAATTAATCTTACTTATAATAAAAGTAGGCAAGGCAGTGTGCCTCCATCTAATTAATTATTGTATAAGTTGTGACTCTGATAACATATCTATGTCATAGACCCACAAGAATACAAATCTTTTAATGCTTCATAAAATGATTAAAAGCATAAGGTATCAAATTAAGTCAAGTGACAAAAGGGTGGGACTAATACTTCCAAATTATGTGTAGATAACAAAAAATTCTTAGTGAAAGAAAGCGAGAAAAAGTAAGAATTAGTAATGATATTGGTTTGATAGTTATGGCTCGGCATCGGCTTATATTTTCCTGCTGTCCTTAGTTCTTTCTGATGACCACACATAGTGTAAGTGAGCATATATAAGACAGGCTGCCAATGTTGGATCTATGAAGTGCTGAAGGATATCTGCATGGCCTCCCCTGCCATTTATTTTTAAATGTGAGAAGCAACTTCCTGCAAATATGGGACCCGACCTAGAGGCCATTTCACCTATAGGATATGTAGGTGCAATATGCAGTCCAAATATGGCAGAGATATTTTCCAGCAACCCAGCAACTAAAATTTTCTTAGCCCCTCTAACTATGGCAGAGATATTTTCCAACACTCCAGCATCTAAAATTTTCTTAGCCCCTCTACCTCCTTCTGCTGGTTGAAAAACAAGAACGACAGTTCCCTATAGAGATAAATTAAGGAATCATATCAAGTATCCATAAGAAGACAAACACAATAGAACAACACAATTCAGGAATAACAAAATTCCTTTTCCATTTATTTTCCAGTCTTCTTCTAGATTATTTTTTGGTTACAATTTCACACAGATGCATAATGTTTTTAAGTCTAAAGTTGCATGCCAGATGATAAGATTATTGAAAGTTTGTCAATCTTTGGCATAATGAGCAGTCATAATTGGCAGAAGTTTGCCAATGTCAGAAACTGAATTCATGTTTACAACAAAACATTTAAAAATAGTAAAACAACATATTCTCTATTAGTATTTTTTTCTAATTAATATTTTTATATTTATTTTGAGTATAGATGATGAAGATATTATAGTTCAGTACCATCACGCTAAGAAAAGGAAGCTGCATCAATCTTCAGGTTCTTTGAAAAATGGTAACCATCCAAATGTGACGCAATTACTATCATGTTCTAGCCAAAATAAGTTGCCTTCTGGAAGATTTATTCTCAGAAATAACAGACAAGCAAAATGTACTTCATCAGTCAATAGAGGACCACATTTCCATGAAGTTTCACAGGATCCAGACCCTCAAAATTTGTCAGGTACAAAGAATTTTTTATATTCACTATATTATTTGATTTTTATTTATTTTCCCTTTGGCGTCAGATGATGAGAACATAATAGAACATAATCATCAAGCTGAGAAAATTTTACTTCAACAGTCATCAGGTAATTTTAAAAAACCTAATTTTTTTATACCAAATATTGAATAAAAAATTTAATCCATGTCAATTTTTAATGCAGATTCTTCAAAATGTGTTGTTACAATAGATGATGTTGAAGTTGATCATATCCAATTAGAGTCAATCCATTCCGTAGATTCCCAAGATCATTTAAATGGTATTTTTTTTTATTAACTTTATATAACACATTTCCGATATTATATTTACTCTAGAGTATAATCTTTTATTTTAATTTGGGAAAATTAGGGAAAACGACATACTGGGACATTGGAGAACCATCTTGCATCTGCCAAAATTGTGGAGCAATTATGTGGTTTGAAGAAAGAATTCAAAAACAATTCAAAGCAAAGCACCCAAAATTTGCTATGTGCTGTATGCAAGGAAGGATAGTCCTTCCTCATTACATAAGTCCTCCGCAGCCATTGAAAGATTTATTTCACAAAAATGACGGTAGAAGCAAGTATTTCTTGAATAACATTAGATCATTTAACAGTATGTTTTCTTTTACATCCATGGGAGGGAAAATAAACAAAGAAATTAATGATGGCAACTGTCCTCCAATGTTTGTACTGAATGGGGAGAATTATCATCATCTTGGAAGTTTGCTTCCAAACCCAGGATATCAACCCAAGTTTGCCCAATTATACATCTACGACACTGAAAATGAAATTAAAAACAGAATTTCAGTTGTCAGGTATGACTTATTAATTTTTTCAATTCCCATTTAAATATATATTATCTTTTGGATATATATTTTTTTCAACTATTAAAAATGTTTCGATAAATATTGCAGATTGGAAGATGGTCAATCTATGATGACAGCTAATATTGTCAATGATATCCGAAAAGCTCTTGATTTGTACAATCCCTATGTTCAAATATACAGGATCATCCGAGACATTTCACGTGTAAATAATAGTCCACCTATGAAGTTGAAGATTTTAGGCAAAAGAGGACGGGATGGTAGAAGATACAATCTTCCAGCTGCGTCTGAAGTTGCAGCTATAATCCCAGGAGATTTTGATGTACCTAATGTTGAAAGAGATGTCATTGTTGAAACTCGAACAGGGTTATTGAAGCGTATCTCAGTATTTGATCCCTCATATCTTCCTTTGCAATATCCGCTCCTATTTCCTCGAGGAGAAGATGGATACAGAGATGATATCAAATTCAGCGATGTTCCAAATGGCAACAATATAAAGAGGGAAAATGTTACTCTCAGAGAATGGTATGCATATAGAATCCAGCAAAGAGAAACTGAAAAGTCAACATTGTTGTTTGGCAGGCGTTTATTCCAACAGTTTTTGGTCGATGCTTATAGTACAATAGAATCATCAAGACTGAAATGGGTTAGAACACATCAAAAAGAATTAAGGGCAGATATGTATAAGGGATTAACAGAGGCAGTTTTAAGAGGGGAGACTAATCCATCAAGTGCAGGCAAGCGAATTGTGTTGCCATCATCCTTTGTCGGAGGAGCACGTTATATGTTCCAAAATTACCAGGATGCTATGGCAATATGTAGATGGACTGGGTATCCAAGTTTGTTCATAACATTTACCTGCAATCATAAGTGGCCTGAAATTGTGAAATATTTGGCTAAATTCAATCTTAAGCCTCAAGATCGCCCAGATTTAGTGAGCCGATTGTTCAAAATCAAACTTGATGAACTCATTAGAGAGTTAAAGAAAGGACACATTTTTGGAAAAGTTAGAGCAGGTAACATTTCATTACGTTGCTATATCAAATTTATAATATATGTTATTCTTATTTTATAGTATTCAGTTCTACTTTTTTTTTAAAAAAATTGTTAATGGACATCTATTTTTAATTTTTTGCAGTCATTTATACCATTGAGTTCCAAAAGCGTGGTCTGCCACACGCTCACATTCTGCTATTTATGCATCCTGAATGTAGGTATCTTAATACTGCGGATATAGATAGAATTATATCAGCAGAAATTCCAGATCCAGACAGTGACCCAGAGTTATTTCAAGTGGTTACATCTTTAATGATCCACGGACCATGTGGGGCGCAAAATAAAAAATCCCCATGCATGCAAAATGGCAAGTGTTCTAAGTATTTCCCAAAGAAATTTGTTGACTGCACTTCAATTGACCAAGAAGGATATCCAATATATAGAAGACGGGATAATGGGGTGGTTTTAAAAAAGGGGGAATCTTTTATAGATAATAGATTTGTGGTACCTTATAATAGGTATTTGCTGTTGAAGTTCAAAGCTCATATAAATGTGGAGTGGTGCAATCAGTCTCGGTCCATCAAATATCTCTTTAAATATGTAAATAAGGGCCATGATCGTGTTACTGTTACTTTTTTTAGCAATGACTCTGATCTTATTGATGAGATTAATATGTATTATGATTGTAGATATCTTTCTGCCTGTGAAGCTTCATGGAGAATTTTTAGTTTTGATATTAACCACAGAGAGCCTTCTGTTGAAAGACTAACATTTCATCTTCCCAATGAGCAAGTTGTTGTTTTTGATGATGCTGATCCTATTGATAACGTTCTAAATAAGCCATTTATTCACAAAACAAAATTCTTGGCTTGGATGGATGCTAACCGAAAGTACCCTGAAGCAAGGGAGTTGTGTTACAATCAATTTCCTCAGCATTTTGTTTGGAAGGAGACTGAACATGAGTGGAGTCCCCGTAAGAAAGGATTTTCAATTGGGAGATTACATTTTGTTCCTCCGGGCATTGGTGAGATATATTATTTGAGAACACTACTAAATTATGTAAAAGGTCCTTTTTCATATACTCAAATCAGGACTGTGAACAATGTTGAGTATCCTTCTTTTAAAGAAGCTTGCTATGCGATGGGTTTGTTAGACAATGATAAAGAGTACATTGATGCTATTGTGGAGACAAGCAATTGGGGTTCAGGATATTATTTGCGAAAGTTGTTTGCAACTTTATTGTTGTCCAATCAATTATCAAGACCAGAACATGTGTGGAACAATACATGGCAATACTTGGCAGATGATATATTGCATAGACAGAGAGAACTTCTCCAATCTCTTGGTAATTTTTTTTGAATTATTTAATAAAATATATTTTACTATAAAGTTATGAATTTGAATGTTAAATTTGAAGAGTTTTGCTTATCAAATATTGATAAAATTTTGCTATAGGATTAACGCATTATACAAAAAGGAAATATATTATAGGCAATTTTTTTGTTTTATATCAGACTTTTCAATTCTGGGGTTATCTTTAGTACTGGCTGGATTTTTTTAAGCTGCATATTTTGTCTTAATAGGTCATTCTGATATAAAATTTCTTAACAGGTGTTTTGTAAGCTGCATATTTTATATCAAACTTTTCATATTTTGTGTCTTTTTTTTTAATGTTAACAGGTCATTCTGATACAAAAATTCTTATTTGATTTACTTTAATTATTTCAGATCTGGAATTATCTACAGAAGAGTTGAAGAGTTTTGCCTTATCAGATATTGACACAATTCTGCAGAGTAATAACCACAGTTTGCTAGATTTTCCATCTATGCCTAAACCGGACATTTCCTTAGTTAACGAAAGGGGAAATAGACTTATATATGATGAGTTGAATTATGACCGTGAATCCTTGGCAGAACAACATATTCAACTGTTGGCAAGCATGACTGCTGAACAAAAGAAAGTATATGAAACCATAACTCAGAGAGTAAATGACAAGAAACCAGGATTATTTTTTATCTATGGCTATGGAGGAACAGGTAAGACATATATTTGGAGGGCTTTATCAGCAGCATTTCGATCTAAAGGGGATATAGTTTTGACAGTTGCATCTAGCGGGATTGCCGCTTTGCTTATTCCTGGAGGAAGAACCGCGCATTCTAGGTTTGCAATTCCTATCAATGTTGATGAGGATTCAACTTGCAATATTAAACAAGGAAGCCAATTAGCTGAGTTAATTGCAAAGACTAAGCTAATCATATGGGATGAGGCTCCAATGACTCATAAACACTGTTTCGAAGCTGTAGATAGAACATTTCGTGATATACTTCGATTTGGGGACAGCAGAAACATAAACCTTCCATTTGGAGGAAAAGTAGTTGTTCTAGGAGGAGATTTCCGTCAAATTCTACCTGTCATTCCAAAAGGATCAAGGCAAGAAGTTGTTCATGCCACAATAAACTCCTCCTACCTTTGGGATTTTTGTGAAGTCATGACATTGAGTCAAAATATGAGGCTTCTAACTGGAAGTTCTGACTGGGATGTTCAACAAAGAAAAGACTTTTCTGATTGGGTCTTAGCAGTTGGAGATGGGACAATTGGAGAACATTCTGATTTTGATATTGATCTTCCTATACCAGATGATCTGCTACTTCAAAGCGGCACTGACTCTCTTGCATCCATTGTTAGTAATACTTATCCATCTTTTTTAGAAAATCTTCACGATTCATCTTTTTTTAGAGACAGGGCTGTTTTAGCACCAAAAAATGAAATTGTTGACAAGATAAATGATTACATGTTGTCATTGATTCTTGGGGAGGAAAGAGAATATCTAAGTTTAGATACTCCTATCTCACAAAATGAAGACATCAATAGCCCAGATGATGTGCACACTCCAGAGTTCTTAAATACTATTAGTGCCTCTGGTCTGCCAAATCACATTTTAAAGATAAAAGTTGGAGTTCCTGTTATGTTGTTAAGAAACATTGATCAATCATCAGGATTGTGTAATGGTACTAGACTAATTATCACAAGAATGGGAAAATTTGTTCTAGAAGGGAAAGTTATATCTGGAAGCAAAATTGGTCTAAAGGTGTTTATTCCAAGACTTTCATTAACTCCTTCTGATGCAAGAATTCCTTTCAAGTTTCAACGTAGGCAGTTTCCTTTGGCTATTTCATTTGCAATGACTATCAACAAGAGTCAAGGGCAATCTTTAAAACATGTTGGAGTATTTCTAACTCAAAAAGTTTTTTCACATGGGCAACTATATGTTGCTATATCAAGAGTCACATCAAGAAAAGGATTGAAGATTTTGGTAAAAGATAGTGAAGATAATGATACTCATATTACTTCTAATGTGGTTTACAAAGAAGTTTATCGCAATATCTAAGCAAAGGTAATTCTATACTTAAATCAATACTATTTTTACCTTATAGTTTTTCATTCTATTTATCAATTTTCTTTCCAATCTATTAGTTTCTGACAGTATTGAATATACTTTTTAACACCATATTTTGCAGATTATAATTATAGATTTTGATTATGTTTATCACTTTTCTTTCCAATCTTTTAGTTGCAGACAGTATTGAAGATACTTTTTAACACCATATTCCGGAAATTATAATCTGTGAATGATATCTAGATTATGTGATCCAGTATTAAAAATATTAGTTGTTATCACAGGATGTGCAGCAAAATAATGGATACACCAAGCTTATGATAAAAGGCCACATCTTACATTCTGCAGCGAAGAGGTTTACACATTTTGACATAGGGCTACAGTTGTCTCAAAAGATCAAAACTATCAAATTTATCCGTAACAATTTATGCCAATTCTATTTCTTTCCCGCCTTTCATTTCTCCTCCCTGAACATTGGATAAGACTATTACTTTGGGGGATAATCTATGTATGTTTTATTCATTCTGCCTATAAGTTTAGCAACTTAAAAAAATTATTTTATAATTCCAATAGAATTCTCGCCTATGCACATGCCTTCCATTGGGATACAAATTTTGTTGTGCTGATTTCCATTGTTATATTGTAGTTGAAAAATGAATGGTTCAAAAGGGATACACGATGAATTTATAGGGCGTTTGACTATGCCCAATGCACATTGGATGCGTATGAAATCCTATCAATTTTTACAACTTAATCAATAGAATTAGGTACATCAATCTGTAACTATCATTTAACATTCCATGTATTGATCAAGTGGCTACACAGTGAGAATTGAATTTCTCACAGCTTATTGGCTACACTGATAAAAAATAAAACTCTTATTAAAATGTTTTATATTATATCACTTCATATATCAGTTTATAATCACTTAATCACCTATTTATATTTTATTTCCACATATATGACAAAAAAAATAAATAAATACATAAATAAAATTTCCCGTGCATCGCACGGGTAAAAATACTAGTTTTTTTTAATTCTGGAACACCATGAGAGAGAGAAAGAAGGAAAAAAAAAAGAAAGAAAATAATATTTTTTCAATTTAATCTGGTGTAGGCACTTCCACCATAGTCTTACACTAATATAAAAAAAAAATTATATCTGACAGACTACAAATGATTTGTACATTTCTGTGGCAGTTTCCCACGGTGGGAAACAAGTTTGCCTTTTCCACCTTAGACATCGTCGTTCACCTAATTATACACAGACATCTCTTAGGGATAACAATTCTACCCAAACCCTATGGGTATTCGCAAAAAATTATCTATGATGGGTAAGGTAATTACCCACTTAATGAGTATGGACTCGGGTACAGATAATTATCCATAAATTTTAATGGGTACGGGTGCGGGTATGAGTACCTTAGTATATAATAATAATAATAATAATAAATTACAATGATCCCCCCTAAGATTTGTCTTAATTACACTTAGCACCCCTCCCTTTTTGATCCCTACAAAAAACCTCCTAATTTTTGGACTTCCATTACACTTACCCCCTGCACGTCTTGGACGTTAGTGATGTTAACAAGAAAGTGTCATGTGAGCGGCACATGTTTGTTAATGATTTTTTTTCCAAAAATACCCTCTTCACCTTCCTTTTGCACTCTTTGCAACTTCCCACGCACGAACCAAAAACGAGAGAGCTAGCTAGTGCAACCAAACAAAAACAAAAACTTTAATATGTCAAACACAAATCCATAAGAGCCCAGCCATGACCACGAATCTTGTTACGAAGTAATACTAACATCGAAAAATAAAAACTAGCAAAAAAATGATGGGTAGAAAAATTGAGAACAAGAAAAGAATTGGATGAAATAGGGACTCGGAATATGGGTGGTGGTATAGCAGGAATATCAAAAAAATCAATACCCTTCAATTTGCTTTCAAAGGGCACATCACCAAATAATCCTAAACAAAGAACAATACCAAGGAATTGAAAACACAGAACAATATCCCACAAATCGGGAATCCCAATTGGAAATTTGGTTCAATAAAAATTACAACAAATTCAATACATGAAAATTACAAAAGCCGTTCCACAAACTCACTAATTTGGGTAAATGAAAATTACAGAAAATTTAATCTTCCAAAATGACGAAGATTGAAAACAAAGATTGAAATCAACGGAGACCTCCTAGTTAATCTCATAATGCACCGATAGCTTACAAACCGCAATAATGGAGGAGATCGAAATCGTTGTGGAATCAACAACGGTGACAGTGCGGAGGCACCAAGCGCAACTGGCGCGTGCTTGCAGGAAGGGCAACAATTAGAGTTGGTGCTGACAATGATTCAGCCGTCGTCGCACCAGCAACACCACCGCTGCGACTTCGAACTGCGACCAAGTCCTTCGCTCACCACCGCGATGTCGTCTTCACATTAGCACACAAACCCACCAGTAAGTCTTCTCCTTTGGCTTCGCTCGCGACCTCTTCTTCTCCTCCATACTCCCTTCATTGTCAGATCTTTTCTCAGATCCGGATTCTTTTGTTAGAGATCTGGGTTTTTTCATATCGGCGATGAAAGCAAAGGAGAAGCTTGAGTGAGAGTTGAACGAAAGTCATCCCCAACCCTGAATGAGGGGCAATTTTGGATTATTAAAAAAAATATTTTTTGAAAATAACTTTAACGGAAGGTGACGCCGTCTGGGACAATGGGGCTTAAAGTAATGTTCTAAAATTGAGGGGTATCATGTGTAATCAAAGCAAACTTCAAGGGGAGTCATTGTAATTTACTCTAATAATAATAATAATAATGTGGGATAAATTTTTTCACCCCTGTATTCTCGGGTCTTAAAAAATTATCCGTGAAACAAATGCTCCCTAAGTGAATGTTTTACACCAGGATTGTATCGTATTAATTTTATTTTGAGTTTGTTTTTTCAAATTTTTAATTTTATAAAAATTGTCTAAATTCAAAATTAATATTATTAATTAGTTTTGAATTTTCTGAGTAATATTGAAATCGTCTAAGTAATATAAAATAAATAACAGTAAATTCAGTCTTATTTCTTTATTTTATTTATAGAAAGAGATATCATAGAATTGGATGAAACTTAGCTTACACATTGACAGAAGTTGTGGTTTGGTTTAATAATGACAAGGCCTTATTGGGGCAATAGTGTGAGTAACAAGGTATCCATGCTAGAGAGGGTTGCGTCCAAAATCAGCACACTATGACTGCATCTAGTTCCTGTCTATGCGAGATAGTTCTTTAAGTATATTGTTAAGTGTTCGATTCCTGATTATGTATATAAAGAATACTTTATTAGAAGAAGAGACAAAATTCATTTTAGTAATCTTTACGTCTTGAAGAAAATCAGTCTCTGACTATTAGTTGGACAATATCCTTAGTACAAAGAAAAAAGAAAAAGTCAGACTCTGGCTTTCCAAACAATTTCCCAAGGAAGTCTCAAGCTGGTATGAGTATTCAGCTCTTGCGCATGGGCAGTTTCACACGTAGTATTTATTTAAAAGGAAAAATTGGAATCTATATTATTTTTTTATTATTTGTAAAAAAAAATTGCAACATGTTTGACCATAATATGAACTGAATATACTGATACACGCATGCATCTACATATTTCTCATTATCCATTTTACAACTCAATATAACTTAAAGGGAAGTCTGAAACAAGGATTTAAAACATCTTCAAATCACTTACTATGCTTTATCACTGGGCTCAACGTGGTTAATGGAGTAATGGACACAGTCCTTATTTTGACACTGCTCGTAAACAAAGAAAGATTGATTCAGAAATACAAAACTGAAATATTATCAAGGGTGTAAATTGTCTTATTGCAGAAGCAAAATCAGTAAAGCATTTTACCTTAGATTTCAGTAGCTCCACCTAAGAGTTCTGTATCTCTTCCCTTCACGGTGTTCATACACAAAATCAAGCTGGGGGATGATCCTATAAAGCATCTCATCTACGTGTTTGGAATACCACAACCTCCATCTACTCCAGAAAATAAGGGGGAACATGAAAACTCCAAAGCCAAAAATACATCCCAACTCTACACTTAAAAAATTCCAATCAATTGAACTCTCAGTGTGGGAATGAGATGTTTCAGGCGTTGGCACTCCATTGCTGCAATTATGGGTCAGTGGAGGTCCACATAACTCTACATTCCCTTTAAATGAATCAGCATCAAATGATTGAATTTGAGTACCCTTAGGAATTTCACCCACCAGGTGATTATACGAGAGATTCAAATATGCAAGAAAAGATAGACTTGCAAGCTCTGTAGGAATTTCCCCATTCAAAGAATTGTTTGACAAGTCTAAAGACTCAAGATTCTTCAAACTTCCAATAGATGATGGGATATGGCCTGAGAGGGCATTATTTGACAAGTTAAGAGCATTCATTGCCTTGAACTGCATTAGCTCATTAGGTATTTGACCCTCAAAATTGTTGCTTGACATATCCACGTAAGTGAAGGCCCTTTCGATTCTGTCGAATTTCATTTGTTGACCTTTGTTAGTGATAAGAATTGAATTCTGATATCGAGAAAGATCCACTGCATAAGAATCCGAGGATCCCTGGTCAAGGATGGAGCGAGATATGTTTGTAACAAGTTTAGCTAATTTTGCTGCAATATTTTTGTCCAATAGTGACAATAAATCCTTAAAATTTTTGGGATCATAGTGATCAAAGATATCCATAAATAAGTGGCCAAATTCTGATCCAACATTAACATTGTCACGCATCATTGCTTTCCAACTGTTTAATAGTGCTCCTGGTATTGCACCACTGAAATTATTGGAGGCTACATCAACAATATGGAGCATTTCCCAATCACCACTGCTTCTTGGGCATCCAATTGACCCGTGAAGTTTGTTTAACCGTAAATCCATGATTCTTAAGGTGGAAATATTACTTAAGAAACAAGGAAATTTATCAGTTAATAAATTTCTTCGAAGGTTTAGGACTTGTAGCTTCTGGCAATTGGCTAAAGATGTTGGGATGGTACCCTCCAAGAGATTGTCATTTAGGTCCAGTAACTTTAGAGTGCATGAAGTTGGCAGAGTATTTGGAATATATCCTCGAAGTTTGTTTCCACCAAAATTCAACACGCTTAGAGTGCTACTCAGAGTAGTAATACACTTGGGAATCATCCCGACAAAGTTATTGTGAGAAAGATCTAGTAGGTGAACACTTGAAGCATTGCAAAAGGATTCATGGACTTGTCCCTTAAAACTGTTGTTTGAAAGAAACAACAACCTTATGAAGAGGAGACGATTTCCAATGTCCACTGGAATGTCAGAGCTGAATCTATTGTTTGAGTAGTCCAAATAATTTGCAAACTTCGGAATGAAAGGAAAAGGCCCTTGCAGTTGATTGAAACTAAGATCCAGAAGCATAATGTTTGAACTAAAGTTCCAGTCATTTCCTTCCAAATATGTCAGAAGATTTTTGGAAAGATTCAAATGAACAAGATCTTCAAGTTGCCAAATCCACTTAGGTATTGGTCCTTCAATCTCGTTGCTAGATAGATCAAGATATAATAACGTAGACTGATTTGTCAAGAAACTAGGAATTCCTCTCAACTTACAGGAAGCCAACATTAGATGTCTTAGTTCAGGAAAGAGAGACAGGTCACGATCATCCCTGAAGTTTATATCAATTGACAAATTGTTATGTGAGAGGCCTAGTGTAGTTAAATTACTCAGTCTGAGAATCTTGTCCATTTGTAATGTGCCATTAAACTTGTTTGAATTAAGTTGAATGACACGAAGTGTTCTCTGGTTAAAAATAGATGCAGGAATAGGCCCTTCAAAATTATTGTTATTTAAATCAAGCATCTCTAATATAGGGGAGGCAATCACAAACTCATGCAAGACACCATTGAGTTGATTAAAGGGAAGTTTAAGTTCTCGCAAATATGGGAGTTTAAGGAGAGACGAGGGAAAACTCCCATTGAAAAAGTTAAATCCTAAATCAATACTGAAAAGATTTTTAAGGCCCTCGAAATGACTGGATGGTAATACCCCACTTAAATGATTATCAAAGAGGCATAAATATGTGAGATTCTTGGACATATTAAAAGAAGGGAGTGGACCTGAAAAGTTATTGGAAGACATGTCTAGATAAACCAGTTGGGTGAGTTCTGAGATTGAACCAGGAAGTGTTCCATTAAATTGGCAGTAAGATAGATCAACTGTAGATAACTGCCTCAGATTGGAAATTGCATCTGGAAATTTTCCTGAGAAATTTGTATAGCTAAGATTCATGCCATGAAGAGAACCATGTGGTGGGAAGTTTGGCAAAGAACCCCCAAGATCTTGATTGCCTGAGATGTCAAGGACCTTCAGTGTTGGTATTTGAAAGATATCTTTGGGAAAAGAACCATGCAAGCCACAACTTCTGAGCTCTAGTGTTACTAAATTGGAGAAATTTACAAAGGATTCTGGCACTGTGCTTGACATATTGTTGTGGCTCAATTTTAGAACAGTGAGTGACAGAAGCTTTGCTAGTGAAGAATCAATAGGTCCAGAGAGATTGCATGATGACATGCTCAGAACACGCAGCTTGTGCAATGAAGATAAAGCGCGACACCATTCTTGTCCTTTGGCAGATATTACTACACCATCTAGATATAATTCTGTGATATCTGTAAGGTTTTGTAAAAGCACTCCTATATTTGGCTTCTCAAGTTTAATTAATGAAGAAGACAAATCAAGAGTAACCAACCTTTTGAGATGAGAAATCTCATGTGGAATCTGCCCTTGGAAGCCAGCATTAGACAAGTTTAAATACCTCAGATTATTCAACTTGTACAGCTCTGTAGGAATCACCGAATGAAAGTTATTGAAAGCCAAATTCAAGCTTTGTAGATATTGAAGGCTGAAAAGAACACTGGAATTAACAAGCCCTCCTGAGATAGACTCCTCACTGAGATCAAGGGCTATAACACGCCCCTCGTTGCATGTCACCCCATGCCACTGGCAACAATCTTCACTTTGATTCCAATGAGTAAGCTTTTTGGATTCTGTAGGGTTAAATATTAGGTTGTTTTTCAAATGGAGCAACATGGAACACTGATGGCCGAGAAAATAACCATTTGCTGGAAAGATGATGGCAATATGGTTTATTAAACAGAATGGTATCAAGAAAAGCCACAAGAGCGTGTGTGCTCTCATAGTGAATTCTGAATTTTTGAGAAAATGGTGTGTTATAGTAAGAAGGATGGTAAAGAGATATTTTGTCATTTGAAACATCTATATCTCCTTTTATAGACTACAAAAGATGTACTATATTGATCATATCAATCTCCTGAGTCTAACACGCACTCAAGTCTTTTTTGAAGCACAAGAACCGCTACTACCAGCGTATGATCTTTTAGGTAAGTCATATAATTTTATATTAATATAATTAGTTATATTATATGTTAAAAAGGTATTTAAAATTTTATCACACTACTTAAATTAAGTAGCTTAACAAAGTTTTATTTTTCCTTTCAAATATCTATATTAATTATTAAGATTATTTCATCAAAAACAATTAATAAAAAGTCATAATATAAATTGATCTAATTGTAATAAATTTCTAATTAAGTGTTTACAATTTTATTAAGAATTATTTTTAAAAGAAAATGGTTTTGTCTATCATGGGGGTTTCGTTTTATGCCACCATGATTTTTTATATGTTTTTTTTTTTCCTTTTTAATATATTTGGCATGCTGCATTGGGTAGTGTGGAGGGTGTTGATCTAGTTGGGATGTTCTTCGTTATGTGATGCTTAGCATGCCTTCTTTTGCTAAATAAAAAAATAGTTCAATTAATTAGTATGTTCCTAATGGTAATTGTTGTGGGGTATGTGAACGTGGGAAGCATTGAATTGTTAAATCATAATGTTGATATAAAATGGTTGAGTACCATTAATTCCCACTTTCAAGTCATCATGCCGAAATATATATTGGAAGTTTTTTTCCCCCATATTTTGTCAAGATGCCACATGAGAAATTTTCAAAAGTAGATATTGTCATATCAAGGATGTCTTAATTCTTGAAATTTTCATTACAAAATTTTAAAATAATAAAAATTAAAAACATAGTTTAATAATTTTAAGTTATAAAAAATAATTAAAAAGATGATAAAATAATAGAAATTTACATATTATGTTAACCTGAATAAAAGTTGAGTATAGCTACATTAAATATTCGAAAAGAAAATAACAATGATCCTATTCAACTTGAGTGTAATAGCCTCCTATAGAAAATACGTGTAATCTCTAAAACAACTTCCATGGTAGTCAATAAAAATTAAGGGTAAAAATATCCAACAAAAAATGTATATCAAAATGAGATATTATAATAGTTATAGATATATTTTTTTAAAGAAATCCTATACTACATACATACCTGTTATGTAGGTTCAGATTTTCTGTTTTGATTTTTAAAAAAATTAAAAAGAGAAATGATAGGAACACACTCTCTGATACACTCCTCCAAACACACTCTCTTTTATTGGTTAAAATTTATTAAAAATAACAAAATTTGTGGGTCTCACATTATAATTAATGATTCTCTTTCTTGATTTTGTAATTTTCAATCAATTTTAACAAATTAGAGAGTGTGTTTAGAGGAATGTGTTAGAGAGTGTGTTCCTAACACTCCTCAATTAGAAATCAATAACATCTAAGCGTGCATTAGGCTTCCTTAAAAAAAAAAAAAAAACAATTGCAATAGGCATTTTCCGTCTTACACGTCGGGTTCCCTACCAGTTCAGATTTTACGTACCCAAAATTGCCCAAAATAGTAAATTGTTTTTTATATATCTATTCGATAAATATTTTTTAATATTATTTTGAAAAATAAAAGCCTATTAGAGTTACTTCTTTGCATGCAAGAGAGGTTTGTCTCCCACGAATATATTTTCAACAATTTTTTTAAAAAAAATTGAGAAATTTCATTGTATTGAGAAATTTAGGTTATCTTCCATATATTCATCCGAAAATCAAAAGTATGATTCAATTTTGTTGAGATTTCAAATGCTTGGACTTAGTCAGTTGTCATTTTCTCCAGTCTTTCACGTAATTGTGGAAGAAAACATTGTGCAAATAACAAACAATGAAATTACAAAGTGGAAGCTAGTGCATGCTTCAAGTCCACGGAATCACAGTTTTTCTTATATACATTTTAAGTGTTCTTTCATTGGTCAACTGCACGTGAAATTCAGATATGTTCGGAATAAATATTTAATTTTATATAATAAAAATTTATAACAAATAAATATTTTAAATATATAAATTATATTATAAATTTAAATATTTTTGCACATTTAAATTATAGTTTGATTTTATAATGAATAATTTGTGATATAAAGTTATTTTTAATTCTTGATATTTTTAAAAAATATTGAAATTCAATTTAAAATTGTGGTAAAAAAATAAATTCATAGAGATAGGTGATTAAGAAAAATAAATATAGAGATAAAGATAAAAGAAGGATAATTGGATGAGGTAAGTGGAGAAACTCTTTTGCTAACTGCTTGAGTAGTGTGTAAAATGCACATTTAAAAGTTTGTGATCATCGATTATGTCAGGGCAAGCAGTCTGTGATAATCGATTATAAAGTCTCGTAATTGATTTCAGAGGCTCATGATCCATTATGGGGAGTTCAAAGTTTCTGTTTTGTTGGCAATGGTTCTGTGATAATCGATTACAAGATTCTGTAATCTATTACAACATAAAAAAAATGGTTTCTAATGCATTTTTACTGGTTTTAATTTATCATCTTTTGTTGTAATCGATTTACAAGCAAGCCCTATTTTAAAAAAATGAAGGAAAACTAGTTCTGTTCGGTATTAATGCATGATTTTTGGGGTTTTAGGGTTCTAAGATTTCAACTCAAGAGGGGAGAAATGAAGAGACGGAAATAGGAGAGGAGGACCCAAGCCATTGTAGAGGACCCTTGAGTGCCTTCTTATTTAGGCAAATGCTTCCCTCTTGTCTTTCCCCACCCTTATGGTTGATTATTTCCCTTCCGTCCCCTTTTTACTATTTTTGCCCTTGGTAATTTCTAAATCACATATCCGTTTTAATCTACATTTTTTTTATTTCTATCTCTAAATTAAATTTAATATTTTTTTAAAAAAATTACTATAGTTAAAAAAATTATATCACAATTTCTTTTTTATTGTAAATCTAAATTTAAAAATATAATTTTTATATTAATTTAAAGACATTTATTTATTATAATATAATATAATTAATATCTTAAAAATATTTATTTATTATAAATTTTAATTATAGAAAATAAACACTTATTATGTGAATTAGAAACACTAGTTATAGATAAACATAAACAATATACAATTTTTTCGTAATTATTTTATTCCTATTAGAGTATCGTTTCTTCCAACTGATTCATTTGTCTCTCTCCGTCTCTCTCGGGTCGCCTACGTTTGCGTCAACTTTCTTTAATTTCCAAATGACTTTATATCTTGTTTCTTGTTTTCCAATTGTGTGGGCCAAAAAGTTACTTCTCCTGGAATCTAATTTATCTTCGTGACGAAGACCCATCAAAACCTTTGCGTCAACGTTCTTTCATTTTCCAAATGACTTGATATATCTTGTCTCTTCTTTTCCATTTCTCTCTGGACCAGATCTAGATACAGTTCTCGTGGAATCTAATGACCCATTAATTCCCCCTCTCATATATATATATATATATATAGTGAGATGACTGATCTTATATGAGAGTGAAATGAATAAATATTGATCATTAGATCTTATTTGAATGTAAAGATTAAAACACACTAAGTCATGTGAGTTTTTTAAAAAGTGACATGACTTTTTTAAATAGTAACATAACATTAAATTTTGACCCTCCATGTATGGTTATATGGTCCAGATTTAACCATTTCAGTCTCATATAAAATGCATTCCTCTCATAATAAGATGTCTTTCTCTCATAAGATATATATATATATATATATATATATATATATATATATATATATATATATATATATATATATAAAGAGAGAGAGAGAGAGAAAGAACTGATTTGTAAATTACTTGTATTTTTTAAAATAGTCATGTGACCAGGCTGATCCAAGGGTGAGACCAATAAAGCCCTTTTTCTTTAAAAAAAAAAAAAAAAAAAAAAAAAAAAAAAAGAGTGCAAGGACATTTCAATAAGGACTGCAATTCCAATTAGGTTGCCATCCAGCCCTCATCTATCATTTGCAACACATCATAATATCATTAACTTTAAAAAGAATACAGAAAACATGTGGGGGGTGGGAACATAGACCAAACCCATGGAAATTATTTAAATCTAAAATTTGGAAGAGTATGTCTATTCCGAAAGAAGTCCTCCTCCCTAATGAAAATAGGAATTGAATCAGATCAAACCATACCATGTATATTAATTATTTAGGTTACCTGAAATCTAGGTCATCATTCTTTCGTCCTAAAACAACAACACTATAATTTGATGTAAGTAGTCCTGCTATATTAACATTCAAGTTTTTGACACTAGTTCTTATGATTGAAGTTATAATGTAGACAGTAGACCTGTTGAGCTTTTTAACAAACAATTATAAACTTCATTGATATTTCATAGGCACTTCAAGGTACTAAAAATATGAGGAGATTTTTAAGTTTAGAATTTTTACATGCTCAGATGGCTCCTTTTGTGTTTTTTATTCTGTTTTATAAAAACATTATTTTAGCTAAAATAAAATTGTTTTGCAAATAATGATATCAATAATTGTGATCGATTGGCTGGCTAGTGTGCATCCATCTGTTTTGTTTCTCAACAAGCTTAAGAAATTGGATCTAAGCATATGTGTTTTCCATACCAAATTTAAAAGCAATATTCATCCAGTGAAGCAAATCATTAATTTTGTTTGAAAGCCGCCTTAATTGCGATCACCCGTGATCCATCTTAGTTGCGGATTCTTTGGGCTGCCTTAATTGCAGCGTTGAAGGTGGTGTATTTAGTCCTACATCGATTGGTGTCTGTTTTGTTAGGTAGTAGTTTGTTTTCTGTTTGCTCTTCTTTTTCCCCATAATAAAAAAAATGATGAAAGAGATCTTTGGAGTTAAAAAATAGTTACAAAAATTAACAAAAGAAATATTTGAAAAATATATGTTAAATAAAATATAACTCGGAGCAAGAAAGTAGAGAGAAAAGTAGAGAAGAAGAAGAGACTAGAGTTTAGAGAGAATGATAATTGTGTGTATTCTTTCTAGGAGGAGTAATCTATTTATAGATACAAGAGATATCTGAGAAGTTACAAAAGATAAATAAAAATAAGGAAAAATCATAAAAGATAATACAAAAAGATATGGACAGTCACAAATAGATTATTCATAACACTCCCCCTTGGATGTCCATTATTTAAGAATGTGCCTCATTAAAACCTTACTAGGAAAAACCCTGTGGGATAAAAACCTAGTGAAGGAAAAAGAGTACATCATCCTTCAATACGTTATCACCTGCCTCATTAAAAACCTTGCCAGGAAAACCCAATGGGACAAAACCATGGCGAAGGGAAAAAGAGTGCAGAACGTATTTATTTCTCCCCCTCATGTAGACAATCATCTTTAAGATGGTAAAGTCCAATCTTGTCAACCAGTTGCTCAAAAGTCTTCCTTGGCAATGACTTTGTAAAGAGATTTGCTAGATTTTCACACGAACGAACTTGTTGAACATTTATGTCACCATTCTTTTGGAGATCATGAGTGAAAAAGAATTTTGGTAGAATATGCTTTGTTCTATCTCCTTTAATGTATTCTTATTTCAACTGAGCGATACAAGCAACATTGTTTTCACATATGATCGTTGATGCCATTTTTCCTGAGGATAAACCGCAAGTTTCTCGCACATGTTGAATTACAAATCTCAACCAAACACATTCACGACTTGCCTCATGTAATGTTAAAATTTCTGCATGATTAGATGATGTTGCTGCTATGGTTTGTTTCACAGACCGCCATGAAATGACTATACCACCACATGTAAATAAATATTCTGTCTGTGATCTACCATTATGAGGATTTGATAAATAACCTGCATCTGCATAACCAATTAGATTTGACTTTGAAACATTTGAATAAAACAAGCCCATGTCCATAGTGCCTCTAAGATAATGAAGTATGTGCTTCACTCCATTTGAATGTCTTTGTGTAGGTGAAGAACTATATCTTGCTAATAAATTAACTGCAAATGATATATCGAGTTGTGTATAATTAGCAAGATACATTAATGCTCCTATAGCACTTAAGATATGGTACTTCAGGACCAAGTAGTTCTTCATCCTTTTCTTTAGGTCTGAAAGGGTCATTGTTCACATCTAAAAACCTTACAACCATTAGAGTACCTTTTAAGCACCTTTGTTATATAGAACCTTTTATATGCACCTTTTAAGCACCTTTTAAGCACCTTTGTTATATAAGTTTGTTGATGCACAAAAATTCTGCCTTTTGAATATTCAATTTGTAATCCCAAGCAAAATTTTGTCATTCCTAGGTCCTTCATTTCAAACTCTTTCTTTAAGCAATCTATGGCTTTTGGAAGCTCTTCAGGAGTTCTAATGATATTTATGTCATCTACATAAACAACAATTATGGCAAATCCATTTTCAGATATTTTTTTTTCATGAAAATACATGGACAAATAGGATCATTTTTATATCCTTCCTTAAGCAAATACTCACTAAGACGATTGTACCACATGCGTCCTGATTGCTTTAATCCATAAAGAGACTTATTCAATTTGATTGAGTAATCTTCTCTAAAACTTGCACTGTTGGGCAAATTAAATCCTTCGGGGAGTTTCATATAAATGTCATTTTCCAGAGAGCCATACAAATTGGCTGTAACAACATCCATTAGATGTAAATTGAGTCCTTCATGAGCAACCATTAAATATAAAAATACTTACATCCACTACAGATGAATATGTCTCTTTAAATTCAATATTGGGTCTTTGTGAAAATCCTTAAGCAACTAGTCGTGCTTTGTATCTCACAATTTCACCATTCTCATTTTGCTTTTGCACAAAACCCATTTGTATCCAATTAGTTTTACACCTTCAAGGTGTATGGACTACAGGTCTAGAAATGACTCGCTTAGCAAGCGAGTATAATTTAGCTTCAATAACATCTTTCCATTTTGGCTAATCATTTCTTTGTCGATAATCACTAATGAACTTTGGTACTTGATCATCAATATCATTTATTTCATTTAGCGCTATATTATATGCAAACACTTCGTCAACATTGACTTCATTTTGGTTCCATCATACCATTCATGACATAATTTAAGATATGAGATATCTTTATTTTCACTAATTTCAGGTACCTGAGTTCTTCTGGAACTAAAATATTAATTATGTCAAAGAAATATTTTAAAGTTTTCATAGCCTCAATTTAGCCATCTTACTTTTCAGCTCCTTTTCTTGAGGATTTTTCATCTTTGGAACCAATGGGTCTACCACACTTCAAAATTTTTAGTCCCTAAACTTTTTCAAAATTTGATTTTTAGTCCCTAAACTTTAGTTTGACTGGTCAAGGTCCCTAAACTTTTAAAAATTCGGTTTTTAGTCCCTAAACTAGTTTGACCGATCAAAGTCCCTAAACTTTTTAAAAATTCGGTTTTAGTTCCTAAACTTTTTCAAAATTCGGTTTTTAGTCCCTGAAATCTCATTAATTCAGGGACTAAAAACTGAATTTTGAAAAAGTTTAGGGACTAAAAATTGAATTTTTAAAAAGTTTAGTTTGTTCAGGGACTAAAAATGGAATTTTTAAAAAGTTTAGGGACCTTGACCAGTCAAACTAAAGTTTAGGGACTAAAAATCGAATTTTGAAAAAGTTTAGGGACTAAAAACTTAAGTAACCCTAAATTAAATTACTGGATAGACTTTATCATCACCCCAGTTACGCATCTAGTAGGACTATAAGTTAGTTAATTTGATACCAACATTTCAGACAAGCATACTGTGTTAATAGTTCTCACAAGTTTGTTGTGCTCAAGTACCACAAATGCAAGATAAATATAATGATGCTAACACGTTTTCCACAATTTAGGGACTAAAGTTTGGGCATTTCAAAAAATATAGCGATTAAAACCAATGTTTTAAAAGTTGGAGACAAAAATAAACATTTAAAAAAAAATAAGGAACTAAAAGTAACATTAACTCTAAATTAAACAATAGTAATATATGAATAATGTGCTTCATTGATCAATCTCTATTTTGGTTGTATAGGACCGAAGTTGAGCTGCTTGGAGAAATCGTCAGCATTGTTAATCTTGTGTTGATGAGGTTGGGCAAGCATCCACTTCATTTAAAAAGAGTTATAGGAATTGAAAAACCGATTAAGTATTTAGAATCATAGTTATATCATGAGTCAAAAAATGTCCGTGGTATTGGAATCTGGGGTATGGGTGGTGTTGGAAAGACAACCATTGCAGAAGAAATATTTAACAAACTATATTTTGAATACGATGGTTATTGTTTTTTGGAAAAATGTAAAGGAAGAATCAAGAAGACATGGAATAATTTCTTTGAAGGAGAAACTTTTTTCTACCCCACTAGCAGAAGAAGTGAAAATGAACACAGCTAATGGATTGTCAAGTTATATTAAGAGAAAGATTGGTCGTATGAAGGTTTTAATTGTTCTTGATGATGTGAATGATTCAAATGTACTAGACAAATTATTTGGAAACTGTGATTGGTTTGGACCAAGTAGTGGAATCATTATAACAACGAGAAACAAGCAAGTGCTTATTGCTAACAAAGTTGATGATCATGATATATACCACGTTGGGGTTCTGAACTCTAATGAAGCACTTGAGCTTTTTAGCTTATATGCCTTCAACCAAAATCAAAATCATTTTGATATGGAGTATTGTAAGTTATCAAAGAGGGTAGTCAATTATGCCAAAGGCATTCCATTAGTTCTTAAAGTTTTGGGTCATCTTCTTTGTGGAAAAGATAAGGAAGTATGGGAAAGTCAGCTAGACAAACTCAAAAAGGTGCCAAATACAGATGTCTACAATGCAATGAGATTGAGTTATGATGATCTAGATCGCAATGAGAAAAATATTTTTTTAGATATTGGGTGTTTCTTCAAAGGATTGAATTTGAAAGTGGACCGCCTAAAATTTTTATTGAAAGATGATGAAGGGGATAATTCTGTGGTTGCTGGATCAGAAAGTTTGAAAGATAAAGCTCTTATAACCATTTCTGAAGATAATGTAGTATCTATGCACGATATCATACAAGAAATGGCTTGGGAGATTGTTCGCCATGAATCTGTCAAAGACCCTGGAAGTCATAGTCGATTGAGGGACCGTATTGACATTTACGAAGCATTAAGAAATAATAAGGTGGAAGCCTAAATTAAATATTATATGTTTTTTATAACAGTTTTATTTTTTTTTGTGGGAAATGTGGTTTCTGATGATGTTAAAATTTTTGTTTTACTGTAATGGCAGGGGACTGAGGCCATAAGAAGCTTAAGAGCAGACATGTCAGAAATTGGGAAGCTGAAGTTAAGCCCTGACATATTTACTAAGATGAGCAAACTAAAATTTTTGTATTTTGCTGGCAAATATAATCAAAGTGGTTTTCATCTTCTTCCTCACGGGCTTCAATCTTTCCCAATTGAGATAAGATATCTTGTATGGAAGCATTACCCTCTAAAATCCTTGCCAAAGAATTTTTCTCCCGAAAACCTTGTTATATTGGACTTGTCATATAGCCAAGTCAAAAAGCTTTGGGGTGGAGTGCAGGTAAAAAAATATGTTTTCATTTTGTAATTTTCTCCCAATTCAAAAACTAAAAATTAACAACTTAAGCTCATATGTGATGTCTTCATTTTTATTATTTTGTTATAGAATTTGGTGAATTTAAAAGAAGTCTTGGTCTCTGGTTCTAAAAACTTGAAGGAGCTGCCAGACTTTTCAAAAGCCACAAATCTTGAAGTGTTAGATATCAGAGCTTGTCCTCAGTTGACTAGTGTGAGTCAATCTATTTTCTCTCTCAACAAGCTCGAATGATTGAATCTACGTAATTGTACGCTGACTAAATTTATAAGCGATAACCATTTAAGCTCCCTTAGTTATCTCAATCTTGGAATGTGCGACAAGCTGAGGGAATTTTCAGTGACATCAGAGAATATGTTTCTCCCAGATTTATCATACACTAATGTCAATGCATTACCCTCATGGGCCTCATCTTTTGGACATCAAAGCAAGCTCGAAAGTTTATGGCTAATGGGCAGTGTCCTCAAGAGCCTGCCTTTAAGCTTGAAGAATCTTACAAGACTGCTAGTTTTGGATGTTCATAGTTCCAAGAAGCTTCGTACTCTAACAGAGCTTCCCCCAGCCCTTGAATTCCTAGATGCCACTGGTTGCACATCATTGGAGACTGTATTGTTTCCATCAATTGCTGAACAATTCAAGGAAAATAGGAGATATGTTGTTTTCTGGAATTGGTTGAAATTGGATAATCATTCTCTCAAGGCTATTAAGTTAAATGCACATATTAACATGGTGAGAATTACGTACCAACATTTATATGCACCAGTTAAAAATTACGGTGATTACAAAAGTCGTTCTGGACTTTATGAGCAGGCAATGTATGTATATCCAGGAAGCAGAGTTCCAGAGTGGTTGGAATATCAGACAACAAATGATTATATAATTATTGATCTCCCTTCTACTCCGCGCTCCTCTCAGTTGGCTTTCATTTTTGGCTTTGTTATCTCTAACCCTAACCCGAAGACAATTGGGCATGAATTTTCAGTTTATATCACTATCAGTGTTGATGAAGATGAAAGTAAAAAGGATAGTTTCGACATCTACTTGAATGGCCCTCATATCTGGTTTGCATCGGATCATGTGTGTGTGGTTTATGACCAACAATGTTCTCACTTCCTAAACAGTAAAGCCAAAATTCTGACAAGGCTTAAAATCAAGGTTAAAGCAATGGCAACAGGCGTAGCTCATGGATTAAACTTAAGAGGGTTTGGGGTCAGGCCTGTAAACCCCTCAGCATATCACAATTTCATGGAGTACATAAATGCCACCATGTATCACAATTTCGTTCAACAAATAAACACCTCAGAAGATCACAGTTTCATTCAACAAATGGAAGTGTTTCATGCTATGTATTTAATTGATATGTTTGTTATCATCCTCTGTATATCCTTTTTGTGGTTAAGATGTAGAACGTCACAACAGGCATCACTACAGAACTGTAAAAAATATTTGAAAAATAATTGAAGTTGAGTCACCAATAAAGCTTATTTGATTCGAAAAATATTGGAAAAATCTTTTAGAAAAGTTTGGATGACAAAAACAGGATAAATTTGGAAGTCAATTTCCGTATAGGGAAATGTGGATACTTAGGGTGTGCATGATTGTGTCTTTGTTTTAGTTTTTAAAAACTATTTTATGAAATAATTTTTAAAAAATAATTTTTAAAAATTAGAAGTGGGATAAGAAGATTAGATAGTGTGTATGATTACATGAATAATAATAATCTGTAAGCAGAAAATAACTTCTGTTTGTTTCCTGTCTTAAAAAGTTCTTTAATTTGTTTTTAAAAACAGGAAAACATTTTTTTTTATGAAAGTAGATTTTGAAAATTATCTTCAAAACTAATATTTTATTTATTTATTTTTAAAACAAAGAAATCAAAACATCTTTAACTTGTTTTGGTTTTATATTTTTAGTTTTCTATTATTCATATTTTTTTATACTTTTTCAACGTCTCTCACTTCTATAATTTTAAAATGGTTTTTGAAAATTACTTTATAATACAGTTTTTAAAAATGAGAAAACAAGAACAGAAACATTGGGGACAAAAATGATCCTTTTAAATACATGTGTATCTATTTTCGTTTCGTCACATTTAGCAATTGACGGCAAGAACTAATTTGAAGTTACTTGAAAATGTTAGGGACTAAAATGAAGCTTCTAAAATATAAAAGACCAAACTGAACAAAAACTAAAACATAAAGAACCAAATATGTATTTTAGCTTTAAAATTTTAATTTAGACTTAACATATACATTGTTTATTATTTTTAAACAGTTTTTATTATTTTCAAAATAAAAAAGGAGACAAAAAACAATGTTTACACAGGTATCCCTCATCCTCTCGACACATTACTCTTAACTACTCCCTCCGTTCCAAAACTCTTGATGTTTAAGGTTAATGCACATAGCTTTCGAAACATTTAATACTACTCACAAACAATACATTTAGTCTAAAATACTCTCATTTAATATCTATGATGGAAGTAGTTGTGAAAATCTAGGTCATAAATAGGGGTATATGCAGAAGAAAATAATTATCAACTTGAAATATGTAAAACATTAAGAGTTTTGGAATAAAAACAAGAAGTTAAAACATCAAGAGTTTTGGAACAAAGGAAGTATAATGATTCATCATAAAGATGGAGCAGGCATGAGGCAATTAAAGTCATCTATTCAAAAGTTTCCAATTTTTCTTGTCAGGTGAAAAGTCATTTTCAAAGTGATCGAATGACACAGCGCAAACAATTAAGCTCTAGCAATTGGGGGCTGTACATTCTCTTCTGGTTGTTAGAGATATCCTTCGGGAAGATCAATCAAGACAACAGTAAATTTAGAATATGGCTGTATTTGCTGCAGATTATGCCAAATTTTTGCTGTTATGAGTAAAGAAATTAAAGATCAATGGCAGGAAATAATTATTAGTTAATGGTCTGCATACCACTACAAAGACAAGCTTTTGCGCATTAGGTTCTTCTCTGGGAATGTCTATGTATCACGAGGCGTGTATATGTCTTTCAGTCTTGGTATATTGATCTTGTAATAGCTGGGCGTGGAGTTATGTAAATGCTTAGTGTGTTTGTTTTACTGGTTGCACAACTTTCAAAGCTTACAAATGGAAAAGTATGTCTCTAGATGGATTGAATTCAATGGCCATTTGAACGTACTGAATGTAAAAACAAAACAAACGTACCTTTAGTATGTGCTCTCTTCCTTTAACTAAGTTGAGTCATACATGAAAGATGGTGTTATTGTAATAAAATGCCAAATTCGTGGAAGCTAGACTTTTTCAATAAGACAAAAAACTAAGAGAAAAAGTCGTGCATTTAATTTGATGCCTTTAATGTTCTATGACGTGCATTTAAACCCAGACCGTCTAGGAAGTATCATTATTTTTTAAATGCTATAAAAAAATTAAAGGCTTAAATATGTTTTAGGTCGCTGATAAATTAGTGAATTTTGTTTTGGATCACTAATAAATGTTTTCTTTGCATTGAGTCTCTAATAAAACAAAAAAAAATGTTTTTGGTCCTTGTTATTTTGTTATAGTCCTTCTAACATATTTATTTTTTCATTTGAGTCCTTATAATATTTTGTTTTTTTGTATTAGTCCCTTTGAAAAATATTTGATAGGGACTCATAACAAATGTTCTACATATTTTAGGGACAAAAACGAAAAAATAGATATATTTGAAGGACTAAAACAAAATAACAAGGATCAAAATTTTTTTTTTTATTAGGGACTCAACAAAGAAAAAAATTATTAGAGACTCAAAATAAAATTCGCTAATTTATCAGAAACCTAAAACATATTTAAGCCAAAATTAAATTAAGAATGCTTTAAAATGCTTGCTAGCATTATTTAAATTTGCGAAGTCCACATGATGACACTTAATTACGAAAGTGCATCTCACATATGGTTCTTACAGATCATTCCTGTAACACTGTGATTTTTCGTAACATATATAAAGTGCTTGATAAATACCGCAAAAAGGAAATTGAATTTAAATTTATGATAATTATAAAAGAATTAATAAATAGATAGTTTTGTTATGTGCTATAGTGTTGTTGATAATTTTCATGTATGGTTGGGCTTAGAAAGTAAGGTTGTTGTTAGGACTTTTACTTGAATTCCTTGAGTTATAGGAAAGAAAGAAAAAATAATAAGAGAAGGGGGTGTTCTTAGAGGAAACATAGGTGTTAATAGCAAAAGTTCAAATTACTCCCAAGCTTAAACGTTGAAAAGCTTCTCTCGTCCCTTATCTCGCTCATTTCTTTCTTCCTTGCTAAGCTTCTCCTTTTTCTCACGAGAGCTTGAGTTTTGTGGGTACTCAAAGAAAGCTATGATTTTTTGTGTTCCTAGAGCTTCCTTGATTGATTCCTAGTGGGTAAGCAACACTTCTCTTCTCCTTTGGTTTCTTGAAACTCATCTTCTTCCCTCTCAAGGAGTTATCAAATGGGTTTTGGTTAGAATTTTGATGGGTGGATGAAATTTTGATTCAAACTTGTTTTGATGTTGGTTTAGGTTCCTCCTAGTTGTTTCCATATCAAAAGTTCAAAAAGATCATTCTTGGATCATCAAGTTTCCTCCATAGCTACTTCTTCAAGGTTTTGGGTCAATTTTGGGTAAGGGATGCTTTAAATTATTTGAATGATTTGGTGGTGTTTTATGTTTGGATTGATGATTTAATTGATGTTTGTTGATGTCTATGAGTTTGGGTAAGCTATTTCATAAGGATGGAATGATTGGGTATGCCATTGATGGCCATGGAACTTACAAAATTCGCAAACCCATTTTCGCTCGGCCCAGCCGAAATTTGGTGCAGCTGGGCCGAGATGTGACTGAGAGGAGAAAATAATTTTAGGGGAGTTTCGGCCCAGCCGAAACTCGGTGCAGCTGGGCCGAAATTAGGCAGAGGAGAAATTAGCTCCAGGGGAGTTTCAGCCCTACGGAAACTTGGTGCAGCTAGGCCGAAATGTGACAGAGGAGAAATAAACAAATTCAGGGAGCTCCGGCTGGGCCGCGATTTTGGCTGGCTGGGCTAGAATTTTTTTTTTTTTTAAATTCTCTTAAAATATTTCCCTTTTTGAGTATTTAAATGATTTTAAATATTTATATAAATGATGTATGAATTATTGATGAGATGATGACATGTTTTTCTTTTTCTCTACATGAGTCACTTAGACTTATGCTTTTCTTATAAAAATATAGTGATGTGCATTTGATTTATCAATGTTGAATTATAAATAATTATGTTAAGTTGAGGTATTTATATGTACATGAAGAAATATAAATTACTATTTGTTGAATGTGATATTAAAGAGATTACGATGTTTTGAGAAATTGAAATGGAATGTTGATAAGATAACGATATATGTGATGTGTATGTGAATTACGTGTTGGAACCATCCCTATATGTTAAAGAGGAGTTAGCTATGTCCTTTGGGAAGACTTTTATAGAAAAATGGTATACTTGGGAGGGTGAGTTTTACGCCAGAACTCCGACCCACTAAAGCGATCCGGGGGTCTCGCCTAGTGGGATATCTTCCCAAGTACCACCCCTATGTTTTGACTCCGAATGTCGTGTTGGAGTGTTGAGAACTACTTCCCAAGAGGTTTAGTGACTCTGTTAGTGTATAGGGAATGGATTATTGTTGTGGTTGAGGATTATTGATGTTGTTGAGATATATTTGGACTCTTAAGTCGGGCCATTGGAGATGGCGGGTACGGAGGTGCCGTATCTCAGACAATAAGGGATTCCAAATATGCTTTGTCGCTAGAATACGGTGTGTGCATAGTTGATGCACAAAAATATTCCTAATGTTATATTTGCATAATTGGTGCATAGGTGTGCACAGTTGGTGCACAGGCATATGGGTAGGCACGTAAGTTGAGGGTGCTAGGTAGGCTCTCAACCTAGTGCTGGAGGTTTTCGTGGTGGCTAATGGTCGGCCTATAGAATAGCCAAGTGGGTGAATTCCTATAGATGTAAGGTTTTGCAAACCTTACAGAGGTAAGCCAATACCTACACTTGTCTATATTCGATTAAATCCACACTTCCTCCATAGGGTTAGCTCAAGGGACTCCCTGAATGGTCAAAGGCGTGACTATGGTAGGGGATGGAGCCTATGAGGGATCACTCATATGATGTCGAAACTCCATGGAGTAGAGTCAGTCTTGTCGACAAAGGTTGTCTAGTGGTTTATGTTGTACATCACCTTGTGATGATGGTGGCTAGTGGTTGTGTTATGTTGAGATTTTGACAGTTGATGTCAGAGGTAACTTATGATATTTATGGCTCATGATGATAAGTGGCGATGGTTTATGTTGTTGATGTTAACTGTGAATTTATAACATTTGTTGATTTGATGTAACCCATGAAATTTGATTATTCATGTTAATAATTGGTGATATAACTACATTGTATGAACTGAGTTTTAGATAATGTTTAAGTTATATGTATAGTTTTGTTTGGTAAGCTTACCCTTGCACTGTTTGCACGTGTGGTTTGTGCCTGTGATGATCTCGGACGTTGTGTTCGGGGGAGCAGATGACTTTCTAGGTGGATTCTTCCTCTTGGAGGCTTAGTAGATGGAGCGAGCACGAGATTCAAGCTGCGTTCTCTCTTTTCTTTGTTTGGTATATATAGTTATGTGTATAGAGATGACCAGGTTAGGTTTGTCTCATGTATAAGCTCCAAGAGTTGTTTGTAGATAAAATTTTATTTTCTTTTAGTTTTGAACTTTAATTATTATTTTTGGAAATGCGAAAAGTTCACGCGATATTTTCATAAAGTAAACTAATGAAAGAGTTTCTAAACTAAAAGGAAATCAAGGAACCTTCGCATTAATAGTTATGTAACATAGATGGGTCGTTACAATTCCAACATGTAATATCTGTATAGTCAACGTTTCCCCTCATTATGCACTGCTTTAAATATTTTATGATTGCATAGATGTGATGTCCATATTTGTTTAATAGAAATCTGTATACAAATCCAATGCGGGAGAGTGGTAGTGTACGAGGTGATGCCTTTTATATAGTAAGATCAAAATGAAATTGCTTCTTCCTTTTATTAAACTGCACTGCAGGTCCTGTAGGATAATCATATTGCTTTAACATATATTAGCAATAGTTGAATCTGATCCCTAGCCAGTAGCCAGCCCAAGCATCAATTGGGTAAAAGTATCCGAGGTTAGTAATTGCTTTAATGTCATATCCATTACATCACACATTCCTTTTAGGTCAAAGATAGGTGGAAAACGAAGAAAAGAAGAATGAAATGACAAAATATCTGATCTAGCAGAGAAATTGCTTGCTTATATGCTATTTTCCTCCTTCCTCTCCTTTTTGGCTAACTACCTTTTTTTTAATTTAGTAGTTATTTTAAGATTTGGTGATTATATTTGAACACCCATAAATTACAAACACCCCATCAACACCCTTAATTTCTCTTTATCTCTCTCTTCCTATCACATTCCATCACCAATCAAATTAATCACTTATCTCTCCTCTCTCACTAGGTGTAGACACCCAATGGGTGTCAAAGAAACATTTTCCTTTAAGATTTTTTAATCCTTTGATTTTTTGTTTCTTTTCCCTCTTTCCTTTTTTTTTTTTTTTAATTTCGTAATTATATTATGTTTGGCAAAACAAATTGAAATGCGAGCTGAAAGGTGAAAAATTAGCTGAAACTTGAAACACTAGTTAGTAGCTTAAAGTTGTTAAGTTGACTTGTTTTATTACAAGTATTTGATAAAATTATCTCTTGAAGCAACAAATAAATGTTAAATATGTAAAAGTTAAATAAATGTAGCATACGAAAATAACATAAAATTAACAAACATAGCATCTATCATTATCAATATCTTAAAGTATAATGTTAAAATAATAACAAAGATATTTCAAGTAATGTATTGGTTAAAATAAAAAAGTATAATATAAAAGTATTCAAAAAATAATAGCAAAAATAAAATAAAAGAATCATCTATCATTATCAATATCTTGTAGAATTAGCTAGCATGACATCCCAAAAAGGAGGATGAACAAGAAGGGTGACAACCAACCAGTGGGTCAGGTGTGCAAAATGAGTTGAAGAGAAATCATCAGCATTGTTAATCTTGTGTTGAGGAGGTTGGGCAAGCATCCACTTCGTTTAAAAAGAGTTATAGGAATTGAAAAACCAATTCAATATTTAGAATCATTGTTATATCATGAGTCAAAAAATGTCCGTGTTATTGGAATCTGGGGAATGGGTGGTGTTGGAAAGACAACCATTGCAGAAGAAATATTTAACAAACTATATTTCGAATATGATGGTTATTGTTTTTTGGAAAATGTAAAGGAAGAATCAAGAAGACATGGAATAATTTCTTTGAAGAAAAAACTTTTTCTACCCTACTAGCAGAAGTGAAAATGAACACAGCAAATGGATTGTCAAGTTATATTAAGAGAAAGATTGGTCGTATGAAGGTTTTAATTGTTCTTGATGATGTGAATGATTCAAATGTACTAGAAAAAATATTTGGAAACCGTGATTGGTTTGGACCAAGTAGTGGAATCATTATAACAATGAGAAACAAGCAAGTGCTTATTGCTAACAAAGTTGAAGATCATGATATATACCACGTTGGGGTTCTGAACTCTAGTGAAGCACTTGAGCTTTTTAGCTTATATGCCTTCAACCAAAATCATTTTGACATGTAGTATTATAAGTTATCAAAGAGGGTAGTCAATTATGCCAAAGGCATTCCATTATTCTTAAATTGGGTCATCTTCTTTGTGGAAAAGATAAGGAAGTGTGGGAAAGTCAGCTAGAAAAACTCAAAAAGGTGCCAAATACAGATGTCTACAATGCAATAAGATTGAGTTATGATGATCTAGAGCGCAATGAGAAAAAGATTTTTTTAGATATTGGGTGTTCCTTCAAAGGATTGAATTTGAAAGTGGACCGCCTAAAATTTTTATTGAAAGATGATGAAGGGGATAATTCTGTGGTTGCTGGATCAGAAAGTTTGAAAGATAAAGCTCTTATAACCATTTCTGAAGATAATGTATTATCTATGCACGATATCATACAAGAATTGGCTTGGGAGATTGTTCGCCATGAATCTGTCAAAGACCCTGGAAGTCATAGCCATTGAGGGACCGTAATGACATTTATGAAGTATTAAGAAATAATAAGGTAGAAACCTAAATTAAATATAATATGTTTTTGGTAACATTTTAATTATTTTGTGGGTAATATGGCTTCTAATGATGTTTAAATTTTTTTTTTTTTACTGTAATGGCAGGGGACTGAGGCCATAAGAAGCTTAAGAGCAGACTTGTCAGAAATTGGGAAGCTGAAGTTAAGCCCTGACATATTTACTAAGATGAGCAAACTAAAATTTTTGTGTTTTGCTGGCAAATATAATCAAAGTGGCTTCCATCTTCTTCCACACGGGCTTCAATCTTTCCCAGTTGAGATAAGATATCTTGTATGGAAGCATTACCCTCTAAAATCCTTGCCAAAGAATTTTTCTGCCGAAAACCTTGTTATATTGGACTTGTCATATAGCCAAGTCAAAAAGCTTTGGGGTGGAGTGCAGGTAAAAAAATATGTTTTCATTTTGTAAGTTTCTCCCAATTCAAAAACTAAAAATTAACAACTTAAGCTCATATGTGATGTCTTCATTTTTATTATTTTGTTATAGAATTTGGTGAATTTAAAAGAAGTCTTGGTCTCTGGTTCTAAAAACTTGAAGGAGCTGCCAGACTTTTCAAAAGCCACAAATCTTGAAGCATTGCCTATCAGAGCTTGTCCTCAGTTGATTAGTGTGAGTCCATCTATTTTCTCTCTGAACAAGCTCAAGATATTGACTCTAGGTAATTGTTCGCTGACCAAATTTAGAAGCGATAACCATTTAAGCTCCCTTAATTGTCTCAGTCTTCGAATGTGTGACAAGCTGAGGGAATTTTCAGTGACATCAGAAAATTTGATTCTCCTAGATTTATCATACACTAATGTCAATGCATTACCCTAATCTTTTGGACATCAAAGCAATCTCAAAATACTAGAGCTAACAGGGAGTAACCTCAAGAGCCTGCCTTTAAGCTTGAAGAATCTTACAAGACTGCTAGTTTTGGATGTTCATAGTTCCAAGAAGCTTCGTACTCTAACAGAGCTTCCCCCGGCCCTTGAATTCCTAGATGCCACTGGTTGCACATCATTGGAGACTGTATTGTTTCCATCAATTGCTGAACAATTCATGGAAAATAGGAGATATGTTGTTTTCTGGAATTGCTTGAAATTGGATAATCATTCTCTCAAGGCTATTAAGTTAAATGCACATATTAACATGGTGAGAATTACGTACCAACATTTATATGCACCAGTTAAAAATTACGGTGATTACAAAAGTCGTTCTGGACTTTATGAGCAGGCAATGTATGTATATCCAGGAAGCAGAGTTCCAGAGTGGTTGGAATATCAGACAACAAATGATTATATAATTATTGATCTCCCTTCTACTCCGCGCTCTTCTCAGTTGGCTTTCATTTTTGGCTTCGTTATCTCAAACCCTAACCCCAAGACAATTGATGAGCATACATTTTCAGTTTATATCACTATCAGTATTGATGAAGATGAAAGTAAAAGTGTTTGTTTGGACATCTACTTGAATGGCCCTCATATCTGGTTTGCATCGGATCATGTGTGTGTGTGGTTTATGACCAACGATGTTCTCATTTCCTAAACAGTAAAGCCAAAAATCTGACAAGGCTTAAAATCAAGGTTAAAGCAATGGCAACAGGCGAAGCTCCTGGATTAAACTTACGAGGGTTTGGGATCAGGCTAGTAAACCCCTCAGCATATCAGAATTTCATGGAGTACATAAATGCTACCATGTATCACAATTTTGCTATTTTGCTCAACAAATAAGCTCCACAGTTTCATTCAACATATGGAAATGTATAATACTATGTATTTCATTCATATGTTTGTTATCATCCTCTGTATAGTCTTCGTTGTTAATATAGACTGTCATGACTGGCATCACGACATAATGGTGAAAAATGTTAGAAAATTAAAAAGGTGAAAATTGAGTCACCAATGAAGCTTATTTGATTAGGAAAATATTGAAAAAATCTTTTAAAAAAGGTTGGTTTACAAAAATAGGATAAAATTGGGGGTCGATTTACATATATGGTGAAATATATTACAAAATCCCATTTTTCACATATTGAATTTTCCACAATGGACTCAAACAAGCACCATCAAGCTTATTCCAAACAGTGGATCCAAGGAAGAGTAGAACCAAAAACCCCATTACATGGGGGCAAAAAACAGAGTTGAAAAAAAAAAAAGATAGACATATTCCTTGTGCGTGTTTTGGTTGCTATTGGGTTAAATGCACATATTAACATTATGAAATTCGGGTACCAACATTTATCTGCACCAGATGAAAATTACGATGATTACTATCGTAGTTTTGTATCTTATCAAGTAATGTATGTATATCAAGGTTAATTGCAATTGTCTTAAACATTACTTGGGTGATATGGCACTGTAGAAATTTGGCTTGCTTAAAAAATTCTAAGCTGTCTTTTCATCAAGCTACTGCTTTGATTTTTGCTAGTACCTCTTTAACAGGAAATTGTACTAAGGCTAAGATGTCATCTTCCTTGTCTGATTTTATGATTTTAAAGAAATTATCAGTCCATGGGCATCCACCTTGTGCTCCTAAGATTTTGCAGGTTACTTGGCACCCTCCTTTACCATCTTGGGTGAAGGCTAATACTGATGGAGCTGCTCATGGAGCTCCTGGAAGAGCAGCTGGTGGAGGAATTTTCCGGGATAGCAATGGTGCTGCCTTGGGTTGTTTTTCTATCAACTTAGGCATCTCTTACTCTCTTGTGGCAGAGCTGTCAGCATCTATTTTGGCCATTGAATTTGCTCACGCTAAAAGTTGGAGAAAATTTTGGTTGGAATGTGACTCTATTTTGGTAGTTTAGGCATTCCAGTCAAATTTATGCATCCCTTGGAAGCTGCAAAATAGATGGAACCGTTGTTTGCATATTTTAAAGAATATGGAATTTCGTATTTCTCACATTTACAGAGAAGGAAATACTGGTGCAGATAGGATTGCTTTACATGGTTTAAATATTCAGGGAATTCAATGGTGGGATACCATCCCAGATTTTGTAAGGGATGATTTTCATAGAAATAGAATAGGTCTTCCTTTCTATAGGTTCAAATACTCTTAGTTGTGCATGAGTTTATTTTTATGTCCCCTCATGCTCTCTGTATTTTCCTTTTTTTGGTGCTGGTTTAATATATTTTGAGTGTGCAGTAGGTGTTAAGTAGGGGTTGGGGTGCCAAACTGGTTGGGATGCCATTTCCTACTTTGTAACCTTTGCATGCTTTTTAAAAAAAAATGTAATGTATGTATATGCAGGAAGTAGGGTTCCATAGTGGATGGAGTATAAAACAACAAAGGATTATATAATTATTGATCTCTCTTCTACTCCACACTCCTCTCAGTTGGGCTTTATTTTAAGCTTCGTTATCTCTAGTTCTAAGGGGACGATAATAAGTTATTCTATATTAAGATTTTGTATCACTATCTGGGACAATGAGGATGAAAGTAAAAAGGATAGTATCGACATATACATGTCTCTGTCTCCCTTTTTTGTCAGGGTTGAATTGAATCATGTGATTTTTATTTATGATCAACGATGTTCTCACTACCTAAACAGTAGAGCTGAAAATCAAACAATGCTTAAGATCAAGGTTGAAATGGCAGACACGATTCTTGGATGGAGTCAGAAGTTAAAAGGGTTTGGGGTCAGCCCAATAAATACCTCAGCATATCACAATTTCATGGAAAACATAAACACCTTATCAGATCATGGTTTCATTCAACAAGTAAACACCACAGCAGATCCAAATTTCATTCGACAAAAAGGAAGTGTTTGATCTTAAGCATTTCATTATGCTTGCTATCATCCAGTTGATATACCTCGTGGTTTTGGCACTACAAGAAATTCATTAAATAAAGACTGATTCAGAGACTGAATATATTCGGTCACTATTGAGACTGATATGGAGATAGGTTTAGAGATTGAAAATGTTGTCTCTAAATCAGTCTCTATGGTCATCAAATAATTAAAATGTAATTAGAGACCTATTTTTTAGTTTCTAATAATCTTAAAAAAATATTTATTTAATCAGAGACTATGGAAGAGCTTTTGCTTTTTCCTCCTCTAGTCTATGGAAGGCCATTAGGCCTGTAAGCAGCAAAATAGACATGCCTTATGTTAGAACATGCCCAATATATGCATATAGATTGCATATTGAAACTAAGCTTCCTTTTTGAAGTGGTCAGCTGTATGCATGTAAGTAGAATCTATGGATGAAAGTAACAATGAAGCTGGTGGCGCAGGGTATATTATGAGGCTAAAGCATCAAAGAAAAAGGAAATTAAAAAGCAAGAGAGAGAAGCATGACATCAGGTATTCTTTCTTTATTATGTTTTAATAACTTGTTCATTTGATTTTACTCGAGTATATATATTTTACTTGATTTAGTCCTTTTATTAAAAAAATTTCAGGAAATCTTGATAAAATATAAGCCATTAATCACTACAAAAAAATAGTGTTTTTCTGGCTGTTTATTTGTGGCGGTCTCAATAAACCGCCAGCAAGTAAATTAACTATCACAACTCACGACCACATGTTCGAAACTTTCTTATACTCGGTGTCATTGACCAAGGAGCCTGCGCCACTTATTAATGCTCCGTGTCACTTAACTAAGTCACCAATTTTTGTATTTTACACGCATCACCAATTTAAAGTATAATTTTAAAATTCTCTCTCAACAGATATTTGCTCTTTCCAATTTCTATTACTTTACAATATATTTCAAAGTATAATTTGATAAGAAACAAAATCCAAATCCCTTGAATGGTGCTGATTTTGAAATTAATACAGGAAATAAAGCTGCTACAGATACTAATTGGGAGAATATTACGATTTTAACAAATTCCTTTAATTGTGGCAAGAGTCAGGGTTAATAAAACAAGAGTAGATTATTCCTCCTATTGTTAAGGAATTACTTTAAAATGCTTTCCTTGTAATTAGTGGTAAAGCTTGTATACTGCTTGAAAGATGAATAAAAATAACGCTTCTGCAATTTCTTTATGGTATCCGAGCAGGTATACCTGCAAGCCAAAAAAAAAAATATCATGTCATCAAACAATACTAACTCATCCCTCCCAAAATAGAACCAGAGGTAAATATTCAATCCTTCCACAAATGCTCAAGTTTTATTTCGATGAAACTAAGCACAAACAACTTCATATTGTGGCGTAACCAAATTACACCCCTGGTTCGAAGTCTTGGTGTTCTCCATCTTCTCTCCAATGAAGAAAAACCAGCATTGGAAATTAAGGGTGACAAACGTGAGAGTAGTCTAAATCCAAATTATCAAAAGTGGATCACCAATGATGGTCTCTTATGCTTGTGGTTACTTGGAACCATGAAGGAAGAAGTGCTGACCATGATCAATAGTGATACTGCATATGAGATTTGGACCTCCATTGAAGAACAGCTACTGCCTGCCACAGTAAATAAGGCACGAAGCTTGAAAAACATGCTAATGACAATAAAAAAGGGATCACGGTCCCTTAAAGAATATCTAAGGGAATTCAAGTCAATTTGTGATAATCTAGCTGCAATAAAAGAACCCGTTTCTGACCAAGACAAGGTGTTTCAGTTTGCGTATGGCCTTGAACCAAAGTATGAAACTTTTCGTGTTGCTATGCTTACTAAACAGCCTTACCCTTCCTTTAGTCAGATTCTATTAGCTCTCCAAGGACATGAGCAGATACAAAATGTCCGAAAGGAAGAAGAGAAGAATTTAATTGAGCACGCACAAACGTTCTTTAGCCAAAGAGGACGAGGTCGAGGACGAAATGGACGGGGCAGCTGAGGTCACTTTAACTCTCAAGGAGGAGGCTTCACACCTGCAAGTCGATATAATGGCCAAAATAGACAACAAAAAAATGAAATTTCATTCAAACAAAGCAACAACTCAAAGGGAGAAAAGCTGAGTCAAAATACTTAAGCTAGCGAAGGTAAAATTACCTGTCAAATTTGTAAGAAGCCAAATCATGAAGCTATTGATTGCTGGTATAGGTATGATTATTCTTATCAACCAGAAGATTTTCCACATGCTCTTGCTCTAAATGACACAAAGGACCAGTCTTTCATTGTAGATTCTGGAGCCACATCCCACATGATCAATGATGTAGGTAATTTATCTTATGTTAAGCCTTATCATGGAAATGATGTAATCTATGTTGGTGATGGAAATAGCATACCAATAACACATACTGGTGATGTGAATGTTATCACAACTACTGGGAACTTAAAATTGAATGATGTTCTTATGGTTCCTGACTTAAAGAAGAATTTGCTATCTATTGGAAAATTTGCTTCTGATAACCATTGCAGTTTTGAATTTACCTCTTCGGGCTTCATTATTAAGGACTAACATCAAAGGATGATTGCAAGGGGGCATAAGAGTGGACAATTGTACACACTAGAAGGAGGCTATCATGAGGCTCTCAGTGCAATAAGAGGAGGTTCCCCTTCCAGAGTTTGGCATCAACAACTTGGACATCAAACTTAAAAATCCTATCTTTGTTGAAAGACAAGATCAATGTAACATAATGGGTATCAAAACCTGCTATTTGTGTTAGTTGTCAAATGGGAAAAAGTTGTAAATTGCCATTTCAAAGTTCTAATAAAATTTTAGAATTTCCTCTTGACAAAATTCATTGTGATCTTTGGGGTCCTGCACCAATAGCTTCTAATCAAAATTTTTGATATTATGCACTTTTTATAGATGACTATTCACGATTTTCATGGGTGTATCCTTTAAAGAGAAAGTTTGGATTTCTAGACTGCTTTCTAAAGTTTCAAAAGCTGGTGGAAAATCAACTTGATAGGAAAATTAAGATTTTCCAGTGTGACGGGGGAGGAGAATTTAGCTCAAATAATTTTTTATATCATCTCCAAGCTTGTGGTATTGAACTTCATGTTTCATGTTCAGGGACTCCAGAACAAAATGGCACAACAGAAAGGAAGCATCGCCACATTGTTGAGACTGGGTTAACCATGATGTTTCATGCCAATATTCCATTGTCTTTGTGGGTTAAAGTTTTTCTAATTGCTGTTTATTTGATAAACAGGTTGCCATTATCTACATTGAACAATGAAAGCCCATATTTTAAGCATTTTAAACAACATCCACAATATAGTGGCTTGCGGGTGATTGGATGTCAATGTTTTCCTTCACTAAGGCATCAAGGAAAAAATAAATTTTCTGCAAAGACTTATCCTTGCATTTTTATAGGATATAGTCCAATGAACAAAGGGTATAGATTTTTGGATCCAAAGACCAAACGTGTCTACATCTCTCGCCATGTTGCTTTTTTATGAAACAACCTTCCCCTTCAAGCAATCAAATGATGCCCCTTCTCCTCCAAATTTAGAGCTCACTGAATTTCCCACTGCTGATGAATGCGTAGATTCCAAGTTTTGCATAACTCAGTCCACTAACTCAAGCCAGCTACTTGACCCTACTCCATTGATCAATTTAGAGGAGTCAACCAATCATACAATTCAAAATGATGCTAACCAAATCTTATTCTGTGATCAAAACTATTTTGCAGGACCTTGTGTACATCCAATTCAAAATCAAGAAGAAATTGATCATCTTCAAACTGAGTAGCAAGTAGAAGATGCTTTGCTAGATTACCATCCACCATTGGTAGAAGGAGTGTTGAACCAAACTGATATCACTTCTTCTATAGCTTTGTCACAACCAAATGGATTGCATAGACCTCCCTCTACCTCACCAAAAGTTATGTTCCTCTTGCTACAAAATCACACAAAAAAGTATTATGAACCAAGAACACTACGAAGTGCCTTCAAGGATCCTCACTGGGTCAATGCAATGCAAGAAAAGATCTCTGCCCTCCATTCAAATAAGACATGGGAGCTTGTTCCACGACCTGCCAATGCTAATATTGTTGGATCAAAATGGGTTTATCAAATCAAATCCAAAGAAGATGGCTACATTCACCGTTTCAAGGCACGATTAGTTGCAAAGAGTTTTATACTGGTTCAGTCATAAAGACCTACATCTAGTTGATCCAACACCCTGTTAGATCTTTCACTAATTCAAATTTTGAGTTACATGCACACTACACAAACAAGAAATCTGAAATTCACACTTTCTAGACTTGAACCCCACAAGTAAAGAAAGAAACTATCTAATAGAACACTACTATTAGATTTTGAAAAACCCTATTTCAAACAATTCAATCTTTACAAAAAAGATCAAGGTTATGGAACGATTTTACCTTTAGTGAATGATAGAACGTTTCAGCTCATTGAATTCCTATCATCTTTTTCATCAAGCAAGAGTGATCTTTTTGATTCTTCCATTTTTGAATTGAAGGAGATCAATTTGCTTTAGAACCTTTTTGATGCTCTTCTCTCAATGAATGTTAAAACTGATTTTCAAAAAGCATTTTTTAGAGAGATAGGGAGTGCTGGTATTTATAAAATTTTAAAGATATAACTGATTTAATTTGTTACGTAAATAATGTAATATGTTAAATCGTTCTTCAGCACACCTGGGTTCTATGCAAAAACTTATTTAACCTGTTACATCAAAGTGTAACCTGTTAAATTGATCTTAATGATCTCTTAAAGTGATCTGGGTTATTTTTAATCTATTACATACTCATGTAATCAATTAAACCAAGCTTTCTTCTTTGTGAAACAACTTTTTGAATCCATAGTAATCGATTAAACTGTGTTGTAATCGATTAAAACAGAGACAATGTGGATTCTTTCAGAAACAAGATTCAAAGTCTAAAATGCCTTGTGTAATCGATTATTGCGAGGTGGAATCAATTACGCTTAGAATTTTAGCTTTTCCAGATAAAAGAAAATGTGGTAATCTGTTACATCAATGATGTAATCGATTACTACAGTGAGTTTATCAAAACGGATCAATCAATTTGCTTTCTTAGATTTTTGGTTAAGACTTTAGGCAAGACTAATATTTAAAATTAATCACTCACAAGCCTAAGTCTAAAAAAATCAATACATTGCCACATCTTTACATGTTTGGCATATAAAAAAATTAAGACCAGTTAAAACCAAAACTAGATAAAAAAAAACTAGGAGATCTAGTCTTCATGTCAACAGGTGCACTTCAGTACTTGACTTTCACTCATCCAGACATCACTCATGCTGTCAATCGTGCTTGTCCAATCATGCCTGTCAGCACTTTAGCAAACCAACTTTGACAGATTTAAAGGTTGTTAAGCGCATATTGCGCTATCTCAAAGGCACACAAAATTGGGGACTTCATTATCTTTGCAACACTCCACCCTCCTTATATGGGTTTAGTGATGCCGATTGGGCTGGTTGCCCTATCACAAGACGAAGTACTACAGGTTATTGCATTTTTCTTGGTGCTAATTGCATCTCTTGGTCCTCTAAGAAGCAACCCACTGTTGCTCATTCTAGCACTGAAGCAGAATATCGCTCCATGGCTTACACTACTGCAAAACTAACATGGCTCACCTATCTTCTTCAAGATATTCGTGTTTCTCTTCCTCGGGCTTCACAACCATTTTGTGATAACATTAGTGCTCTTCATATGACAGTCAATCCAGTGTTTCATGCTCGCACCAAACATATCGAGCTTGACTACCACTTTGTTCGTGAGAAAGTAGCCACAGGAGCTCTTATTACTCGTTACATTCCTACCTCATCCCAACTAGCAGATGACTTCACCAAACCACTAGCTAAGGCTTCATTTCTCAACCTTCGTAGCAAGCTGGGCATGTCTTTAGATCCACCCGCCAACTTGAGGGGACATGATAAGAAACAAAATCCAAATCCCTTGAATGGTGCTGATTTTGAAATTAATACTGGAAATAAAGCTGCTACAGATACTAATTGGGAGAATATTACGATTGTAACAAATTCCTTTAATTGTGGCAAGAGTCAGGGTTAATAAAACAAGAGTAGATTATTCCTCCTATTGTTAAGGAATTACTTTAAAATTCCTTCCTTGTAATTAGCAGTAAAACTTGTATATATATTGCTTGAAAGATGAATAAAAATAACGCTTCTGCAATTTCTTTATAATTTTAAAATTCTAACTCAACAAATGTTTGTGAAGCCTTGCTTTTAGGGTTCCTCCTGTGAAGTTCTTCTTCTTCACGCTCACGGTGCATTAGACCTGAAACATGGTGCATTTTCGATCTGCTATGAAGTCTCGCTAGGTTCTCACATTTAGTTTCCACCATGCTTTTTTCTTTTGTCAATGTGATTTACAAACCCTCATATGGTTCTGTGTCCAAAACGCTCACATTCTCTTTCTCCCAGATCTGAAATTGTTCACGCAACACTCTCTTTCTTTTAAATCTGGAATTGTTCACACCTTACTCTCGCATTTTCGCATCTCAGCATCCATTCAAGGTGATTTTCCCACTCTGTTGTGTTTTATTTTTCATTATTGGATTTTAGTTCATTTTCGGCAATTTGCGTCTACATTTTCTTAGGTTTTTCATTTTGTGCATGTATTTTAAGTTGTTTTGCATATTCAGCATTGAAGAATGGAAATGGCCTTTTGGTAAGGACTTGGCCACTGTTTGTATTGATTTTTCTGAAATTGATTTAGTACAATAGCCTCTGTTGATTGATTTTCCTAAAATTGGTCCATTACAATTACTTTCTCTTTCAGCCAAGAAAGAAACATTAGAGTACTTATTTCATTGTATCATAACTATGAATAGTTGAAAACATGTGTGAGACTGAGACTGAGACTCCTCTCTCTCTATATCAGAATTTTCTCCACATGACAGAGTAGTTAATTAGGTGGCTTATGTCATTAAAATAGAAAAGATGATCAATTAGTGAAGCTCGATTGCTTATTATATTCATTGCTTCCTTTCCTTGTAATGCTGCATATGCCTTTTGCATTTTTATATTTGCTCTGAATCTTAATTTTCCCATGGCTCTACTAGGATTTCCACTTGAAAATCTTGTTATTAATTTGATGCCAAACTATTGTCACAATTCGAATGTGAACCATTTCACAAATGCTAGTTGACTGGTTAAATTTAAACCATGACCTATGGGATGGTAAGGTAGGATCTAATTCTAAATGCTAGTTGACTATAAGTTTTGGGGGTCACTAAAGTAAAGTGATCCATTTCACAAAAGTTCATTTTGATGGCTGCAATATTTTAATTATCCTTGCATTGGCTGGTTTAAAAAAGTTTATTTTCCAGAAAAAGTAAGAGTTACATGTTTAAGGCTCATGACCTCATACTTATATTTTTAAGACTCAACCTAAGAGTGGCCCTTTAATGGAATCTTTCTGGTTTAGGATAAAGGTGTGGCAGATAGATTGCATTGACTGGTGTATATTGACTGGTGAGTGTGACCACATTGAACAGTCTGAAAGTTTGTTGAAAATGTAACTGCACAAGTGTGGTTTCCTTGGTTTAGCTGCAAGGTCAAAGGGTATATTAATATTTTTATTTTTATATAAAATAATTACAAGCAAATATTATGGCATCACAGGTGCATAGACATTTATGTTTTGTTTCATGTAAGTTGAATTGTGGTAGTATGCTTGGCAGTTTGTGTTTCAAAATAAAGTATAAATACATGATTGGAGTCTGAATATAGCTTTGAATGATATAGTTAGTGGTATAGTGTGATGTTGAAAAGTATTGCCCTTCTAGAGAAGGAAAGCAAGGTATATTTATGGGCTTTACACATATATGTTGTCTGCTGGGAGGTCACAAGTTCATGGTGATAGATAGCTTTTTTGCTTACTATTGATGCTCTCTGTCTCTTTGCAGCATAAACCAGCATCATGTGAAGTTCAGGCACACAAAGGTGATAGAGTCAAAGTACACTATCGGGTGAGTAATTTCTCAAGTTTGTATGCATATACTAGTTAATTTTATTATTTAATTTGGATGGCAGTTATAAATAGAAAATAATTAGTAACAATTCTTTATGAGGAACATGATATATACTACGTGGAAGAAGAATACCTAGGAAAATAAAAGGGTGTTTTGGTTAGACAAGCAAAGTTGAGAAAATAAAATGGCAGCATCATAGGGAATCAAATAAATAAGAGGAGCCTTAGAGAGGAGAAAGTTGTACCAAGAGCTGACTGGATAGTGCCATTTTTTTTTATAATTTATATCTGACTTTCCTGAACTGGGCTGCTCTCCCTTTTTAAAAGAAAAAATAATTGTTTTCTTAAAATATTAGTTTAGTTTATAAAACACAATTTAGAGCTGTCATGAGTCAAAACATTTTTTAGTTGAGTTGGCCAATAGTGGCATGAAATTTTGGCTCTTTTTTATTAGCAAGTGTTGTTCTTGCTTTGTTACTTGATCATGAAAGGTTCACTCTTCACTGAAGTAATTTATTAGCAAGTATATACAGCCTCTGAAGTAATTTTTTATTTAATTAAACGAATTTGACTTTGCTATAGCGATTATATGACTGATATAATTAGATCAAATTTTCAATCTCTCATTCATTCTTATTTTCTTTCATTTTCTTCTGCACAACTTGCTCACATTCTCATTGATTCAGTTTTCTTTATTTGATATTTTCAATTTTCCTCTCAGACTTGTGTTGTCATAGATTTAGCTTTTGGAGCTGTCACAAGCCAGTTTTCTATTCAGGTATTTTGTTAACTAAAATGTATTTATGTGTGGTTTTGTGTACTTTACTAGTTACACTTTTGTTATATCTCCAAAATTAAGGTATTACATCTCTCAATTCTCTTTCTTTGTGTTCTATCAGTGACATAAAATGTGTTAATAACTAGTTTTTTTTTTTGGGTTAAACTTAGTTGGATAGACGTAATAATGGATAAATCATGGATTGATATGCCACAAAACATAGCTGAATATCTAGATGGGTTAAATAAGTTCCTAGATTTTGCATTTGAGAACTGATCTGTCAATGGTGCAATAAGGTGTCCGTGTCCTAAATGTCATTGTAATAAATGGGAAACTAGGGATGTTGTGTTTGACCACTTGATTTGCAAGCAATTTCCAAAAAATTACAAAGTCTGGATATGGCATGGTGAAACATATGAAACAGTGGCATCAAGGGTCACTAAAGCAGTAGGTGAGCCATTGCAAAATGAAAATCCAGTTATAGATATGATAAATGATGCATTTGGGATCAATAGACACCATGATGTGGATGATGATATGTATGAAGGACCATATGAATTTGTAGAGACCATGCCCAATGACGAAAATGAAGAAATTGCTTATTTGCTTAGAGATGGTAACCAAGAGTTGTATGAAGGGTGTCGAAAGTACTCAAAGTTGTCTTTTCTATTAAGGTTGTATCATATAAAGTGTTTGTGTGGTATGACCGACAAGGCAATGATGATGATTTAGAGTTATAATTTAGATTTGTTTCTGCACTTGATGATCTCAAGATGTTGAATTGTTGATATTTGGTTGTCTAATACATTTATGCTGGTTATGAAATTGAAAATTAACTTCATATTTGTTCATTGCTTTGGGCAAAGGATTAGTTGGAGCCAACTCATCACTTCAACCCTGTCTTTGAAGGTTGTAGAGTGCTACTATCTTTCTATTCGTATCATCTTCCTACCAGGTTGTACTTATAGCCTTTCCTGCTTATGAACTATGGAAAGATTATAGGTTCCTTTAGGCTTTGGAAGATTGTTTTTGGTTCCTTTAGGCTTGATATACTTTCATGTAGATGTACAAAGTTTGCCTGTGACTTAATTTTTTGGGGTTTTATTCCCATTCTATAAGTGGGAAATCAGATTATCATGATGAGCACTTGTTTAGTGTTAACGGATTGGCAAGCGTACCAAATCGCACAAGTAGTAAAATGGATAAGTCCAAGTATCGTTTTCCCAAGGGACTTACGTAATATAGGCAATGTTCACACAGATATTAGCTAAGCCAAACAGATTTCACAAGAAAGCAGTAAAACCACAAACTTTAGTTGGTTTTGTGGAACTTTAAAGCAGATCTAATGCATAACAGAAAATAAAATGATATTTTTGTGGTTTTATAACAGAACACAGCAGTAAACAAAGGTTAAAAACATATATATAACAATGTTGCAGGGGTTAGATCTCACCATTCTCTACTCTCTTCCTGCATGCACACAATATACATTCTATTTGCATTTAGATGTTAAAATCAGTCAATAAAAACGTTCTCAGCCCTAATCCCTTAGGTGCAGAGAGTCTTAGTTTCTTCCCTAAGCCTTGATTCCTCAACAACTTAACAAAGCAACTAGCTTTAAGTCTAGTGACCACAAGATAACCCATGAACTAAGCTCCATTCCTAGACACAAAGTTCATGAGGTATATTGCTTCAGATCTAGACAATAAAAGTGTTTCCCAACAACAATCATGTCCAAAGATCATGCTATGGGTGGCCATTCCACAACAAGCTTTAAGTAAAGAAGCAAAATACTAACATTAAACACAAATCTGCAGAATATATATGTAAAAATATCAAAAGATACAAGAGAGTCTGAGTATGGTTATATCTAACCCCTTACAACTGAAGAACTCAGCTACTCATGGACATGAGCAGCTACAAAATACACATGGAGGGGAAGGAGATGAAGAAGAAGAACAAAGGAGAGAGCTTTTCTCTCCAATAGAACAACACAAAACGAAATTACAGAACAAAATGGGAGTGAGTCCTCAGACTGCTGTCATACATGAGGGTCAACCCTTTATATACATGTGCAGAATTTCTCCAAAGTGACATTTGGCTCAGCCTGGAATTTTGGCTTGGCTGATTTAAAATTTCTGCACTTCAACAGATTTCTCTTGCAAAGGACCTTCCACTGCTTCCAAAGCTCAGAATGCAGCTCCCAAATGTGTTCTTCAACTTCAACCTCCAATTCCTACAAAAAGTGAGGCAAAACACTAAGATATAACCATAAAACTAGAAGAACTAAAGAAATTCTAACTAGATTGCAATATTAACAGAAATTGAGTAAAACAACACTCCAAATGAGAGAAAAAGACAGATAATTGCCTTAAAAACTACTTGAAAAGTAAGTAATTATAGCAACTAACAACTCCCCCAAACTTGGAGTTTTGCTTGTCCTCAAGCAAAAGATAAAGACAACAATTAAAGAACTAATTAAACTGAAAATAGCTACCACTAAAACAGAAATCATGGATCAAGATCAATCCCATCCTAACAAATCCAAAACATGCTTCCTTCTAAGAATTGAAAAGGACCAAACCAATGATTCGAATTTCAAGCATGGTGCCTTAAACCGAAACCATAACAAGGATGCAAGTACCTAATTTCTCAAGAAATGAACCAAGCATAACAATCAAAATTTGACAAAATCCAAGAATGTTTGATTCTTTTCACTCAAGTGTCTCACTCAAGCACCAATTGATTTAGGTGTTGAATTCTCTCACAGTCAACACACAATGGAAACCATAAATCAGTTTTGCTTTCCTTCTCAATGTAACAAAATTATGCACAAAAATTAAGATCACAAGGACTTGATCAAGGTTTGAAATTTGGCTAGGCGTGAAAGGAAATTGGTTTTTCTAGATAGACAAAACACCATGAGATAAAGAGAGCAATCAATGAATTTTTTTTCAGATTTTACCCAATCCCTCTTATTTTCTCACAATGGCAAAGATACCAAAACCTTACATTTCTCAAATTTAAGCTCACAAACATGCCACTATAATCACAACAAGTATCACAGCTTTTATTTCTTTTTATTTTCCTTGATCTTCTTTTTCTTTTCTTTTCTCAGATTTTTTTTTTTTTTACACACTTTACAGAATCATAAGACAACCACAGCTGTGACACTTCTTTTAATTGAATGAAAGTGATCCACAATTGTTCCCAAGTTGTTCCTTACATGCAAAAAAAATTTTCCCAAACTCATTCACAACCCAACAAATGCAATTGCTCTCCTATCCAATGGTAAGCAAAGTGAATTGTTTTTCTTTTAGGCTCTTTGGGTTATCATGACAGAAATTTATTTCAATTAAGGCTCAAAGGGGCTGCACACAAGGGATAACAGTAACAAGGGAAGGCTTTTTGGCTCTAGGATTCACAATCATCAAACAAAATTACCTTGATCATTTCTTTATTAACATGCAAGAATTATCACAAGAGAATTATTCAAAACCAACAGTGGTACCAAAGGTGGCACTCATAATCATTTGAGACATCACACAACTCACAGAAATTATTTCTCAAACATTCCTGTCATCAAAATCATGCTTTGCTTGAAACATTTCTCAAAAACATACATGCATCCAAGCTATGCTAACAAAACGTGCAGCCACAAAAATCATTCAAATCATGGTTTCGCAAACACATTTTTCTTTAAACAGCATGAGAAGCAAGCAAGGATAACGCACGATGGGATTTTTCTAAGGCCATGAACAACCACAACATTAAAATTAAACTTGCAACCAACAAACTACTAAACATGCACTGAACTGAAAACTAAAATACTAAAAGCTGTAAATGCAGAAAATTAAATTGTCCTGAAAGCATGGGGATAAAACAAACAAATCCCCCCATCAAACATCATCATCCTTTTAGGCATCAGAATTGCCGAACTCCTCTTCTTCTTCTTCAGTTCCTTCTTCCTCCACTTCACTTTCTTCCTTTGCCACAGCTTCATCTACCGCTGCAGCTCCTTGGTCTCCAGCCTCAGCAGTAGCATCATTTCTAGCAACAACATCAGCAATAGCTGCACCCCCCAAAAAGAGAGGTCTATCCCCAGGCCATGCAGTAATAGCTTCAAACTTGAAAGGGTATGGCCAATGGAGATGTCCATGAGGTCTTGAGGAGGAGCCCGAGAGGAAGAACCTCTTCTTGCGATTCTTTGTTTCTTGGCAGAGGAGGTGGAGTCAGCAGCAGGTTGCTTGTGCTTAGGAGCCATGAAGTGGACAGAGTAGGGTTGTGCTCGAGGTGGAAATGGAAAGCAGATCGAGAGGGAGAGATCTCAGTCCAGATGAGGGTGGCTGAGTTGAAGGATGAAGAAAGTTGTAAGCTTTGGAGGTATGATGGGATTGCAGCAGCCTAGGGAAAGCGTGAGGGTGTGGGGAAAAGGTAGGAAAGGTGAAAAGTTAAGACTGATTTGTGAAGATAGGTAGCTGTAATTAATGGTGTCAGAAAATTTTGATTGGAGGGGAAAGATGGTGAGGCAATGTGATTGGAGGAGAAGAGAGGTGAATAGGAAAAGGTAATAGTAGTGGTATAGGGAAACGTGACTAGAAAAGGTGATTGGGACTGAGTGGAGGCGTTATGGGGTAAGTCAAGGGTCTTGGAACGTGGGAAAAATTTGAAAAAAAAAATCAGAGGGTCTGCATAAGTGGAAAACCGCTTGGCCCTGAGGCATGGCTTGGCAGAAAGCTCGAATTTGGACAGGGATCACAAAGTGGCTTTTGGCTTAACCATGGAACGTGGTTGGACTCAAAAATGCATGGAATTGAATTTATTGCTTCCAGTGGTTTTGGCTTGGAGCCAGTATCAGTGGCTTGAGCCAAAAGTCACTTAACAGCAAAAATTCTTGTACAGACATGACCAAAATGCGAATTATGCAGAAATGAGCCTAAGTACTGCACTGTAATAGCTAAATGGGACATATGCAACTACTGAATGATGCTTCTAATTGATCACATTACAAAGAAACAAAATCACCACAAACTACACACAAGGAACAAACACATGAACTCTAAATAATCAAAACACACAACCAACTAAATTTAACAATTCAAAATGCAAAATGCAGAAATAAAAATGGTAAGAAAACTGGGTTGCCTCCCAGGTAGCGCTCTTTTACTGTCATTAGCTTGACATTTGGTGACCTCAAGGATCACTTAGATGTAGAATTGTGGTCAGCCTTTCAATTTCACCCCTCAAAAAGGTCTTAAATCTCTGTCCATTGACAGTTCAGCTTCTTCCTGATGAAGGGTCCTCCTCCAAGTCAACAACACCATAGGATTTGACTTCCTTGATGATGAAAGGACCTGACCATTTGAACTTCAGCTGGCTTTTTGCTTATGATACTTGGAGTACTCATATGCATCAATCCCTATTTTCTCTAAGTCATGCAATTGTTGAAGCTTTTTCTCTCGATAAACCATTTGGAAGGAAGACAAGTCAGTTGGTGCTTTGAATGCAGTCCAGTGAGTCCATGAAGTATCATTTGGCTTCGTTTCCTCCACCTTCTCCTCCTTCTTCAAGTCTTTAATTTTAACTTCATGTGGAGGGACCTCCTTTAGAACATCGGGACTTTGGACAATTTCTTCAATTTCCTTTTCTTCCTCCTCATCGAGGGCTTCAATTGCATCATTAAGAGGCTTTTCAAGGGAAGAGGAGATATGCAACTATTTCCTACTGTCCACAAAATCTTCATCAAGCACATTCAATTGAAAACACATACTTTCATCATCATAAGATGGCATTTGTTCAGCAGCTTCAGAGAAAGGAACCTTGATTTGCAACTGCCTGCATGTCTCTAGGAACCGTGTAGATTGCCTATCCTTGTTCTTCCTTGTTGGAGCAAGAGGATAAGGAAGGTTCTTGATGGGAGGGCTCCTTAAGGCATTCTTCTCTTCTCTTGCAATTTGGCTCTTAGTTTTCTTCTGCTCTTCTCTATTTTTCACCACCAACTTCTCACCCTCACCACCATTTTTCTTTTCACTCTTCTCATCTCTCTCATCAACAACATTTTCACTCTCATTTTTCTCTTTACTCACTTCACCCGTTGCAATGATGGCATCAAAGTGCTTCGTGGGACTAGTTTCTGCATTGGCTACAAATGATCCACTTTGTTGCTCCGCCAATTGCTTTGCTAATTGTCCCACTTGTACCTCAAGGTTCTTGTTTGAAGCATCGGTGTTCTTTTGGTTAGTGATAGAGACTTGCATGAATTGATTGAGAGTCTCTTCCAACATAGAAGTATGGTCTTGATGAAAAGGTTGATGTTGTTGGTTTTGGTGAGGTGATCCACTTGAAGAACCGACATCTTGTTCCCATCCAAAATTGTTATTGTTCCTCCACCCTTGATTGAAAGAATTCGAGTAGAGAATGCTGCCATAATTGCCTAGCCAGTTTTGATTCCCCATATAATTTATCTCTTCTTGGGAACCCAATGGCATGATGCATTGACCACTTTGATGACCACCACCACATAACTCACAACTTAAGACTTTTTGTGGTCCTAATGAAGTGGCTTGCAAGCTTTGAAGTTGCTGTGGAATCCTTGAGATTTGCTTAGTGAGTGCTTCTAATTGTTGAGTGAGGAGCTTGTTTTGAGCAGAGAGTACATCTTGGGAATTCATCTCTAGGACACCTCTTCTTTGCACCATAGCTTTATCATGTTGGACCTCATAATCATTTGAAGCCATATTCTCAATGATCTCTCTAGCTTCATCGGGTGTCTTCCCCATAATCTTGCTACCAGCTGCAACATTAAGAAGGAGCTTAGTTTGAGGCCTTAACCCCACCAAGAAAGTATTGATTTGTGCTCCTTTATCAAGACCATGAGGTGGACATTTTCTCAACAAGCTATTGAATCGTTCCCAAGCTTCACACAATGGCTCATCCCATCCTTGTACAAAGGTAGAAATTGCCAACTTCCTTTGATTGATCTTTGATTGAGGGAAGAATCGATTCAAAAACTTGTCTACTAGCTCATCCCAACTCATAACACTATTCGGAGGAAATGATCGGAACCAATCTTTGGCCTTCCCATTAAGAGAGAATGGAAAGAGACCAATTTGAATGACATCATCATGCACTTGATAGATCTTCACTGTGTTGCAAATTTCCACAAAAGTGGTCAAGTGAGCATAGGGATCTTCATGATCAAGTCCCAAAAATTGGTTGTTTTGCACCAAGTGAATAAGAGCTGGATTTATCTCCACATTGTTAGCTTGCACTTCAGGTCTTGCAATGGTAGTGAAATACCTCGGACGCGAGTCAGCAGCATAATCACTAAGACTCCTCCTTGGTTGATGAATTTCTTCCTCTTTTGCCATGATTTCTTCTTCTTTTCGTATAGGTGGCAAAAGAGTTGTGGACAAAGTTGCTTCTTGACTTTCATGCTCATCTAATTTCTTCCTCTTCCTTGCTGTACTACTGCAAAAGAAACTCAAAGAACTAGAATATACAGGTGAGCACAAGATAATAAACTTGACAAAATAAAAACATAACAAACGAAAAGATAAAAGAACAAAGCTTAACATAATAAAAGCGTGAAATTGCCTAATATTGAGACGTAAGTCCCCGGCAACAGCGCCAAAAACTTGTTAACGGATTGGCAAGCATACCAAATCGCACAAGTAGTAAAATGGATAAGTCCAAGTATCGTTTTCCCAAGGGACTTACGTAATATAGGCAATGTTCACACAGATATTAGCTAAGCCAAACAGATTTCACAAGAAAGCAGTAAAAACACAAACTTTAGTTGGTTTTGTGGAACTTTAAAGCAAATCTAATGCATAACAGAAAATAAAATGATTTATTTGTGGTTTTATAACAGAACACAACAGTAAACAAAGGTTAAAAACATATATATAACAATGTTGCAGGGGTTAGATCTCACCATTCTCTACTCTCTTCCTGCATGCACACAATATACATTCTATTTGCATTTAGATGTTAAAATCAGTCAATAAAAACGTTCTCAGCCCTAATCCCTTAGGTGCAGAGAGTCTTAGTTTCTTCCCTAAGCCTTGATTCCTCAACAACTTAACAAAGCAACTAGCTTTAAGTCTAGTGACCACAAGATAACCCATGAACTAAGCTCCATTCCTAGACACAAAGTTCATGAGGTATATTGCTTCAGATCTAGACAATAAAAGTGTTTCCCAACAACAATCATGTCCAAAGATCATGCTATGGGTGGCCATTCCACAACAAGCTTTAAGTAAAGAAGCAAAATACTAACATTAAACACAAATCTGCAGAATATATATGTAAAAATATCAAAAGATACAAGAGAGTCTGAGTATGGTTATATCTAACCCCTTACAACTGAAGAACTCAGCTACTCATGGACATGAGCAGCTGCAAAATACACATGGAGGGGAAGGAGATGAAGAAGAAGAAGAAGAACAAAGGAGGGAGCTTTTCTCTCCAATAGAACAACACAAAACGAAATTATAGAACAAAATGGGAGTGAGTCCTCAGACTGGTGTCATACATGAGGGTCAGCCTTTTATATACATGTGCAGAATTTCTCCAAAGTGACATTTGGCTCAGCCTGGAATTTTGGCTTGGCTGATTTAAAATTTCTGCACTTCAACAGATTTCTCTTGCAAAGGACCTTCCACTGCTTCCAAAGCTCAGAATGCAGCTCCCAAACGTGTTCTTCAACTTTAACCTCCAATTCCTACAAAAAGTGAGGCAAAACACTAAGATATAACCATAAAACTAGAAGAACTAAAGAAATTCTAACTAGATTGCAATATTAACAGAAATTGAGTAAAACAACACTCCAAATGAGAGAAAAAGACAGATAATTGCCTTAAAAACTACTTGAAAAGTAAGTAATTATAGCAACTAACATTTAGCTATCATATAATTGTAGCCATGGGAAACATGCCATCCTCATATTCATTGTCTGACAAGTGAAAAATGAAATTTTGTAATTGTAGCCCTGCCTCATATCTGCTCCAATGTTCACATTCCTTTTAGTTTCTCTATTAGTATTTTTCCAAAACTATAATATGATTGACTTTTTAGGCTTGTATAAATTTTACGATATGCTTACAAATTTGTATTGAAAAAATTTAAAAAGAAACAAAATTATATATAGAAAATATGTTAATTCTTTATTATTGAGAGAAATAAAAATAATAAATAAAAATAATTAAATAATCAATATTAAACGATAAATACATATGATTTTTTAAGTGGTTATGTGACTCTTAACTAATTTTTAATTATAATTATTTTATATTGATCAATTTATATTTCTTATTTATCACCATAACTCATTTAATTATTTGAAGTGAAAAAGATTTTAGAAAAAAATTTGCAAACAATTATTAATAATTTTAACTCGACAGGGTTTTGATAAAATATTGACAGTTTAAATTATTACACTTTGTGGCAGCTAAAAGCCGCCAGTAAATGAAAGATATGATGCAATTTGTGGAAGCTAAAAAGCTGTCAGTAGCGTTTTCCTGGCCGCCAGTATATGTTGAGCATTTCCTGGCGGTTTTTTAAGAGTCAATACTAGCGACTTTTCAAAATCCGTCAAAAGCTGCTTGTGACGCACGTAGTTCTGACTGCTTTATTAGCCGTCAGAATTGACATTTGTGGCTCTTTTTAGCCGCCACAAACTGCATTTTTAGCCGCCACAAATCACCACTTTTTTTGTAGTGAATCACATCAGTATAAGGTAGCCAAAAAATCCTAACTAGGATCCAATTAGTTGCATTTTCTTAATCTCCCCTTATTTTAAATAAGTGATTTTCTCATTTTTTTTTCTCCCCATTGTGATGTTTTGACAGCATTGAAGAAGCCAAAAAGCTTGAAGCTTCTCGTGTTATAGTTATAAACATGGTTTTGGAGGCTTTGCAGTCAAGCTCAGCGATCAACAGGCTTCCCAAATTTCTAGCAAGTCAGTGGAAATTTGCTGTTGTTTTCTTTTTCCTTTTTGTCAACTTCCCAATGTTCAAATTATCCAACTTAACCCTCGGTGTACTTTGCTAGTTGAACAATATGACATTTTTTTTTTTAGTTTTATTAGCTTTAAGTTGTTACATTCAACAAAAACACTACATTTTAAATCTGTCACTGGAGATGAAATCTGTCCTGTGTCTTGATTTGACCAGTTTAAAAGGGGCTTTATGATATTATAATGTAAGAAAAGGTTCATTCAGGTTAAACAAAATTGTTTATTTTCATTTTAAAAAGTATTTAATTAATTAGTATTTTAATTAATCAATGTGTTCTAAATACAGCTAGCGGAGAAAGGAGAAATGACTTAGGACGTGAAGAAAGATGAAAATCAAATCTTGGTGGGGTCTTTTGAGAGAACATGTCACATGCTTTTGTTCCCCTTCTCCTCATCCCCTTTTTCTCATATTTGTATTTCCTCTTTTTACCTTTTTGCACTAACTTAAATATATTTACTATTATTTTATAAGTTTTTGGCTTGTTTTTTTCTCGGTTAATATTTGGAAGCTAATTTATTGATTTTGTCTAATTCAAGGAAGCGAATTAGAAGTTCAGGTGCAACCCTTGTATACAACAAGGACCAAACTTGGGATAGCCACGTGAGAATTCATCCTTAACTTTGTTTATTGAAGTTTATCTCTTATTTGCAGCCAATTAGAAGTTTAACTTTGGAAAATTTATAATCAAAATCTTAATTTTATTGGAAATAAGGATAAATAAAAGTTCATTAAGAAAAACAATGAACAAAAAATTTGCTGAATAATGGGTGAAAATTTTAACTAGTGTGGTCAACGTAAAATTAGTACTCATTTATATTTTTAGTTAATAATCACTGAGAATTTTAAGTAATAATAATGTATAAAAATATTAATAAAATATCAGTGTAAAGTTTTTTCAATAATTGTGCATATCAGTTAACAAATTATATAAAATGATTAAAAAATTATTTATACAAAAGATAATTATACATAAAAGGGAAAAATATGTTTTTATCACTATTCTATAATCCACTGGTTCATGGCAAAGGGGTTTGTAAATTTATTTATATAATAATAATAATAATAATAATAATAATAATAATAATAATAAAAAAAAAAAAAAAAAAAAAAAAAAAAAAATTAGCAACAACAGATGGTTGCTTTATGGCCAAGGATATTGGCAATCTTGTACTCAGCATTCAAGAGGCAATTTTTCATTATTCCATTTCAGGGTAAGATTTGTAGCTGTCACACAATTCATAATTAGATCAATTATGTGTTGAGGAAAGCAAAATTCAGAAGGTGTGCCTTAAAAACTCCCAATCAACCCGATCATAAACCTTCTCAAAGTCAATTTTGAAAAGGATGAAACCAGTGTTCCCCTTCTTCTTGTGCATGTGATGAATGATCTCTTGAGCAATAAGGGCATTATCTGTGGTACCTCTATTCGGAATGAAACTGCTCTGAAGAGGCCATATAAAGGAGTCCAGATGAGGCCTTATTCTGTTTACAAGCACCTTAGAGATAACTTTGAAAAGGACATTGCAAAGGCTTACAAGTCTGAATTCCTTCAACTTCGTAGGGCTGTCAACCTTAGGAATAGGAATTATAAGAGTCTCAGCAAGTTCAGGATTAAAAGTTCCTAGTGAGAAAGCTTCATTAATCAAATGCCAAACTTCAAAGCTAAGAATATTCCAATAAGTCTTATAAACCATCAGGCCCAGGTGCTTTGTAAGAGTTCATAGCAAAACTGGCCTCTTTAACTTCCTTCGTTGTGGCTAATGCTGACAGCATATCACAGATGTGAGTATCAATAGCAGGAATATTCTGAAGTTGCAAACTGTTGGGATTACAAACTCAGAAGATTGGAAAAGATTTTTAAAGAAAGCAAGAGCCTCTCTTTGAATAATATTAGGGTCAGAAATCCAAATGCCTTCAATGAAAAGCCCTACTACCTTATTCTTTCTTCTCCTTATAACTGTTTGGGTATGAAAAAATTTGGTGTTTCTGTTGCCAGATTTAACCCAATTTTCCCTTGACTCCTGGAACCAAAGCACTTCTTCTTGAGAAAGGATGGATCATATTTGAGCTCAAGTTTTTTCTCGAAATTAATCAACTCAAAAGTTGGAGCAGTATCAAGTTGAAGAAGAATGCCACTAATTCTTGCTTCCAATTGATGCTTTCTATGAAAAATATTTTCAAACACATCCTTATTAAAATAGATGGATTGGTCTTTGATTCCCTGAAGTTTAGCCATAGCATCCCTACGAATTTCGTGCCAAGTATGAGAAACTAACCTTTCATAATCAGGATGCTCAATCCAAGCTGCCTGGAAATGAAAATATGAAATTTTACTTGAAGCTGACTTAAGGCAGTGAAGAATATAATTGGATTGTGATCCGAATTGTGGGTTGGAAGAATTTCAGCCAAAGCATTTGGAAGGAGAGTCTCCAAGAAGAATTGGCCACGCATCGGTCATGTTTTTTTACTTACAAGACCACCCATTTGAATGTTTTTTTTGTTGTTTGCTAAAAAAGAATTTTTTTTTTCCTATTTTGTTGTATAGAAAGTGAAAGAAAAGAAAATGTAATATTATGATAGTGTTTAATGTTGTATCTGCAGAAAGAGCCAGCTCATAGAAGAGAAACAAACAGTAAAGAACGTGTTAACAGATTGATACAAATAATAATTAATCGTGATTATTATACTTTATGATAATCCTTTTAATAATCTGTAAAGCGCTGTATCAATCGATTGGTTTCCTTTTATACAAACCCAAGTTTCTGGTGCAGCTTGTAAGATGAAAGTGATCAACAATCGGTAGAAAAAAAAAAGGGCGAGCGTGAATTGTTAAAGGAGAGCGGAGGTGGAAAAAGTGGAAGGAAGGAAGAATCTATTAACATTACAAAGTGAAAGTTCTCATAATACTGTACAGGGTACTGTATATTATAATCGGCCCATCTTTTGCTTTCATTTGTGAGCTATTATTTTATTGTTTTATTTACACCCTTTTCTTCTGGTTTCCTACCTGTGTACGCGCAACCCTACACATGTTCTCAGACTCACAAAGCCAAAGTCATCCATCAATTTCTGAAACTATGCAATCCTAATAGGGGTATTCGTTGCTGCTCCATGTCCTTTTTCAAGCTTGCATGTCATCATCCTTACGTGTTTGAGTTTGATTTGAGGATTTTTCATTGATGGGTTGATGGAGAAAGGGAGAGGAGAAAGCAACATTTGGTTGTTCAATGGGAGTTGTTCTGTTCCTCCATAGTCCCGCCCAATTTCTCTCCCTCAACACGCTATGTTTTCAAAAGCTTATCTCCCTCAACATGTTATCTTTTCAAATTTATGTTCTCACCGTCGAACATTACCCCATCCCCATGTATCTAATTTTTGTCCTCATTTCTCTTGCCTTGCACCCTGGTCCGGTGGAGTAGCCGAGGCAGAAGAAGAGGAAGGATGATGGCGTGGACAAAGAGGATGAAGAAGGAGTTAGTGTTGCACATGATAAACAAAGCCCTAAGCTATCTATGACGTGGATAAGGTGTCGCATGTTTCTCGGCCTGGAGCACCAGCGGCGATGGCTGGAGTGCCTCAGTCACCCTTCTCTGGCTGCCTAGACGACCAATACCATCACTTCCATGTCTACTTTGTAAGATACTCACACCAGCACTCTTGTCTCTACCATTTATATTTCAAACACGTTTTTTTCCCCCTTTTTTTTTTTCCTCAAATGAAAAGCATGTGTATCTGGAAAAAAATATATTTATTTTCAATCTACTATCTCTATTTAATTAAATTTTGTTTATTGTTACAGAATTGCTGTTGATGAATTTTGTAGTCACTAATTTCTAATTTAGGATTATTTGTGCTTCATGTCTTTATTTTTTTTTTTAATAAGCAAAATTGTTATTAAACTGAAACTTGTGTTGAGCATAAGGATTGCTCTACACAAGATAAGAAAGAGTACAACTCATCTGTCATCAGCCTATGCTGTTACAAGCGTTAATGTTGGACTACATGAGCTACCCAATTTACATTTAGACCCTGGCTTAAACACCCACTGTGTATTGATCCACTTAAACACCCACTATGCTTCATGTCTTCATTATGAAGATTGTGTTTTTATTCCCAATGTAGGCACTGATCATCAGCCATTCACAGTGAATTATGTACAAGCATACTAGCATAGAATGTTGTATTTTATATTACTTCTTTTAAATGGATTCACTGTGTATATTTTGTTGCCATTGCTACTTACTACTGCTATGGCCTATGTGCCTGGTACATTCCTCTTCTAACACTTTTTTTTTTTTTTTATAATAATTAACTTTGAACAGTAGTTTTGCCATCAAAATTAGTTAAAACGGAATATCGCTTTATCAACAACTTGGCCTTTAATGATTATTCATTTGTCAAGTATTGCAATAGTGGTCATTCCCATTTGCTATGTAAAATAACAATAAGAATTACTTTCTGACTTTCTGTATGTAGGACCTTTTCTATTTTAAAAGGATTAATTTCTGTATCTGTATATTGTTTTGTCAAGTATTTGGTAATGTATAACAGTAGTTCAATTCTTCAATGATCATTGATTTACAGTTATGAGCTTCTACCACATTGAGTATATCATCTATGAATAGGTAAATTTGTCATTCACAGAGCCGAAGAATTCAAGGGAGAGAATTCTACAAGGTTCCATGGAAAGGAATGGATGGACTTGAAACTTTAATACTTGCATCTTTTAGAAAGGTAATGCAAATGACACAATTGATGAACTTGCTTTATTCCCTAAATCACAAAAAGGAGATGTTTTATTTAATTCTTATCAAATTTATATTTTCCTTATTTTTTGCATACAACTTATTAGCTACTATGCTGTTTGGTTTATTGATGCATCTATACTAAGCAAATTTTTGAACTACTCAAATTCAACAAGGCTAATGGGTGGATAAGAAGATAACTTATTTAAACTGCCTTTTATTACTGTCTATTATTAATCATTTATAGTGCTTGTCCTGAGAAGATTTTGGAGTTCGACGAAAAGAAAAGCTCAACAGAAGAAACAAATTATTCAGAAAACAAGACCAAAGAAAAGGTAAACTATGTCATTTGTAGCCGAGCTTGATCTAAAACTTCAGAATTTGTTGCTTGATAATAATTTGAGAGACCAAGCCAACCTCAATGCCTCTGATTCTTCAGGAAGGATGTCATGGATTACAACTGCTATGGCTTAACCTGATCTAAATACTCCAAAATGGTTGCACCTCTTACATGACATAGAACATACTGGGTTGATTTAGAATAATATCAATATAGATAGTAGTGAGGGATAGATGAGAGAGGAAGGAAGAAAAATTGTAGGGGAATCTGGGTGGTTACAATTTGGTCAATCTGGAGAATGAGAAATGATGTGGTTTTCAATGAACGTCATCCAAATGAAGAACAAGTGTTGGAATGGATTAAATTCACTTCATGGTCTTGGTTGAGAGCCAAAGTGGAAAATTTCACAGCTTCTTTCTATGAATGGGTGAATCAACCGCTTTTGTGTCTAAAACCGAGGTAATCTTTTGGTGGTTCATATGGTGTTGGTTTGCTGGAATAGGTAGGTGACATATCTGTTGGTTGGTTTAACTCGTGCAAAATGCAGACAGTATAGGGGAGGGTGTGGTTGGTATGGATTAGTAAAAGGGTTGAGAAACCAAGTATCTTTAGGAAAACATGACAATCATGATATGAAGAATTGGAATAGATATTTATATTGGGAAAGGAAAGGAGGTATCTGATATGTAAATTGGTGTTATTGGGCGGGTTTGGTATGCTGTATAGCATGGGATTGGCAATCAGTCACAAAATGGAAAAACATACATGCTGGCAGTAGAGTATATTAATTGCAAAATCGGGGAATAGTTTCTTCTTATAATGCAAGATGGGGATCAGGTTTGCTATCAAACTGCTTAGGGGGTGGAAAGCTGTTAGCGGGTTTGTGCTATGAATGATCATTGACATCACAGTATGGCTCTGATACACTGTGATTTTGGTATGAGGGAAGCAGGCACGAAACTAGGAAGGGTTTTAGGTGACATTTTTAACACTTACATGTACCATTATCAAGAGTACAATTATATGTTTATGTACGTGTATCATTCCTAATACTGGTACACCTTATATTGTATTAGTTGTTTTAATAAAATTATTTCTTTTGCTGATAAAAAAATAAGATAGCATTGAGGCAGTTTCCAGTATAGATAAAAATGAGGTCATATATCTTCTGAGCAACATATTGGGGTGATTAATTTGAGTGATTCAAAATAATACATGTCCGCTGAGCACAAGTCTTTTTTAAGAAAACTACAATCATCCATAATATAATTACCCAAGTTGTAATAATAACTATTTTACACGTTTGCTTTCATTATCGATATACTTTACTAAAATAATATGTATTTTTTATCTTTGTCTTTTATGTTGGAGTTTTGAAATCAGACTTGCAATATAGAAAAATCCTATATAATTAGCAAGAGTTTAGCTAAATGACGTCTATTTAGGTAATTATGAACAGGTTGTTCATTTAAGCTATGTTAATATTTATTAATGCAATAATCACTCAAAAAGATAAATATAAAATAAGAGAATGAGATTGAATTTTGTTGTTATTTAAAAAAAAATTAATAGATAAAGAAAGTTTTATTAATAAAATCTTAAAAAGATTTTGCAAATAAAAGTTAGTTTTTAGATTCAAAGAATATGAGTGTGTTTGGATAGGCGTTTTATTTACATTTAACGGAAAAATTAAACATTTCAATACACAAATGAAAAAGCTATATAAGTGGTGCATTGAGTTTAACATTATGAAAGAATTTTGAAGAAAGTCTTTGTTTCCTGGGAAAAAAAATGTTTTTCAATTTAATCTCTCTATTATAAAAAAAATAGTTAAAAAGATTTAAGGCAAAAACAAGAAGAAAAAAAAAACCAACAGTAGTTATCATAATTTGTAAAATCGGTGCTATTAAAAATCAAAATCATATATTTATTCCTTGAATCAGTCTTGACCAGTTTAATTGCCATAGCTGTGCTATATGGCCATAACACTAGTAGGTTACAAATCACGTTAGCTCTCCGTGAAGTCTAATTAGAAGTGAGGTGGACTTTTTTAAGTGAGGTATCACATTCTGATTGGAGAATACAGGGATGGGGACAGGGAGAGGGGACAGGTGATTTTAATCCACAAATGAAGGAGAAGAGTAAGGATAAGAGCAGGGCATGAATCCTCTCCAGTTGGAAAAAGCTTAACAGCATGTTTGATACAGCGTTCCCAACTCAAGTAATCGCGTCAAAATTTCACGTCAAAGCAAAAGCTACTAACTGTAGCTTCCAATATTCACATAAAAACACGTGCATTTTTTGGTTCAGACGCAGAACCAAACACATACTAAGAGTGTGCATCTTATATATCTAACTATTCATGCATGTATTTTTTTTTTTTTTAATCTTTAATATATGAAAATTATTAAACATTAAAATTAATCAAGTTAAAATTTCATTTAGATATTTTCACATGTGAAGAGAATCTTCTTGTTTCTCTTCTCCCTCTTACATCCGAGTGGAACGAACAAATTATTGCTGTAGGACCCATTAAAGGTTTCTTTCCTTCAATTATAACATATAGGTTGCAAATGGTGACAGTGTTTGAGCTTTCTTATCCTTTATTCCTCAATCACTCTTTTCCAAATCCATGAGTGTAATAAGTTTTCCGTCCTCCTTAGCTCCCTTCTTTCTCCATTCTTCAGTAAGAAACAAGCGTTGTTGACTAACAGATCCCGTCAGCACAAAAACTACACAGAGTGCACTTTTTCCAATCCTATGGCATCTCACACAAAATATGCTGTTCTTCTTTCTGTCGTTGTTGTTCTCTGTGTTGTGGGGGAAACAGCAAGAACAGATCCTAGCTTTTCGCCAATAGCCACCTCCTCGATTCCTGGTGCAAAGTACGAGGTATTCGTTAGTTTTAGAGGCAAGGACATTCGCCGAGGTTTCCTTAGCCACTTGACTAAGGACTTTCTTAGAAAGCAAATTTCTGCGTTTGTGGATACCCAACTTGTGAGAGGGAACACACTATCAGAAGCACTTGTTGCCGCAATTGAAAGCTCGCTAATTGCACTTGTCATTTTCTCCATGAACTACGCGTGTTCATTCTGGTGTTTAGACGAGCTTGTCAAAATATCTGAGTGCAGAGAGAAACATGGGCTGGTCGTGATACCTGTGTTCTACGATATAGATCCCTCGTATGTGCGGCATCAAAAGGGGACCTATGGAAATGCTCTCATTGAACATGAGAAAAAGCATGGTTTAATCAAGGTGCAACAGTATAGATCTGCTCTGAAGGAAACCGCTGATTTGTCAGGGTTTGACTCAATCAATTTTCAGTAAGTATTCTTTTTTTTCCAATAAGGCAATAAATGTTCAATGATTTCTTTATTTCTTTATTATATATAGCTATTTATTACCATTTCCTGACAAACCTGGTTGCTTAAAAGAATAGTAAAATAAAAAAGATCCTAAATAATCTTTACTTTTTGTTAAAATAAAATTTTAATTTTTAATTTTACTTCAGTCTTTTAAGTTTAAAATATTTTACTTTGGTCTTTTAAAGTGTCTTTATTAGTCTAAGTTAGTTTTTTCATCAGTTTATCACAATAATTTGATTGATTTGGTAATATGTAGCAAATTGTGAAAGATGTCAAAATTAACATTAAAAAATTGATGAAAAGACTAATTTGCACTTTAAGAGAGTAAAGTAAAACTTGTTAATCAAGGGGTTTAGATCCAAAGTTCGATTCCTACTTATTAAAAAATTTGTGAGTTATAATTATAAACTCTCTAGTACCTAAGTTCGATTCTTACTAATAAAATAAAATAAAATAAAACTTGTTAAACTTAAGAGATCAACATACTAAAACTAAAAATTAAAATGAGAGACCAAAATTTTAATTTTTTTTTTCAAACACTACTTAATGCGGTAACTGATTCGGGCTAGGATACTGAGGGGTTTAGTTCAATTGGTTGAGTACGGTGCGTGAGTTATTATAAACCTTCAATAACTATATTCGATTCCTATGGATAAAAAAAATCGAGCTAGGATTAGATTGGTCCACTAAATTCAGTGGTTAAATTACATCCAACTCGTTAGCTTAAGACAATTTAATTAGTTGGTATCACATAAAACTCTGCAATGCACTTAAAACCAAGGTCCTAACTCCTTCAAACAAAGAAAAAACCTGATGGGTGTTAACTATTATGCCCCTTCTTTGGGAAGATTTTATAGGTGTCAATTTCTCTCGCCATAGTATAGAGTAGTCTGGGCTTTTTGCCCCCTTGGAAGCAAAAAGAGAAAAAGCCTGATGGGTCAAGACTTTATCGGCATTTACTTCCTGCATCCCACTTTTTGCTTCCTGCACCCCCCCAGAAACCCCAAACATGCATAAATACCCTTGCCCCCCACCTCCACCCAACCACCACACCACCGCCGAAAACCACCCTCGCAACCACCCAGCACCACCTCGCAACCGCCCTATACCATAAGTTCACGCAAAAACCACCACCGTAATATATTTCTGGAAAGGCTTTTCCGAAATGAATTTTGTTTTCTGGAAAAGTCTTTCTAGGAAAAAAATTCATTCCAGAACCCCTTTTCTGAAAGAAAAAAAAATCATTCTAGAACACCATTCTCCGAAAAAAAATTCATTCTGAAAAAGCCTTTCCAGAAGTGGTTTTTTCTCCATTTACAGTGTTTTGCGGTTGCTTCCGTGATGTTGGGTGGTCGCGATGGTGGTTTTGGGTGGTTGCGGTGGTGGCGTTTGGGTCGGCGGTGGTATTGGGTGGAGGTGGGGCTTGGGAGAGGCAAAGGGTATATTGGTCTCTTTTGGGTTTTTAGGAGGTGTAGGAAGCAAAAAAGGAGGTGTAGGAAGTAATAGCCGACTTTACCATTCTTCCTGCATTATTATTGGACTCTTGAGCCCGTCTTTTTCCTTTTTAATGAAAACAATATTTTAAAATAAAAGTTTTTTAAATGGAAATGTTCAACTACTATTGTCCCTCTCAATTTTGAGAAACATTTTTGACATATGTGTATATAAAGTAGATAAAAAGTATAAAATAGAATTTTAGTCTCTTGTCTATATTTTTTTGCATTTAGTTTCTTAAGTTTAAAAAGTTTCATTCTAGTTCCTTAAGTTTAAAAATTTTCATATTAATCCTTTAAAGTGTCTCTGTTAGATCAAATTTGTCTTTTTATCTAGTGTCAATTTTGACCGACGTGATATCTTTTATAATTTGTCATGTGTCACCAACTTCACCAAGTTAGTGTGATAAACTAATGGAAAGACCAATTTAATTTAATATAAGGGACTAAAGTGAAAATTTTTAAACTTAAAGAATCAAACTTAAACGAGAAATATAACAAGGAACCAAAATTCTATTTTAACCTAAAAAGTAAATAAGACGTAGAGATAATTGTGAATGGTGTTACACGTAAAGTCAATTTTTTTTTTTTTTATGTTAAGTAATGAAATTGTTTTTAACTTATTTTCCTAGTTAGTGGTGACCCTGTGAAATTTTATAATTTAATTTTCTCTCCAATTCTACCATACATGTTGTGATGCAAATTCTTTCATTTTTTTTTTTTTTTGTGTATAGGAATGATGCTGATCTCCTTGATGGAATTGTCAATTGTATTTTGACGAAGTTGAACGTAATGCATGCGCACCCAGTTAACTCAAAAGGACTTGTTGGAATAGAAAAACCAATTGCAGATATAAAATCATTGTTACTCCAAGGGTCATCTGATGATGTATGTGCTGTAGGAATTTGGAGTATGGGTGGTATTGGGAAGACAACCATTGCAAAAGAAGTATTTCACAGGCTATGTTCTGAATTTGATGGTTGTTGTTTTTTGGCAAATGTTAGGGAAGAGTCACAAAGGTATGGAATAATTTCTTTAAAGGAAAAACTTTTCTCTGCCATATTAGAAGAAGATCTGAAAATTGACACGACAAATGGATTGCCTGGTTATGTTAAGTTGAGACTTGGTTATAGGAAGGTTTTTATAGTTCTTGATGATGTGAATGATTCAGATCAACTAGAAATTTTAGTTGGACCTCATGATTGGTTTGGACCAGGTAGTAGAATAATTGTAACAAGTAGAGATAAGCAAGTGTTTGCTAATAAGGTTGATCATGTATATAAGGTCGGGGTGTTGGACTTTGATGATGCACTTAAGCTTTTCAATAAGAATGCTTTTAAACAAAATCATCTTGAGATTGAGTATTACGAGCTATCAAAGAAGGTTGTCAATTATGCAAAAGGAGTTCCATTAGTTCTTAAAGTTTTGGGTTATCTTCTTCGTGGAAAAGATAAAGAGTTATGGGAAAGTCAATTATACAAGCTTAAAAAGTTTCCCAATAAAAAAGTTCACGATGCAATGAAATGGAGTTATGATGATTTGGACCACAAAGAGCAAAAGATATTTTTAGATCTTGCTTGTTTTTTCAATGGATTAAGTTTGAAAGTGGGCCACGTAAAAAATTTGTTGAAAGATAGCGAAAGTGATGATTCTGTGGCTGTTGGGTTAGAGAGGCTAAAAGATAAATCTCTGATCAATGTGTCTGAAGATAATATTGTGTATATGCACGATATTATACAACAAATAGGTTGGGAGATTGTTCGACAAGAATCTAGTGAAAACCCTGGAAGTCGTAGTCGATTATGGGATGCAGATGACACTGGTGAAGTATTCAACAGTGACAAGGTAAATGCCTAAATTAAATTTTAAGATAAGTTACACTATCATCCATAAATGTTTTAATTTTATGCTCTCTTAATTTTAGAAAATTACAATTTTCTCCACTTTATAATCTTATTGTATAGCTATACAATCAACTATACTCTATGATAGTAAACATTGGATTTAAAAGGAATAACCTGAGAAAAAAGCAAGAGTAGTAGAAATGATAATATTAAGATATATGTGTGACTATGCAAAAAAGGAAAGGATATATGGAATAACTATATATGATAAAATATTGATGTAATACCTATAAAGGAGAATAATACAGAAAATTGGTTAAAAAGATTTCGACATGTGCAATGAAGGTTACTTAGTGGGACAAAAGAGGAGTGTAGATCACGTAATTTTTAACCGGCTAAAAATAATATTAGAGGAAATTATGAAAAAGGATCACGTGGTGAATAATATAGTTCAGTATTTGGTTTTTGACTGAGCTTAATCTTACCTATAGATTAATCTATATTACATTTTGGTCCATTTCTATATATATGAACCAGTTTTTAAGGGATAATTTTTCTTTCTGCAGCTCTCAATATCATCAATAGCTAGTTTTGTACCCTTATTATCGTTTCTAGCTAGGACATTAGAAGATGAAATGAAGATTTTGTTAAAGTTCCAGAGCTAATATTTCAGATAGTTAAAACTTAATTTCTTCTTCTAACAAGTTCAAATCGATAATATATTATTGAGAACAAGTTTCAGGTGACAATAAAAATTGAAGATGGAGGAAAAAATGCCTTTGGATGGTTCACACATAGTTACTCATTATTAGTAAAAGGTTTGTTCACATTGAAATGCACTAATATTCAACACATTTCATATCTAGGAAGGTGAGTGTAACTTTTTTAAATTAGAGTGAAGGGAAATTTAAGCATCTCTTAGACAGTGGACTAGTCGAGTGTGTGTAATTATAACATCTTTGAGATAAATTTGAATATTTTTGTGGGAAATGTGATTTTTGATGATTAAATGTTTTCCTACTATGATGGCAGGGGACTGAGGCCATTAGAAGCATAAGGACACACTTGTCTGCAGTTACAAAGCTGAAGCTTAGCCCTTATGTGTTTGAGAAAATGAGCAAGCTGCAATTCATTGATTTTCAAAGTGAAAATGATCATGATGGATTGGATATTCTTCCTCAAGGACTTGAATATTTGCCAACTGAGCTGAGGTACCTTCGTTGGATGAATTACCCGCTGAAATCATTACCTGAGAGTTTTTCTCCAGAAAACCTCGTTATCTTGGACCTGTCATATAGCCGACTGGAAACACTTTGGCATGGAGAACGGGTAAATATAAATGTCTTCCTCTTTAATTTTTCTCTTAATTCAAGGAATACAAAATTAACAACCTGAGCTCACGTGCTTTCATTCGTTTTTATTTTTCTACAGAATTTGGCAAATTTAAAACAAGTTAGACTTTATGGCTCCAAATTTCTGAAGGAGTTGCCTGATTTTTCAAAAGCCATCAATCTGGAACTGCTGGACATCCGTTTGTGCACTCAGTTAACCAATATACATGAATCCGTTTTCACTCTCAACAAACTTGAGAAATTGGTTTGAAGTCACCGCCCTTCTTACCAAAACATACAAACATGCCAATTTAAGGTGGTTTCATATATATATATATATATATATATATATATATATATATATATATATATATATATTATGTTTTAAGGCTGCTATAATATACCTACAGTTGTTTAAGGCTGCATGTATTTGTCTTAGATGACATGGACTGGAATCAAACATGAAATTTTGTTTATGCTAAAAATGTGAGATGTACGTGCATTTGAGTTTGCCTATGTAATATCAAATTTTGCCATCCTATCAGAATCTTGTACCAAAAGGATATTTTACAGTTTTTGGGATTAACTTGTTTTCATTTATTTCCTATTTGTGGAATTTTCTTATAGGTTCTGTTGGGTTTATATGTTTTTGATAGGAACTTGAATTTCTCTAAGAAAATATGGAGACTAGCTTCTTACAGCAGATATGTGTGGTTCTCAAAGTACGCGGGGTGCTCTCAAAGGTAGAAATGTGTTTAATCCCTGAATGAACTTTGAAGAAAGGGTCATACTTACTATCTCTCCCAACCTAAATGAAGTTGGGATCTTAGATTGTAGTTACTGTGGTACGGTCTACTTAGATTATGTGTAATAATATTTTGTTTCAGGATGTTCCTTTTGACTTTAAAGGTATTCTAGACTTGATAAAGATTTAGATTCTGGAGATAGTTTAAGACTAAGTTGAGTAGGATACAGTGCTCCTTTTCTGATTAGTGTATTGACCTTGTAGTTTGTCTGTCTTTATCCCTTTGATTTAACTTTGTAAGTCTCTTGTATATGGGTTAGAGTACCATAGTACTCTATTTCTTATTTATTTTCAGTGAAGCTAAGGTGGTTTCATTTTGCAGATGAGAGAGAAATGGTTTTTTATTTATTTTTATTAAAAAAATCAATGAATACCTATAATATCCCCAAATTAAATTTAGATAGACAAAAGAGTGATTGGTTTTTTAGTCAAATTTTTTTGGTGTACACTGCTAATGCACTTCAACTGAAAATTGGGTGCGTGTACATTAGCAATCCCCATATATATATATATATATATATATATATATATATATATATATATATATATATATATATATATTCATCGTCAAAACCAAAGATACTTCGAACCTATAACATGGTAAGGAAAAAAAAATTGCTTGAGCTTACAGAATACTGTATATTTATATTGATACACACATACATCTACATAAGTGTCATGTCCATTTTACAACTCAAAATAACCTAAATTAAGGGAACTATGAAACAACGATTTAAAACATCTTGAGATTACTTACCACTTTGCTTTATCGCTGGTCTCAACATGATTAATGGACACAGTCCTTATTTTGACACTGCCCGTAAACAAAGAAAAATACAGAAATTAATACAAAAGCAAAACGTTATGAAGAGTGTACAATGTCCTGTTGCAAAAACTAAATCACTAAAGCTTTTACCTTAGATTTCAGTAGCTCCACCTTAGAGTTCTGTATCTCTGCCCTCCACGGCGTTCATACAAAAAATCGAGTTGGGGAATGACCCTGTGAAGCATCTCTTCTACATGTTTGGAATACCACAACATCCATCTCCTCCACAACCTAGGACAAACATTTGCAGAGAAGTCTATGGTTCCATAAATGCATCCTTTACTCCTATTGCCAACAACATCCCTCCATATGTCAACCAATGTTGCTTGTGTTGCAGTCGAGGAGCCCTCACCAACCTGAGACTACATCTGGCTAATATGTTGTTGATATAGTCCTCCTATTCAATCTCAAATAACATATACTAGTAAAAAAAATTGTATTAAAATATATTATATGATTGAAAACTCACATATTTCTTTTCAAAAGACTATCTACCTATTCTCTTGTAGACCTCTTGTGGGTAGCTAAGAAGAGACCATTAGGAGGGACCTCGCCCTAAGGTCGTCGCCTTGCAAAGAAAAAATGCAACAAACAATTATTAATATATAAATATGTCAGAGTGTAAAATATAATGAACTATGTAAAACAGGTGTGTTAGTGGATACATACCAGGTCCTGTGTCACCTCAACATGAGCTTTGTGGCCTACAGTGTGGACTGCTCTGCCTTTAGTGGAGGCCAGGTTGGCCTTGTTTCCCAATAAGCATAAATCTGACATAAGAAAAATGGAAAAATAATGATAACGGACAATTTTGTTTGACATGGAAGCTGATATTAAGGAACACATGTAGTAGTTAGTTGGCAGATTGTGTACTATGATAACCAACACTGCCAGTATTATTTTTTGTCTATATCCGGCACTGCAAAAATGCTTGTTGCCATAGTAACTTTTATTGTAACAATGTTGCTGAAAGATTATTTTCTTAACAGGCAGATTTTTTCCTTTTGATCCAAAACGGACTTTTTAGGAGTAGTTTTCTCGTTCTCTAAGCAGTTACATTAGAAAAATGCATCACAAAAATTATGAGGGCAAGTACATGAGTAATGCTACATATTTAACTTTCTGTGGCACTGACACCTTCAGCACTCTTGGATTTTTATCTGCACAGTTGTTAGGATGGACATCAAAACACATTCACAAATCTAGATGCAACCTAAGGGCTCTGCACTAGTTCTCTGTTTTTTTTTTTTTTTTTTTTCAAGGATTTGTCTATATATCATTTTCCTATTTATATTCTCACAAATATATTGAAACATTCATGGATCTGATTTGGCATGATATTCCAGTCACTTTTTTATTTTGTTCCCTCTGCTTCTCTGATGCTGCTGGCAGAGGATAGAATGGGTTGTATAGAATAGTTCTTGGTTAACAAAAATAAAATTCTATTGTAAAGATTGTGATTGAGTTGTTAATCTTATTATTTTCTTGTTTTCAAGGTTGGGAAGCAAAAGTGGACCATGCGGTGTGGTCTCATCCAATAAAAAGTTTCACATCTTTTTTTATTTTTTCTGTTAGGTAAAATGTCCTTTTCATGGTGATAAGAATTAAGAAGACATAATGCATATTTAAGATCTAGCAATTGAGATCATTGATCAATATGGACAACAGTAAATTTAGAATACGGCTGCACTATTGTTGCCATTTTTGTTTTTCTGGTACAAGTACAGAAAAGGATAAAATGGGAGGAAACAATTCTATTGGATGGCCTGCATACAGCTACAAAGCTAAGGGTTTATTTTATGTGCTTTTTTTTTTTTAATTATTGGAAATGTGTATGTGTCGGAAGACATATATGTAAATGTTTTTTAGTATTTGCATATTGTCCTAACAAGAATCAAGGTTTTCTCTATCCAGAAGTGGGACATATATCATATACAAATTTTTCCTGAAGAAAAAAAAGAGAATGAAGTGGAAAAAGATACATGTTGGTGGTAGAGAAAATTTTAAGTACATACATGTTTAAGAAATTTGAGGAAGCATTTCAATTTTTTAAATAAAAAGGAGCATATGAGAGGATTCAAGACTTGGTAAGATTCCAGGATGTGTTGAAAAGAAGCAATATAAAGGCATTTTAACAAGATATTATGATAAGGAATTGAGGCATAAAAATTGAAATGGTATTTCGAGGATCTCAAAAGAAAAATCAGAATTGAAGTAACCTATTGAAAGGACCAACACTATTGATTCTTGCTTGTGTTTTGTAATACTTCCAATGAAATTGCTTCTTCCTTCTATCCATCAAACTGCTGGTCCAGTTACACACTACAACTAGAATAATCCCTCTAAAATTGAACGTTCAGACTTTAGATGACAGTATTAATTTGTGTTTCCAGTAAAAATAAAAAAGTCATCATGTTATCAAAAGTGTTCCTATGTTAATTGATTGAAGAACAAAAAGCAAGGAAATAGAGAGAGATGAAGAAATAAATGTTTCATTTGTATCAAATATAAATATGCATCAGTGGACCTCTACAACTAATGGAAGAGTAAGTAAGATCTCTTTCACACACAGCAACAATAAGCTTTAAAAGTAGCATCGCTAGGAGGGGGACTTCAAATGAATACACATTAAAAGGAGCACCCGTACCCAATGTGAAAATATTGTTTAAATTATGAGAAAGAAATGTAACCTGTAACAGCTAAATATTTATGTAAATGCATAGTATGTACTCTCCTCCTTTAAGATGAGTCTCAGAAGAATGATGGTGTTACTGTAAGGAAAATGCAAAAATTTTTGAAGACTTGGAAAGGTTAATAGAAAAGTCTTCCAAATAGATGTGCCTTTCGTTTATGATGTGAATTTGAAGCCACATACGGTTTCTAGGAATGATTGTTATTCTTATTATCCATTCAATATCATGGAGTCTAACTAACACTTATTTTAACTTTTTTTTTTGTCTTGGGTCAGAGACCACAGGTGTCCTCAATCCACTGGGTCAGAGACTAATCTCGCTTGCGGTGCATGGCTGCCGCTGACCCAAGGGAATTTTGAACACAGAGGGAATCGAACATGGGTTCTCCCGCTAAATAGATCGTTCCCCCACATGTGAATACACCACTGAGCCAATCCTCTATGGGTTACACTTATTTTAATTTTGTTTTGTGAGTTATTCATCAAGTAATAGTTGCCATGTTAGAAGATTATATTAAGGAGTTAATTCTTAATGAATTTATCAGGGGTACTTAACACACAATTGAAATGCTCTTAAATTCTGCTTGTGCCAATTGCCAAGTCCGTCTTTCACACTATGAAAGTGCATGTCACATAGTTTATACAGATAAATCCAACCTTGGCGTGTTAAAGTTTCCCCTGATTATACACTGCATTAGTTATTTTATATTTATATAGATGTGACGTTAATATTTGTTTAATAGAAATTTATGTATAAATACAATGCACAGCGTGAGTGAATGAGTGAAATTTCTTCTTCCTTCTATTAAACTGCAGGTCCTATAGGATATTGCTTTGACATCTATGAGCAATAGTTAAATCTGATCCCTAGCTGACCAAAGCATCAATTCGACATTCTCCTCCTTCCTCTCCCTTTAGCTATCTGCTAATTGGAACTTTGAAGATTAAGGTTCTGTATTTTAACTTTCATCTTTTCATTTTCTTTTTCTTTTTCTTTCTAGTTACCTTGTGCTCTCTTTATTGTGATATTTAAGATTGCAGAGACAAAGAACGATCCAGAGTTTGTCCGATTTAATGGAAAATTCCTCTTCTGGAGCTTCTAAAATAAAATATGTTCTTTTTCTTTGTCTTTTGCTTATTTCGGGATTGATGGATGTAGCCTCAAAGCAAATGTCAGATGACGTTCCTCATGATGTCTTTGTAAACTTTAGGGGCAAGGACATCCGTCACGGTTTACTTGGTTATTTGACTGAGGCTTTTCGTCATAAGCAGATAAATGCCTTTGTAGATGATAAACTTGAGAAGGGAGATGAAATATGGCCATCACTTGTTGGAGCAATTAAAGGATCATTGATTTCCTTGACCATATTCTCGGAAAACTATGCTTCTTCACATTGGTGTTTGGAAGAACTTGTGACAATACTTGAATGCAGGGAGAAATACAATCAAACTGTAATACCTGTTTTCTACCATGTAAATCCCACAGATGTACGACATCAAACGGGGAGTTATGAAAATGCTCTTGTTGAACATGAAAAGAAATATAATTTGACCACTGTCCAAAACTGGAGACATGCTTTGAAGAGAGCTGCTGATTTATCAGGAATAAAATCATTCGATTACAAGTAAGCTCCCCACCCGCCTGCTCAATATTTCTTTTCGCTTTTTATTTGCCACATATATTATTGCTCTTATTATATCAAGTTGGTTGCTCAAATAGTGAAAATACTCAACCATTATTTTATAGATTGTTTTTGCTAGAATATTGCTTGCAAATATTAGTCAACCTACAACTGGCTCATGCTGGGATTCAGATTGCACAGGCTAACCTCCAATTTAATGGTTAAATTAGACTTGAGTGTTACAATTAAATAGTATATTCTATTTTCCAAATGATATATAGAAGGCATCCCCTGCTTTTAAGACTTCTAAACACATCCAACAAAGTTCATGTTTTCTGATACATGATCCTAATGTGGGATCCCTACTAAAGAGGGAAGAAAAGGAAAGATGTTCAATCACAAAGGTTTAGAAATCCCATATCACAAACTTCCCAATCAACTGAGCTAATAGTAATCTCCTTAAATTTCACACATGAAAAAATTTATAGAATGGACTCAACTCACAATTTTGATGGCATTAATATAGAACCAGTATAATATTAATAACTTCTTACGAGTGCATTGTGCATAAGTAAATTAAATTACTGGAAAGACTTTATCATCACCCCAGTTATGCAGCTAGTAGGACCAAGGTTTTAAATTGCAGTCGCGTTAAGGTTTTCACGATTACGGGTACTGCGGATTCTGCGATACGGATTGCAATCGTAGCGGCGTGAATGATTCACAATTTTACAAAAAAATATATTAAAATGTTTTATATTATTATATAGTCTATAATAATCTATAAGTAATATTTTTTTCATCACTATGAGATATCCAAAGTAAAAATATAATAAAAAAATACTACTAAAATAAGATTAAATTAGTTGTTACTAAATTACTAATATATTTAACAAATAATACATGTTTTACACTTAATAACTTATTGCAAATCACACATATCATTGGAAGAAAAATAAATGCAAAAATAAGAAGAAAAATAAATAACTCTAATTCTATGAATCTATGAATATTCTTCCACACACATCTTTCTTCATTCCTTTCCTAATCTCATGTCTCCCTCCATCCGTTTTCAAATGAATTTGAAATGTCATTTCTCACACTTTCCAATTTTTTCCCAGTTCCCAGGTTCCACTCCCACTTATTCAATTAATCCCAAATTTAAAATTTAATTTTTTATTTCTCTCACAAGTTCCAAGTCCAACCCCATTTCCCACGTCCCTCACAGCCTCACCCCCAAATTCATTTGTCTTCACTCAAAACAACACACGAGTCAGTCAGAGAGATAAAGCCTCTTTCTCTTCCTTCTTCAGTTCTTCCTTCTCCCTTCTCCCTCTTCTTTCAATATCGTTTTCTTTCCTTAGGCTCTCACCGGCTTACATTTCTGTTTTATTCCTCTCTCACAAAATAATGAAATCAGAAAGGGAGAAGATTAAAACATCACAAAGTCTTATTACCAAACCTGAGTGAAGATCGAAAATTGGAATAGAAGCTCGGAATAGAAGATGGTGTGAGTGTGGCAGAAGCAAGACGCAAGCAAGCTTATGATGGTGGCCGCGCCGGAGTCCCGTTACGTTCTATTGCGTCTCCATTTACGTTTGTTGCGGCCGCAACACCGTTACATATCGTCCGTTACATGCGATTTTCGATAGCTCTGCAATATCAGTGCGTAACGGTAATGGCGTGGTCCGATACCGATATGATGTGGAAGATATTTCCAATTCAGAGCGATTTTTAAAACCTTAAGTAGGACCTATAACTTAGTTAATTTGATTCCAACATTTTCGGACAAGCATAGTGTTGCTTCTCACAAGTTTGTTGTGCTCAAGTACAACAAATGCAAGATAAATATAATGATGTCATTATATAACATATATAATACAAGAATTTAGGAGTGATTAAATAAAATATATAGACTGGTTTTTCCTGCACTGAAGATATTAATTCAAAGGGTTAATGGTGTTTCTAATTACTGAAAAATTTTCAAATTATGATTTTTTTTCCGACTTTTAAAATCAAAGGCTTTCATCCCTATATTTTTTAATATGTTTCCTTTTTAGTACTAAAAATTTCAAGTAAGAGAGAGATACAAACAAAGAAGAAACGAGTGTGTGAAATTTTTTTACCATTTAACCCTTTTGTGTGTATCTCTCTTCTAGTGAAAATTTCCAGTACTGGAGAGGATCCACACACATTTTTTAATATACCCAAACTTTAGTTACTAAAGCTAACATGTTTTCCCCAATTCATCAAGGACCAAAGTTTGGACATTTCAAAAAATGTAGTGATTAAAACCAATGTTTTAAAAGTTGGTAACAAAAATCAAATTTTGAAAAAATTTCAGGAACTAAAAGTACATTAACTCTACATTAAACAATAGTAATATATAAATAGTGTGTTTCATTTTCAATGTCTATTTTGTTTGTATAGGACTGAAGTTGAGCTTCTTGGAGAAATCATCAGAATTGTTAATCTTATGTTGATGAGGTTGGGCAAGCATCCACTTCACTTAAAAAGAGTTAGAGGAATTGAAAAACCAACTCATTATTTAGAGTCATTGTTATATCAGGAGTCAAAATATGTCCGTGTTATTGGAATCTGGGGTATGGGGGGTGTTGGAAAGACAACCATTGCAGAAGAAATATTTAACAAACTATATTTCAAATATGATGGTTATTGTTTTTTGGAAAATGTAAAGGAAGAATCAAGAAGACTCGGAATAATTTCTTTGAAGGAAAAACTGTTTTCTACCCTACTAGCAAAAGAAGTGAAAATGAACACAGCAAATGGATTGTCAAGTTATATTAAGAGAAAGATTGGTCGTATGAAGGTTTTAATTGTTCTTGATGATGTGAATGATTCAAATGTACTAGAAAAATTATTTGGAAACCGTGATTGGTTTGGACCAAATAGTGGAATCATTATAACAACGAGAAACAAGCAAGTGCTTATTGCTAACAAAGTTGATGATCGTGATATATATCAAGTTGGGTTTCTGAACTCTAATGAAGCACTTGAGGTTTTTAGCTTATATGCCTTCAACCAAAATCAAAATCATTTTGATATGGAGTATTACGAGTTATCGAAGAGGGTAGTCAATTATGCCAAAGGCATTCCATTAGTTCTTAAAGTTTTGGGTTGTCTTCTTTGTGGAAAAGATAAAGAAGTATGGCAAAGTCAGCTAGACAAACTAAAAAAGGTGCCAAATACAGATGTTTACAATGCAATGAGATTGAGTTATGATGATCTAGATCGCTATGAGAAAAATATTTTTTTAGATCTTGGATATTTCTTCATAGGATTGAATTTGAAAGTGGACCGCCTAAAAATTTTATTGAAAGATGTTGAAGGGGATAATTCAGTGGTTGCTGGATTAGAAATGTTGAGAGATAAAGCTCTTATAACCATTTCTAAAGATAATGTTGTATCTATGCACGATATAATACAAGAAATGGCTTGGGAGATTGTTCGCCATGAATCTATTGAAGACCCTAGAAGTCACAGCCGATTGAGGGATAATGACATTTATGAAGTATTAAAAAATAATAAGGTGAGCCTAAATTAAATATAATATGTTTTTGATAACATTTGAATTTTTTTTATTGGGAACGTGGCTTCTAATGAAGTTTAAATTTTTCTTTTACTGTAATGGCAGGGGACTGAGTCCATAAGAAGCTTAAGAGCAGACTTGTCAGTAATTGGGAAGCTGAAGTTAGCCCCTGACATATTTACTAAGATGAGCAAACTACAATTTTTGTATTTTCCTGGCGAATATAATCAAAGTGGCTTTGATCTTCTTCCTCACGGGCTTCAATCTTTCCCAGTTGAGATAAGATATCTTGTATGGAAGCACTATCCTCTAAAATCCTTGCCAAAGAATTTTTCTCCTGAAAACCTTGTTATATTGGACTTCTCATTTAGCCAAGTGGAAAAGCTTTGGGGTGGAGTGCAGGTAAACAATATGTTTTCCATTCTATAATTTTCTCCCAATTCAAAAACTAAAATTTAACAACTCAAGCTCATATGTGATGCCTTCATTTGTATTATTTTGTTATAGAATTTGATGAATTTAAAAGAAGTCTCGGTCTTTGGTTCTAAAAACTTGAAGGAGCTGCCAGATTTTTCAAAAGCCACAAATCTTGAAGTATTGAACATCGAAGATTGTCCTCAGTTGACTAGTGTGACTCCATCTATTTTTTCTCTTAACAAGCTCAAGAGTTTGAATCTAGCTTCATGTTCGCTTACCAAAATTATAAGCAATAACCATTCAATCTCCCTTAGTTATCTCAATCTTCAAATGTGCAGAAACCTAAGGGAATTTTCAGTGACATCAGAGAATATGATTGAACTAGATTTATTTGCCACTCGTATCAGTGCATTACCCTCATCTTTTGGACATCAAAGCAAGCTCGAAAAGCTAAGCCTTGACTTCACTGACATCAAGAGCTTCCCTTCGAGCTTCAAGAATCTTACAAGACTGCGATATCTGAATATAGAGAAGTCCAAGAAGCTTCATACTCTAACAGAGCTTCCCCCATCCCTTGAAGTTCTATAGGCCACAGGTTGCATATCATTGAAGACTGTATTGTTTCCATCAATTGCTGAACAATTCAAGGAAAATAGGAGAGATGTTTGCTTTTGGAATTGCTTGAAACTGAATAAACATTCTCTCATGGCTATTAGGATAAATGCACATATTAATGTGATGAAATTTGCATACCAACATTTATCTGCACCAGATGAAAACTACGATAACTACAATAGTAGTTATAAATTTTATCAGGTACGGTATGTGTATCCAGGAAGCATAGTTCCAAAGTGGCTGGAGTATAGGACAACAAAGGATTATGTAATTATTGATCTCTCTTCTACTCCACACCCATCTCAGTTGGGCTTCATTTTCAGCTTCGTTGTCTCTGGCCATAGGGAGACATACAATTTTACTAAATTTACGTTGTGTATCACTATTAGTGATGAGGATGAAAGTAAAAAGCATAGTATCGACATCTACATGTCTTCCTTTGCTGACTGGGTTATATCAAATCATGTGTGTGTGATTTATGACCAACGATGTTCTCGCTACCTAAACAGTAGAGCTGAAAATCAGACAAGGCTAAAGATGAAGGTTGAAGTAATGGCTGACACAAGTCATAAATGGGGTGTGGAGTTAAAAGGGTTTGGGGTCAGCACAATAAACACCTCGGCATATCACAATTTCATTCAACAAATAAACACTTCAGCATATCACAGTTTCATTCATCAAAGGGAAATGTCTGATTCCATGTATATTATTGTGCATTATATCACCTTCATTATATCCGTCTTGTGGTTAAGAAGCGGATATTTGTTATATATCCTGTAACACCCTAAGGGGGCGTTACTCTTCTATTTACATTTATAACATCAAAGAATAGGATGATGACCTGTCATATATATACATGTATGATTTCATTACTTAGACTTAAATGTCACAGTCATACAAAATGTTCCAAGTAACAAGATCATATAATAGTACTCAATATAGGGAAATCCCCAATGAAATGGGCCCTTTAACAACAATAATTCAATACATCCAGGCTTTCAAAACAAATTAGCCTATGAATGATTTCAAAGAACCAAACAAGAAATCTTCGTGGCTATCCTTCATCCATAGCACCTGCTTAATCTGGAAAATGAAAACTAAAACTATGAGATGGGGTCTCAATGAGTGCATAAAACATGCAATTCACCTATATGTTCAATATACATATTATTCATAAAGGAGTCCAACCATTCACATGTTTCCATCTTTAAATGCATCACAATTGTTACATATCAAGGATAAAAAGTCATATTTAAACCATTCATCATTCCTTGCACCTAAAAAAGAATTTCTTATCTCATTATGTCTTTCCATTTATATTCCATCCTACGACAAAATATTGTGCTCAATTATTAGAGGAACGTCCCCCTCATCTATTGCCATGACCTCATATTTATATCCCCTACGGTCCGAGGGCCTTTACTTTGCCTTAAATGATAGGAAGTGATGAAATCTCGCCTATCATTTAAAGGAAAACGTTTGACCTCTTACTTGTATCCCCCTCTGGTCTGAGGGGCCATAGTCTTTAACTTTCCTTTTTCACAAGTACACACAGATACACTTCATTCATTGTTGACATATTCACATGGAATCTGCCACATTTGTTATTAACATTTACCACACATATAACACCTTCTATCAATTTAAATTACTCATGGGGAAGGTAAGAAAAGCAAGTTAACATTCATAGTTCCAGGGGTCCCAAGCCTAGCAAGGAACCTACATGCATGAAACTCAATGAAGGGCACTTTATAACTCATCAAGACACCTTTCCAGTCCCTCCCATGCTAAGCATGGAAGTAAGAAAGGAGTTAAGAAGCTTGGAAAAGCGAAGGAAAGTGAGAAATTGACAAAACTAAGCAACCACAATGCACCACGGCCAGCCCATGGTAAACGCCATAGGCGTGGTGCGCGTCATTATTTACCATAAATCTAAAATATAATTTGTATGTTAAAAAATATTTATTTATTATAAATTATAAATTTTAGTTGTATAAAATAAATATTTATTATGTGCAATGAACAGGCTAATATGTGTGTGTATATGAAATAGGAGTCTGACTCTAGTGAGAACGACACTTGCTCATGTGAGAACAACTAATAACAACCATCAGGTTAAGATTAAAAATAATAGACCATTGAGATTTAAAAATTTGAATTAAAATCTCATGTAATCATCAAATATCTAAAAGATTTACAAAACAAAAATCAAATCTATAAAAGATCTTAATTATCATGTAGTGGCGATCATGGTGGTGGTGGTGGCGGCAGTAACGGTGGTGATGAGTTAATTGAAATATTTTTGGATGTGATAATTTAGATAGATTAGGTTTTGTTTTGTGAATCTTTTAGAGATTTGATGGTTACATGAAATTTTATTTCAAATTTTTAAGTATTTTAATCTCAACAATCTATTATTTTTAATCTTGATGGTAGTTATTAGTTGTTCTTACATAAGCAATTGTTCTCACTAGAGTCAAACTCTATGAAATTGTCCCTATCTCTGTGTGTAAAAGTGTATGTCTCTTTGTTTTCCATCAAGAAGGAAGAATATAGAAAGTGAAAGGAAATAGATCGAAAAAAATAGTTTCCCCTGTCATTACAAAATCATCGAACAGATTGAAGAAGCAACTTTATCGTAGAAAAGGTTAGTATTTTTATCTAGTTTATTTGTGAAAATTATGAATTCTCAAGATCTTTATTTAATGATTCATATATGAAAGTTTATATGGAGGAAAGACCCTGCTAAAGGTAGTGAGATTCTTCAGGAGAGATGATTCATCGACAAAGTCAATAGATATATATACTTTGAACCTATAACATGGTAACTGGGGAAAAAAAAATCACTCGAGCTTACAGTATACTGAATATATTGATACACATATACATCTACATAAGTTTCATATCCATTTTACAACTCAAAATAACTTAAATTAAGGGAACTATGAAACAACGATTTAAAACATCTTGAGATTACTTACTACTTTGCTTTATCGCTGGTCTCAACATGATTAACGGACAGAATCCTTATTTTGATACTGCTCATAAACAAAGAAAGATACAGAAATTAATACAGGAGCGAAATATTATGAAGAGTGTACATTGCCCTGTTGCAGAAACTAAATCACTAAAGCTTTTACCTTAGATTTCAGTAGCTCCACCTTAGAGTTCTGTATCTCTGCCCTCCATGGTGTTCATACACAAAATCGAGTTGGGGAATGACCCTGTGAAGCATCTCTTCTATGTGTTTGGAAAACCACAACCTCCATCTCCTCCAGAAAATAAGGGGCATAATGAAAATTCCAAAGCCAAAAATAAACCCTAACTCTGCTTAAAAAATTCCAATCAATTGAACTCTCAGTATGGGAATGAGATGTTTCAAGTGTTGGCACTCCATCATTGCTGCAATTATGGGTCAGTGGAGGTCCGCATGACGCTTCATTTCCTTTGAAGGAATCTGCATCAAATGATTGAATTTGGGTACCCTTGGGAATTTCCCCCACCAGGTGATTATATGAGAGGTTCAAACATGCAAGGAAAGACAGACTTGCAAGCTCTGTTGGAATTTCTCCATTGAAAGAATTGTTTGCCAAGTCTAAAGACTCAAGATTCTTCAAATTTCCTACAGATGATGGGATACGACCTGAGAAGGCATTATTTGACAAGTTAAGAGCATTCATTGCCTTGAACTGCATTAGCTCATTAGGTATTGGACCCTCAAAATTGTTGCTTGACATATCCACGTAAGTGAAGGCCCTTTGGATTCTGTCAAACTTAATTTGATGACCTTTGTTGGTAACAATAATTGAATTCTGATACCGAGAAATATCCAGTGCATAAGAGTCGTCAGAGGATCCCTGGTCAAGGATAGAGCGAGATATGTTTGCAACAAGTTTACTTAATTTTGCTACAACATATTTGTCCAAATGTTTTATTAAATCCTTAAAATTTTTGGGATCATAGTTATCAACGAGATCAATAAATAAGTGGCCAAATTCTGGTCCAACATCATCTTTGTCATGCATCATTGCTTTCCAACTGTTTAATAGCACTCCGGGTATTGCACCACTGAAATTATTGGAGACTAGATCAACAATATGAAGCATTTTCCAATCACCACTGCTTCTTGGGCATCCAATTCACCCGTGAAGTTTGTTTAACCGTAAATCCATGATTCGCAAGGTGGGAATATTGCTTAAGAAACATGGAAATCTGTCACTTAATAAACTTTTTTCGAAGGTTTAGGACTTGTAGTTTCTGGCAATTGGCTAAAGATTTTGGGATGGTACCCTCCAAGAGATTGTCATTTAGATCCAATAACTTTAGGTCACAAGCAGATGGCAAAGTATTAGGAATATAACCTCGGAGTTTGTTTCCACCAAAATTCAACACCCTTAGAGACTTACTCGATGTAGTAATACACTTGGGAATCATGCCGACAAAGTTATTGTGGGAAAGATCTAGCAGGAGAAGACTTGAAACATTGCAAAAGGATTCAGGGATTTGTCCCTGAAGACTGTTGTTTGAGAAAGACAATAACCTTACGAAAGGGAGTTGATTTCCAATGTCCAGTGGAATGACAGAGCTGAATTTATTCCTTGAGTAGTCCAAATAATTTGCTAACTTTGGAATGAAAGTTATAGGCCCTTGTAGTTGGTTAGAATTAAGATCGACAACCATAATGTTTGAATTTGAACTAAAGTTCCACACACTTCCTTCCAAATGTGACAGAAAATTTTTGGAAAGATTCAAGTAATTGAAACATTGAATTTGCCAAATCCAGCGAGGAATCTGTCCTTCAATCTCGTTTTCAGCTAGGTCAAGAAGTAGCATTGTTGATTGATTTCTCAAGAAACTGGGGATTCCTCTCAATTGGCAGGACGCCAGCATTAGATTTCTTAGATCAGGAAAGGGTGACAGGTCATGATCATCCCTAAAGTTTATATCAACTGACAAATTGTTATGTGAGAGGCCAAAAGTTGTTAAATTACTCAGCCTGCGAATCTTGTCCAATTGTATCGTGCCATTAAACTTGTTTGAATTAAGCTGAATGACACGAAGTGTTATAAGGTTAAAAATAGACACAGGAATAGGCCCTTGGAAATTGTTGTTACCTAAATCAAGCATCTCTAATGAAGGGGAGGCAATATCAAACTCATCCAAAAGACCATTGAGTTGATTAAAGGGAAGTTTAAGTTCTCGCAAAAATGGGAGTTTAAGTAGAGATGAGGGGAGACTCCCACTGAAAAAGTTAAACCCCAAGTCAACACTGACAAGATTTTTAAGGCCCTCAAAATGACTAGATGGTAACACCCCAGTTAAATGATTATGAAAGAGAGATAAATATGTGAGATTCTTGGACATATTAAAATGAGGGAGTGGACCTGTAAAGTTATTGGAAGACAAGTCTAGATAAACAAGTTGGGTGAGTTCTGAGATTGAACTAGGAAGTGTTCCATTAAATTGGCAGTAAGATAGATCAATTGTAGATAACTGCTTCAAATTGGAAATTGCACCTGGAAGCTTTCCAGAGAAATTTGTATTGCTAAGAATCAAGTTCTGGAGAGAACCATGTGGTGGGAAGTTTGGCAAAGAACCCTCAAGATCTTGATTGTCTGACATGTCAAGGACCTTCAGTGTTGGTATATGGAAGATATCTTTTGGAATAGAACCATTCAAGCCACAACTTCTGAGCTCTAGTGTGACTAAATTGGAGAAATTTACAAAGGATTCTGGCACTGTGCTTGACATATTGTTGTGGCTCAATTTTAGAACAGTGAGTGACAGAAGCTTTGCTAGTGAAGAATCAATAGGTCCAGAGAGATTGCATGATGACATGCTCAGAACACGCAGCTTGTGCAATGAAGATAAAGCGCGACACCATTCTTGTCCTTTGGCAGATATTGCTACACCATCTAGATATAATTCTGTGATATCTGTAAGGTTTTGTAAAAGCACTCCTATATTTGGCTTCTCAAGTTTAATTAATGAAGAAGACAAATCAAGAGTAACCAACCTTTTGAGATGAGAAATCTCATGTGGAATCTGCCCTTGGAAGCCAGCATTAGACAAGTTTAAATACCTCAGATTATTCAACTTGTACAGCTCTGTAGGAATCACCGAACGAAAGTTATTGAAAGCCAAATTCAAGCTTTGTAGATATTGAAGGCTGAAAAGAACACTGGAATTAACAAGCCCTCCTGAGATAGACTCCTCACTGAGATCAAGGGCTATAACACGCCCCTCGTTGCATGTCACCCCATGCCACTGGCAACAATCTTCACTTTGATTCCAATGAGTAAGCTTTTTGGATTCTGTAGGGTTAAATATTAGGTTGTTTTTCAAATGGAGCAACATGGAACACTGATGGCCGAGAAAATAACCATTTGCTGGAAAGATTTTGGCAATATGGTTTATTAAACAGAATGGTATCAAGAAAAGCCACAAGAGCGTGTGTGCTCTCATAGTGAATTCTGAATTTTTGAGAAAATGGTGTGTTATAGTAAGAAGGATGGTAAAGAGATATTTTGTCATTTGAAACATCTATATCTCCTTTTATAGACTACAAAAGATGTACTATATTGATCATATCAATCTCCTGAGTCTAACACGCACTCAAGTCTTTTTTGAAGCACAAGAACCGCTACTACCAGCGTATGATCTTTTAGGTAAGTCATATAATTTTATATTAATATAATTAGTTATATTATATGTTAAAAAGGTATTTAAAATTTTATCACACTACTTAAATTAAGTAGCTTAACAAAGTTTTATTTTTCCTTTCAAATATCTATATTAATTATTAAGATTATTTCATCAAAAACAATTAATAAAAAGTCATAATATAAATTGATCTAATTGTAATAAATTTCTAATTAAGTGTTTACAATTTTATTAAGAATTATTTTTAAAAGAAAATGGTTTTGTCTATCATGGGGGTTTCGTTTTATGCCACCATGATTTTTTATATGTTTTTTTTTCCTTTTTAATATATTTGGCGTGCTGCATTGGGTAGTGTGGAGGGTGTCGATCTAGTTGGGATTTTCTTCGTTATGTGATGCTTAGCATGCCTTCTTTTGCTAAAAAAAAAAATAGTTCAATTAATTAGTATGTTCCTAATGGTAATTGTTGTGGGGTATGTGAACGTGGGAAGCATTGAATTGTTAAATCATAATGTTGATATAAAATGGTTGAGTACCATTAATTCCCACTTTCAAGTCATCATGCCGAAATATATATTGGAAGTCTTTTTCCCCCATATTTTGTCAAGATGCCACATGAGAAATTTTCAAAAGTAGATATTGTCATATCAAGGATGTCTTAATTCTTGAAATTTTCATTACAAAATTTTAAAATAATAAAAATTAAAAACATAGTTTAATAATTTTAAATTATAAAAAATAATTAAAAAGATGATAAAATAATAGAAATTTACATATTATGTTAACCTGAATAAAAGTTGAGTATAGTTCGAAAAGAAAATAACAATGATCCTATTCAACTTGAGTGTAATAGCCTCCTATAGAAAATACGTGTAATCTCTAAAACAACTTCCATGGTAGTCAATAAAAATTAAGGGTAAAAATATCCAACAAAAAATGTATATCAAAATGAGATATTCCTATTATAATAGTTATAGATATTTTTTTTTAAAGAAATCCTATACTACATACATACCTGTTATGTAGGTTCAGATTTTCTGTTTTGATTTTTTAAAAAATTAAAAAGAGAAATGATAGGAATACACTCTCTGACACACTCCTCCAAACACACTCTCTTTTATTGGTTAAAATTTATTAAAAATAACAAAATTTGTGGGTCTCACATTATAATTAATGATTCTCTTTCTTGATTTTGTAATTTTCAATCAATTTTAACAAATTAGAGAGTGTGTTTAGAGGAATGTGTTAGAGAGTGTGTTCATAACACTCCTCAATTAGAAATCAATAACATCTAAGCGTGCATTAGGCTTCCTTAAAAAAAAAAAAAAAACAATTGCAATAGGCATTTTCCGTCTTACACGTCGGGTTCCCTACCAGTTCAGATTTTACGTACCCAAAATTGCCCAAAATAGTAAATTGTTTTTTATATATCTATTCGATAAATATTTTTTAATATTATTTTAAAAAAATAAAAGCCTATTAGAGTTACTTCTTTGCATGCAAGAGAGGTTTGTCTCCCACGAATATATTTTCAACAATTTTTTTAAAAAAAATTGAGAAATTTCATTGTATTGAGAAATTTAGGTTATCTTCCATATATTCATCCGAAAATCAAAAGTATGATTCAATTTTGTTGAGATTTCAAATGCTTGGACTTAGTCAGTTGTCATTTTCTCCAGTCTTTCACGTAATTGTGGAAGAAAACATTGTGCAAATAACAAACAATGAAATTACAAAGTGGAAGCTAGTGCATGCTTCAAGTCCACGGAATCACAGTTTTTCTTATATACATTTTAAGTGTTCTTTCATTGGTCAACTGCACGTGAAATTCAGATATGTTCGGAATAAATATTTAATTTTATATAATAAAAATTTATAACAAATAAATATTTTAAATATATAAATTATATTATAAATTTAAATATTTTTGCACATTTAAATTATAGTTTGATTTTATAATGAATAATTTGTGATATAAAGTTATTTTTAATTCTTGATATTTTTAAAAAATATTGAAATTCAATTTAAAATTGTGGTAAAAAATAAATTCATAGAGATAGGTGATTAAGAAAAATAAATATAGAGATAAAGATAAAAGAAGGATAATTGGATGAGGTAAGTGGAGAAACTCTTTTGCTAACTGCTTGAGTAGTGTGTAAAATGCACATTTAAAAGTTTGTGATCATCGATTATGTCAGGGCAAGCAGTCTGTGATAATCGATTATAAAGTCTCGTAATTGATTTCAGAGGCTCATGATCCATTATGGGGAGTTCCAAGTTTCTGTTTTGTTGGCAATGGTTCTGTGATAATCGATTACAAGATTCTGTAATCGATTACAAGATTCTGTAATCGATTACAACATCAAAAAAATGGTTTCTAATGCATTTTTGCTGGTTTTAATTTATCATCTTTTGTTGTAATCGATTTACAAGCAAGCCCTATTTTAAAAAAATGAAGGAAAACTAGTTCTGTTCGGTATTAATGCATGGTTTTTGGGATTTTAGGGTTCTAAGATTTCAACTCAAGAGGGGAGAAATGAAGAGACGGAAATAGGAGAGGAGGACCCAAGCCATTGTAGAGGACCCTTGAGTGCCTTCTTATTTAGGCAAATGCTTCCCTCTTGTCTTTCCCCACCCTTATGGTTGATTATTTCCCTTCCGTCCCCTTTTTACTATTTTTGCCCTTGGTAATTTCTAAATCACATATCCGTTTTAATCTACATTTTTTTATTTCTATCTCTAAATTAAATTTAATATGTTTTTAAAAAAATTACTATAGTTAAAAAAATTATATCACAATTTCTTTTTTATTGTAAATCTATATTTAAAAATATAATTTTTATATTAATTTAAAGACATTTATTTATTATAATATAATATAATTAATATCTTAAAAATATTTATTTATTATAAATTTTAATTATAGAAAATAAACACTTATTATGTGAATTAGAAACACTAGTTATAGATAAACATAAACAATATACAATTTTTTCGTAATTATTTTATTCCTATTAGAGTATCATTTCTTCCAACTGATTCATTTGTCTCTCTCGGGTCGCCTACGTTTGCGTCAACTTTCTTTAATTTCCAAATGACTTTATATCTTGTTTCTTGTTTTCCAATTGTGTGGGCCAAAAAGTTACTTCTCCTGGAATCTAATTTATCTTCGTGACGAAGACCCATCAAAACCTTTGCGTCAACGTTCTTTCATTTTCCAAATGACTTGATATATCTTGTCTCTTCTTTTCCATTTCTCTCTGGACCAGATCTAGATATAGTTCTCGTGGAATCTAATGACCCATTAATTCCCACTCTCATATATATATATATATATATATATATATATATAGTGAGATGACTGATCTTATATGAGAGTGAAATGAATAAATATTGATCATTAGATCTTATTTGAATGTAAAGATTAAAACACACTAAGTCATGTGAGTTTTTTAAAAAGTCACATGACTTTTTTAAGTAGTAACATAACATTAAATTTTGACACTCCATGTATGATTATATGGTCCAGATTTAACCATTTCAGTCTCATATAAAATGCATTCCTCTCATAATAAGATGTCTTTCTCTCATAAGATATATATATATATATATATATATATATATATATATATATATATAAAGAGAGAGAGAAAGAACTGATTCGTAAATTACTAGTATTTTTTAAAATAGTCATGTGACCAGGCTGACCCAAGGGTGAGACCAATAAAGCCCTTTTTCTTTAAAAAAAAAAAAAAAGTGCAAAGACATTTCAATCAGGACTGCAATTCCAATTTGGTTGGCATCCAGCCCTCATCTATCATTTGCAACACATCATAATATCATTAACTTTAAAAAGAATACAGAAAACATGTGGGGGGTGGGAACATAGACCAAACCCATGGAAATTATTTAAATCTAAAATTTGGAAGAGTATGTCTATTCCGAAAGAAGTCCTCCTCCCTAATGAAAATAGGAATTGAATCCGATCAAACCATACCATGTATATTAATTATTTAGGTTACCTGAAATCTAGGTCATCATTCTTTCGTCCTAAAACAACAACACTATAATTTGATGTAAGTAGTCCTGCTATATTAACATTCAAGTTTTTGACACTAGTTCTTATGATTGAAGTTATAATGTAGACAGTAGACCTGTTGAGCTTTTTAACAAACAATTATAAACTTCATTGATATTTCATAGGCACTTCAAGGTACTAAAAATATGAGGAGATTTTTAAGTTTAGAATTTTTACATGCTCAGATGGCTACTTTTGTATTTTTTATTCTGTTTTATAAAAACATTATTTTAGCTAAAATAAAATTGTTTTGCAAATAATGATATCAGTAATTGTGATCGATTGGCTGGCTAGTGTGCATCCATCTATTTTGTTTCTCAACAAGCTTAAGAAATTGGATCTAAGCATATGTGTTTTCCATACCAAATTTAAAAGCAATATTCATCCAGTGAAGCAAATCATTAATTTTGTTCGAAAGCCGCCTTAATTGCGGTCACCCGTGATCCATCTTAGTTGCGGATTCTTTGGGCTGCCTTAATTGCAGCGTTGAAGGTGGTGTATTTAGTCCTACATTGATTGGTGTCTGTTTTGTTAGGTAGTAGTTTGTTTTCTGTTTGCTCTTCTTTTTCCCCATAACAAAAAAAATGATGAAAGAGATCTACGGAGTTAAAAAATAGTTGCAAAAATTAACAAAAGAAATATTTGAAAAAATTCACATGTTAGCGTCACTAAAAAACTCACAACAACCCCAAAAAAGTTGACGTTAACAGGCAAATTAGCATCTTCCTAGGGCTTGATGCTATGAGAAATTAGCATTGGTCACCATAACTGAAGCTAGCAATTAGCATCGTACAGGGTTCGACGCTAAGGAGGATCAATGCTATTTTTCATTTTTTAAACAGTAGCGTCGATCACATCATACCAACACTATGTTATGTAGGCTTGGTTGAGATTAAGCAATAGCAACAAATTATGATTTGGAACTTGAAGGAATAAAGTTTTATGAATAAAATTAAATTTTGGGATCAATAAGGTTGAACAACTCACTTTACTTTTTTTAACATACAAAAGAATATTGTAATTTACCTGTTATAATATTTATTTATTTTTAATGGTATGATTTGGGTTGACCCTACTTATGAGCCTTAATTTATTTAGAATCTAATTGGAGTTGGATATCTAAAAATATTTTTTAAAATATTAAAACAGGTAAATTACAATATTTTCTTTTGTATGTTAAGAAAACTAAAGTGATAACGTTTTGTAAATATATAGAAAAATAATGTAAATTACAATAAAAATTGAGCTCGTTAAATAAACGAGGTGAACTTGAGCTATGTATAATTCGACCCGGTTAGTTCATGAACCAACTCGATATATATATATATATATATATATATATATATATATATATATATATATATATATATATATATATATATATATATATTAAATTCATATAATTGATTTTTAATTAATTTTATTTCTATATAAAATAAATATAATTTTAATCAAGTGAGTTTGAGCTTAAAAAGAAAGTTCATATCGAACTCAAACGGAACTGTAAGCTGGGCTAATTCTTATCGAGTCGAATCAAGCTAAACCCAACTCAACTCATTTCCAATCCTAGTGCGAACGTAATGAATATTGATAGTATAAAGCTACTCCTAAGAATCAGAATATAACAAGCAAAAAATGAAGCTGTTACAACCCCCTCTTGAAATCCTTGTCATTTGTCTAACATCAGGTACCAAAGGTGAAGTCGAATAAGATTTTGTATGAATATGATTATATCAAATTTTGAGATGCACGTATATGTATGCATATTTATAAATTGTTTATCAGATGTTGGAGGTGATTTTAAATTAGTTATGTTTATATCCAATTTTTACGAATGCATTATATAAGTTAGTAATTAATAAAGGGACTATTTGCCAAGAAATTAGAGATAAATAAATTTAGTGAAATTAGACGTCAATCTATGACTAAAAGGAATTTAGGATACTTACATGTTTCCCTACCAAATTCTTCCTTAGCCAATTTACGTTTAATTGCTTTTAACCTCAATTAAAATACAAAACAAAAGTATTCATTCATTATTACTTAATTCATTAGTTATTTGCTCATTCAAAAGGGTATTTGATTGATTGTGCTAGCTATTAAACCACAGTCTTCATTGAAACGATACTCATATTTTATTACTTGTACTACTATTACACTAATAGTGTCTCCAACAACCTACAAATTTTTTCCTAAAAATATGTATTATAATTACTAAAATATCTTATTGTTAAAGTTTGTTAAAAAAAATTAGAATAAATTACACAAATATTTCCTGAGGTTTGACAAATTACACAAACCTCCCCTTCATTTTGAATACCTACAAAAACCCCATAAATGTTCACCTAGGTTGTGTCTAAGGTGGGAAAGGCTAACTCTTTTCTCACCATGAGAAACAAAGGTCGTCCATCCGAATTTTTTTTTTTGAGATTTGTGTAAGGTTATCATGGGAGTACTTGCACCGGATTAAATTAAAAAAAAAAAAAGTATTTTTTTCCTTTCTCTCTAACGTTTTCTTTCTCTCTCTCACGGTTTTGGTATCTCCGGCCAAACGTTGGCTATCATTTTCCTTTCAGATTACAACAGAGTATGAACAATTGTCCACTATGAGAAAGCAAGAATATATTGTAAGAGAAAATGTTGAAAAGGGTACCTTGAATCCCAGAAAGGGAGGTTCGATTGTGACGGTGTTGTTGAGGGTCAAGGGTTGAAAACGAGAAAAAGTAGTGGCAGATAGAAGGTGAGAGGGATAGTGGAGAGACAGCCGTCGCCGGAAATCGCCTCCGACAGCGGCGCGCGGAGGAGTTCACAGCAAGAAACGGGGCACTATATTTTTTTTTCTTTCTTTTTTTGGTCTTTTCTCCCTCACTGCTTTGAGTGTTCTCTGCCTTTTTTGTTGCACATTTTGGGCATTGTTCTCTATTTACGGTGAGGACTGTAGCATTATTTGGCTACCTTGATGTATTGTTGGTTCGGTTTGAATCTGTTTGAGCACTGTAAATTTTTGTTTTTTTTTTGCTTGTGTTTGTTCTAGGTGATGAGTTTGTGTTGCCTTTTCTTATGTGGACACGATATGTTTGTTGAAATGTCCCAACGATGTTTGCTTAGTTTGGTGACTATAATTGTCTCTAATAATGGATTTTGCTAGTGCACGAATATGAGATGGGATTTGCTGGTATGTAGTTACATGAAGATGGAGGCTGCTGGTAATTCCATAGTTTGCGGTGGGGGAAGGTTTTCCGGTGATTGTGGCGGGGATTGGGATTCCAGGCACTGGGGGAAGGTTTCCCGGTGAGACATTTTTTTTAATTCTGGAATACCATGAGAGAGAGAAAGAAGGAAAAAAAGAAAGAAAATAATATTTTTTCAATTTAATCTGGTGTAGGTACTTCCACCATAGTCTTACACTAATATAAAAAAAAAAAAAATTATATCTGACAGACTACAAATGATTTGTACATTTCTGTGGCAGTTTCCCACGGTGGGAAACAAGTTTGCCTTTCCCACCTTAGACATCGTCGTTCACCTAATTATACATAGACCTCTCTTAGGGATAACAATTCTACCCAAATCCTATAGGTATTCGCAAAAAATTATCTATGATGGATAAGGTAATTACCCACTTAATGGGTATGGACTCGGGTATAGATAATTATCCATAAATTTTAAAGGGTACGGGTGCGGGTATGGGTACCTTAATAATAATAATAATAATAATAATAATAATAATAAATTACAATGATCCCTCTAAGATTTGTCATAATTACACTTAGCACCCCTCCCTTTTTGATCCCTACAAAAAAAAACCTCCTAATTTTTGGACTCCCATTACACTTACCCCCTGCACGTCTTAGACGTTAGTGATGTTAACAGGAAAGTGTCATGTGAGCGGCACATGTTTGTTAATGATTTTTTTTCCCAAAGATACCCTCATCACCTTCCTTTTGCACTCTTTGCAACATCCCACACACAAACCAAAAACGAGAGAGCTAGCTAGTGCAACCAAACAAAAACAAAAACTTTAATATGTCAAACACAAATCCATAAGAGCCCAGCCATGACCACGAATCTTGTTACGAAGTAATACTAACATCGAAAAATAAAAAGTAGCAAAAAATTCATGGGTAGAAAAATTGAGAACGAGAAAAGAATTGGATGAAATAGGGACTCGGAATATGGGTGGTGGTATAGCAGGAATATCAAAAAAATCAATACCCTTCAATTTGCTTTCAAAGGGCACATCACCAAATAATCCTAAACAAAGAACAATACCAAGGAATTGAAAACACAGAACAATATCCCACAAATCGGGAATCCCAATTGGAAATTTGGTTCAATAAAAATTACAACAAATTCAATACATGAAAATTACAAAAGCCGTTTCACAAACTCACTAATTTGGTTCAATGAAAATTACAAAAAATTTAATCTTCCAAAATGACGAAGATCGAAAACAAAGATTGAAATCAACGGAGACCTCCTAGTTAATCTCATAATGCACCGATAGCTTACAAACCGCAATAATGGAGGAGATCGAAATCGTTGTGGAATCAACAATGGTGACAGTGCAGAGGCACCAAGCGCAACTGGCGCGTGCTTGCAGGAAGGGCAACAATTAGAGTTGGTGCTGACAATGATTCAGCCGTCATCGCACCAGCAACACCACCGCTGCGACTTCGAACTGCGACCAAGTCCTTCGGCCACCACCGCAATGCCGTCTTCACATCAGCACACAGACCCACCAGTAAGTCTTCTCTTTTGGCTTCGCTCGCGACCTCTTCTTCTCCTCCGTACTCCCTTCATTGTCAGATCTTTTATCAGATCTGGATTCTTTTGTTAGAGATCTGGGTTTTTTCATATCGACGATGAAAGCAAAGGAGAAGCTTGAGTGAGAGTTGAACGAAAGTCATCCCCAACCCTGAATGAGAGGCAATTTTGGATTATTAAAAAAAATATTTTTTGAAAATAACTTTAACGGAAGGTGACGTCGTCTAGGACAATGGGGCTTAAAGTAATGTTCTAAAATGGAGGGGTATCATGTGTAATCAAAGCAAACCTCAAGGGGAGTCATTGTAATTTACTCTAATAATAATAATAATAATGTGGGATAAATTTTTTCACCCCTGTATTCTCGGGTCTTAAAAAATTATCCGTGAAACAAATGCTCCCTAAGTGAATGTTTTACACCAGGATTGTATCTTATTAATTTTCTTTTGAGTTTGTTTTTTCAAATTTTTAATTTTATAAAAATTGTCTAAATTCAAAATTAATATTATTAATTAGTTTTGAATTTTCTGAGTAATATAGAAATCGTCTAAGTAATATAAAATAAATAACAGTAAATTCAGTCTTATTTCTTTATTTTATTTATAGAAAGAGATATCATAGAATTGGATGAAACTTAGCTTACACATTGACAGAAGTTGTGGTTTGGTTTAATAATGACAAGGCCTTATTGGGGCAATAGTGTGAGTAACAAGGTATCCATGCTAGAGAGGGTTGCGTCCAAAATCAGCACACTATGACTGCATCTAGTTCCTGTCTATGCGAGATAGTTCTTTAAGTATATTGTTAAGTGTTCGATTCCTGATTATGTATATAGAGAATATTTTATTAGAAGAAGAGACAAAACTCATTTTAGTAATCTTTACGCCTCGAAGAAAATCAGTCTCTGACTATTAGTTGGACAATATCCTTAGTACAAAGAAAAAAGAAAAAGTCAGATTCTGGCTTTCCAAACAATTTCCCAAGGAAGTCTCAAGCTGGTATGAGTATTCAGCTCTTGCGCATGGGCAGTTTCACACGTAGAATTTATTTAAAAGGAAAAATTGGAATCTATATTATTTTTTTATTATTTGTAAAAAAAAAATTGCAACATGTTTGACCATAATATGAACTGAATAAACTGATACACGCATGCATCTACATATTTCTCATTATCCATTTTACAACTCAATATAACTTAAAGGGAAGTCTGAAACAAGGATTTAAAACATCTTCAAATCACTTACTATGCTTTATCACTGGGCTCAACGTGGTTAATGGAGTAATGGACACAGTCCTTATTTTGACACTGCTCGTACGCAAAGCAAGATTGATTCAGAAATACAAAACTGAAAAATTATCAACGGTGTAAATTGTCTTATTGCAGAAGCAAAATCAGTAAAGCATTTTACCTTAGATTTCAGTAGCTCCACCTAAGAGTTCTGTATCTCTTCCCTCCACGGTGTTCATACACAAAATCAAGCTGGGGGATGATCCTATAAAGCATCTCATCTACGTGTTTGGAATACCACAACCTCCATCTACTCCAGAAAATAAGGGGGAACATGAAAACTCCAAAGCCAAAAATACATCCCAACTCTACACTTAAAAAATTCCAATCAATTGAACTCTCAGTGTGGGAATGAGGTGTTTCAGGCGTTGGCACTCCATTGCTGCAATTATGGGTCAGTGGAGGTCCACATAACTCTACATTCCCTTTAAAGGAATCAGCATCAAATGATTGAATTTGAGTACCCTTAGGAATTTCACCCACCAGGTGATTATACGAGAGATTCAAATATGCAAGAAAAGATAGACTTGCAAGCTCTGTAGGAATTTCCCCATTCAAAGAATTGTTTGACAAGTCTAAAGACTCAAGATTCTTCAAACTTCCAATAGATGATGGGATATGGCCTGAGAGGGCATTATTTGACAAGTTAAGAGCATTCATTGCCTTGAACTGCATTAGCTCATTAGGTATTTGACCCTCAAAATTGTTGCTTGACATATCCACGTAAGTGAAGGCCCTTTCGATTCTGTCGAATTTCATTTGTTGACCTTTGTTAGTGATAAGAATTGAATTCTGATATCGAGAAAGATCCACTGCATAAGAATCCGAGGATCCCTGGTCAAGGATAGAGCGAGATATGTTTGTAACAAGTTTAGCTAATTTTGCTGCAATATTTTTGTCCAATAGTGACAATAAATCCTTAAAATTTTTGGGATCATAGTGATCAAAGATATCCATAAATAAGTGGCCAAATTCTGATCCAACATTAACATTGTCACGCATCATTGCTTTCCAACTGTTTAATAGTGCTCCTGGTATTGCACCACTGAAATTATTGGAGGCTACATCAACAATATGGAGCATTTCCCAATCACCACTGCTTCTTGGGCATCCAATTGACCCGTGAAGTTTGTTTAACCGTAAATCCATGATTCTTAAGGTGGAAATATTACTTAAGAAACAAGGAAATTTGTCAGTTAATAAATTTCTTCCAAGGTTTAGGACTTGTAGCTTCTGGCAATTGGCTAAAGATGTTGGGATGGTACCCTCCAAGAGATTGTCATTTAGGTCCAGTAACTTTAGAGTGCATGAAGTTGGCAGAGTATTTGGAATATATCCTCGAAGTTTGTTTCCACCAAAATTCAACACCCTTAGAGTGCTACTCAGAGTAGTAATACACTTGGGAATCATCCCGACAAAGTTATTGTGAGAAAGATCTAGTAGGTGAACACTTGAAGCATTGCAAAAGGATTCATGGACTTGTCCCTTAAAACTGTTGTTTGAAAGAAACAACAACCTTATGAAGAGGAGACGATTTCCAATGTCCACTGGAATGTCAGAGCTGAATCTATTGTTTGAGTAGTCCAAATAATTTGCAAACTTCGGAATGAAAGGAAAAGGCCCTTGCAGTTGATTGAAACTAAGATCCAGAAGCATAATGTTTGAACTAAAGTTCCAGTCATTTCCTTCCAAATATGTCAGAAGATTTTTGGAAAGATTCAAATGAACAAGATCTTCAAGTTGCCAAATCCACTTAGGTATTGGTCCTTCAATCTCGTTGCTAGATAGATCAAGATATAATAACGTAGACTGATTTGTCAAGAAACTAGGAATTCCTCTCAACTTACAGGAAGCCAACATTAGATGTCTTAGTTCAGGAAATAGAGACAGGTCACGATCATCCCTGAAGTTTATATCAATTGACAAATTGTTATGTGAGAGGCCTAGTGTAGTTAAATTACTCAGTCTGAGAATCTTGTCCATTTGTAATGTGCCATTAAACTTGTTTGAATTAAGTTGAATGACACGAAGTGTTCTCTGGTTAAAAATAGATGCAGGAATAGGCCCTTCAAAATTATTGTTATTTAAATCAAGCATCTCTAATATAGGGGAGGCAATCACAAACTCATGCAAGACACCATTGAGTTGATTAAAGGGAAGTTTAAGTTCTCGCAAATATGGGAGTTTAAGGAGAGACGAGGGAAAACTCCCATTGAAAACGTTAAATCCTAAATCAATACTGAAAAGATTTTTAAGGCCCTCGAAATGACTGGATGGTAATACCCCACTTAAATGATTATCAAAGAGGCATAAATATGTGAGATTCTTGGACATATTAAAAGAAGGGAGTGGACCAGAAAAGTTATTGGAAGACATGTCTAGATAAACAAGTTGGGTGAGTTCTGAGATTGAACCAGGAAGTGTTCCATTAAATTGGCAGTAAGATAGATCAACTGTAGATAACTGCCTCAGATTGGAAATTGCATCTGGAAATTTTCCTGAGAAATTTGTATAGCTAAGATTCATGCCATGAAGAGAACCATGTGGTGGGAAGTTTGGCAAAGAACCCCCAAGATCTTGATTGTCTGAGATGTCAAGGACCTTCAGTGTTGGTATTTGAAACATATCTTTGGGAAAAGAACCATGCAAGCCACAACTTCTGAGCTCTAGTGTTACTAAATTGGAGAAATTTACAAAGGATTCTGGCACTGTGCTTGACATATTGTTGTGGCTCAATTTTAGAACAGTGAGTGACAGAAGCTTTGCTAGTGAAGAATCAATAGGTCCAGAGAGATTGCATGATGACATGCTCAGAACACGCAGCTTGTGCAATGAAGATAAAGCGCGACACCATTCTTGTCCTTTGGCAGATATTGCTACACCATCTAGATATAATTCTGTGATATCTGTAAGGTTTTGTAAAAGCACTCCTATATTTGGCTTCTCAAGTTTAATTAATGAAGAAGACAAATCAAGAGTAACCAACCTTTTGAGATGAGAAATCTCATGTGGAATCTGCCCTTGGAAACCAGCATTAGACAAGTTTAAATACCTCAGATTATTCAACTTGTACAGCTCTGTAGGAATCACCGAACGAAAGTTATTGAAAGCCAAATTCAAGCTTTGTAGATATTGAAGGCTGAAAAGAACACTGGAATTAACAAGCCCTCCTGAGATAGACTCCTCACTGAGATCAAGGGCCATAACACGCCCCTCGTTGCATGTCACCCCATGCCACTGGCAACAATCTTCACTTTGATTCCAATGAGTAAGCTTTTTGGATTCTGTAGGGTTAAATATTAGGTTGTTTTTCAAATGGAGCAACATGGAACACTGATGGCCGAGAAAATAACCATTTGCTGGAAAGATGATGGCAATATGGTTTATTAAACAGAATGGTATCAAGAAAAGCCACAAGAGCGTGTGTGCTCTCATAGTGAATTCTGAATTTTTGAGAAAATGGTGTGTTATAGTAAGAAGGATGGTAAAGAGATATTTTGTCATTTGAAACATCTATATCTCCTTTTATAGACTACCAAAGAAGTACTATATTGATCATATCAATCTCCCGAGTCTAACACGCACTCAAGTCTTTTTTGAAGCACAAGAACCGCTACTACCAGCGTATGATCTTTTAGGTAAGTCATATAATTTTATATTAATATAATTAGTTATATTATATGTTAAAAAGGTATTTAAAATTTTATCACACTACTTAAATTAAGTAGCTTAACAAAGTTTTATTTTTCCTTTCAAATATCTATATAAATTAATAAAAAGTCATAATATAAATTGATCTAATTGTAATAAATTTCTAATTAAGTGTTTACAATTTTATTAAGAATTATTTTTAAAAGAAAATGGTTTTGTCTATCATGGGGGTTTCGTTTTATGCCACCATGATTTTTTATATGTTTTTTTTTTCCTTTTTAATATATTTGGCGTGCTGCATTGGGTAGTGTGGAGGGTGTCGATCTAGTTGGGATTTTCTTCGTTATGTGATGCTTAGCATGCCTTCTTTTGCTAAAAAAAAAAATAGTTCAATTAATTAGTATGTTCCTAATGGTAATTGTTGTGGGGTATGTGAACGTGGGAAGCATTGAATTGTTAAATCATAATGTTGATATAAAATGGTTGAGTACCATTAATTCCCACTTTCAAGTCATCATGCCGAAATATATATTGGAAGTCTTTTTCCCCCATATTTTGTCAAGATGCCACATGAGAAATTTTCAAAAGTAGATATTGTCATATCAAGGATGTCTTAATTCTTGAAATTTTCATTACAAAATTTTAAAATAATAAAAATTAAAAACATAGTTTAATAATTTTAAATTATAAAAAATAATTTAAAAGATGATAAAATAATAGAAATTTACATATTATGTTAACCTGAATAAAAGTTGAGTATAGCTACATTAAATATTCGAAAAGAAAATAACAATGATCCTATTCAACTTGAGTGTAATAGCCTCCTATAGAAAATACGTGTAATCTCTAAAACAACTTCCATGGTAGTCAATAAAAATTAAGGGTAAAAATATCCAACAAAAAATGTATATCAAAATGAGATATTCCTATTATAATAGTTATAGATATATTTTTTTAAAGAAATCCTATACTACATACATACCTGTTATGTAGGTTCAGATTTTCTGTTTTGATTTTTTAAAAAATTAAAAAGAGAAATGATAGGAACACACTCCTCCAAACACACTCTCTTTTATTGGTTAAAATTTATTAAAAATAACAAAATTTGTGGGTCTCACATTATAATTAATGATTCTCTTTCTTGATTTTGTAATTTTCAATCAATTTTAACAAATTAGAGAGTGTGTTTAGAGGAATGTGTTAGAGAGTGTGTTCCTAACACTCCTCAATTAGAAATCAATAACATCTAAGCGTGCATTAGGCTTCCTTAAAAAAAAAAAAAACAATTGCAATAGGCATTTTCCGTCTTACACGTCGGGTTCCCTACCAGTTCAGATTTTACGTACCCAAAATTGCCCAAAATAGTAAATTGTTTTTTATATATCTATTCGATAAATATTTTTTAATATTATTTTGAAAAATAAAAGCCTATTAGAGTTACTTCTTTGCATGCAAGAGAGGTTTGTCTCCCACGAATATATTTTCAACAATTTTTTTAAAAAAAATTGAGAAATTTCATTGTATTGAGAAATTTAGGTTATCTTCCATATATTCATCCGAAAATCAAAAGTATGATTCAATTTTGTTGAGATTTCAAATGCTTGGACTTAGTCAGTTGTCATTTTCTCCAGTCTTTCACGTAATTGTGGAAGAAAACATTGTGCAAATAACAAACAATGAAATTACAAAGTGGAAGCTAGTGCATGCTTCAAGTCCACGGAATCACAGTTTTTCTTATATACATTTTAAGTGTTCTTTCATTGGTCAACTGCACGTGAAATTCAGATATGTTCGGAATAAATATTTAATTTTATATAATAAAAATTTATAACAAATAAATATTTTAAATATATAAATTATATTATAAATTTAAATATTTTTGCACATTTAAATTATAGTTTGATTTTATAATGAATAATTTGTGATATAAAGTTATTTTTAATTCTTGATATTTTTAAAAAATATTGAAATTCAATTTAAAATTGTGGTAAAAAAATAAATTCATAGAGATAGGTGATTAAGAAAAATAAATATAGAGATAAAGATAAAAGAAGGATAATTGGATGATGTAAGTGGAGAAACTCTTTTGCTAACTGCTTGAGTAGTGTGTAAAATGCACATTTAAAAGTTTGTGATCATCGATTATGTCAGGGCAAGCAGTCTGTGATAATCGATTATAAAGTCTCGTAATTGATTTCAGAGGCTCATGATCCATTATGGGGAGTTCAAAGTTTCTGTTTTGTTGGCAATGGTTCTGTGATAATCGATTACAAGATTCTGTAATCTATTACAACATCAAAAAAATGGTTTCTAATGCATTTTTACTGGTTTTAATTTATCATCTTTTGTTGTAATCGATTTACAAGCAAGCCCTATTTTAAAAAAAATGAAGGAAAACTAGTTCTGTTCGGTATTAATGCATGGTTTTTGGGGTTTTAGGGTTCTAAGATTTCAACTCAAGAGGGGAGAAATGAAGAGACGGAAATAGGAGAGCAGGACCCAAGCCATTGTAGAGGACCCTTGAGTGCCTTCTTATTTAGGCAAATGCTTCCCTCTTGTCTTTCCCCACCCTTATGGTTGATTATTTCCCTTCCGTCCCCTTTTTACTATTTTTGCCCTTGGTAATTTCTAAATCACATATCCGTTTTAATCTACATTTTTTTATTTCTATCTCTAAATTAAATTTAATATTTTTTTAAAAAAATTACTATAGTTAAAAAAATTATATCACAATTTCTTTTTTATTGTAAATCTAAATTTAAAAATATAATTTTTATATTAATTTAAAGACATTTATTTATTATAATATAATATAATTAATATCTTAAAAATATTTATTTATTATAAATTTTAATTATAGAAAATAAACACTTATTATGTGAATTAGAAACACTAGTTATAGATAAACATAAACAATATACAATTTTTTCGTAATTATTTTATTCCTATTAGAGTATCGTTTCTTCCAACTGATTCATTTGTCTCTCTCCGTCTCTCTCGGGTCGCCTACGTTTGCGTCAACTTTCTTTAATTTCCAAATGACTTTATATCTTGTTTCTTGTTTTCCAATTGTGTGGGCCAAAAAGTTACTTCTCCTGGAATCTAATTTATCTTCGTGACGAAGACCCATCAAAACCTTTGCGTCAACGTTCTTTCATTTTCCAAATGACTTGATATATCTTGTCTCTTCTTTTCCATTTCTCTCTGGACCAGATCTAGATATAGTTCTCGTGGAATCTAATGACCCATTAATTCCCACTCTCATATATATATATATATATATATATATATATATATATATATATATATATATTTGTGAGATGACTTATCTTATATGAGAGTGAGATGAATAAATATTGACTCCTAGATCTTATTTGAATGATTAAGATTAAAACACACAAAGTCATGTGAGTTTTTTAAAAAGTCACATGACTTTTTTAAGTAAACACATAACATTAAATCTTGAGCCTCCATGTATGATTATATGGTCCAGATTTAACCATCTCACTCTCATATAAGATGCATTCCTTTCATAATAAGATGTCTTCCTTTCATAAGATATATACTCATATAAAGAGAGTTTTCCATAAGAAAATGTAAATAATTACAAAAAAGTGTTTACAAAATTCTGAGAAAATTCATGGGCAGTCCACATAGTCCAAACAGTGTTAAGAAATTTTATCAAGTCCAAATTCTCTCAAAAAGATATTTTCTACATTAAAATACTATGCTGCCTAGTTTTTCGATTTTCTCAACATTAAATCACTAAAAATGCTTCCCAGGTTGTTATGACTTTATAAAAATTCAGGGATGATCCTCATAACATATAAATCGAAGCCCTAGCTCCAGCTTTCAAAAATTGCATCCCAAAATTTTTATAAAATTCAAAACAGCCACGTTCACAGATTCAACAACATTTAAAAATAATTTTAAAAAAAATAGTTCCAGTGCTTAGAAAAATCTAAAAAAATTACCATGATATCCGGAGGTACGAAAACATTGGAAAATGTCTTTATATTACAAAAATCATGCACGAAAATATTTTTGAAAAATAAAAAATCAGCATCAGCATAAAAGTGACAACCAACACATTTCAACAATTTCAAGTGCTCTTGAGACACCCATGGTGTCACGAGACCCACAACCACATCAACATCCCAAAAACATCAAGAGAAACAAGAAATAGCTTAGGGAAGATAGAAACCCCTCCATACCTCTTTGGTTCATCACTCAAATGAAATGAAAATGGTGTTGTTGAATAGCTCTTGCTCTCCCCAACAATATATCTAAATTTAATCGGTAGAAAACTTTATTTGGTTGTCTAGATTTTAGAGAGAAGGTGGAGAGTTTGTAGAGAGAAGCTAGAGGAAAATGAAGAACTTGGTGGAGAAGAAAAGGAAAATGAGACAAGGCACTCTTGCACACATAATAGGAAGAGAGAGGAAAGTAACAATTTGAAAAATCACCCCCTTGTCCCACAACATTAAATACTGAAAATATCCTTTCTGAATTTCTAAAACATTATTGCTCCAGAACAGAGTTTTCCATAAGAAAATGTAAATAATTACAAAGAAGTGTTTACAAAGTTCTAAGAAAATTCATGGGTAGTCCACATAGTCCAAACGTTGTTAAGAAATTTTAACAAGTCCAAATTCTCTCAGAAAGATACTTTCTACATTTAAATACTCTGCTGCCCAGTTTTTTGGTTTTCTCAACATTAAATCACTAAAAATGCTTCCCAGGTAGTTTTGACTTTATAAAAATTCAGGGATGATCCTCATAACATATGAATAATCGTAGCCCTGGCTCCAGTTTTCAAAAAATGCATCCCAAATTTTCTATAAAATTCAAAACAGCCAGGTTCACAGATTCAACAACATTTAAAAATAATTTAAAAAAAAATAGATCCAGTGCTCAGAAAAATCTGAAAAAATCACCATGATATCCGGAGGTACTAAAATGATGGAAAATGTCTCTACATTACAAAAATCATGCACGAAAATATATTCAAAAAATAAAAAAAAAACAGCTTCAGCATAAAAGTGACAACCAACACATTTCAACATTTTCAAGTGCTCTTGAGACACCCATGGTTTCAAGAGACCCACAACCACATCAACAGCCTAAAAACATCAAGAGAAACAAGAAATGGCTTAGGGAAGAGAGAAACCCCTCCATACCTCTTTGGTTCCTCACTCAAATGAAATGAAAATGGTGTTGTTGAATAGCTCTTGCTCTCCCCAACAATATATCTAAATTTAGTCGGTAGAAAACTTGATTCGTTTGTCCAGATTTTAGAGAGAAGGTGGAGAGTTTGTAGAGAGAAGCTAGAGGAAAATGAAGAACTTGGTGGAGAAGAAAAGGAAAATGAGACAAAGCACTCTTGCACACATAATAGGAAGAGAGAGGAAAGTAACAATTTGAAAATCCCCCCTTGTCCCACAACATTAAATACCGAAAATACCCTTTTTGAATTTCTAAAACATTATTGCCCTAGAACAGAGTTTTCCATAAGAAAATATAAATAATTACAAAAAAGTGTTTACAAAGTTATGAGAAAATTCATGGGTAGTCCACATAGTCCAAGCAGTGTTAAGAAATTTATCAAGTCCAAATTCTCTCAAAAAGATATTTTCTACATTTAAATACTCTGCTGGCCAGTTTTTCGGTTTTCTCAACATTAAATCACTTAAAATGCTTGCCAGGTAGTTCTAACTTTATAAAAATTCAGGGATGATTCTCAAAACGTATAAATCGAATCCCTGGCTCCAGTTTTCAAAAAATTCATCCCAAAATTTTTATAAAATTCCAAACAGCAACGTTCACAGATTCAACAACTTTTAAAAATAAATTTAAAAAAAAATAGTTCCAGTGCTCAGAAAAATCTGAAAAAATTACCATGATATCCGTAGGTACTAAAACATACGAAAATGTCTTTACATTACAAAAGTCATGCACGAAAATATTTTCGAACAATAAAAAAAATAGCTTCAGCATAAAAGTGACAACCAACACATTTCAACATTTTCAAGTGCTCTTGAGACACCCATGGTGTCAAGAGACCCACAACCACATCAACAGCCCAAAAACATCAAGAGAAACAAGAAATACCTTAGGGAGGACAGAAACCCCTCCATACCTCTTCGTCTCCTCACTCAAATGAAATGAAAATGGTGTTGTTGAATAGCTCTTGCTCTCCCCAACAATATATCTAAATTTAATCGGTAGAAAACTTGATTCGTTTGTCCAGATTTTAGAGAGAAGGTGGAGAGTTTGTAGAGAGAAGCTAGAGGAAAATGAAGAACTTGGTGGAGAAGAAAAGGAAAATGGGACAAAGCACTCTTGCACACATAATAGGAACAGAGAGGAAAGTAACAATTTGAAAAATCCCCCCTTGTCCCACAACATTAAATACCGAAAATACCCTTTTTGAATTTCTAAAACATTATTGCCACAGAATAGAGTTTTCCATAAGAAAATATAAATAATTACAAAAAAGTGTTTACAAAGTTATGAGAAAATTCATGGGTAGTCCACATAGTCCAAATGGTGTTAAGAAATTTTATCAAGTACAAATTCTCTCAAAAAGATATTTTCTACATTTAAATATTCTGCTGCCCAGTTTTTCGGTTTTCTCAACATTAAATTACTAAAAATGCTTCCCAAGTAGTTCTGACTTTATAAAAATTCAGGGATGATCCTCATAACATATAAATCGAAGCCCTGGCTCCAGCTTTCAAAAATTGCATCCCAAAATTTTTATAAAATTCAAAACAACCACGTTCACATATTCAACAACATTTAAAAATAATTTAAAAAAAAATAAATCCAGTGCTCAGAAAAATCTGAAAAACTACCATGATATCCGGAGGTACTAAAACATTGGAAAATGTCTTTACATTACAAAAATCATGCACGAAAATATTTTCGAAAAATAAAAAAACAGCTTCAGCATAAAAGTGACAACCAACACATTTCAACATTTTAAAATGCTCTTGAGACACCCACGGTGTCAAGAGACCCACAACCACATCAATAGCCCAAAAACATCAAGAGAAACAAGAAATAGCTTAGGGAAGACAGAAACCCCTCCAAACCTCTTTGGTTCCTCACTCAAACGAAATGAAAATGGTTTTGTTGAATAGCTCTTGCTCTCCCCAACAATATATCTAAATTTAATCGGTAGAAAACTTTATTTGGTTGTCTAGATTTTAGGGAGAAGGTGGAGAGTTTGTAAAGAGAAGCTAGAGGAAAATGAAGAACTTGGAGAAGAAAAGGAAAATGAGACGAAGCAATCTTGCACACATAATAGGAAGAGAGAGGAAAGTAACAATTTGAAAATGACCCCCTTGTCCCCCAACATTAAATACTGAAAATACCCTTTTTGAATTTCAAAAACATTATTGTCCCAAAACAGAGTTTTCCATAAGAAAATGTAAATAATTACAAAAAAGTGTTTACAAAGTTCTGAGAAAATTCATGGGTAGTCCACATAGTCCAAACGGTGTTAAGAAATTTATCAAGTCAAAATTCTCTCAAAAATATATTTTCTACATTTAAATACTCTGCTGCCCAGTTTTTCGATATTCTCAACATTAAATCACTAAAAATGCTTCCCAGGTAGTTCTGACTTTATAAAAATTCTGGGATGATCCTCATAACATATAAATCGAAGCCCTGGTTCCAGTTTTCAAAAAATTCATCCCAAAATTTTTATAAAACTCCAAATAGCCACGTTTACAGATTCAACAACATTTAAAAATAATTTTAAAAAAAATAGTTCCAATGTTCAGAAAAATCTGAAAAATTACCATGATATCCATAGGTACCAAAACTTTGGAGAATATCTTTACATTACCAAAATCATGCACGAAAATATTTTCAAAAAATAAACAAAACAGCTTCAGCATAAAACTGACAACCAACACATTTCAACATTTTTAACTGCTCTTGAGACACCCACGGTGTCAACAGACCCACAAGCACATCAACCGCCCAAAAATGTCATGAGAAATAAAAATAGCTTAGGGAAGAAAAAAACCCCTCCATACCTCTTTGGTTACTCACTCAAACGAAACGAAAATGGTGTTGTTGAATAGCTCTTGCTCTCCCCAACATTATATCTAAATTTAATCGGTAGAAAACTTGATTTGGTTGTCTAGATTTTAGAGAGAAGGTGGAGAGTTTGTTGAGAGAAGCAAGAGGAAAATGAAGAACCCAGTGGAGAAGAAAAGGAAAATGAGACAAAGCACTCTTGCACACATAATAGGAAGAGAGAGGCAAGTAGCAATTTGAAAAATCCCCCCCTTGTCCCACAACATTTAATACCGAAAATACCCCTTTTGAATTTCTAAAACATTAATGCCCCAGAACAGAGTTTTCCATAAGAAAATGTAAATAATTACAAAAAAGTGTTTACAATGTTCTGAGAAAATTCATGGGTAGTCCACATAGTCCAAACAGTGTGAAGAAATTTTATCAAGTCCAAATACTCTCAAAAATATATTTTCTACATTTAAATACTCTGCTGCCCAGTTTTTCGATTTTCCCAACATTAAATCACTAAAAATGCTTGCCAGGTAGTTCTGACTTAAGAAAAATTTAGAGATGATCCTCATAACATATAAATCGAAGCCCTGGGTCCAGTTTTCAAAAAATGCTTCCCAAAATTTTTATAAAATTCAAAACAGCCACGTTCACAGATTCAACAACATTTAAAAATAATTTAAAAAAAAATAGTTCCAGTACTCAGAAAAATCTGAAAGAAATTACCATGATATGCGTAGGTACTAAAACATTGGAAAATGTTTTTACATTACAAAAATCATGCACGAAAATATTTTCGAAAAATAAAAAAATAGCTTCAGCATAAAAGTGACAACCAACACATTTCAACATTTTCAAGTGCTCCTGAGGCAGCCATGGTGTGAAGAGAACCACAACCACATCAACAGCCCAAAAACATCAAGAGAAACAAGAAATAGCTTAATGAAGACAGAAACCCCTCCATACCTCTTTGGTTCCTCACTCAAATGAAACGAAAATGGTGTTGTTGAATAGCTCTTGCTCTCCCCAACAATATATCTAAATTTAATCGGCAGAAAACTTGATTTGGTTGTTTAGATTTTAAAGAGAAGGTGGAGAGTTTGTAGAGAGAAGCTAGGGGAAAATGAAGAACTTGGTGGAGAAGAAAAGGAAAATGAGACAAAGCACTCTTGCACACATAATAGGACGAGAGACGAAAGTAAAAATTTGAAAAATCCCCCCTTGTCCCACAACATTAAATACCGAAAATACCCGTTTTGAATTTCTAAAACATTATTGCCCCAGAATGGAGTTTTCCATAAGAAAATGTAAATAATTACAAAAAAGTGTTTACAAAATTCTGAGAAAATTCATGGGTAGTCCACATAGTCCAAACAGTGTGAAGCAATTTTATCAAGTCCAAATACTCTCAAAAAGATATTTTGTACGTTTAAATACTCAACAACCCAGTTTTTTGGTTTTCCCAACATTAAATCACTAAAAATGCTTCCCAGGTAGTTCTAACTTAATAAAAATTTATAGATGATCCTCATAACATATAAATCGAAGCCCTGGCTCCAGTTTTCCAAAAATGCATCCCAAAATTTTTATAAAATTCAAAACAGCCACGTTCACAAATTCAACAACATTTAAAAATAATTTTAAAAAAAATAGTTCCAGTACTCAGAAAAATCTGAAAGAAATTACCATGATATGCGTAGCTACTAAAACATTGGAAAATGTTTTTACATTACAAAAATCATGCACGAAAATATTTTTGAAAAATAAAAAAATAGGTTCAGCATAAAAGTGACAACCAACACATTTCAACATTTTCAAGTGCTCTTGAGACACCCATTGTGTCAAGAGACCCCACAACCACATCAACAACCCAAAAACATCAAGAGAAACAAGAAAAAGCTTAGGGAAGACAGAAACCCCTCCATACCTCTTTGGTTCCTCACTGAAGCGAAACGAAAATGGAGTTGTTGAATAGCTCTTGCTCCCCCACCAATATATCTAAATTTAATCGGCAGAAAACTTGATTTGGTTGTCTAGATTTTAGAGAGAAGGTGGAGAGTTTGTAGAGAGAAGCTAGAGGAAAATGAAGAACTTGGTGGAGAAGAAAAGGAAAGTGAGACAAAGCACTCTTGCACACATAATAGGAAGAGAGACAAAAGTAACAATTTGAAAAATCCCCCCTTGTCCCACAACATTAAATACCAAAAATACCCTTTTTGAATTTCTAAAACATTATTGTCCCAGAACAGAGTTTTCCATAAGAAAATGTAAATAATTACAAAAAAGTGTTTACAAAGTTTTGAGAAAATTCATGGGTAGTCGACATAGTCCAAACGGTGTCAAGAAATTTTATCAAGTCCAAATACTCTCAAAAAGATATTTTCTACGTTTAAATACTCTGCTGCCCAATTTTTCAGTTTTCGAACATTAAATCACTAAAAATGCTTCCCAGGTAGTTTTGACTTAATAAAAATTTAGAGATGATCCTCATAACATATAAATCGAAGCCCTGGGTCCAGTTTTCAAAAAATGCATACTCAGAAAAATCTGAAAGAAATTACCATGACATGCGTAGGTACTAAAACATTGGAAAATGTTTTTACATTACAAAAATCATGCACGAAAATATTTTTGAAAAATAAAAAAATAGCTTCTGCATAAAAGTGACAACCAACACATTTCAACATTTTCAAGTGCTCTTGAGACACCCATGGTGTCAAGAGACCCCACAACCACATCAACAACCCAAAAACATCAAGAGAAACAAGAAATAGCTTAGGAAGACAGAAACCCCTCCATACTCTTTGGTTCCTCACTAAAGCGAAACGAAAATGGAGTTATTGAATAGCTCTTGCTCTGCCCAATAATATATCTAAATTTAATCGGCAGAAAACTTGATTTGCTTGTCTAGATTTTAGAGAGAAGGTGGAGAGTTTGTAGAGAGAAGCTAGAGGAAAATGAAGAACTTGGTGGAGAAGAAAAGGAAAGTGAGACAAAGCACTCTTGCACACATAATAGGAAGAGAGACGAAAGTAACAATTTGAAAAATCCCCCCTTGTCCCACAACATTAAATACCGAAAATACCCTTTTTGAATTTCAAAAACATTATTGTCCCAGAACAGAGTTTTCCATAACAAAATGTAAATAATTACAAAAAAGTATTTACAAAGTTCTGAGAAAATTCATGGGTAGTCCACATAGTCCAAACGGTGTGAAGAAATTTTATCAAGTCCAAATACTCTCAACAAGATATTTTCTACGTTTAAATACTCTGCTGCCCAGTTTTTCGGTTTTCCCAACATTAAATCACTAAAAATGCTTCCCAGGTAGTTTTGACTTAATAAAAATTCAGGGATGATCCTCATAACATATGAATAACGAAGCCCTGGCTCCAGTTTTCAAAAAATGCATCCCAAAATTTTTATAAAATTCAAAACAGCAACGTTCACAGATTCAACGACATTTAAAAATAATTTTGAAAAACATAGTTCCAGTGCTCAGAAAAATCTGAAAGAAATTACCATGATATCCGTAGGTACTAAAACATTGGAAAATGTCTTTACATTACAAAAATCATGCACGAAAATATTTTCGAAAAAAAAAAATAGTTTCAGCATAAAAGTGACAACCAACACATTTCAACATTTTCAAGTGCTCCTGAGGCAGCCATGGTGTGAAGAGAACCACAACCACATCAACAACCCAAAAACATCAAGAGAAACAAGAAATAGCTTAATGAAGACAGAAACCCCTCCATACCTCTTTTATTCCTCACTCAAATGAAACGAAAATGGTGTTGTTGAATAGCTTTTGCTCTCCCGAACAATATATCTAAATTTAATCGGCAGAAAACTTGATTTGGTTGTCTAGATTTTAGAGAGAAGGTGGAGAGTTTGTAGAGAGAAGCTAGAGGAAAATGAAGAACTTGGTGGAGAAGAAAAGGAAAATGAGACAATGCACTCTTGCACACATAATAAGAAGAGAGGCAAAAGTAACAATTTGAAAAATCCCCCCCTTGTCAACAACATTAAATACCAAAAATACCCTTTTTGAATTTCTGAAACATTATTGCCCCAGAACAGAGTTTTCCATAAGAAAATGTAAATAATTACAAAAAAGTGTTTACAAAGTTCTGAGAAAATTCATGGGTAGTCCACATAGTCCAAACGGTGTTAGGAAATTTTATGAAGTCCAAATTCTCTCAAAAAGATATTTTCTACATTTAAATACTCTGCTGCCCAATTTTTCGATTTTCTCAACATTAAATCACTAAAAATGCTTCCCAGGTAGTTATGACTTTATGAAAATTCAGGGATGATCCTCATAACATATGAATAATCAAAGCCCTGACTCTAGTTTTCAAAAAATGCATCCCAAAATTTTTATAAAACTCAAAACAGCCACATTCATAGATTCAACGACATTTAAAAATAATTTTAAAAAATATAGTTCCAGTGCTCAGAAAAATCTGAAAGAAATTACCATGATATCCGTACGTACTAAAACATCGGAAAATGTCTTTACATTACAAAAATCATGCACGAAAATATTTTCGAAAAATAAAAAAAATAGCTTCAGCATAGAAGTGACAACCAACACATTTCAACATTTTCTAGTGCTTCTGAGGCAGCCATGGTGTGAAGAGACCCACAACCACATCAACAGCCCAAAAACATCAAGAGAAACAAGAAACAGCTTAATGAAGACAGAAACCCCTCCATACCTCTTTGGTTCCTCACTCAAATGAAACAAAAATGGTGTTGTTGAATAGCTCTTGCTCTCCCCAACAATATATCTAAATTTAATCAGCAGAAAACTTGATTTGCTTGTCTAGATTTTAGAGAGAAGGTGGAGAGTTTGTAGAGAGAAGCTAGAGGAAAATGAAGAACTTGGTGGAGAAGAAAAGGAAAATGAGAGAAAGCCCTCTTGCACACATAATAGGAAGAGAGAGGAAAGTAACAATTTGAAAAATCCCCCCTTGTCCCACAACATTAAATACCGAAAATACCCTTTTTGAATTTCTAAAACATTATTGCCCCAGAACAGAGTTTTCCATAAGAAAATGTACATAATTACAAAAAAGTGTTTACAAAGTTCTGAGAAAATTCATGGGTAGTCTACATAGTCCAAATAGTGTTAAGAAATTTTATGAAGTCCAAATTCTCTCAAAAAGATATTTTCTACATTTAAATACCCTGCTGCCCAGTTTTTCGGTTTTGTCAACATTAAATCACTAAAAATGCTTCCCAGGTAGTTCTGACTTTATAAAAATTTAGGGATGATCGTCATAACATACAAATCGAAGCCCTGGCTCCAGTTTTCAAAAAACGCAACCCAAAATTTTTATAAAATTCAAAACAACAACGTTCACAAATTCAACAACATTTAAAAATAATTTTAAAAAAAATAGTTTCAGTGCTCAGAAAAATCTGAAAAAATTGTCATGATATCCGGAGGTACTAAAACATTGGAAAATGTCTTTAGATTACAAAAAATCATGCACGAAAATATTTTCAAAAAATAAAAAAACAGCTTCAGCATAAAAGTGACAACCAACACATTTCAACATTTTCAAGTGCTCTTGAGACACCCATGGTGCCAAGAGATCCACAACCACATCAACAGCCCAAAAACTTCTAGGGAAACAAGAAATAGCTTAGGGAAGATAGAAAACCCTCCATACCTCTTTGGTTCCTCACTCAAATGAAATGAAAATGGTGTTGTTGAAGAGCTCTTGCTCTCCCCAACAATATATCTAAATTTAATCGGTAGAAAAATTGATTTGGTTGTCTAGATTTTAGAGAGAAGGTGGGGAGTTTGTAGAGAGAAGCTAGAGGAAATTGAAGAACTTGGTGGAAAAGAAAAGGAAAATGAGAGAGAAAGCACTCTTGCACACATAATAGGAAGAGAGAGGAAAGTAACAATTTGAAAAATCCCCCCTATATAGATATATATAAAGGGAGAGAGAGAAAACTGATTTGTAAATTATTTTTTAACATAGTCATGTGACCAGGCTGATCCAAGGGTGAGACCAATAAAGCTCTTTTTTTTTAAAAAAAAAGAAAAAGAAAAAGTGCAAAGACATTTCAATAAGGACTGCAATTCTAATTAGGTTGCCATCCAGCCCTCATCTATCATTTGCAACACATAATAATATCATTAACTTTAAAAAGAATACAAAAAACATGGGGGGGGGGGGGGGGGGGGGGGGGGGGAACATAGACCAAACCCATGTAAATTATGTAAATCTAAAATTTGGAAGAGTATGTCTATTCTGAAAGAAGTCCTCCTCCCTAATGAAAATAGGGATTGAATCCGATCAAACCATACCATGTATATTAACTGGTTTTTGTACTCGTGCCATGCACGGACTATTGTTTTAGTCATTATTATGTATATGATAAAATAAAATAAATTTTAAATTATAAATATATAATATATATAAATAAATATAAAAATATAAATAAATTAATTAAATAGTTTCTAAATTTTAAAACAATATGTACATAGATAATACTCTTTGTGATCCTTATTATAATTTAAACTTGTTTCAACTTGCACTTTTATTTTATAGCTTAATAGTAGTTATTATTATTCAATCAAAGAATCAAAGTGAATTACATCTTTTGCAATAAGTTGTTTAAAAATATAGTAATATTATAATTATAACAATAACAAAATAGTAATATTTCAAATGCAACCAAATAATTATAGACAATAATCTTCAGCTATCGCATATAGCAACTTGTCCTCACATTAGATATCTAAATTTTCTTGTTTTACCTATTTTGAAATAATAATCCTTGTAATCCAATCGCAATCATGGTCCCTATATTACCCTTTTTTTTTAGAAATCTTGATTCAAACAAGGTCCTTATGACAACTAATGCCCAAACACATTCTTCATTCTTTGAATATATATATATATATATATATATATATATATATATATATATATATATATTACATATAGCAATATTTTAGCCAAAATGATTGTTTGGAAGCAAAGAGACCATAATATAAATATTAAATAAGAAAATCTAAAGATTAAAACTGGTCACAAATTTAAACACAAAAAAAAAATAGAAATTATTTTTTTCATTTTAAGAGAATTTTTCTCCATCAAAATTAATTATTGATAATAATGAGTCTGTTTCAATGAAAAAAAAATTGTTTATAAGCATGCAAAAAAAAAATATTAACATTTCCAACATGCAAAAATTAAAATTATGTATCTTTATTGTGAATTTACAAGAAGTGTTTATAAGTATTGTTATAATTTTTTTTTAGAAGTTAAATTATTAAAATATAAGATTACTAATTTCCAGAAAAAATAAATTTAAAAATATAGTAGAACTACTAATTTTGCAACAATTTCTAATGAATTTCTCTCTTCACACGTTATCTAACTTTTAACCTACCATTATTCTCTTCAAAGTTCACACATTCTTCATTTATTTACACTATTTCTTTGCTTCCTATTGATTTCCAATTTTTCAGTATTCTCTTACACTTTTTCTCCTTCTCTTCTCTTTCTTCATACTGCTCCTTCAACCATACTACCTATATCGGTTCGTTCCAAATGCTTCACCCTCTTTTTAACTTTATTTATTTATATTTTTCATGTTCAACAAATATAACTTTTGAACCTTCTTTATTAAAATTTGGTCGTTCCCTTGCTTTCCTCAACCCATGAATACAAATAACTCAACTTCATCATGTTAAAGGTATGAAATTACAATGTTATTGTTATATATATAATCGATCATATTCATTTTGCTACCAAAATTTTATGTTTTCATATAAATGAATTAATCCTATGTTTTCATAAATTTCCCTAATTGATTTAATAAAAAAAGTTTATCCCCATGAATTTTATTTTATATATAATATAATTTGTATATTTTTATATTAATAAATTAATATAGTAGATAAATTAATAAATTTACATATAACAGCAACATATAAGAGAAATTTTAAATTTATAAAAGTAAAAGTAAATCTTCCATAATTTCCATCGGTGAAAAGATAATAAATAAGAAATGGATGATGTTAATGTGTTTCAAATAAAGTGTTCATCCCGGTGAATAAGTTTAAATTTCCCTCCTTACTTTCATTAAAAAAATATATTCATTCCCAATAAAGACTTAATTGCAGATTTTACCACCAAATTTTCATTATTTTGCAAATTTTACCACTCAAGTATTATTTTCGCGAATTTTACCATCCAAGTATTTTTTTACGAATTTTATCACTCAATTTTCATCATTTTGCAAATTTTACCACTTAAGTTTTCAATTTTTGCGCATTTTACCATCACATTCATTACAAAACAACGTCGTTTTGTGTTTTCTTTAACTTTTTTTTGTAAGACATCAACGGTGGTAAAATGTGCAAATATTGGAAACTTAAGTGGTAAAATTTGCAAAATGATGAAAATTGAGTGGTAAAATTCGCAAAATAATGAAAATTAGGTGGTAAAATTTGCAATTAAGCCTATTTTGTATTTAATTTCTATATCAATAAATTTACATATATAAAAGAACATTTAAATTTACACAGTAAAAAGAAAATATTGAATGTTTTATTTTATCTACTACAAAAGCGAGTTTACACATTCTTAGATAGTTTAATAAAATAAAAATATTCTTAATGTATTTGAAATCTAAGACTCTCAACATGGTAGAGTATCACAATTTAACAAAGCTAGTTAAAGAATATTAATTGAGTAAAATTTAACAATAAAAGTAGTATCACAATATGACCCAAATTTTTTGAATAATGTTCCTGCAATGAAATGGAAATATTCTCAATTGTAAATGTTATAATAATATAGATATAGACTTAGGAAGTTTCCTACCGAAACAATATGAAAAATGTCCCATGAGAGTGAAATTTAATTTTTACAAAGTAAATAAATATGACAATACGTAACATACATCAGTTGCATAAATTAAGATATCAAATTCACAATCGTGATAATAATCCTGTCGGTGGATGCCACAAACTTGGTGAAAAAAAAAAAAAAAGAACCAATGCTCACACTGCAAGTATGCATCCCCTACTTCTTCATCTACTATATGCAGACACCTAACAATACAATTTTTTTTTTTTAAGAAAAACAATACAAAATTTAATGATGTACTCATGGTAATAGTCAAATGAAGCATAACAGATAAATCTAGGATCACCAACCCAGGTATGTCTTCATGCCTAGACCTCTTTCGCTTATTTTGAAAAAGAAGTGAACATAAAAGTTAGTTGGCAGAAAATTTTTACTTATAAAAATTGAGCATAATTTATTGTGTCTTTGGACATTCACCACCTCGTAAGGAAATTTAACTTGTTATCACGCACGATATGGTTTGAGTCACAAGATGTTTGAGAGAAAGATAAAATTTACATTAAATCTTTCGGTTGAACATTTACAAATAAGTTTAATTTATACCTTATCACTGAAAGAGACCACTACAACATTATGGAAAAAATGTCCATTGGTGTCTTACATAGAATTTGCCATGGATTAAGTAGTTTAACAATGATGCAAGAAGGGTCAATAGGTGAAATATAAACAATATATGAACATTGTCATATTTATGCACACAAATGGAATATCAGTGTCAAAAACAATACATAATTTCACCCAGTGTTTTAAGAACCGGACCAGACCGGCCGGTCCGATCGGTTCGACCGAAACCCGGTGGCTTAACCGGTTCGATAAAAGGATCGGTTATGCATCTGACCCGGTACGACCCGGGTTGAACCGGTCGGTTTTTGAAAAAAACCGGTGACTCGGGTTGAACCGGGTTGAACCGAGTTGTGATATGATTTTTTTTTTGAAAAAAAAGTGCTGAAATGACGTGTTTCAACTTTTTTTTATATTTTTTTTTTTGTATATGAAACTTATTTATGGACTTGTATTGTCATGATTATTGATTGTTATTTCTTATTTGGAATATTAGGTACTTTATAATGACAATAATTTAAAATTTGAAGTGTTAAATGATTAAATTATGTTAGCTATATTATATTTTTTTTATTTTTTAATATATATCGAGTCAAACCGGTCCGACCAGTGACCCACCAGTCCGACCAATGACCCATTAACCCAGTACCTCGACCGGTTCGATGACCGGTCCAGTTCTTAAAACACTGATTTCACCTAGTCTAGTAAGTTTTCATCAGCAAACTTATCACCACAAACTTGCTTTAACTCATGAGTCGTTGAACCATATTAATTTTAGATGTTCCACTGCTAATGGAAAGCATTAACATGTCAAGTATAAATTTAAAAAAATATAGAATAAAATAGACCATATGAAATCAACATTAAAACAATTAACCAATAAAGCTTGTCAAAAAAAAAATGTAATGCAAAAATAAGAGAAAAAGATTCTCCTAGGATTATTGGCTTATGGAGCATAAAATAAATGACAGAATTATTAAAATTAAAAAAAATGCCTTTTCCAAAAATGTCATCCTATTTGAGGGACGCACTCCATACACCTTATTTTTCAGATGGAGACGGATGATTTTGTGCGATCATTGGAGATGGAATGGGATGGCTACAACAAGCGCTAAGTATGTGGATGGACTTATTCGAGGAATTGAATTTTATTGAGTACTGCTCTGAGTCTTAGTCCTTTTCTTGTAAACAAAAAAGGAGGGTAGAGTAGGTTGTATCATTCTCTTGTATGTGACTCGGTTGTGTTATGTACTCAATTTCAAAGATGTGAACATGTATTTGTATTTGTAAAGTATAATTTCTTAATGATGGAAATTGAGGATTTTCAAATGGAATTTTATTGCATCCTTAATGGTTTATTGGAAATAGAGTATTTTATAAATTAAGTTTTATTAGGAATGGTATTTCGTTAACGGGCGTATTTATGTTGAATGCATCAAAGACGAGTTTCATTTTTGAGTTTCAAGTAATGACGTTTTAAAGCAAAGACCAAAAGTTATTTATGATTTTGAAAGGATGTTAGACAAATTGTATTTAATTGATTCCATAATATAGAAAATAAAATCAGAGAAATTGTAATAGTAATTAAGGGTGTTACACATAGAAAAGTAAGAAAAAATTGTACCTTGAAGTTCTCAAATAAAGGAAAGGAGAGACCTCAAACCTGAATATGATAAATAGAGGAAAGGAGGCAAAAGAAAAAAAAATGAAACTCACCTCTCATTCTCTCTATTAGCATTCTCTCTTTCTCTTATGTATACATGTATATTTGCAGCATTAAATTTTATATATCACAACAGATTAAGTTCATACTTAAATATGTATAAGTCATGGCGAGGATCAATTTTTTTATAGTCCAGCAATAAGCCTCCAAAACTGAATCCAAATACAGTTGAAAGCAAATACATTAAAGTATGATAATTAGTTTCAGTTAGTAATTGAAAGTTCATATTAATTTTAAACACATGGAGATTAGATAATCTTGAAAAGCCAAAGAGGACTCTGTACAAATCTCCATAAAAAGGGCAAGTATTATAACAGGAAAAACAGACACCAAGAAACAAATCCATCACCTGTTCACATAATTTCAACACAAAATATTGCTTAAAAAAGACACGTTGAAAAAAGTAATGGAAAATTGAATTGGCCTATAATGCTACAAATAAACACATGTTCAAGAACTTACCCAAGCCTATTTAACATTGCATACCAACTAACTATTTCCTTGCCGGGGTTCCTGTAAAGAGAGAATCCATCAGTGCAAGACACATTGCAATTTGGGTTAATGCCCCAAAAAACACACCACATACAGAGCTATAAATGCAAGTTGGATTTAATTTAACTGAAAAGACATTTATTAAAAAATATAATGATCTCAAACTATAAAGGAACAAAATTGTCGATATTAACTAATATACCTCAGCCACATAAAGAGCTACAACAGGTGATGATTAAAATTAGCAGGAACTTCAAAAAGAAACAATTTCAAATAAAACACCTGTACAATAGCAAATGAGGGTTATCTTGCAAGCAACAACAACTCCACCAATTTCATATTCCAATATTATGGTTCAACCAATCAATGAGGCAACTTTGATCCTCATGAAAAATCATAAAAAAAAAAGAAAAGAACTATAGATCGATACATAAATTTTAAATCATAAAATGTTATGAAAAATGCAATCACCTTTTCTTGTTGCAATCTTGCTATAATAGATTTTGTCCACTTACCTTTTCTCATTTTCTTGCTGCAATCATCTTTCTTCAATCTAATAACAATGAATTTTTGATAAAATCAGTAGAAAATATGAAGTAACATATACATAAAACATGAACAATTGTTCGTCGAAGTCGTAAGATGAATTCCATTAATAAAAAAGAATGAAGAAATAATTATATAAACAATAGATTCAAAGCAAAAATGGGACTTACAGCTACAACCCACAAACACTTTTAGATTCAGTGAACTTTGCTCAGGCAACACCAATTCACACTCGTAAAATCTGTGAACCCAATTCCCTTCTCCCACGTGCTCACCAAATAATTCAATAATTTTATAATTAATAATTAATCAAAACTTTGAGAAAAGAAAATAATTGAAACAATACATAAATATTTGAATTTAAAAGAAAGAAATACATCATACCTCTATCTTCTATATAAAATCAAAATGACCGATTGCAATCCTGCACAAACAGTGAACTCAATTCCCTTTGCCAATATGCAATCCAGATGATGCCTTTGTCAACGACGAGAAGCCTCCTGACTCTGGCCAGATAAATGAGTAACCCATGGTTTGGTAAAGGTAGTTTAAAAAATAATATTGGGGAAACGTACAAACAAATATAGGAAGCATTGTAGCCAGTTAATTTTTTTTCTTTTCCAAATGGTGGTCTAAAGAGACCGAAAACGGCGTCGGCATTTTCAATTATCACACGTAGCCCCCCTACCTGTAAAAAGGAGAAGAAATGTTGAGAAAAGGAAATAAAAAATCAGAAACAGAGAATGAACCATCGGAAATGGAGGCGCCACCTACAATGGTCGGTGGATCTCAACATTGCCATAATAGTAGGAGAAGATTAGGTTTCAGCATTGTCAAAACACTCACAGAAGAAGAAGAAGAATTAGGGAAGAAGAGAAAGAAGAAGAGAAGATGAAACGTGAAATTGGAAAGTGGAGAGAGAGAACGTATGATGTAAATGAAGAGAGAGACCAATCTTGGGTAATTGAAAGGGTGGAGACAATACATTAATTATATTTTTATGGAAACTCACAAATTAGTCAAATTCAAATTTTTAATAAATAGATACCAATCAGAATTTTAAAAAATAATTTGAAATTATTTAATTTGAAAATTTTGAATTTTTTCTATTTTAAGAAAGGGGTAGAAGAGTGTCTTAGAAGCCATTGCATCTAAGAATGACACTTGGCAAAACTTTCCTCTAAATGCACTTGCAAATGCATAGTATATTGATTATTTAGGTTACTTGAAATCTAGGTCATCATTCTTTCATCCTAAAACAACAACACTCTAACCCATGTTCATGGTGCAAACAAATGCTCAACTATCCCTCACTGAAGTACGGGATGAAAATCAGGGGCTTAAGCTGACATACTACATCAATTATTAAAGGAACTGATGTAGTATGTTATATTTTACATTGGTTCTAATATAACCGGTGTAGTGTGTGAGCTTTTAATTTAAAAAATTCCATTGGTTCATTATCTACATTGGTCCTTTTAGAATCGATGTACAAAATGCAATGTACAAAATAATTTATGTACGTAGTAGTGAAACCCTCTTCGAGTTTCATATAACATACCGTTAAAGACAAATAAGCAATCAATATAATAACATTGGGGAAAAAGAGATTCACTCCACAATAAAGTTCAACAATCAAATAATTTGATAAGGTTAAAATAATAAATAATATAATTATTATAAAAATTAACAATTTTACCATATTATGTATTATTAATTTTAAAATATTTTTTATTAATATATACTATAGATTTTCAATATTAACATAAAAATAAATTATAAAGATAATAAAAAAAATTATGCAGATATTTTGCATAATTTTACAATAGTGTGTAAATTATAAAATATTTAAAAATATTACAAAACTAAAATTATTAATTTTTACAAAAATGCTAAATAATACAAAAACAAAATTCATAAGATAATCTTATTGGTGTTTGAATTTTCTCTCTCTTGCTAATTAAATCTAACCCTTACCTTGATTAATCAATACTATCTTTTGATTGGTTAAAGTTTTTTTTGTGCAGATTCTTACTCAAATTTTATGTAACAAATAGCACAACTGTTATTTTTACCAATGCACCACTGGGATACCAAGTCTAGTTAAAACTTTAATTTAGACTTAACATGCATATTTTTATTTTTTTTAAAACAGTTTTTATCATTTTTAAAATAAAAAAGAGACAAAAATTCAATATCTACACAAGTATCCCTCATCCTCTCGAGACATTACTATTAGGGGGCGTTTGTTTCACGGAATCATTTTTCATTCCCGGTAATCACATCCCCAGGAATATTGTAGCTAAGAATGTTATTCCTTGGCATATATTAAAATATGTTTGATTAACTTTTAACACTCCTAGGAATATTTTTAAAGTTTTAAAAATTGAAAAATAAAAGTAAAAATGGAAGTTATAGTGGAATTAGAAAATAACTTCTCACATTCCCATGGGAATGTAACTTTCCCACCCCATTAGCATGGGAATAAAAGTTGTATAGACACGAGAATGTAACTTTCCCGTGAATAGAAGATACCTGAGAATATTTTCTAATAACCTCTTAACAAACATGAGAATAAATATTCACACCTTCATATTCCCAGGAATGCAAGATGATTCGGTGAAACAAACGTCCCCTTAACTTTATATGGCCCGTCATAACGATGGAGCAAGAATCGTGGCAATTAAACTCATCTATTCAAAAGTTTCCACTTTTTTTCTTTTCAGGTGAAAAGTCATCTTCAAAGTGATCGAATGACACAGCGTAAACATTTAAGCTCTATGGAATATATGGTTGTATAGAAATAACATTATTTTCGAGGGTGACAATGTGAATGCAGTTGACGTGATGAACCTCAAGGTTAAAGGTTTCAACTTTTCCTTTTTTTAATGGTCCTTGAACCCTCTGATATGTATTAAAGCCTTGTATTAAGTTTGAACTTTACATGGGCTGGTAATTAAAAAAAAAAAAAAAACAATTAAGCTCTAGCAATTGGGGGCTGTACATTCTCTCCTGGTTGTTAGAGATCCTTCGGGAAGATATATCAATCAAGACAACAGTAAACTTAGAATATGGCTGCGTTTGCTGCAGATCATTGCCAAATTCTTGTTGTTACGAGTAAAGAAAAGATCAATGGCAGAAAATAATTGTAGTTAATGGTCTATGCATACTGCTACAAAGACAAGCTTTTGCGCGTTAGGTTCCTCTCTCTCTTTTCTGTTTTGTTTCATGGGAATGTCTATATATCAGGAGGCGTGTATATATATATGTTTTTCAGTCTTAGTATATTGTTGTTGTAATATATAGCTGGACGTGGAGTTATGTAAATGCATAGTATGTACTCTCTTCCTTTAAGTTGAGTCTTACATGAAACACGGTGTTATTGTAATAAAAATGCCAAAATTCGTGGAAGGCTTTTTCAGAAAGACAAAAAGGTAAGAGAAAATCTTGCATTTAATTTGATGCCTCTTATGTTCAATGATGTGCATTTAAATGCTATGAAAAATTAAATTAACAGTGCTTTAAAATGTTTCCTAGCATTAATTATTTAAATTTGCGAAGTCCACATGATGACACTTAATTACTAAAGTGCATTGTTAGTTGCTATAATTACTTACTTTTCAAGTAGTTTTTAAGGCAATTATCTATCTTTTTCTCTCATTTGGAGTGTTGTTTTACTCAATTTCTGTTAATTTTGCAATGTAGTTAGAATTTCTTTAGTTTCTCTAGTTTTATGGTTATATCTAAGTGTTTTTGCCCCACTTTTTGTAGGAATTGGAGATTGAAGTTAAAGAACATGTTTTGGAGCTGCATTCTGAGCTTTGGAAGCAGTGGAAGGTCATTTGCAAGAGAAATCTGTTGAAGTGCAGAATTTTCAAATCAGCCAAGCCAAAATCCCTGGCTGAGCCAAATGTCACTTAAGAGCAATTCTGCACATGTATATAAGGACTGACCTTCAGAAGTTTTGGGGGCTTGGACATTTTTTCAGAAGCAAACTTTGTAGCTCGTTTTGTACTGTTGTAGTGGAGAGAAAAGCTCTCTCTTTAGTTCTTAGTTTTCTCTTCATCTCCTTCCCCTCCATGTGTAAATTCCAGCTGCTCACACCCATGAGTGGCTGAGTTCTGTAGTTGTTAGGGGTTAGATGTAACCATTCTCAAAACTCTCTTGTATCTTTTGATATTATCTATATATATTATGCATATTTGTGTTTAAAGTTAGTATTTTGCTTCTTTTCTTAAAGCTTGTTGTGGCTTGATCACCCATAGCATGATCCTGGGACATGACTGTTGTTGGGAAACACTTTCGTTGTCTAGAACTGAAGCAATATACCTCATGAACTTCGTGTCTAGGAATGGAACTTAGTTCATGGGTTATCTTGTGGTCTCTAGACTTAAAGCTAGTTGCTTCGTTAAGTTGTTGAGGAATCAAGGCTTGGGGGAGTAATCTAAGACTCCCTGCACCTAAGGAATTAGGCTGAGAATGTTTTTATTGACTGATTTTAACTTTTAAATGCAAATAGAATGTATATTGTGTGCATGCAAGAAGAGAGTAGAGAATGGTGAGATCTAACCCCTGCAACATCTTCATCTATCTGTTTTAACCTCTGTCTACTACTGTGTTTTATCTTAAAAATCACAAAAATATCTTCTTTATTTCTGTCATGCACTAAATCTGTTATGAAATCCCACAAAACCAACCAAAGTTTGTGTTTTTATTGCTTTCTTGTGAAAACCAATTTAGTCTAGTTAGTATTTATGTGAACATTGCCTATTTTAAGCAAATCCCTTGGGAAAACAATACTTGGACTTATCCATTTACTACTTGTACGACTGGTGCACTTGCCAGATTTGCCAACAAGTTTTTGGCGCCGTTGCCGGGGATTTGCATCTGAATATTAGGCAACTTCACATTCATATTATCTTAGGCTTTATTCTTTATTCTTTTATTCTTTGCATTTTTATTTCTGTTGTGGTTGTTGTTTCTTGTGCTAACTTTCTGTTCTAGTGTTCTGTTCTTTTTCTCTGTTTATGCACACAAGAAGTTCAGCTGATCCCTTGTATTTCGACCCGGAGATTGAGAGGACAGCAAGACTTACCAACAGCTGGACAAGGAAGAAGAAGGCTCTAGAAAGACTTGCTAGCCAAGAACCACTATCTCCTGTTTCACCAGATCTGTCTTTGACATCCATTCCTGAAGAAGAAGATTTTATAATGGCAGAAGAAGGAGAAGTGAATCAACCAAGGTGTACTTTGAATGATTATTGTGCCAACACAGGGCTGAGATTCTTCAACACCATTGCCAGACCAGAGGTGCAGGCTCACAATGTTGAAATGAAGGCATCTCTCATCCACTTGATTCAGCAAAACAAGTTCCATGGTCTTGACCATGAAGACCCTTATGCTCATTTGACTACTTTTGTTGATATCTGCAACACTGTGAAGCTACATCAAGTTAATGATGATTATATCCGGATCAGTCTCTTTCCATTCTCTCTTGATGGAAAGGCAAATGATTGGTACAGAGCCATTCCTCCTAACACTCCCTTGACTTGGGATGAGCTGGTTGACAGATTTTTGAACCGTTTCTTTCCTCAATCTAAGATCAACCAGAGGAAGACAACTATCTCCACTTTCACTCAAGGAGCTGATGAACCCTTGTGTGAAGCATGGGAGAGATTCAATGGCCTGTTAAGGAAATGTCCAGCACATGGTTTCAATGAGGCAGCTCAAATCAACACCTTCTTAGCTGGACTTAGACCTCAAACCAAGCTTATGCTTGATGCTTCAGCTGGAAGCAAAATCATGTACAAGACACCGGATGAGGCTAAGGAAATTATTGAAAATATGGCCTCTAATGACTATGAGGTGCAGCATGACAGAACTCTCGTGCAAGTGCAGAAGAGAGGAGTTATGGAATTAAATTCTCAGGATGCCCTCCTAGCTCAAAATAAGCTTCTCACGCAGCAACTTGATGCACTCACCAAGCAACTTGCTAAGATGCCTCAACAACTCCAGGGCTTACAAGCTATTCAGTCCAACACTCAACAAGTTCTTTGCTGTGAACTTTGTGGAGGTGGTCATTCAAGTGGCCAATGCATCATGCCACCAAATTCCCAAGAAGAAATTAATTATATGGGGAACCAAAACCGGCAAGGCAATTCTTATGCTCAACCTTTCAATCAAGGTTGGAGAAACAACAATGCTGGTTGGAAGCAAGAAGCTGGTCCTTCGAATAGACCTCCTTACCAAAGTCATCAACAATACCAACCTCTTCATCAAGACCGTGTTTCTAAGTTGGAGGACACTCTCAATCAATTCATGCAAGTCTCTCTAACCAACCAAAAGAACACGGATTCTTCTATCAAAAATATTGAAGTGCAGATGGGACAATTTGCTAAAGATTTGGCAGAACTTAAAAGTGGAGCATTTACAGCCAACACTCAAGCAAATCCCAAGGAGCAATGCAAGGCTATAACTACAAGGAGAGGTACAATTGTGGGAGATTTGAGTAGAGAGAAAAGGGAGCAAAAGGTAGTTGTGGAGGATGTAAAAGATGATGAGGAAGAAAAAAAATGAGCTGAGTGAAAAAGAATTGAGTGAGAGTGAGAAAATCAGTGAGAAAAATGCAGAGAAAAGTGAAATCAGTGAGGCGGCTGAGCCAAAAATGACTAAACACCAGAGGGTGCGAGAAGAGAAGAAGAAGAAGGAGTCAAATTCTGTTCCTCCACAAGGGTTACCCTATCCTCATGTGCCAACAAGGAAGGACAGAGAAAGGCAGTTTGCACGTTTCCTAGACATCTTCAAGAGATTGTAAATCAATCTACCTTTCTCTGAGGCACTTGAGCAAATTCCAACTTATGCCAAGTTCATGAAGGAACTCCTCACCAAGAAGAAAAAGTACATTGAGAAAGATACAATTGAATTAGAAGCTGGATGCAGTGCTATAATTCAAAAGCCATTGCCCTTCAAGCACAAAGATCCTGGTAGCTTTACCATTCCCTGCACCATTGGAAATCTGTCCATTGGAAAAGCTTTGTTGGATTTGGGAGCAAGCATCAATCTTATGCCACTGTCCATGCTTAGCAAAGTGGGAGATGTAGAAATCAAGCCTACAAGGATGACACTTCAACTAGCAGACCGTACCATTAAGCTTCCATATGGAGTTGTTGAAGATTTGCTAGTAAAGGTGGACAAATTTATATTCCCAGCTGACTTTGTAATTATGGATATGGAAGAGGATGCTGAAGTTCCTCTCATTTTGGGGAGGCCATTCATGATGACAACCCGTGCCTTGATTGATGTTAGTGATGGCAAATTCAAGATGAGGGTGCAAGATGAAGAAGTCACTTTCAACGTGTTTGAAGCTATGCAGCGCCCTAGTGAAGATAAATCATGCTTTAGAGTGGATGTTCTTGATGAAATCTACACCACCTCTAGAAAGCAAGTACCTAGTTCCTCTCCTCTTGAGAAAGCTTTAATTGATGCATTTGAGTTACTTAATGAGGAGGAAGAAAAGGAAATTGAGGAATGCTTGAAAAGCCTTGATACTTTGAAGGAAATTCCTCCAAATGAAGAAATTGTTGAAAATTTAAAGAAAGATGAGAAGGTGGAGGAAACCAAGCCTGAATTGAAGGTGCTGCCTCCACATTTAAAGTATGTGTTCCTTGAAGAAAATGGTGGCAAACCAGTCATCATTAGCAATTCCTTGTCTGCTGCAGAGGAAGAAAAATTGATTGAGGTTTTGAAAGCTAACAAAGGAGCCATTGGATGGTCTATCTCTGATCTCAAGGGGATAAGTCCTTCTTATTGCATGCATAGGATCTTCATGAAGGATGATTTTAAACCAGTGGCTCAACCTCAAAGAAGACTTAATCCTGTGATGAAGGAAGAAGTGAGAAAGGAAGTCTTAAAGCTCTTGGAAGCTGGATTGATCTACCCTATATCCGACAGTGCATGGGTGAGCCCTGTGCAAGTTGTTCCTAAAAAGGGTGGCATGACAGTGATCCGTAATGAGAAGAATGAATTAATTCCTACAAGAACTGTCACGGGATGGAGGATGTGCATAGATTATAGAAAGCTCAACAAAGCAACAAGGAAGGATCATTTCCCCATTCCTTTTATGGATCAAATGTTGGAGAGACTGGCTGGTCAAGCTTTCTATTGCTTTTTGGATGGTTACTCAGGCTATAATCAAATTGCAATGGATCCTCAAGACCAAGAGAAGACAGCATTCACTTGTCCTTTTGGAGTTTTCGCATATAGGAAGATGCCATTTGGGCTATGCAATGCACCTGCCACTTTCCAAAGGTGTATGCTAGCTATCTTCTCGGATTTGGTGGAGAAATGCATAGAAGTCTTCATGGATGACTTTTCTATTTTTGGTGGATCATTTGAATTGTGCTTGTCCAACTTGGAAACTGTTTTGAAGAGGTGTGCTGAGACAAATCTCATTCTTAATTGGGAGAAATGCCATTTTATGGTGACCGAGGGAATTGTTCTTGGCCACAAAATTTCAGCAAGAGGAATTGAAGTTGACAAAGCCAAAGTAGATGTCATTGAAAAGCTTCCACCACCAGCAAATGTGAAAGGAATTCGAAGCTTCCTCGGGCATGCTAGATTCTACAGGCGCTTCATTAAAGATTTCTCCAAAATTGCCAAACCGTTGAGCAATCTACTGAACAAGGACACACAATTTAATTTCGATGCTGAATGTTTAAATGCCTTTAAATTTTTGAAGTCTAGTTTAGTCTCTGCTCCTATACTCACTCCACCTAATTGGAAAATTGATTTTGAACTCATGTGTGATGCTAGTGATTATGCAGTAGGGGCTGTCCTAGGCCAGAGAAAGAACAGAATTTTCCATCCCATACATTATGCTAGCAAGGTGCTCAATGAACACCAAGTGAATTATGCAACAACTGAAAAAGAGTTGCTAGCAATAGTGTATGCCTTGGAAAAGTTTCGTTCTTATTTAATTGGTTCCAAAGTAGTTGTGTACACTGATCATGCTGCAATTAAATTCTTGCTGTCCAAACCCGATTCCAAGCCTAGACTCATTCGTTGGGTTTTGTTGCTGCAGGAATTTGATCTTGAAATTAAGGACAAGAAAGGAAGTGAAAACCAAGTTGCTGATCACTTGTCACGACTTGTGAATGATGAGGTGACCACTCTTGAGAAAGAAATTCTGGATGAGTTTCCTGATGAGAAATTGCTTGTGGTGCAAGAAAGGCCATGGTTTGCGGATATGGCTAACTATAAAGCTGGTGGAATCATTCCAGCAGATATGAATTGGCACCAAAGAAAGAAATTTTTCAAGGATTCTCGACTTTATGTGTGGGATGATCCTCATTTATTCAAAATTGGAGCTGACAATTTACTTAGAAGGTGTGTGGCTAAGGAGGAAGCAAGGAACATCCTGTGGCACTGCCACAATTCACCTTATGGAGGGCACTACAGTGGAGAGAGGACTGCTGCAAAGGTCCTCCAGGCTGGATTCTATTGGCCTACAATTTTTAAAGATGCTCATAAGCATGTGCAAAGCTGTGATAAATGCCAAAGAACCGGAGGGATATCAAGAAGGAATGAGTTGCCACTTCAAAACATTCTTGAAGTGGAGGTCTTTGATTGCTGGGGTATAGATTTTGTTGGCCCCTTACCTTCATCCTTCTCCAATGAATACATTTTGGTGGCTGTTGACTATGTTTCAAAGTGGGTAGAAGCTGTTGCTTGCCCCAAAAGTGACTCCAAAACAGTCATTAAATTTCTCAAGAAGAATATCTTCTCTCGGTTTGGTGTTCCTAGAGTTTTAATCAGTGATGGAGGCCCCCATTTTTGCAATGCACAATTGAAGAAAGTCTTGGAGCATTATAGAGTCAAACATAAAGTAGCTTCTCCTTACCATCCTCAAACCAATGGTCAAGCTGAGGTTTCTAATAGAGAAATCAAGAGGATTCTTGAGAAGACAGTTGCTTCTTCAAGAAAGGATTGGGCTGTAAAGCTTGATGATGCTCTATGGGCATATAGGACTGCATTCAAGACTCCAATTGGCCTATGTCCATTCCAAATGGTCTATGGAAAAGCTTGTCATCTCCCTGTGGAATTGGAGCACAAAGCTTATTGGGCTCTTAGGTTCCTTAATTTTGATCAGTCCTTGGCTAGTGAGAAGAGGAAGATCCAACTTCATGAGTTAGAGGAGATGAGACTCAATGCATATGATTCTTGAAGGCACTACAAACAGAAAGTCAAGGCCTATCATGACAAAAAGCTTGTGAAGAGAAACTTGCAGCCAAATCAAAAAGTTCTGTTGTTCAATTCAAGGCTGAAATTATTTCCAGGCAAGCTTAAGTCCAAATGGTCTGGCCCTTTCATCATTAAGGAGGTGAAGCCTCATGGTGCTGTTATTTTGGAGGATCCTTCAACAGGAAGAAACTGGACAGTCAATGGTCAGAGATTAAAGCCCTATTTGGGGGGTGAAATTGAAAGGCTGACCACAATTCTGCATCTAAGTGACCCTTGAGGTCACCAAATGTCAAGCTAATGACAGTAAAAGAGCGCTACCTGGGAGGCAACCCAGTTTTCTTACCATTTTATATCTGCATTTTGCATTTTGAATTGTTAAATTTAGTTGGTTGTGTATTCTGATTATTTAGAGTTCATGTGTTTGATCCTTGTGTGAATGTTGTGTGTAGTTTGTGGTAATTTTGTTTCTTTGTAATGTGATCATTTAGAAGCGTCATTATGTAGTTGCATATGTCCCATTTAGCTGTTACAGTGCAGTACTTAGGCTCATTTCTGCATAATTCGCATTCTGGTCATCTCTATGCAAGAATTATTGCTCTTAAGTGACTTTTGGCTCAAGCCACTGATACTGGCTCTAAGCCAAAACCACTGGAAGCAATAAATTCAATTCCATGCATTTTTGAGGCTAGCCATGTTCCATGGTTAAGCCAAAATCCACTTTGTGATCCCTGTCCAAATTCGAGCTTTCTGCCAAGCCATGCCTCAGGGCCAAGCGGTTTTCCACTTATTCAGACCCTCTGATCTTTTTCAAAATTTTCCCACGTTCCAAGACCCTTGACTTACCCCATAACGTCTCCACCTTTCCCAATCACATTTCCCTATACCCACTACTGTTACCTTTCCCTATTCACCTCTCTTCTCCACCAATCACGTCGCCTCACCCCCTTTCCCCTCCAATCAGAATTTGCTGACACTTTAATTACAGCTACCTACCTTCTCCAATCAGATTCACCTTTTCAACTTTTCCTACTCTTTCCCCAAACCATCACGTCTGCCCCTACACTCCCAACCCTTCAACTTTCCACTCAGTCCTACTCTTACAATCCCATCATACCTCTAAGCTTGCAACTTGCTTCATCCCTCAACTCAGCATCCATCACTAGGACTGTGACTCCTCCCTCTCAGTCTACTCTCCATTCCCCCCTCGAGCACCACCATTACTGTCCACGCGTGAGTTTTCTTCCGCGATTTCTGCTCCCTTGTCTACTGTCATTTTCATCCCTTTTTTGGAAAAGATCCTAGGGTCTTTTGTTTTTCATGTTTGTGCAGTTCTTTTATTTTCTTTTTATTTTTCCTCTGTTGCAACTTTTGGAAGCATATGCATTGTTTGGTTATGTTTGTGTGTCCTGATAAAACTTTGACCTTTTGTGTGTGAGTTTTCTGTTCTCTTCACTTTTCGTTGATAAAGGTCAAAGCTTTTGCTATAACCTTCTTTTCTATCTCTTATTTTGAAGTTTCCCTTGAGTGATATGTCTTTTTCGATTTCTGGTTGTTGAAAAAGTGCAATCTTTTTTATTGTTTTCTGTTGATTGTGCTTTTTTGGGATATCTTTCCTTTTTGGAGGTAGTCATGTGTTTGTTCTTTCTTTTCCCGTTTGTGTTGCTGCTCATATTTTGGGAAATCTGCTGTTGTTCCCTTTCTGTTTTTTTTTTTTGTTCCTTTTCAGTCTGTTATTGTTTTTAATGTTTGAATCTGTGTAGATCTTGTCCTTTTCATTATTTTCGAGACCACTGATGGTTCAAGTGCTGGTTTTTTGTATATTCTTCGAAGGTTCTTTTCCTATGTATTTTGGGACCACGTTTGGGTCCCTATGCTGTTGTATCTTGTTCTTTATTCGTCTGTTTTCTGCTGCTTCTGTGTGCTAAAAGGGGAGCACATGACCCTTTGTGAATTCTCTTTCTCTTTACCCAAAAAGCTCCCCTTTGTCTTTTTCTCTTTTTCTTTTTGTTTTTCTTCTTATTTGCACGTGTGTTTTTCACTACCTAAGAACTGGGACCACTGTGTCTTTCTTTGGATTTATCACGCACCAGTGCTGGAACTACATCTCTCTGCACAATTGTAAAAATATCAGATTAAGTGGAATTTGGCTAAGCCATCCTGTGAATGCTAAGCCAAATTCTCTGCACATTGCTGTGTGCATTTTCTGTTCCTGCACTTGCATGTGACGAAATATCCTTGCTGTTTTGTGGATTCTCATTTCTATATTTAGCTTTTCATCAATTCCTTTTTCTGTTTTTCTTGTCTTTTTTACGTGTTGTGTTTCAATTATGTTGTGATTTCTATTTTTCTGTTTCTTGTTTCTCATTTATGTCATTAACTGATTTAATTTCTTGTGTCTTCTGTTCTATTCTGTTTTGTTTCTGCTCTATTTTGTAGCATGGCTCCTAAGCACAAGCAACCTGCTGCTGACTCCACCTCCTCTTCCAAGAAGCAAAGAGTCACAAGGAGGGGTTCTTCTTCCCGTGCTCCTCCTCAAGCCTCGCGAGAAGATGATGAAGTGCAGGAGATTCCACCCCCACCACCGCAGCCCTAAACTCCTCGTGAGCCCCTTCAGAAGAACCGCTTCCTTGCTCCTCCTAACCAAGAGCGTTTCAAGAACAATGCCAATAGAGGTTTGATCAAGGAGTGAGAAGTGCAACTACTAGCTAGAGATTTCCAGGAGATTCAAGATGAAATCGTTCGAAGGAAGTGGCAGAAACTTACCAACTTCCCCCTCAAGATCAATGAGGAAGTGGTGCGCGAATTCTACGCGAATGCTATTCCCAGGCGCACCAGCGATCCTACCCGTAGGTCTTGGGTGAGGGGTTGCTTTGCCTACTATGATGCTCCTTCCATCAACCGGTTTCTGGCCAATGACTTCACCGACCCCAACAACCAAGACTGCGGCTTTTTCTTGATGTCTACTAGGAGAACCCCTGTCACCAACACTGCTGTGAGCAACAGCCTTTGCATTCCAGGCCACTCTTTTGTTGAAAATGACGCAGGGAAGGCCCTACGCTTCAAGAGGGCAGCTTTGAAAACCATATCTCAGATTTGGGCCTCATTCCCCTTTTCTAACATTACACCTACCACCCATACTTCAGAGCTCAGCATGTCACGAGCCTTCATGGTGTACTGCATCATGAATGACATTGACATCAACTTTGGGAGGATAATATCAAGAGAAATCCATAAATTTGTGACTGCCAAAGCTCCTACCTCTCCACCAAGGCCTCTCGGGTTTCCAGCCCTTATCACTGCATTATGTGAGAGCCAAGGAGTGAATGTCCGCCGTCCTCCCCTCCTCAACCTCCGGGAGCCACTCAACATGCGTTTCATTGACCAGCATTGCCGCAACCCCGCGGAAGTGGATGCTCCTCAACCTCCCATTCCTCCTGCAGTGGAGCCATTTAACAGATCCCAATTGGCAACTGCTTTCATTTTCCTTTTCCAGCAGCTAGTAGCAGTTCATCGCGGCCAACAAACTTTAAATTCTTCCATTTATTATTATCTAAACCCTACAGCACCACGACCTCATGGTCATCTCCATTGGCCATCACCTTTTGAGTTTGAAGCTATCATTGCATGGCCTGGGGACAGACCTCCTTTTTTGGGGGGTGCTGGAGCTGCTGATGCCCCAGAAGGTGCTGCTACTGGTGATGCAGAGGCTGGTGACCAAGGAGCAGAAGCTGCAGCTGAGGATGAGGTCGTGGCAGAGGAGGAAAGTGAAGTGGAGGAAGAAGGAACTGAAGAGGAAGAAGAGGAGTATGGCAGCTCTGAGACAGAGGAAGATGATGATGTTTGATGGGGGGATTTGTTTGTTTAATCCCCGTTTTACCAGGACAATTTAATTTTCTGCTTTTATTAATTCAGTATTTTAATTTCAGTGCATGGTTAGTACTTTGTGGGTTGCTGTTAGTTTAGTTTTTATTTTGGTAATATTGACCAAGACCTCGTTGTTTGCTGAACTTGGTACTTTTGTTGTGTTTTCATGTTTTAATGTTTATTTTGTGGTTGTTCATGGTTTTAGAAAAATTCCATCGTGCGTTATCCTTGTTTGCTCCCCGCGCTTTTTAAAGAAAAATACGTTTACGAAACCATGATTTGAATGATTTTTGTTGCTGCGCGTTTCGTTAGCATAGCTTGGATGCATGTATGTTTTTGAGAAAAGTTTCAAGCATGATTTGATTGTGAGGACAGATTTGAGAATGTTTGAGAAATGATTCTTGTGAGTTGTGTGTTGTCTCAAATGATTATGAGTGCCACCTTTGGCACCACTGTTGGTTTTGAATATTTCTCTTGTGATAATTCTTGCACATTAATAAAGAAATGATCAAGGCAAATTTTGTTTGATGATTGTAAAGCCTAGAGCCAAACAACCTTCCCTGTTTCTGTCATCCTTTTTGTGCAGCCCCTTTGAGCCTTAATTGAAATTAATTTCTGTCATGATAACCCATGAGCCTAAATGAAAAAAAAAAAATAATTCACTTTCCTTACCATTGGATAGGAGAGCAATTGCATGTGTTGGGTTTAGAATAAGTTTGGGGGAAATCTTGCATGAAATGAAGAATTTGGGAACAATTATGGGTCACTGTCATTGAACTTAAAGAAGTGTCACAGCTGTGCTTATCTTTTGTTGTGTGTAAAAAAAAAAATCTGAGAATAAGAAAAAGAAAATCAAGGAAAACAAAAAGAAATAAAAGTTGTGATACTTGTTGTAATTATAGTGGCATTTTTTTTGTGAGCTTAAAGTTGAGAAGTGCAAGGAGTTGGTATCTTTACCATTGTGAGTCAATATGAGGGATTGGGAAAATCTGAAAAATTCATTGATTGCTCTCTTTATCTCATCGTGTTTTGTCTATCTAGAAAAACCAATTTCTTTTCAAGCTTAGCCACATTTCAGCCCTTGATCAAGTCCTTGTGATCTTAATTTGTGTGCATAATTTTGTTGCATTGAGAAGGAAGGCAAAACTGATTTTGTGGTTTCCATTGTGTGTTGACTGTGAGAGAATTCAGCACCTAAACCAATTGGTGCTTGAGTGAGACACTTGAGTGAAAAGAATCAAACATTCTTGGATTTTGTCAAATTGTGATTGTTATGCTTGGTTCATTTCTTGAGAAATTAGGTACTTGCATCCTTGTTATGGTTTCAGTTTAAGGTACCATGCTTGAAATTCGAATCATTGGTTTGGTCTTTTACAATTCTTAGAAGGAAGCATGTTTTGGATTTGTTAGGATGGGATTAATCTTGATCCATGATTTCTGTTTTAGTGGTAGCTATTTTCAGCTTTATTAGTTCCTTAATTGTTGTCTTTATCTTTTGCTTGAGGACAAGCAAAACTTCAAGTTTGGGGGAGTTGTTATTTGCTATAATTACTTACTTTTCAAGTAGTTTTTAAGGCAATTATCTATCTTTTTCTCTCATTTGGAGTGTTGTTTTACTCAATTTCTGTTAATTTTGCAATGTAGTTAGAATTTCTTTAGTTTCTCTAGTTTTATGGTTATATCTAAGTGTTTTTGCCCCACTTTTTGTAGGAATTGGAGATTGAAGTTAAAGAACATGTTTTGGAGCTGCATTCTGAGCTTTGGAAGCAGTGGAAGGTCATTTGCAAGAGAAATCTGTTGAAGTGCAGAATTTTCAAATCAGCCAAGCCAAAATCCCTGGCTGAGCCAAATGTCACTTAAGAGCAATTATGCACATGTATATAAGGACTGACCTTCAGAAGTTCTGGGGGCTTGGACATTTTTTCAGAAGCAAACTCTGTAGCTCGTTTTGTACTGTTGTAGTGGAGAGAAAAGCTCTCTCTTTAGTTCTTAGTTTTCTCTTCATCTCCTTCCCCTCCATGTGTAAATTCCAGCTGCTCACACCCATGAGTGGCTGAGTTCTGTAGTTGTTAGGGGTTAGATGTAACCATTCTCAAAACTCTCTTGTATCTTTTGATATTATCTATATATATTCTACATATTTGTGTTTAAAGTTAGTATTTTGCTTCTTTTCTTAAAGCTTGTTGTGGCTTGATCACCCATAGCATGATCCTGGGACATGACTGTTGTTGGGAAACACTTTTGTTGTCTAGAACTGAAGCAATATACCTCATGAACTTCGTGTCTAGGAATGGAACTTAGTTCATGGGTTATCTTGTGGTCTCTAGACTTAAAGCTAGTTGCTTCGTTAAGTTGTTGAGGAATCAAGGCTTGGGGGAGTAATCTAAGACTCCCTGCACCTAAGGAATTAGGCTGAGAATGTTTTTATTGACTGATTTTAACTTTTAAATGCAAATAGAATGTATATTGTGTGCATGCAAGAAGAGAGTAGAGAATGGTGAGATCTAACCCCTGCAACATCTTCATCTATCTGTTTTAACCTCTGTCTACTGCTGTGTTTTATCTTAAAAATCACAAAAATATCTTCTTTATTTCTGTCATGCACTAAATCTGTTCTGGAATCCCACAAAACCAACCAAAGTTTGTGTTTTTATTGCTTTCTTGTGAAAACCAATTTAGTCTAGTTAGTATTTATGTGAACATTGCCTATTTTAAGCAAATCCCTTGGGAAAACGATACTTGGACCTATCCATTTACTACTTGTACGACTAGTGCACTTGCCAGATTCGCCAACATGCATCTCACATATGGTTCTTACAGATCATTCCAACCTGTAATATCTGTATAGTCAACGTTTCCCCTCATTATTCACTGCTTTAAATATTTTATAATTGTATAGACGTGATGTCCATATTTGTGTAATAGAAATCTATATAGAAATCCAATGCAGGAGAGTGTTAATGTACGAGGTGATGCCTTTTATATAGTATAAGATCAAAATGAAATTGCTTCTTCCTTTTATTAAACTGCAGGTCCTGTAGGATATTGCTTTAACGTATATGAGCAATAGCTGAATCTGATCCCTAGCCAGCCCAAGCTTCAATTAGGTAAAATTATTCGAGGTTAGCAATTGCTTTAATGTCATATATATCCATCATATATATCTCATTCTTTTTAGGTCAAAGATAGGTGGAAAACGAAGAAAAGAAGAATGAAATGACAAAATATCTTATCTAACTGAGAAATTGCTTGCTTATATGCTATTCTCCTCCTTCCTCTCCTTTTTGGCTAACTGCTATTTTTAATTTAGTAGTTTTTTTTTAAAATCCTTTGATTTTCTGTTTCTTTTCCCTTCCTTTTTTAATTTTTGTATTATATTATGTTTGGCAAAAGGAATTGAAATGCAGTCTGAAAGCTGAAAAATTAGCTGAAAGCTGAAAAAAACACTAGTTAGTAGCTAAAAGTTGGTAAACTGACTTATTTAATTACAAGTATTTGATAAAATTATCTCTTAAAGCAATAGATAAATGTTAAATATGTAAAAATTAAATAAATTTAGCATATGAAAATAACATAAAACAAACATAGCATCTATCGTTATCAATATTTTAAAGTATAATGTTAAAATAATAAAAAGATATTTCAAGTAATGTAATGGTTAAAATAAAAGTGTAATATAAAAAGTATTAAAAAATAATAAAAAATAAAATAAAAGAAGCCTATAATCTATCATTATCAATATCTTGTAGAATTTGTTAGCATGACAACCAAAAAAGAGGATGAACCAGAAGGGTGACAACCAACCACTGGGTCAGGTGTGCAAATGAGTTTAAGAAGAGAAACAAAAAAGAATAATAAAACTCTATCTTCCGTGTGTGTGTATAAAAGGAAATTTAATGAATATTTTAAAGATAAAGAAAGAAATAAAATATTTAAAAACTAAAAATTAGTGCTTTAAAAAATCATACTAAAAGTAGCCTCTCAAACAACGCTATAAGCTATTAAAAAATTGTTTATCAAACACTCCTACTATGGTCAAACAAACTTTTGACTTAGTAAAAGAAAACAAAAAGTTAGAAGTTAAGTGAAAATACTTGTCAAACAATCTCTTGTAATGTGTGAGGTCGTGCTTTTACATAGTGAGGTCAAATGAAATTGCTTCTTCCTTCTATTAAACTGCAGGTCTAGTAGGATAGTGCTTTGACATCCATGAGAAATACTTAAATCTGATCCCTAATTGCTTTACAGTGATATCCATCAATCGTTCATTTTGAAGCAAAACAAAGGGAAGAAGAGTGGAATGACAAAAGATCAGATCATAATTAAGTAGAGAAAATTGCAATTGCTAGCTTGTTTATTTGATATCCTCCTCCTTCCTCTCCTTTTGGCTAACCGCTAATATTTGAGCTTTGAAGATTTAATGTTTTATATTTTAACTAATTGTTTGATATCTTTTGTTTTATTTTCTGTCTTTTTCTTAATTTCCAGTTACTTCGTGGCTCCCTTTACTGTGATATTAAAGATAAAAGATTGGAGTGACAGAAAAATCAAGAGTTTGCTCCAATTTAATGGCATATTCTTCTACTGGAGCTTCTCCAATAAAATGTCTTTTTCATTGTCTCTTGCTTATTTTGGCATTGACGGGTGTAGCATCAAAGCAAATGTCAAATGAAGTTCCTCAAATAAAGTATGATGTTTTTGTTAACTTTAGGGGTGAGGACATCCGTCACGGTTTTCTTGGTTATTTGACCGAGGCTTTTCATCAAAAGCAAATATATGGCTTTGTAGATGATAAACTTGAGAAGGGAGATGAAATATGGCCATCACTTGTTGGAGCAATTCAAGGATCATTGATTTAGTTGACCATATTCTCTGAAAACTATGCTTCTTCACGTTGGTGTTTGGAAGAACTTGTGAAAATACTTGAATATAGGGAGAAATACAATCAAACTGTAATACCTGTTTTCTACGGTGTAAATCCCGCAGATGTATGACATCAAAAGGGGAGTTATGGAAAAGATCTTGCTGAACATGAAAAGAAATATAATTTGACAACAGTGCAAAACTGGAGACACGCTTTGAAGAAAGCTGCTGATTTATCAGGAATAAAGTCATTCGATTACAAGTAAGCTCCCCATCCCCCACAATCAATGCTATATTTTTGTATTTGTTTATATGCTATGTTAGCTATATATATGCATATTATCACAAGTAGTTAGCTGCTAAATTAGTGAAAAGGCTCAACCTTTATTTTCCAGATTGTTAATTTTTGCTAGTTATAATTACTTGAAAATATTAGTCAACGTGTAAGTGGTTCATGCTAGGACGATTGAGATTCAAGCCAGACTTTTCAATTTAAATATGGTAAAATTAGCTCAAGTATTACAACCTAATTTCTGAATGATAAATAAAAGACATACTGTTTCTAGGCTTCTAGATACATTCAACAAAGCCCCCATATTTTGGTACATGATCCAATCATGGAATCCCAACTAAAGAGGAACGGAAAGGAAAGATGATTAGTCGTATAGGTGTAGAAACCCCATATCATAAACTTTCCATAAACTGAGCTAATAGTAATCTCCTTGAATTTCACACGTGAAAGAAATTATAGACTGGATTCAAATCACAATTTTGATGACATTCGTAGAATGCTAATAATTTCTTATAAGTGTACCGAAATAAATAAATTTAGCTAGAAAGATTTTATCATCACCCCAGTTAGGACCTAGGTAACTTAAGGTTAATTTGATACCAACATTTAGGACAAGCATATATAGTGTGTTAATACTTAATAGATTCTCACAATCATAAATCTATTTATAATATATAAAACTTGAATCACTAATTATAACATTGACACCAAATTCACCTATGATATTACTATTATCTTTGTTGCCACTATATAGCATTTTAGTTTGTGTCATCTACGGATACAACTGCTCATTTTTTCTTTATCACAAGCTTTACACCTTTGTCTAACCTTCTACTCTATTAAGTTTCTCAATAAAGGCATATCAAATGTATGCATAACATGATTGTAAAAATTTGTGCCAATTTCCACTTATAGATAGGACTCAAAGCACTAATTTTAGCATTGGCCTATCTAGTGCCTAAAAGAGATACATAAAACTATAATGCATAAAGCGCAATTCAAGACCTACCTAGTAATAAATCCCCTATCCACCCTACATAACTTAAAGAAAGGAGCAATGATCGTACATACCAATTTGGACAATGTTCACCAATATGGTTAACAAAATATGCTATGAAGACCCGCAACATCAACTAAGAGCCACTATGTATACCAATGACATAATTGACATCAGTTCTTTTCAGGTTTCTACATCTGTTGTAGATTGATGTTGTATGGAACGATGTAAAAAGTCAAAACTGTTTACATCGATTCTAATAGAACTGATGTAGTACTTAGTTGTCTATTTCGAAAAATTCAAAAATCCATATCTGGATCTGCATCACCCCAACTCCATGGATGATCTACCTTAAGCAACCATGTACTAGGTAGAACAAGAAAAACACAAGCAAAAAAGAAGTTCATCCAACAATTACTACTTAGAAAAAAAATTACAAAACGGTTACAACTAGAGAAAAAGAAAACTAAGAACTTATTTACAAAAATGAGACAATCAGATCTACAAGAATCATATCTACAAGATCTTCGATGAGATCCTCCATGGACATGCTCAAGGTCATCATTGATGCCAAGCTAAACACTGTCTCCGTGTAAAACATTCTCTCAAAGTCCGCATCAAGTTTCGCGATGAGGTTCGCATCTCCGAGCAAAACATGAGCTCAAGATCCACGTTGAGGTTCGCATTTCAAGGTTGTGTTGAATCTCTGGCTCAAGAGTCTCGCGCATTCTTCGAAGGTGAGAGTTCTTCGAAGAGTCTCATGTGTTCTTCAAACCTCTGGATCAAGGGTCTTGTTCTGGAACATTTTGAAGCCTCCCTTGCCAAATCTACATTATTTATCAACCGATGTAGAAAGCTTGGCGTTAAAAGACATTTTTGTAGTAGTGACCTACGGAGAATGAACCACATCCAGTATGTCTGTTGTGTAGCCTTATAGGACATTATCGTTGAAGTGGATCAATTGGTTACTAGAAGGAGAGTTGCATAGTGACACTCTAACTAGCTATGGCTTTTTGTGCAAAAACAATCTAGCTTCTGATATTTTCCCCTTAAGCTTAAGCTTTGATATCAGAAGTTTTGTTAGGAACAAGGAAAACCTTGTTGTTTACTTGACAATTAGAAATAGCAATAAATAAATAAAAAATACCAAGTTTTTCTTATGAGAAGCTGCTTCTCATGAGATGTTTATAAACTGCCAGATTCTGTTTAAACACAGTTTTCTGATGTTTTTCTTTTTATGTGAAAACTAAATGTTGTTTCTGATGATTAAAATAGGTTTGAAAAATCCTTTTAATATATACCTAAAGTGATGAATATAGGGAATGAGATTTTTCATAACTTAAAAGAAAAATGCAGCATGCATAAGAACTTGAGAAGCAATATAAGAAGGATATAGTACACAAGAAAATTTATATTAGTTCACCCCAACCTTGGGCTACATCTAGTCCTTGCACTTGTAGGATTTTCCACTAAGACCAAGCACAAATACACAAGATATTCTTTCTTCCCTTCCCTCCTCAAGCTCTCTTCTCACACAGTATTCTTTCCCAACCTTTGTAGGCTACTTCTAAACCCAGTATTCTCATCTCTACAGGTTACAACCAATATTCTAAACCTCTGTAAGTTCCACTTAGTATTCCATTCCTCATGAGGTAAGACTACGAGCATATCAAAGGTAGCACTCTGTAATAAAATTCTATTCCTCATATCAAACACAAGCATCAAGAAACAGCCCTGCCAAATTAAGACACAAACCTTGTGAAACCTTCAACCTCATAAACAATGACCATGTTAAGCATAGTTTTGGTGTCCATCATGGTGGATTGCCATAGAAAAACCCATCCAATAATAGATATGAGTCCACACCTTATAAGAGATGATAAGTGAACAAAAGGTGACTGACATAATCTGGGTTTTGGAAGCAAAAGATGCAACACAAGCCTTGAGATATTGGTATTACCCCCACGACGATGAAACTGCAAACAGGTTGGTAATTGGTCTTGTAGTAGTCTTCATGAAAAGATAAGAACATTTGAGGGAACTAAATAGATGCAAAATTACTAAAATATGCTCTCTGTATGTAGTGGTAAGACCAGGAGATAGGCTATGATGGGATTGTAGAAGGCGATAGGTGATAAGACCTATCTTGAATGACCTACTCATCATTTTCAATCTTGTGCAACATCACATCGGAAAACCAAGAAAAGAAAGGCCTTGCATTTGAATCCAAAAGTAGCTAAATCTAGCCACCACATTAAATATCTCCAAAGTTTTTACTCCTAGCCGTCTATTAGATTTAGGCAAGCATACGTGCTCCCAATATTTTTTTTGTACAATGGGACCAATGAGGATCAAACCTAAGTCCTCATGCATTTAACTCAATCCCCCACCACTAGGCCAACCGTAGTGAGTTTACACCTGCTCCCAATTAATTTTCTCTCATTTAGCACAACCTCCCCAAAGGAAGTTTTGTTGAATTTTTTAGAACCTTCTTTGGGACTTTGAACAAGGAGAAGTATAGAGGCAGGCTTGTTAACACTAAATTGATTAAGGTAATCTTACCACTAATAGATAGATGTCGACCCTTCCAACATGCTAGCCATTTCTTGAAAGATACCACTACATGTTCCCATGTGCTACACCTTCCTGAAATTAATGGTGCCAGTTGGTAGTTTAGGGAATGTGCCTGCCTGAGGGTAACAAGGTAATCTCCTGCTGATGTCCTAGGTCTGAGATCTCCTACTAGCTTCCAAATCCTATTATGTGAACGAGGGGTGGGCACCTGCAAAAGGCACTCCAACACTCAAGTCAGCTTTCGGCCCAGAGCATTTAATAAAGGATAATAAATAAGGGTCAAAAGTTATCGTACTTCCAGGATTGTACTCCTTTTTATACTAACCTTAGTGGGCCCTTGGACTTTTATGGGCCTTGATTATGTTAATGACTTGTTATTGTTAATCAAGGTTGCTTAATTACCTTTTAATCTTTGGTTATCCCAGTAATATCCTTCTAGCAGATTTTACCTTATCCGAATACTCCCCGCGGTATCCGTTCTTCATGATGCCGAATACTTCTCCGGCGTGGAGGGTCTTCGGTTATTCCCCAAACTTAGGGCTTATAGTGTAGACATATTCGACTGACTGGTTACCGAATACTTATATGTTATTGGAGTATTCGATTAACTGATCGCTGAATACTTATCTGTTGCGGAGGGTATTCGGTTAACTAGATCACCGAATCTCCCTCTAGTATAGGGAATTTAAATGAAAGGCACGCTACACTGCAATTAGAAAAATAGTCGCCACACATTAATAAAATTTTCCTCAATGCTGACCCCAATAAGACTGCTCTTGGAGAATTTCACTTTCAATCTTGACACCAACTAGAAACTTTATTTAATTATGACTGTGTTTGATGTAATTAAAACAAGATTGGATCATATTAGACATAACAAACTTTGTAAAAATGAGCTTGAGCAAGAGTAAAAAATCATAGTTTAACAATTATGAAACAAGAGAAATGCTAGTAACAGATAATTTGTTATTAATTTTGTCTAAAATTCATGTAGTAGTCACTAAATAGGGAATGTAACCCACCAAACAGAGAGTGTGTCTCACATGGATTTTAGCCAAAGATTGTGTAAAAAAAGTGTGTTAACAAGTATGTTGTCAGCATTTTTTATAGAGATAATAATGCTTTATTTCACAAATGCAAGATAACAATAATGATGCCATTATATAAAACCATACAATACAAGAATTTGTTAGTGATTAAATAAAATATAAAGACCCATTTTTGTGCTCACAAGATTTTCAATTAAACAAAAATAATATGTGAACAATGTGTTTCATTTTCAATCCCAATTGTTGTTGTACAGGACTGAAGTTGAGTTGCTTGGAGAAATCATCAACATTGTTAATCTTGTGTTGATGAAGTTGGGTAATAATCCACTTTACTTAGAAGGAGCTATAGGAATTGAAAAATCAGTTCAATATTTAGAATCATTGATACATCAAGAGTCAAAAGAAGTCCGTGTTATTGGAATTTGGGGTATGGGTGGTATTGGAAAGACAACCTTGGCAGAAGAAATGTTTAACAAACTAAATTTGGAATATGATGGTTATTGTTTTTTGGCAAACATAAAGGAAAAATCAAGAAGCATGGAGCAATTTCTCAAATTGAAGGAAAAACTTTTTTCTACACTACTAAAAGATAGTGTGAAAATGAACACACCAAATGGATTGCCAAGTTATATTAAGAGAAAGATTGGTCGCATGAAAGTTTTAATTGTTCTTGATGATGTGAACTATTCAGATCTACTAGAAAAATTATTTGGGAACCATGATTGGTTTGGATCAGGTAGTAGAATCATTTTAACAACTAGAGACAAGCAATTGCTTATTGCTAATAAAGCTGATGATATATACCAAGTCGGGGCATTGAACTCTAGTCAAGCGCTTGAACTTTTTAGTTTGTACGCCTTTGGCCAAAATCATATTGATATGGAGTATTATAAGCTATCAAAGAGGGTAGTCAATTATGTGTTAGTTGCTATAATTACTTACTTTTCAAGTAGTTTTTAAGGCAATTATCTATCTTTTTCTCTCATTTGGAGTATTCTTTTACTCAATTTCTGTTAATTTTGCAATGTAGTTAGAATTTCTTTAGTTTCTCTAGTTTTATGGTTATATCTAAGTGTTTTGCCCCACTTTTTGTAGGAATTGGAGATTGAAGTTAAATAACACGTTTTGGAGCTGCATTCTGAGCTTTGGAAGCAGTGGAAGGTCATTTGCAAGAGAAATCTATTGAAGTGCAGAATTTTCAAATCAGCCAAGCCAAAATCCCTGGCTGAGCCAAATGTCACTTAAGAGCAATTCTGCACATGTATATAAGGACTGACCTTCAGAAGTTCTGGAGAGCTTGGACATTTTTAGGACTCATTCTCTGTAGCTCGTTTGTACTGTGTAGTGGAGAGAAAAGCTCTCTCTTTAGTTCTTAGTTTTCTCTTCATCTCTTTCCCCCTCCATGTGTAATTTCCAGCTGCTCACACCCATGAGTGGCTGAGTTCTGTAGTTGTTAGGGGTTAGATGTAACCATTCTCAAAACTCTCTTGTATCTTTTGATATTATCTATATATATTCTGTATATTTGTGTTTAAAGTTAGTATTTTGCTTCTTTTCTTAAAGCTTGTTGTGGCTTGATCACCCATAGCATGATCCTTGGACATGACTGTTGTTGGGAAACACTTTCGTTGTCTAGAACTGAAGCAATATACCTCATGAACTTCGTGTCTAGGAATGGAGCTTAGTTCATGGGTTATCTTGTGGTCTCTAGACTTAAAGCTAGTTGCTTCGTTAAGTTGTTGAGGAATCAAGGCTTGGGGGAGTAATCTAAGACTCTCTGCACCTAAGGAATTAGGCTGAGAATGTTTTTATTGACTGATTTTAACTTTTAAATGCAAATAGAATGTATATTGTGTGCATGCAAGAAGAGAGTAGAGAATGGTGAGATCTAACCCCTGCAACATCTTCATCTATCTGTTTTAACCTCTGTCTACTGCTGTGTTTGTCTTAAAAACCACAAAAATATCTTCTTTAATTTCTGTTCTGCATTAGTTCTGTTATATCTTTCATAAAACCAACCAAAGTTCACGTTTTTATAGCTTTCTTGTGAAAACCAGTTCAGTCTAGCTAGTATTTATGTGAACATTGCCTATATCAAGCAAATCCCTTGGGAAAAATGATACTTGGACTTATCCATTTACTACTTGTGCGATTTGGTACACTTGCCAATCCGTTAACAAGTTTTTGGCGCCGTTGCCGGGGATTTGCATCTGAATATTAGGCAACTTCACATTCATATTATCATAGGCTTTATTCTTTATTCTTTTATTCTTTGCATTTTTATTTATGTTGTGGTCGTTGTTTTCTTGTGCTAACTTTCTGTTCTAGTGTTCTATTCTTTTTCTCTGTTTATGCACATAAGAAGTTCAGCTGATCCTTTGTATTTCGACCCGGAGATTGAGAGGACAGCAAGACTTACCAACAACTGGACAAGGAAGAGGAAGGCTCTAGAAAGACTTGCTAGCCAAGAACCACTATCTCCTGTTTCACCAGATCTGTCTTTGACATCCATTCCTGAAGAAGAAGATTTTATAATGGCAGAAGAAGGAGAAGTGAATCAACCAAGGCGTACTTTGAATGATTATTGTGCCAACACAGGGCCGAGATTCTTCAACACCATAGCCAGACCAGAGGTGCAGGCTCACAATGTTGAAATGAAGGAATCTCTCATCCACTTGATTAAGCAAAACAAGTTCCATGGCCTTGACCATGAAGACCCTTATGCTCATTTGACTACTTTTGTTGATATCTGCAACACTGTGAAGCTACATCAAGTTAATGATGATTATATCTGGATCAGTCTCTTTCCATTTTCTCTTGATGGAAAGGCAAATGATTGGTACAGAGCCATTCCTCCTAACACTCCCTTGACTTGGGACGAGCTGGTTGACAGATTTCTGAACCGTTTCTTTCCTCAATCTAAGATCAACCAGAGGAAGACAGCTATCTCTACTTTCACTCAAGGAGCAGATGAACCTTTGTGTGAAGCATGGGAGAGATTCAATGGCCTGATAAGGAAATGTCCAGCACATGGTTTCAATGAGGCAGCTCAAATCAATACCTTTTTAGCTGGACTTAGACCTCAAACCAAGCTTATGCTTGATGCTTCAGCTGGAAGCAAAATCATGTACAAGACACCGGATGAGGCTAAGGAAATTATTGAAAATATGGCCTCTAATGACTATGAGGTGCAACACGACAAAACTCTCGTGCAAGTGCAGAAGAGAGGAGTTCTGGAATTAAATTCTCAGGATGCCCTCCTAGCTCAAAATAAGCTTCTCACGCAGCAACTTGATGCACTCACCAAGCAACTTGCTAAGATGCCTCAACAACTCCAGGGCTTACAAGCTATTCAGTCCAACACTCAACAAGTTCTTTGCTGTGAACTTTGTGGAGGTGGTCATTCAAGTGGCCAATGCATCATGCCACCAAGTTCCCAAGAAGAAATTAATTATATGGGGAACCAAAACCGGCAAGGCAATTCTTATGCTCAACCTTTCAATCAAGGTTGGAGAAACAACAATGCTGGTTGGAAGCAAGAAGCTGGTCCTTCGAACAGACCTCCTTACCAAAGTCATCAACAATACCAACCTCTTCATCAAGACCGTGTTTCTAAGTTGGAGGACACTCTCAATCAATTCATGCAAGTCTCTCTAACCAACCAAAAGAACACGGATTCTTCTATAAAAAATATTGAAGTGCAAATGGGACAATTTGCTAAAGATTTGGCAGAACTTAAAAGTGGAGCATTTACAGCCAACACTCAAGCAAATCCCAAGGAGCAATGCAAGGCTATAACTACAAGGAGAGGTACAATTGTGGGAGATTTGAGTAGAGAGAAAAGGGAGCAAAAGGTAGTTGTGGAGGATGTAAAAGATGATGAGGAAGAGAAAAATGAGCTGAGTGAAAAAGAATTGAGTGAGGGTGAGAAAATCAGTGAGAAAAATGCAGAAAAAAATGAAATCAGTGAGGCGGCTGAGCCAAAAATGACTAAACACCAGAGGGTGAGAGAAGAGAAGAAGAAGAAGGAGTCAAATTCTGTTCCTCCACATGGATTACCCTATCCTCATGTGCCAACAAGGAAGGACAAAGAAAGGCAGTTTGCATGTTTCTTAGACATCTTCAAGAGATTGCAAATCAATTTACCTTTCTCGGATGCACTTGAGCAAATTCCAACTTATGCCAAGTTCATGAAGGAACTCCTCACCAAGAAGAAAAAGTACATTGAGAAAGATACAATTGAATTAGAAGCTGGATGCAGTGCTATAATTCAAAAGCCATTGCCCTTCAAGCACAAAGATCCTGGTAGCTTTACCATTCCCTGCACCATTGGAAATCTGTCCATTGGAAAAGCTTTGTTGGATTTGGGAGCAAGCATCAATCTTATGCCACTGTCCATGCTTAGCAAAGTGGGAGATGTGGAAATCAAACCTACAAGGATGACACTTCAACTAGCAGACTGTACCATTAAGCTTCCATATGGAGTTGTTGAAGATTTGCTAGTGAAGGTGGACAAATTTATATTCCCAGCTGACTTTGTAATTATGGATATGGAAGAGGATGTTGAAGTTCCTCTCATTTTGGGGAGGCCATTCATGATGACAGCCCGTGCCTTGATTGATGTTAGTGATGGCAAATTCAAGATGAGGGTGCAAGATGAGGAAGTCACTTTCAATGTGTTTGAAGCTATGCAGCACCCTAGTGAAGATAAATCATGCTTTAGAGTGGATGTTCTTGATGAAATCTATACCACCTCTAGAAAGCAAGTACTCAGTTCCTCTCCTCTTGAGAAAGCTTTAATTGATGCATTTGAGTTACTTAATGAGGAGGAAGAGAAGGAAATTGAGGAATGCTTGAAAAGCCTTGATACTTTGAAGGAAATTCCTCCGAATGAAGAAATTGTTGAAAATTTAAAGAAAGATGAGAAGGTGGAGGAAACCAAGCCTGAATTGAAGGTGCTGCCTCCACATTTGAAGTATGTGTTCCTTGAAGAAAATGGTGACAAACCAGTCATCATTAGCAATTCCTTATTTGCTGCAGAAAAAGAAAAATTAATTGAGGTTTTGAAAGCTAACAAAGGAGCCATTGGATGGTCTATCTCTGATCTCAAAGGGATAAGTCCTTCTTATTGCATGCATAGGATCTTCATGGAGGATGATTTTAAACCAGTGGCTCAACCTCAAAGAAGACTTAATCCTGTGATGAAGGAAGAAGTGAGAAAGGAAGTCCTAAAGCTCTTGGAAGCTGGATTGATCTACCCTATATCCGACAGTGCATGGGTGAGCCCTGTGCAAGTTGTTCCTAAAAAGGGTAGCATGACAGTGATCCACAATGAGAAGAATGAATTAATTCCTACAAGAACTGTCACGGGATGGAGGATGTGCATAGATTATAGAAAGCTCAACAAAGCAACAAGGAAGGATCATTTCCCCCTTCCTTTTATGGATCAAATGTTGGAGAGACTGGCTGGTCAAGCTTTCTATTGCTTTTTGGATGGTTACTCAGGCTATAATCAAATTGCTGTGGATCCTCAAGACCAAGAGAAGATAGCATTCACTTGTCCTTTTGGAGTTTTCGCATATAGGAAGATGCCATTTGGGCTATGCAATGCACCTGCCACTTTCCAAAGGTGTATGCTAGCTATCTTCTCGGATTTGGTGGAGAAATGCATAGAAGTCTTCATGGATGACTTTTCTGTTTTTGGTGGATCATTTGAATTGTGCTTGTCCAACTTGGAAACTGTTTTGAAGAGGTGTGTTGAGACAAATCTCATTCTTAATTGGGAGAAATGCCATTTTATGGTGACCGAGGGAATTGTTCTTGGCCACAAAATTTCAGCAAGAGGAATTGAAGTTGACAAAGCCAAAGTAGATGTCATTGAAAAGCTTCCACCACCAGCAAATGTGAAAGGAATTCGAAGCTTCCTCGGGCATGCTGGATTCTACAGGCGCTTCATCAAAGATTTCTCCAAAATTGCCAAACCATTGAGCAATCTACTGAACAAGGACACACAATTTAATTTTGATGCTGAATGTTTAAATGCCTTTAAATTTTTGAAGACTAGTTTAGTCTCTGCTCCTATACTCACTGCACCTAATTGGAAAATTGATTTTGAACTCATGTGTGATGCTAGTGATTATGCAGTAGGGGCTGTTCTAGGCCAAAGAAAGAATAAAATTTTTCATCCCATACATTATGCTAGCAAGGTGCTCAATGAACACCAAGTGAATTATGCAACAACTGAAAAAGAGCTGCTAGCAATAGTGTATGCTTTGGAAAAATTTCGTTCTTATTTAATTGGTTCCAAAGTAGTTGTGTACACTGATCATGCTGCAATTAAATACTTGCTGTCCAAACCCGATTCCAAGCCTAGACTCATTCGTTGGGTTTTGTTGCTGCAGGAATTTGATCTTGAAATTAGGGACAAGAAAGGAAGTGAAAACCAAGTTACTGATCACTTGTCAAGGCTTGTGAATGATGAGGTGACCACTCTTGAGAAAGAAATTCTGGATGAGTTTCCCGATGAGAAATTGCTTGCGGTGCAAGAAAGGCCATGGTTTGCGGATATGGCTAACTATAAAGCTGGTGGAATCATTCCAGCAGATATGAATTGGCACCAAAGAAAGAAATTTTTCAAGGATTCTCGACTTTATGTGTGGGATGATCCTCATTTATTTAAAATTGGAGCTGACAATTTACTTAGAAGGTGTGTTGCTAAGGAGGAAGCAAGGAACATCCTGTGGCACTGCCACAATTCACCCTATGGAGGGCACTACAGTGGAGAGAGGACTGCTGCAAAGGTCCTCCAGACTGGATTCTATTGGCCTACAATTTTTAAAGATGCTCATGAGCATGTGCAAAGCTGTGATAAATGCCAAAGAACAGGAGGGATATCAAGAAGGAATGAGTTGCCACTTCAAAACATTCTTGAGGTGGAGGTCTTTGATTGCTGGGGTATAGATTTTGTTGGCCCCTTACCTTCATCCTTCTCCAATGAATACATTTTGGTGGCTGTTGACTATGTTTCAAAGTGGGTAGAAGCTGTTGCTTGCCCCAAAAGCGACTCCAAAACAGTCATTAAATTTCTCAAGAAGAATATCTTCTCGCGGTTTGGTGTTCCTAGAGTTTTAATCAGTGATGGAGGCTCCCATTTTTGCAATGCACAATTGAAGAAAGTCTTGGAGCATTATGGAGTCAAACATAAAGTAGCTTCTCCTTACCATCCTCAAACCAATGGTCAAGCTGAGGTTTCTAATAGAGAAATCAAGAGGATCCTTGAGAAGACAGTTGCTTCTTCAAGAAAGGACTGGGCTGTAAAGCTTGATGATGCTCTATGGGCATATAGGACTGCATTCAAGACTCCAATTGGCCTATCTCCATTCCAAATGGTCTATGGAAAAGCTTGTCATCTCCCTGTGGAATTGGAGCACAAAGCTTATTGGGCTCTTAAGTTCCTTAATTTTGATCAGTCCTTGGCTGGTGAGAAGAGGAAGATCCAGCTTCATGAGTTAGATGAGATGAGACTCAATGCATATGATTCTTCAAGGCACTACAAATAGAAAGTCAAGGCCTATCATGACAAAAAGCTTGTGAAGAGAAACTTGCAGCCTAATCAAAAAGTTCTGTTGTTCAATTCAAGGCTGAAATTATTTCCAGGCAAGCTTAAGTCCAAATGGTCTGGCCCTTTCATCATTAAGGAGGTGAAGCCTCATGGTGCTGTTATTTTGGAGGATCCTTCAACAGGAAGAAACTGGACAATCAATGGTCAGAGATTAAAGCCCTATTTGGGGGGTGAAATTGAAAGGCTGACCACAATTCTGCATCTAAGTGACCCTTGAGGTCACCAAATGTCAAGCTAATGACATTAAAAGAGCGCTACCTGGGAGGCAACCCAGTTTTCTTACCATTTTGCTTCTGCATTCTGCATCTTGAATTGCTTAATTTAGTTGGTGTGTGTTTTGATTATTTAGAGTTCATGTGTTTGATCCTTGTGTGAATGTTGTGTGTAGTTTGTGATAATTTTGTTTCTTTGGAATGTGATCATTTAGAAGCATCATTCAGTAGTTGCATATGTCCCATTTAGCTGTTATAGTGCAGTGCTTAGGTTCTAATCTGCATAATTCGCATTCTGGTCATGTTTGTGCAAGAATTATTGCTCTTAAGTGACTTTTGGCTCAAGCCACTGATACTGGCTCCAAGCCAAAACCACTGGAAGCAATAAATTCAATTCCATGTAATTTTGAGGCTAGCCACGCTCCATGGTTAAGCCAAAATCCACTTTGTGATCCCTGTCCAAATTCGAGCTTTCTACCAAGCCATGCCTCAGGGCCAAGCAGTTTTCCACTTATGCAGACCCTCTGATCTTTTTCAAATTTTTCCCACGTTCCAAGACCCTTAACTTACCCCCATAACGTCTCCACCTCTGCCAATCACGTTTCCCTATACCCACTACTGTTTCATTTCCCTATTCACCTCTCTTCTCCTCCAATCACGTTGCCTCACCATCTTTCCCCTCCAATCAGAAATTTATGACACTATTAATTACAGCTACCTACCTTCTCCAATCAGTTTCACCTTTTCACCTTTTCCTACTCTTTCCCCAAACCCTCACGTCTGCCCCTACACTCCCAACCCTTCAACCTTCCACTCAGTCCTACTCTTACAATCCCATCATACCTCTAAGCCTGCAACTAAACCTGCAACTTGCTTCATCCTTCAACTCAGCATCCATCACTAGGACTGTGACTCCTCCCTCTCGGTCTACTCTCCATTCCCACCTCGAGCACCACCATTGCTGTCCTCGCGTGAGTTTTCTTCCGCGATTTCTGATCCCTTCTCTACTGTCATTTTCATCTCTTTTCTGGAAAAGATCCTAGGGTCCTTTGTTTCTCATGATTATGCAGTTCTGTTATTTTCTTTTTATTTTTTCCTCTGTTGCAACTTTTGGAAGCATATGCATTGTTTGGTTCGGTTTGTGTTTCATGATAAAACTTGTACCTTTTGTGTGTGAGTTCTCTGTTCTCTTCCCTTTTCGTTGACAAAGGTCAAAACTTTTGCTATAACCTTCTTTTCTATCTCTTGTTTTGAAGTTTCCCTTGAGTGATATGTCTTTTCCGATTTCTGGTTGTTGAAAAAGAGCAATCTTTTTGTGTGTTTTCTATTGCTTGTGCCTTTTTGGGATAACTTTCCTTTTTGAGGTAGTCATATGTTTGTTCTCTCTTTTCCCGTTTGTGTTGTTGTTCACATTTTAGGAAATCTGCTGTTGTTCCCTTTCTATTTTTTGTTTCCTTTCAGTCTGTTCTTGTTTTTAATGTTTGAATCTGTGTAGATCTTGTCCTTGTCATTATTTTCGGGACCACTGATGGTTCAAGTGCTGGTTTTCTGTATATTCTTCACAGGTTTTTATTTTCTCTGTATTTTGGGACCACCTTTGGGTCCCTATGCTGTTGTATTTTGTTCTTTATTCTTCTGTTTACTGCTGCTTCTGTGTGTAAAAAGGGGGGCACACGACCCTTTGTGAATTCTCTTTTTTACCCAAAAAGCTCCCCTTTGTCTTTTTCTCTTTTTCTTTTTGTGTTTCTTCTTGTTTGCACATGTGTTTTTCACTACCTAAGAACTGGGACCACTGTGTCTTTCTTTGGATTTGTCAACACACCAGTGCTGGAACTACATCTCCCTGCACAATTGTAAAAATTTCAGATTAAGTGGAATTTGGCTAAGCCATCCTGTGGATGCTAAGCCAAATTCTCTGCACATTGCTGTGTCCATTTTCTGTTCCTGCACTTGCATGTGACGAAATGTCCTTGCTGTTTTGTGGATTCTCAGTTCTATTTTTAGCTTTTCATCAATTCCTTTTTCTGTTTTTCTTTTATTCGTGTTGTGTTTCAATTATGTTGTGATTTCTATTTTTCTGTTCTTGTGATTTTCATTTTTCTGTTTCTTGTTTCTCATTTATGTCATTAACTGATTTAAATTCTTGTGCCTTCTGTTCTATTCTGTAGCATGGCTCCTAAGCACAAGCAACCTGCTGCTGACTCCACATCCTCTGCCAAGAAGCAAAGAGTCACAAGGAGGGGATCTTCTTCCCGTGCTCCTTCTCAAGCCTCACGAGAAGATGATGAAGTGCAGGAGATCCCACCCCCACCACCGCAGCCCCAAACTCCTCGTGAGCCCCTTCAGAAGAACCGCTTCCTTACTCCTCCTAACCAAGAGCGTTTCAAGAACAATGCCAATAGAGGCTTGATCAAGGAGCGAGAAGTGCAACTACTAGCTGGAGATTTCCAGGAGATTCAAGATGAAATTGTTCGAAGGAAGTGGCAGAAACTTACCAGCTTCCCCCTCAAGATTAATGAGGAAGTGGTGCGCGAATTCTACGCGAATGCTATTCCCAGGCGCACCAGCGATCCTACCCGTAGGTCTTGGGTGAGGGGTTGCTTTGTCTACTATGATGCTCCTTCCATCAATCAGTTTCTGGCCAATGACTTCACCGACCCTAACAACCAAGATTGCGGCTTTTTTCTTGATGTCTACTAGGAGAACCCCTGTCACCAACACTGCTGTGAGCAACAGCCTCTGCATTCCAGGCCACTCGTTTGTTGAAAATGACGCGGGGAAGGCCCTACGCTTCAAGAGGCCAGCCTTGAAAACCATATCTCAGATTTGGGCCTCATTCCTTTTCTCTAACATTACACCTACCACCCATACTTCAGAGCTCAGCATGTCACGAGCCTTCATGGTGTACTGCATCATGAATGACATTGACATCAACATTGGGAGGATAATATCAAGAGAAATCCATAAATTTGTGACTGCCAAAGCCCCTACCTCTCCACCAAGACCTCTCGGGTTTCCAGCCCTTATCACTGCATTATGTGAGAACCAAGGAGTGAATGTCCGCCGTCCTCCCCTCCTCAACCTCCGAGAGCCAATCAACATGCGTTTCATTGACCAGCATTGCCGCAACCCCGCGGAAGTGGATGCTCCTCAACCTCTCATTCCTCCTGCAGTGGAGCCCTTTAACAAATCCCAAATGGAAACTGCTTTCATGTTCCTTTTCCAGCAACTGGCAGCAGTTCATCGCGGCCAACAAACTTTAAATTCTTCCATTTATTATTATCTGAACCCTGCAGCACCACGACCTCATGGTCGTCTCCATTGGCCATCACCTTTTGAGTTTGAAGCTATCATCGCATGGCCTGGGGACAAACCTCCTTTTTTGGGGGGTGCTGGAGCTGCTGATGCCCCAGATGGTGCTGCTGCTGGAAATGATGCAGCTGCTGCTGATGCTGCTGACCAAGGAGCAGAGGAGGAGGCTGTAGCAGAGGAGGAGGAAACTGAAGTGGAGGAAGAAGGAACAGAAGAGGAGGATGAAGAATTCGGCAGTTCGGAGGCCGAAGAAGATGATGATATTTGATGGGGGATTTGCTGATTTAATTCCCATGGCAACAGGACAAATTATTTCTTTTCTGTTTTTACATTTCAGTATTTTTAAATTTCAGGGCATGGTTAGTACTTTGTGTAGTTTAGTTGTTAATTTGGTGATGTTGGCCAAGGCCTTGTTGATTGCTGAACTTGGTACTTTTGATGTGTTTGCAAGTTTAATGTTCATGTTGTGGTTGTTCATGGTTTTAGAAAAATTCCATCATGCGTTATCCTTGCTTGCTCCCCATGCTTTTAAAAGAAAAATGCGTTTGCGAAACCTTGATTTGATCGATTTTTGTGGTTGCGCGTTTCGTTAGCATAGCTTGGATGCATGTATGTTTTTGAGAAAAGTTTCAAGCATAATTTGATTTTGAGGACAAATTTGAGAATGTTTGAGAAATGATTCTTGTGAGTTGTGTGTTGTCTCAAATGATTATGAGTGCCACCTTTGGCACCACTGTTGGTTTTGAATAATTCTCTTGTGATGATTCTTGCACGTTAGTAAAGAAATGATCAAGGCAAATTTTGTTTGATGATTGTATAGCCAAAAAGCCTTCCCTGTTTCTGTCATCCTTTTTGTGCAGCCCCCTTGAGCCTTATTTGAAATAAACTTCTGTCATGATAACCCAAGGAGCCTAAATGAAAAACAATTCACTTTCCTTACCATTGGATAGGAGAGCAATTGCATGTGTTGGGTTTAGAATAAGTTTGGGGGAAATCTTGCATGAAATGAAGAACTTGGGAACAATTGTGGGTCACTCTCATCAAATTAAAAGAAGTGTCACAGTTGTGTGTGTCTTATGTTCTGTAGATTCTGTTTGTGTAAAAAAAAAAATCGAGAAAAGAAAAGAAAAAGAAGATCAAGGAAAACAAAAAGAAATAAAAGCTGTGATACTTGTTGTGATTATAGTGGCATGTTCTTGAGCTTAAAGTTGAGAAATGCAAGGAGTTGGTATCTTTACCATTGTGAGTAAATAAGAGGGATTGGGAAAATCTGAAAAATTCATTGATTGCTCTCTTTATCTCATGGTGTTTTGTCTATCTAGAAAAACCAATTTCTTTTCAAGCCTAGCCACATTTCAGCCCTTGATCAAGTCCTTGTGATCTTAATTTGTGTGCATAATTTTGTTGCATTGAGAAGGAAGGCAAAACTGATTTTGTGGTTTCCATTGTGTGTTGACTGAGAGAGAATTCAGCACCTAAACCAATTGGTGCTTGAGTGAGACACTTGAGTGAAAAGAATCAAACATTCTTGGATTTTGTCAAATTGTGATTGTTATGCTTGGTTCAATTCTTGAGAAATTAGGTACTTGCATCCTTGTTATGGTTTCGGTTTAAGGCACCATGCTTGAAATTCGAATCATTGGTCTGGTCTTTTTCAATTCTTAGAGGGAAGCATGTTTTGGATTTGTTAGGATGGGATTAATCTTGATCCATGATTTCTGTTTTAGTGGTAGCTATTTTCAGCTTTATTAGTTCCTTAATTGTTGTCTTTATCTTTTGCTTGAGGACAAGCAAAACTCCAAGTTTGGGGGAGTTGTTAGTTGCTATAATTACTTACTTTTCAAGTAGTTTTTAAGGCAATTATCTATCTTTTTCTCTCATTTGGAGTATTGTTTTACTCAATTTCTGTTAATTTTGCAATGTAGTTAGAATTTCTTTAGTTTCTCTAGTTTTATGGTTATATCTAAGTGTTTTGCCCCACTTTTTGTAGGAATTGGAGATTGAAGTTAAATAACACGTTTTGGAGCTGCATTCTGAGCTTTGGAAGCAGTGGAAGGTCATTTGCAAGAGAAATCTATTGAAGTGCAGAATTTTCAAATCAGCCAAGCCAAAATCCCTGGCTGAGCCAAATGTCACTTAAGAGCAATTCTGCACATGTATATAAGGACTGACCTTCAGAAGTTCTGGAGAGCTTGGACATTTTTAGGACTCATTCTCTGTAGCTCGTTTGTACTGTGTAGTGGAGAGAAAAGCTCTCTCTTTAGTTCTTAGTTTTCTCTTCATCTCTTTCCCCCTCCATGTGTAATTTCCAGCTGCTCACACCCATGAGTGGCTGAGTTCTGTAGTTGTTAGGGGTTAGATGTAACCATTCTCAAAACTCTCTTGTATCTTTTGATATTATCTATATATATTCTGTATATTTGTGTTTAAAGTTAGTATTTTGCTTCTTTTCTTAAAGCTTGTTGTGGCTTGATCACCCATAGCATGATCCTTGGACATGACTGTTGTTGGGAAACACTTTCGTTGTCTAGAACTGAAGCAATATACCTCATGAACTTCGTGTCTAGGAATGGAGCTTAGTTCATGGGTTATCTTGTGGTCTCTAGACTTAAAGCTAGTTGCTTCGTTAAGTTGTTGAGGAATCAAGGCTTGGGGGAGTAATCTAAGACTCTCTGCACCTAAGGAATTAGGCTGAGAATGTTTTTATTGACTGATTTTAACTTTTAAATGCAAATAGAATGTATATTGTGTGCATGCAAGAAGAGAGTAGAGAATGGTGAGATCTAACCCCTGCAACATCTTCATCTATTTGTTTTAACCTCTGTCTACTGCTGTGTTTGTCTTAAAAACCACAAAAATATCTTCTTTAATTTCTGTTCTGCATTAGTTCTGTTATATCTTTCATAAAACCAACCAAAGTTCACGTTTTTATAGCTTTCTTGTGAAAACCAGTTCAGTCTAGCTAGTATTTATGTGAACATTGCCTATATCAAGCAAATCCCTTGGGAAAAATGATACTTGGACTTATCCATTTACTACTTGTGCGATTTGGTACACTTGCCAATCCGTTAACATTATGCCAAAGGCATTCCATTAGTTCTCAAAATTTTGGGTCATCTTCTTTGTGGAAAAGATAAGGAAGTATGGGAAAGTCAGCTAGACAAACTCAAAAACATGCCAAATACAGATGTTTACAATGCAATGAGATTGAGTTATGATGATCTGGATGACAAAGAACAAAATATTTTTTTAGATCTTGCATGTTTCTTCATAGGATTGAATTTGAACTTGGATCAAATAAAATTTTTATTGAAAGATAGTGAAAGAGATAATTCAGTGGTTGTTGGGTTAGAAAGGTTGAAAGATAAAGCTCTTATAACCATTTCTGAAGATAATGTTGTATCTATGCATGATATCATACAAGAAATGGCTTGGGAGATTGTTCGTCATGAATCTATTGAAGACCCTGGAAGCCGTAGCCGATTGAGGGATTCTGCTGACATTTATGAAGTTTTAAAAAATAATAAGGTAAAAGCCTAAATTAAATATAACATTTTTTGATAAATTTGAATTTCCTTTGTTGGGAAATGTGGCTTCTATTGATGCTTACAGTTTTCTTTTACTATAATGGCAGGGGACTAAGGCCATAAGAAGCATGAGGGCAGACCTGTCAGTAATTAGGAAGCTGAAGTTAAGCCCTCACATATTTACTAAGATGAGCAAACTACAATTTTTGTATTTTCCAAGCGAAGATGACATTGATCTTCTTCCTCATGGGCTTCAATCTTTTCCGGTTGAGCTAAGATATCTTGCTTGGATGGATTACCCTCTGACATCCTTGCCAAAGAATTTTTCTGCTGAAAACCTTGTTATATTGGACTTGTCAGATAACTGAGTGGAAAAACTTTGGGATGGAGTTCAGGTAAATAACTCGTTTTCCTATTATAATTTTCTCCTAAGACTAACAACTTAAGCTCATGTATGATGTCTTCATTTGTATGCTTTTTTTGTAGAATTTGATGAATTTGAAAGAAGTAAATATCCCTGGTTCTAAAAACTTGAAGGAGCTGCCAGACCTTTCCAAAGCCACAAATCTTGAAGTGCTGAATATCAATTTTTGTCCTCAGTTGACTATTGTGAGTCCATCTATTATCTCTCTCAACAAGCTCGAGAAATTGGATCTAAGTTATTGTTCCCTTACCAAATTTATAAGCAATAACCATTTAACCTCACTTAGTTATCTCAGCCTTCGAGCGTGTGAAAAACTGAGGGAATTTTCAGTGACATCAGAGAATATGATTAAACTAGATTCATCATTCACTTCTGTCAATGCATTACCCTTATCTTTTGGACGTCAAAGCAAGCTTGAAACCCTATGGCTAACCAATAGTTCCATCAAGAGCTTTCCTTCAAGCTTCAAGAATCTTACAAGATTGCAATATCTGAGTGTAGAAAGGTCCAAGGAGCTTCATACACTAACAGAGCTTCCCGCATCCCTTGAAAATCTAGAGGCCACAGATTGAACATCATTGAAAACTGTATTGTTCCCATCAATTGCTGAACAATTTAAGGAAAATAGGAGATGTGTTCGCTTTTGGAATTGCTTAAAATTGGATGAACATTCTCTGAAGGCCATTGGGTTAAATGCACATATTAATGTGATGAAATTTGCATACCAACATCATAGTTATGGATCTGATCAGGTAACGTATGTATATCCAGGTAGCAGAGTTCCAGAGTGGTTGGAGTATCAGACAACAAAGGATCATATAATTATTAATCTCTCTTCTACTCCACACTCCTCTCATTTAGACTTCATTTTTAGCTTCATTGTCTCTGTCCCTGTGAGGAAGACAATAACTTCCTTTAAATTTTTAATCACTATCAGTGATGATGAGAATGAAAGTAAAAGGGATAGTATCTACATCGACATGTCTGCCTTCAATGTTCGGGTTGCATCAGATCATGTGTGTTTAATTTATGACCGACGATGTTCTCACTACCTAAACAGTAGAGCTAAAAATCTGACAAGGCTTAAAATCAAAGTTAAAGTAATGGCAGCAGAGGAAGATTATCATTGGAGTGTGGGGTTATTAAAAGGGTTTGGGGTCAGCCCAATAAACACCTCAGCATATCACAATTTTGTGGAACACATAAACCGCACAACGTATCAGAGTTTCATTCAACAAATAAACACCACTGCAGATCACAGTTTCATTCAACATTTGGAAGTGTCTGGTACTATGTATTTCATTCCTATGCTTGCTACCATCTTTTGTATGTCCCTCTTGTGTTTGAAATGCAGACTTCGATTCGGATATACATCTCTCAATGTAATCAGAACCAGGTGGTTAGCATTCAAGTTATCCATGTGATTCTTGTTATGATTATACTATTATAGTTATATTGGAGACTTGCTCAGTGCCTGTACTAACAACTGTAAGTTTCATTTATATTTCATGGTCACTTCAAGATGCTAGCATAGCATGCAAAGATTTGTATGTTTCGAATTTCTGTATACTTCAAAAGCTGCTATTTATTTCTGGATTTTCTTTTTCGTAGAAACACACTTACACACAATGATCTCATTTTGGCTAAATTTGCGTTCATTAAATATAAACGCAAGACATAGCTAGATATCTGATTCCTACGTAGTGTATAGTTGAAATATATCACGCATTTCTATGTTTAGTTTATATCATATGTAGAACTCAACCGTGCCTCGTTTTTCATTCAACCTTTGTTCACTACTCCAAAAATTACATTTACCGACAATCTTTTACCGGCCATAAAGTAAATGCCATTAATTCTTCTTATAAAATATAGTCTTAGTGGCTAATCAGTATTGGCCAATAATATATTATCTTTTATTGGAAATAAGTATTAATTGCCGTTAAAAAAGAATCAACTAGTTTCCCTAATGCTTTTGATTGATTTTATATCCTCTGTAAGTTTTAACCTTTTCCCTCTTTTATTGGCAATAAGTTTTGATTGATAAAATATTCATCTCCAAAGTGAGAATTGGAAATGGTTTATTTCTTTCAAGCAAGGGAAAAGGAATTGAGACTATAGAAAGTGTATCATGTTTGAAGTACATTAATAAATGATGTTTTATATGTGCCTGACATCAACCAAAATTTGCATAGTGTTGGACAACTAATTGCGAAGGGATTAAAAGTTATCTTGAAGAGAAATGGTGTAGGATGAAAGATGTGCGAGACTGTGATGTGTTAAAGGAAATGGGGGAAAAAGCTTTGCTCTAAATCTAATGGATGAATTACAAATGGCGTTCACAAATGTTGTTAGCAATATAGAATCATGGCACAAAAGGCTTGGGCATTTCCATCATTGTGGAATTCTATATGTGCAAAATAGAAAAACTACTCAATCAGGAGCACACTACAATTAAAGAGGACAAAGAAGTAAGATCAAAATCAAAAGATGAGTGCAGAGATGTTCATGTTTTGAAGAAGTTTGATGTTCAGGAGGAGATAGGGAATACATAAAGCTTCCTTCAAGATATAATCCTTCTAAATCTAGTAAGCTGACTGAATCAACAAACTTGGATCGTGATGGATTTATGGAAGTTAAATATGCTCGTGTGAAAATTGTGCAGAGCAACCATAAACGAGGATGAGGGAGTGGTGATAGAGGATAGGGTAAAAAGCTATCTAAAACCAAGCAAGATAGTGGTGGTCGTAATGCTAATTAAGGTTGTTGGGAATTTCAGTTAAAGGATTATTTTTGAGGGAAAATCATTATTTTTGTTGATGTTTCAATATGACTGGGTCTAATTTAGACTAATTGTAATTGAGACTAATTTAAAAATAAAAAGAAATAGAGGGATATTAAAATCTAACGAAGGAATGAAGAAAACAAAGACTAAGCACTGAGAAGTTTCAAAACGTTGACAATTGTAGTTTATTATGAAGTGTTGTCAAATACCCAACAGAATCATTCTTTTTTCAGAGTCCGCATGTTGCCAACTTGCATATCTTATAGTTCATATAGATATATTCCAACCTGTAGTGTTTAGCAGGTTAATGTCAACCCTTGATTATGCACTGGATAAACTATTTTATACATATAATTTATATATTGGTGACGTTAATAATAATTGTGTATTATAAATTATATATCTATATACAATCAATGCCTTGTGGATGTGTGAATGTGTGAGGTCACACTTTTAGACATTGAGTTCTAGTGAAATTGCTTCTTCCTTCTGTTAAACATCAGGTCCAATAAGATATTGCTCAAACATATATAAGCAAGAGTTGAATTTGATCTTTAGCAATCCAAAGCAATCAACAAAATCATTCAAGGTTAGTAATTGCTTTACAATGATATCCAATACTGGTCATCATTTTTGTCAAAAGGTCATAAGGTGGAAATTAAAGAAAAGAAAGAATGGCATATGATCAAGAACAGAGAATTTTCTTGCTTATATTTATATTCTCCTGCTTCCTCTCATGATCTTTAACTTCTAATTTGGTCTTTTTGTTTCTTTTTTCTTTTTTTCTTTCCAGGTACCTCGTGGCTCCATTAGGTTGTATGAACAAATAAAGATCCAGAGTGCTCTAGTTCCAAACCCATGGCATATTCTTCTTCCAGAGTTTTTCAAATAAAATATGCTGTATTTCTTTTTCTCTTTTCCCATTTCCAAATCGTTTTAGAATTTATTTCTGAAATTTTTAAAGTTATTATTCTTGTTTAATTATTCTATTAATCTAAGTATGGTTCAAAGCATATCACAACTTGAATGCTTTTGAAAATATATAATATGTCTTTTCAAAAAGAAAATATATAATATGTATGTTATATGAGTTATAAAGTAAGACAAAAAAAAAAAGTTTTCTTTTTGTCTCTTCGTCACTGAGATATATCCTATTGTCAGTGTCACACTCAGTTTACTGCATAATTAATTGTAGTTTAAAACTAAAGAATTACCTGATAGAAGTGAATTATATAACTTGGCATGGGCGTTGCAGTTCAAGGTCCAATAGTGGCATGGACTTATACAAATCCCCACCTCCTCCCACATAAACTTGATTGCTGTCAATTGGGTTGGGTATCTTTTTTGTGCGATCAAATGTTTTCTAGTTTTATTTTAGAATTTAATGTTTTTCCCTATTTATGTGTTGAATTTTAATTAATTTTATATTTTTGCTGTCATATTATGTGAAACTGTTAGTGTGAAATTTTCAGTTTGATTACTTGAAAATACTTGTGGGCTTTAACTGGTATTATACAAAACCCAATGCATGCAAGGTGTCTATTTAGGAGGGAAAAATCATTTTCACATGACTGATTAGTAACCTCTAATTCTGTTCCTGAATCCATTTCCCCAAGAGACAATGTTGGCCATCTGGAAATGAAGCATTGCCTGCAGGAATTGTTGCTATAACATCTAACATGGAAATGCGGCCATTGTGGAGCACTGGTATAAATAATGTATGTGAAATATGTGCTAAATTTTAGTCATATATTTATAATATTGTTCAGAAATTCAGTTAAGATTCTTATGATTTTAGTTTTAAGCCTCATGTAATAAAATATTTCCAATCAACTGTATAATCCAATTGTGCGGTCTCCGTGTGTAATATTTTTATTTCTACATAAGTTTAGTAAATTGGAGTTTAATTTTGGATAAAGAAAGTAGGAAACTATAGCGTGCATAATTAGTATTTCAAATTTGGATCTGCCTCTTCAAAATCTTCAGAGGGTAAAGAATGTAATTGTTGAAAAGAAAATAATTGATTGATATTATTTGTACATGTATAACAAATCACCCATCTATTGGAATATTAATGATTATTTTTCTTATCAATGACTAATTTTACCCTTGCTCATTATAGAGGAGAAAAAATTTGTATACATTAGTACTATATGACTTGTTATGTGTACATGCTAGAATGTGATTATTAAATAAATGTTGATTTTGGTTCTTATTTTTTTTTCTTTTAAAATTCCATGTTATTTTACATTAAGTGAAGGATAACAAAAGTACATTTTCAACTCAACCTACTTGTTGGCTCTTGTTTATCTTAAAGAATGTGTTACTTTAACTGTGAACACATTACTTCTTTATTTTCTTTAATGTACTTCCAATGTATGTTCTTGTTCTAGTAGAGAGGGAGCGCCCACAATGATGATAGGCACTACACGCCTTCTAAATTGGATGCTATAATTTGGCAGATAATGCAAATCATACCGTGACTATTAGAGTATTAGAATTAGTTGTGTATATAAAATGTACTTTTCTATTTTGCTTAAATATATTTTGGTCCCTGTAATTACAATATTTTTTTGGTCCTTATAATTTTTCTTAAATGGTCATTGTAAAATTTCTCATTTTATTTTGCTCCTTATTATTTTGTTTTAGGCCATGAAATATAGTCATTTTTGTTTTGTTTTTGTCCCTGTACTAGCTTTGTGAATAATTTGCTTTTCGTCCCTACCATTTTGTTTTCAAAGGGACTAACTCAAAATAATTAAAATATTATGGAGACTAAAATGAAAGGATAAATAAATTACAAAGACTAAAACAAAATAAAAAGGATAAAAATAAAAAATAAATTTTAAGGACTTTTTTTATAAAATAATTTTACAAGAACCAAAACAAAAAATGTGGTATTATAGGGTCCAAAGACATATATAAACCTTCTATTTTTGTTCAAATGTTCTAGTAGTTCTTGTTTGGGCATTCTTAGTTAGCTGTGCTACGTCATCCATGTATAGATAATAACTTTTTCTTTTGTAACAATTTAATCAATTCATAATGAAATCAGTTAGTATTTAGTTTTAGTTACAATTTTCTCTTTCTACCGCTGAAACCCAGAAATTTTTCTCACAGATTCATTTTCGTTGAGCTGCTGCAATCTTTACACTCCTCATTTACCTTGCCATCAATGGCATCTGCAACTTTTGCACTGATTACATTCTTGCATGTGATCTTTGAAAAACTTAAAGGTCGAGCCTATATATATAGATAACTCTTCCCTTTATAACACTTGAATCGATTCATAATTAATGAATTAAGTTAGTTTCAGTTTACAATTTTCTCTCTCTACCTCTGAAACTCAATAGTGACAATAGCTTGCTACATCAATTAGAATAGTTTGTTAGTTGTTGTGCCATAAAAATTACAAATATAATATTTCATATAAAAAATGTTCTTCTCCATATATAAGAGCATAAGCAGCACCAGAAATCAAAGGAACATGAGTTTTATGATACGTATATATCAATTTAGAGGCTTTATATATCAGTCAAAATCCCAACAATTAATTTTATAGCTAGATTGATGACTGGCATCTACATTATTAATTAATTTTCCTTATATAATCATTTCCTTTTAACATATTTTTGCAATGCTTTTGCTTCAGAGAATTTCAAAGCAGCCATTGAACTTGTTTGCAGTAATGGTTAAGAAGAAAGAAATTGTCAACAAAGTTGTCACAAAGGTGATTGTTCTTTCACTTATACAATCTAACTTTGCTCATATAACATCTGCTGACTCAAATTGCTGATGCAAGTTCCCTATAAGTGATGTTGTTGTGATGTTTTTTTATTATATATGATGCTTTAGAGCATGATTGGAACAACTGAAATTTTAAGATTTCAGCTGTTTTTGGATGAAAAAAGTCGTTTGAGTAATGGGTGGATGAAAGAATTTAGCATGCAGTATCATGTGGCTGCTATCAATGTGCCATGCATGGAAGAATTTATGGGTTTAACATTTTCCCTATCATTAACTTTGTCTTGTTGAATATATGTGTAATTTTGAAGAGGAATATTATTACATTAATTTTATTATGTGTGATGCTGACTTGAGAGAACTTGGACTTGTCACATTTAAAATCTCTTTATAAAAAGGCACCCAAGATTCATGGGTAAATAAAACAGGAAAATCTTGTGGGGATACACTTTTCCCAGCATATATTTACTGACCTATGAATCTGTATGTCATCTCTCCTATTGGAAAAACATACAATTGTTCCTCTTTGTGTCCACTATCATGTCCATCTTTTTTGATGATGCACCTACTTAATGCTTTCTTCTCTTTCTTCTCTGCACTTATGGGCACTTGTGTTCATAATACTTCATATATAGCACTTGTTGGCCCTTGTTTATCTTCAAGAATATGTTACTTTTAACACTGCTGAGAACTATTTCTTCATTTTCTTTGAAAGTATTTTGAATGCATGTTTCTGTTCTGACTTCTGAGAGAGTGGGAGCCCACAATGATAAAATCACTAAAAGAAAAGTTGACTTCTACATGTTAACATTTGTCATTGGATGCTATAAATTGGTAGATAATGTAGATAAGACTGGAGAGTGACAATTAACTTTCTACATGGTAGAATATTTAGTTAGTTATTAGTGCTTTAAAAACTGTAAATTTTGCTCTTACAAACTGTTCTTGTCTTAAAGAGCATAAGTACCACCAAGAAATCCATGGAACATAGTACTTTCTAAACATATCTACTTAGATGATATATATATATATATATATATATATATATATATATAAAGGAGAGATCTAATGGTTAAGATTAGTTAAAACTTGGTAATTTTATGGGATGATGAGTGAAATCTACTTTACTAATTTTTTATCGGTCCTATACTTTTCTTCTATATTCCTTTTAATACCTTTTTTGCAACTCTTTTTTCTTCAGAGAATTCCATTGTGTCGATTGAACTTGTTAACCAGTGCAATAGGAGCTACGAAGAAAGAAGTTGTCAATAAAATTGTCGCAAAGGTGATCGTTGTTTCACTTACACATTTCACACTTGTCCATAAAACTCATTATATTGCTTATGGAACTTCCCCAAGTGATTTTGTTGTGATGTTTTTTTATTTTTTATTATGATGTTTTTTATGAATGGATGGAAGAATTTAGATTATACAAATCATGTCATGGAAGAATGTATGGGTTTTTCCTTCCTATTCACTTTGTAGTTGTTATTTCTTCGTTTTTGTTGGCTATAACTTCCTTCTGACAGCCTGATTGGTCATGTTTATAATCTCTATTCATAGATGCCCAAGATTCATCAGTAAGTAAGAAGGGAACAAATTGTGCAGGCGACACTTTTCTCAACATAACATTAGCCACACACATGTACAATAGCTATCCTATTGGCAAATTAAATAAACAATTGTTCTTCCATGTGATTGCTACAATGTCCATGATTTTTGGTCATGCTCTTGATTTATACATTTTATCGTTTCTTTTTTTTTTTTTTTTTTTTGAAGAGAACAGAAAATTACTTTTTAAAGTTGTTATATCTTTTATGAATTCCATCTTCATCAAAGAAGGTTGTCAAAATAATCCTTTTGTTGACTTCAAATTTTTTAATTGACATAGAGAATGTTTATTTATTTATTTTTAAAGGTATATAATTTGGGTTGACCTTACTTATGAGTCTTTAGTTAGAATCTAATTTGAGTTGGATATCTAAATTAGTCATGTTTTCTTAAGTATTAAAACAAGTAAATTAACAATATATTTTTTGTATGTTAAAAAAAGTAAAGTGATAATGTTTGTAAATATAGAAAAAAATGAAAATTACAATATTTTATGTTACAGAAAGATTATATATTAATCAAAGAACTCTCATAAACTTTTTGGTAATGTGACCTTAATATAACCCTTGTCAAAATGTTTCTAGCAAACAAAATAACACATTTTCATAATTTAGGAATATATTTGAGGTGTTGCTATATTTAAATTATGTTACTGTGATTACGCCTTACTTTTTATGCAAAATTTAATTAATATTATTTTTTAACAAACTGAAGGATGGTGCAGCAAAGGCAATGTCAAACAATGTTCCTCGCAAAAAGTATGATGTTTTTGTTAGCTTTCGGGGCAAGGACATCCGCCATGGTTTTCTTAGCCATTTGATTGATGCTTTTACTCGAAAGCAAATATATGCCTTTGTTGATGATAAACTTGAGAGAGGAGATGAAATATCGCAATCACTTATTGAAGCAATTGAAGGATCATCCATTTCATTGATCATATTCTCTGAAAACTATGCTTCTTCACGTTGGTGTTTGGAAGAACTTGTGAAAATAGTTGAGTGCAGGGAGAAATATGGTCAAACTGTAATACCTGTTTTCTACCATGTAAATCCGACAGATGTACGACATCAGAAGGGGAGTTATGGAAAAGCTCTTGCCGAACATGAAAAACAGTACAGTTTGTCTAGGGTGCAAATGTGGAGACGTGCTCTGAACTATACTGCTAATTTATCAGGAATTAATTCATCAAATTTTCGGTAAGCTATTTTTTCTCCTTCAATTTTGACGAGGAGTACTAGCAACATACTTTCTAACACACTCCTCTTAACACATTCTATTATTGGTTGAAAATTATTTAAAACTACACAATTGAGAGAAAGTCATTAAATAAGATGTAGGACCCACATATTTTTTGTAATTTCCAAAAAATTCAACCAATAAGAGAGGGTGTGTTCAAAAGAGTTTGTTTGAGAGTGCACTGCTAGCATTTCTCACTTTTTTATTGTTATATAGCTATGTACATATTGTCACAATTGTTTGCTTAAATTGTAAAAAGAAATAACCCTTATTTTCTAGATTGTTTCTACCAGAATACATGTTTGTTAGTTGTTACTTTTGCATATGTTAGTCAATGCCACAACTATAGTTCTTGCTAGGATTTAGTTCGGACAAGTCATGCTTGTTGGCTCATCAAATTTAGTTGTTAAAGTAGACTCATGAAATACAATTAAATATATTCCAATTTATAGGTTATATATAAAAATGATACTCTTTTTTAATGACCTCTCGATAATCAAACAAAGGTCCTTTCTTTTGGAGTACTTGACCCTGTTAGGAGGAAATGGAAGGGAAAGGGATGTTCCATCACGTGTGTTGAACCACTTACAACAAACTTACAACTTTTTCCATTAAATTTCATACATTTTCTCTGACTCTCTTTTTGATATATAGGAATGATGCTGAGATGGTTGAAGATATCATAAATAATGTGTTGAAGAGTTTGAGTAAGGAACCAATTAACTCTAAAGGACTTATTGGAATCTACAAACCAATTGCCCATATAGAATCATTATTAAGTCAAGACTCAAAAGATGTTCGTGTTATTGGAATTTGGGGTATGGGCGGTATCGGCAAGACAACTATTGCAGAGGAATTATTTAACAAACAAAGTTTCGAATATGAAAGTAGTTGTTTTTTGGCAAAGGTAAGGGAAGAATCAGAAAGGCATGGCATAATTTCTTTAAAAGAAAAACTTTTTTCTACACTAATAGCAGAAGATGTGAGAATTAACACAACGAATGGGTTGTCCAATTTTATTAAGAGAAGGATTGGTGATATGAAGATTCTTATTGTTCTTGATGATGTAAATGATTCTGATCAACTAGAAAAATTAGTTGGAACTCTTGATTGCTTTGGATCAGGTAGTAGAATAATTGTAACAACAAGAGACAAGCAAGTTCTTCACGACAAAGTTCATGATACATATGAAGTTTGTCTTCTGAGTTCTAGTGAAGCACTTGAACTCTTTATTATGAATGCCTTCAATGAAAGTCATCCTGGAAGGGAGTATGATGACCTGTCAGAGAGGGTGGTCAATTATGCGAAAGGCATTCCCTTAGTTCTCAAAGTTTTAGGTCATCTTCTTCGTGGAAAGGATAAGAAAGTATGGGAAAGTCAGCTAGACAAACTTAAAAAAATGCCAATTAAAAAAGTTCATGATGTAATGAAACTAAGTTATGATGATCTGGATCGCGAAGAGCAAAAGATTTTCTTAGATCTTGCATGTTTCTTCAATGGATTGAATTTAAAAGTGGACTACCTACAAGTTTTATTAAAGGATTATGAAAGTGATAATTCAGTAGCCATTGGGTTAGAAAGGCTGAAAGATAAAGCTCTTATAAATATTTCTGAGGATAATACTGTATCTATGCATGATATAATACAAGAAATGGGTTGGGAGATTGTTCGCCAGGAGTCTAATGAAGATCTTGGAAGCCGTAGCCGATTATGGGATCCTAATGAAATTTACAAAGTGTTAAAAAATGAAAAGGTAACAGTATAAATACATGACATATCCTTGAAATGTTTGACATTTTATTCATGCAAATTCCAAATTTAATGTTAAAATTTTTCTTCTACTTTCATGTAGGGAACAATGGCCATTCGAAGCATAAGGACACACTTCTCAGCAATTAGGAAACTGAAGTTAAGTCCTTACATATTTGCTAAGATGAGAAAACTACAATTTTTGGATTTTTATGGCAATTATGGTCAAGAGTGTTTGGATCTTCTTCCAAAAGGGCTTAAATATTTGTCAAGTGATATAAGATATCTTCATTGGATGCATTACCCTCTAAAATCCCTGCCAGTTAAATTTTCTGCAAAAGATCTTGTTATATTGGACCTGTCATGTAGCCAAGTTGAAAAACTTTGGGATGGAATGCAGGTAAATTAAATAAATATGTTTTTCCGCTATAATTTTTATCATAATTCAAGGAATATGCATAATTAGCTTTTTAAGCTCATATGTGTCATGTGATGTCTTCATATTGTTCTGTTTTGTTACAGAATTTGGTGAATTTAAAAGAAGTTAAACTCTATAGTTGCAAATTCCTGAAGGAGCTACCAGACTTTACAAAGGCCACAAATCTTGAAGTTCTGGATATCAGTTGTTGCTCTTCCCTTACCAGACTTACTATTGATACCCATTTAAACTCCCTCCGTTATCTTAACCTTGGGTACTGTAGAAAGCTACAGAAATTCTCAGTTACATCAGAGAATATGATAGAACTAAATTTTGTACGCGTTCCTATCAATGCATTGCCATCATCTTTTGGACGTCAAAGCAAGCTAGAAATCCTTATTTTAGGATCCAGTGACATTGAGAGCTTACCTTCGTGCATAAAAGCATTTACTAGACTGCGACATCTAGACCTAAAGTATTGTTCAATGCTTCAAACTCTACCAGAGCTTCCCCCATCCCTTGAAACTCTACTTGCAGAAAATTGCATATCACTGAAGACTATACTGTTCCCTTCAACAGCAGTTGAACAATTGAAAGAAAACAGGAGAAAGATAGAGTTTTGGAACTGCTTGTACTTGGATAAACATTCTGTCCGGGCTATTGGGTTGAATGTGCAAATCAATGTGATGAAATTTGCATGTCAACATTTCCCTGCACCAGAACTTGATTCTGTTGAATATTATGATGATTCCAATGATAAGTATGATTCTTATCAAGCAAAGTATGTGTATCCGGGAAGTAGGGTTCCAAAGTGGTTGGAATATAAGACAACAAATGATTTTATAGTTATTGATCTCTTTTCTGCTCAACTATCGCCTCAGTTGCATTTCATTTTCTGCTTTGTTGTTGCCGAGGACTTACAGCTTGGTAAGAAATTGGAATTTAACATTGCTATAAGTGATGGTGAGGATGAAGGTAAAAAGGGCAGCATGAGATTGTACATGACAAGGCCAATTTTCAGAATTGCATCAGATCATGTGTGTGTGATGTACGACAAACGATGCTCTCACTACCTAAATAGCAAGGCTAAGAATATGACAAGGTTTAAAATCAAGGTTACAGCAAAGGCACAACCTAGTCATTTCAGATATAAAGAAGAGGTGGTGTTAAAAGGGTTTGGAGTCAGCCTAATAAACACCTCAACATATCACAGTTTTGTTGAACAAATGGAATTCTTTGATTATATGAACAAATGGATTTGCATGGTGCTTACTTTCCTATGTATTTCCTTTATGAGGTTAAAGATAAATAATTTGATTTAAAGAAAAGTCTATAATTTGATGTAAGTAGACCTGCTATATTAACATTCAAGTTTTTGACACTAGTTCTTATGATTGAATTTATAATGTAGACTGTAGACCTGTTGAGCTTTTTAACAAACAATTATAAACTTCATTGATATTTCATAGGCACTTCAAGGTACTAAAAATATGAGGAGATTATTAAGTTTAGAATTTTTGCATGCTCAGAAAGCTACTTTTGTATTTTTGGTTCTGTTTTATAAAAACATTATTTTAGCTAAAATAAAATTCTTTTGCAAATAATGATATCAGTAATTGTGATCAATTGACTGGCTAGTGTGCATCTGTCTATTTTGTTTCTCAACAAGCTTAAGAAATTGGATCTAAGCATATGTGTTTTCTATACCAAATTTAAAAGCAACATTCATCCAGTTAAGCAAATCATTAATTTTGTTCGAAAGCCGCCTTAATTGCAGTCACCCCTGACCCATCTTAGTTGCAGCTACTTTGGGCTGACTTTATTGCAGCGTTGAAGGTGGTGTATTTAGTCCTAAATCAACTAGAGATATGGCTTGAGTAGGGCATATAATGCTTGGACAATCCTCAATTTATTTGTGTTAAGGGGGTCTTTGCCTCATCTGCCACAACTAAATGTACAGTATGTACATTCAGAAAGTCTTCCTTTAAGATGAGAAGACAGTGTTATTGTAATAAAAATGCTAAATTCGTGGAAGACTTTTTGAATAAGACAAAAAGGAAAAAGGAATGGAACCATTGCTATTTGATGTATCTTACGTACCTTTTATTGTCTGCATTCAAACCCAGTGTTTCCAGGAAGGATCATTACCTTGTAAACGCTATAAAAAAATGAAACTAACAATATTTTTTAATTACGTGTTGCTATTGATATAGTTTTAATTGTTACTATATGGAAATTTTTATATTTGCCAAGTCCATGTTCACACTAGGAAAGGGCATCTCTCATGGTTGATACAGATGATTCCAACCTGTAATCTGTATAGTCAACGTTCTCCCTCCAATAATATTTTATTGTATAGAGGTGATGTTCATATTTGTTTAATAGAAATCTATATTCAAATCCAAATGATCCGTGGGAAAGCGTGAATGCATGAGGTTATGCTTTTACATAGTAAGGTCAAATGAAATTGCTTCTTCCTTCTATTAAATGCAGGTTCAGTAGGGTATTGCTTTAACATATATGAGCAATAGTCGAATCTGATCCCCTAGCTAGCCAGTCAAAGCATTAATTGGGTAAAATCATTTGAGGTTAGTAATTGCTTTCATATCCATCACTCATTCTTTTTGCATCAAAGATAGGTACGTGGAAAACAAAGAATAAAAGAATGAAATGACAAAATATCTTATTAAGTAGAGAAATTGCTTGCTCTTATGATATCCTCCCCCCTTCCTGTCCCTTTTAGAAAACCACTGTTTTTAATTTGGTAAATTTGAAGTTCTTTTTGTTTTAATTTTTTTTTCGCTTCTTTCCTCTCTTTCTTTTTCTTTCATGTTACCTTGTGTGGCTTCCCTATTGTGATATTCAAGGTTGCAGGGACAAAGAAGATCCAAAGTGCGTTCGCTAAAATCGAATGGCATATTCTTCTGCCGAAGCTTGTCAAGTAAGCATTTACATGTTTCTTGCTTTTTTCAAAATTGTGTTAAAAAATAATTTAGCAATTGCTAAAGTCATTATGTTTGTTTTTATTAATCGAAGCATTACCTCTTGAAAATAGTTAAAGGCGTTACAATAACAATGAATTACTTTGTTAAAATTAAAGATATATAAATAAGAAACTATGTATTTATAACTCAAGAATGTTTCGACTTAGATGTTGTATGGGTTAAAGAGTATGGGTTTATACCTATAAAGATAATAAGATTTTTCTGCAGATTTTTTTGTATTCTGATACACCCACACACCCCACACTCACAGGCTCATGCACCCACACACACCTCCACACCCATAGAGAGAGATGTTGGCTTGCTTGGAGTTCAAGGTTCAGAATTAGGCTTAAAATTAGCTTGTACTAAACAGGCATGATACAAGGTGAGTTGGGGGTGCATTTGACTCTCCTTGCCCATGACCTCGTAAAAGGCAAGATAGGTTTAACAAAGCTGGGTTTAAAAAAAATATAAACCCAACCTCGTCCCTGGTTAGGGACGGAATTAGGTTGGCTGCAACAGGAGCAGCAGCCCCTCCTCAATGACCAAAATCTTCTTGATATCTAATCTAATATCATAAGTTTGCCCCCCTTCCCTCTAAATTCTTATCTTACGTATCTTTCTTTTAAGTTGATAATCCGTCTTTATTTTTACCAAAAGTTATTGTTAGTCTATTTTTCTTTTTGAGCAAATTACAACATCTCCTGAGATTTCGTATAATTACACAAGTACCCCTTACTTTTTTAATCATTACTTTCGCCTCCTTGTAGGGGTGTTAGTGTAATGTTTTCAAACTTAAAGGGGTTAGTGTAGGAAAATAAAAAAGAGTGGAGTTATGTGTAATTTGATCAAAGTTCAGGGGGTGTTGTTATAATTTGCTCTTTTTTTTAAAAAAAAAAATAATATGTTATCTAATTAACACACATATAAAACAATAAATGTTGCTTTCAAATTGTTGGGAGGGATAACACCGCCCGTACGATCCCAAACTCAGAATAGTCGCATATCCTGTCCAATGAGGCGGTGATGCGGACACAGAGTGCCCCCACAGGGCCCCAAAGGGGCTAATTACGGTGGGTCAGCAAATAAAAAAAAATGTTGCTTTCAAATATTGCATTATTGAAATTTTCTTATATTTCATTTTATATATTTTTTTATTAACAATAATTACATTTGGTAGATAAAATATATATTAATTACCATAATTTCTTTTAATTTTTCATATTAATATTAATTTTAGCTATAATTATTTCATTCTACATTAATTTCTTTTTTTTATTAGTTCTACATTAATTGCTTTAAATATATGTTAACTGTCATATAAATTATTTTATTTTCTTATATTAAATATAAGAACACTAATTATTCCATGTGCTATATATAACTTTAGCATTTATATGTTAATTGCTTTTAATTATGTTAATCATTTGGCACAATTTTAATTACGTTAATTGCTTTCAAATATGCATGTTTTCTCATTTACATATTAGGTTTTAAAATGCTTTTTTTTTTTAATTTTGATAGATAAATTAATCTATATGAAAAAAAAAAATTAGCTATATATCATTATCGATTCATGTTTAAAATCTTTGCCCCCTAACATTTTTTTATAGTTTTGTCCCAGTCCCTGGTAGATTTTGTCGAGTTTGAAAAGACTCACAGGGAACCTGTTTCATTTTTTAAGAAATATAACTTAATTATATCATTTTAAATTTAAATTAATCATATATTAAGTGATTAATTACGATTTAATTTAAACAAATAAATATATATATATATATATAAAGAAATAACAAATATCTTAAAAATAAAAATTTAAGAATTAAATTAAATTTTTAGTTAATTGTATAATTTCAATTTAATTATTTAATTATTATTATTATGATTTAAATTATTTAACTGTTAAACACACACACAATTTTAATTTAAGTATTTAATTACTATTTTGATTTAAATTATTTAACTATTAAACACACACCCACACACAGGTGCACACACACGGGGGTGGGGATGGGGTTAAATAATCAAACCCAAACTCAATCCCGCTTTCACAAATCAAGGAAAACTTAAACCCGACTCCAATCCAACTTTGGTTAAAGCAGCTTTTCATCTGTCAAAACTTGGCCAAGATTGCATTGATATCCACAATTTGAATTTAATTACCCTATCTAACTATCAGTTGTGTATCTTTATGAGTAAAATTGTTCTAAGCTTTATTTTGGGCTTTGATGTTTTACGATGAATTTTAATTAATCTACTTCCATAATATTAATCTACTTCTTATAATCAGAGATTAGGATAGTTAATGGGGACTAAGCTTTCTGCACACTTATATTATCTTTATCTATATTTTTCAACTATCATTCTATTAACTACATTTAACATGACATATCATGTCATTTAAGTATGAGCTCAACGAATGAGTTTTTTTAAGACACTTGTTAAATACTACTTAGTTTTTTTTTTTTTTATCAATGGGAAAATAAAATATTACTTGGTATGTAGATAGATAAGTAAAATTGTTATTTAAAAAAAAAAAACTTTTTTTTTTAATTTCACCAATTGTTGGAAAAAATGAGAAAGCGATTTAAAGTGAAAATGTTTGAAAACTACATACCTTTGTAGGAAATTAGAATATGAGGATTGCTAGCAACACTCTCTATCATACTCTCTATATGATTGGTTGAAATTTGTTGGAATCATAATTTTTGTGGGTCTCATTTATCATTTAATGATTGTTTCTCCTAATATAGAAGTGAGACCCACCAAAATTGGTGATTTCCAACCAATTTCAACCAATAACAGAGAGAGTGTTAGCCAGAGAGTATTACTAGCATTTCTCTTAGAATATATGACCAATTTACAATAAATGAGAACATATGTATACTTTAAAATAAACTCTTGTTTTCTTTCTGTTATGTTTTTAATATTATAATTTAGCAACATATTTTAAAATATTGAGCAACTGAATTAATGACTTTGTATGCTACTAACTAAATTATCTAATTTAATTTCCTAAATCCTGATGACTTTAGCTAATTGGATCTTATAAAAAGGATTGGAGAGAGTAGTTTTTATCGCTGAAGTGGATTTAATTGAACCGAACATATGGAATTATAACTCTCTTGATTGTTGTGAGCAAAGACTTTTAGTAATAACCATTAGATTAAAATTGATGGTTTACATTATGCATTTAAGTATAAATTTCACTTGACTTTTCTTCTTTTTGTTTTATTAAAGATCAAGTGAAATTTTTTAAAGATCATGTGTAATTTTTTTTTTTGAAAGGCCAAAGATAAAGTATTATAAATATAGAAAAAAGGTTGGTATTAAAAACATACTTCTTTTACATTACTATATTATAAATCATTGTCATCATAAATTATTTTCTATTAATTACATATAGGAACAATACTATCAATCTCATCCTTTCTTGAAATCATGAACTATTTTCATTTTTGGTTCATTAAGGGACAGTGTTCCTATATTAGACATACTTACATGATTCATGTACTTATATTGGATTTCATAAAATGCTTTAAAAGCTTCGATACTTCACCGATACACGTATCAGTGAAGTATCCAAAGTGTATCAGTATGGGGTAGGTGAAGCAAATTGAATTATCGGTGCTTCATAGATTTGGATATTTCACTTATACGTATCGGTGAAGTATCCAAGAGTATCGGTATCATATACGAATCAGATATGGATACGTGAAGCAAGTTGAAGTATCGATGCTTCATAGGCAGAAATAAATGTTCCACAGATTCAATAGAATGCAAACACAGTGCACAACTTTTCGACTCAACATCTACACCTCTACGAAGTAAAGCAGCCCGAGTTAGCAATCGAGCATGAAGGAGTTTCCACAAGAAAGGCAAGATTTTAGAGGGAACTATACTTTTCCAGAAATGCTTAAAAAGACAATCCATCATAATTCATAACCAAATTAGTAGCAGACTGAGTGTATAAAATACCATATCATCCAACTCGTCCTCCCAGCCAAATAAGCGCCGCCTCCAAGGCCAGTTCCATTGCCAGCCTCCAGAAGTCCAATTTCCCATATAAAAAATCGTAGCACTCTGTCCAAGAGAAATTTGATAGAGCCTAGGAAAAAGTTCCCTCAAACATACACCACCTAACCATTTGTCCTCCCAGAACAAAGTATGTTGCCTATTCCCAACATGACGCACCACAGAATTGGTAAACCATCCACTATTTTCATCAATAAGCCACACGTCTCTCCATCATAGTGATGAATTCCTAGCGTTATTGTTTCCACCCGAGATTGAGGATAAAGATCCATACCTGAAACACAGCAACTTATACCAAATGGCTTGGTGATCTGTCAGAAACTACCAACTCCACTTAGCCAGTAAGCTCAGATTAAAAAATTATAATTTTTTTACACCAAGACCACCTGCAGATTTAGGCAAATAGACTGTGTCCCATCTAATCCAACAGTTTTTTTTCGACTCCCCCATACCACTCCAAAGAAATATCCTCTGCATTTTTGTCAACTCTAAAATAACCTTTTTTAGTGCTTTAAAGAAGGAAAAAAAAAAGTTTAATGGTAGACTTGACAAAACCGAATTAATTAAAGCAACCCTTCTCCCCAAACAAAAGTGCCTCCCCCTCCACCCCAATAACTTCTTCCTAAACAAAGCCAAAATAGGTTCCCAAGTGGCAATATGTCTGGAATTGGCCCCTGTAGGCAGTCCCATAAATTTAAAAGGCAACGAAGCAATAGAACAATGAAGTAACACAGAAGCTCCTTCCATAAAATTAGGTGGCACATTTATACCATAAATCTTGCTTTTCGAGAAATTTACCTTCAAACCCAAGGCTAGCTCAAAACATTAAAGGACAACCGTTATAGTCCACAAATTATCCCAACAAGCATCTCCAAAGATCATCAAGTCATCTACATATTGCATCAAAGAGAAATTAACTTTCTCATTCAATTTAAATCCATTAAACTTCCCAACCTTCACAGCCTTGCCAATTAAACCACTCAGTGCCTCAGCTACAACCAAAAACAGGAAGGGGGCCAACGGGTTGCCTTGCTTCAACCCCCTATGGACCTCAAACTCCTCAGTCAGACTCCCATTCACTAAAACAGAAAGGCAGCTTGAACATATTACATCCTTCACCCAACTTCTCCAAATAGTATCAAAACCAAGACGACCCAACATGTAGTCAAGGAAATCCTAGCTTACCGAATTGTAAGCCTTTTCAAACTCTATTTTGAAAAGAAAAACTCCTCTACGCCACCTCGTTGCATAATCTACTAACTCATTCGTCACCACAACCCCATCCAAAATATTACACCCAGGCAGAAAAGTTGTTTGACAATTTGAAATAACAGAACCAAGTACCTTCTTTATTAATAGCATCGCCAATAACTTTGAAATAAGCTTATGCATACTATCAATAAGTGAGATGGGGGCGATATTCAGATAAAGACAGAGGATTATCCCTCTTAGGGATAAGTGGTACAATAAGTGAGATTCAGGAATTCTATGTCTCGAGTAAACTTTCTACTTTTAGATCCTTAACCAGTGCCTTAGGACACTGATGATCAATTTCCTTAATTTTAATATAATTCTAATTCAATATTTTAATTTCTCATGGCAGTCAACGTTTTCATATGCTATGCTCCATAATATATCTTTTGTAAAAGTGTTACTAATGGAAATATCAATAGTTTTCATAATTTATACTCCGGATTCAAATATTAGCAAAATTAACTGATGTATGCGCTAATTAAGAAAATTAGTTAATTTCATTTAATTTTACTAATCACATTTAAAAGATAATTTTTTTAAAGTATCATTCATTGGGACTTGATATCAAGAATAAAAAAGAGTAATTGGAAATAAAATATCAATTAATTGAAGGGTTTTTTTGAAATGATATTATTAAATATATATATATATATATATATATATATATATTTAAAGAAGTTAAAATTTGGTTAAATTTGAGTGCTCTATTTTTTTTTTGTTATTCATAATTGAGTCCAGAAGAAGTATATGTATTTGCTAAATTAAGTTATGTTGTAGTGATCTGACCCAAGCTTCTATGCTGACTATTACACTTTTTAACAAATTGAAGGATACTGTGGCAGCAAATCCAACGCCAATGCCAGACACTGCTCAAGAAAAGTATGATGTTTTTGTTAGTTTTAGGGGTAAGGACATCCGCAAGGGTATTCTCAGCCATTTGAAAAGGGAGTTTCCTCGAAAGCAAATAAATGCCTTTCTGGATGATAAACTTGAGACAGGAGACGAAATATGGTCAACACTTGAGAAAGCAATTCGAGGATCATCCCTTTGGGTGGTTATATTCTCAGAAGATTATGCTTCGTCACATTGGTGTTTGAATGAACTTGCCGAAATAATCAACTGCAGTGAGAAATATAATCGAACTGTAATACCTGTTTTCTACAATGTAGAACCCATGAATGTACGGTATCAAAAAGGGAGTTATAAAGAGGCATTTGATAAACATGAAAAAAGCAAAAGGTATGATTTGGCCCAGATGCAAAACTGGAGAAATTCTTTGTGTAAAGCTGCTTGTTTGTCGGGAATCGAATATTCATCAAACTCTCAAAGGTAAGCCTTTTTTCAGCCATAAATGTTCGATATTTTCTTCTTGTTTATAGGTTATATATATCGCTGTATGCATATTTTCAAATGTTGGTTGCTTGAATAGTGTTAGAGCATTAACTTTTATTTTCTAAATTGGTTTTCTACAAATATATACTATTATTAGTTGATGTTGCAAATGGTTCATGTTGGAATTATAGTGGACAAGCCATAATTTGTTGGTCCATCAAATATTTGCTTAAATTAGACCCAAAAATATGATTAAATATGTTCTAATTTTCAGATGATACATATTTTTAGGGTAAAATACCATTTGGGTCCCTAAATATCACATTAGTCTCGGAAAGTAAGAAAATTAAAAAAAAAAAAAAAATCCCTGCCCTGAAAGTACTATATGTTAATTAGTTTGGTCTAAAATTAAAAAACTCGTATGGCTTAAGTTATAATATTAACATATCTTTAAGGACTAAAGAGACAGTAAGAGGTTAAATTTAGGGACTTATTTGGCCTCCAAGGGACTTATTTTGAATTTCCTTAGTTTCAGAGACTAATGTGACAACACTTTACACTTTCAAGGACCAAAATAGTGTTTTACCCCTTATTTTTAAGTCCTACACACATACAACCCTTGTTTTTGGTCGTTGACTTTATTAGGGGTACCGCACTAAATAAGAAGTGAAAGAAAAGGGATCTTCTGTCATTTGATAAACCCTCCCTCCCTCCTCCAATCTAGTGAGCTAACAATGATTCCATTGAATTTCATACATTTCTAAATCTATTTTTCTTGTATAGGGTTGAAGCTGAGCTGATACAAGAAATTGTCAAAAAAGTTTATCTTAAATTGATGAGGTTTGATAAGCACCCACTTAAGTCAAAAGGACTTATTGGAATTGATAAATCAATTGCACATATAGAATCGTTGTTACGTCATAAGCCAGAAGATGTTCGTATTATTGGAATTTGGGGTATGGCCGGTATCGGTAAAACAACTATTGCAGAAGAAGTGTTTGAGAAAGTAAGATCAGAATATGATGGTTGTTGCTTTTTGAAAAATGTAAGGAAACAAATAGGAAGAAATGGAACAACTGATTTGAAAGAAGAGCTTTTTTCTATACTGTTAGAAGATGTGAAAACTAAAACTCCAAATGGTTATATTGAAAAAAGGATTGGTCGTATGAAGGTTCTAATTGTTCTTGATGATGTCAACAGTGCAGATCAACCAGAAAAGATATTTGGAACTCGATCTTGTTTTGGACCGGGTAGTAGAATCATTATAACAACTAGAGATAAGCAAGTGCTTATCGCTAATGATGTTGATGATAATGATATACATGAGATTGGGAAATTGAGCTCTAGTGATGCACTTGAGCTTTTTAGTTTGATTGCCTTTAAGCATCTTGAAATGGAGTATTATGAGCTATCAAATAGGGTGGTCAATTATGCTAATGGTATTCCTTTAGTCCTTAAAATTTTGGGTAAACTTCTTCGTGGAAAAGATAAGGAAGTGTGGGAAAGTCAGTTGGACAAACTTAAAAGGATGCCAACTGATGAAGTTCATGCTATCATGAGATCGGGTTACAATGATCTAGACAGAAAAGAGCAAGAGATTTTTTTAGATCTTGCATGTTTCTTTCATGGTAGTAATATGAAAGTAGACTACATAAAAACTTTACTGAAAGAGCCTGATAATTCAGTAAGTGTTGGGTTAGAAAGGCTAAAAGATAAAGCTCTTATAACCATTTCTAAAGACGGTGATGTATATATGGATGATATTATAAAAGAAACAGCTTGGGAGATTGTTCGCCAAAAATCTAATAAAGAGCCTGGAAGTTACAGTCGATTATGGGATCCTAATGACATTTTTGAAGTATTGAAAAATGATAAGGTAAAAAAAAAAAATTGTACATCTTTTGGATAACATTTGAATTTTGATTGTAAGAATGCTTTAATGTGGTTTAATTTTTTTTTTTCTTTATTTGTCTACATTGATGACAGGGGACTGATGCCATTAGAAGCCTAAGAGTAAACTTTTCAGCAATTAAAGACTTGAAGTTAAGCCCTCACATATTTGATAAGATGAGCAAACTACAATTTCTGGTGTTTGACGATTGTAATTCTATGGAAAACTTCAATGTTTTTCCTCAAGGGATTGAATATTTGCCAACTGAACTGAGATATCTTTCTTGGAGGAGTTGCAATTTAACATCCTTGCCAGAGAAATTTTCTGCCGAGAAACTAGTCATACTGGACTTGTCATATAGCCAAGTGACTAGACTTTGGGGTGGAGTGAAAGTAAGTACATGTGTCCTCTTTTTATATTTTTCTTAGTTCAATGATTGCAAAATTAGCAACTTAAGCTCACGTGTGATGTCTTCCCTTCTTTTATTTTGTTACAGAATCTGGCCAATTTAACAGAAGTTAGACTCCGTAATTGCGAATACCTGCAAGAGCTTCCAGACTTTACAAAAGCCACAAATCTTGAAGTACTGGATGTCACTAGTTGTAAGCAGCTAACGAGTGTGCATCCATCTATTTTCTCTCTTCGCAATTTGAAACTAGTCTCAGGTGATACCCATTTCAGCCCCCTCTTTTTTCTCTACCTTAGCAGCTGCCCCGAACCAAGAGAATTCTCAGGGACAACTGAGAATATAATTAAACTAGATTTATCATGGACTCGCATAAATGCATTGCCCTCATCTTTTGTACATGAAATCAAACTTGAAATCGTAGTTCTAAGAAACAGTGCCATTAAGAGGTTGCCTTTGTGCACCAAGAATCTTACAAGACTGCGAAATCTTGACCTAAATTTTTGTGAAGAGCTTTGGATTCTACCAGAGCTTCCCCCATCGCTTGAAACTCTACGCGCAGTGGACTGCAAATTGCTGAGGATTGTATTGTTCCCTTCAACAGCTACTAAACAATTCAGGGAAAACAGGAAAAAGGTCGAGTTCTGGAATTGCTTCACATTGGATCAACGTTCTCTAAGGGGTATTGAGTTGAATGCACAAATCAACATGATAAAATTTGCATACCAACGTTCTTATCAAGCAATGTATGTGTATCCAGGAGGTAGTGTTCCCATGTGGTTGGAGTACAAGAACCAAAAGACAGAGGATTATATAATTATTGATCTCTCTTCTGATCCACCTTCTCCTCAGTTAGACTTCATTTTCTGCTTCATCCTTCAACAAGACAGCTGGAAAATTTCAGATGCAACGTTGGAATTTAAAATCATCATCAATGATGTTGAGAATGAAGGTGAAGAACACAGTATCATAATGCACACTTCTGTATCACCTGGCAAGTTTGCTTCGGATCATGTGTGTGTGATGTATGACCAGCGTTGTTCTCACTACCTAAATGACAGAGCCAAAAATATGCCTAAGTTTAAAATCTGTTTTACAGCACGATTTACATCTGGTGTTCCAGAACATAAAGGACTGCATTGGCTTGTGTTGAAAGGGTTTGGGGTCAGCCTGATAAACACCTCAGTCTATCACAACTTCATTCAACAAATGGAATTGTGTGACCAACAAAATGAACTGCGATTGCCGTCCTGGAAGCATAGACGTCCAAAACCTTAATGTAGCAGAAACCTGTAGGCAAATGAAACTTTGATTTCAATTGTGATGTGGTTGTGGAGACCTCCAGCACTTTCATAGTGCATCCTCAATTGCAATTTGGAACTGGAATTCGAAACCTTGTGTCTGACTAAATATCTCAGTTTCATATTTCACTTACCATCCTTTGTATTTCCTTCTTGTGGTTTAACATGAAGATTTTGATACAGAAAGAAAGTCTATTATTCCATGTGATAAGAACCCAGTTATTTACAACAATAAAATTGTTAATGAGTTCTTTTAATTTATTGTGGTCTTGTTAAGTGCTTAAACAAAGAGCCATAAGCTACAATCACTTAAAAATACTAGTATGCATGTGGATGACCCAGTCAAAGTGACGATGATAATTTTCAAGACAACTACCACATGTTACTACTGTTTGTCAATATGGTTGTAGATTTTCTTGTTCAAATGTATATTCTTAGAATTGTAGTCTCATGTTGTGTCAGCTAAATTTTGCAAGGAAGTACCAAAAAAAGAAACTCCTTCCTTCAGTATCAACTTTAGCATAGAAACTCCTTCCTTCTGTTACAAATTAATTATGCGAGCTTTTTCATGAGCAGTTTCTAGGGAAAATCATTTTTTTGTTGACATTTCAATATCATCGAGTCTAATTTAGACTAATTGTAATGTTGTTACTAGAGTTAGTCTTAAAGTAATAGTGGTGGTACGGCACCTGGTTTAACATAATTTTAAAAAAAAAAAAAAAAGTTTCAAGAGAAATATATTCATCCAGCAGAGGAATGGAGAAAATAAAGGCTGGCTACATACTGAGAAGTTTCTCAACTATAAGAAATTGTAGTTTATTATGAATTAGTGTTGTCAAATACCGAATGAAATCATTCTTTTCAAGAGTCCGTATGTTACCAACTTGCAAAGTCTTATGGCTCATATAGATGATTCCAACCTGCAGTGTTTGGCATGTTAACATCTCCCCTGATTGTGCCCTGTCCATTTTAATTATTTTTCATATATGATTGTGAACACCCAATTTTGCTTTATCTTTTTGCTCTTATAGTTTATTTCATTTCTCTTTTTCTGGTTTCATTTATTTTGTATTAAAAAATAGAGAAAAGAAGAACAAATAGAAAAAAAAATGAAAATGAAAAAAGAAAGAAAGAAAAGAGAAAAGTGAAAGAAAAGAAAAGAACATAAAAAAAAGGAAAAAAGAAATGAGTCACCATTTTGGAACTTGTTTGCGAGAGATGAGAAGATATAAATGAGTGATATGATGGGAACATTTATAGAGAAAGAAACTCATGCATATTTCTTTGCAGACAGACATCAACAAGAACCTGTTAAAGAAGGTGAAAGCAGTAAGAACCAACCAAAAAACATTTTACATAAGTGCCAACAGTTGACCCAACCTTGTGTTCTCTTCAGTTAGTCACTGTAGTACATCAATAGGGACTTGGAAAAAGGCCGAAGATCAGAGGCTTTGTTGCCAATGTGGGTAAAGGGACATGAAGAGGAGAGTATACAAAGATAAAGAAAACAACAGAAATAGGGGAAGGAGGGAAAACACACATCCGGGGAAAACAACCGAGGCCAATACACTGACAGCAAACAGAAAAAAGAGAAAACGGAAGCAGAAGCACTAATATAGAACACAGGGAGAAAAAAGAAGAATAGGAAGATCCAGAAGAAGTAGGGAACAAGAAAAGGGGGAGAAGTGGTACATTTGATTCTGGAGATTGAGAGAGGAATAGATTTGTAACTTGCTGTGGTGAGATTAAGGAGCAACAGTACACTGTATGAACAATCCATTTTTGTAAAATATACTAGTATGCATGCATAATGGAAAATACCAAGATACTAGTATGCAGGTCCTTATTAGCAAGCAAGCTAAGCCCAGACAAAGTGATGATGATGATAATTTTAAAGACAATTGCCACATGTTAGTATTGTCTGTCAATGTGGTTTTAAATTTCTAATATTCTGTTACCACTCTTCCTGTCGTAAATTTTTTTGATGGGTGGTTTACTAACAAATGACCTCAAGAGAAAGGGCTGGTAGAGGAAAAATGAGCAGAAAACCTTAAAATTAAAAAAGGAAGGAAACTTTACCAAACAAAGAAATTACATGAGTTTTTAATTTTTACTTATTCCCAAATAGAAAGACATAACTCAAATAGAAAATAAGATCTCACAACCCTTGATAGACACACTGTTATAACGTTTCATACATTATTATACATCACAAACTGTCATAAACTTAAATAACTTTGTCCAAGAAAGAGAACTCCACATATCCTTTTTATCTGGGGACCAAAGAGCCAATTTTGAACCAAAATGATACAATGCCATTGTTGAAAGTGCAACATGTAGAATAATTCACAGCCCTGGAAGCCCAATTAATTCCTACCAATTCAAAGAACAATATTAGTACAGTGCATTATAGTGGTGAGACATTTGATAGCGAAAAAGTTACAAATGTCAACTCTGTAACAAAGAATTTCTTGTTACAGATTAGACAATTTTATCCTTAATTTCTAATGAGTGATGTAGAATAAAAAAAATAAAGCAAGTGACAGCAAATAAAAGTTCAAGATATAGTTCCTTTAGTTGCTGAAACCCTCCATCTGGAAAATACAAACTTTCACCTTCATAAGCGTTGATGCCCATGTTGAGGAACAAAAGTTGTGGCATATTTTGTAGTGATTTCAATGGATCATCAGTTAACCTGGAGAATCTCAAAGACAATTTTACAATATTTTTGAGATGTGGAAGCCACTCTTGAAATTTATTTAACTTCCCATCTAGGCTAACCTTCCGAAGCATATGAAGTGATGAAATAACAGGCAAATCAATGACTGCATCTCCACTACCTGTTGAATGAATATGTAGTTTCTCCAAGTTATGCATCTCATTGGTTGAGGAACATAGAGTGCATCCCTGTTCTTCCTTAACACCAGTCAAGTCTAAGTTCCTTAACTGCTTCAGCTTTCCCAATTCCCTGATTAACTCTGCTACATCTTCATCCCTAATTAGCTCTACTCCATCATCATCTGTAATTAGCATTACTTGACACAGTGTTTGTAGGGATGTCATGCCTCCAATACCATTCTTCAATTGAAACAGTCTCATATTATAACCCAGGAAATGTCGTAGCTTTCTAAGTTTGCAAATCTCCTTTGGCATTTTCCTGATAAATGTGTCCCTTATGTCCAAGGTCTCGAGGTTATGGAGGTTACCAATGAATTCTGGAAGACTTGAAGTTCACATCCATGTTTTCCTTAAGCTTAAATACTTCAAGTCTGCTAGATTTCCCCAACTCTTAGGAACAAAATCCAACAGACCATCTTCAACATCAAGCACCTTCAATAGCCTGTATTTTGTAGGGATTCTTTGCACAAAGTTGTCGGATAATGCTGATTCTTCACCTGCAAAAACAAGCAGGGACCGGGTGCGTGAGCTTTCAGTACTCCCCATTAAATCATTGGAGTTGGTTGCTATTGATAAGAGCCGAATCATCTCACTTGACATTGACTCATCTTTTTTACTAATATGCTGGCAGAAACTTAAATCCATGGATTTTCTAAGGATCATATAATGTAATAGGTCATGGACACAACAACTCCTAGCTTTTCCATCTATGGTAAATGAAGACACTTGCACCAAACTTCTACCAATCAACTCTGTTAAATATTGTTGTGCAATGTCCTCTAATGTTTGTCCTTCTTCATCTTTTACAAATCCTTCCGCTATCCAGTGCTGAGTCAGTCTTTTCGATTTAACTTCATAATCTTCAGGATACATTCCAAAATACAATAAGCATGATTTGAGATGGTATGGTAAATCATCATAACTGAAACCTAAAATCTTTGTTATACCCATTAAATGGTGGTTTTTCTCCAGCTCTGAACTTAGACTTTGCCAAACTTTTCCCCATTCAATTGTATTCTTTTCTTTGCCAGACAAAAGACCACCAACAGCCACAATTGCTAGTGGTAGACCCTTACATTTATTAACAATTTCAGAAGAAATATCCATGAGATCTTCTGGACAACATCCATTGTTGTCAAATTGGAATGCCTTCTTCCGGAAGAGTTCCAGAGATTTTTCTGAAGTTAAAGGTTTCATCCCATGCACCTGATCAAAAGGAGTGCTCTTAAAAGAGGCTGCAACCTTTTTCTTCCTAGTTGTGATTAAAATTCTACTTCCATTTTTATTGTTAAACAAGGCATTTTGAATCTGACCCCAAAGTTCTACATTCCATATATCATCAAGAATCACAACGTACCTCTTCTGTTGCAAATAGTTTCTCACTTCATCAATCAATGAATCTCGATCCATTTCAGAAATATCTTGAGGAGGAGCCACCCTTTTTTTCTTTGCATAACTTCTTCAACAAGTCTCTCATCAACCCTTCCACATTGTAGGATTGAGACACCGTGATACATGCATGGGAATAAAAGTGTCCAATCACCTTCTGGTTGTTAAAAACTCTGTTGACAAGTGTGGTTTTTCCTAGCCCTCCCATTCCTACCACAGAGATGACAATGCGATCTGCTGGTCCCCCTACTAACCAACCAATCAATTCATCTCTTGGCCCTTCAATGCCAACAACTTCAGTTTCTTCAAGGTAACGAGAAGCCATTCGAGGGTCATGCCATTGAACACTTTGGCTACCTCCATTACTGCTCTGTCCCTGTTCAAAAGAAGGTTGGATTTGAAACTGATAATGTGTAGTTTTTTGCTTGATTCCATGAACAAATGACTTAATCTGCTGAATCTCTAATGCTATTAGATGACAAGACATCAAAGATTCAATAAAATGAATAATCTCACAAAGTAAAGCTGTACATCCAGGATCACGAGGCTGTTGTTCCACGTAGATCATGTATTCATCAATGACATCTTCTATGCGAAATGATGCTTCCCTCAACTGTTTCACCCATGTTCTGATTCCCTCTTTCATGTTGTCTCCTTTGTCGGCAGCTCTTCTTTCTGCATCCTTGAGGAAGGCTTGAATGTATTCTAGTTCATCTTTTATGTCTGCAAATTCTTTGGGCATGTCCCAAAGCAGATTCACTTTATCTCTTATCAGTGGAAGCAATTTCTCTCGGGCTATGAAAACTGCCATTTCCGCCATTTGAGTCTTGCTAGCTTTGATTTTGTCTGTATTGTTGAAATCGAGATTTTGTACTCTGAGACTTTTTTTGTTGATCTTAAGTTTCCTAACGTTTACAATTAAAGGAAGAGTTTGGAGTTTTCCTAGGTCTTAGTTAAATATTTTGTTAGCAAGTTGAGGTTTTTTTTTCTTTCTCCTTTTTGTCATACTAGAGCAAGTTGCAAATATTATGATTTGGTTAATCTGTCAATGTTAGATGCACAAATAAAAATTAAACCTGCTTGTCATACTAATTGTCTTGTAGGGATAATTTTGATTGTTCATTTATCTACATATTTTTAGCCTCGTACTTGTTAGCAACGTATCCATCTCAGCTTTGCAACTACTAAACTGACATATTAGAAAAGATAGATGCTTGTGTATGCAACTTTGAAAAATTTTAAATATGTAATTGTTAATATTTTTATTTTTTTTGGTCAGCAAATAAAAACATATATATTGAATAATGGTACAAGGGGTACCATAACCTAATTACAATACATAGTAGTAGGGAACCCTTCCAATTCATCAATGGTTATGTTCCTGTCGAGGGATAAGGGGGCCTTCGGCAATCACTTTGTGTTCTAAGGTCTTTTGTAATTTGTCCGGAAGGTGGGGGTACCTGCAAAAGACACTCCAACGTTCAAGTCAGGGTTCGGCGCAGAGTATTAAATGTGTAATAAATGAGGATTCAGAATACTTTACCTTGGGGAGCGGATCCCCTTTTTATACTTATCTTATTGGGCTTGGGCCCTCATGGGCCTTGGCCTTTTTCTTAATCACATGTCTGTGGTAATTAAGGATACTTAATTACCTTTTAGCCTTAGGTTTATGTTGCCATGAGTTGCTAATGGTGTTTATACCTCTACTAGTGTTCGGCCCTGTAGGTGTCGAATACTACTATTTAGGCCCCTGAGGTAAGGGGTTAGGGGTTTTCGGCTTTATAGATGCCGAATACTCCTGTCCGGCAAACGGACCGTACGGCGCTGGGGTGTTCGGCTATACTTTGGACACCGAACACCTGTCATGTTGTCGGGGGATATTCGGTTATATGTGTTGTCGAATACCCCAACTAGTACAAGTTATTTCCTATTTATGTTTTTTAACTAAATAGAAAATAACCAAAGGAACAATTTTGAAGCTCACCCGCCAATACCATTATGTTACTACTACATCATACCCTACCCAACAAATATTTAATACAGCCCACCTACCCTGTATACAATTGCGAACCAATTATGATAGTCCACCAAAATATTAACAATTATGTAATTGTTAATATGCTAACCTAAGCTCGATTGATGACAAAGAAAATGCTAACCCATATGGAATACTGGGTCCGAAGGCCATTTTTTATAGCCCATGCTAGTTGTAAAAAAAGCAGCACATGGGAGCATGCCAAGTTGAAACTTTCTTTAATACTATCTCGAGTAGTGATACTTGGATACCTTAATATTTTAGATACCCCATTGACACTTTTCATTTGCCTCTATCTCTCTTTTCTTACCATCAAATACCTGTTACATCTATCACTTTTCTCTATTATTTCTCTCTCTCTCTCTCTCTCTCTCTCTAGGTGTATATTATCATATGGGGTGTACATGAAACTTTTCCCTACTACCTCATTGAATACTATCTTATAGTTTCCCATTAATAAATAAAAAAATAAAGAAAATAAATTACCATCATCATATGCAATACTATCTTATATTTTCCTATTAATAAAAAATAAAGAAAATAAATTACCATCATCATGTGATACATAATTACTTATTTAATTAAAACTTTACATAATATTATGTTAGGTAATAATTTTATACAATTACTTATTTAATATTTTTGTAACTATACCTATCTTTCTTGAGTCATTTCATTTTGTATGTCATTGTTTTGGGGTGCTTGGATTATTATATGAACAAATATAATAAGTATTTTTTGTCATTTAGCTAATATATTAATATGTATATATTTTTGGCTAAAATACACCTTAGTTTGGTCTCCTAAGTTCAAGAAGTTTTACTTTGGTTCTTAAAAGTGTCCAAGTTAAATCAAGTTTGTTCTTCCATCAATTTACCAAACTAACTTGATCAACGTGATACATGACAAACTACGAAAAATGTCATATTATATGGGTGTTTGCCACATCAATCAAAATTAACACCGTTAGTATAAAAAAAAACTAACGGAAGGAGCAATTAAATCTAACAAAGACACATTAAGGAACCAATAACATAAACTTGTTAAATATAAGAGACCTAACATAAACCTAAATTTATATCAAATGACAATTTTGGTAAATATATATTTGAAATGGAGATTTTACGTTTTGAGACTTTCTTGCTGATCTTAAGTTTCCTATCATTTACAATTAAAGGAAGACTTTTGAGTTTTCCTTGGTCTTTGTTAAATATCATGTTAGCAAGTTAAGCTTCTTCTTCTTCTTCTTCTTCTTCTTTTTCCTTTTCCGTTCTATCATACTAGAGCAAGTTGCTAATATTGTGATTTAGTTAATCTGTCAATGTTAGTTGTAGTACAAATAAAAATTAAACCTGCTTGTCATATTAACTGTCTTGTAGGGAAATTTTCATTTTGATTGTCCATTTATCTACATGTTTTTAGCCTTGTACTTATCTTCTTAACAACGCATCCATCTCAGCTTTGAAAATACTAAAGTGATTTATTAGAAAAGATAGATCAATGCTCGACAAAAAAAACGGGGGGGGGGGGGGGGGGGGGGGGGGGGGCTGGGCTAATCAACATGGGATACTGGGCCCTGATGCCATTTTATATAACATATTCTAGTTGTAATTAAAAAATGTATCACATGCATGTGGGAGCATACCAAGTTGACATTTTCTTTAATATACTTTATGTTAGTGATACTATAACAAGAAGTGAATCTCGTGATTTAGCAAGGACAAACACCCAAGTTTTGTCCTTTAGCTAATCTGCTAATATTTAATATGTAATTAAATAATAGGCCAACACATAATTTTGGTCTTTTATGTTATTTTTGTCCACTAAGTATTTAAGTATTTAATTTAATTATGTTTAATTATTTAATTTAAATATTTAATTAGTAATTATTATATTAATTTATTTATGAAAATGATGTATTATCTATTTTATATATTTTCCTATTAATAAAAAGTAAAGAAAATAAATTAACATAATCATATGATACATAATTACCTATTTATTTAAAATTTTACATAATATTATATTAGATAATAATTTTATACAATAATTTAATAATTTTTTAACTATACCTATTAGGGGTGGAAGTGGTCCGGATTTGGTTGACTTTAGTCTAATTTACAATTCAGCCCAATTAAACATAATTGGGTTGGATTGGGTTTATCTTTTTTTAGCAACCCAACCTAACTCAACCCGACCATAATTAGATTGGGTTGAGTTGGATAATCACATAGAATAATTAAAAAAATATCCTGAAAATTTAAAAAAAAAAAGAATAAAATCAAATAAAATAAAAACATAAAAATAGAAAAATCATAAAAATGACTATATTCTTTGGTCGAAATCAAAGTATGTTATGGAACAAATAGTTAGCACCTGGTGAATCAAACCATCATTGCTTCAATGCTTCCTATAATTAGCTAAAAAAATGTTATGCAAATAACTACTAACTAGAATAAGTATTATTTTTATTTTTTATTATATATATATATATATATATATATATATATATATATATATATATATTATTTAGTAGGATTGGGTTTGCCCAAACCTAATTAAGATTTGGTGCACCTAAAAAAAAAACAACCCAACCCATCCCACTAAAATGTAGTTGGGTTAGGCGGGTTCGTAGGTTGAGTGTGAGTCACTGACACCACTAGCTAATACCTATCTTTCTTGCTTTCTTTCTTAAGTCATTTCATTTATGGCATTGCTTTGGGGTGCTTGAATTATTATGTGAACAAAATATAATGTATTGTCATGAACAAATATAAGTAATTTAGTCCTTTAGCCGATGTAACATCTCGCAAAATTAGTCTTACTTAGTATTTTAAAAATCGGATGAGTTATCGACTCGATTAAGGTATTGTGCCACTGAGTCAATAGTCAAACCGGTGAGTAACATAATGATTAAAATTATGTGTGTATATATATATATATATATATATATATATATATATATATATATATAATTATTATCATATATTTCTTAAATAGTCATAGTGGTATGGTGGTAAGTGACTGTGTGAATAAGTTTGAAGCAGTAGTTCGATCCTTGTGTTGGTATGTTAGCTTTTTTCTTAATTTTAAATAAGCCATATAATAACCTTGGTAATTCAACCTTTGGCCCCACGTGTATCAGTTCAAATACCAAAAGCTCTTAGGCCCCCCACACGAGTCATTCAAATTAGACAGCAATAACTTTTGACACGTGCACGTTCGTCAAACAACAGCTTTCACCTTTCATGCCTTGGATTGTGCAATACGCAAATTACGGTGTATTAACTAGTTCGCTCAGAACTGGGTTTCACGGCTAAATCTAAGTTAAAGTTGGTTCAATGACATCACAGAGAGTTAATTTGGCATATCCGATCCAATAATAGAATCAACCCATTTACATGTCCGATTTTCGGTCAGAACAGACCAACCAATTGATCTGAGTCAGTTTTTAAAATATTGATCTTAATATAAAAGGGGGTAATTTAATAATTAGTTAGGAAGACTTTAGTTAATAACTTAATACACGGGCTTTAGTTAAAAGAGATATATGGGCTTTTAAAAGAAAGGGCCACTAGTGCCCAATAAGGGGTGAGGGTTTATAAACCCTAAGCCACACCCACCTCTTCGTAAGGTATGTGTCTTAGGAAAGCAGAGAGAGAGTGTGTGGGAAAAGAGAAGGGAGATGAGGAGAAAAGAAGAAAGGAGAACCTAGGTGATATGAGAAAAATTGCAAGTGCACAATCGTCGTCCAGTAATAAATATTGAATCCAGCAGGAGTGTGTTTTTGGACTTAGCAATTATCTCAATTCAAATAGAAACCAAACAATAGGGAAAAATTAAGAATTGATTTTGGAAAGATTTAAAAATTTTGATGAAAAGTGTAAAGATAAAGATAAAAGATAACAAAGATTTGATTAAGATAAATTCAGATTTGGAAAATTTCAGGATCGGAGTTTCACTTAAAGACTCTTGTTCAACTAATCTACCAATTCAAGGTTCTTTTAAATTATTTTTTAATGGCGAATTAATCTAAGGTAATCTTCATTCTCTTTCAAGAAACATAGATGTGTCTAATTGAATGTACCCCTACTATTGTGGTGCTATGTGCAATTAAAACCTTTACGTTTTTTACTAATTCGTTTTACCCGCCTAGGATTAATCCTATACTATCGTGAATTAAAACCTAAGTTCACCTCTTTTGGTTCCAACGCACGCTAAGTTCACCTCTCTATTCATCCCTACGTGTCTAACATCATGCAAACAATAATCAAGCATCTAACGTGTATAAATTAACAAGAGAAGAATTAAAAGAACAAAATTAAATAGAACCTCAAATAAACTAAATTAACATGAATAATTGCCAAGGGTTGCGTCCCAATCCCAGAACAAAGAAAACTACTCACTCATAGCCATGGAAGCTAAAAATAAAAAAAGAAAAACATCTAACCACGATCAAAGAGAGGAGGAGGAAGAGAATCCAAGTTTTCTCTCTAAGTTGTCAATAATCGAGGTTCGAAACACTACACTAGAATAGAAAGTTCCTATTTAAAGCTACGAGCCAAATAGGATTAGGCTCGCTTCCTAACAAAACATAAAACAAACTAAGTAAATCTCACAAGGCCATGCACGCCCATGCAAAATTTTGCACACCTGCGTGGATTTCAGCAAGCACCAGGAAACCACATTTCGAGACTTGCACGTGCGTGCGGATTTCTGCAGGCCTGTGTGGATTTTGGTCAGCATCAGGAGACCACATTTCAAGACTTGCACCAGCGTGCGGATTTGTGAATGCCCGTGCCAATTTCAACAAACATCACAAAAGCTCCATCTTTAGTGGAAAATATCTTCGAAAGCAAGGTTTGGTCCCTAAAGTCCAACATGCATTAGAAAGGCTCCTTTTGCATGCTAAAGCCAAGTAAAACAACTCCTACACAAATAGAAACACCAAACGCGTAACAGTTTCGACAAAAAGATGAAAACAAATGGAAATATGCAAAACTAAGACCTAAGCAACAAATGATGCAATTAATTCTAACTAAAATGATACCTAATAATGGACTAAAATGAAATGCATCAAACAATCCCAAACTTAAATATTTGCTTGTCCTGAAGCAATTACTGTGTGCCAAGAGTTTAATTTTCAAAAGATTCATTAAATAAGAACTCAACGAGTGAAAGCATAGCAGTGGATAACCAATTAGTAAGCAATCAATTCGATCAAGTCCAATTAGAGGCACATCCTCCAAAACCAAAGTTTGCAAAGACAGGTTCGCTCAACTCCCCACACTTAAATGTTCAAGGGTAAATCAATTTCACTCAACCTCTCAATTCAAAGTGTCCTACCATAGGCTTGGTAAGGAACCTCATCACCACTAGTTACCAAGTAAACATGAGTAAATCACAAGGTCCTTTAAGGGATGTAATGGGGCCAAGGGTCAAATAGCTAACAAGGCAAGAAAATCAAAGAAAAGGAAATACAAGGGCTTTAATATCATCTCAGTACCCCATAGAGAAAATGCATCAGGAAAATATCACAAGTAGTAGGGGTGTATCACAATTTCTAAATTCATGCCTGCCAAATTTAATTTCACTTTTCTACCCTTTTTGGGATTGAATTGGCCCAACTTTAGAAGGAAAAAAAAAGGATAGTAAAATAAAAGGCAAATTATGTTTTTAGTCCTTCAACTTTCACCAACTTTCATTTTTAATCCCTACACTTTTATTTGACTAGTCTTGGTCCCGAAACTATTTTTCTGTTTGGTTTTTGATCCCTGCCATAAAGTGCCTCTATTAAATGATGATGTGGCAGTTAATTTGTGACACTTTTTTTTTCTAGGGGTTAAAAATCACCAAAAACTGTTTCTTAGAATCATTCAAAATAGGATTAACCATTTTCTGGGGGCTAAAAACCACCAAAAATTGCTTTGCTACTTCAAGATCAATAGCTAAAGTATCATCTACCTGGTGAATCAACAACAACAACCAAAAGAGAATGTTAAATCAGAAATAGAAATTGTTTTTCAAAGAATCTTAAACCACTTTCCATGTTTATTGTAAGGATCAAAACAAAAAATGATAAACATCATAAATAGAAATTGAAAAAAGAAAAAGTAAGCAATAACATAGTTTTTATGATTTTTGGAGAAAAACGAGTTGAGGGGAGGGATGAACTACCGCGGGCTCCTCGATCGTCGCCTCTGCATTGCCTTCCTTTATCATTGCCACTGCCTACATCACCTTACCGACGAGCAGATCTGACTCACACACACTCAGATTTCACGGTAACAATGCTCTCGTCGAGATTTAGATCTGATCATTGAGACTAAATTTGGTTGTTTGGTGGTGCGCTGCTGCGGTTTGGTGGTGGCAAGGTAGGGGGTCGAGGTGGTGGTGTGGTTTGGCAATGGTCTTGAAGGCGAGGATAAGGGCGCAATTAGGGTTAGAACCACCATCCTTCAACTATTCCCTTTCTCCACCCTACTCCAAACCACCATCCTCCCCCTCTCTCTGTAACAAACCCTCCACACTTCGCCATGCCACTCATTACCCTCTTGAGTCCCACGCTCTCCTCCATGCCCTCCACGTGTCCTCTCGTTGTGCCAACACTGACCTTGCTAAGACTGTTCACACCATGCTCCTCAAACACTAAGAACAACATACTCACCTCTCCCTCATCTCCACTTACCTCAAACTCAGCCTCTTCCCCCACGCGCTAAACATCGTTCCTCTGCATTGTTGATGCAAGACCAACAAGTTCACACGCATGCATGATGTTAAATTAGGGTTGGAAACTAATTTGAACATTGGGAATGGACTCATCAGGTTTTACACCAAATGTGGAACTATTAATGATGTGGAGTGGTTGTTTAAGGGGATGAAAGTGAGGGATGTTATAACTTGGATTGAGATGGTGACCGCGTATATGGAGTTTGGGTTGGTGGATTTTTCTTTGAGGGTATTTGATGAAATGCCAGAGACGAACTCACTGTCGCAGATCTGGGCTTTTGAATTTCATTCAAGATAATTTTAAAACTTTAGGGAAATAATTTCTGGCAGTTTTTAGCCGCCAGAAAATGATAAATCACATTTTGAATGATTCTGCCAAACAATTTCTGGCGGATCAAAACTGCCAGAAAAAAAACCCACCACAAATTAATTGCCACATCATCATTTAACGAAGAGACTTGATAGCAGGGACTGAAAACCTAATGGAAAAATAGTTTAGGGACCAAGACCGGTCAAATAAAAGTTTAGGGACTAAAAATGAAAGTTGGTGAAAGTTCAAGGACTAAAAACATAATTTTCCTTAAAATAAAACATTTGGGAAAGCAAACAAACTCTTGGGCTCATGCACAACAGTTAATAAAAAGAGGCAAATAAAGTCTAAATCAATTATGTTTTTTATTTAAAAAAAAAATCACCTAGTCAACAGATTGAAGTTAATAAAAAGAGGCAAACAAAATCTAAATTAATCAATTTGATTTTATTTTTTTTAAAATGGACTCGTCTAGTCCAATTTGAAAATAATAAAAATGTTCCTGGTCTCAATTTGAAAATGGACTCAGCTAGTCCAATATGAAAATAATAATAAAAGGTAGGTGTGAGAGATAAACTAATAAAATAAAGAAGGTTAAAATTGGGTGTTCAAACACCCTTTCATGTTTGTCACTTGTCAGGGAGGACCCAGCCCTTCTAGACGATCAATTAGGACAACAGAACATTAGAAAATGGTTGTTCTTTCTGCAGACCATTGTCAAATTTCTTGCTGCTGCAATGTTCTGAGAAGGACAATTGGCAAAAATAGTATGAAATGTCAAGAAAGGAGGAAATATTTATGTTGGATGATGGATGTTATTTTGGAAATGTCTTCAAGTCTTTGTATATAAATTATCCTAGCAATAGCTGCACATGCAGTTAGGTCTTTGGGTTATCTGTCACAACTAAATTATTCATCTCAAATACCTTGTATGTTTCCTCCTTTATTGTAATAAAAATGCCAAATTCGTGGAATACTTGAAATGTTAATTTTGATTTATCAAGAAAGAAAATAAAAAAAAATCTGTTAAATTTGACGAGTGCATTTTAATCCACGGTTCTAGGGAAAATCATTATTTTTGTTGAGGTTTAAATAATATTGTGTCTAATTAATAAAAACTGTAATTTGGTAACAAGAGTTATAGTGGTATAGCTAGCATACCTGGTTGAACCCAAAATTTAAAAAAAAAAAAAAAAATTAAGAGGGATATTAAAAATTTAAAATCATGCAAAGGAACCCTCAAGTCGTTGGTCCAAATAAAATTGGACTAGGACTTCTTAAGCAAGATCCGGATTTGAGCCTTGTAAATAGAAAATAGTTAGGAGAGACCTCACTAAAAGTGGTCAACCAGATTCTCGTCGAAGATTAGTTATCGGCAAAAATACTTTGCATCAATAACATATATATATATATATATATATATATATATATATATATATATATATATATATATATCCAGGAAAGTATTGGAGAAAATAAAGGTATGCACTGAGAAGTTTCTAAACAATTAAGAAATTGTAGTTAACGTCTCCCCTGAGTTATAATTGTTGGTATAATTATTTTACAGATATCTACATAGTGGAGTAGTTAATATTAATTTGTTTATTATAAATCTATACAAATCAATGCCTTGTGAAAGTGTGAATATGTGAGTTCACACTTTTAGACAGCGAGGTCCAATGAAATTGCTTCTTCTTTCTATTTCCAGGTCCAATAGGATATTGCTCCAACATATATAAGCAAGAGTTGAATCTAATCCTTATCCATCCAAAGGATCAACAAAGTCATTCAAGGTTAGTAATTTCTTTACAATGATATCCATCAGTCATTGATTTTTTGTCAAAGATCATAAGGTAGAAAACAAATAATGAATGCCATATGATCAAGTATAGACGAAATTACTTGCATATATTTATATATTCTCCTGCTACCTCTCTTGTTAGCTAACTGTTAATAATCCTAACTCTCTGGATCTGAAGTTGTTTCTTCTTAGGTCTTTTCGTTTCTTTTTTCTCTTTTCTTTCCAGTTACCTTGTGGCTCCCTTATTAAAGGCTATAGAGAAAATATAGACCCACAGTGCTCTTGTTCCAAACCAATGGTGTATACTTCTTCCGGAGCTTCTCAAATAAAATATGCTGTATTTCTTTGTCTCTTTGCCAATTTCCAAATCGTGTTATAATTTATTTCTGAATTTTTAAAGTTATTATTCCTCTTTATTCTATAATTCTAGGTAATAAATTTTAGGAAATACTTATGTATGATTCGAAGCATATCACAACTTGAATGTTTTTTAATATACTATAGAAGGTGTTGTATGAGTTATTGACCGAAAAAGCAAGTACTTTTCTTTTTATCTCTTTTTTACTGCGATACTTTTGTTGGTGTCACACCTCAGTTTTCTGCAGAAATTGTTGTTTAAAACTAAAGAATTTCCTGATAGAAGTGAATTATGTGTAAATTTTGACCTCTAACTTGCCATGGCCCTTGGAATTCAAGGTCCAGAAGTGCATAAAAAACAAATCCACCCCCCGCCCCCATCACATAACTTTGATTGCTGTTTTTTTTTTTTTTTTTTAAGCGAAAACTGACATGCACATGTGCTACATGTAGCATACCAGAAATATATTAAAAAGGAAAAAGAAACAAAAGCATGGGGGGATATAGCCAAAACCCATGAAGAGAAAAGTGAAACAAAGAAAAAGCAAAGAAAAGCTATCCAAGACTAAAGCTAGGAAGATCTAGCTTTTACAAAAGCACTCCTCACTGCTGAATGTGAGGATAAAAGCCCAAAAAAAAACCTGTAGAAACCAATTAAAAGAATCCATATTACTAGTTAACTCTATGCAGTGAAATTGTTGCAGAGAATTAACTCAATCCACATAGAAATGTGCTGCAAAGAGGCAGACAGCAGTGATTTCTGCATAATGCTTGGAGACAACAATCATTTCGGCACACAATCACCAAAAGAAATGAGCTTCATCTTAACCCAAAAAACAGAGGAGATATGAGGACTAGCCTAGTTTTATTGTGTATCTTTTTGTGGGAACAAATGGTTCCTAGTTTTATTTTAGAATTTGATATGTTTTAGCTTATTTATGTGTTCAATTTTAATTAATTTTATATTTTTGTTGTAACAGTTTGTAAAACTGTTAGTGTGAGGCATTAACTGGCCTTAGACAATGCCGGATACAAAATCCAGTGCATGCAAGGTGTGTATTTAGGGGAAAATATCCTTTTCACGTGACTTACTAGTTACCTCTAATTCTGTTCCTCCCCTAGAGACAATGTTGGCCTTCTAGAAATGAGGCATTGCCTGCAGGAATTGTTGCCAGAAATGCTAACATGGAAATGTGGCCCTTGTGGAGCTTTGGTATAAATAATGTAAGTGAAATATGCGCTAAATTTTAGTCATTCATTTATTGTTTAGAAATTCAGTTAAGATTCTCATGATTTTAGTCTTATAATCTAAAAATGGGCACTACATACCTTGTAAATTGGATGCTATAATTGCCAGATAATGCGAATCTGACTGGAGTGTGGACAATAACATGCTACATGAGTTAAAATAGTTAATTTGTTAGTTGTTAAATGTTTCATATAAGAAATGTTCTTCTGCATAAGAGCATAAGTAGCAGCGTAGCACCACGAAATCAAAGGAACGTAGTGTTTAACATATCAATTTACAGGATCTATATATTAGTTAAAATCCTGACAATTAATTTTATAGGTATGTTAACATTGATGACTGACATCTACATATTCATTTTCCTTGAATACTTTATCCTTCATTACCTTTTAACACTAGTTTTGCAATGGTTTTTGCTTTAGAGAATTTCAAAGCAGCCATTGAACTTGTTTACAGTAATGGATAAGAAGAAAGAAATTGTCAACAAAGTCGGCACAAGGGTTATTGTCTTTTCACTTTTATACAATCTGGCTTTACTCGTATAACATCTGCTGACACATATTGCTGATGGAATTTTCCTTTAAGTGATTTTGTTTTGATGTTTTTCCATTATGATGATTTAATGGTTGGATGGAAGAATTTAGCATGCAGTAATCATGTGGCTGATATCAATGTGCCATGCATGGAGGAATTTATGGGTTTTACTTATTCCCAATTATTAACTTTGTCAATTGATAGTTGATATTTCTTTGTCTTGTTGAATTTTGAAGAGGAGTGATTACATTTTATTATGTGAGAAGCTTACTTGAGAGAAACTGGACTGGTCATGTTTTTGAATCTCTATATAAAAAGGCACCCAAGATTCATGGGTAAATGTACAGGAAATTTTTGCGGAGTGGACACGTTTCCCAGCATAAATTTGCTGATCTATGAACTATATATCTAATAGCTATCACTTAGGATTCTTTTATTTTCAATGAATCTGTATATCTTCCCCTATTGGCAAAACATTCAATTGTTTTTCTATGTGTCCACTATCATGTCCAAGTTTTTTATCATGCACCCACCTGCTTCATGCTTCCTCCATCTTCTTCTCTGCACTTATGCTCTCTTGTGTTCATATGCAACTGTTGGCCCTTGTTTATATTCAGGAATATGTTACTTTTAACACTATTTCTTAATTTTCTTTGTAGTATTTCAAATGCATGTTTTTGTTATGACACATGGGAGCCCACAATGATAAACTCACTAAATGATAAAAAAAAAATGACTTGTACATGTGAACATTTGTCTTCTAAATTGGATGCTATAAATAGACAGACAATGCAGATATAAACTGGAGTGAGACAATTAACTTTCTGCGTGGTAGAAGATTTAGTTAGTTTTTAGTACTTTTAAAATTAGAAATAATTTGCTCTTAGAAACTGCTCTTGTCTATAAATAAGAACCACCAAGAAATCAAAGGAACACAGTACTTTCTAAACATATCAACTTAGAGGCTATATATATATATATTAAACCCTGGTAATTTTATTGGTTGATGAGTGACATCTAATTTATAATATTGTAGGTTGAAGAGTGACATCTACTTTGGTAATTTACTTTCGGTCCTATACTTTTCTTCTTCAATATTCCTTTTAACACTATTTTTGCAAATCTTTTTGGTTCAGAGAGTTCCATGTTGTCAATTGAACTTGCTAGTAGTGCAATAGGAGCTAAGAAGAAAGAAGTTGTCAATAAAATTTTTGCAAAGGTGATTGTTGTTTCACTTATACATTTCAAACTTGATCTAGAACTCATTATATATATTGCTGATGGCAGTTCCCTTCAAGAAGTGATTTTGTTTTGACGTTTTTTCATTAATTATGATGTTTTTATGAATGGATGGGAGAATTTTGATTATACAAATAATGTCATGGAATAATTTATGGGTTTTTCTTTCATGTTCAATTGTAGTTGTTATATATTTCTTGGTTTCCATTGGCTATATCTTCAGTTTGAGGTTATTACATTTTATATATATGTATGAAGCTGCCTTGAAACAACGTCTCTGGTCATATTTATAATTTTCATAGAGATAGAAGTCCCCAAGATTCATGAGTAAGATTCATGAATAAGTAAAACCGGAAAATTTGTGCAGGTGACACCTTTTTCAACATAAATTAACATGAGCCACACATAATATAACTGTCCCAAGTGGAAATATTTTTTGGTCCTTGAAATATAGTCTTGTTTTGCTTTTAGTTCCTAAAAAAGTTTGTTTGACTTTTGGTCTCTGAAATACTTTTACTTTAGCGTTTTGTCCCTATAAATACACCTAATTTTTGTTTTGGTCCCCATAAATTAGCAGTTTATTGTTATAGCGGGGATGAAAAACAAAAAGAAAAAATATTCACGGACCAAAATTTTTTAGGGATCAAAAGCAAAACACTACTATATTTCAAAGACCAAAAACATATTTAAGTCAGCTAAATTAATTCTACAATTGTTCTTCCCTTTGATTGGGATAATGTCCATGATTTTTGGTCATGCTCTTGAGTAATCATACATTTTACACTATCACACTATATGCAAGGAACATTTTGTTTTTCATTTTTGAAGAACTGAAAATTTACTGTTTAAAATAAGAGAAAAAAAGGATCATGCATTGAGTCATCCTATCATAATCCACCATTTATGGTAAGTTTGTTGACTTTTACAAAATTATCTTAAAAGTCATGTAAATAGTGATTTGTGATTGGATGACAGTGTAAAACTATTTTACACTGTTGGTGCATCACCATTAAACTCTTAAAAATAATTGTTATCTCTTTTATGACTTCCAATTCATTGTTATTTAAAATATCTTTTTCATGTTCATCATAGAAGGTTGTCAAAATAATAATTTTTTGTTGACTTTAAATTTCTTAATTGACAGACAGAATTTTTATTTATTTATTTTTAAAGGTATGATTTGGCTTGACCCAACTTATATCTAATTTGGGTTGGATATCGAAATTATTAATATTTTTCAAATATTAAAAGAAGTAAATTAACAATATTGTTTTGTATGTTAAAAAAAGTAAAGTGATAACATTTTGTAAATATAGAAAAATGTAAATTGCAACATTTATATGTTACGAAAAAAAAAATTGAAAGGAAAATATATTATATGACAAATTGTTATATCAAAGAATTGTTATAAACTTTTTAGTAACGTGACCTTAATATAGCACTTGTATAATACATTTTCAGAATTTAGGAATATATTTGAGATGTTGCTATTTTTCAATTATGCATGTTACTGTGATTACACCTTAGTTTTAATGCAAAAATTAACATTTTTTTTAACTAACTGAAGGATGTAGCAGCTAAGGCAATGTCAAACAATGTTCCTCACATAAAGTATGATGTTTTTGTTAGCTTTAGAGGCAAGGACATCCGCCACGGTTTTCTTAGCCATTTTGATTGATGCTTTTTCTCGAAAGCAAATATATGCCTTTGTTGATGATAAACTTGAGAGAGGAGATGAAATAACGCAATCTCTTCTAGAAGCAATTGAAGGATCATCCATTTCATTGATCATATTCTCTGAAGACTATGCTTCTTCACGTTGGTGTTTGGAAGAACTTGAGAAAATAGTTCAGTGCAGAGACAAGTATGGACAAATTGTAATTCCAGTGTTCTACAATGTAGATCCCACAAATGTTCGGCATCAAAAGGGGACTTATGAAGATGCACTTGCTGAACATGAAAAAAAGTACGATTTGTCTAGGGTACAAATGTGGAGAGGTGCTCTGAACAATTCTGCTAATTTATCAGGAATTAATTCAACAAATTTTCGGTAAGCTATTTTTCTCTCCATAAAATTTTTCAAATTTTCTAGCTGTTTATGTGTTACATATCTATGTGCACATTATCACAATTAATTTGCTTGCTTAAATTAAAAAAAATAAAATTGTTATATTTGTTTCTACCCATATGTTTGTTGGCCCACCAAATTTTGTGGTCAAAGAAGACTCAAGTAGTACAATTAAATATATTCTAATTTATAAATTATATATAAAAATGGTATAATTTTTTTAAAGACCTCTGGATACATCAAACAAGGGTCCTTTCTTTTGGGTGTACTCGACAGTTATTAAGGGATTCCCACTGATCAGGAGGTAGGGGAAGGGAAAGGAAAAGGGAAGTTCCATCATAGGTGTTAAATCCCTTACTACAAACTTCCAACTAAATGAGCTAATAGTAATACTAATGCCATTAAATTTCATACTTTGTCTCTCACACACTCTTTTTGTTATATAGGAAAGATGCTGAGCTGCTTGAAGATATCATTAATCATGTGTTGAAGAGGTTGACTAAGCAACCAATTAACACAGAAGGACTTATTGGAATTGGCAAACCAATCGCATATTTAGAATCATTGTTATGTCAAGAGTCAAAAGATGTCCGGGTTATTGGAATTTGGGGTATGGCCGGTATAGGCAAGACAACTATTGCAGAAGAAATATTTACCAAACAGTGTTTTGAATATAAAGGTCATTGTTTTTTGCGGCAGATAAGGGAAAAATCAGAAAGGGGAGGCATAATTTCTTTAAAAGAAGAACTTTTTTCTTCACTATTGGCAGAAAATGTGAAAATTAACACAACAAATGGGTTGTCCAATGATATTTAGAGAAGGATTCGTCGTATGAAGATTCTTATTGTTCTTGATGATGTGGATGATTCTGATAAATTAGAAAATTTAGTTGGAACTCCTGATTGGTTTGGATCAGGTAGTAGAATAATTATAACAACAAGAGACAAGCAAGTTCTTCGCAACAAAGTTGATGATCTATATGAGGTTGGTGTTTTGAGTTCTAGTGAAGCACTTGAACTCTTTAATTTGAATGCCTTTAACCAAAGTCATCTTCGAATGGAGTATTATGACCTCTCAAACAGGGTGGTAAATTATGCCAAAGGTATTCCCTTAGTTATTAAAGTTTTAGGCCAACTTCTTCTTGGAAAGGATAGGGAAGTATGGGAAAGTCAGCTGGACAAACTTAAAAAAATGCCAATTAGAAAAGTTCATGATAATGAAACTAAGTTATGATGATCTAGATCGTGAAGAGCAAAAGATTTTCTTAGATATTGCATGTTTCTTCAAAGGAGGCAATTTCATTGTGGACATCCTAAAAGATTTATTGAAGGGTTATGAAAGTGATAATTCAGTAGCTATTGCATTAGAAAGACTAAAAGATAAGGCTCTTATAACTATTTCTAAGAATAATGTTGTATCTATGCATGATATGTTACAAGAAATGGGTTGGGAGATTGCTCGCCAGGAGTCTGGTGAAGATCTTGGAAGTCGTAGCCGATTGTGGGATCCTGAAGAAATTTACGATGTATTGAAAAATGATAAGGTAACAGTATAAATAAGTGGCATCCTTGAAATAATGTGTTTATTCGTGGAAAATTCCACATTTAATGTTGAAATTTTTTTCTACTTTCGTGGTAGGGTACAAGCGCCATTAGAAGCATATAGATAAACTGGTCATCAAATAAGAAGCTCAAGTTAAGCCCTCACATTTTTGCTAAGATGAGCAACCTACAATTTTTGGCATTTTATGGTGGAAATGACCAAGATTACTGTGATCTTCTTCCTCAAGGGCTTCAGTATTTGTCAAGTAATATTAGATGCCTTATTTGGAATGGTTGCCCTCTAAAATCCTTGCCAGATAATTTTTCAGCAAAAAATCTTGTTGTATTGGATCTGTATGATAGCCAAGTGGAAAAACTTTGGGATGGAATGCAGGTAAATTAAGTAAATATATGTTTTTCCTTTATAATTTTCTCTTAATTCAAGGAATACATAATTATCTTAAGGCTCATGTGTGATGTCTTCATTTGTTTTATTTTGTTACAGAATCTGGAGAATTTAAAGGATGTTAGACTCTCTATGTGCCAATTCCTGAAGGAGCTACCAGACTTTACAAAGGCCACAAATCTTGAAGTACTGGATCTCAGTTTTTGTTGTCAGTTGACTAGTGTGCATCCCTCTATTCTGTCCCTCAACAAACTTGAGGAATTGAATCTACTTCTTTGTTCTGTTACCCATTTTGTTCTATTTTGTTACAAGTGATACCCATTTAAGCTCCCTCCGTTATCTTAACATTGGAGGCTGTCATGAACTAGAGGAATTCTCAGTTACATCAGAGAATATGATAGAACTACGTATGCAAAACTTTCCCCTCAATGTATTGCCATCATCTTTTGGACGTCAAAGCAAGCTAGATATTCTAGATTTAAATTTCAGCAAAATTAAGAGCTTACCTTCATGCATAAAAAATCTTACGAGACTGCGACATCTACGCATACAGTATTCCAGAGAGCTTCAGACTCTACCAGAGCTTCCCCCATCCCTTGAAACTCTACATGCTGGAATGTGTTCATCATTGAAGACTGTAATGTTCCCTTCAACAGCAGTTGAACAATTGAAATAAAACAGGAGAAATATAGAGTTTTGGAACTGCTTGTACTTGGATAAACATTCTCTCCTGGCTATTGGGTTGAATGTGCAAATCAACATGATGAAATTCGCAAGTCAACATTTACCTGCACCCGGACTCAATTATATTGAAGACTATGATGATTACAAGCACATGTTTGATTCCTTTCAAGCACTGTACGTGTATCCAGGAAGCAAGGTTCTGAAGTGGTTGGAGTATAAGACAACAAATGATTACATAGTCATTGATCTCTCTTCTGCTCCACTTTCACCTCGGTTGGGTTTCATTTTCTGCTTCATTGTCTCCAAAGGCAAAGACTCAAAAACAGATCCAATGTTGGAATTTAACATTACTATAAGTGATGGTGAGGATGGAGCAAAAAAGGAAAGCGTGAAAATGTACATGAATAAGCCTCATTTCGGATTTGAATCAGATCATGTCTGTGTGATGTATGACCGACGATGCTCTGACTGCTTAAATAGCAAGGCCAAAAATATTGCAAGGATTAAAATCAAGGTTACAGCAAAGTCTAGAATATACCGTAGGAATTCCAGATATGAAGCAGAGATGATGGTGTTAAAAGGGTTTGGAGTCAGCTTAATAAACACCTCAACATATCACAATTTTGTTCAACAAATGGAATTCTTTGATTATATGAAGAAATGGAATTGTGTGGTGCTTACTATCATCCTATGTATTTCCTTTATGCAGTTAAAGATAAATAATTTGATTTAGACAAAAGTCTATAATTTGCTGTAAGTAGAACTAGTTGATTAACATTCAAGTTATTTGTATGAGTTCTTGTGATTGAAGTTATAATGTATACAGTTGACCTGTTAAGCTTTTTAAAAAACAATTATAAGCTTCATTGTTATCTCATAGTCACTTCAAGATACTAATAATATGATGAGATTTTATGTTTAGAATTTTTGCATGCTCAGAAGGCCACTTTGTATTTTTTATTCTGTTTTTATAAAAACAGATCAGTTATATTATTTTGGCTAAAATCAAATTCTTTTTCAAATAATGATATCCGTAATTGTGATCAGCTGACTAGTGTGCATCCATCTATATTCTTTCTCAACAAGCTTAACGAATTAGATCTAAGCGGATGCGTTTTCCTTGCCAGATTTATAAGCAATATTCATCCAGTGAAGCAAATCATTCATTTCAATTTGTCCTCCCTCGTCATCCACATGCTCCAAAATGGCGTCACCTCTCTTTAACCCATTTCTTTGCATACAAGTGTGATAATTGCCTTATATTCCTACATTTTGTAGTGATTCAGGAGCAATTATTTGATATTTTTCATGCTTTGAAGCTTTGTTTATCTTCAATTTAGTTGAGTTTTAATGAAAGTTTAGTTTAGTTAGGAATTTCTAGTTTTTACCCTTTTATGCTTGATCTTTGGTTGTTTTCTTGTGTTTTCAAGAACTTTGTTGAAGCTTGGAGTAAGCAATAGGGATGTTCCAAGAGAGATTTGATGCGTTGAAGACCATTTGGGTTGAAGTTTAAAGCTTTGGAAGTCTTGCGAAGGCAAAAGAGCATCTTTTTGGAAGTCCTAAGAGGTTCGCACACCTGTGCGAACCAAACCAAGTGCCTGTGCAAGTTTAAATTTCAAGTCAAAGAATTTGCACACCTGTGCACTCTGAGTGCACACCTGTGCATCCAGCTCAGCAAGATTTATCTTTATTTTTTTATTTCGTTCTCTTTTGGGCTTGAACCATTATTGGCCCATAGCTTTAAATAGAAATTTCTGTTCTAGCCTAGGGATATGATACGTAGTGCGTAGAGTGAAACAAGAGGTCCGACGACGGCTTAGAAAGCGTTTGGCTCAGTTCTCCATGCTTTCATCATCTCCTGCTTCTTCCCCCATGGCTATGCATAGCTAAGTCCATTTTTCGTTGGGGTTTAATGTAATTGAGTCTACTTCCATGTAATTACTCTTTTATTATTCAATTAAGTATCGTTATTGTTTCTCTTCTATGCGTAATGCTTGTTTTTGGCTTGATCACCCGAATGCATGATTCTTTATATTGAATTATAATTGGGAAATTTAATTGAATTGCGAACTGGAGAGAACACCCAATACTTTTTATGCCTAGGGATAGGGTAAAAAGGATTGGGCATCGTTAGAACCTCTATTCCTAATGCAAGTACTTTGGTTTCACTAATTCAAGGGATTGATAGTAGAATCAAATCACTTAAGGGATTAAGGTTTGAATAAATTTGTGGGTTGATGATAACAAAAGCTTATTTGATTAAGAAAATTAGTGATTGCATGTTAGGATGACTTGATGAAGTTAAACCCCGACGTAATTCTTCTATTGATTTAAACCCAATTTTCCGCACACGCTACGTGTTTGGTGAATTTACCCAAATCCAAATTCTCTTCTTCTACTCATTTAATTTATGCACTTGTTTTAATTTTAGTTATCTAAATTCTTAATTTTCGTAGTCCATTTAATTTTGCTATTAATTACCCAATTATCGTACAAGTTCCTGTGGATACGATACTTTACTTACCTTTGTTACTTGAACGATTTGGTACACTTGCCAAAATCGCAACAAGTGCTAATTTACCAACTGTTCCCACTGCAACAAATCCTATTGTCACAAAAACTGCCCCCAACACCCATTCTCTGCTAACATTTGCTTGCTTTTCCTTCTCTTGATTAATCGTTTTTTATACTCTTAATTCCTTCTACATTATGCATTGTCTGAGTTCAATTTATATGTAACTAGGATTTCAAATTTGACAACATATAAGCTTTGAACTGAAATGTGCCTTAAATTTGATGATCTGGCGGGGATGCAGATATTATTGCCCATTGCACTACTTACTACCTTGCCTTTGGCAGCTAACCCCCTTGCCTCAGTGGTTTACACAGCCTTTGTTGGCCATATAGGTAGGTACCTCTGTGTCGAAGTTAATTTTATTATTGTTTTAAGTTTTAATTTCAATTTAGAAAAGAAAAGGAATTGTTGGTCTGTGCTTAGTACGGGTTTTATTCTAACTTGATTTTTCCATAATCAACTAGAGTATTAAATCTGTGCTTTGTATGGGAAAGAAAACCATTGGATATAAATAAATGGTCCAACTCAACCAGCTCTAATTCAGAATTAAAAAGAAAATGTTCAACAGCCGGAAAAAAATTGCTCAATAATGACTAGACATGTGTCCTAAAGTTGGACAGTTTACATAAAAACAGAGATAATAATGTTTCTAATTCTTGTTATTGATGTTGATGATGATAGTGGTAGCAAGTATCTTGTGTATTTTTTATTTTTTTTCAGATCTGTTTGTTTTTCCATTATATTCACCGTAAGAAAATTTTCCTTTGCTGAAATTTCTCAATACATGTCAGTTTTGATTGATTAGGCTGCAGCCATGATTTAAGCTTCTGTGTTTAATATATTGTCGAGATTATACAATGATCCTCTACTTATTATTACTTACTTTGATGCTGAGGAGCAGCACTGGTTAGTAAGGAAAATGACCCCCCCCCCCCCCCCCTCCCCCCAGTTAAAGTGTCATTAATGGTACTTTTCTTTAAAATTAGCATACATTAGTATTGACTCTGATCTAAAAATTGTTTCTGAAATAAATTATTTTGACAAGATATAATACGATGCCACATGTGCTTGATACAACTTCTCTGGCTTGTGAGGTATAGTTATCATGGTAGATCATTTCTTTTTATTAGTTCACAAAGAAGCAATTATATGAAATAAACTTGCTCATTGTATGACTAAAAATAATTTTTTTATTTGCAAACTTGTAAAATAACAGATTACTAATGATGTCTTTTGTGTGATATATATATATATATATATATATATATATATATATGGGCCATACAATTAACTGTTCACTTGACTAAATTGTAATATTGTAGCATGAAAAAAGCCAAATAGATTTCAAAGGTAAAATGCGTGTGTGATGGCTACCTCTTCTAATATTCTGTTATTAATGACTCCATGTGGCCATAATATTCTGTTACGACTCTTCCTGGCATAAATTTTTTGAATGGGTGGTTTACTAACAAATATCCACAGGAGAAAGGGTTGGTAGAGGAAAATTTAGCAGAAAACCTTAAAATTAAATAAGGAAACTTAACAAAAAGAAATTACATGAAGTTTTTATTTTTTACTTATTCCCAAATTGAAAAACATAAGTCAAATTAAAAATAAGATCGCACAATCCTTGAAAGACACTCTTATAACATGTATCATACATTATTATACATGACAAATTGTCATAAACTTAAATGTCTTTGTCCAAGAAAGAGAACTCCACATGTCCTTTTTATTTGGGGACCAAAGAGCCACCTCTGAAACAAAACAATACAATGCCATTGTTGAAAGCACAACATGGAGAATCTAGACTGCGGAGCACTGGAAGCTTAATTCCTACCAATTCAAAGAACAATATTAGTACAGAGCATTATAATGGTGAGACTTTTGGTAGCAAAAAAAGTTACAAATGTCAAATCTGTAACAAAGAAATTCTTGTTACAGATTCGACAATTTCTTCCTTAGTTTCTAAGGTGAACTTAATTATGTAATGAGTGATGTAGAATTAAAAAAAAAAAAAAAAAAACCCATGACAGCAAATAAAAGGACTCAAAAGTAGAGAAATTACTTTAAGAATTAAATATAATTAAATTACATTTACTGATGACTGTAAATGATAAACAATACTAAAAATATCATTTTCTAGGAAATCCAAACAGCTATTTCCCTTACTTATCCTTTTAATATTTTTTTAATTAAAAATATAGTACATTAGCAGAAAAAATAATAATTAAGTAAAAGTGTCTTAATTTAAGAAATAAAGGAGACATATATATACATGTAATTTGAATCCCATTCTACATGTATTAGGAAGAAAAGGCATATACCTTTTATGAATTCTAATTCTTCAAGTGGTGAATAACGTGAGTTTTTATTCCTTCCCCGAGGCTGCAGGTAGTAATTCTTACAAGGGGCACATGCTGGATGCTTGGGTGCTCTAGGCCTTCATCCGGAGCAATGCCCTTGTTGAATTCAGTTGGCATAATAATATATCGAGAACTTCAAGTTTTTCCAAGTGTTGGATGCCAAAAGGTACAGTTTTGAGTTGGGGTATGAGCATAAATTGGAGCTTTTTCAAAGACTGCAGTGCTCCTTTATAAATAACGATGGAATTCAAATTAAATAAATCTGCGAGATGTAGTTCCTTTAGTTGCTGAAACCCTCCATCTTGAAAATACAAACCTTCACCTTCATAAGCGTTATAGCCGATGTTGAGAAACAACAAATGTTGCATACTTTGTAGTGATTTCAATGGATCATCAGTTAACCTGGAGGATATCAAAGACAATTTTACAAGATTTTTAAGATGTGGAACCCACTCTGGAATCTTATTTAACCTCCCGCATAGGCTAAGCTTCCGAAGCATGTACAGGGATGAAATAACAGGCAAATAAATGACTCCATCTGTAGATGTTGACTGAATATGAAGTTTCTCCAAGTTATGCATCTCGTTTATTGAGGAACATAGAGTGCTTCCCTGTTCTTCCTTAACACCAGTCAAGTTTAACTTCCTTAACTGCTTCAGCTTTCCCAGTTCTCTTATTAACTCTACTACATCGCCATCCTTAATTAGCTCCACTCCAAAAACATTGAATAACGTTATTTGATGCAGCGTTTGTAGGGATGTCATGCCTCCAAGACAATTCTTCAATTCAAACAATCTCATATCATCACCCAGGAGATGTCGCAGCTTTGTAAGTTTGCAAATCTCCTTTGGTGTTACTTTGAAATATGTGTTCCTTATGTCCAAGGTCTCGAGGTTCTGGAGCTTATCAATGAATTTTAGAAGATGAGTTTCCACCCATGTTTGCCTTAAGCTTAAATACTTCAAGTGCACTAGATTTTCCAAACTTTCAGCAACAAAATCCAATTCTCCATCTTCAAAATCAAGCACCTTCAATAGCCTGTATTTTGTAGGGATTCTTTGCACAAAGTTGTCGGATAAGTATTCTTTACCTGTAAAACAAGCAGTGATCGGGTGCGTGAGGTTTCAGTACTCCCCATTAAATCATTGGAAGTGGTTGCTATTGATAAGCGCCTAATCATCCCACTTGACATCAACTCATCTTCTATACTAATATGCTGGCAGAAACTTAAATCCTTGGATTTTCTGAGGATCATATCGTGTAATAGGTCATGAACACAACAACTCCTAGCTTTTCCATCTACTGTAAATGAAGACACATGAACTAAACATCTACCAATCAACTCTGTTAAATATTGCTGTGCAACGTCTTCTAACGTTTTTCCTTCTTCATCTTTTACAAATCCTTCCGCTATCCACTGCCGAATCAGTCTTGTCAATTTAACTTCATAATCTTCAGGATACATTCCAAAATACAATAAGCATGATTTGAGATGATATGGCAAATCATCATAACTGAAACCTAAAATCTTAGTTATACCCATTAAATGGTGATTTTTCTCCAGCTCTGAACTTAGACTTTGCCTAATTTTCCCCCATTCAAATGTATTCTTTTCTTTGCCAGATAAAAGACCACCAATAGCCACAATTGCTAGTGGTAAACCATTACATTTTTTAACAATTTTAGAAGAAATATCCTTGAGATCTTCTGGACAACATCCTTTGTAGTCAAATTGGAATGCCTTCTTCCAGAAGAGCTCCAGAGATTTTTCTGAAGTTAAAGGTTTCATCTCATGCACCTGATCAAAAGGAGTGCTCTTACAAGAAACTACAATCTCTTTCTTCCTAGTTGTGATTAAAATTCTACTTCCATTTTTGTTGTCAAACATGGCATTTCGAATCTGACCCCAAAGTTCTACATTCCATATATCATCAAGAATGACAATGTACCTCTTCTGTTGCAAATGGTTTCTCACTTCATCAATCAATGAATCTCGATTCATTTCAGAAATATCTTGAGGAGGAGCCTCCCTTTTTTCTTTGCATAACTTCTTCAACAAGTCTCTCATCAACCCTTCCACAGGGTAGGATTGAGACACTGTGATCCATGCACAGAAATCAAAGTGTCCAATCACCTTCTGGTTGTTAAAAACTCTGTTGACAAGTGTGGTTTTTCCTAGCCCTCCCATTCCTACCACAGAGATGACAATGTGCTCTGCTGGTCCCCCTACTAACCAACCAATCAATTCATCTCTTGGCCCTTCAATGCCAACAACTTCAGCTTCTTCAAGGTAATGAGAAGCCATTCGATGATCATGCCATTGAACACTTTGGCTACCTCCATGACTGCTCTGTCCTTGGATTTGGAACTGATACTTTGTACTTCTTTGGTTGTTTCCTTGAACGAATGACTTAATCTGCTGAATCTCTGATGCTATTCAATGACGAGACATCAAAGATTCAACAAAATGAATAATCTCACAAAGTAAAGCTGAACATCCAGGATCACGAGGCTGTTGTTCCACATAGATCATGTATTCATCAATGACATCTTCTATGCGAAATGATGCTTCCCTCAACTGTTTCACCCATGTTCTCATTCCCTCTTTCATGCTGTCTCCTTCGTCTGCAGCCCTTCTATCTGCATCTTTAAGGAAGGCTTGAATGTATTCTAGTTCATCTTTAATCTCTGCAAATTCTTTGGGCATGTCCCAAAGCAGATTCGCTTAATCTCTTATCAGTGGAAGCAATTTCTCTCGGGCTAAGGACACTGCCATTTGTGTCTTGCTAGCTTTGATTTCGTCTGTATTGTTGAAATGAAGATTTTGTGTTCTGAGACTTTTTTGCTGATCTTAAGTTTCCTAAAGTTTACAATTAAAGGAAGACTTTTTGAGTTTTCCTAGGTCTTTGTTAAATATTTTGTTAGCAAGTTGAGCTTTTCTTTTTCTTTTTCATTTTTGTTATACTATAGCAAGTTGCTAATGTTGTGATTTAGTTAATCTATCAATAGTCTCGTAGGTATAATTTCATTTTGATTGTTCATTTATCTACAGATTTCTAGGCTTGAACTTATCTTCTTAACAACGCATGCATCACAGATATGCAACTACTGAAATGATTTATTATTAGAAAAGATAGATTCTTGTATATGAAACTTTGAAAAATTTTAATTATATACTTGTTAATCTAATAACCTAATCTTGAAAGATGACAAAGAAAATGCTAACCCACATGGAATACTGGGTGTAAAAAAAGCAGCACATGCATGTGGGAGCATGCCAAGTTGACATTTTCTTTAATACACTTTAAGTTAGTGGTACTTGAACAAGGTGTGAATGTCTCGTGATTCAGCAAGGAAAAACACCAAAGTTTTGTCCTCTAATTAGCGAATCTATTAATGTGAAATTAAATAATAAGTTAAAATATAATTTTTTCTTATGTTAATTTTGTCCACTCTGTATTTATGTATTTAATTTAAATATTTAATTGCAATTTATTATATTACTTTATTTATGTAAAAGATTTATTATCTTTCTTATATTTTCCTATTAATAAAAAAAAGTAAAGAAAATAAATTACCATCATCATATGATACATATAATTTATTATTTAATTAAAATTTTGCATAATATTATATCAGATAATAATTTTATACAATTACTTATTTAATAATTTTTTTAACTATATATACCTATCTTTCTTGCTTTCTTTATTGAGTCTTTTCGTTTTGCATGGCATTGTTTTGGGGGTGCTTGGATTATTATATGAACAAAATATAATCTGCATTTTTGTCATGAACTAATATAATTAATTTTTTTCTTTAGCTAATCTATTAATATGTATTAATATTTTTCTGTCAAAAAAAAATGTATTAATATTTTGGCTAAAATACATCTCAATTTGGTCTCTTAAGTTCAACAAGTTTTACTTTGGTTCTTAAAAATGTCTATATATATTAAACCAGTTGGTTCTTCCATGAGTTTTTTTTTTTTTTTTTTTTGATAAACCAAATAAATTTTATTAAACAGCCAATTAAGCACAAGGAGTGCCTGAATTGGAAGAAAAGGCAATACAATATTTTTTTGGTCCTGGATCAAAGACCACGGATGTCCCCCAACCCACTAGCACATAGACTAATCCGCTCGCAGTATGTGGCTACCACGACTCAAGGGAATTTTGCACACGGAAGGAATAGAACACGGGTTCTCCCGCTAAATATATCGTTCCCTACATGTGAACCCAGCAGGACCTTGCTATGGATTATGTTAAGAGTAATACTAGTTAGTTAGAAATAAGTTCTATATATAGAGCATTTAGGTGTTAATTGTATCTTTTATCATTTTATTAAATACAATGAGTTACTTTGTTGGTACTCCTTTACTCTTCTTTGAACTTTATGATCTATGGCCTCATCAAATGGGCATTATTTGCATCTCTTCCATCTCTTCTCCTGAGTTTTCTAATATAGTATCAGAGCTCTCGCACGGAGAGAGTGATGATGATTCCGCTGTTGCTGAAGAAGAGGTGAGGGAGATAGAAACTGTAGTTGAGGATCCAACATCCATGAAAGCAGATTCCGAAGAAACATCCATCATGATTGGAAGTCATCAAGTGAAGCTTCACTTGTGCATGGATGCAACAGAGGTGTTCGCTGAAATGGAGTTGAAGAATACAGAATCAAGGTTTGATACAATGAAGAAAACGCAAGGTATAATTGTTCCTGAAACCTTTATCTTTGGGAACATTGATTGGATCTAGATTAAAGCATTGGAAGATCCAGCGAATATGGACAGTTCTGCAGAGAAAAAGATGCAAGATGAATCCATGTTTGTTGAAGCTACTGATTCTCCCACTATTACAAGCATTCAATTAGTCAATTTGTCGAACAACTTTGCTGCAAAACAAATCGATCCAACAGAGGTACATCGGTTCAAGTTAGGGACCTTGATTCAGATCAAAAAGCACCAAGAGAGCACAGAACAATTGATGTGCAAGCTTCCATTTCAACGTTTGCTTTTGGTGAGGAATATTGCAGAGGATTTCAAGAAAGATTTTGAGTTTCAGATCAGTTCAAATCAGAGCTTGTGCATTGTGATCTTTGATCCAGGAGGAAATTGTAGGTTTCAGGCTTCGCACCACCATTGTTTGCTCCTTCCATCTCCTTCGCACTGGTGCTCCAAACCAAATGTGTGCATCATGATCTTCGATCCAGGAGGAAATCGTAGATTTCAGCCTCTAAACCACTGTTCTCCGCTACCGACGCGCCATCGTTCTGGTGCTACCTCGAGTCCTCGACCAGTCACTTCCCTTTGGCTTCCCAATGTTGATCTCAGCCTTTGAAACACAAATTCACACAGATCAATGACGTGGCATTCATCAAACGGTTGACATAAAAGCATATGCGTGTTAGTGTGATTTGCGGCACACACTATTCCTATTTCCATAGTCACATGTGTCGATGTGTGCTTTCTTTACTTGTGTATGTAGAATTGGGTTGGTTGTTTGTTGATTTGAGCTTGCCATTGCTCATTCTTTGCTGAAAGTGAGCAAAGTGGGCCATATTGGGCTACTATTGGATTTGTTGATTAGTTTTTTTTCTTCTTCATATCAGTAATTGTAAAAAAAAAAAAGTGACATTTTGTACATTTTTTAGCTTGTTGTCTTGTAATTCAAGCTCATTGCGGTGGTACCACTTATGAGCTTGCGGGAGGGTGTTAAGAGTAATACTAGTTAGTTAGAAATAAGTTCTATATATAGAGCATTTAGGTACTGTTAATTGTATCTTTTATCGTTTTATTAAATACGAAGAGTTACTTTGTTGGTACTCCTTTACTCTTCTTTGAACTTTATGATCTATGACCTCATCAAACAGACATTACTTGCATCTCTTCCATCTCTTCTCCTGAGTTTTCTGATAGATTAAAGGCAATACAATATAAGCATTAATCATATTCCCCATTGCCAAAAATTAAACGAACCCCCTACCAGCTATACATTGATCCCTTACAAACGAATATGAAAAAACTTTAACCTCACACCTAAAAAGTACTGCTCTGCCTACCAAAAACCAATCCCAATGTATTAAAGGAATATAAGCCACCTCCTTTGTGCATGTAGCAGCTTACCATCCAAGACTGCAATCAGTGGCGGATCTTGCTAGAATATTTTGAGGGGACCAAATAATTTAAATACATATACTTACAATTATTTATAGTACCATATATAAGAAAATTCATCTATTTGTTAAAGGAAGAAAAAAAAATTGGGGGGGCCATGGCTCCCCCCGCTTCAACCAAGCTTCGCCACTTACTACAATTGTAATGAAAATTCTCTTTTGCTCTGCACTTGCTGCCTCGTTGATGGTCCCAGAGCCAAAACCATACTTGCTATGCTTCCTTCTACATTATACGTCCCAGTAGTCATATTATATGCCCAAAAATTATGATTATGCCCCAGACATTGAAATGCATTTTGTAGCCAACAAACATAAGGGACCTGAAAATCACACCTGTTAGTGAACCAAAGCCATGAATTTGAATTTAGTTGTATGGTCTCCAAATCCAGATTACTCGATCTAAAAATCCAAACATTTCTTGCTTGCCATATTGCCCAGACCACCGCAAACCACACTGCTTGCCATCTTATTAAATTATTCACCATACAATTGATTAATCCCGAAAATTTCAAAAAATGAGGATGAACATCATTATGTAGAGCCATAACCACCCCCACCACCTACAACATTTATACCATACTATTGTGAAAAACACTCTTTAATTTTATTCATATCACAACACAAACTCATTCAAGTGTAACAAAACTCTAAAAATTTCTATGATACTATAGCAACTATCTTCTTTAAGTTCATTCTCGTGCAGTTAGTGTTATTTTCATTCTCGCTTGCCACGTTATCGCAATTGATGCAAACCAGGGCTTCACCAAAACCGATCTCGAAAATCACGTCGGTTACCAATTCGTGTCACTTTTCGGTAGCTCTTCCTTGGTTAGCTAGTTAGGCCACAACTCATGGTCAATGAGAAGATCATGAAGGCCACTCTGCTTCTCGCGGTAATCAAATGAAATCTAATGGGATAATCTTGCTACATCAGACCTGCAACACTACTCATGTAGTGTTCTGTAGGACTTAAACATGTGGGTGTTATGTTGCAGACTTACAGTTAGTACAAAGTTGAACATAATTAGCATGAAATTAAAAGAGAGATATGAAGGAAAGTATGAGTTTCAGTTTCCATTTCATAGTCTTCATACAATTTCTTTCTTATTTCCAACACACAGCTCTAGCTACGTGGGAAACATCAATGAAGCTTATTGTTGTTTGTATCATCACTCAGCAGGTCTACAGTATAACTATAACAATAACAAGAATTCACATCGAAAAACTTATGTCTAAAGCAAAGTCTGCCTCTTAACAACAAGAAGGATATCAAGAGGATGATAGGAAGCATTGGAATGAAATACAAAGGATCAGACACTTTCATTTGTTGAATGAAACTGTGATCTGCTGAGGTGTTTATTTCTTGAATGAAACTGTGATCTGCTGAGGAGTTTATTTGTTGAATGAAACTATGATCTGCTGAGGCTTTTATTTTCTGAATGAAACTGTGATCTGCTGAGATTTTTATTTGCTGAATGAAACTGTGATCTGCTGAGGTGTTCATTTCCTGAATGAAATTGTGATATGCTGTGGTGTTTATTAGGCTGACTCCAAACCCTTTTAACCCCACGCCCCTCTGACGAGCCACGGCTGCTGCCATTGCTTCAACCTTGATTTTAAACCTTGTCTGATTTTTGGCTCTACTGTTTAGGTAGCGAGAACATCGTTGGTCATAAATCACACACACATGATCTGATGCAACCAAAACAATTGAGTCAGACATGTAGATGTCGATACTATCCTTTTTACTTTCATCCTCATCATCACTCACAGTGATATAAAATGTAAATCTATAACCCATTATTGCCTTCACCATAGGACCAGAGATAACAAAGCTGAAAATGAAGCCCAATTGAGAGGAGTGTGGAGTAGAAGAGAGATCAATAATTATATAATCCTTTGTTGTTTTATACTCCAACCACTCTGGAACTCCGCTTCCTGGATACACATACTTTACCTGATAAGATCCATAAGTACGATCATAATCATCATAATTTTCATCTGGTGCAGATAAATGTTGGTATGCAAATCTCATCACGTTAATACATGCATTTAACCCAACAGCCTTGAGAGAATGTTCATCCAATTTCAAGCAATTCCAAAACAGAACTTCTTTCCTGTTTTCCTTGAATTGATGAGCAATTGATGGAAACAATACAGTCTTCAATGATGTGCAACCTGTGGCATCTAGAATTTTAAGGGATGGGGGAAGCTCTGTTAGAGTACGAAGCTCCCTGGAATTATATACATTCAGATATTGAAGTCTTGTAAGATTCTTGAAGCTTGAAGGCAAACTCTCGATGCCACTCTCTCTTAGCCGTAGGATTTTGAGCTTGCTTTGACGTCCAAAACATGAAGGCAATGCATTGACACAAGTGGATGATAAATCAAGTTCAATCATGTTCTCTGATGTCACTGAAAACTCCCTTAGTTTTTTGCATGATTGAAGATTAAGATAACTAAGGGAGCTTAGGTGATTCTCGCTTTTCATTTTGGTAAGGGAACAATAAGCTATAGAAAATCTCTCAAACCTGTTCAGAGAGAAGATAGATGGAGTCACACTAGTCAACTGAGGACAAAAATTGATATCCAGCACTTCAAGATTTGTGGCTTTTGAAAGGTCTGGCAGCTCCTTCAAGTTTTCTGAACCAGAGACTTTAACTTCTCTTAAATTCATCAAATTCTATGACAAAATAATACAAATGAAAACATATGAGCTTAAGTTGTCAATTTTGTAGTCTTTGAATCAGGAAAACTATAACTGGAAGACATGATTGTTTACCTGCACTCCATCCCAAAGTCGTTCCACTTGGCTATATGACAAGTCCAATATAACAAGGTTTTTGGCAGAAAAATTCTTTGGCAAGGATTTCAGAGGGTAATGCATCCAAGCAAGATATCTTAGCTCAACTGGAAAAGATTGAAGCCCGTGAGGAAGAAGAGAAAATCCATCTTGATTATGTTTGCTGGGAAAATACAAAAACTGTAGTTTGCTCATCTTAGTAAATATGTCAGGGCTTAACTGCAGCTTCCTCATTACAGACAAGTCTGCCCTTATGCTTCTTGCGGCCTCAGTCCCCTGCCATTACAGTAACAGAAAAATTTAAACATCATTAGAAGCCACATTTCCACACACAAAAATTCTATTGTTATAAAAAACATGTTATATTTAACCTAGGCTTTCACCTTGTTATATTTTAATACTTCATAAATGTCATCAGGATCCATTAATCGGCTACGATTTCCAGGGTCTTCAATTGATTCCTGACGAACAATCTCCCAAGCCATTTCTTGTATGATGTCGTGCATAGATATAACATTATCGTCAGAAATGGTTATAAGAGCTTTATCTTTCAACCTTTCTAACCCAGCAACCACTGAATCATCTTTTCCACTATCTTTCAACAAAACTTTTATGCGGTCAACTTTCAAATCCAATCCCATGAAAAAACATGCAAGATCTAAAAGAATCTTTTGTTCTTTGCGATCTAGATCATCATAACTCAATCTCATTGCATTGTAAATATCTGTATTTGGCATGTTTTTAAGTTTGTCTAGCTGACTTTCCCATACTTCCTTATCTTTCCCACAAAGAAGATGACCCAAAACTTTAAGAACTAAGGGAATGCCTTGGGAATAATTGACCACCCTCTTTGATAGCTTATAGTAATCCATATCAAGATGATTTTGGTTAAAGGCATACAAACTAAAAAGCTCAAGTGCTTCACTAGAGTTCAATGCCCCAACATGGTACATATCATCAACTTTATTAGCAATAAGCACTTGTTTATCTCTAGTTGTTATAATGACTCTACTACCTCGGCCAAACCAATCAAGGTTTCCAATTAATTTTTCTAGCAAATCTGAATCTTTCACATCATCAAGAACGATTAAAACCTTCATACGACCAATCTTTCTCGTAAAATAATTTGACAACCCATGCACTATGTTCATTTTCACATCTTCTCCAAGTAGTGCAGAAAAAAGTTTTTCCTTCAAAGAAATTGTTCCATGTCTTCTTGATTCTTCCTCTTCATTTTCCAAAAAATAATAACCATCATATTCAGAATATAGCTTTTTAAACATTTCTTCTGCAATGGTTGTTTTTCCAATACCGCCCATACCCCAAATTCCAATAACATGGACATATTTGGACTCTTCATGTAATAATGATTCTAAATGTTGAATTGGTTTTTCGATTCCTATATGTCCTTTTATGTTAAGGGGGTGCCTATCCAAACTCATCAATACAAGATTGACAATGTTGATGATTTCTCCAAGCAGCTCAACTTCAGTCCTATATAACAAAAATAAAGATTAAAAATGAAATACATTGTTCCTATCTTATTATATTGTTTAATTTAATATCTTATGAGCTGGAACAAGTCTATATATTTTATTTAATCGCTCATAATTTTTTGCATTACATGTTTTAATATAATGACAACATTGTACTTATCTTGCTTTTGGGAAATAAATTAAAACCATCATCTCTATGTGAAATAACATACTTTTTAACATTTTTGTTGACACACTCCTTGGCTAAAATCTATGTGAGGCCCAATCTCTATTTGGTGTGCTAAATTTCTTTTTTTTTTTTTACCTTATTAAATTTCTTATTTAGTGACTTCCACATGAGTCCTAGTCAAAATTAATATTAAATAGTGTGTTATTGGCTAGCATTTCTCTTATTTCATAATTCTTAACCTATGAATTTTTTTACTCTTTCTCAAGCTCATATTTTACTAATTTTGTTTAGATCATTTATCTTCATTATTCTAGCATCTTTATAACTAAGTTTTGATAAGAATAAACAACATTTTGTAACTTTAGCTCATTTACCCCATTGATTGTAGATGACTCACCCCCCCCCCCCCCCCCTCTCTGTGTTTCTTTTAATCCAAATCACTAGACAATTCTGACTTGCACGGTAGTGTGTTGTGGTCCTTACGATATATTGTTTCTTTTGCAGAGACCACAATAGTTTTGGTGGCCATTTTTCTTTTTCTTGGAACGTTGGGCATTCTGTAGCTATAGGAGAGTAGAGTTGAGTTTACTTTCGGTCGTAAACAAATATTTTAACACTGAAATGTTACATGGTGTCCTATTGTTGCTTGTGGATTGTTTATATATTTTGTCAAGTGATTATTATATTTTTAGGATGTTCAAATTACAGAAGAAACTTTGTAAAAGAAATTAGTAAACCTAAAATTACATGTTTTGAATTTTTTTTCAAATTATATTTTGGTGATAGTTATGAGCAGGTGAGCCTTGGCACAACCGTAGGACTTTGTGATATGGTGGTCACAAGTTCAAATTGAGCAGCAATGAAAGGTTAAATTTGTAGTTTCACAGAATTAGTATTAGAACTTAGGTTGTAAGCCCTGTTTGCAGCAGAATTGGGATAATAAAATAGGCTTGCCATTAATTTGTATACTCAGGCACAACATACTTGCGAGAAGCTATTAACACTGTTTTAAAAAGTTAGTGTCAAATTAACCTTAAGTTATAGATCCTATTAACTGCAGAACTGGAGTAGTGATGATAAAATCTTTCTAGTAATTTGTTTACTTATGCACAATGGACTTGCAAGAAGTTATTAACATCCTATGCTTGTTCTATAGTATAATGCCATTAGAATTGTGATTTAAATCCATTCAATAATTGGAAATTCAATGAGATTACTATTAGCTCAATTGATTGGAAAGTTTGTGATGGGGTTTCTACACCTATGACTGAACATCTTTCCTTTTCCTTTCTCTTTAGTAGGGATTCCATAAGAAGTCTTAAAAACAGTATGCCTTTTTATAATCATTCGGAAATTAGAATATACTTAATTGTAATACTTGGATCAAATTTTACCAAAAAATTGAACCCTGGCTTGGGAAATCTAGATCCTAGCTAGCATGAATCAGTTATTGGTTCACTAATATTTGCAGGTAATATATATTCTAGCGAAAATTAACAATATCTAGAAAATAAATGTGATTCTTTTCACTATTTAAGCAAGTAAGCAACCAACTTGTGATGATATGCATATAGTATCTATAACATAGCAAATAAACAGCCACAAATTAGAGCATTGATTGTAGGGAGCTTACTTGTAATCAAATGACTTTATTCCTGATAAATCAGCAGCCTTCGTCAAAGCATGTCTCCAATTTTGCACGGTGGTCAAATTATATTTCTTTTCATGTTCAGCAAGAGCTTTTCCATAACTTCCCTTCTGATGCCGTACATCTGTGGGACTTACATTGTAGAAAACAGGTATTACAGTTTGTCTGTATTTCTCCCTGCACTCAAGTATTTTCACAAGTTCTTCCAAACACCAACGTGAAGAGGAATAGTTACCAGAGAATATGGTCAGCGAAATGAATGATCCTTGAATTGCTCCAACAAGTGATGGCCATATTTCATCTCCCTTCTCAAGTTTATTATCTACAAAAGCATGTATTTGCTTTTGATGAAAAGCCTCGGTCATATAACCAAGAAAACCGCGACGGATGTCCTCGCCCCTGAAGTTAACAAAAACGTCATACTTTATTTGAGGAATGTTATCTGTCTTTTGCTTTGATGCAGCACCCATCAATCCCGAAATAAGCAGGAAACAAAGAGAAAGAACATATTTTATTGCAGAAGCTCCTGAAGAAGAATGTGCCATTAAATTGGTACAAACTCTGGATCTTTGTGTCTCTGCAATCTTGAATATCACAATAAAGGGAGTACAAGGTAACTGTAAAGAAAAAGAAAGGGACAAGAAACAAAAGATCAAAGAAGTTAATTAAAAGTTACATTAATTTGAAGGTCTCTAAACTATTCGGTGATTATTAATTAGGTTCCTGAGCTATTTTTTTTTTTCAATGGAATTATGAACTTGTATTTGTTTTTTAATTAGGACTCTCCCATTAACGACAGCTAAGGACTTCATTAAAAAACAAATACAAGTTCAAGGACCCAATTAAAAAAAAATAGTTCAAACCTAATTAAAAATTGTCATAGCTTAGAGACCTAATTAAAAGTTGTCAACTTTTGTAAATCAATATACTCATCTCTACAAGCCGGTGTACTGAGTTTAGAAACCTACACATGTGAGAATACTGACCTGCAAAGGTGACATGTAGAGATTGATAGTTTTTAATTAGGTTCCTGCACTATTTGTCATTTAATTAGATCTCTGAACTATTTTTTTCAATACCGTCCCTGAATTTGTTTTTCAATTAGGTCCAAATTAGGCCCTTGTCGGGCCTAATTAAAAAAAAAATACAAATTTAGGACCCAATTGGAAAAAAAAATAGTTCTAAGACCTAATTAAAAATTACCAAATAATTTAGGGACCTGCAGATTAATTTAACCTTAATTAAAATACAGAACCTTAAATCTTCAAAGTTCAAATTAGTGTTAGCCAAAAGGAAAGGAAGGAAGAGGATATCAAATAAACAAGCAATTTTCTCTACTTATAAGATATTTTTTCATTTCATTCTTCTTTCCTTTGTTTTGCACCTTATGCCCTTATCATTGACTGAAAATGAATGATTGATGAATATCACTGTAAAGTAATTACTGACCTCGAATGATTTTACCAAATTGATAGTTTGGCCTGCTACGGATCAGATATAACTGTTTCTCATGTAAGTCAACGCAATATCCTATTAGACCTTCAGTTTAAGGAAGAAGCAATTTCATTTGACCTTATTGTCTAAAAGTGTGGCTTACACATTCCCTCACTCTGAGCATTGTATTTATAGATAGAAAGAAAAAAGTAATCTCATGGGAGGTATTACAAAAAAAACAGAAGCAGGAAGCATAATCATTTGACATTACAAATTAGAATACAATCTATAAGGGTGACCTCACACTTTCACTGTCACCCACTAGAAAACATAGGAATTGTAGATAGATAATATTAAATATTATCATCAACTCTATACAAATACTATTAAATAACTAAAGCAGCATGATCCATTTGTATGAGCCATGCGACATGCACTTCCCCTGTATAAACTATGTGGCGAGTGGAATTTGAAAGAACATTATTAATTGGATTGGGTGTTAGGTAACACTAGATTCATTAAGAATTACACTCATTAATTAATGTGTTTGTACATAGAGACTATTACTATAAGAATAACTCACGTAACAAAATTAAAACTAGTGTTAGTTAGACTCAATTAAGGATATTAAAAGGATAACGATCATTCCTAGTAACTGGGTTCAAATGCACATCATAACATAAGGCACATCAAATATAAGTGACCTCACACTTTCACTGTCACCCAGCAGAAAATAGGATTTATAAATAGATATATATTAGAGAAATATTATCGTCACCTCTATATAAATATTAAATAACTAAAGCAGCGCATGATCCATTTGTATGAGGCATGCTTCATGCACTTTCCTAGTGTGAAAGACTGGTAAAATTGGCAACTTCATTTGCCCAGCTACATACCTCGGCCTGTTGCCCAAAGAGAGAATCCATACAGTCGTTGGTACATACAAGTTGTTAAGTACCAGCCTAAGGTGAGAGATATTTGTGGTGGAACATAGAATTTCTGATGATTTTTTCAAGCCAAATTCACATGTGGTGGAATATAAAAATTAGGCTAAAATATGTTTTGAGTCCCTAATCTAAAGGGTGTATTTGCTTATGGTCCCTAATAAAAATTCCTTCATTTTCTGGCCCCTAAAGAATTTTCTGTTAGCCACTTACATCCTTTTGTTAACTTGAGTTAACAGAATGCTTATTAAACATTGCCACCTAGACGAAATTGTGCCATGTGGCACTTTTATTTATTTATTTATTGTCAAATCAGCAAAATGACCAAAAAGGAAATCTTAAATCAAAATTTTCCCTGTCCTTTCCAACTACTTCATTCTGGAAAACCCAATCCCACCATGCCCAATCTTCTCTAAAATCCCAATCCCACTGAGAGAACTTTTATGCTCAAACCCTTTTCCTTTCGAACACACTAAATAAAATTTCCAAAATCCTCAAGGGAGACAGCGAGGGAGAAAGAGTTTCTCAATTACACTACCAAAATCCTTAAATTTCCAAAGGTACCATAGAGTTTCTCGCTTAAAAATTTTAAGACCTTTATAACTTTGTAGCACCCATGCAAGATGCTACACGGACTGTGTGTGGTGGTGGGTGTGTGTTATATATATAGTTATCATAATTTTGAGTTTGGGATAAAATAAGACAAAATAATCTCAACCAAAGAAAAACCAATATTTGCTACCATCACTATCACTGTTAACAACAAAAAGGAATCACTACTATAAAAAAGGCTTTTAACATCGGTTATTTTAGGCTTTTAACATCGGTTTTAAACCGATGTTGTATCGAACGATGTTGAAAGTGGGCAACTTTCAACATCGGTTCTTGAACCGATGTTGAAATACACATTACAACATCGGTTGTGTCATTAACCAATGTAGAAAGTGCACATTCTACATCAGTTCTAGCTAGAACCGATGTAGAATGTGTCAATTTTTTTTAAAAAAAATGACTTTCTACATCAGTTTTATCTAGAACCAATGTAGAAAGTCATATATATATATATATGACAATTTTTTTATTAGTACACATACTTAATATAAAAAGAAAAAGATATCTACAAAAAGGTAATATTAAGAAAGTACAAGTATTCTAATTAAAACACTAAGCACTAGCACTCAATCAGAGTATCATATTAATGACCAAATTACATGCATCTAATAAATAAACATTGACACTATGTTAGCCAAATAATCAAAACTAATAATCATTCATGGACAACACTCAAAGATATCTCAGTCATAGGCTCGGCTATAAATGGCTTAGTTTCCTAGTATTTCAAAACATTGAAATTAGTAGAAATATTCATGGAATGTAATATGGATAACCAACAGGGTATCATGATTAAATATCATGGAAACACTAAAGTAAAAATACAAAATTTAAAAGAAAAATAGAAAACAAAAATGTTACAGTTATAAAGGTGATAAGAAAGGCCAATCTCAAGTCGAGTCCAAGGCTTCCCTTGGTAGGACTAAGTCTTCACCATTGGTTTCAAAGTAGATCTTAAATATATTGAACTACAAACAGATAAGAAGATTAAAAAGATTAGATATATATTACTACCAAGGGGTCTAGCAATCATGTATTGGCTAAAATACAGTAATTATAATTATGCGTTAAGAATATTAAAAAGATTAGATATATATTACTACCAAGGAACCATTGATTATTATTCCATTTTATTATCATCTCTGCACATTATCTTATTATATAATTCTGAATTATTTCTAAAATTTCTATTTAGAATACTTGTGTCCGCAAATAATTTTGTCCCCACTTAATTTCCTGTCATTTTTCAAGTGCTTAAAGACAATAAATTGAAATTAAGGATATTGCCTCATGTGATACAAGTGATGAACAATGTAAACGGAGAAAATAATGCTAAGTATACAATATTTTTGAAATTTAAATCAATTTTAAACTAAATTTGTATACTGTTATATTAAGACATTGAACAAAAAATTTATAAACAAAGTTAATTTTACATCTTGTACATTGCAGTGATATGAATATGAAAGTCATTATAAATATTTATAATCTTACAATGCATAATTAAATATATTTTCATCCTGGCATTAAAATTTACTTCAATACATGATTTTCCCCATTTCATCTGTAAGCAGTCACCTAAACTCAAAATAAGCATTTAAAACTAGAGTATCTAACAGAGTCAAAGAGCAAGCACATGCAGAGATGAATAATGAGCAATACACTGAGAATATTTTAGACACACCATTATGCATTCTTGCTTTGAGTGATATCCATCTCAGGAGGGAGATAATCCAATGTGCCACACACATGGTCCGCCTATGATTGAATGTATGCAATGACCTACCAAATAAACTGACCCTGTCAAACTTATTCTTGTTAGGTAGAAGTTCCTGTAAACTTCCCACTTATTCTTGTTCTTTTTATTTCAACTAAGTTACAAGAGCAGGTAACAAAATGGCCAAATTAATTACCTGTTGAGTAATTACTTCCTTCTCGTGTTGCTCTTTAGCCTTCACTTGGTTCTGCACTTCATTTTTGACCTTCACCAGTTCATCAACTTTGCCAGTGTACTCACGGATAAACTACAACAGCAAAAAGAAGACAGCTAAAGAAAGCACTAGAAAACATGATGAAAATGACATACATTTCAATGCATGTCTAAGTAATATAAGTAAACAACATAGAAGGAATACAAACCTGCAAGAGATATGGGAAGGCAAAGTCAATCATATTGTTCATCCAGGCCAATTCAAGAGCAATGTCTGCCGGGATCAAATTATAGCAAACAAATAGACACAAGGCAAAGCATTCTTTCTTTCCCTGCATAAGCATGCTTGTGTAAAAAAATAATATAATATACTGACCTTACTCAGTTGTATGCACATTAACAAATAATAGATTGGAATATCACCATTCCAAAGGTAAAAAGTTAGTACTGTAAGATAAGAAAATTAAAATACAACCCTTCAATGAGTGTTGGCAGTAAAACTTAACATGAAACTGGCAGAAAAAATAGTCACTATAAGCTAGAAAAATAAAACAGTATCAATGCTTATTGCCAATAATTTCTAACTTAGAACAACATATGCCATGATGAGTACTGCAAGTGTCAATATTCAATAAACAAACCATGATAGCTTAGTATCTTAGTCTTTAAATAAAACATGTTAAACAAGAATGAGTCAACCCAAATCATATATGTTGGGCAATGTTGCTAAAAAATGAATTACATGCAGTTGAAATTGCATTTTGTACCTAATCAATGAAATAAACAAGCAACTCCTCAGCAAGTTCACACGGTCACCAGATTGTGAGGCTGTCTCCATGGCATCTTTGTAAAGGTTATCCTTCTTTGACAAGGCAATGGACTGCTTCCATTTACCTGCCTTCTTGTAAATATATGCAGCAACACGTCTCATCTCAAGAAGCTCATGCTTTTCAATCTACATTCCAGATAATAATAATAATCTATCAAGTTCCTATAATTGAATTGAAAAAAGTCAACATGAAGAATAAATGCTGCTAACCTTCAATGCAAGGCCAATTTGGTCAAAGTTATCATCATGCAAATCAATTGACTTGCGCAATCTATCATAGTCTTCCTCCTCAACATATATTTCATTCAGGGCTTCATTAACAGCAGACATGTTGTTACTCTGAACCGCAATCATGTATGGCTTGACAAGACGGAGATGACCAGCCTATAATACATCAAAGGGAAAATATTCATGAGTGAAATAGAAAACAAGTTATAAAGTAAAAACTAAGATCTAATGAAATTGTTGACAACATTAATGCTACCTTTCGCAACATATATGTTATTATTAGTTATGAAAATATCAAAAGTAACTAACTTGAATGATTAGCTTCCCAAGTCGGAATAAATTCAAACAATTTGCAGACCTGTATAGCAAACAACTTTATCTATTTGCTAAATGGAATGAAAACTTGAGCAATAGTAAAATTGACTTCCATATAACTATATTTGTGGCAATAGTAGATTCTTGAAGATTGGTGGCAATCTCTCGATGGCTGTATTTGTTAGCCATAGGCTTTCGAGCTTGCTTTGACATCCAAAAGATGAGAATAATGCATTGACCCGAGTGTAAGATAAATCTAGTTCAATCATATTCTCTGATGTCACAGAAAATTCCCTAAGTTTTCTGCATCGATGAAGGTTGAGATAACTAAGAGAGCTTAAATGGTTATTGCTTATAATTTTGGTATGGGAGCAAGACCTTAGCTCCAATTTATCGAGCTTGTGGAGAGAGAAAATAGATGAACTCACCCTAGTCTACTGAGGACAATAATTGATCTCCAGTACTTCAAGATTCATGGCTTGTGAAAGGCTGGGAGCTCCTTCAAGTTTTTAGATCCAGAGACTTAATTTCTTTCAAATTCATCAAATTCTATGACAAAATAATACAAATGAAGATATCACACATGAGCTTAAGTTGTTAATTTTGTAGTCCTTGAATTAGGAGAATTATAACAGGAAGACTTGTTTACATGCACTCCATCCCAAAGTTTTTCCACATGGCTATATGACAAGTCCAATATAACAAGGTTTTTTGCAGAAAAATTCTCTAGCAAAGATTTCAGATGGAATTGCATCCAAGCAAGATATCTTAGCTCAACTGGGAAATATTTCTCGTGAGGAAGAAGAGAAAATCCATCTTGATTATATTTGCTTACAAATCACAAAAACTGTAGTTTGCTCATCTTAGTAAATATGTGAGGGCTTAACTGTGGCTTCCTAACTACTGACAAGTTTGCCCTTATGCTTCTTACAGCCTCTGTCCCCTACCATTACAGTAACAGACAAATTTAAACATCATTAGAAGCCACATTTCCCCACAAAAAATATTCAAATGTTATGAAAAACATGCTATATTTAATTTAGGCTTTTACCTTGTTATATTTTAATACTTCAAAAATGTCATCAGCATCCATGAATCAGCTACAGTTTCCAGGGTGTTCAATTGATTCTTCACAAACAATCTCCCAAGCCATTTATTCTATGATATCGTGCATAGATATAACATTATCTTCAGAAAAGGTTATAAGGGCTTTATCTTTCAACCTTTCTAATCCAGCAACCACTGAATCATCTTTTTCACTATCTTTCAATAAAACTTTGGCTAAAATACACTTTTAGTTCTTTATGTTTTAGATTATATTCAGCTTGGTCCTTTATGTTTTAAAAAGTTCAATTTAGTCCTTTATGTTTTTTAAATGAATCAAAATGGTCCTTCCGAAGCAATGATTTTCGATTTTGAGATGCAGTTTTGAACCTTTTTTTGACTAATTCGAGTGAAACTTATCCCATTAGATTTGCGTACATGAAACTATAGAACCCAACTGATGTTTGAATAAAAAAAGGCAATAAACATGGTGAAAATTGCGTGAAAAGTGAATCTAACGAGCAACCGGAAATGTGAAAAATCTAATATTAATTTTTTTTTCTAGTTGCTCATGAGACTCATTTTTTCATGCGATTTTCACCATGTTTGACCCTTTTTTATTCGAACATCATTTTTCATTCAATAAAACTTTTATGCAATCCACTTTCAAATTCAATCCCATGAAAAAACATGCAAGATCTAAAAGAATCTTTTGTTCTTTGCAATCTAGATCATCATAACTCAATCTCATTGCATTGTAAATATATGTATTTGGCATGTTTTCAAGTTTGTCTAGATGACTTTCCCATACTTCCTTATCTTTCCCTCAAATAAGATGACCCAAACTTTAAGAACTAAAGGGGTGTTTGTTTCACGTCGTCCTCTTTAATTCCCGAGAATATAAGGGTGGAATAAATATTCTCATGTTTGTTAGATGGTTATAAAAATATTTCTAGAGTATGTTTTATTCTCAGGAATGTTACACTCTCACATTTTAAGCAGTTTTCATTACCACTAGGAGGGGGTGGGTATCTCATATTTCCATGGGAATGGAAGTTATTGTCTACAATAACTACCTATTCCCACTACATCCTTCTACCTTTTTTCCACTTTTATTTTTTTAATTTTTAAATAAATAATTTTTTTCCTTCAAAAATTACTAAACACTAACCGAACATGTCTATGGGAATAGTATTCCTAGGTATAATATTCCTAGGAATGCGATTCCTGGAAATGTAAAATTATACCATGAAACAAACGCTTCCTAATGGAATGCCTTTGGCATGATTGACCGCCATCTCTGATAGCTTATAATACTCCATATCAAAATGATTTTGGTTAAAGGTATACAATCTAAAAAGCTCAAGTGCTTCACTAGAGTTCAAGGCCCCAACTTGGTATATATCAACATTATTAGTGTTAAGCACTTGTTTATCTCTAGTTGCTATAATGATTCTACTACGTCATCCAAACCAATCATGGTTTTCGAATAATTTTTCTGGTAGATCTGAATTGTTCACATCATCAAGCATAATTAAAACCTTCATGCGACCAATCTTTCTCTTAATATATAATTTGACAATCTAGGCACTATGTCCTTTGTCACATCTTCTCAAAGTAGTGCAGAAAAAAGTTTTCCCTTCAAAGAAATTGTTCCTTGTCTTCATTCATCTTTTACATTTGGCAAAAATTAATAACCATCATATTCAGAACGTAGTTTGTTAAATATTTCTAAACCAAACAAAAAGCAATATTTGCTACCATCACAATTGTTGCAGCCAACAAATCTTTTTATCCGTTTGTTAAATTGTAATTAGAAAGTGAACAATAATACAATTGACTTCCACACCGATGTACCTATATGGCCAACAAAAGTTGTAACAACCAATGAGGCAAGCACTCATCAGCAGGTTTACATTATAAGTAACTATAATTATAAGAACTCGTGTAACACCCCTTGTTACTATTAAAGATTTTCTTATTTATTATTGAAATTTGTGAAGTAATTTAATACCCAATTATTGAAAATAACCTTTAAAAATACAAGGAAATTTGTTTTCCTTTAAAACGTGATTGCTTCAAATTTCCACGACGATCATCTATAATAACTTATCATCATATTAAAACCCCTTTTGATGAGTTGTTGGTCTTAACAAGTCAAACTCATTTTTATAGACATTAACTTCGTTGGAAACCCTGAAACATAACAAAATCTTCCTTAATTAAGAACATCATCAAATCCATCATTATACTATTCTATTACACAGGATATACGTATGCATTTACATTCTTGGAATTAAACACATTATACGTTTGAGTCACATATAAGGAATCGATACATCATGATATTAAAACCTAGTCTACCCTTTCTTATATGAGAAAAAGACTGAGACTCAGAGCAGTGACTCAATGAAAATCCAAAACACCCTGTTAACCCATAAAGCATCCTAGAAGGTTCCTCTTCTTTCTCTAAAAAATGTCCACTCGTGTTCACAGTGCTTGTCATAGCTTTTCCATTCCATCTTCGTTGTTTGCACAAGATCATTCATCTAAATCGGAAAAATAAAGGCGTATGGAATGAGTCCCTCTCCTCCACTAAACAAACAAACAAACGTCCATTACGGTCTCAGACAAACATACAACATCAACCACTTCACAGCGGTGCTCTCACGAGTCTCACTCGAAAGTCCATAATCCATTTCTCTATTTCTGTCTCATACAACTTATCACAACTCGGGCCCGCTGCCACTGGAAACTCCTAGAACTCAGTGGACTTACATAATTTAAGATGGATGACTTGCTGGGAGTACACCCATCACCATGGTACAATGGTAGGGCTCTCACCAACACGGTTATGCCTCGCATTTGTCGGGATTGCTAAGTCGGCACTGTGGAAAACGCGACCACAAACTTGGTGTCAGATCCCCAAGAAACATCAAGTCAGTGAGCATACCTCAGGTACCACTCTGTGAGGCCATCCAATCTCTGAGGACTGACTTCTCAACCACTCACTCCCCTCGGAGTTCATCTTTTATCGGCTTGTGTGGCTTCTCTGCCAAAGTTACCGAATGGCGGTCTTTAACAACGTATATCCCAGACATACCATACGGAGATCCAACTATCCACTACCACAGTGGTTACGCACTTCGACCCCATTCCTCACGAGCGCATCGCTCACCACAGACGAAGCCCCCACACAACCTCTTCAACATTTGTCCATTCGGTCTTTGACCGTGCAAGTACATCCTTTACAATCCACGTGTCGCCTTTGTCCGCAAACAAATCCATTTCAACCGTCTTACACTACTTAACGATAGAGGTTCTCCTCCTCCTTTCGTTTCTCACCACGATTAGGACAATCAACAACTTTCAAAATCTCAAACACATGTGCGTATTGCACTTCACCCAATCATGATCCAATCCATGATCTTTACCGTCTTATTACGTTTTATTTAGTCCTTACTCACTCTCAAATTTTATGCTTGCTTAACTCATTGAGTTCAAGGTCCATACAAAGGTCCTAAATTCCTTTCTAAGTCTAAACATCCGGCGTCCTCCATGTGCATAGGTAATTCCTAATTACTAATCCATAATGTTATTAAGTTCACACTCTTAATTATAGTTGATTCACTATTACTCATAGTGAATATTATTGATTACTAGAATGACCTTCTAGTATTCACAAATGTACTCCATTTGGAGTTCATTTGCTCCCACACAAGAATGAAAAATTCTTGTTCCCACAATCAACACACCATCACAACCAATTCACATGCACAAACAAATTTTAGCACTCTTTACCCGAGGATCACATTTCTCCCGGTCTCCAATTCACAGTTAATAATAGAACAATCATTAATAACCAATAATCCAATAACTCAAACTCAATTCATCACAAATCATTGCATTCATATTTCTATGGAAATTTCCCTTTTTAGGTGAAATTATTCCTTAACAAGTACAATTAAAGGCATTAAAACCAAATACACAATTAATACAATTAAATTTCATGTGGACACATAGAGCTGTACACACACACCAAAAATTATTTGATCCATCATATCAACTTGAAATTTCATGAGATTTTACATAGAAACTATAAATCATACATATTTCATCATATAAATTTATCTCACGAAAATTCAACCCAAAAATATTATTTTTTAATTAAAAACAGTGACTGTACATGCTCTGTAAAACACAATTCCATATTTTTAGAAAATATCATATCAAATTATTTTTATGTTAAATTTTACATAGAAGGTTTCAAACATGTGGTCCATCACATATAATTTTTTAAAAACTAAAAACCCACCAAAAATACCCTTTTTGAATTTCTAAATCATTATTGCTCCAGAACAGATTTTTCAATAAGAAAATGTAAATAATTACAAAAAGAACTTAAAAAATTCTGAGAAAATCAATGAATATTTCAAATGGTCAAAAAAATATTATTAAATTTTATCAAGATCAAATTCTTACAAAAAGTAATTTTCTACATTTAATTTCTCTGCTGTCCAGCTTTTCAGTTTTTCTAACATTAAATCACTAAAACTAATTCCCTGGCTTTTCTGACCTTAAAAAAATTCAGTATGACCCTTATAACATTTAAATCGAATTACTAGTTCCAATTTTTCAAAAATGCATCCCAAAATGTTTATAAAATTCAAAACAGCCACGTTCACAGTTTCTACAGTGTTTGAAAATAATTTCGGTAAAAATAGTTTCAGTGCTCAGAAAAATCCGAAAAAATTATCATGACATCCAGAGGCATTAAAACTTAGGAAAATGTCTTTACATCACAAAAATCATGCAAGAAAATAATTTCGAAAAATCAAAAACAGCTGCAGTGCAAAAATGACAATCAACACATTTCAACATTTCCAAGTGCTCTTGAGACACTCATGGTGTCAAAAGACCCACAACATCACCAACAGCCCATAACCAACAAGAAAAACCATAAAAGTCTAGGGAAGAAGAAGAACCCCTCCATACCTTGGGTCTTGAGTACAAGAAGGTGAAGAAATGAGACACTTGGAGACCAAAACACCAACAAAGCAAGCAAGAGCTCAAGCAAGGAGTAGAATTTCCTCTCTATTCCTCCCACTCACTCCACGGCCAGCCCACTCCCACAATGGTTCTCTCACTCTTTTTCTTTCTCTCATTATGCTTAAAACACTAATACATGAAGTAGCTTTATCCAAGAGTTAAAGGAGTTTTGTTAACTCATGGTTATAAGGGATTTTTGGCACAAGAAATTGACATGGTGATGGACTCTATGCTGGCCGGCTAAGTCATCCTATAATTGGGTGATTTGGCTTTTAATTTTTTTTACTTTAATTAGTTAAATTAGAATTAGACATATTTGGTAAATTTACTTTTACTAAAACTAGTAAATTTGGTACTAATTAGCATAGGTTATTGTGCTAATTACCTAGAACATTGTGTAATTCAAATTAATCTCACTCAATGTTAATTTACACAGTGTGAATTTACACTGTCTAATTTTGCACAGTGTAATTTTATACATTGTAGAAATTATACAGTGTAATCTTGTATAATGCGATTTTTACATAATACAAAAATTAGATTTTAATTAAATTCAATTTTTACTAAAACTTGTCACATAAAATAACATTCATATAATTAAAATTTTCTTAATCAACTACATTAAATTTTTCATTGTAATTAATTTTAACATTAATTAAATATTCACAGAGTACACATACATATTATTTACTATAGTCTGAGTTGCAAATTTTTAGGGTGTTACAACTCACATCGATAACTTGAATGTTAACCAGCTTGTTATTTTTCCATCGAAAGACTTATGTCTAAATCATGGTCTCGATCAGAACCAGAACCACAACAGGGATATCAGCAGGATGATAGCAAGAATAATGAAATGCATAGGACCAGAAACTTCCATTTGTTGAATGAAACTGTGATCTGCTGAGATGTTTATTTGTTGAATGAAACTATGATCTGCTGAGGAGTTTATTTGTTGAATGAACTTGTGATACACTGAGGTAGTTATTGGGCTGACCCCAAACCCTTTTAACTCCAGACCCCGTTTTGAATCACTTGGAGCTTCTTCCTTTGTTGTAACCTTAATTTTAAGCCTTGTCTGATTTTTGGCTCTACTGTGTAGGTAGCGAGAACATTGCTGGTCATAAATCACACACACATGATCCGATTCAACCCTATGTGAGTGAGTAACATAGATGTCGATACCATCCTTTTCACTTTCATCCTCACCTTCACTGACAGTGATATCAAATGAGTATCCATAACCAAATAGTGTTCTGTTGTGATAGTTAGGGTCAGAGATAATGAAGCTGAAAATGAAGCCTGACAGAGTGGAGGGTGGAGTAGAAGAGAGATCAACAATTATATAATCCTTTGTTGTCTTATACTCCAACCACTCTGGAACACTGCTTCCTGGATACCCATACTTGATAAGATCTACTATAACTAAGATAGTAATCATCATGTTTTTCATCTGGTGCAGATAAATTTTGGTACACAGATTTCATCACCTGAATACGTGCATTTAAGCCAATAGCCTTGAGAGAATGTGCATCCAATTCCAAGCAATTCCAAAAGTGAATCTCTCTCCTATTTTCCATGAGTTGTTCAGCAATTGATGGGAACAATACAGTCTTCAATGATGTGCAACCATAGGCATCTAGAATTTCAAGGGATGCGGGAAGCTCTGTTATAGTACGAAGCTTCCTGGAACATTTTACATTCAGATATCGCAGTCTTGTAAGATTCTTGAAGTTTGAAGGCAAGATCTTGATCTCACTGAAGCCAAGTCTTAGTATTTCAAGCTTGCTTTGACTACCAAAACATGAGGGCAATGCGTTGACACCACTGAATGACAAATCAAGTTCAATCATGTTCTCTGATGCCACTGAAAATTCCCTTAGTTTTTTGCATGATCGAAGATTGAGATATCTAAGGGAGCTTAAATGGTTATCGCTTATGAGTTTGGTAAGGGAACAGTAATCAAGATGCAATCTCTCCAGCTTGTTGAGAGAGAAAATAGATGAAGTCAAACTAGTCAACTGACGACAATAGCTAATGTCCAGCACTTCAAGATTTGTGGCTTTTGAAAGGTCTGGGAGCTCCTTCAATTTTTCAGAACCAGAGACTTTAACCTCTTTCAAATTCATCAAATTCTGTGACAAAATAATACAAATGAAGACATCACACATGAGCTTAAGTTGTTAATTTTGTAGTCCTTGAATTAGGAGAATTATTACAGGAAGACTTGTTTACCTGCACTCCATCCCAAAGTTTTTCCATGTGGCTATGTGACCAGTCCAAAATAACAAGGTTTTTTGCAGAAAAATTCTCTGGCAAAGATTTCAGAGGGTATTGTATCCAAGAAAGATATCTTAGCTCAACTGGGAAATATTGAAGCCCTTGAGGAAGAAGAGAAAGTCCATCTGGATTATATTTGCTTACAAACCACAAAAACTGTAGTTTGCCCATCTTAGTAAATACGTGAGGTCTTAACTGTGGCTTCCTAATTACTGACAAGTTTGCCCTTATGCTTCTTACAGCCTCTGTCCCCTGCCATTACAGTAACAGAAAAATTTAAACATCATTAGAAGCCACATTTCCCCACAAAAAATAAATAAATAAATAAATAGTTCAAATGTTGTGAAAAACAGGCTATATTTAATTTAGGCTTTTACCTTGTTATATTTTAATACTTCATAAATATCATCAGGATCCATCAATCGGCTACGGTTTCCAGGGTCTTCAATTGATTCTTCACGAACAATCTCCCAGGCCATTTCTTGTATGATATCGTGCATAGATATAACATTATCTTCAGAAATTGTTATAAGAGCTTTATCTTTCAACCTTTCTAACCCCGCAACCACTGAATCATCTCTTTCACTGTCTTTCAATAAAACTTTTATGCGGTCCACTTTCAAATTCAATCCTATGAAGAAACATGCAAGATCTAAAAGAATCTTTTGTTCTTTGCGATCTAGGTCATCATAACTCAATCTCATTGTATTGTAAATATTTTTATTTGGCATGTTTTCAAGTTTGTCTAGCTGACTTTCCCATACTTCCTTATCTTTCCCACAAAGAAGACGACCCAAAACTTTAAGAACTAATGGAATGCCTTTGGCATAATTGACCACCGTCTCTGAGAGCTTATAATACTCCATATCAAAATGGATTTGGTTAAAGGCATAGAAACTAAAAAGCTCAAGTGCTTCACTAGAGTTCAAGGCCCCAACTTGGTATATATCATCAACTTTATTAGAGATAAGCACTTGCTTATCTCTAGTTGTTATAATGATTCTACTACCTTGTCCAAACCAATCATGGTTTTCAAATAATTTTTCTGGTAGATCTGAATCGTTCACATCATCAAGCACAATTAAAACCTTGATACGACCAATCTTTCTCTTAATATAATTTGACAATCTAGGCACTGTGTCCTTTGTCACATCTTCTCCAAGTAGTGCAGAAAAAAGTTTTCCCTTCAAAGAAATTGTTCCTTGTCTTCTTGATTCTTCTTTTACATTTGCCAAAAAATAATAACCATCATATTCGGAACAAAGTTTGTTAAATATTTCTTCCGCAATCGTTGTCTTTCCAATACCGCCCATACCCCAAATTCCAATAACACGGACATATTTTGACTCTTGATGTAACAATGATTCTAAATGTTGAATTGGTTTGTCGATTCCTACAAGTCTTCTTGATTTAGGAGGAAGCTTATCCAAACTCATCAACACAAGATTGACAATGTTGATGATTTCTCCAAGCAGCTCAACTTCAGTCCTATACAACCAAAAATAAAGATTGAAAATGAAACACAATGTCCACATATTATTGTTGTTTAATTTAATATCTTATGAGCTGGAAAACAAGTCTATATATTTAATTTAATTTAATCACTCATAAATTCTTATATTATATGCTTTTATATAATCAAACCATTGTATTTATCTTGCTTTTGTGAAATAAAACACCATTATCTCTATGAGAAATGCTAATTAATAACATACTTTTTAACACATTTTCTTTACACACTCCTTGGCTAAAATCTATGTGAGACCCACTCTCTATTTGCTGTGTTTCGTTCCCAATTTAGTGACTCCCACGTGAGTTTTAGTCAAAATTAATAATAAATAGTGTATGTTATTAGCATTTCTCTTATTTCATAATTGTTAACCTATGAATTTTTTTTACTGTTTCTCATGCTCATATTTTACTACTTTTGTTTAGATGATTTATCTTTCATTATTCTGCATTTTTATAACTGAATTTTGATATGAATAAATATTTTTGTACATTTGTTTTCCTTCCTAGCTCATTTACATCCATTGATTGTACGTGAATCACCCCCTTCCTGTCTCTGCTTTTCTTCTAATCCAAATCACTAGACAACTGACTTGTAGTGTGACGGGTGTTGTGGTACTTTACAATATATTGTTTCTTTTGCAGACTCGATAGTTTTGGTGGCCATTTCTTTTTCTTGGAACTTTGGCCATTCTAGAGCTATAGCAGAGTAGTACTATTGAATTTATTTTTGGTTATCAACAAATACTTTAATATTGGAATGTTAACATTGTGTACTCTTATTGCTTTGTGGATTGCTTATATATTTTGGCAAGTGATTATTATATTGTCACGTCAGCAAAATCAGTTAAATATTAATTTAGCAAAGATTGATGGAGGAACTAAACTCGCAAAATTGTGATACTTGGAACCAAAAGTTTAATTAAGTCTTTATTTTTGTACATTTGGAAATTAGAATATATTTAATTGTAATTAATATCTGGCTTGTGCAAACTAAATCCTATCATGAGCCAGTTACAATTTGACTTATATTTGCAAATTCTTGCAAAATTAACAAACAAGAACATAAAGGTCGAGTCTTTTCACTATCTAAGCAACCAATTTGTGATAATAATATGCATATAGCTATCTATGACATGGCAAATGAACAGGAAAAAAAATACAGCATTGACTGTGGGGGTTAGGGAGCTTAACCTGTAACCAAATAACTTTATTCCTGATAAATCAGCAGCTTTCTTCAAAGCATGTCTCCACTTTTGCACAGTGATCAAATTATATTTCTTTTCATGTTCAGCAAGATCTTTTCCATAACTCCCCTTTTGATGTCGTACTTCTGTGGGATTTACATTATAGAAAACTGGTATTACAGTTTGATTGTATTTCTCCCTATATTCAAGTATTTTCACAAGTTCTTCCAAACACCAACGAGAAGAAGCATAGTTTTCGGAGAATATGATCAATGAAATCAATGATCCTTGAATTGCTCCAACAAGTGATGGCCATATTTCATCTCCCTTCTCAAGTTTATGATCTACAAAGGCATATATTTGCTTTTGATGAAAAGCCTCGGTCAAATAACCAAGAAAACCGCTACGAATGTCCTCGCCCCTGAAGTTAACAAAAATGTCATACTTTATTTGAGGAACATTATTTGGCATTTGCTTTGATGCTACACCCTTCAACAAAAGACAAAGAAAAAGAACATATTTTGTTTGAGAAGCTCCGGAAGAAGAATATGCCATTAAACTGGAACAAGCTCTGGATCTTTCTGTCTCTGAAATCTCGAATATCACAAAAAAGGGAGCACAAGGTAACTGGAAAGAAAAAGAATGCAAAAAGAAACAAAAAAATAAAAAAAGTTAAAATACAGAACCTTAAATCATCAAAGTTCAAAGTAGTGGCTAGCCAAAAGGAGAGGAAGGACGAGGATATCAAAAAAACAAGCAGCTTCTCTACTCATCAGATCTTTTGCCATTTCATTCTTCTGAGACTCATCTTTGACCCAAAATTAATGATTGATTGATATCAGATTTAACAGTAACTCATTTTGTTCACAAGTCAAGCTTAAACTTCTAATGTTCAACTTGGTTGGACGTATTTACACCCCTATTCACAACTATAAAAATATAAAATAGCTAAAGCAGAGCCTAATCAGGGGAAACTTTAACGTGCCAAAGTTAGATTTATCTGTATAAACTGTGACAAGCACTTTCCTAGTGTGAAAGATGGACTTGGCAAATTGGCCCAAGTGGAATTTTGAGAGAACATTTCGATTGGGTGTTAGGTAAAACTGATTCGTTAAGAATTAAACTCACTAATTAATGTTCTTGTACATGGAGACTGTTACTTCAATACTAACTCATGAAACAAAATTAAAGTTGGTGTTAGTTAATGATATTGAATGGATAACAATTATAAGGATAATTCCTAGAAACTGTTCGTTCAAAATGCACATCATAATTTTCACCAAAAGAAGATGCACATCATAAACGTAATGCACATTAAATTGCATTGTAAGACTTTTTTGTTTCCCTTTTGTCCTAGTCAAAATTAACATTTCCAATCTTCCACGAATATGGTATTTTCCTTATATAATGACACCATGTTTCTTCTGAGAATCTTCTTAAAGAAGAGAGTACGTACTGTGCATTAACATAAATACTTAGCTGTGACAGGTTAAATTTCTTTCTTACATATAATTTAATCAGTTTCACATTGGATGCTCCTTTTCTAATGTGTATTTATTGGATGTCCCCACTCCCAGCGATGCTAGGTTTAAACCTTATAGTAGTTGCGTGTGAAATGATCTTACTCTCTCCTCCACTAGTCGTAGATGTCCACTGTAGACCACTCAAAGTGGCCAGTCCAGCCACTCAGCCCTGGACCACGCAGGTCAGGGTCAAAATAGTCCACAAGACTAAAAATCCCATATACAAAAAAGTTCAGAGTCAAAAAGCCAACAAAGAGTCTTGTGGACTAGGGCTAGCCCATGGGTTTTTTTGATAAATAAGTTAAAATTGGCTTTATATATTAAATTTAAATCCAATTAATTATTTCATTAAAATATAAATAATATTTTTATTAAGAGAAAAATATGTTTTTAGTCCCTATACTTGGTAAAATTCTTGGTTTTAGTCCCTGGACTTCACCATCGAACATTTTGGTCCCTGAACTTTTAAAAGTAAGTGTTTTTAGTCCCTCAAGACAGACTGTTGACACCGTTTCCTACATGGCCGTCTGTCTTAAGGGACTAAAAACATTGATTTTTAGAAGTTCAGGGACAAAAATGTTTGATGATAAAGTACAGGGACTAAAATCAAGAATTTTACAAAGTACAGGGACTAAAAAACATATTTTTTTCCTTTTATTAAAATAAATTTGGGGTAATAAATTTAGATGGAAATATTTAAGTATCTATGAATCATGAAATATAAAATGAATGTTGTAATTATTAGTTTTATAATTATATATTTAGAGTCAAGTTTTTTAAATGCAAATATAATACTCTAACATTCAATGTACTAAGAAAGAGAAATGAATTTATCATAAAGGAGATGGAAGTAAGCTGGATACTAAATGATATACAATAAAATAAATTTACTGTGGAGAATCTGAGTAAACTTGATATCGTATAGTGCCCTACTTATTTCCCTAAGTTCATTCAATAAACTTGATCAACCTTTAGAAGCCTAGAAAGAACTACGAGGATAAATGAAAACAACCTTGTAACGCCAGAAAGACCCTAAATGATATGCAACACACAAAGTTTTATGTATGCTCATAATGTTTTAATTATGGAAACATGATTGCCATGTTCTTTAGTAGTTTATCATCAACTTTTCATACACAAGCCTGGTGAAGTATGTAAAATCATTGCCTTGTTTTATGTTGGGAGATTCAAGTAAGTGAAGTGATTACTTTTGTATCTTAGCCGCTTCATTGACCAATCAGCGTTAAGATCTAGTAGGGCATTTGTTAGCACTCAAATTCTGCAAGGGAGCCAAAATTTGAAATTGGTCGAAATTGATGTTAAGGCAAGTAAGAGAGATTTTCGACTAGTAGTTTTCTGTTATGACAACATGTTAGGGGTTAATGTTGTGAAGGATATGGACCAATTTTGAAATTGAAAAATGTTGAAGGGGTTCCTGAAATAATGGAAATATTGGTTAATGGCGATAAGATGTTTTGAATTTTGCAGTTAACGTGATCTGAGAAGACTCAAGAACGTGCCTAAAAAATAAGAGGCAACAAACTACTCGCTGGGCAGTTGGCAAGCCAAAGCTAGCCGAAACTAGTCTTGGATAGCCGAAACGGTTATGAAGTTAGCCAAATGAGAGTTAATGATGTTAGTGGTGATGATACACAAATGTAAGACAGTTATTTTCAGCATCAAGCTTCGTAGTTTAGTATAAATAGATATTGAAAATCATTGTATAGTACCTTTCGCCAATTCAATCAATGAAGTTTTTTATTTTCCAGAGCAATTTATCTTCTTTTATCGCTTTCTATCATTAGCTATTTAAATTTTAAATTTTTGTTTGTTTAGATCCTTTCTTTCCGTTTTCACCTTATCCTAAATTTCAAACGCTCTTTGAAGTAGTTTGAGGACCCATAATTGAAATGCAGATTTCCCCTTTTGACGATAATCGTTTGATCCAGAGTTTGGAATCTTGTTGGAGCTTGAGTTAGCCGAAATATCTTTTGGCTAGCATATTTTATTCACGCGACAACAACTAGAATACATAATAGTTTAATTCTGATTTACAATTAGTACGCAATAATTTCTCTCTCCTAGCTCACTGCTCATTGAAGTCGCCAAAGCCACTCCGCTTCTGCTTCTGAGGTGTGCAATGAGTATAACAGTTAGTTTATTTACTGGTTCCTCACTTGGCTACTGCACATGCCATTTATTCACATAAAGGAGCGGAAAAAATCTGAGAGAGAAAATGTTTAAAAATATTTGGGGAGGATCTTTGTATAACGAATCCTTAGGCTGAATACTTTGAAAGCGCCAAAAGGAGTCACCCCATGGAGAGGCTGAGAGAGCAACTCCAATATTTGCTTTCAGAAATTAGTTTCCAGAGTGTTAAACACATTCTAGAAACTAATATCCTGAAAATGGAATATTTGAAAAAAAAATGCAAAAAAAGTGAAATAAAGGTGCATTTAGCAATTGACAGGGTGTATTTAGCAATTGCCCATTTTAATCCCATTGAAAATTGGGGATGGGGAACCCGACTACTCATGCACATTTAAAAAACTTGGAGAAGAATAAAATTGACTTCCACATTGATGTACCTATATGGCTTTCAAAGGTTGTAACAACTAATGAGGCAAGCACTCATCAACAGGTCACATCGATTACTTGAATGTTAACCAACTGGTTCTATTTCAATCTAAAGACTTATGACTAAATCAAAGTCTGCGTCTTAAACACAAGAAGGATATACACAGGATGATAGCAAGCATAGGAATGAAATACATGGGATCAGATACTTCCAGTTGTTGAACGAACTGCACGTGATATGCTGAGGTGCTTATTTCTTGAATAATGAAACTGTGATCTGCTGAGGAATTTATTTGTGGAATGAAGCTGTGATCTGCTGAGGAGTTTATTTGCTGAATGAAACTGTGATCTTCTGAGGAGTTTATTTGTGGAATGAAGCTGTGCTGTGCTGAGGAGTTTATTTGCTGAATGACACTGTGATCTGCTGAGGAATTTGTTTGTTGAATGAAACTGTGATCTGCTGAAGTGTTCATTTGTTGAATGAAAATGTGACACGCTGTGGTTTTTATGTGTTCCATGAAATTGTGATATGCTGAGGTGTTTATTAGGCTGACTCCAAACCCTTTTAACCCCACAGCACTGTGACGAGCTTTCTCTTCTGCAATTGCTCTAACATTGATTTTAAACCTTGTCAGATTTCTGGCTATACTGTGTAAGTAGCGAGAACATCGTTGGTCATAAATCACACTCACATGATCCAATGAAAACCATAAAGGTGAGTCAGACATGAAGATTTCGATAATACCCTTTTTACTTCCATCCTCATCATCACTGATAATGATATAAAATGTAAATGTATAATTACCAATCAATGTCATCACCTCAGGGCCAGAGATAACGAAGCTGAAAATGAAGAGCAATTGAGAGGAGCTTGGAGTAGAAGAGAGATCAATGATTATATAATCCTTTGTTGTCTGATACTCCAACCACTCTGGAACTCTGCTTCCTGGATACACATACCTTACTTGATAAGAACCAAAATTACGATTATAATCTTTGAATTTTTTATCTGATACAGATAAATGTTGGTACGCAAATTTCATCACGTTAATATATGCATTTAACCCAATAGCCCTCAGAGAATGTTCATCCAGTTTCAAGCAATTCCAAAAGCAAACATGTCTCCTATTTTCCTTGAATTGTTCAGCGACTGATGGAAACAATACAGTCTTCAATGATATGCAATCTGCAGCATCTAGAGTTTCAAGGGATGAGGGAAGCTCAGTTAGAGTATGAAGCTCAACGGACCGTTCTACATCCAAATGTCGCAGTCTTGTAAGATTCCTGAAGCTTGATGGTAAGCTCTTGATGGCACTGTATGTTAGCCATAGGAATTCAAGCTTGCTTTGACGTCCAAAAGTTGAGGGTAATGCATTGACATTAGTGGATGATAAATCTAGTTCATTCATATTCTCTGATGTCACTGAAAATTCCCTTAGTTTTCCACACATTTGAAGGTTGAGATAACTAAGGGAGCTTAAATGCTTATCACTGATAATTTTGGTAAGGGAACAAGAACTGAGATCCAATTTCTCGAGCTTGTTCAGAGAGAAAATAGATGGACTCAGTCTAGTCAACTGAGGACAAAAATGGATCTCCAGTACTTCAAGATTTGTAGCTTTTGAAAGGTCTGGCAGCTCCTTCAAGTTTTGAGAACCAGAGACTTTAACTTCTTTTAAATCCACCAAATTCTGTAACAAAATAATACAGGTGAAGACATCACACATGAGCATAAGTTGTTATATTTGTAGTCCTTGAATTAGGAGAATTATAACAGGAAGACATGCTTGTTTACCTGCACTCCATCCCAAAGTTTTTCCACTTGGCTATATGACAAGTCCAATATAACAAGGTTTTTCCAAGAAAAATTCTCTGGCAAAGATTTTAGAGGGTAATTTGTCCAAACAAGATATCTTAGGTCAACTGGAAAAGATCGAAGCCCATGAGGAAGAAGAGGAAATCTAACATAACTATGAATGCCAGGAAAATGCAAAAATCGTAGTTTGCTCATCTTAGTAAATACGTGCGGGCTTAACTGCAGCTTCCTAATTACATATGTGTCTGCCCTAATGCTTCTTACGGCCTCAGTCCCCTGCAATTACAGTAACAGAAAAAAATTAACATCATTTCAAGACACATTTCCCACAAAAGAATTCAAATGTTAAAAAAAAAAAAAAAAAACATGTTATATTTAATTTAGGCTTTTACCTTGTTTTTTTTTAATACTTCATAAATGTCATCACGATCCCACAATCGGCTACGACTTCCAGGGTCTTCAATAGAATCATGACGAACAATCTCCAAAGCCATTTCTCGTATGACATCATGCATAGATATAATATTATATTCAGAAATGGTTATAAGAGCTTTATCTTTTAACCTTTCTAATCCAACAACCACTGAATAATCTCTTTCACTATCTTTCAGCAAAACAATTATGCGATCCACTTTCAAATTCAATCCTATGCAAAAACATGCAAGATCTAAAAGAATCTTTTGTTCTTTGCTATCTAGATCATCATAACTCAATCTCATCGCATTGTAAACGTCTGTATTTGGCATGTTTTTAAGTTTGCTTAGCTGACTCTCCCATACCTCCTTATCTTTCCCACAAAGAAGATGACCCAAAACTTTAAGAACTAATGGAATGCCTTTGGCATAATTGACCACCCTTTTTGATAGCTCATAATACTCCATGGCAGAATGATTTTGGTTGAAGGCATACAAACTAAAAAGCTCAAGTGCTTCACTAGAGTTCAATGCCTCGACTTGGTGTATATCATCAACTTTATTAGCGATAAGCACTTGTTTATCTCTAGTTGTTATAATGATTCTACTACCTTGTCCAAACCAATCATGGTTTCCAATTAATTTTTCTAGTATATCTGAATCATTCACATCATCAATGACGATTAAAACCTTCATACGGCCAATCTTTCTCTTAACATAATTTGGCAACCCCTGCAGTATGTTCATTTTCACATTTTCTCCTAGTATTGTAGAAAAAAGTTTTTCCTTCAAAGAAATTGTTCCAAGTCTTCTTGATTCTTCCTTTACATTTGCCAAAAAACAATAACCATCATATTTGGAATATAGTTTGTTATATACTGCTTCTGCAATGGTTGTCTTTCCAATACCGCCCATACCCCAAATTCCAATTACACGGACATATTTTGACTCTTGCTGTAACAATGATTCTAAACATTGAATTGGTTTCCTGATTCCTATAAGTCCTCTTAAGTTAACTGGATGCTTATCCAACCTCATCAACACAAGATTGACAATCTTGATGATGTCTCCAAGCAGCACAACTTCAGTCCTATACAACAAAAATAAACTTTGAAAATGAAACACATTGTTCATATACTTCATATATGATTATTGTTCATATATAAAAATATTTTAATATTGGAATAATGTTACATTGTGTCTTGTGAATTGTTTATATATTTTGATTTTGACAAGTGATTATTAAACCTTAAAGTAGATGTTCAAATTACAGAAGAAAATTTGTAAAAAAAAAAATATGGTAAACCTTAAAGTAGATGTTTTGAATTTTTTTCAATTTACATTTTGGTGATAGTTAGGAGAGGGAAAAACCTTGCCACAACCATAAGACTGCTTCCTCGTGATATGGAGGTGACAAATTTGAATCCTAGAAACAACCTCTCTCTTTTGGGAATAAGGTTGTGTACACGGTATGTCTACCCTCATAGTCATATTACGGACTGCGCTTGGGCTAAATGTGTATAATAACTCCCCTCAGACAAAACACTGAGGCAAACCATGGTCAACGTCAATGATAGGAAAATTAACCTACACTCATGAACAATAAATCATATCACGATCAGGAGTAAAGTTACCTGTTGCTACACCAAAACAGGGTACAATTACCCATGAGAAGCCTTGGGCTATCTATATGCCAAGGAATCCAGGCCAGCTTTGACAATTATATATACAACCAACATCACTAAAGCAGGTAAACATTTAATATATATTGTCACTCTTGTGGGATTATTACTTGAGTGTTAAAGTGTTTTTGTAGGTACACACCATTTTTCACGGCGTCTTAGCCACACCGGAGCATTAACTGACCTTCAAAGAACTCGGATATCACCCTACAAAGCACACCAGGGTCAACACTCTTAAGAGTCCAATACAACATCAGCTATCCACCTTGGACATGTCAATCATCCACCTTGGACACATCATTCACTCCCATCTCGAACAAATAATTGGCATCGTCTGGGAATCTAATACGTCCAATTCCCACAAAAATGGTCAATACCAAAAGACAAGTAACCAGGTTGATGCCACCCATGAAGTCTGTGTGTAGACGGTGAATTCACCCAACAACACACAACATAGACCTAAACATTCCATAAGACTATATAAACTGTATTACAACAGATTCATGAAGACATTACAGAGAACGAGGTTGTAGATATTCAAGAAATGAAGCACTACACCGACTTCATAAGGAGATTAAGGAACAACAGAAAGCTCGAAGGGGAAGAGAACCACATGTGGAACAACATGTACGAAAGTTGGAGTAAACATATTATCAGAAAATCAAGCCCTACTTTTTAAGAATATCACAATCTTTATTTTTTGATGAACTTAAATTTGAAATTTGGAAGAAAAAAATTCGGACACCATAACTAGTGAAGAAATAGCCGTAAACATAGATGTAGGAAGAAAATGCCTCTGGTCGTTTGAAAAATGGATTATCGGATTGAGGCAACACTCAAACAAGTATTTATCCTTGAGTACAGCAGGGTCTGAATTCTGAAATCAAGACTGCTTCCTTTTTTAAGATCATTTTGCTCAGAGGGATTAAATTGAGTAGGCATTCCAAGAACCTCTTCGTCTACCCAGTAGTACTTATGTTGCAAACCGGCAAGAATGGAGAAATCATATCCTCTTTTAGATTTCCCCATAGGTTCAAATTGACCGGTAGGGGAGAAATTCAAAAAAGAAATCAAATGAGGCAAACAAGAAATGGAATTAGAGGAACTCGAAGAATCAGACAGTCAAGTGAAAGATTTGAAAACTCAACTGACATCAATAGCACATTTAGGGTTAATGAAGAGTTACACAAATGTTAAAGTGTTATGCCGACATCACAAAAAGATTAAGAAACTAGGAGAAACTCGAAAAGGAACAGAACCACCTCTAAATGATTTGGATATCACAAAATCAGGCCCACACATTAACAAAATAATAAACCCTAATCGTTGGGGTGCAGTCTTTTTTTTTTTAACAAAAGGGTGTGCACAGGTAGCAAGGTAGGTGCAGACATCCCAACAACGTTGGCACCCCTGCCCCTACCAAAACTCTGTCGCACCACAGGATTTTATATATAAGAAAAAAAGGAAAATAGATAACAGGCATGGGGGGACATCAACCAAAACCCATGAGGTAAATCCAAAAAACTATCAGAACCTGTAGTTACGAAGGCCTAGCCTATTTCTAAAAAAATCTTCCCTAATGAAAGAAGGAAGTAAATCCCACCAAACAAAATTCTGTACACTAAGACCATGGAAGGCAAGCCTATCTGCACTATAATCAATTATCTTGTTCAAGCCCAAAACCCAGGTGATTTTAAGAAAGGTTTACTATCTTTTTATCCCTAAACTTCTTAAGAATTTTGTTTTTAGTCCTTGAACCTTTTTTGAGTGGTTTTAGTTCCTTAAATTTTTTCTGTCCTTACTTTTAGTCCTTGATAAGGGACTAAAAGTAAGAACGGAAAAAGAGTTAAGATAGGTTGAGCATTCAAAAAAAAGTTCAAGAACTAAAAATTGAAATTTTAAAAAGATTAGGAACTAAAAAAATCGTAAACCCCTTTTAATAATAAAAAAATTGATTATTTCAGTTCTCAACTATAAATAATAAACTCTCTACCTTTCAAAGTGTGAATCCATTTTGTAAATTCGAAATGAGAGCTTTCCAAGAGAGATTAGCTAGCTACAAAAACACTTTTTGAAGAAGAAATCCATAAACTTTTTTAATCAATCAAAGAATCATCATGGATCTCTAGAGTACTCAAGGAGTCATCATGTGAAAGCTTGATAAGTGTGCTTTAACTTTTGCAATCTATCATAGATCATGTGATATCAATCCTTTTTACTTTGCATCTTGTTTAATGTCTTTGAGAAGGTTTCTGAAAGGCAATCTTTGGGGAAAGGTTTCTTGAGGGAGTTAAGAACCTTGTGTACTCTATTTTTTGCATGTGCATGTGTTGTGTGTTTGTATAATTATAACTAAAGTTTGGTTAGTGAAATCTCAATCAAGTTGATTGAGAAACTAGATGTAGATCACAGTGGCAGTGATCAAACCATTATAAAAATCTGAGTGTCTCTTCTTCTCTTTAACTTTCTCTCCTTACCTTACTTTCTTGGTTATGTTTGTTGTGTTAATTTTTATCATGATAATCTTGTTCATGTAAGTATTCCATGACTTAGGAAAATTGAATTAAGCTACCACATCTATATTGTCAAATTGAATTTGACTCAAGAATTATTGAAAGATTTATTAAAGGCCTTTGAAAATAGTTTGGGGATTTTTTTAATTTTTAATTGATCCAATTCACCCCTTCTTGGATCCATCCCTTTTTGTTTAGCAGCACGTAACTACTAAATACACTTTGGATAGTCTAATTACACATAGGAAAGCAGAAAATATAAGGGTGGAGTAGAACGAAAACCTCTCCCAACATCTATTTGCTGACATCTACTATTTGCCTTCATAATGTAGCAAGCAAGTCAACATGTATGTCCTCCCAATGGTACATTTGAAACTCTTTTTTTCAAGTTGATATATTCCCTTGGGAAGTACCACTAGAGGGTCTAGCATTAAGATACTTGTCACACTCTTTTCTTTTCCTCTGTCAATAACGTCACAAATTAATTGGCTAGCCAAAATTGAAGACACTAGAGGATATAGGTCTGATCAGAGATGCCTCAACGAGTGAAACCAGCCTAGCTAGACTAAATACTAGCGAGCAAATAAGAGCCTTGAAGAAGAGATTGTTAAACCATTTCAATTCTAGAAAAAGTTTTGTTGGAGTACAAGTGTGAAGGTGAAGTCCCACATTGGGTAGGAATGGGAAAGTTGAACAACATATAAGTGAGGATGACCCACAAACCTAATGCCTTAAGGTTTTGGGTTGAAGGTGGTGTCAAGTTCGCTTACATGGTGTGATCGTGGCCCATTGGTGTAGATCTCTCCGGTGTCTTAGCCCCCTCGATGCACAACAATTGGTATCAAAGCCGATGGTTTGAACAGGTGACCGGCTCGTATGAGTACCGTGGATTGGTGATGGATCCAGGCATGGACATGGGGATCCTTTGTATAGAAAGTCTTCCTGGCAGTGGGTCCATACATGGAGGCCAGGCAGCGTGTCCCGCACCATGGAATGATGGAATGGCGGTTCAAGGTACTAGAGCAATGGCTAAGCTCCAAAAGGCGCCATCATTGGATACTCGTGGGTTAAAAATGGCTTTCGCTTGAGGGGGAGCTACCATGTGGAAGAGACTCACACTTGAGGGGTAGATTGTTGGAGTACAAGTGTGAAGGTGAAGTCCCACATTGGGTAGGAATGGGAAAGTTGAGCAATATATAAGTGAGGATGACCCACAAACCTAATGCCTTAAGGTTTTGGGTTGAAGGTGGTGTCAAGTTCGCTTACGTGGTGTGCTCGTGGTCTATTGGTGTAAATCTCCCTGGTGTCTTAGTCCCCTCGGTGCACAACAAGTTTTAACTCAGTAAGGCAAGTTTTCTTAACCAAGGTATGTTATCTACAGCAATTTGAGTAATCCTTTAAAATAACATTTTGGCCAAATAATTTCCTTGGTTGATATAGAAAATCGTCACTAGAAATTAAAATTAAGATCATTTTTGTCCTAACACATCAAATCAGAAACGTCTTTTTAATCGATGCAGAATGTTTACACTTATTTTCAAAAATGCCCACATTTTTTTCATCGATTTTTAAAGAACTGATGTAAAGTAGAATGTATTTTTTCTAGTAGTGGGCCCTGTTTGCAGCAGAATTGGAGTAAAGACATTGGCTTGCCATTAATTTGTGTACTCAGTCACAACACATACTTGCCAGAAGCTATTAATACTATGATTGTTCTAAAACGTTAGTGTAAAATTAACCTTAAAGTTATAAATCCTATTAGCTGTACAACTGGAGTAGTGATCGATGATAAAGTCTTTATTAATTTGTTTACTTAGACACAATGGACTTGCGAGAAATTATTAACATCTAACGCTTGTTCTATTCATGCCACAAAATTGTGATTTGAATCCATTCTATAACTTTTTTCATGTTTGAAATTCAATGAGATTACTATTAGCTTGATTGATTGGAAAACCTGTGATGGGGTTTCTACACCTTTTTTTTTTTTTTGGGTGAATAGGGTTTCTACACCTATGATTCAGCATCTTTCCTTTTCCTTCCTCCATAGTACAGTATGTTTTTTTCTGCATCATTGGGAAATTAGAATATATTTAATTGTAATACTTGGATCAAATTTGACCATAAAATTGAACTCTGGCTTGTTCAATCTAAATCCTAGCATGAGCCAGTTACAGGTTGACTAATATTTGCAAGTAATATTCTAGCAAAAATTAACAATCTAGATAATAATTAAGGTTGAGTCTTTTCACTATTTAAGCAAGTAAGCAACCAGCTTATATAATAATATGCATATAGCTATCTATAACATAGCAAATATATAAACAGCGAATAAAATAGAGCATTGATTGGGGCGTGGGGGAGCTTACCTGTAATCGAATGACTTTATTCCTGATAAATCAGCAGCCTTCTTCAAAGCATGTCTCCAGTTTTGGACGGTGGTCAAATTATATTTCTTTTCGTGTTCAGCAAGAGCTTTTCCATAACTCCCCTTTTGATGTCGTACATCTGTGGGATTTACATTGTAGAAAACAGGTATTACAGTTTGTCCATATTTCTCCCTGCACTCCAGTATTGTCACAAGTTCTTCCAAACACCAACGTGAAGAAGCATAGTTTTCAGAGAATATGGTCAACGAAATCAATGATCTTTGAATTGCTCCAACAAGTGATGGCCATATTTCATCTCCCTTCTCAAGTTTATGATCTACAAAGGCATATATTTGCTTTTGATGAAAAGCCTCAGTCAAATAACCAAGAAAACTGCTACGGATGTCCTCGCCCCGAAAGTTAATAAAAACATCATACTTTATTTGAGGAACGTTATCTGATATTTGGTTTGATGCTACACCCATCAATCCCGAAATAACCAAGACCAAGAGGCAAAGAAACAAATCATATTTTGTTCGAGAAGCTCCGGAAGAAGAATATTCCATTAAATTGGAAGAAACTCTGAATCTTTCTGTCTCTGCAATCTTGAATATCACAATAAAGTGTTCACAAGGTAACTGGAAAGAAAAAGAAAGAGAAAGGAAATAAAAAGATCAAAGAAGTTAAAAAACAGAACCTTAAATCTTCAAAGTTCAAAAAGGTGGTTAGCCAAAAGGAGAGGAAGGAAGAGGATATATATCAAATAAACAAGCAGTTTCTCTATTTATCAGATCTTTTGCCATTTCATTCTTCTGAGACCTCATCTTTGTCACAAAATGAATGATTGATGGATATCACTGTAAAGCAATTACTGACCTCTCGAATGATTTTACCAAGTTGATGCTTTAGCCTGCTACAGATCAGATCGAAGTATTGCTCATGTATGTCAAAGACAATGTCCTACTAGACGTGCAGTTTAATAGAAGAAATAATCAATTTCATTTGACCTTACTGAGTTACTGTCTAATACATTGTTTGCATGAGTTGAAATTGAGAGAAAAGAAATAAAAAGGAAAGAAATAGAAGAAATTTTAAGCAGATATTTGTGTTGTTTGATTGATCACAAATTAAGAAGGAAATGAAATAAGCAGATTTATTTTCAGTTATTTTGGTTGTATGGAAAAATCAAAAGAAAGAAATGTGAAGTAATAACAAAATACCATTATAACGTTTTTTAAAATGTCTTATAACATAAGTCAATTTATTTTTTTACAATAAAAACTCACTTTTAACTGTAACTAACATATTATAAATTTCTTACTGTGGGCTCCACATGTTTTTTTTTTCAAATCCACCGCATTTCACGGCAATGGAGAGAGGAGAGAGAGTTTCCTGTAGGGTCGCAAACTTTTTTGAATTTATCGTTCTCAATTCTCATTTCCATCTAAACGAAAGCATCCGTACGTCCCTGCTAAATCACTCTTTCTTATCCTTCTCTCCCAATTCAACAATCCAAACATAGTGTAAAAGCATTGCCTTACAGTTACACATTAACTCACGCTGAGCATTGTATTTATAGATAGGTTTCTTTTTAGCATATATTTACGCCTCATCTACATAAATATAAAAAGTTAAATATGTTTTTGTCTATATAAAATAAGAAAATTTGGATTGTGACTCCTTTAAAAAAAAATCTTCAATTTTTATCTGTTTAAAATTTAAAAGTCCCTAATGTCATATGACATCAATTATCTACTTGTGTGTCAAACAAAAGATCACGTGATTCATCTCAAGTGGCACCCAATAATGTGTATGTGGTGTCATTTAACAGGTGACTCTCAAAAAAAATTTGGGTCTCAAAATAAATGTTGTTTATTTGTTCTTAAATGAATGCTAGGAAAAAACAATAATTCCAAATTTTAGAAAAATAAAAATTAAAGACAAATTTTAAAGGAACCAAAATTTGTTTATTTTACATGGACAAAAAATAATTATTTCAAATTTTAGAGACATCAAAAATATTTTAAGAAACAAAAACAAAATTAACTCATTTTAGAGAGAACAAACATATATCTAAGTCTAAATATAAAATAGGATAAGGGATCATTTTGGTCCCTGAATCAAATGTACAGTGTTGTCACATTAATTCTTGAACTAAGAAAATTAAAACAAAGTCTTTGAAAGTACAATTTGTAAATCACATTAGTCTAAAATTAAAAAAATGAGTTAAGTGATAATATTAGCATATATTTACGAATAAAAAAATATAGTAAATGGTTAAGTTTAAGAACTTCAATAAAAAATTTAACAGAGTAATCTTAATTTTTTTTAGTTTCAGAAATAATGTGAGAGCACTTAACACTTTGAGGGACAAAATTAAAGATATTTTACCTATAAAATAACTAAAACAGTGCATAAGCAGGGGAAACTTTAACGCGCCAAAGTTGGAATTATCTGTATAAACGAAACGATGTGACATGCACTTTTCTAGTGTGAAAGATGGACTTGGCAAATTGGCACAAGCGGAATTTGAGAGAACATTTCTTTGGTATTAGGTAACACTGATTCATTAAACAATAGACTCATTAATTAATGTTCTTGTACACGTAGACTGTTACTTAAGACTTATTAAATAATAGACTCTTTTAGTATCTTTGGTAAGATTTTTGAAAAGTTTATATGTTTTTTTTGACTAATTTATAAGCTATTTTTACTAAAAAAAATTCCATACTTGTGTTTTTTAATCAATTAAAATGGGAACACTGATAACATTATGATGTTTTTATTTTTATCATCGAAACACAAACTCATACCGTCATCTGAACGTTCAATTTTAGGTTATGTTCGGTAAAACTAGCTGAAAAGCTAGCTGGAAGCTGAAAAGCTAGCTGGTAGCTGAAAGTTGTTAAGCCAGTTTATTAAAGGCTTAAATAACTTTTATATCCCTGAAAATTTTCCAAACTTTACTTTGGGTCCCTGATAAATTTTTTCGTTGTTTTGAGTCTTTGATATATCAAAACTTTTGTTTTAAGTCCCTACCATCAGTTAAGTGATGACGTGTCACCATCCGAATAGATCTTCCTAATATATATCAACCGTTGAGATGGTGTCACATCATCACTTAACTGATGGCAGGGATCTAAAACAAAATTTTTAATATATCAGGGACTCAAAACAACGAAAAAATTTATAAGGGACTCAGCAAAATTTGGATATTTATCAGGGACCAAAAAGTTATTTAAGCATTTATTAAATCATAAGTGTTCGGTAAAACTACCTATTCAAGTAGCTGAAAATATAAAATGACATAAATAGACATATTTATATGATATTTTTATATAAATTTTGATTTTATTTTATGGATAAAAATATATTTTGAGGTGTTATAATTTTAAACTCTTGTAATTTTTTATTTATAGATAAATTATTTTCATTACATTTTTAGTTTCAATTATTACATTTTCATATTAAGTATTCTACTATTAATCTTATACTATATCTTAAAATATTTTTAATCAAATTTAAAATAAAGTAAAAAATATATACACTTCTTTTTGAAGAAAAAATATATATACACTTATGTAGACATTATACTTTTATTATGTTAATTAGCGTAATAGTTAAAATAACTCATCTAATATAAAATTATTTAAAAATAAAAAATAAAAAATTTAACAAAAATCATTGTCAATTTCGTGACTATAATGTTGAAATAATAAATTAAATATTATAAATAATACAATGATTAAAATAAATAGTGTAATATAAAAAAATGTAAAATATAATAACAAAAACAAATAAATAATAAAACCATGTTTTATTTAAAATGGATAACAAGGAAATTAATAAATATTTCAAGGATAAAAAGGAAATAAAATATAAAAAGCTAGAAGCTAGCGTTTTTAAAAAATGCTACTTCAAGTAGCGTTTCAAAAAACGTTAGAAGCTACTAAAAAAAGCTTGTTTACCGAACAATTAAACAAGCTTTTCAACTAGTAAAAAAAGTTAGAAACTAGCTGAAACGGCTTGCCGAAAATAGCCTTAGAGGGCTTATGTTATAGTACGTTGTAGTCTCTACCTGGACCAGCAGTTTAATAGAGATAAGGAAGAAGCAATTTCATTGAAGGCATTACGAAACAATATCTAATTTGACCATACAATTCGGTCTGTAAGGGTGATTTCCATTGTCACGCACCAGAACACAGGATTTATGGATTATCTAACTTATCCCGATTAAAAAAGGGATTAAACAATCTCACAGTAAATAATTAGTGCAATTCTCTTATATCCTTTAAGATAATTTGTTATATGTATTAAGTGTACCAATAATTTATAATGAAATTATTTATCTTTAGAGAAATTGCACTGGCCTCCCCTACGTTTAGGATTTATTACACTCGTACCCCTCGTTGTTAGACCCCCTACACTAAGCCCCCTAATTTTTACATTTCCATTACAGACGCACCTCCTACACTGTAACGGTGTTGCTTCTGTTAACTGAAATACATCACATGTCATGCACATGCTTATTTAATGAAATTTTAAGACAAAAATGTCCTCATCTTCTTCAGCACCTCAAACAATGAACCTGGTTTAACTTCAAATACTCTACCTGGGTTTAATTTCATCTAGTAAAAATCAAAACAACATATCAACAGAAATTGTCTAAATTAAATGACCAACACAAATTGTCATGCTTGAAGCTTCCAATTGTCGTGCTTGAAACTTTCTTTAGATGGTCGCAGCTACCGCAACATACCAACCCATAATATTTATTTTTTCTCAACCTTTACTTTTCTACTTTTCTTGTTTTTATTATTTTTGTTATCATGGTTGTTTGAGAATTGAGATGATCAATTTGGAAAATGGATCTATGACTTTTAGCAAAAACTCTTTTACCAAAACAGGGATATTCCATGTCGCTTATTATTCTCATAAGCAAGTTCTTACAATAATAAAAAAATGTCAAATCTCATTTCGAAGAACTTTGATAAGCCACAAAAACAAATCAAACAAAATTAAATAAAATAAACAACATTTGTAGGGTCACGAATCTCTGCTGCAAGAATCTCTGCCACAAACTTGCCTCATGGCCTCATTCGACTCCCTCTATATCGAACCTCAGGATTTCCATTTGAAACAGAAGATCTTCCTCCCTCCATTGTTCTGCTTAGAACCCTAAACCTTCGTCAGTGAATCAAACGAACCAGATGTTGCGGCTTTATTACGGGTGTTGTGGCATAGATCTTAGAGGTGGAGGTGAGATCTGGCAGTGGATATGTCATATTCGACAGTGGTGGAACGACAAAGGGTGGTGGTGGTTGTGGGTGGGGTGCGACGGTGAGGGTGGAAGGCCAAGGAAGGAAGATGAAGTGGAATATGCAGGTTGCTGGAGAAGAGATATACAGTTAGGGTTAAGGGGAAGGGTGTTTTTGAACTTTCACTAAAGATTAACACCGTTAGTTAATGGTGTTGGTTCAGGGATGTCAAAGTAATGCATTTTAAAGAAGGGGGTGTAAGTGTAATAAGTGCTAAACACAGGAGAGTCGGGTGTAATTTGTTCTTATCTTTATTTTTACTTAAGATTGATAACTTAAACAATCCCTTTATAAATAAATTTATAATTAGACAATTATTATCGTCAACTCTATATATATATATATTAAATAATTAAAGCAGCTCTTGATCCATTTGTATGAGCCATATGACATGCATTTTCCTAGTGTTAAAGACTGACTTGGAAAATTGGCAAATTGACTTGACTAGCTGCATACCCTTGGCACGTTGCCCAAAGAGTGAGTTGGTATAGTTGTTTAATTGGTACAAACAAGATGTTTAGCACCAGCTAAAGGTGAGAGATATTCATGGTGGAATTTGAAATCTTTGGTGATATTCTTTAAGTCAAACTTTGTTATGCACTACTACAAAAACACCATTCTACACTGATTCTGAGGAATTTTCTACATCGGTTGCAAAATCGATATAGATTCAGTCATTGTAGAAAGTGAGAATTTTCTAATATAGATTCGATGTAGAAAATCACTTTTTACATTAGTTATGGGCTTAGCCAATATTGAATATGTATGGTCACTTTCTACATCGATTAAGAACATAACTGATGTTGAAAGTTGTTTTTTACATGTAAAACATGACCACTTTCTACATCGATTAATGCAATAATTGATGTAGAAAGTGATTTTCTACATCAATTAATGCAACACCTGATGTAGAAACTAGAGTTTTTTTTTAAAAAAAATATTGTATGTTTTACACACATCCCAGCCTGAAATTTCAATAAACAATAGTCCTATCAGACAAATTTAATTAAAATATATATTCAAATTATGATCAATAAATACTAATAAATCCATGAACACATAACTATATGCTAAAGTCCCTACAGTACAATTCTAAAGCTACTTCAAACAATTGTAAATCCATTCTAAACATATATAAATGTGATCTACAACTAAAATCCAAGGAGATATATGGTCCACATCCAATGCATGATGTAATACTCACACTCATAGCCTTTGTGATAAAACCCCCTTTCTGGATCTCAAATTCAGCATCAACGGAAATTACGGAAACTCAAAAGGTGAAGAAAATTTAAAGCGGAAAGACAAGAAATGGAAAGAACAATGCCACAATCCCTAGGGATTGATAAGTTGAGGAGGATTCACCACTTTGAATATGGAAATTCAAAGATAAGAATCAATGGTAGTTCTTAAGAACCTAGAGAGTTTCCTCTCACAAAAGCATCAAAGCTTTATTCCAAATGAGAGTCAAAACTGATTACAAAGTTTAACATTTGGCCTATTTATAATATGAACCTAAAAGGCTTACCAAGGCCCATTACTAAAAGCCCAAAAAACTAAAAAGACCCAAATTAAAAACAAACATCATTAAAAACATAAAAAGGCCAAATATAAAAGCCCGATAAAAAGCCCAAATACATAAACTCATATTCTAAGACTAGGCTCCATTTTTATCTCATCTTGTAGATTTTTAGTCCTCTATCATTCCCTCCTTCTTGAAGGAAATTCGACCTCGAATTTGGAGCCAATGTACCTACAACACAAAAACAACACAAGAGACACATGTTTTAGTTTTGAGAAAATATGGAATAAAAAAAATAATAAATCCTATCTCTATTGAGACTTGAACCCCTTAAAAAGGCAAATCTCTTATTATCTATGTGTTTATATATCAATCCTCCCGGATCAAACACAAGCCCAAAGAAATCATCAAACATCATGAAAATTAAATTCATGTCAAGTCTCAAGGACTTCACACTAATATCCAAAACAAGGTTATGCGAATCAAATGCATCATGTAAATCACAAGTATTATGCAAAACATAAGCCACATGCACATGAAAAGCATCTTGAATGAATATATCCATTAAACCACAAGGTTGAAAGATGGTGTTGGTCAAAATCTTCTTCTCCAAACGATTGCCTTGTTCCTCATATGCAACCACTTCTTCTCCAAATTGCTTTTTCCATTGATCCTTTATGTACAAATCTTCCTTAGGCATCAAAACAAAGGAAGTTACATGATTAGATGCACAAGCAAATTCAAAAGAAGAATTAAATTCACAATCTAATTTAGGAGAAGAAATTAGAGTTTTGCACTCCCCTTTTGATGACTCCTCTTCAATTTCTTTCACAAAAGAATCTTCACAATCAAACAAAGAGTTAGAATAAAAACAAGAATAATCACAATTCTCTTTATCTTTTGCTTTCTCTTTTTCACTCTCTTTTTCAATTATTTCTCTTTCTCTCATCTCTTTTTCTTTTTCTCTCATTTCTTTCTCTCTTAACTCTTTTTCTCTAAACTTTTTTTCTCTTATCTCTTTCTCTTATTTCTTTTTCTTGTAACTCTTTTTCTCTCATTTCCTTTTCTCTCTTTTCTTCTTTTCTCCACTTTCTTATGTTTTTTTGCCATTTCCCTACAAATCCTATAGATTGGATCACTCTTATCAATAGTAGAAAGGTATTTCTCATCTTTCTCTTCTTTCTCTTTCTCATGTTTTTCTCTCTTTTTGCTCTTTTCACTCTTTTTGCTTTCTTCTTCCTCTTTTTCTTTTATCTCCCAATTTGGGCATTGATAGGTCATATGCCCCCATCCCTCGCACATGGAGCACTTCATAGTACTAGCTTTAATCCTTAAAGATGACCTCTCTTTATGCTTTCTCTCTCTATCTCTCTTTTGATTCTTTTCTTCTCCATCCTTATATCCTCCATCACTTCTATGATAAGAAGAATAATACATACCTACACAAAAATGGTTAGCACAAATAATAGAATTATGGACCACACCACATTTCTCCCGTGTTTACACTCAAAGTCCACTCGTGTTTCTCTCTTTAAAGGTTTTTTCTATAATGTGCACACTTTCCTTTTTCCACTCAAACTCCTCTTTAGTTCTTAAGAAGCACTTTCAATCACAAATCAATAATTTGTATTCAAAGTGAAAGATGTAACAAATCTTAACTCAACTTAAGAGTCCAAAATAAGAAAACTCTAAGACAAAACCAAGGAAATTTAAAGACAAGCAATAAAAGCTAAAAGAAATGAAAGGACAACTCAAAATAGAATGTCAAGAAAAGACAAGACTAGAAGACACAAGAATAAGAGCAACACAAACTAAGAAACTCAAAATTTTCAACTTTGTGAAGAACTAGTGTATTCAAGAGAGCTAAAATGGCATAAAAGTGTATGAAAAAGAAAGAATTAAGCAATGGTGTAGAAGGACTTCTTATAGGGTAGATTTTTTTCTTTCCAATGGTATTTTTTTTTTTTGAATTTTTTTTACACTTTGGCCCCAAACCTTTCATAATTGCACTTGGGCCCCTAAACTTTTTCTTTTGGCACTTTTGCCCCAATATTTTCTTTTTTCATCTTTAAGTCCTTTTCTTTTGCTAATAAGTCCTTGAACTTTTTAATATTTACAAAAAACATCCAAATTCACTTAATTCAAATTTTTATGGATCAAACACAAGGGTTTGCCAAGTCTCTCAAGAACACACATGAACAATGATGAACTGAGTACATAATTTTTACTCAATCAAAACAATGATGCAAATAAAAGGCATAACTCAACAAAAAATGATGCAAACAGCAAAAACAGGTGCCAAAAAGTAATTGAGACACAATTTTGAATCAAATCGACGCAAATACAAAACCAACAGGCACGGCTGGAAATTAAAAATTGACGAGCAAAAGGATTAACGAGTTCAAGGCACAAAGCAATTTAAAGGTGACGAAAAGCAAAAGCACCAATAGAATTGAAATTGACGTCAATTAGAACAAATTGCACCGAACAGCATTCACAATTACAAAGTACCGAACGGAAAAGAAATTGACGCACCTTTCAACAAACAATTGGATTGCATTTACTAATTGGACTTAGAATCATTTTTTTTTTTTTTGCTCGGCAAAAGAAGTTATATATATATATATATATATATAGGTGATAAAAAGGTACCAGCAGTACCAAGTACATATAGTAATACAAATATCCCTTCACCTAATCCTATTTACATGGTCCTGCTAAACAAATGGTTACTACCTATTAATGATGTCATCATAAATAGATAGTAACCAAATTGCCTACCGATGGCAAATAATACAGCAGCCACCAACCATAACAAAAGCCCCCAAAAAAAGACAATCTGCACATTATAATGCAGAAAAATACAGCAATCATGTACTGAAAAAACTGCACCAGTATAGCCAACCACAAAGAATGACAACACCTACACTGCCACACCAAAAGATTATTGACATCAAAGCACCAAAACCAGTCCCACAAAGAGAGTCACCGAGCATCATCACCTGCATAAATTATGCAGTAGTTATGCAGTAGTTCAAACATCCTTTACCTGGTTCCTCTCTTCAAACAATCCATAGGATTACTTGTCCATTCATAAAAGGAGACTTGCATCATCTTTGTTTTATAAGACAGCCACAGCCAAGCTCGAATAGTAGCCATCTCCCATACCACTTCTGCATCCCCCTGTGCATTATTAAACACCACATTATTTCTATGTGTCCAAATACTCCATACTATGGAGAACCATACCACCCTCCACTTGTCAACTGCAGCATGCTTTAAAGGTCCCGGGCTGTGTTGGAGATAATGTTCACATGGATTACAATGTTGCACAGTATGTATTCCTAACCACTTATAACATCTATACCAAATTGAAGTGGCAAAAGGGCAAGAGAACAGAAATTGATTTACTGTTTCATCTTGAGCCTTACAAAATGGACATAAGTAATCCATGTCAGTAATTATAATGTTCCTTTTTCTCAAGTTATCCTTCGTTGGAATCTTATCCAAAATGACCCTCCAAGCTAAAAACACCACATTCAAAGGTACAGACTGCTGCCACACACTTTTAAGAATTGGAACTACTTCCTCCACCCCCTAGTTTCTTAATGCCTTATATCCACTGCTGACAGAGTACTCTCCTGAATTACATGCTTTCCACACATATGAATCCTTCTCAAATTGTTTCATATCAACACCGTGCAACTCAGACATGAATGTTTCAAAAATTGGTCTCTCCCACTCGAACCACTCTCTTCTCCATAGCAAATCCCAACTCCATCTTCCCTCATCCCACTTTCCCAAATTGTTGGACTTAGAATCATGGCACACGGATTGAAACATAGGCACCGACTCAGATCAGAAACCAATTAAAAGGCACCGAATGAAATTGACGCTGATTCCAATTGAATCTGCAATAACACATCAGCTTGCACAATTTCCTTGATGCTCCAATCAGGATCTCGCAAAAGGAGTAGAACCAGATTGCTACACGAATTTGACGCAAGCACCCGAAACATGAATTGAAGCAACTACAAATAATTCCACTCAATGCTCCGATTCGAATGGAATTGACTCATCGAATTACAAAAATTTGATGCTGAATTGTAGCTCTGAATACCAAATGATAAAAACTCCTTTTTCGGATCTCAAATTCAGCATCAACGGAAATTACGAAAACTCAAAAGGTGAAAAAAATTTAAAGCGGAAAGACAAGAAATGGAAAGAACAACATCACAATCCCTAGGGATTGATAAGTTGAGGAGGATTCGCCACTTTGAATATGGAAATTCAAAGATAAGAATCAAGGACCTAGAGAGTTTCCTCTCACAAAAGCATCAAAGCTTCATTCCAAATGAGAGACTCAAAACTGATTACAAAGTTTAACATTTGGCCTATTTATAATATGAACCTAAAAGGCTTACCAAGACCAACTACTAAAAGCCCAAAAAACTAAAAAGACCCAAATTAAAAATAAATATCATTAAAAACATAAAAAGGTCAAATATAAAAGCCCAATAAAAGGCCCAATAAAAGGCCCAAATACATAAACTCATATTCTAATACTAGGCTTCATTTTTATCTCTTCTTGTAGCTTTTTAGTCCTCTATCACTTTGTGTTGTGTATTACACTAAAAACAATATGAAATTTAATTATATCACATAATTGTTGTAGAAACTAATACAATGTGCTTTTGGAGATTTCAAGATCATAAATTACTTACATTGAGAATAATCCAATGTAGGTTCTTCAATTTACTCGTGTTCTTACCACCCAACGTATTAGACGCCTTCAGAATATTGATTAAAAGAAACATTAATGAATATTGTAAGTTCAAAACTTTAATACAAAGCACAAAGTAAATGTGTTACGAATTAAAGCTTACCTTGTACTATGGCTTTGATGTCTAGGTCGGGCTTTTTGTGCAAGGAACAACCACACAGCAACATTGTCCTTAGAACAACTAAGCATGAGTTGTCAATGTTGTCTACATTGGGGGAACAGTTAGTTACAATGCAAACTTTATTTAAATGCAATTGTTAAGTTTTACTTACTCATGGAAGTAAGCTCCTAGGTAAACCTCTCTTCTTGATTCCTACAGCCTTTTTTTAATGTACTTTTGGACTTTTTCTCCTATTCTTGAATTTATGTATGGATTGAGGCTTAAGGAATCCATACACAACACCAAAGCCCATCTCTTGACTAAAGTCATTCAAAAACCTAAAATGTTCAAATAAATGCTAATTGTAAATCAATTATAAATCAATTATATTGAATTAGCTAATGAGCCTAGAATTAAAATGTACTTACATGATCCATAATTGTATAACTACAATGTCCAAATATCGATTGCCCATTGTTATTTCCAAAGCATCGGTGTGCTGTATGTACAATAGGAAATTGTCATTGTCCACCCCAAACATTCTTGTAACCCATAATAGGTCTGGGTTAACAGTAAGCAAATTAAAAATAGGATAATCTACAAGTTTCAACCTATGAATAGGAGGAACCCGTTTCTTTACCCGCTTAGTATCCTAAATAATAAGCATAGTTTAATATTAGTGTACACTATATTTTGGTAAATTTAGTTGTCATCCTGCAAAAAACATAATTAAAGGAAATACCTTCACTGAAACAACCTCACGAGATGTCTCGGCCATGCAATGAAAGTTTTGAGGGCCTGCCCTACTAACTCAACCTCTGTAGTGGGCATAAGGACTCGAGCATTAGCTTCTCGAACCTCTTCAACCACCACCCTCACTAAATCATTGGACATAGGCACATGGTGTATGGTTGAACCCCCTCCCCTCATGAACTCTCCCAAGGACAACCAAGCGGGCAAGATCCTCATCAGCATACAACTCGCACCGATCTGAGATATCAATGTAAGTCTCCTCCCCTGAGGGATCAACAATAGTAGCAGCACACAACTCCCCTTTGTGCTAACACGAGTAATAGAAGGAGCTACATGTGGCTAAACTGGAGCAATGTGTTGCATAGGACCAAAAGATGAGAACTTATGCCCAAACTACCACATCAACTGCTTTGTAACTAGGGGTGGAAATAGGCCAGGCGGACCGTCGGGGGCTTGCGGCCTGGCTTGTTTATTAAAAAGGCCAGGCTTAGGCTTTTTAAAAAGCCATTTTTAATTGAAAAGGCCAAGAGTTAGGCTTTAAAAAAAGCCTATTAAGCTTGACAGGCTGTCCTGTTTATATAATAATATATAATATATAATATTTATATTTAATATTAGTCTTCGGAAAACATTAAATATTTTACGTGATGAACAAGGCATGTTAGCCTAGTTAGGCCTATTAGCTTGTTTATAGACCCTTCTATAGAACAGACCACGTAAACAAGCTTTCAGGCCAAGCTAGGCTTTTAAACAAGTCAGGCTAAGGCATGAAAAAAGGCTTGTAACGAGTAAATAGGACAGACCTAGACTTAGTAATTATGATGTAGGTTAGGCTCAGGCCCGCCAAAGCTTGGCCTGGCCTGGCTTGGCCTGGCCTGGCTTGGCCTGTTTACACCCACCTCTATCTGTAACTCATGTAGTAATTTGTGGTGTCAACTTCTTTGACAAGGCCAGTTCTAGCTGCTCCATGTCTTGCTGGCTCAATGATCCTACAGTGTGGGCATCATGTGAAGGTGCCCCAAAGTACTGACAAATACCTACACCAACTCCAGCAATTAATACAAACACGATCAGGGTGCTCTAGTCGCCTAATAGCAATCATTAGTATATCCTGACGTCTAAGTTAGTTACAACATTCAAATTATCAGCATGAGTTCTATTATTTGTTATGGTCTTGCATGCGAAGCGCTTAAACATAAGCTATAAGAAATAATTCCTCAAGATATACCATTATGCAAGCAAACCAATCATGGAAGATCTAGTATGCATGCACTTAATAGCAAGGAATTATATGACCTCAGTCAATATGATGATAATGGTAATTTTAAAGAAAACCAACACACATAATTAGTATTGTCTTACAACATTTCACACGAATATTCTTAGAGTTATGGTCTCATATTATGGTATTATCAATATTTTGCTGGAAAATACCAAGCAAGAAGCTCCTTTTGATATCAACTTCTTGATCACTTTGCTGCAAGCACATGGAATTGCTGAAGTTGTGGCTCTTTCCTTTGGCTCAGGCATTCATATTTATAGCATGGGAACACTTAATGTGGGTCAAACTTTGCCAAATATTGATTCATATTCTTGAATTTGGGTTAAGCCTAACTTAACTCCAAAAGCTAGCTCTTGAGATGAGGATTGCCTAAGTCTTTATATGCTCTACTTTGTACATATCTATAATCGATTTGGGATCTCAACACATACAATACCTCTTATTGTTAAAATCTTTTTTAATGTCATAATTTCTTATGAGTTGTGTTGAAATCAGAATGAAATATTTATGGATTTATTGTATAGCGGTTAATTGGCAACTAATAACTCATTTAGAGGAAACAAAATATTCTCTAATTATGCATAATTTATACAATAAAGCTTATATAAACCAGTATCCGTGGTGTAATCAGACAGACAGTTTCAGCCAATCATGTCTCTGTTTCTTTCTCTGTTTTAACAAGCTGTTTAATTGACCAGCAAGACAAGTGTTCACCTACTTTGGTTTCTCCAATCCCATTTAACACAAGGAAAAATGAATTGTTGACAGAAACTAGTAGCAAAAATATTTAGGCTTAGGAGTAAGAATTCTTTCTAGAAATAAATATTCAATATAATGTCATACATGCTTATACAACTCATAAGCCTAAATATTTTTGCCACTATGAAAGATCTACCATTATGAAAACTCTATGTTAGCTATTGTTCTGAACTTATATTAGTGGTTGGATCATAAAGGTCTCATTAGTTTCTTATAAACTTGTTTTCTTCAGTAAGATTGGAAATGATAATTTTTATGAGCAACCTTGTAAAATAATACAGATTACTGGAAATGTATTTTATGATATGCCATATGTGGCATGTAAGTGTTTACATGAATGACTGCAATATTGCAACATAAACAAAGCAAAAAATGGATTATCAAACTTAAAATTATGTGTTTATATTAAGGGAGCTTTTAACAGTATATATAAATTACCCAGTCAACAGAAGTTGATAAAAAGAGGCAAAAAAAGTCTAAATCAATCAATTTTTTTTTTAAAAAAAAATGGACTCATGTAGTCCAATTTGAAAATTAAAAGAAAAAAAATTCCTGGTCCCAATTTGAAAATGGACTCAGCTAGTCCAATCTGAAAATAATAATAAAAGGTAAGTGAGAGATAAAATAATAAAATAAAGAAGGTTAAAATTGGGTGTTCTCACACCCTTTCATGTTTGTCAGGCAGTACCCAGCCTTTCTAGACGATCAATTAGGACAACAAAATTACATTAGAAAATGGTTGAAGACCATTGTCAATTTCCTGCTGCTGCAAAGTTCTGAGAAGGACAATGGGCAAAAGTAGTACGAAAAGTCATGAAAGAAGGAAATAATTAAGTTGGATGATGGAATTTACTTTGGAAATGTCTACTAAGTCTTTGTAAAATATAAATTGTCCTAGCAATAGCTGCACATGCAGTTAGGACGTCTTTGGCTTATCTGTCAACTAAATATTCATCTTAAATGCCTTGTATGTGTTTTCCACCTTTATTGCAATAAAAATTTCAAATTTGACCACTAAACACATGGATCAATTGGCGTGGGATTGTTCCAGATTAATCATTGATATCATGTCGGTATGTAACACCTCTAAAATATTTTTTTCTAAATCCTTAAAATAAATGTTATTTATTTATCTATCTTAAATAAATGTTAAGAACCAAAAATAGTAATTAATTTCAGATTTTAGATGATGAAAATAAAAAATAAAAATTATACAAGTACCAAAATCAAAATTCACTCATTTTATTGTAACAAAAATAAGTTATTTCAAATTTTAGAAAATGAAAAATTAAGAATTTTTTTTACAAAAACCAAAATCAAAACCAAATTTAAGCCCAAATATAAAATATATATCTATATACAAGTATCATGCATGGTCAGTGGGTGAGTGTGAATGTGAGAGATGAGTTCACAATTTTCTTTTTATTTTATAATAACATGAGCTCACACTTTTAGACTGTAAGGTCAAATTAGATTGTTTCTTTCTTCTATTTTAAACTGCAGGTTTAGTAAGACGGATCTCCAACATTCATGAGCAAGAGTTGAATCTGATTCTGATCCCTAGCCAGCCAAAATATCATTTGGGTAAAATCAATCAAGGTCAGTAATTCCTTTGCAGTGATATCCATCAGTCTTTTTTTTTTTTAAATTTGCCAAAGATAAGGTGAATAAAAGATGAACAATAATGGAGAAATATCTTAATTACCAAGTAGGCAAAATTGCTTTTGTTTGTAAAAATTATATAAATTGATTTTTTTATCGTGATTTTCTGATTGGATATCAATACAAAGGCATAATTTGAAAGCTTTCTAATCCAAAAGGAGCTGGGTATTTTCGTATGATATTCTCCTCCTTTCACTCTTTTGGATAACTGCTAATTTGTAATGGTTTGTAGATACAAATTAATATCTGTTTTTAAAGCTCTTTGATTTATGGCTCCCTTAATTTGTTTTTCACTGGTGTAAAGACAAAATCCAGGGTGTGCTTGTTTGGATCTAGTGGCATATTCTATTCTTCTTCCCGAATTAACATGTATCTTGAATAAAATATTCTGAAGTTTTTAATTTCTTGGTTATTCCATTAATTGAAGGGGTCATCAGTGGCAAAACCATCATCAGATAGTGCTCCTCAAACAAAATATGATGCGTGGTTTTAAATTGCAATCTGCAACTGCAATCACTGCTGCAATATTGCGGTTTGGAAGGTCTTTGCAACCGCATCATGCCCGCAATTGCTACCGCATATGCCCACAATTTTCCACAATAATTTCAACACAAATTAAAGACACAGTCTATGATGTTTTTGTTAGCTTTAGGGGAAAGGACATCCGCCAAGGTTTTCTTAGCCATTTGATCAAGGCTTTTCCCAGGAAGCAAATAGATGCCTTTGTAGATGATAAGCTTGAAAGAGGGGATGAAATATCACCAGCACTTGTTGGAGCAATTGAAAGATCATCCGTTTCGCTTGTCATTTTCTCAAAAGACTATGCTTCTTCACCTTGGTGTTTGGAAGAACTTGAAAAAATAGTTGAGTGCAGAGAGAAATATGGACAGGCTGTAATACCTGTTTTCTACCATGTAGATCCCACAGATGTACAGCATCAAACGGGGAGTTATGAGAATGCACTTGCTAAACTAGAAAATTATTATCAATCGACAAGGGTGCAAATCTGGAGACATGCTTTGAAAAAATCTGCCAATTTATCAGGAATTAAATCATCAGATTTTCGGTAAGTTTTTTTTTTTCCAACCAAAATTTAATATTTTCTCATTGTTTATTTTGTTATATAGCTATATGCATATTCTCAAAAGAATAATGCTGCTCAATCTAAATCCCGGTTGCTTAAATAGCAAAAAGACATAGCTTTTATTTTATGAATCGTTTTCATTAGGATGTACACTTATTAGTGCTTCTGCAAATATCAATCAATCCCAACAAGGATTTAGAATTTTAGATTAAGCAAACCATGCTTCGTTGGCCCATATTAGACTTAAGTATTATATTACAATTAAATATATTTCAACTTTCAAATTAAACATAGAAATGATATATTTTTCAAAGAAACCTTGATACATTCAACATTGCCCATTTCTTTTGGTATTTGACCCTATTAACGAAGGGGTATTTGATCATGGGTGTTGAACCCCTACAACAACCTTTAAAAGAATTCACACAGCAGTACACAGAGAGGTAGAGAGAGAGAGAGAAGAGAACTACTATTCTGTATTGATTACTGAGAATTCGAGAGTCTCAGCGCTCTCCTCACAATGAGTTTTAATTTTCAAAAAACTACTACTGCAATATTTACATTGTCATTTATAGCCATCAACTCCTAACTACCTAATTGATCCCTGTAACTGCCTAACTAATTGACTTGTGGGTCAGTTGAGTTTGTTATCTTCATATTTCTTCTAGAGTAGACTTTAGTAATATGTCCGTTGTTCCTAACAATACCCCCACCCCTAAAAGGTCCACCTTGTCCTCAAGGTGAAAATGAGGAAATGCCTATTTGTAGAGTAGATGTTGCCTCGCAGTTATCTTCACACGGAGAGAGGTTGCGCCGCCTGATCAACACTTATAAATCACCTATTGTTGCCTTCCTGATATCCAACAGCTGGAGCTTCCGCTGTGTTTGGTTTAGAGGAGAGAAATAAGATAGATGGAAATAGAAGAGAGATAATTTGAAAAAGAAGAAATAAAGTAGAAATAAAGTTGTATGTTGTGTTGTTTGTTGTAAGAGAAATGGGTGAGAAATAGAGTAGAGATAATATTGTAAAGTTGTTTGGTATAGATGAAATAGGGAGGAGAGAATTAAATAGACACAAAAAAATCGATTATGATGTACAAATAATCGATTATGATACACAAATAATCAATTAAATTGATGTTGTAACCATTAAAATCGATTATTATGTACAAATAATCGATTATTTAAGTGAAATAATCGATTTTTACTATTTGAAATGATTTTTTGAGATGATAGAAATTTGTAACTTAACTCTCTTCAAATTCTTTCCTACCAAACGCTCACTCGTTATTTCCATCGGTTTAACCGAACAGAGCCTTCATGTCATCAACCAAGGCCACGGGTAGAAGTTGAACAAACTGTGGCATGTTGATTGCCTTTTTGAAGAAGGGCACATGAAAAACTAGGTGAATCACACTATCCTCCGGTAAATCCAGCTTATAGGCTACCTAACCAATTCTTTCCAAAACCTGAAAAGGGCCATAAAAATGAGGATTGAGCTTTTTGGTTAGGTCTTTAAGCCAGAGAACATATCTTACAGGGCTGCAATTTGAGAAAAAAACCCAATCTCGCACAATATACTACATGCATCTCTTATGCTTATTAGCTTGCATCCTCATTCTGTCTTGGGCCTTCAACAAATGTTGCCTTAAATCATCTAACAGCTCATCATCAAGCTATTGAATGAACCTGTTGACCTCTTCCACTTGTGACCTGTGATAAATGTAAAATTTCAAACTTCCTCTTCCTAATGAAACCAATGGATCACTAAACCTCTAAAAGTCATAAACATAAGGATATTGAGACTCGTAAACAACAAAACCCCTTAATTAAAATCATTCAAACCCTAAGCAATTAAAGGCGTATTAATTGCATAACTTCACAACAATTTCATCACAACGACAATTCTCATGACAACAAAATCAATAACTATTTCAAATCATCGTGTCAACAAGTCACTTTAAAATTCAATCCCAATTACAAAAGCAGTAAACATCGAACAACCCAACAATCCATCCAATCATAAAACTAAATATAAAGCATACGACAAGAGTTGCATGGGGAAAATCATTTCCCCTCATGCAATTCAATTTAACACAACAAATTGGGGTCGGAGGCCAACCTTTCAAATTCTTGAAATAGTCTAGGACCACATGTTTACCCATAAAAAGCGTCATTGATGTTGATGCCTTCGGTATAGACTGCACTACACTAGAATAATATTCACTCGGTGATTGGTCTGGTTACCTACTTTTGAAGTATGCCGCAGTCTTATGGGATCAGCATAAGCCATTGAGGTTTCCACACCGTGTCTCTAAAACCCCCAAGGTCCAAGCTAAACTTGTTGTGACCTTCACCTTCATCATCCAATCATAAAATTAAATATAGAGCATACAACAATGGTTGGAGAAAATTGTTCCCCCTCATGCAATTCAATCAAACACAATAAATTGGGGTCAAATGCCAACCCCTCTACCCATGGCTAATGTCACACCCACAAGTAAGAGTTTTCACTTCCTCTTACCTCGAATGACGAAAATGCAACAAGGTTGAAGCGGCACTCTTATTTAACTTTAAAAATAATTTTATACTAAAATTTAATGTATTATAGTTTTTCAAAATATTTTTTACCTAAAAAGTCTTTGATTGAGCTTGTACAGTCAAACAAGGGCATTTTTGTTATTTCACAAAGACAATTTATTTATTTCCCAGAAGATTTCTATATTTATATTTTATTATTCTAAGTATTTCCTATGTTTAATATGTATTTTAAATTTTCTATTTATTTTTATTAATTTATCTTGTTGTTAACGTTTTTAGGGACGTAACGAGTATTTTATAATTTTTCGTGTTCTAGTTCGAAATAATTATTAAAAATCTAAAGTAAAGTTTATTTATTATTCTGAATACAATTGTGTACTCATAATTTTTTAATTCTTTCCCAGACGCTTAAAACAAATATTGAATAAATAAAAAGAAGGGAAAAGAGCACTTAACTCTCTTAAACTTTATCTCTTTTGCAAACAGACACCCTAAATTTTAATTTTATCTTAATTAACCATTAAACTTTATCCCATCTACAAATAGACACCATGAAGTTTAATTTCGTTCCAATTGCTCCTTAAATTTTTCCTTTTTGCAAATAGACACCTTAAACTTTAATTGCACTCTAATTGATTATTAAAATCCATCTCTTTTACAAATATTTCTTTTTTTTATTATGTTAGAGTTAAATTATTTATCTTAAATATTAATAATTCATTAATATTTTTCTTCATTTGTTAGAATTCATTTCTTTTTATATTAAAATATAATAAAAATATACAAATAAAAATATAAAAATATGAATTTACAAAAAAATAGAAAAATCTTTATTTAATTTGTTAATCCTAAATTTTATTATGTTTTAATGTTTGGAAAAGTTATTTATAAAAATAAAACTAATAAATGACCATGATTTAAAATAAATGATTGAGATTTTTGCTTTTAGTAGTTTAATCTAAATTTGATATAAGTGTCTATTTATAAAAGGGCTAAATTTTAAGGATTAATTGAAATGAAATTGAAATTATGGTGTCTATTTGCAAAAAATGTTAAGTTTAAAGATCAATTGGAACGAAACTAAAGTTCGCGGTATCTATTTACGAACAAAATAAAGTTTAAGGATCAATTAAGATAAAAATAAAGTTTAGGATGTCCATTTGCAAAAGATATAAAGTTTAGAAGAATTAAATACTCTTTTCTCATTAAAAATGATAAACAAAAATAAGGGTGTAACCCTTTACACATTGCTTGGCATTGAATCTTATGCCCATCCCCACTTCCACGAGAAATTATTACTTAGTCCAAGACCACCACATCATTCATGGTCCCAGCCAATATATCTTTGACATGTGGAAAATTTGCCACCTCATTAAAAATTGAAAATAGATGGAAACTAACGACGTCATTGAGCATTTTAAAATTTGAAATCGACTTTAACAAATGAGGGTTTTAATATTTGAAAAATTATCGCTAATCATGAAAAACTTATCTCATTTCAAATTCCAATTATCCTATATGTTCTTTCCAAAAAAATATCGCTTGCTGTATTCTAACAATTTTACACTATAAGGAACATTTCTTCTTCCTACTTGCCACCGTGACAGAGCCACTACGTGGAGGTGATGGCGTTGTCGGAACGCGACTGAGCCACTGTGTGGAGGAGGTGGAGCTGTGGGCTCATGACAAAGCCACTGCGTGAAGGTGGCGATGTTGTTGGCACGTGACAGAGCGACAATGTTGAGGTGGCGGCGCCAGGGGCATGCAACAGAGCCACTGCTGGAGGTGGTTGCATGGTGGGCTCGATGGTGATATTTTAAGCACAAATGAGTTCAATAAAATAAAATAAAAACGGAAAAAAAAAGTAGTCAAAATATAAGCCATCTAAAAATGAACAGCTTTTAAAATTGAAAAGTATCTCTTCTTTTTGGAATAGAGTTTCAGGGGAGTCAAAATTCTTTGGAACAAAGGAAAACGTGAATGGCCTCAGAAGATGAAAAGTCTATCTTTTTTGGGTAAAATATGTTTTTAGTCCCTCATTTTATACCGATTTCCGCTTTTAGTCCCTCATAAATTTTTTTTTACTGGTTTTAGTCCCTCATAAATCTTTCTATTCCATTTTTGGTCCCCACATTAATCTTACCGTTAAATAATGATGCAGGAACCGAATATTTTTGGATATAAAGTTTGTGGTTGCTAACAACCACCAAAATTTATTCCAATATTGAAACACCATTAATATTCGTAGTTTGGGAATAAATGAAGGGTCAGGACCATTTGTGGTGAAATTGTATAATATATTTCTAAGGGCAAGTCGTTCACTAATAGTTTGAGCATTTGCGATGAAGTTGTATAATGAAACACCATTAATCCCCAATAAGCTACCAAACCCCAAAAACCGAATCTTTTTCCTCTTTTCTCCTTCTCGAATCTACCCAAAAGCAAAAGATAGGATATTGGGTTTTAGTTTTAGTTTTCTTGAACGCTCCCCTGCCCATTTTCTTTTTCCCAAACCCAGCTAAAGAAAATCCCCAAGCTTTATTTTCGTGATCGATATTGGGTTTTTGGCTTTTGAAGGAACGTGATAGGGTGCGAGAATACCATCAGGTATGAGAGAAACACGATAGGGTGAAAGAGGGGTAGAGAGAGAGAGCGGCGACCGGAAATCGCTCTAATGATGACCCACAATGGTGGTGCATCGACTCCGACAAGGCGTGCCTCCTTAAGATTTAAGGGGCGTTCCCTGAGAGCATTAGACTCAACGACATTAATGGTGGCTTTTTTGGATCTGAAATTGTTATTTGGGGTTTTGATTTAGATCTAGGATTGTGATTTGAATTTTTTTTATTTGTATATGAAATTGTGATTCAGAGGTTTTGATTTAGATTTTGGATTCTGATTTAGGGGTTTTATTTATTTAGATCTGGGTTTGAATTTATTTTTATTTTTTTGCTTTTTCGTAATAGTTATGGCAATTTTAAATCGCCACAAACTTTAAAACCAAAATTATTCCTCCACCACATCATCATTTAATGGTGAAAGTTAACTATGGGGACCAAAAACAAAATGGAAGAATTTATGAAGGACTAAAACCAAAAATAAAATTTATGAGGGACTAAAAATAGAAATTGAGCTAAAATGATAGACTAAAAACATATTTTACCCCTTTTTATTGTAATTTATTATTTTTTTAATGAGTTGATAGACTTAAATACGTGAGAATTTACCAAAATAATACTTAAATATGTGAGAAGCTCTCTTTTATTAACATTAACACTGTGAGCTTTCTGTTAGTTTACTTTTACTGAGTTTTTTATATTGTCCACGTGTCAAAGGAGTATTGGCTGGGACCATGGATGATGTGGTAGTCCTGGACCAAGTAATAATTTCTCCACTTCCACGGAATAAGTTGGAGTATCTTTGACCCACAAATCCAACTCTTTCACGAATTGATGTGCAATAAAATTGTGTGTTGCTCCACAGTCTATTACCACTATTACCCTTCTTCTTGCCATTGTTTCCCACATTTTGAGGGACCTCCTTCTTGATGTGAATCCAATCATACTATCCAATGATAGTTGAAATTCCCTACCTTCTTCTCTTGGACTGTCACAGTCTTCCACCTCCCCTTCTTCTTCCTCCCCTGCCAATATCACGTCTCTAAATTGCTCGATTTTGCATATATGATATTGACTATACTTCTCGTAACATCTAAAACATTCTCCTTTCTTCGTCTTCTCTAGCATTTCTGCATTTGTCAACCTCCTATATATTTTCCTTGTTTCATCCTTGCTTGACTTCCTCCATTATTGGCAACCTTGACTCCGGATCCTACAGATGCACTTCCTCCATAGGCCTTCCCTTGCATGGTAAAAGTTTTATTGGTATCATTCACGTTGTTTTTTCGTATCCTCCAAAACTCCTATAAGAATTTGACTGTCTGGCCTCGTTGTTTCCCCCCGTTCTGGCAGCTGATAGCTCCAACTAATGATCTTGGTTCATATAACTGAACTTCTATGCTCAAATCTTCCTTAAGGCCATTCAAGAACACATCTAACAAATAATCTTCTTCTATTCTTCCTTGTATCATCCCAACATACTTTTCAAATTGCTCTACGAAATCAGCCATCATACCACCCTGACATCAGCCCCAACAACACTGCAAAAGGAGACTTAGCAATAATTGGTTGAAATCTGTCCACAACGACATTCTTGAAATCCTCCCATACTGATTTTGGGTTGCAAGATTTCCACTAATGGAACCAACTCGATGCCCGTCCTTCCAAAGAAACTGATACCGCTTCCATCTTCTCATTTTCGGGTGCTCTCCTCTAATTTGGAAATATCTCTCCAATTTGTATACCCAGCCATACACATCTTCCTCCCTGCTAAATGAAAGCATCTCCAATCTTCTCCAACGATCTTGCAACTTCGGGTTAACCCACTTTGCTTCTGACTCGGTTTTGTCACCTATAGTCTCCGCTTTGTTGTTCTTCGAGCCTCCCGATCCTCCTTGCACTTGAGTATCCATCTTCTATATCATTTTTTCCATCATATTTTCCAACCTACGCAATGTCTGTCAAAATCTTGATTCTAACTCAAAGATTGAAACATCTGCTCAGCAGTTTCCATTCTTCCTTCCATATTTTTGCTCACCATTGAAGTCCTCTGCCTGTCTTGCATGCGTCAATTCTTGATACCCATAGCTCCAAGATCGAAGCTGTGATACCATCTTAGAATTTGGATTTGTGCTTAACTCAACCCTACAAAACTGACTTGCTTGTAAAGTAAGGGTTGACCCCTACTTATATACTCAATCTTGACGATACTATCTCTAGTCGATGTAGAACTTGGGTTTTTCTCCATACATCCCCTCGTGCCCCCGCACTTTTAGGCTTGGTATGGGGATAATGAGTCTGTTATCTGCTTCTTAAAAAATTATTTTTAAAAAAAACTTTTTTAGAAGTATTTTTTTTTTTAATTTTAAACAAACTGGCCCAATATGGTACCCAGAATTAAAAGAATTCACACAGTAGTACACATGGAGGTATATAGAGAGAGAGAGAAAAAAATAGAGAGAGAAAAAAAAAAACTATTATTCTGGATTGATTACTAATAATTCGAGAGTCTCAGCACTCTCCTCACAATGAGTTATTCCAAAAACTACTACAGCAATATTTAGAATGGCATTTGTACTCATTAACTCCTAACTACCTAACTGATCCTCAACCCACTAGGGTCGGCCTAGTGGTGGGGGTTGGGATAGTATGTGTTAGATCATAGGTTCAAACCTCAGTGCGACCATTGTACACTAAAAAAAAAAAAAAACTAACCAATCCCTGTAACTGTCTACTTGACTTGTGAGTTATTTTTTTTTTTTTTTTGAAAGGCAAATAAAATTTATTAATTTGCTTTGTTGGAACACAAGGTGTGTCCAAAAAGAAGCCGTTCCAAAGTGTACAAAAGCATTCTGATATGGTCAGATGCTGCCCCCCTTATAAAAGCAAATAACATCCCAACACCTCCTGAAATACTATAATAAAACTAGATAAAAGACCCGTGCAACACGTAAACTATTTAAATTATGTTTCATTAAAAAGTATGTTAAAACGTAAAATTCCACCATAGTTTGTGCTTCAGAATTTATATATTATAAATAGATAAATAGATATTTGACTTGTGGGTCAGTTGAGTTTGTTATCTTCTTATTCCTTCTAGGTGCACTTTAGTAATAGGCCCCTTGTTCCTAACACAAACTTTCAACCAAGTGAGTTAATAGTGGTGCCGTTTAATTTTTTACACCCTCTCTCTTTGTTGTATAGGAATGAAGCTGACCTGCTTGAAGAAATTGTCAAAACTGTTGATGCTCAGTTGAAAAGGATGGAAAAGCACCCTGTTAACTTAGAAGGACTTATTGGAATTGACAAAACAATTGTGGATATAGAATCATTGTTATGTCAGGAGTCAAAAGATGTCCGCGTTATTGGAATTTGGGGTATGGGCGGTATTGGTAAAACAACCATTGCTGAAAAAGTATTTAACAAACTATGTTCTAAATATGAAGGTTGTTTCTTTTTGGCAAATGTACGAGAAGAATCAGGAAGACATGGAATGATTTCTTTAAAGGAGAAGCTTTTTTCTACACTATTAGCAGAAGATGTGAAAATTAACACACCAAATGGATTGACCAATTATATTGAGAGAAGGATTGGTCGTAAGAAGGTTCTTATTGTTCTTGATGATTTGAATGATTCAGATCAAATAGAAAAAATAATTGGAACTCCTGGTCAGTTTGGATCAGGTAGTAGAGTCATTGTAACGACTAGAGATAAGCAAGTGTTAATAGCTAACAATGTTGATTATATATACAAGGTTAGGGCATTGAACAGCAATGAAGCACTTGATCTTTTCAAATTGAAAGCCTTAAACCAAAATTATATTGAAAGGGAGTATAATGTGCTAGCGCAGAAGTTGGTAAAGTATGCCGAAGGCATTCCATTAGTTCTAAAAGTTTTGGCTCATCTTCTTCGTGGAAAAGATAAAAATATATGGGAAAGTCAGCTGGACAAACTTGAAAGAGTTCCATGTAAAAAGGTTCATGATGTGATGAGATTGAGTTATGATCATCTAGATCGTGAAGAGCAAAAGATTCTTTTAGATCTTGCGTGTTTCTTTAGTAAAGTAAATCTGGATGTGGACTTTGTAAAAAGATTATTGAAAGATCATGAAAGTGATAATTCGGTGGCTATTGTGTTAGAAGCACTCAAAGATAAAGCTCTTATATCTATCCGTAATATTATAGAAGTAAGTAATAATTCCCTGTCTTGTGTGTTAGAAGATCATATAGATTTTTCTGAGCGCAATGTTATATCTATCCATAATATTATACAAGAAATGGCATGGGAGATTGCTCGCCATGAATCTAGTGATGACCATGGAAATTGCAGTCGATTATGGATTCCTAAAGACATTTTGGATGTTCTGAAAAATGACAAGGTGAAATCCTAAATTAAACACAATATAATTTTATGATATTTAATTTTTATTGTGCGAAATGTAGCTTTAAATTATGTTTAAACATCTTTTCTACTTTGATGGCAGGGGACTGAGGCCATTAGAAGCATAACAACAGAGTTGTCGACACTGAAGAATCTGAAACTGAGCCCTCACATTTTTGCTAAGATGAGCAAACTACAATTTGTGGATTTTCATATGAATTATGAAGATCGAAACTCTGATGCATACTTGGATCTTCTTCCACGTGGACTTCAGTCTTTGCCAAATGAACTAAGATATCTTCGTTGGGATTGTTATCCTTTGAAATCCTTGCCAGAGCAATTTTCTGCCGAGAAACTTGTTAGGTTAAACTTGTCACATAGCCGAGTAGAAAAACTTTGGCATGGAGTGAAAGTATATTTATGCATCCTCCTATTTTATATTTCTCTTAATTCAAAGAATGCAAAATCAACAACTTAAGCTCACATGTGATGTCTTCACTTGTTTTATTTTGTTGCAGAATCTGGTGAATTTAAAAGAAGTTAAACTCAATGTTTGTGAATTTCTGCAAGAGCTGCCAAACTTTTCAAAAGCCATAAATCTTGAAGTACTGGAAATCGGTAATTCTCAGCTGACTAGTGTGCATCAATCTATTTTCTCTCTTGACAAGCTTGAGAAATTGGAACTACATTGGTGCAGCTCCCTTACCATACTTTCAAGCCATACCCATCTAAGCTCCCTCACATATCTCAGCCTTCGTGGCTGCAAAAGACTACGAGAATTCTCAGTGACCTCAGAGAATTTGAAAATGCTAGATTTATCACGGACTGGCATCAATGCATTGCCCTCATCTTTTGGAAGTCAAAGCAAGCTTGAAAGCCTTTTTATGGTAAGTAGTGACATTGAGAGCTTGCCTTCAGGCATCAAGAATCTTACAAGATTGAAATATCTTGACGCACGTAGTTGTTCAAAGCTTCAGATTCTACCGGAGCTTCCTCCATCCCTTGAAATTCTATATGCTGGTGGTTGCAGATCACTGAAGACTGTATTGTTCCCTTCAGCTGCTGAACAGTTGAAGGAAAACAGGAAATGTTTTCTGTTCTGCGATTGCTTGGAATTGGATGAACAATCTCTCATGGCTATTGGGTTAAACACACAAATCAACTTGATGAAATATGCGAACAAACATTTATCTGTCTTAGAAAATGATCACATGGAAAATTATGGCTATTACAATGGTATGTCTCATTATTATCAAGCAGTGTACATGTATCCAGGAAGCAGTATTCCAGAGTGGTTGGAGTACAAGACAACAGAGGGCTATATAATTATGGATCTCTCTTCTACTCCTCCTCCGTTGGGCTTCATTTTCTGCTTCATCATTGACAAGGACAAGAAGATAGAGGATAAAACATTGAAGGTTAACATCACTATTAGTGATGATGAGAATGAAGGTAACCAGGGCAGCATCGAAATATACACTTTTATGCCATCTTGGGACAGTTCATCAGATCATGTGTATGTGGTGTACGACCGAAGATGTTCTTGCTACCTAAATAGCAAAGCCAAAAGTCTGCCAAAGTTTAAAATCAAGGCTGCAGTATGGGCTAGATCAAACAGGAGAATCGAAGATAGATCCAAGATTATAAAAGATATAATGACGGGTTCAAAAGACTATAGTAGAATATTGCGTCTTTATGTTAATCCTATAAGACCAAAGTGGCTGGAGTTAAAAGGGTTTGGGTTCAGCCCAATAAACACCTCAGCGTATCACAATTTCGTTCAACAAATGGAATTGCCTGAGTAAATATCTCAATAATAAATGGAGTTGGCTTGTGCTTTACACCATCCTATGTATTTCCATCCCGTGGTATAAGATGAAGATTGGTTTGGAAGAAAGTCTATTGTTTCATGTAATAATAATCCAGTTGGTTACAACATTCAAATTATCAGCATGAGTTCTGATAATTTGTTATGGTCCAGCTAAGTGCTTAAACATAAGCTATAAGCAACAATTCCTCAAGATATACTATTATGCAAGCATACTCAAAACTATCATGGAAGATCTAGTATGCAGGCACTTATTAGCAAGGAAGATAACCTCAGTCAATGTGATGATAATGGTAATTTTAAAGAAAACTAACACGCATTAGTATTGTCTTACAACATTTCAGACGAATATTCTTAGAGTTACGGTCTCATGTTGGTATTATCTATATTTTGCAGGGAAATACCAAGCAAGAAGCTCCTTTTGATATCAACTTCTTGATCACTTGCTGCAATCCCATGGAATTGCTGAAGTTATGGCTCTTTCCTTTGTCTCAGACATTCACATTTATAGCACGGGAACACTTAATGTAGGTCAACTTGGCTGAATATTGATTCATATTCTTGAATTTGGGTTAAGCGCCCTAACTCAACTCCAAAAGCTAGCTCATGAGGTAAGGATTAATTGCCTAAGCCTTTATAAGCTCTACTTTGACCATATTTATAGTTGATTTGGGATCTAAAGTCTAAACACATACAATACCTCTTATTGTTAAAATGTTTCTTAATGTGTAATAATTTCTTATGAAATGTATAATTTGGCCACCAAGACAAGTGCTCGCCTACCTTGGTTTCTCCAACCCTATTTAACACAAAGAAAAGGAAAAATAAATTGTTGATTACAGAAAGTAGTGGCAAAAATATTTAAGCTTAGGTGTAAAATTCTTTCTAGAAATAAATATTCAATATAATGCCAATATGCCATACATGCTTTATGCAACTTCTCTGTGTGGTGAGGTATAGTTATTATCATGAAAACTATGTTGCATGGATACGGGTACCATATTGGTAAGGGATACGAGTACAGGTACGAGATACGAGATTTTTCAAAAATCTATGATACGGGTACGTTACCATTATTGAAAATCTATTTTAGCTATTGTTCTGAACTTATATATTAGTGGTTGGATCATTAAGGTGTGATTGGTTGCTTATAAACTTGTTTTCTGCTGTAAGATTGGAAATGATAATTTTTATGAGCAACCTTGTAAAATAACACCAATTACTGCAGATGTTATTTTATGATATGTGACACACAAGTGTTTGCGTGAATAAACTGAAATATTGCAACCTAAAGAAAGAGAAAAAAACGGATTCTCAAATGTGAAATTGTGTTTATTTTAAGGGAGCTTTTAACTAGTATATATATGAAATGTGTTTGTGATAAGTAACATATTATTCTTATATGTTGAATCATCTAACTTGCATTTTTTTTTTTTTTGACCGCTTGTTCTGTTTAAGTAGTAGTATTAACATATGGCTTCTTTCCGAGCATTTTGGAGCAATCCAATTGGTCCAAAACAAACACATTTCTGGGGATATATGTTGCCGATGGGGGATTTTTAGCTGCAGCATGGTACACTACTTTGATTCTCTAATATATATTACATATGATTCCTTTTATTTTGGGCTTTTTATCAGAGTTCTTCTCTCTTGATCTCATGATTAATTTTGTGGCATGCCAGTGATTACAAGAGGTTGGCAGACATGAAGAAGCAAGCAGCCAGAAATGATTATTCCTGCAGGCAACATGACAGTAAGTTGAAATATCTTTTGTTAGAACTTGGAATATTCTTATCCTATGATATGTAGCTACACTTTCAGTCTTTGCCATTGTGTTGCATCTGCAGTTCAGTTATGTGTGTCAATTCAACATTGTTCCAGAGATTGACATGGATATTTTGCCTTTCATCCATAGGAATGAATGAAATGATAAACATTCTGCTCCGAATAGGTACATCTCTGAGAAGATGGATGAGGCTGCTTTCTAGAGACTTGATGCTGAATTTACTGTTATGATTCAATCCATGCATCAATATAACTCTTTTGGTGGGAATCAGTTCAAGCAATTTGCATTTAATTTTTCAAATACATGAATAAACTCGATTATATGTCCATAATCAAAAGTCATCAATAGTATTTTCTTATTCGTTTATAGTATATTTTGTATAAATTGATTATTCAAATGTCAATAGCTCCTCTTTCTCTTTTTTATCTCACTGTTTTTTTTGTCATCATGACATTGATACGGAGTATCCACTAACTTTGTTGTTTTTTTCAACAAGTATAAATTACATATACATTTGTCATAATAAGTTATAAGAGATGCTCTTTGGACTTTGGGGAAGATAGCAAGTTTACATGTGACTTGCCTAAACAAAAAAATTATTTCAAATTTCAAATTTGTAAGTTTGATCACTTGATCAAATATTTATCAGCATAAAAGTTTGGAAATTCAACCTATTTTAGAAAACAATATCCAACGAGGCAAAATGAAAATGAAAATATCCGGTCACCAGTGGAAATTTTTGTTCTTTGTATGGAGAAACTGCCTCTTCTCATTCAACAAAAGGTAAATGAAAATATCTGGTCACCTGTGAAAATTGCCCCTAATGCTCCAAGTATCTCTCATCTTTTCTTTGCGGATGATTGTCTATTATTTACTGAGGCAAATCCTCTCAAATTAGGCTTGTTAAAGAGGTCCTTGATATATTTTGTCATGCTTCTGGGTGGAAAGTTAACATTCAGAAATCTAGATTTATGACATCTAGGAACATTTCCAACATCAAGGTGGATAAATTTGTCTCTATATCTCTTTTCCAACATACCCGTCAAATAGGGAAATATCTAGGATTTCCTATGTTGATGGGAAGGGTTAAAAATGGTAATTTCAAGTATATCTTGGAGAAAATTAACTCAAGGTTGGCAGGATGGAAAATGAAGCTGTTGAATAGGGCAGGGAGGGTGACTTTAGCCAAATCAGTCCTCACTTCTATGCCTCTCTATACAATGCAGAACCTGTGGATCCCTGACCCTGTGTTTGGATAGATCAATTCCAGCGAGCAATTCATTTTTTTGATGGATTTCAATTACTTTGCAATTAAATTAGTTGTTTGGATAAAAAATTAGAAAGAAATTGAAATTGCGGAATTTTTACAAGGAAAGTTAGTTAACTAAAAGTGCGGAATTTGTAATTCTACTAAAATTTAAAGAATTTCAAATTCTTTTTTCTCGCGACTCGCTATCGATGCACACGTTCGACTCGCTCTTTTGACTTTGACCCTCGCTCTCGCTCTCGCATTCGAACGATCGTGACCCTCACTCTGCTCATTCTCTCTCGATCCAAAGCACATACTCTCTCGCGGTGATACAAGGTTTGGTCTCTCATCTATGATATAGTTTTATTTTGATTTCATTTTTTGATTTCATAGAGTTTCGTTTTCATAAATCTAGGTTTCTGTTTTTTACTGTGTTTGATTTCGTTGTCTTCGTACATGCAATTCATTCTTGTGTTTGAGACTGTGAGGTTGAAAGTGCCTTTTTTTTTTTTCTAAATACTGTTTTGGAGTGTGAAAAAAAAAAATCACCCTATAGTTTTTGCATCTCATTATGGAATACAGTAATTCCTATTTTGTGAAAAAGTTACTCAAGTTAGACGATGACAATGAATCATCGTGTATAGTACTGCAGGTTCTTGTACATATTATGTAGTGGAAATCAAGTTTTTGCTGCTATTCTCTATATTTTTTCAAGCAGTTTCATGAACTTGGAATCACATTTAAAGGGTGCCTTAGACCCTTTTTGCTTCTTGGTTTTGAAGTGGAAATGCACCAATGCACCAAGGCAGCATTTAATCCTTTATTGAGCACCTAAACCAGCCAAATGATGATGTAAAGTGTAGATTCTGCATAATTATGCAGAATTATTACAAGTTGCTGCATAAATAAGCCCATTGGAAGCCATTATTGATCAATTTAGGTGCTTTGAGTGTATGAATTGTTACCAACCTGTTAGTTGATGCTTAGGTGTAGAGACAAATAGAACTTAGACATGCTAGAGATGACTTGAATGTTCTACTTTACAGTATTTTTGTTTTTCTGTTTAGTTAGAAGAACTTAGACATATCACTATAATAATGTGTAATTGAAAATAGATTTGGATTTTAATTATTACAAATTAAACTGTTTACCTGTTAGCATTTTGTGAGTTGGGTATGTGAGATTTTGGAATTTTGGTTAGGCTAGAAGTGGATCCGATTGAATCTCAAGGAAGCATTTTCTTTTGGGTGACTGATAGAAAAATATATGATGAAGTATAGTTACTTACACATGCACTTGTTAAAAGGGTTACAAGAAAATTTAATGATTGAATCACCATTGAGATCTTGTGTTTAGGCTCAGTAGTTTACTGATTTAGAGTTTGTTCAATCATACTCTGCCCCAAGAAAAGAATTTACCTTTTGATTTTGGAGTCATATGACTCATTATGTTGATCATATTAATAATAATACACCATTCACCTATGCCTTGATTGAATCTCTTAGATACTAACCACTTCAGTTTCTTCCTAAGTTTTGTGTGTTTAGTATTCTTTGCCTCCTACTTTTGTTATTTTGCATCATTTTTAGAAATATGCTTGTACCATCAATTCTAAGTCTTCCTTAATCCCAATTATTGACTCTTAAGTGCAAAACAAGTCATCCTTTATACATATTCTATTACTACTTCCAGTTCCAGAGACTTTGGCATAAATCTGATCTCTCTTTTTATTTGAACAAAATAAGAATACATGTCTACTTTGGTGAGTGTCATTTCCCCTCTATGCTTAGTTTGTCTATGCTTCTAAAGAAAAGCAAAGCATGTCTACTTTTCTGTTTCTATTGCCTGTCACTGTGATCAAGTGTTAAGAGATATTTCTTTTTTTTTTTTTAGCTATGATCAAATATGGTAATGAAGTATAAAAAATGCTAGTTTTTTGGTTTGTTACATTGAACTTAAAATTTCCTATCATACAACGATTGTAATTTGAAATTGCACAAGTTAGAAATCAATGAAAATTATGAAATTACATTCCTGTTATCCATTGTTTTAAGATCATAATTTAGTAAGTTCCTTGTAATATACTATTGACACTTTATAGTGTAAGTTTTTTATTTAGTATTATTTTCCTTTGATTAATGTACTGTTTGTGTTCTACAGATTTCTTTCTATGTTCCATTTATGTTTCTTTTTGTTCTATGGATATAAATATTTATTATAAATAATATTGATCAATCCTTATACTACTGCCCAGGACCATACAGAGAATGAAGACCATCCAGTCCAGTACGAAACTGCTAGGCCAAAGATTATTCGGACCTACTCTGAGGCATAAGTCACTGGGACAATTGGAATAGAATGTGTTGCCCTCTCATCATTATCTACTTGTGCTTGTAAATATTGAATAGTTAGAAATCATATGCTTTGCTAAAATTTTAAGTTGTTATCTGTATGTACTTATTTTACTTTTTTTTTCATGATTTTATTTACTGTATTTGTTTTCTCATGATTTGATTTGTATCATGAATATTTTGTTAATTTATAAATGAAGGTTCTTATATGGTGGTGCTTGTAAATTCTCTATTAAATATTTGTATTTTTGAATTATTAAATATTTAAAATTATTTCAAATTATTAATATGTCTAATATCAAAATTATTTTTGAATTATGAAATATTTAAAAATTAGTTAATATTTATTTTTGATCAAGTTCAATATTGAAAATTTAATTTTTAAATAAATATTTAAACGTGAAATTTTACATATAGTGGAAATTGAATTACTCTATCCAAACAAGTAAATTAAAATACAAGGAATTTGAAATGCTTTATCCAAACAAATTATTTGAAAAATGAAGGGAATTCAAATGCAAGTAATTCAAATATCATGTATTTGAATTTCCTTGAATTGCTAGAATTCTCCATCCAAACACAAGGTGAGGGAATTTGTGACAAAATTGATACTGTTGTTCGTCAATTTATTTGGGGTAGTAACCACTGCCATTGGGTCAAATGGGAGACACCATAACTCTCCCTAAAGCTAGGGGTGGTCTAGGAATTCGTCCTGCCAGAAGCATAAATATTTCCCTGCTTGGGAAACATATTTGGGACTTGATGCATGAGAAACAAAAGCTATGGGTTCAAATGATATCTACCAAATATTTAAATGACAAATCCATGTTCCAGGCGTCTCTGATCCAGGGAGCCTCCTATATTTGGAATTCAATAGCTAAAGCCATGAACCATCTCAAGCTTGGTTTTCAATTTCGGATTGGCAAAGGAGATATATCAATCTGGTATGACAAATGGCTCAAAGAGGATATTTCTTTGTCATTTGGTGCCTCACGTGAATATACAAGATATCCACTTGCAACTGCGTGATATTTACCATCAAGGAACTTGGCAGTGGCACAAACTGGCTACTGTAATCCCTACAGAGGTCAAAAATGAACTGCAGAATCATATCCTCAACGAGAGTATGAATGATGTTGTTATCTGGGGACATTCAGGGGACGGTGTTTACTCATCGCAATCTACCTTCAAGTGGTTAATTGCCGAGAGTCCATCGCCTACCCCACAAAATGTTAACTGGTCCTGGGTCTGAAACCTCAAACTACCTGAGAATATCCTTCATTTTCTATGGCTTACCCTTCATGGTAACCTTCCTACTAACATGTTTCGAGTTTATAGACACGCTTGTCTACAAACTCCTTGTGTTGCAGGTGCAGCAGTGGTGAGGAGTCCATCATACATCTTCTACGGGACTGTGTTTTTTCCAGACAAATATGGCAACGACTGAAGTTGGATATAGAGCCTGACTTTTATACAGCTGACATTCACAACTGGTTGATATCCAACATAAACAAGACCAATGGAAAGCTAACTCTTGTGCTGATTGGCTTGCAAAATATGGAGCCAACCATGAAGACTCATCCTTAGCTTGGAGACACTGTCCTCCTCAGTTATCTTTACTTATTCTCTCTGATGCAATGGGAATAATGCACCTTAGGTGCTAATCTTGTGTTTATTATTTCTGATGAATCAAAAAAAAAAAAAATAATATTCAACGAAAACGGTAACACAAAAAAATCACACAACTCATTTGACAGTTTAAGTTGATATAAGTATTAATTAATACTGTTTCGGGTGCACCAAAAACTTGTTTCACCAATTTTAATCAATACTTCTTGGTGCACATAAAAAATTATCAGGTAAAATTGGTGAAACAATTTGAATCCCAGAAACAGGACAAATGGGCATCAAGAGTCCCATAATGAATTTTTGTTTAACAGACTAGGGTGTGTTAACATAAGCATTTATTCAGTCCATTAGAGTGGCCTATTGGTTGGTGGTTTAAGTTGAGTATCAAAGTTCATTGTCACCATTGCATACTAGCATAAGCTCTTATTCAATAAACTTTTTAAAACAAACTTATCTAATAATTTTGATTATAAAACTTATTAAAATAAGTTAAAAAAAACATATGATTAATAAACCATTTTATTCAGATTAAATAAGCTCTTTAAAATTTCTTCCAAATACTTCATTAGTATACTACATTTTTTTTTTGGTACCATTAGTATAATACATTACAGACACTCAAATGGTTATGCCATGCTTTGTAAAGCAACTCTGAACAACGTTTCTTCCTTCACATCAAGTTTGTGCCAAGGCATGATGATATTTATTTGATTTTTTATTACATTAGAGGTGCTGCAAGCACCTGGACACAAGGGATTAGGTAAGCTGATAGAAAATTAAATCCCAAACTTCATCACGTCCTTCTTTTAAAAAGGAAAATATCTCTTTTATAATTAAGACCCTACACTTGCACTATTAATTGAGACCACTACGGGTTAACAATTGATATGGACAAACTAACGAAACAATAAGACACTTTTCTGAGGAAAAAAATTTCAAGTCTACTAACCAATCGAAATTATTAACCAATAACTTGGCAAGCACCCAACAGAATTTTCTGCTCGTAAAGGATAGTTTTCAAAGGTAGGCATTTCAGAAACGTCTTATACTTGGAGTAGAAAGATAAGTTTGCAACAGGTTAACAGTACCGCAACGCATGTTGATTTCATTTCTCTTGTAAAGTAACCTTGTGAAAACGACATAGCAACAACTAAAGGTGAAAATACAATACAGAATAGAGTTGGCATATCATTACATCAAGCGAATATATGCCACAGGGTGAGGATCAAAAAACATCAGATCATTCTTGTATTGAGGACCACATAGGACCACACCATTCAACTGCTCTGCACAATTACTACCTTCTTCAGATTGAAGAGTCATCAAAAAGTAAAATACATCATCTACAATAGCTGGACTGCATATACCAGAGGCCCACCAAAAGGTCCAGACAGGCATGCTCATTTTTCAAGTGACCAGAAGAAACTGTTTATGATCCAGATCAGGCACAAAACGCTCAAAATGCCATTGCTAATCTTCTCTGTTGGTGCCACACAAAATATAAGCTTGTTAACATCGATGATTGAGCATATAAACTTTAACATTTATTTGACATTAGTGAGTACATGAAGCTACTTGACATAAGTAATCTGACCAATATACATCATGAGATTATTGCAGGAAATAAAAATTATTTTACGAAGTTTTACATATGCTCATAATGTTTTAGTAGTTTATCAACTTTTCAGACACAAGCCTGGTGAGCTATGCAAAATCACCCCCTTGCTTCATGTTGTTCTGCAGATCACCACAAGAATAAGCCCTCTAAAGCTGGACACTCAGATTCTTAATCTCAACAGCATTAATTTATGTTTCCAATAAAAATAAAAACCTCGTGTTTTACCATTATCATGATATTATCAGGTAAGTGTTCCCATATCAATTGATAGTAAAAACAAAAAGGGAGCAGAGAGATGATGCTGAAAGAGAAGTACCATTGTACCAAGTTTAAACCTGCCCTAGTGCACATCTACTACTAAAGAATAAAGAGATCTCTTTCACACAGGAAAGCAAGTTGCCAAAAAAAGTCTTCAAATAGAAGGGCAGTAACTTAAGTTTTATCAAGAATTTGGGATATAATTACTCAAATCTGCAAGACAATTCACCACCAAACACCCATGAAGCATGAACATGGACAGCATACAGATACGTGCATTGTCTAAAATCATCTAAGTGTTAAATATCATAATTAATATTTTCATATCCAAAGATTACTGCTTGGAGATGTCAAAGTTTGTATTGAGTAACGAGTTTTAGAGTACAAATGATGACATGACATATGTCCAAGATGGCAAGGGTTCTTTTCTTGAAGTGTCAGTCTTTTATATAGATCAATGTGACCTAGAACTTGAATTGTTTAAAAACATTAAGTTTACACACTAATAATAAGTTTACACTAATAAATTTCTGGAAATTGCATACTACAGAAGTTGAAATCTGAAGTATATATTTTCTTAAAAGTTTTGGAGGTGTAGCAGAAATGTCCTGCTATGTAGCAGTGGAACTTATTCAACTTGGTTAATGCAGTTTTGCATGTGAAAACTGGAAAACATAAGAGCTACTCTCAAGGGACAAGGCCTACTACAGCAAAACTAATATGAATAGAGAGATAAACCACTTGCACAATATAACTGGTCTGCTCTATTTTTCTTTGGTGGATGATTTACTTATTTATTCAAGAAGATTGCTCAAAAATGAAACTTCTACAACTAAAACACAATTTAAAAACAAGACTTGCCTGAACGAAAAAAGAAGGGATCACCAGAGTTGATAAAGGTAGCTATTCTGAGGCAGCAGATCTCAAAATTTTGAGTTTCAACTTCCTATTACGATTTTCCTGTTCAAAGTTGATAAGAGAAAAATCAAGCATGAGTTAGCAACTGCATAAAGTTCTATAATTTTCTATCAGGCAGAAAGGCACACAAAAAAAATCCAAATCACTATTTTTCAATCCTCACAGTTAAAGAAAGCAACCAAACTAATCCCTAGTCTAAAACCCTTCATAGAGATGATGCTTGAATGTAAATAGTGATTGACCTTTGCATGTCAAATTTGCAAATATATAATGGACATAAAAGAAACAAACAAAGATAAACACGTGGAATGATAACAGCAACAAAGTAAGATGTCTAGAAATAAAGAAATATAAATAAAGGAAACAAAAAATGCAAGGAATTAAATAAATAAATAGCATTACCAGGAATGTAAAGCACATGACATGTAAGAAATAACTTGCATTAGAGTCTTAGACATGAAAGTAAATAGCAGGAAATATAAAAGGGATAGCAGGGCTCAAATATAACCTTAATCTCTGTTATTTGGTGTAGAAATTTAGGTGCTCCTCAAAACAACCTCAAGTTAACATCCTAACTGCTATTTATAGACCTAACAAATAACAGCCTAGAGTCCTCACAACTGATTACAAGTTTGAAATAAACCGCAGAGCCACAACACTCTGATGCCTTCCCCTTAATCCAAAGTTTCTGGTAACTGCAAGCCATTTCTTGTAACTGCCTAGACATTCAAAGCTTTGGGTGTAAGTATCAAGTGTTCGTATTCACATCATTACTATTCCACCAATGCTTCTGCCAGTCTTACTAATCTCTTATCAACAAAATTGTCATTCATCAGCAAATTTACTTGCCCCAACAGTCCAACACACTGCAAAACCCATAAACCTATATTCTAAAATTACTCACAAAAATGGTTCTACTAGACTCCAAAACTACAAAAAAAAACTCTACTAACATTTAAAATTGTATATGGCATTGATTGACACATACACAACATCTTGGTTCCCATCACTGCATCAGGCCATGACTGCAAACAGCATCAGCTGCAATTGGCCCACGTCAACCCCAAATTTAAAACCTCAAGAACTCAAAAAAAAAAAAAAACACTAGTTGACAACAACACATTCCGAAACAAAACCAATAGTACTTCGAGTCAATTTCCATTCCCATTCCCCACATTTTAACAACCACTACATTCTGATATTGATCATTGTGTTATCTACCAAATAATCATTCAACATTAACAGCAACTACATTCTGATCATGATCATGATGTTATATATAATATATAATATAAATAGAATAAATGGTCTATGCGTTGACATTGTAAAGTTACACTGTTATCCAATTACAAACTGTTATGTGGGGTAAATTTGTTGACTTTTACAATAATGATTTCTAATTGGTTGACACTGTAAATTTTACAATGACGATACAGAGAAATTAAACTCATGTACTGTCAACCAATCAGAAGTCACCATTGGTCTGACTTTTAACTTTTAAAGTAATTAATGTAAAAATCAACAAACTTACCATAGATAGCAATTAGTGACCTAATGAAAGTATAAGAACAATTGTTCAACACTAATATCAACAAAATACTGCTAATAATAATAACACTAATGTCACCTGATCGAGAACCATAGCAGAACTCTTGTCCACCAAGCCAGTCAAGTTCTCAATTTTCAGCAGCATTTTCTGATACAACTCCTCCAAACCCTCGGTGTAGCTCCTAGCCTCGGACCCCATCATTCTGCTGAGCTTCCCAACCTCGAACCCCTCCGCACACCCGTCGAGCTCCCTCTGGTCCTTGGCGGCCTGCTTCATCCTTCCCAGCCTCTCGAGGACGGAGTCGTCGTCGTCGATCATCGGGGAGCCGCGGGCCCCGCAGTCGAGCGGCGGGAGCCTGGAAATGGGGCTGAAGGCGCCGTAGTGGCCGCGGAAGGCGGGGCCAATGTTGACGACGTCGAGGGAGCGGGGCTCGAAGGAGAGGGCGGCGGGGCGGAACTGGAAGGCGCGGTACTCGTGCGTGTGCACGTGGGAGTGGTGGTGGTGGTGGTCGGAGGAGGAGGAGGAGGGGGAGGCGAGGAGGAGGAAGACGCAGGGAGGGAAAAGAGAGGGTTCGGAGGTGTCTGAGTTTGGGTTTTGGATTTGGGAGGAGAATTGGGAGAGGGATGAGAGGGAGTTGGTGACGGAGAATTCGCGCATGGAAGGGCGGAGGGCGGAGCGGCGGCGGGCGGAGAACCAGCCGAGGAGGGAGGAGGAGGAGGAGTTGTGGTTGGGGAGGGCGGAGGGGAGGACGGTGCCGGAGGAGTCGTGGAAGGAGGGGGAGGTGAGGAAGCCGGTGACGGTGGCGAGGAGGGTGGGGGTGGTGGTGGCGGCGGCGGCGGAGGAAGAGGTGTCATCGGAGAGGGTGAGGGGGAGGTGGGTGACGTGGCCGAAGAGGAGGCCTTCGATGGAGGAGGGGGAGGTAGAGAAGCGCTGGATGAGGGAGGCCAGTGTGGGGCCGGAAATCGCGATCTTCTGCAACTGGGGATCGTCCATGGCGCCGCGCAGAAAGAGAGTCAGAGAGAGAGAGATTGTTGCGAATTTGGGATCTTCTGAGCAACAGAGCGTTTGTTGAGTCTGTTTTACTTTACGAGTACAGACTCTTGAAATGGAACGAAGACACACTGGACATACAGTGGAATGCAATGAGAGAAAATTAAAATGAAATTTTTGAATTAAAATAAAATGTAAAAATGTGAATTTTATTTTTTTTATTATTTATTTTTATTTCTCTTTCATTTCAAACAAATGGAATATAAACACACAATTTTTTTCTATCAATTTAGATTTATTGAAAAATCATAAAATAATTTGGTAGATATCACATTTTTGTTTAGAGAAAGAAACTTTCAGAGATTTGTTTCACAAAATAACGTTGTATTTTCAGTATCATATTATTAGGATTCCTAAACTATGATACATAGAAATATTATTCCGAAACATATCTAAAAATGTATTTTGTTACATTTTAATATTCTTAGGATTATTTTTTTAATTTAAAATAATTTAAATTAAAAAAATGGAAGTTGTATAAATATTAGAGAATAATTTTCTATATTTCTATGGAAATATTAAATTTTCATCCCTCTTCATAAAAATAAAAGTAGAGGAAAATATAGTAAAAATTAAAGTTATAATATTCCCATAAATCAACCGTATTTGAAAATAATTTTTCAAAACTTATAATAAATATAGAAATGTTACGTTTCTATATTTACATTTTTAGAAATAAACTTTTAATCCGTGACATAATCGTACTTTTATATCATTTTATTAAGAATAAAAGTCTCAATACAACTCGCGGAATCAAATGAAATACATGGTCACAAAAATGAATTATCATTACTATGGTAGATACTGTATCAACTGAATAAGAAATCTATGGCATTATGTGCCAAAAAATATATATTCTTTAGCATTTCTACTGCATCAAAAATTTATTCAGCAAAGGATTACGTGTTAATTCAAGATTTTTAACCTGGAATGTCTTGAAATAATTATGTCAAGATTTTAAATAGTCTTTACACTTGATTTTAGTTAAAATCTCATTTCTCCAATTTGTCAATTAAAAGAAAATATTGCTCTAGATATGAAATTGGATACTCTCTCAAAGAGATCGAATTAAACTACTACTTTACAACATATTCATGTTATGTTGTCTCAAATGTAAGCCCGCATCATTGAATGTCAAGAAACAAAAGGCCCAATGAGTAATGATGATGCTCTAGTAAACAAAGTGAAAAATGCTTCAATTAAATTAATAATATTAGAGTATCTTTATCGAGGTTATGTCTCCTCTTGCTTACCATTGACTTTTAAAACATACAAGCTACGTGTAAGTATTGTGTCTTCTACAAGGTGCATTCCTTAAGAAAATGAAACTCAAATTGTTTTTATTCTATTTTGTAGTATTATAACTTCAACTCTTTCTCAATCCCTTTTTCATCATTGTGAATGAGAAAAAAGTGGGTCGAAATTGGATACTAACATGTGAGTTATTGACTATTAAATTTATTTAATTGTTTTTAAAACCTATGATATTATATAATTTATTAACGATTGTTAGTGTAGTTAAATGAACAAAATTAACAAACATTATATTTACACCAATTTGTTATACTCATATTAGACTATTAGAGCATCTTTATGGGTGTTCTTATCTTGTATTGTGACCTCAAGGTGCACTCCTTACTTAAAGAAAATGAAACTCAATATTTTATTCTATTTTATAGTGAAAGAGAGAAGCAATGGTACCAACGATAATAATGGTCTTAGTGCTTTACATATCTCTTTTAAGAAAAAAGGAAAAAGGAAAGTAATTAAATCCATCTCTCTTTCTTTTTCGTATTTATTTGTCATTTTGTTGAAAGCAGGTACAAGATGAAAATGTATGAAATGAGACGTAGCTATAGTCAAAGTGTTGTAAAATTTAACTTCTTAATATCCTTTTGATGAATATAAGCTCGAGGGAAAAACACAGTAATATCATTGAATCAAGTAAAAACTGAAGCATCATCAGATGAAGAACTTGTTTAACAGATATTGAAAACATACATTATTTCTCCCAAGTTAAAAAGAATACATAGTGTAAATAATTCCTCCCTCGTGTATACATAAACTCAATGAACAAATAAATAAAGAATAAAACATATATATCCTTTCTCCAGTAATTCAAGTAAATAAAATAATCTCCTTCCTGAACACACACACACTCTCAAAAATCAACCCTTTACTCAGTTGCTTGGACCTTACTAGCTCCATCATCCCCTGCAGCCAACTCTGGTTTGATCTCCTCCAATTGCTGTAGAACTTGCTGAACTTCAGGCCTAGCAGCAGGACATGGATCCACACAATGCAGTGCCAACTTCAATGTGTTAAGCATTTCATCCCCTATGGCTGGTGCATCCATCATGAGCTCCAAATCAAACACTTCATTAGTCCACTCTTCCTTCACTATGGATGCCACCCATTGGGGCAAGTCCATGCCATTGGTTGGCTCCCCGGGCAGTTTACCGGTCAAGAGCTCCAACATGATGACACCAAGGCTGTACACATCAGTCTTTGTGTTAGGCTTCTTGGTCTTTGAAAGCTCCGGTGCATTGTAGCCGAGACTTCCTGCGGTGGCAATGATGTTGGTGTTGGTAGAAGTTGTCATCAGCCTTGAGAGGCCAAATCTGTTATGTGGGCTTCTGTTTGTTCATCCAATAGTATGTTGCTAGATGTAAGGTTCCCATGTACGATGTTCTCTTGGCTGTGGAGGTAGCTCAAGCCGCGAGTGACTCCAATGGCTATCTTCATCCCAATAACAATTTCAGGCCCACGAGCTGCGTATATTAGTTATATCACATATCAGAATCAGAAACAATGACACAGCACATTCTAATAGCAGTTTAGTACTTACCTTGAAGGAATTATTTGTGTATTATATGTATCACATAAGAGTATCATAAGCAATGGCACAAGAGATTAAATCTTAACTCACAAGATACTCTCTCTAATTACAGTTTAGTACTTACCATGAAAGAATGATGCTATATATTAGATATAGCATGTATTAGATATATCACACACATATCAGCTATCAGAAGCAATGAAACAACACATTCTACTAATTCATGTTTAGTATTTATCATCATGAAGGAATGATGCATATACCAGATATATCACATATCAGTATCAGAACCAATGGCACAATAAATTAAAGGATTGAATCTTAACTCATAAGATAGTTTAGTACTTACCATAAAAGAATGATGCTATATATTAGATATAGCATCAATTAGATATATCACATATCAGTATCAGAACCCATGAAACAACACATTCTAATTACTGTTTAGGACTTACCATGAAGGAATGATGCATATAAATTAGATATATCACATATCAGTATCAGAAGCAATGGCAGAATAAATTAAAAGATTAAATCTCAATAAACTCATAAGATACTCTAATTACTATTCACATATCAGTATCAGAAGCAATGGCAGAATAAATTAAAAGATTAAATCTCAATAAACTCATAAGATACTCTAATCACCATTCACATATCAGTATCAGAAGCAATGGCAGAATAAATTAAAAGATTAAATCTCAATAAACTCATAAGATACTCTAATTACCATTTAGTACTTACCTTGAAGGAATGATGCTAGGCTTCCTTTGGTCATGTAATCAAAGACAAGAAGCTTCTCTCCTTTTGGTCCTAAATAGTAGGCTCTAAGTGCTAGGAGATTTGGGTGTCTGATTTTGCCCAGTGCAGGAACCTCAGTTTCAAACTCCTTCTGCCCTTTAGTAGTCTTTTCCCTCAACCTCTTCACGGCAACTTGGTTACCATCTTCCAGTGTTGCTTTGTAAGCCGTTCCATACGCACTTTTTCCCATTATCTCCACAGTAGCACACAGAAGATCATCAGCAGTAAACACAAAAGGCCCACCAAAGTGAACTAGTTTGCCACCAGCTTCACCTCCTAATTCAACTTCACCACCAGCTGAGGCACCTTTCTCAACACTCCTGGCAGATGCTGCAGCCTTAGCAGTCTTGCCACTCTTTGTTCACTTGGAATAGGCCCTACAATCTGGCTATGACTCAAAGAAACATTTTCAAGTAAAGCAAGCTTGCCTAGAGAAACTGGGATGGTTCCAGAAATGAGATTGTGATCAAGGGTCAAAACTTGAAGCTGGGGAGCTTTCTTCTTTCCAGTTCCACCCCAAGAATCTGGGATAGAACCAGAGAGGTTGTTGTGTTGAAGTGCAAGAATGGTAAGAGAAGGAGACATAGTGAAACTACTAGGAATGGATCCAGAAAGTGAGTTGAAGCTCAAATTGATCCTAAATATCCTAGTGGATCTTGCTAAACTGGAAGGGATTTTACCACTGAGGGCATGAACAAGCATTTATGCAAACACCTAAAAGTTAAAACCAATGCAACCATGGGGGCCACAAATCTAACCAAAGTAATGAACTGATAAAAACATCACTTGAACTGAAAGGGAGCAAATAAACCTTGTAAACATCATGTTTAACTTAAAAGCAATAAACTATATGATAAATCTAACACTGATTGTGCAGCTTCAAATAAAGGCAGAAACACCTTTCATTGATTCTACTTCACAACAGATGTGATGGGATCCAAGCAACACTAGAGTACTGAGGAATTTCCGTAGGATTTTAAAAAAATGCTCGAGATATGTCAATAAAAAATAAAGAAACAATCACCAGAGCCACCACAATCGTACAATATAATTCTGGAAACTACAGATCATGAGGTTTTTGAGAAAATATATTATAAAAACTGAAAATTATGATTTCCTAGAACCACAGAAATCGAACAATATAATTCGAAAAACCAAACAAGTCACATTATGCAACACTACTAGTGCAGCCTCACGCAAAAGCAGAAATTACAAGAATAAACCTCAAATTGATTCTATTTTACACCAGATATGATGAAATCTACGCAACATTGGAGTACTACAATGAATTACCATAGGATCAAACACAAATAACCCGCACAAGATAATACATTGTGAAAATAACGAAAAAATAATCACCAGAGCCACCGAAATCGTACAATATAATTCTGGAATGTGGAAACTATAGACAATGCGGTTGTTGAGTATGCACTTATGGTTAATGACAAATTTGGAGAACAAAATTAAACAAACCAGAGAATAAAATTGATAGATCTTAATGGATCTGCAAATCCTGTATATAACAAAATCAAAACAACCGAAGATCCATACAAATGTAATCAAAATTCTTATTCATCCTATGTATAATAAAATTTGTTTAGACAGACAAAGAAATTTAAACCGAAAATAAAAGAGAAACTACATTTCCAGATTCATTTTGCTTTAAGGCGCCAAAACTCATCAGATCGGAAGAAAGAGCACCGGATCTGAGGATTTTTCACTTAAACGCGTGCGGCGACGGTGGGAACAGCGGCGGCGGCGGCGGCGGCGGGGCCGCGGAGGAAGGAGAGGAATCCGGTGGCCTGAGAGCCGTCCTGGTCGTCAAGAAACAGATCTTCGGGTTGGCGGAACGCACCGTGGAGGCAAACGACGGCAACGCCGAGCATGAGAGCGGAGACGAGGACGGAGCCGACGCTGGTGAGGAAAACGACGAAGACGGTGAATGCGGAGAGGAGCGCTAGGGTTTCGAAGTCTGAGAAAGTTCGGCCGAGAATGACGAGTGGTTGGTCCGAGGGACGGAAGAGGTAGAGGAAGGTCCAGGAGGCGAGGAGGCCGACGAGGAGGATGAGGGAGAAAGGATTTGTGAGGAGTGAAACGGCGAGGATCACCGAAACGACAGCGTAGTAGTTGACGCGGAAGTAGGAGAAGTTTTTGCGGACGCGGAGAGTGGCATCGGAAAAGGACTCGGGCTTGGAGAACGCGGAGCGGTCCGCGAGCTCCGACCAGGGGCGGCGCTGGTCGAGGCCGTGGCGGAGGGAGGCGGAGATGTTGTTGATGAAGGCGCGGAAGGCGGGGTTGTTCGCCGGAGCCTCGATGGCGGTGCCGCCTGCGGCCGCGGTTTGGGGGTTGGAGATGGGGACGACGGGAGGGGCGGAGGAGGACATGGTTTTAGAGAAAGAAAATGCGATGAATTTGTGGTTTTAGAGAGAGAAAGAGAGGGGATTCGAAGTTTTAGAGAGAGAAGGAACGTGAGAAGACTTTGGAGGGGAGAGACTATATTTAAAGATTTGTTGCTTAGTGGTGAAGGTTGTGATGCACCACCGACGACGGAAAAACGCGGTGCCGTTTGCGCTCTTTCGTTGGTAAGTGACATGTCGTTTGCGTTACATCAACGCGTTTGTAAAAGGGGATATAAAAAGGAACATAATATGATTCCACTCGTTGGTAGTTTCTTCAACATATGTTTGGGATGTAAGAGTGAGAATTAGTGGAAGATAAAAAAAATTAGGTCTAAGTGTGATAAATTATTAGGTTAATTATTTATATCAAAATAGTTTAGATGAATTGAGTATTAAGAATTTATTATAATTAGGATATGTCTTAAGGCTCAAAAAAATGTTTATAGAGATACTTATAAATTGTTTATCAACAAAGTCTTGACATGGGTTAATTAAGTTTTTATTTTAATAAAATTTCAATCTATCTATCTATATATTATCTATCTATCTATCTATCTATCTATAAAACATAATTGTTAACTAGGATCAGTTGTCCACGTGTTCTTGTGACATTTTATCTAATATATTGACTGATTAATTGATTGATATTTCATTCTTAATGTTAGTATCATTAATCAATTAATTAATTATTAATTAGCAAAATCACAATCTTAATATTTATAAGATATTTAATATATTTATAATTTTTTTATTATTATGTTTTCTCCTTTGTTTTTCTTCATTTTTTTTATTCTTATTTCTCTTTTTTTAATAATAATAATAATAATAATTAATTTTCTTATTATTTTCATTTTCTTTTTGTTATATAGTTTTATTTGTCTATATATAGAAAAAAATTTACTTCAAGAAAGTAACATTGTGAAATTTAAATTTATAGTTGTATAATAATTTTTTTAAATGAGTTATATTATAAAATAAACCCATCTAATTATCTTTTATTATTTTTATATGAATAAGTTCCTTATTGTGAAAATTTGAATTAGTTTTATATCTTTTTTAAGTAATATAACAAATTAACAACATTGTCAACATATAATTAATTTTCTTATTATTTTCATCTTCTTTTTGTTATATAGTTTTATTTGTCTATATATAGAAAAAAATTTACTTCAAGAAAGTGACATTGTGAAATTTAAATTATAGTTGTATAATATTTTTTTTTAAAATGAGTTGTATTATAAAATAAACCCATCTAATTATCTTTTATTATTTTTATTAATGAATAAGTTCCTTATTGTGAAAATTTGAATTAGTTTTAGATCTTTGTTAAGTAATATAACAAATTAACAACATTGTCAACATATTTTATACATACAAAAAATTCACCATCTCCTCAATAAACTCGTGCATCGCACGGTACTATCTAGTTTTGTTATAAAATTAGTTTAATAGACATACTATTTTACTGAAGTTTAATTGTAAAATAAGTTTATACTAGCAAAATTAATTATATTATAAAATTCATGTAAACAATGAAGTAATAAAATATGGCTACGGTGTTTTTTTTTTTTTTTACATTTTTTATGTATGTTTGGTGGCTTTCCACGCCAAACTGAACATACTATCAATAGGAACAATTGGTTGATAGATGGATGAGAGATCTACTACGTTTTAGAAAGCGTTTCCAAGGAAGAGGAGGATTTTCTCAAATGTAGCGCAAAGAAGGTTAAGACTGGTGTTGGTGGTGAGATAGGCAATGAGACCATAGTTGAAGGGGAGGATATGGTTGGAAAGGATGTTCTATCCCCAAAGTCATACAAAGATTCGTTGCTAAAGATGGATGGTGTTGTGATGGAGATATGACTTCATAAAATATTTGGAATTGTTGGAGAATAAAGGGTATTATGAGAATGAAAATGCAAATTTGGGTTCGGATATGGATGTGGACCCTTGTCCTACCATTCTAGATTTTAATGAAGAATTTATGGAATGGTGTGTGTCATAGAAGAATACGTTCTTAGTTAATGTCTTGTGCAAGCAAGTGAGCTTCAAGACGATTAAGGCCGAGACTCATGTGAGTGGGCAAAGGCGAGGTCTGTTCATATTATAGATATGTTTTAAAATCACTATACAGTTTAGCTCTCAGTGGAAGATGACTATAGACGCACCTTATTTAAGGGTCCATGGATAAGTTGACCATTTTATAGTTGTTCAAAGGTGGAGACCTTTTTTCATTGTATTTGACAAGACAGCTAAGTAGATTATGGTTTCTGTGCATATTTTGGGATTAGTCGTAGAGCTCTATAATGATTGTTTTCTATGGAGGGTAGGTTCGAAAATAAATAACATACTTAAAATTGATAAAGTGACAATCCATTCAAAGAGGCAAATTGTTAGAATCTATGTTAAGATTAACATAGTCAAGAAGCTTGGATCATAAATTCAAGTGTTATGTGTCATTCTCTAGCTAGAATATAAAGGCCTTTACTCAATTTGTTTTTCTTGTGGCAAATACAGACATAAGCAATCCCAATGTTTAAAAGTACCAATGATGGAGGTTCAGATGAATAATCATTCTCAACAAGATCCAGCCATGATGCATATGGAAATGGACAAGGTAACCAACCATGGAAGTGATGTTAGCATTGAGCTCTCAACGGAGATGATAACCAATGCAGGGGACAAGCTTGTTTTGGAATTACTAATGGTTGCAAATCAAATCACGAGAATCTTACCAAATCACCACCCCCTAGTGACTATAGGTCATGGATGCTAGTTAAGAGTATCAAATAGAGATCAAATAAGGCTGTTATTTTGGAATTACTAACGGTTGCAAATCAAATCACAAGAATCTTACCAAATCATCACCCTCTGGTGACTATAGGTCATGGATGCTAGTTAAGAGTATCAAATAGAGATCAAATAAGGCTGTTATTTTGCCTAAGAATCCAAAAGTTAATGTATGAGATTAATAGTCAAAATCTAGGGAAAATAGAAAAAAAAATGGGAGTAAAAGGATAGATTATAGTCGAAACACACTTTAATTACCTAGATGGAGAAGGGGAGGAATTAAAATGGGTTTACATGAAGTAAAAGACTCAACTGGTGATATTAATGCCTTTAAACATCAAAATAAGCCACAAGATACACGTGGGAATAGGTCCAATAAGGATAGAAGTATGTGTGGGTAAGGAGAATTGAGTGCAATCCAAGAAAGGTCTTGCGCAAATACTGTGGGAAGATGTTCATAAGAGAGGTTTATTGTTTAAAGCATCATTTGGCAGGAACAATAAAAGATGTTGTAGCTTGCAGAGTTATCCCTGAAGATGTTCAGAAAGAAATGTTGGCCATTGTTGCATCACTGCAACAAAACTTCCTAAAAAAATCAAGTGACATTAACGGATTAGGTAGTTTTGTAGCTCCATCTCCATTATAAGAGACAAGTAGTGGTGCCAGTATTGGTAATCGAAATCTTTTTAAGAGAAAGTCCATTCAAATTTTAGTCGACAAGATATTGAAGAAGAATGTGAATGAGGAAGCATACCGAGATATTGCTTTTATATTTCTATACTAATGCTATCCTTTTTAATGTGGCCAACAGTGCAGTGTTTAAGAAGATTCTTGATTTAGTTTCCCGACATAGTTCAGGATTTGACCCTCCATCGTAACATGATATTAGAGTGAAATACTCAAATTAACAAAAATAAAATTAAACAACCAAGTTCCGTTACAAGTTTAGAGATGTTCTTCGTTTCTAATGTCCAAAGCCATATTTAAAGAAAACTATTCAAATTTAATTTGAAGATACTATGGTTTCATTTGTTTCACCTCTCTCATTGCGAATACATTTTTCGAAAGTTGCTTATCCCTTTGGCTACATCTACATTGCGTATGTTTATTTTTGAAACACATTTAGACTTCATAGTAAGTGTCAAAGTAGTTGATAATAAGAGAAAAGGAGAAGAGAAAGAAAGAAAATTTTTATTGAGTGTAAAAAGAAATGTAAAATAAATCAGTGAAAAAAATCAGCTCTTTGTTCTTTTGACTTCATTAAACTTGAACTCTTTCTTAATTCGCTTTTCACCGTTGTGAACAAAGAGTGGGTCGAAATTGGATACTATAGCATGTGAGTTATTGACTCTTAAATCTATTTAATTGTTTTAAAAACCTATGATACTATATGATTTATTGTTAATGCTGTTAAATGAATAAAATTAATAATATTAGAGTATCTTTATTGAGGTTCTGTCTCCTCTTGCTTACCATAGACTTTTAAAAAGTACAAGCTACGTGTAAGTATTGTGTCTTCTACAAGGTGCATTCCTTGAGAAAATGAGACACAAATGTTTTTATTCTATTTTGTAGTGAAATAGAGATGTAACGGTACTAACAGTAATAGTATTATAACTTCAACTCTTTCTCAATCCCTTTTTCATCATTGTGAATGAGAAAAAAGTGGGTCGAAATTAGATCCTAACATGTGAGTTATTGGCTCTTAAATTTATTTAATTGTTTTTAAAACATATGATATTATATGATTTGTTGACGATTATTAGTGTAGTTAAATGAACAAAATTAACAAACATATTATGTTTACACCTATTTGTTATACTCATATTATTAGAGCATCTTTATAGGTGTTCTTATCTTGTATTGTGTCCTCAAGGTGCATTCCTTACTTAAAGAAAATGAAACTCAATATTTTATTCTATTTTATAGTGAAAGAGAGAAGCAATGGTACCAACGATAATAAAGGAAAAAGGAAAGTAATTAAATCCATCTCTCTTTCTTTATCGTATTTATTTGTCATTTTGTTGAAAGCAGGTACAAGATGAAAATGTACGAAATGAGACGTAGCTATAGTCAAAGTGTTGTAAAATTTAACTTCTTAATATCCTTTTGATGAATCAAGTAAACCCTAAAATTTAACTTCTTAATATAAGCTCGAGGGAAAACACAGTAATATCATTGAATCAAGTAAAAACTGAAGCATCATCATTTCATCAGATGAAGAACTTGTTTAACAGGTATTGAAAACATACATTATTTCTCCAAGTTAAAAAGAATACAAAGTTTAAATAAATCCTCACTCGTATATATACATAAACTCAATGAACAATTAAATAAAGAATAAAACATATATATCCTTTCTCCAGTAATTCAAGTATTGAAAACATACATTATTTCTCCAAGTTAAAAAGAATACAAAGTTTAAATAAATCCTCACTCGTATATATACATAAACTCAATGAACAATTAAATAAAGAATAAAACATATATATCCTTTCTCCAGTAATTCAAGTATTGAAAACATACATTATTTCTCCAAGTTAAAAAGAATACAAAGTTTAAATAAATCCTCACTCGTATATATACATAAACTCAATGAACAATTAACTAAAAAATAAAACATATATATCCTTTCTCCAGTAATTCAAGTAAATAAAGTAATCTCCTTCCTGAACACACACACACTCTCTCAAAAATCAACCCTTTACTCAGTTGCTTGGACCTTACTAGCTCCATCATCCCCTGCAGCCAACTCTGGTTTGATCTCCTCCAATTGCTGTAGAACTTGCTGAACTTCAGGCCTAGCAGCAGGAGATGGATCCACACAATGCAGTGCCAACTTCAATGTGTTAAGCAATTCATCCCCTATGGCTGGTGCATCCCTCATGAGCTCCAAATCAAACACTTCATTAGTCCACTCTTCCTTCACTATGGATGCCACCCATTGGGGCAAGTCCATGCCATTGGTTGGCTCCCCGGGCGGTTTACCGGTCAAGAGCTCCAACATAATGACACCAAGGCTGTACACATCAGTCTTTGTGTTAGGCTTCTTGGTCTTTGAAAGCTCCGGTGCGTTGTAGCCGAGACTTCCTGCGGTGGCAATGATGTTGGTGTTGGCAGAAGTTGTCATCAGCCTTGAGAGGCCAAAATCTGTTATGTGGGCTTCTGTTTGTTCATCCAATAGTATGTTGCTAGATGTAAGGTTCCCATGTACGATGTTCTCTTGGCTGTGGAGGTAGCTCAAGCCGTGAGTGACTCCAATCACTATCTTCATCCTTGTTGGCCATTCAATAACAATTTCAGGCCCACGAGCTGCATATGTTAGATATATCACATATCAGAATCAGAAACAATGACACAGCACATTCTAATAACAGTTTAGTAATTACCTTGAAGGAATGATTCGTGTATTAGATGTATCACATAAGAGTATCATAAGCAATGCCTCAAGAGATTAAATCTTAACTCACAAGATACTCTCTCTAATTACAGTTTAGTACTTACCATGAAAGAATGATGCTATATATTAGATATAGCATGTATTAGATATATCACATATCAGTTATCAGAAGCAATGAAACAACACATTCTACTAATTCATGTTTAGTACTTATCATCATGAAGGAATGATGCATATACCAGATATATCACATATCAGTCAGAATCAGTGGCACAATAAATTAAACGATTGTATCTTAACTAATAAAGATAGATTAGTACTTACCATGAAAGAATGATGCTATATATTAGATATAGCATCGATTAGATATATCACATATCAGTATCAGAAGCGATGAAACAACACATTCTAATTATAGGACCTACCATGAAGGAATGATGTAAATAATTAGATATATCACATATCAGCATCAGAAGCAATGGCAGAATAAACTAAAAGATTAAATCTCAATAAACTCGTAAGATACTCTAATTACTATTCACGTATCAGTATCAGAAGCAATAGCGGGGATTAAGTCTCAATAAACTCATAAGATACTCTAATTACTATTTTAGTACTTACCATGAAGGAATGATGCTAGGCTTCCTTTGGTCATGTAATCAAAGACAAGAAGCTTCTCTCCTTTTGGTCCTAAATAGTAGGCTCTAAGTGCTAGGAGATTTGGGTGTCTGATTTTGCCAAGTGCAGCAACCTCAGTTTCAAACTCCTTCTGCCCTTTAGTGGTCTTTTCCCTCAACCTCTTCACAGCAACTTGGTTACCATCTTCCAGTGTTGCTTTGTAAGCCGTTCCATATGCACTTTTTCCCATTATCTCCGCAGTTGCACACAAAAGATCATCAGCGGTAAACACAAAAGGTCCATCAAAGTGAACCAGTTTCCCACCAGCTTCACCTCCTGATTCAACTTCACCACCAGCTGAGGCACCTTTCTCAACACTCCTGGCAGATGCTGCAGCCTTAGCAGTCTTTCCACTCTGTCTGCTTGAAGCAGCTCTTCTCCTGATCAAACAACACAGCAAGAAGCAGCACAGTAGTAACAGAATCAACAGGAGAATACCTGCTACTATCAGGATTATGTCCTTGGTGCTTAGTTTGCGGTGATGTGGCTTGGAAGGAGCCTGTGGTGATTGAGCTGGAAGATTATGAGGAGGGGGTGAAGGGCATGGTTTTGAACTGATGAATCCACATAGCTCAAGATTCCCAACAAAAGAGCTAGCATTGAATCTTTTGGAAAGTAGAGATGGGATAGGACCAGATAGGTTGTTGTAAGAGACATTGAAAGAACTGAGATTTGCAAGTTTGGTTAGGGAATCTGGGATTTCTCCAACTAATTTGTTCTCAGATAAATCAATTTGGCTAATGCTTGAGATGTTCCCAATTGTTGGTGGGATTTGGCCATCAAGCTTATTGTTCTTCAGGTCAAGCACAGAAAGGTTGTGCAACCTGTCCAAAGAATCAGGTATATGGTTTGCAAGTTGGTTGCTCTCTAGATTTAATGAAACAAGAGAAGAGAGGTTAGAAAAGCTAGCAGGAAGGCTGCCATTGATGGCATTGTTTGATAGATCAAGAATTTGAAGCCTGGAAAGTGCACCTAGTTCTCTTGGAATAGGCCCTACAATCTGGTTATGACTCAAAGAAACATTTTCAAGTAATGCTAGCTTGCCTAGAGAAACTGGGATGGTTCCAGAAATAAGATTGTGATCAAGGGTCAAAACTTGAAGCTGGGGAGCTTTCTTCTTTCCAGCTCCACCCCAAGAATCTGGGATAGAACCAGAGAGGTTGTTGTGTTGAAGTGCAAGAATGGTTAGAGAAGGAGACATAGTGAAACTACTAGGAATGGATCCAGAAAGTGAGTTGAAGCTCAAATTGATCCTAAATATCCTAGTGGATCTCGCTAAAGTGGGAGGGATTTTACCACTGAGGGCATTGTTGCTAATATCAAGAGACTGAAGCATTGGACAATTGCCAAGGGAAGGAGGGATAGAACCTGAAAGCTTGTTATTGAAGAGATAAACTCCTCTGAGGTTAGGAAGCAAGCCAAGTGACAAAGGAACTGGACCAGCAAGAGCATTGTCATGGAGACTGAGCTTCCTAAGAGACTGAAGCTGGCCAATTTTCTCTGAGATCCTGCCACCTAACCCTCTCCAAGGAAGCTGAATTGCAATAACCTCACCATCCACACACTTGATTCCTGCCCACCCTCCTGAACAAGCATTTATACCACTGTCATTCCAGCTCCTCAGAACCCCTTTGAGGTCAATCAGCTCATTCTTAATAGCCCTAAGGGCTTGAAAATCAGCTTGAGTCACAACCACCCCATCCCACAAGTGTCCTGAAACAGGCTGAATGGTGGAAGCCAAAGCTTCCAAAAGAAACAGAAAAAAGGCTAAGCAAATGAAATCACTACCACCTTTGTTCCTGTTCCCCCACTTCCTCCTCCTATCACCACCATTTGAAGCAAAAGAGAGGCTAAACTCAAAAGGGTCTGTGTGGAAATCTTTGACATGACAAGTGTTATGTCCCATGAAAGTGGTAAGCAAGTGGGAACTTGGAACAAACAATGGCTAAGCAAAGAAAAGAAAAGTAAGACACAAACAGGTTCCACTTGCACTCTCTCTCTTTTGGTTCGCACTTCTCAGATAGTAGTAGTAGTAGTACAATGAGGAACAATAGAGAGGATCTAAATAATAACACAAGAAAGCTGAGAGCAAAAAGAGAAAGGACCTACTACGGTTCTGAAAAGGGCATGTGTGAGTGAAGAAAGCTGTTGTTGGTGGGGTTTAAGGTTTAAGGTTGGAGTGAGAGAGAGAGATAAATGAAACGGGGTGAGTAGAATGAGTCAAATGTTGCAATTTTCTTAATGATCCCAACGGCTAGTTTTACTTCTTCATAGTCTAAATTATATTATATCATAACTGCTGCAGCATAACGGGTTGGTTGCGTTGGGGACATTAGAACTTGACCGAGCAGAGATGATGGGGGTTTCGTCCTCCAACGGCTACATTGCATTGGATTTGGTTTTGGATGCTTATGTATTCTTAAGGGCCCCATTCCTTTGCCACGTTCTGCTTGCTCAATGTGACTGGTCATCATGAATATTATTATAGTATAAGAAAATTTGCCACGGTCATAGAAGACAAAACGTGGATTACCTAAACTGCCCTTGAATAAGTGTGTGTTTGGGTGGGTAATTGTAAAATTTATTTTTTAAGTTAAATTAATTTTTGCAAAATTGATTTTAGTGTTTGGATTTTTTATTATAAAAACAAGTTACTAGTAAAATTTGTATGAAAGAAAAATTGGTTCAATTAATTATTTAATCTCTATATTTGTATCAACTTTTTGTTTTAATTTTTATACCCAAAAATCTTAGGTTTTAATTCTTGTACTAACAAAAAAAAAATTATGTTTTAGTCTTTATGTCTTTATTTTATAGCAGTTTTACATTGTTAGAGAACTAACAACAGAGACTAAAATATAAAAATGAAATAAAAATTGCTCATATAAAACTAAAACATAAAGTTTTGAAATATAAAGACAAAAACGTTGTCAAAAAAAAATAGAGATAAAAATAATAAAAAAAAATTATACAAGTATAAGAATTAAATGATTAATTAAATCAAATTTTTATTCAACATTATAAATTTCTTTTAACACAAAATCAAATTCTTAACATAAAACTAAAGATATTAACATTTATTTAAAATTACATTAATTAATACTTTAACGTGATTTTGGATGATTAAAGGCAAATTCAACAGCAGTAAGAAAACTTGTGATGCACTTCATTGGGGGTAAAACTGGCAATTCCTTGGACTTTCTTTTTCTTCTTTTGCATTGTCATTATTTTCTGGTCATAAAGAATAAGGCATCTTTCTGGTGATGCATCGTGTGTAATATTGTAGCACTGCGCGTAGGGACATCAATGCGACACGGATTGTCCACCTGATGCTCTCATAATAATTCATGGTGCTGTGTGATTAGAATTACATTATTAGCTTGAAAAAATGGAGCACAAAACAAAAGAGGAGTTGTGAATTCTATTATTACGTTGGGGGAAAAAATAATTAATAATATTCGGGTGTCAGTGTCACAGCCATAACGAGACTCTGCTGAATGACCCCATATTATGTTTCAACAAATTTTTGGTTGTGTTTTGGAAACAACATGGGGGAAGAAGTGAACTCGAAGATATTGAAAAATAAGAGGATTAATTAGGGATTAAGGCATTGTGTTCAACTTTTTGAACAACAAACAAAAATTTGAAATGTCAAACGCAAGACAGTAATAGTAATATTTATAGCTTCAACGTTACATTACATTTTTTTAATTATATTCATTTTTTGAAAATTCTAATAATTTTAATTATATTACTGGCCATCTTTAAGAAAAATTCTAGGAGAAATTGTCTAATTTCAGTATTCTTAAGTTTCATACCAAAAATAATAATAATATTTAAAATAACTTATTAATGTAAAATTTAGGAAAAATTGTCAATCTTGATTGTTTTCATTATAACAAATGAAAATAAGTTTAACTTAATATATCAATTTAAAAAAAATGCCAACTAGCTCGTAGTCTTAGAGGATAAGTATGTTCTTTTCTGCTATTCAGCTAGAAAATTTTCCAAATTCTCTATGCAAGAATAAGATGATAGGAACAGTTTTCTCTACTAATGATTGAAATTTGTTTGCTCCAAGTCAAATTACAAGGATGACTAGTGATGACCCTTTGGTCATGCTTAGTTATCTGATTGTTTAAACACCTTTTTCCTTTATATAAATACATCGGTTTTTATTTTTAATTCTTATAATATTTATATCTTTTATTTTCCCCCGTTTTATTTATTAGAAAATACTTATATGGTTCCATCCGGCATTGTCACGTAAATATTTTTGTAGCGTTATCATCACATGACAACGTCTATAAAATTATGTAATTATTTTGTAATGTAAGATTTGGACATAACAAAAATCATAAATAAACAAAATTATAGAGTTTCAAAGCAAATGGTAATATATTTATTCAAGAGAAATAGGTTATGTACTATAATGTAAAATAGTTTTATATTGTCATTCAATCACAAACCATCGTGTATAGTAAGTTTATTAATTTTTACAATAATTTTCTTAAAAGTTAAAAGTCATATCAACGGTATTGATTAACAGGGTTTTACAATAATTTTAAATTCTTTATTCAATTTAGACTGAGATTTAATTTTTAAATTTTATATGAAACTATTTGGGGCTTTGGGAATACCCAGATAAATATAGATAATAGCATCTAGATTTTTATGGCGGAGAGATTCTATTGGCTTTTTTACTGGTCCAGGCGAAGGAAACTACACAGAAGCAACAAAAATGGGATGTAGATTCTGAAACTGGATTTTATATGTATAGTCAGTTAGATAATTTTTTATATACTCGAATCCAAGATCACTTTGATGATAATAATGATATATAATTTATAATATTAATTAAAAAGTAAAATAGTCTTAAGAAAATGTGGAAATGAAAAAGTGAATATCACCCTTATAGATTTAATCGTAAAACAATTAAACATTAAATAAAATTGTCTAACGGATATATCTAAACTGTACCCCAGTAATTAATTGAGATAGGCAATATGAGATTTTCCAACAATTTTATTATTTGTGGACATGTGTTTTGCCTGTGACAGGTAAAACAACAAAATAAAATAAAATTTACAGCTAAAAACACACGTATCAGGAGGAAACACACTAGTTTCCCCACGCCTCAAGCATGCCTTTTTCATGTATAGTAAAAACGAAACACACTGCTATCCATTTTATATGTCAAAAAATGCTGTGACTTTTCATGTTTCTCATATATCATTATCAGAAATGAGACACACTGTAGTATAACTTAGTCAAAAGCTAGTCTAACACTTTATGTTTGGCATTTGCTTTGTGCAAAATCTGATAAAGAAAAAACGAGTGTGCGTGAGTAGAACCACGCCCAGATCCCCTTCTTTCCTCGTTTATGTAACTATACTTTGCCACAACTCTCTCCCAAGGTTACAGTAAGGGGGCATTTGGTAGGAGAAATTTTTTATCCAGGAATGATGATTGCTGAAAAAGTCCTGAAAATCATGGTTCCTAAAAATTGTTAAAATATATTTGGCTAGTCATAATATGTTTCTTGGGAATTAAAGTTTCCTATGTTTGGTTACAGTAGAACTTTCCTAAGTATATAAGAAATTTTTGCAAATATACCATTTATTAAAATAACTTCATTAAATATTTTTTCACTCAAATTTTATTACAAATATGACACTTGCCTAATTTAATTACAATATTTAAATAAATTTATATATGAAAAACATTTGCAAAAGAAAATCGAACAAAACTAATTTCAAAATATTTTTTTTTACAAATATTAATTATTTAATTTAATTATGACATTGTTTTACTTGGTTGAAATATTATTATGACTTATTATCATATTAGAGGTTGAATTATAATATTATAATACAAAAGATGAAATAATAAATAATGAGATAAACTTAGATAATAAAGTACTTGGGATCTATGTTTAAAAAAAATATAAAGATAAAAAATTACAAATTTTAAAATTAATATATTTTCAAAATTAAAGAAAGATAGAATCACGTGGATAAGTGCAACGCTCAACAATGGAGATAAGCTTAAAGATAAAGATGAGCCCTAGGTGAGGATATTTTGTACTTAAAAAAGGGGCTAATGTAGTCTTTTCATATCATTAAAACTTTCCTCCTAGTCGGAAAAGTTAGATTCCCACCTCCCATGTGGGAAAATTTTCGTGGGAAACTGATTAAAAAACATTTCCATGAAACATCCTTTCCCAGGAATCTTAATTTTTTTTCTAAATAGAAACCAAACATGGGAAACTAACATTCCTGGAATCTAAAAATTTCTCCTCTACCAAACGCCCCCTAAGGGGAAACTTACTGAGAGCAAAGCAGTTGTGTTGATTAGAACCTAACCTTTAATTAACAAAATGAGTAGTTAGGTTAAGAGTTAGTTAGAGTGACTATCAATATAAATATCTCTTGTAACAGTCAAAGAAGGACCTTCAATCAAATTCAAAACTTCAAGCACTTATTTTATCTTTATCTTTACAGCAATCTTTAGCTTTTATGTTAGTTTCTTACCGTTTTAAACCCTTTTTCTCCTCACCTACACCAAGTGTTTTCTCTAGTAACTTAGGAACTCATAACCGAGAGATAGATTTTCTATTTCGGTATCAATCTCTTACATTTATTTTGAGATCATGTTTGAGCATTGATCAATTCAATTGGTTAATTTTCACGCAACAACAATAACAAATTAGATTAAAAAATTAAGAAAATGTGAATTAGAAAGTCTATAAGAAGAAAGAACAAAACATGCAATAAAAAAACTATCTAGTGAAAAGTGAAGGAATAGAGGTAAAAAATAAAAGTAAATTTTTGTAGAGTATTTCACCCAAACATTAATGTTCTATGAGTAAAAATGAGATTTTTTATTTTGAAGTCTATATCTTGGTAACGCCACTATAGCACGCTAAAAGTCGTTATTTTGATCGTTAAGGCTGTTATTTTGATCGTTATGGCTGTTATTTTAGCCGTTATAGTCGTTATTGTAAATCGCTCCGCTATTTAAATCCCAATGATGTTCTAGGGGTAAAAGTGATTTTTTGAAGTCTATATCTTGATAGCGTCACTATAGCTCACAAAAAGCCGTTATTTTAACCGTTACAACCACTATTAAAAACCGCGCGAAAAGACGTTATTTTAAATATTATAGCCGTTATTATAGTCGTTCGGCCACTATTTGAATCCCAATGATGTTTCTAGGATAAAAATTGGATTTTGAAGTCTATATCTTGATAGCGCCACTATAGCCTGCAAAGAGCCATTGTTTTAACCATCACAACTGCCATTAAAAACCATGAAAAGTTGTTATTTTGGCTATTATAGCCGTTATTTTAGCCATTTATATCCATTATTGAAAATCACTGCATTTATAGTGTGCTATTAACTATTTAGAAAACATAATTGAGACAAATTCCCACACCCCATCACCATGGTGTTGAGATCACTCTAAAAAATGAATATGAAACATATTTGACAACACATGCTACCATGTTTGAGGTGGCAAGGTGAGCCAAAATTAATTTCAATTTCCCGGTGAATGAGAAGCCAAACATATGGTTTTAGAAAAATTAAGTTTCTAACATGATTTTGAGATAACCTCCATGATTTTAAAGGTATCCAAACACACTACATTGTATATGATTGCTCAATCTGATCCTTCAATGGTTCAACCGATTACTTCAATCTCTCTCTCTCTCTCTCATTTTCATATCAAGATCATTTTCAATAATTCAATTAAAACCACCAAAAGGATAAATTTGAGAAATCCTACGTTTTACCTAGAATCAAAATAAGTAACTTACTCTAACTTTGGCAAATACAAAATCTCCATTCCACTTCCAATACGATACCTAAAGTCAAAACTATATTTTCCCAACCACCAAGCTACAAATCTAACCAATGTAAATAAACCAACACAAATAAGACATGAACTAGAAGATAGAGCTTGTAAACCTCAAGTCTAACTCAACAGCAATACACATGATGACAAATCCAACCTTGCTCGTGTATCTTCAACACAAGCAGAAATTATGACATATGAGATGAAATAAACCCTACACCCATTCTATTATATGCCATAAATGAGATCTAAGTTATGTATTTCTAAGGCTTAAATGAGAAAATTTATCATTAAAATTGAAAAATATGATCGTTGAACCGCGCAGAAATCGAACAATAGAATTCTGAATACCATAGATAATGAACCGACAAATACAAACCCCTCATTCCACTTCCAACAAACACCTAATGAACTGATAAAAACATCACATGAACTGAAAGGGAACAAATATGCCTTGTAAACATCATTTTTAACTAAAAAGCAATAAACAATATGATAAATCAAACACTGATTGTGCAACTTCACATAAAGGCGAGATTAACACCTGTACATCGATTCTACTTCACACCAGATGTGATGAGATCTAAGCAAGACTAGAGTACTATGATGAGTTTCTATAGGATTTAAAATAAAATTTTGAGATAATACATTGTCAATAAAAATGAAGAAATAATCACCAAAGCCACCACAATCGTATGCAGATCATGAGGCTGTTGAGAAAATATATTATAAAGATTGAAAAATATGATCGCTAGAACCACATAATTGTAACAATATAATTCGAAAAAACAAACAAGTCACATTATGCAACCACCGGATTACAAATCTCACCAATGTAGTAATAAGCTTAAAAGAATCAACTTTAAAAGCAATGAACAATATGATAAATCAAACACTACTCATGTAGCTTCACGCAAAGGCAGAAATTACAAGATTAAACCTCAAATCGATTCTATTTCACACCATATATGATGAGATCTACCCAACATTGGAGTACTACAATGAATTACCATGGGATCAAACATAAATAACCCGCACAATATAATACATTGTGAAAATAACGAAAAACTAATCACCAAAGCCACCGAAATCGTACAATATAATTATGAAATGTGGAAACTATAGACAATGCGATTGTTGAGCATGCAGTTAAGGACAATGACAAATTTGCGGAACGAAATTAAACAGACCAGAGAATAAAATTGATAGATCTTAATGGATCCGCAAATCCTGTATATAACAAAATCAAAACAAACGAAGATCCATACAAATGAAATCATAATTCTTATTCGTCCTATGTATAATAAAATTTGTTTAGACAGATAAAGGAATTTAAATCGAAAATTAAAGAGAAAACTACATTTCAAGATTCATTTTGCTTCCAAGCACCAAAACTCATCAGATCGAAAGAAAGAGCACCAGATCTGAGGATTTTTAAGGATTTTTCACTTAAACACGTGCGGCAACGGTGGGAATAGCAGCGGCGGCAGCGACGGAGGCTGGGTCGCGAAAGAAGGAGAGGAATCCGGTGGCTTGAGAGCTGTCCTGGTTGTCAAGGAACAGATCCTCGGGTTGGCGGAACGTGCCGTGGAGGCAAACAACAGTAACATTGAGCATAAGAGCCAAAACGAGGATGAAACCGACGCTGGTGAGGAAAACGACGAAGACGGTGAATGCGGAGAGGAGCGTTAGGGTTTCGAATTCGGAGAAGGTGCGGTCGAGAATGACGAGTGGTTGATCCGAGGGACGGAAGAGGTAGAGGAAGGTCCAGGAGGCGAGGAGGCAGACGAGGAGAATCAGAGAGAAAGGATTTGTAAGGAGTGAAATGACGAGGATCACTGAAATGACGGCGTAGTAGTTGACGCGGAAGTAGGAGAAGTTTTTGCCAACGCGGAGAGTGGCATTGGAGAAGGACTCGGGCTTCGAGAACGCGGAGCAGTCCACGAGCTTCGACCAGGGGCGGCGCTGGTCGAGGTCATGGCGGAGGGAGGCGGAGATGTTGTTGATGAAAAGCGCAAAAGGCAGGGTTGTTCATCGGAGCCTCGACTGGGCCGCCTGCGACGACGGTTTAGGTGTTGGAGATCGGGAGGACGGGAGGGCGGAGGAGGACATGGTTTTAGAGAGAGAAAAAGAGGGGATTTTGTGGTTTTAGAGAGAGAAAGGAAGGGGGATTCAAGGTTTTAGAGAGAGAAAGAATGTTAGAGGATTTTGGAGGGGAGATATTGCATTTAAAGGTTTGTTGCTTAGTGGTGAAGGTTGCAATGCACCATCGACGGGAAAACGCTATGGCGTTTGCACCCTTTCATTGGTCAGTGACACGTCGTTTGCATTACGTCAACGCATTTGTGAAAAGGGGTATAAAAAGGGGCATAATATGATACCACTCGTTGGTAGTTTCTTCAACGTATGTTCGGTATGTTCGGGATGTGGGAGTGGGAATTAGTGGAAGATAGAAAAAAAAGAAAAAAATAGGTCTAAGTGTGATAAATTATTAGTTTAATTATTTATATCAAAATAGTTTAGATGAATTGAGTATCAATAATTTATTATGATTAGGATATGTGTCAAGGTTCAACAAAATGTTTACAGAGATATTTATAAATTGTTCATCAACAAAGTCTTTACACGGGTTAATTAAGTTTTTATTTTAATAAAATTTTAATTTTATTATAAAATTAGTTTAATAGACATATGCTATTTTACTGAAGTTTAATTATATTGTAAAATAAGTTTATACTAGCAAAATTAATTATATTATAAAATTCACGTAAACAGTGAAGTAATAAAATATAGCTATGGATTTTTTTATTCATTTTTATGTATGTTTGGTGGCTTCCATGTCAAATTGAACATACTATTAATAGGAACAAATGGCTGATAGATGGATGAGAGATCTGCTATGTTTTAGAAAGTGTTTCCAAGGAAGAGGAGGATCTTCTCAAATGTAGCACAAAGAAGGTTAAGACTGGTATTGGTGGTGAGATAGGCAATGAGACCATGGTTGAAGGGGAGGATATGGCTGGAAAGGATGCTTTGTCCCCAAAGTCATATAAAGTTTCGTTGCTAAAGATGGATGGTGTTGTGATGGATAATATTTATGACTTTATAAAATATTTGGAATTGTTGGAGAATAAAGGGTATTATGAGAATGAAAATGCAAATTTGGGTTCGGATATAGATGTGGACCCTTGTCCTACCATTCTAGATTTTAAATAAGAATTTATGGAATGGTGTGTGTCATGGAAGAATACGTTCTTAATTAATGTGCTGTGCAAGTTAGTGAGCTTCAAGACGATTAAGGCCAAGATTCATCGTGAGTGGGCAAAGGCGAGGTCTATTCATATTATAGATATGTTTTAAAATCACTATATAGTTCAGCTCTCAGTGGAAGATGACTATAGGCGCACCTTATTTAAGGGTCCATGGATAATAGTTGACCATTTTATAGTTGTTCAAAGGTGGAAACCTTTCTTCATTGTATTTGACAAGACAACTAAGTAGATTACGGTTTGGGTGCGTATTTTGGGATTAGTCGTAGAGCTCTATAATGATTGTTTTCTATGGATGATAGGTTTGAAAATAAACAACATGCTTAAAATTGATAAAGTGACATAAATCCATTCAAATAGGCAAATTGTTAGAACCTATGTTAAGTTTAACGTAGTTAAGAAGCTTGGATCACAAATTCAAGTGTTAGGTGTCGTTCTCTAGCTAGAATATAAAGGCCTTCACTAAATTTGTTTTTCTTGTGGCAAATACGGACACAAGCAATCCCAATGTTTAAAAGTACCAATGGTGGAGGTTCAGATGAATCGTCAAGCTCAACAGGATCCAGCCATGATGCATATGGAAAAATGGACAAGGTAACCAACCATGGAAGTGATGTTAGCAATGAGCTCTCAGCGCAAACGATAACCAATGCAGGGGACAAGCCTGTTTTGGAATTACTAATGGTTTCAAATCAAATCACAAGAATCTTATCAAATCATCACCCCATGGTGACTATAGGTCATGGATGCTAGTTAAGAGTATCAAATAAGGCTGTTATTTTGCCTAAGAATCTAGGAGTTAATGTGTGTGAGATTAATAGTCAAAATCTGGGGAAAATAGAAAAAATAAATGGGAATAAAAGGAAAAATTATAGTTGGATCACGCTTTAATTGCCTAAATGGAGAAGGGGAGGAGTTAAAATGGTTTTACATGAAGTAAAAGACTCAACTGGTGATATTAATGCCTTTAAACATCGTAATAAGCCACAAGATACATGTGGGAATAAGTCCAATAGGGACAGAAGTATGTGTGGGTAAGAAGAATTGAGTGCAACCCAAGAAAGGTCTTGTGCAAATACTTTGGGAAGATGTTCATAAGAGAGGTTTATCATTTAAAGCATCATTTGGCAGGAACAACCAAAGATGTTGTAGCTTGCAGAGTTGTCCCTGAAGATGTTCAAAAAGAAATGTTGGTCATTGTTGCATCATTACAACAAAACCTCCTAAAAAAATAGGTGACATTAAGGGATTAGGTAGCTTTGTAGCTCCATCTCCATTATAAGAGACAAGTAATGATGCTAGTATTGGTAATCAAAATCTTTTTAAGAGAAAGTCCACTTAAATTTTAGTCAACCAGATGTTGAAGAAGAATGTGAATGAGGAATCATACTAAGATATTGTTTTATATTTCTATACTAATGTTATCCTTTTTAATGTGGCCAACAATGCAGAGTTTAAGAAGATGCTTGATTCAGTTTCTTGACATGGTCCAAGATTTGACCCTCCATTGTAACATGATATTAGGGTGAAATACTTAAAGTATCATGTTAAGCAGACTCATCTTTCTTTGGAGGATTACAAAGCTTATTGGAAGAAATTTAGATGTACAATAATGACAAATGTATGGACTGATAGGAGGATGATGACTATTTTGAACTTTATGGTAAATAGTTCACTTGAAACTATTTTTTAAGTCTATTGATGCATTTAACATATGCAAGATAGTTGACAAAATTTTCAAGATGCTGGATGATGGTATTGAGGAGGCTGGGGAAGAAAATGTTGTCTAGATTATTATAAACGATGTAATAAATTACAAGGCGATTAGGGAAATGTTGATGCGAGAGAGAACTAAGTTGTATTGGACACTTCTTGCAACTTATTGCATTGACTTCATGCTGAAGGATTTTAAGAAGAAGATACCACTTCATAAAGAGACAATTGCAAGTGCTAGGAAGATTACATCTTACATTTATGGTAGAACAAGCCTTATTGCTTTATTACATAAATTTACAAAAGGGTGTGATTTGATTGGACTTGCCTTGACTCGTTTTGCTACTTCTTACTTGACTTTGGGAAGCTTGAATGAGAATAAGGTTCCATTAACTAAAATGTTCGCATCCGGAGAATGGACTACTAGTCAAGTAGCAAAAACTAAGAATGGTAAGGTGGTGGAGAATTTTGTAACAAATAAGGAATTTTGGAAAAATGTTCTTAATAGCATGAGGGGTGCTTTTCTCCTAATTAATGTGTTACGCTTGGTGGATTCACATGAGAAGCCAACTATGGGATTATGAAGAAATGGACCAAGCTAAAGAGAAGATACAACATGCCTTCAGAGGGGTTGAGAATAGGTAATTATCTTCCGTTAGTTTCATTTTATAATTTGTAGACTTTGTGTGGAAATTAATTCATTTTTTTTTTCCATTTAGAGTTACATTTCGCTATGGGAAATTATTGATATTAGATGGGAGAATCAACTACATAGGGCTTTGCATGTGGATATTACCTTAATCATATGCTACATTATAGTCTTGATTTTAAAGTTGATTGGAGAGTTAAGAAATGGTTGGTGTATGGAAATGATTGCGGGAGGCATTGAGGTAATAGACAAAATCGATGATGAACTTGAAAATTTCAAGAAAAAAATAGAGCTTTTTGGTCATCAAATAGCTCAACATGAACTTAAAACCAAAACTCCAATAGATTGGTAGGATTCATATGACGATGAACATCTAGAATTGCAAAAGTTTGCAAATAAGATTTTGAATTTGACATGTAGTTTATCCGACTGCGAGCATAATTGGAGTGCTTTTGAGATGGTGTGAATTCTAAATTATAAAAGAAAATACATTTCATTCTTAAAATTATGTATTACCTAACCTAGCTAAACTATCTATTATATGATAATTGATTTTATTATCTAGGTCCACACTAAGAAAAGGAACTATTTGCTGCAAAAGACCATGAATGATGTGGTATATGTGATGGCTAAGTCAAGATTAAAGAAGAATAAGGAAGTTAGGAAGGCAAAGAACTATGTCATAGAAGATCTTTCTTCAAGTGATGATTTGATTGTGGAGGAGAATGATGATCTAAATTCAAATTTGGATGCCCCAAATGAAGAAATACTTAAAGTTGGAGAAGATGGTGCAAGTCATGGTGTTGGTGGTGCACCTAGAGATGATTTGGATGTTCCTCCTATGGATGAGGATGAAGAAGTTGGAGAGGGAGTGAGACATGCCAATGCCAATGGAAATGAAGATAATATGGAGGACAATTGTCAAGAGGAATTGGACACTCTCCTAGGTAACTAGATTTAGAAACTTGGAATAATTTGAATTTCATTTGAATTTATGTTATGTGTCATGTTATGACTTGAGAACTTTTGTTTTGTTATTTGAATTTGACTATAAAGAATTGGATATTATGTTATGAACTTATTATGAGTTATGACATTAGATATTATGAGGTTGTGTTTATTGGTTATGTTTCTATATGTTTTTCTATAATGAATAATTATGTAGCAAGTGACTTTTTTGCAATTAGGGAGGGTCAAATATGCCTCCTATACATACTATTTTTTTATCACTATAATTATCATTTTGTCTTTTAAAAAAATACTATGAAGTTGTTTAATGTTGTGATTTATAGGTTATTTTCTTTAACCATGTAATTTTTTATGCATATGTATTATATATTAGTACTTTAGGTAGAGATGTAGGATTTTACGATCCAAGTTACAAGTTTCCAATCCACTTTCGATCATAGGTAAAATATTGATTTTAGCAACATTGCGTAAGATTAATCCCCCGAGGCATATAGATCACCAAAGTGAGTTTTGTCTCTACCAACAAAATCTTCTCCATACGCACGACTAGGGAATCAAACTGCTGTTAATATGCTTAAGGAACACAGCTATCTTCCAACCATGTTGGACCTTGTTAATATCATGTTGATACGAATGTTGTTAAAATCAAGATTCTACCTAGGATCAGGAGGGGATTGGAAACTTGTAATTTAGAGATTGCAACTTAGATCGTAAAATCCTACATCCCTACCTAAAATACTAATATATTTTATACATATGCATAAAAAACTACATAGAAAATAACATGTAAATCACAACATTAAACAACTTCATAATACTTTTTTTACAAAGGCAAAACAATATTAATAGTGATAAAAAAAAATAATATGCACAAGAGACATATCTGACCTTCTCTAATAGAAAAAAAAAGTCACCTGTTGCAGAATTCCTCATTATAGAAACATATAGAAACATAACCAATAAACACAATCTCATAAAATATAATGTCACAACTCATAAATTCATAGCATAATATCCAATTCTAAATAGTCAAACACAAATAACAAAACAAAAGTTCTTAAGTCATAACATGACACATAACATAAATTCAAATGAAATTCAAATCATTCCAAGTTTCTAAATCTAGTTATTTAGGAGAGCATCCAATTCCTCTTGACAATTTTCCACTATATTATCTTTATTTCTATTAACATTGACATGTCCCACTCCTACTCCAACTCTTTTATCCTCATCAATAGGAGGAACTTCCAAATCATTTATAGGTGCACCACCAACACCACTACTTGCACTATCTTGTCCAACTTCAAGTATGTCTTCATTCGAGACATCCAAATTTGAATTTAGATCATCATTCTCCTCCACAATCCAATCATCGTTCAAAGAAAGATCTTCTTTGACATAGTTCTTTGCCTTTCTAACTTCCTTCTTCTTCTTCAATCTTGAATTAGCCATCACATATATCACATCATTCATGGTTTTTTGTAGCAAACGGTTCCTTTTCTTGATGTGGACCTAGATAATAAAATAAATTATAATATAATAGGTAATTTAGTTAGGTTAGGTACTATATTATTTTATGAATGATATAGATTTACTTTTATAAATTTGAATTATTACCATCTCAAAGGCAATCCAAATATGTTTGCAATCGAATAAAGTACATGTTAAACTCAAAATCCGAATTGCAAACTTTTGCAATTATGGATATTCATCACCATTTGAATCCCACTAATCTGTTGGAGTTTTGGTTTTGAGTGCATATTAAGGTATTGGATAACCAAAATGCCCTATTTTTTCTTGAAATTTTCAAGCTGATCATCAATATTGTTATTTACCTCAATGTCTCCCACAATCATTTCCATATAATTAATAAATATTTTCTTAACTTTCCAATCAACTTTAAAATCAAGACTATAATGTAGCATGGGGTTAAGGTAATAGCCTGCAACATACAAAGCCCTATGTAGTTGATTGTCCCATCTATTATCAATAATTTCCCATAGTGAAATGCAAGTATAAATGAAAAAAAATGAATTAGTTTCCACACAAAGTCTACAAATTACAAAATGAAACTAATGGAAGATAATTACCTGCTTTTAACCCCTCTGAAGGCATGTTGCATCTTCTCTTTAGCTCAGTCCATTTCTTTATAAATGAACCTCATAGCTGGCTTCTCGACCCCTTCTGTGAACAGCTTCCCATAGTATTTGCACAAGACCTTTCTTGGATCCTCATAAACAAAAACACAATGTTTCCATGCCACATCAGTCCTCATTCCAACTGCATCTGTATGTCTTTTAGGTGGAGGTCCACTTGCTCCACTTCCCCCACCTTCACCTTTTGTGCTTTCAGGTGTTGTCATTTTTCTTCAAGTCACAAAATTGAAAACAAACCAAAACAGAATTTTAGTACAACAAAATCTCATGCATTAGCACATGAACATGAGAATTAATTGTAGAAAAAATGGAAACATTACAAATCAATAATTGAATATGAATGAAAAATGGAAACATTACAAATACAAATCAAGGTTTAAGCTTCACAAATATTTCATAAACAAAAAATATTATTAATTAATAGATGTCTACTTTAACAAGTTATGAATAGAGCTAGTTGCAAATGTGATTTGCATATGATTCAGAACAAATTATTACAAGAAATTGGAATAAACGTGGACACAAAAGTAAACCAAGCCACTATCTCTCTGCATATCAAAGATGGGTACTACGATCCCTTGAAACAACCATAGAAGAGCGCTAGAGAAAAGGCATGAAAACAATCCTATGCCAAATCAAATATAGAGAAAAAAAAGCCCTTAAAGATGAGAGCATTTCGCTCTAACCATATACACCACACAACTAAATATTGCTTCCAAGCTTTGAGTGTAAGAGCACACAATATTCATTTAGTACACAAACTCAAAAGGAAATAGCTACACAATAGTGGAAAAATAGAAGAAAAAAAACTATTCCAAATGGAAATGGATGCTATAATGATGAATTCCAATTAATGACAGTAAAAAATGAAAAGAAACAAACAAACAAAAAACTAGTGTTTTGACTTAGGATACATTTCCAACAATATCAAAATCACAGAGAGACAATATTAGATATGTAGAGAGACATTATCAGTATAGCAGTATGCTTAATCTAGAATCACCATTCACCACTTACCAGATCACGCTTTAAAATGTCATGTGTGAAGGTGCAGTCACGAGTCACAACGTCGATGTCCGATAGTTGTAGAGTGTCCGACGACTGGAGAGGATGCAAGTCAAACGTCGATTGGGGATGGTGGTGAGTGGCAACTCTAGTTGTCTCATGAACCTTTTAGGAAAGAACCAACATACTGAAACGAAAGAGGTTTAATGTTACTGAATGTGAAATTAGGGCTTTCGAAACTGGGTCAGTGGGATTCAACCCGATTTTTCTAGCCCACGAAGCTCGAAAGGGATCACAGATCCCACGATACCACGCTCAAGATCGCGATTTTGCTGCGATCACGCACTCAATTGATAACAGTGACGATGCAGCACGGAGAAGCCTCCAAAGATCGTAGACTCGCACGATCCCACGATCTAGATTGCGATTTGCTAACATTGGTCTTAGGACTTCTAGCTATGAAAACACCTTGCTTTCAACCAAAAAAAAATATGATTTCTTTATTCAATCTTTCTCTCTTCCTCTTCTTTTTCATATTTATTTATGATATCTCTATATTTATCAAAAAAAATGATAGGCACTTCGTGCCTATCTTACATTAGTATATTTAATGTTTTTATTTAATACAAGCTACTCCTAAAAAAATAGTAAAAATAAATAACAAATTGAATATAAATCGCAAATGACTTAATCAAATTGATATTGTATTCAAATATATTCAAACCGAATCACACTTTATTTTTATAATCGGATTCAATAACTTTTTATATAAATAAATCAATTCAAACCAATCCACAAATATCTCAAAATATATGACAAATGGCTATACATTAATTAAGGATTGAAGTGTAAGAATCATATCATATCACCATATCATATAATATATATAATAGCTAAATAGTACCCGTGCGATTCACGGGTAAATTTGAAGGAATAATTTTTTGGATTATGTACAAAATTATATTGGCAATTTTATTAATTTCTTTATATTATTGGGAAAAAAAATCTATAATCAATTCATACAATAGGTTTTCTCCTTTTTCTGCAAATAAATAAAACATTGCTCGTTAGGAAACCAATTGAAATAACTAAGGTATAAAAAAAAATACTCATCGAATATTGTCTATTTCCATAACAACATAAGAGGTTTTTTTTATTTTTTCATCATGTTTATATTCAATCTCCTTAAAGGAAATATTCCAATGACATCTACATAAGAAAAAAATTATTTGATACCAAATTTAATACATACTAAAAAAATGATAATAAAATTTATAGTTTGTAATTTTCTATTTTTTAGCATATGAATGAAACATTACTCGTTAGAAAACGAATATTAAAAAGACCAAGGTATAAAAATAATACTCTTCAAAAAAAAAATACTCACCGAAAATTGTCTAATTCCATGATAAGAGATTTTTTCATCACATTTTTTTTAATCAACTTTCCTTAAAGGTAGCACTCCAATGACATCTACAAATAAAAAATTATTTGATATTAATTTTAACATAGACTAAAATTATGATGATAAAAAATAGAGTTTGTAATATTACCAAATAAGTTTGTTTTCTCTACTTGCTTTGAAAATATCATCATATGGTGTGAAGGCAAAGTAGAATCATGGTTGGCTTGTATTCTTTTCTTTTAAATATCAATATCTACAATTGAATCGAGATTAGAAGACATAACGTAGAACAAAAGAAATTTATTTCAAAGTCTAAAATTGCTGGTCTGAATTCATTGTGCTAAACATTTATAATAACAATTAAATATTTTAAAAAGGAAAGTACAATATTCATCTTTTGAAGATAAAATCATTGTTGTTGGTATATTAAAATAAATTATTTAAATTATATTTATATTCTTTATAATCAAATCAAAATTATATTACAAACAATCACAATTAGTAAATTGAAAGATTTAATTTAATAATACCAAAAGTAATAAAAATCACTATTTGAATTTGTAATATATTAAAAATTAAAAATAAATTAAAAACTTTTAAGTAAATTATAATTTTTAAAAAGGAAAATATGGTATTAAAAATAAATTAGTGAAAAAAGGTAAGATCAATAAAAAAAAAGTATTAAGGAAACATAATATTTTTTTTGGTAGAAAACGTAATAATTTATAAACACGAAATAGAATAGTAGAATGAATAATACATAAAATAAATTATACATGTAATTAATAATAGATATATATTTAGCCATATTAAATTGATCTTACTTTTTAAAAAGAGATTATAATCATATTAAATTAATTTTAATGTCAGTTGTTTATCAATATATTAATAGATATTGTATTAAATTAATTTTTTTTGTTATGTATATTAATAGTTTAAGTTACTACGTAGTAATATTTTGAAAAGAAGTTATATCTTTATGAATAATTAAAATTATTATTGATTATTGATAAACAATATTATTATTATTATTTCATTTCCAATACTTGTGTCGGAGTAAGAAAATATTAGATATTGAAATAATTTTGTAAAAGATTTTTGAAATCAATTATAATGAAATTTTAATTATATTTTAATTTTAATATCACAAATAGTATTCATGATTATTTTTTAGATAGCAATATTTTCGTTGCAAATATAATTAGATATTAGTTACACTGACTTCTAATTGATAAGATTTTTTTTGGTATAGATAAAAATAAAAATATACTAATATATTAGTCAAAGTTAATTAATTATTATTACTTTTTATTTGTTAACTTAAATTATTTGAGTAATTTAATATATTTTTATATTATAAGATAATATGAATTTTGATTTTATTATAATATTCATATTATTTAATATATTTTAATTTTGTAAAATAATGATTAGGTTTTGATTCCGTCAATAAAAAGATTCCCTAAAATAGATTTAATTAATAAGGAAAAAAATCAATTTTGGATATTAAATAAATTTTCTTAATTATTTTTTAGAATAACTATATTAGAGATTGAAATTATTTTGTAAAAGATTTTTTAAATCAATTATAATGAAATTTTAATTATATTTTAATATTGCAAATAGTATTCATGATTATTTTTTAGCTAGCAATATTCTCGTTGCAAATATAATCAGATATTAGTTACACTAATTTCTAATTGATAAGATTTTTTTTAGTATAGATAAAAATAAAAATATAATATATTAGTCAAAGTTAATTAATTATTATTACCTTTTTATTTGTTAATTTAAATTATTTGAGTAATTTAATAATATTATAGTCATAAGTTAATATTTTAATTTTCACTTAATTTGCAAGTTAATTTAACATTATATTTAAATTATCTTAATTTTTACATTAAAATCTTTATATTAGACTTATTATTAATTTAATAAATATTTTAATAGCAATATTTTCGTTGCAAATATAATCAAATATTAGTTACACTGATTTTTAATTAATAAGATTTTTTTCATCAATAAAAATATATATTAAAATATTAAATCTGGAAAGAAAATAATATATTAAATATTTTACAAATATTAAGATTATGATTGTGCTAATCAATAATTAATTAATTGATTATATATCTATCTACCTATATATTATATAAAACATAGTTCACCAGAATGCGACACGTGGACTATCAGTCCCAGTTCATAATTATAATTATTATGAAATTTATTATTACATTAATGAATTTTTAATATAGCTATATTTGAATTTAAAATTTGAAAATTCTATTAAATAGCTACCTTAATTATAATAATTATACAACGTTATAATTATTTTGTTTCTTTAATTATATGTGAACAATCAAAAAGAAAATTATTTTTGATATTATAATTAATACCCAAATTCACCTAACAATTTTGTTTACATATTGTGCTTTGAAATTGGCAGTGATTTCATGTTAAATTTCTTTATGCAACAAATTTACATATTGTGCTTAATTATATTGTAAATTAAAATAAATTTTGTTCTAAAAAATATGAACAAAATATGTTCTAAAATATTTTAATTTTTATAAAAAAAAATAATTTTTAACTATACTGACCCGATTGACCTAACCCGATCCAACCCATTCATGATCTGGTTTGTTCGGTTTGGGTTTGACAATAAAATTACACAAATTCGATCCACCCAACCTGTTGAATTTTGATCGAGTGGGATAATGAATATAGTCAAACCTGGTCCAACCCAACCCATTTACACCCCTAATTTTTCATATTTTATTTTATCCACCAAAATACTATTAATTTGCTTTTATAAAAAAAAACATCATATTTAATCTCATTATGATTATTTAGCATTTAAATACAATTATTTCTAAAAATAAATCTCATGTTGGTTAATATAAATAAGTTATTTAAGGCAATAATTCATGTTAAAAACTAATCTTATTTAGGACAATGTTTTAATTGCAGCTTCATGGACAAAATAAATGTTATATGAGGTTATTTTCATAAATAAACTTTGGTACATTAAAGTTATTGGCATTACCTTCATCTAAAAAAAAAGTTAGAGAAAAAATGATATGTACTCACAGTGTAAAATAATTTTACACTTTCATCCAATCACATTTCATCATATATGATAAGTTTGTTGACTTTTATAAAATTATCTTAAAAGTCATGTTAAAAAATATAACCTTCATTAATCCTTATTCGATAAAAAATAAATCATGTTCTTTATAAAAATATATCACGTTCCTTATTTGCTAAAAGGTCATGTTTTGCAAAAGTTTTTTGAATATGATTTTAATTTTTGTGATGTTTCATGATTATGATTATGTTTTATAAAAGATCGTTGAATGGGTTTCAATTTAATTACTATAGTGTTTTTAATCAATATTATTTATTTATCAATTTTTCATGTGCAGGTAACATGTACGGGTATGAACATTTAGGTACCAATGAAAAAGGACACAAGTATTAAGGTTACTACACATCGGGTATGGATCTAGGGTTTTTAAAAGTGCAGGTATGGGGACGGGTACTATAATACCTACCCAGACCATACCTATTGTCATCCTTGAATTTAGATTTTAATTTAAAAATATATACAGTTAAAAATGTCATTTCATAAAAAAAAATATTTTCATTTTTTTTATTGTAACTAGAAACTCTTACTTTAGATTGATTGAAACATTAATTCACAATAATTATTTAAATTACTATGTTACCTAACACAACTAATTTTTATTTTCTTATTTATTATATTTTAAAAATCATAGTCTACCTCCTTCAAAAAAAAAATATAGTCTACCAGATATATAATTAATTATATATCTATAATGTGCACCAATAATTAATAATTAAAAATGTTATATTTCAATTGTAAATAATTCTTAATATAAAATTTTAAAAATATTTATATTTTAAAATTATTTTATAAAAATGTTCATAGTCAATATTTATACATGCATGGCACAGGTTATACATCCTAGTAACTTAATAAAAACGTGAAATTACTTGTAATATAGATGTGTTCAAGAGGAAAACCAAAAACATTATAACAATTCTCATTAACAAACAACTTCAAGAATAATCTTTTACAATTTCTTCATTCTTTTAAGTGATACAAGAAAAAAAATTCCATACCCAAAATCATGATTCTTGATAATAATAAATTCTAAGAATCATGATTGACAAAAATGACTAAAATCTATTTGATTAGTCATAAACATTTTTAGAAATGTTTATACATATTTCCTAGAAATCAAAGATATTATTCATAACATTTAATAAGAAATTATTTCAAAACTTTATATAATTATATTAAACGAGTTAATAAAAGTAACGTGACATTTCTAGAAAAAGGGTAATGTGTTATTTTTACAACATTAAAACTTTAAAATTAGATTCTCACCTCCTTCATAATTTTTTTTTGAGAAACATTGATAAAAGACATTCTCACCTCCTTCGTGATTTTTTTTATGAGAAACATTGATAAAAGATATTTAAAAAAATATATATTTCCTGATAATGATATTTTTTTAAATAACAAACCAAGAAATAAACATTCTCAACTTTAGATTTGTGGAAAACCAAAAAAAATCTTGTACAAACACCCCCTTGAGTTAAAATAGTATGACCTAAAGTGAGTAGATAGATAATACAGGCTACAGTCGAGTCAAATTTAAAGTCAGATGCCCTTAATTCTTCATCCATCATAGAGCCATGATTGACCACTACACATCCAAATTATTCCTCAAGGGAGAAAAGAAATTCTTTGGACTGTCCCAACATCCAAGTATGCAACGTGAAGAACAAAGAAATAAACAAAAGCACACAGTTCTAGTACTCTCCAAAACTTGATGCAATGGAGTCTGAACTGTAGCGCTTAACAGCAACTACCTTGTCCCCAATTTAGATTTTAAGGAACATGATTCCAATACACTACTGTAGACAGAACACAAAAACCTGCAATTAATCTATCATAGAACAAGTATGGTTTCATCTTAATAAGCAATAACATGAGGATCAAATCAAATCTATGGTTTCAAGCTTAATTATATAAAATGCATCATCAATACAAATGATCATTTTAAGCGGTGCCAGATAATGTTTGTCACAAAAGTGTCAAACACATGATCCCCATTTATCCTTGCAACTAAGCAAGTTACATTTGCATGATACCCACGCTTAGGCTACCAGAAATCCCGAGTACTTATATTACGATACAAACATAGACATAAACACAGGTGAAACATAATGAAGACTCCATCCAACATTCAAGGTACTGCAACCACAACCAATGTAACATGGAATTCAGAATGTGGATCCATTCCATCCAAAGTTGGAACCCTGCAGAACAAACAAAGTACCATTACCATCAATCATCAGCCACGAAAACAAAACATTTCTTGGGCATAAAAGTAGACACTGGAAAAAGTGAGAATTGATGTCAAAAGAAAACAGATAGAATTATTTAGGAGTAAATTACACTGATACTCTATGAGGTTTTCTCACATTTCTCCCAATATCCTTCCTTTTTCTACTCCTACACTAACTCTCTTAATTGTTTGAAAAAAATTACCCTGACACTCTTATACATTACATTACACCATATATCTCTATAAGGGAGGTTGATGTAAACGTTAAAAAACAGAGGATTGAGTGCAATCTCAAGAAACCTCAGGGAGAGTCAATGTAATTTACTCAATTATTAATTACAGCTTAAAAGGGGCTATGCTAATAGTCTAGAACAGTGAGAATTAATTTACATGATCTAGTGCTGATTTAAAACAAGCAAACATTGTGCGTATTCTTGACTCTGATAGACCTCAACAAATATGAACAATGCAATAAGAAAAGAGATCAGGGGCAATGAATGACCCTTCTTTTCAGGACAGCCCAAGTTTAGATACTTGCCTTGGTATCATAGAATTTCAAGAAGAACCGCGACTTGGGCACCGACAATTTGGTTTCCAGAATTGAAGCAATTGCAGCACTAAGTTCCTTGTTTACACTAGGGTTAAGACCACCAATGGACACCAATTCTCCATAAGCTGCAGGCTGCTCATTCCCACCAAAAGCTATGGGTACTGATCCTTTCAGTACAATCATCACATACTGCAAAACCAACACAGGGCAGAATACTTACTTAACAAGGCTTTAGAACAGTCTGAACAAGTCAAAACATGAAAATTTTATGGCAAAGCAAGAAACATACATTACCATTAGCAAAACAAACCATCAGTAAAACTATTTGGAGACTTCTCAAGGATAGCATTATAAGATAATACAAACACAAGAATACAATCTTTTTTTTTTAAAAAAAATTCACAGGAATCTGCAGAGCCAAAATATAACATATGTGAAATTAATATAAAATAAACATTTTAAATCATCAGAGAGAGAAATCATGTTTTAAAAATGGGTATAATTCATTATAAAAATAATAAAATGCTAAGGTTTTTATTTAGAGTTTAACAAACATGTACTATCATTATAAAATAATTTACACTATCAACAAATAAAAATGATATAAAAGTTAAAAAACTTCAAACATTTAATATTCTAATTATGCACCTGATTATTTTATTTTTTTAGAGTACATACACAGACAGTGTAATCATCCAATTATCACAAATTCACATATATGATAAATTTATTAGATTTTACAGTTGCTACCTTAAAAATCATACATACCATAATTTTCTTTGAGATTTTACCCTTTTTTTTTTTTTAATAAATTCTTCAATAAGGTACTGTAGGCAAATAACATAGAAAACCATTCACACCTTATCCATAGTTACCAGCAAGTTCACTAACCACCACATATATACTTAATCAACAAAAGAAACACTCCAATAAGCGACCAACATCGACCATTTCTAAACCTAATTTTAATTTCACCATTTCTTACACAAATAACGAATAATCTGCATAAATAAAATAGCACAAAGAAGAAGAACAACAACGTACGGCCTCGGGTTTTCCGATGATGTTGGCGACGGAGGAGGTGGCTTCGGCGAGGATGGAAGAGGTGTCCACGCCGTCGAGGGACACGTTGGTGGTGAGGTTGAGGCACGGCATTTTTTCTTCTCTTCAGTTACTTACTTTTTCTCTGCTCTTTCTCTCACAAATAGTTTAAACGCCTACACGACACATCGTTTTATTCTTGTTGTTTATAAGGCACCGATGGAAATATCTTTCTCTCTCTCTCCAAAATGCCCTTTACCAAACTACTAGTATTTCCTTATTTTCTCTTCCCCAAAAGTCAAAAGTAACGTAATTGATACTTATAATTTTAGGTTTTATTAGAATTAATTGTTTATTTTCTTTTTTCTCAAAAGTCAAAAGTAACGTAATTTATATCATTTTAGGGTTTATTAATATTAATTGTTGACATATAGATAGGTAGAAGTTAAATAAAATTAAACACAGGTGTTAAAGTTAGTATTTAATTAATGTTATTAATATAGAATTTTTATAAATATTTAAATAGATTAGTATTTTTATATAGAGTTAGTTATTATATTTACTAAATATAATATATTTATTGATTTAAATAAATGTAATGCTAATATATGTATGTTAAACGTACAACTTTTTAAATGGATCTTTTTATATTAAAAATATATTAGTAAATAAAATATGATTGTTATTACAAAATTTAATATAATACATGTAAATTGAAACACACATATATCCTCAAACTAAAAATACTTTAGATATATATTTTTTTAATTATTGTATCTCTCATTTATTTAATTTTTTTATTAATTATTAAGACATTTTTTTGTTATACTATAAGACGGATTCTACAGTAGACCACCAAGATAGGCGGTCCACCATACACCACAATTTATAGCTTTTGGATTAATCTGTAGTACACAATCTTACTATGGACCATCCTACCAAATTATTTCTTCTAACTTCTCCTTCCCCTTTTCTTCCTCCCTTGTTTTCAACCGTCTCTCTTCTGATAACCGACCAGCTACCAGAACTCGCCACCAGAGACAATTTCTGATGACGGTGATCCTCTTTTTTTTTTTTTTCCTTTCCTCTTTCCTTCTTCTCCATTATTCTTCCATCTGGGATCCATAGTGAGTCTGGGACTTACACTAGTTTTGGGAACTAAAAAGATAAGTGAATCTAGGAGTCATATTGGTTTTGGGAACTAATAGAGCATAATTAAGCATTGATTAGTGTTTTATTTTGCACATATTTGACATGTTTTTATGGTTGATTTTGATCCTCTTGAGTGAGTTTTGTAAGATTGGACTTCAATGGGCCCAAGTGTCAACTTTCATTAATTTTCACATATTTTTTCATCTTGATACTATTTTAATGTACAGGCCATAACTTTTGACTCGGAGCTCCGATTTAGGAAAATCTGGTCTTGTTGGAAATCTAAGAGGAAGCTATACAACTTTGTCTCTCACATGCTCAGGCTAATTTAGAGGTTTCAGGGGTCAAAATGGAGCTACAAAGTGACGGTCCTGCACTTGGAAATTTCAGATTTAGTTTTTTGGGCTTTATTTTGTTATTAGAAGCCCAATAGTATTTTTTTGGGGTTATGTAAAAAAAAAGTTTTTTGGGGATTTTAAGAGTGGGCTTTAGATGTAATTAAGGGACCACATTTTTTTAGTACTCTTGTAATAAATATACTTATTCTCTTGTAAACACAACATTTCCACTATACTTTATATTTTCATATTAGAATAAGGGTTTTTATTCTTTTTCTCTCTTCTTCTTTCTTCTTCCCCTTTCTCTTCTCTTATGAATTTTGTATTTGATGCTCTCAATGATGATGATCATGGAGAGCTAAATCCATTTTCAAAATAATAATAAAAAATTAAAAAAATGTATCTTTTACCTTTCTTTCTTTCTATTTTGTTTCTTATCAAACAACTTAAAGAACTATCTTATTTTCTATTTTTTTTCTTTTTTTTTTCCTTTTAATTTTTCTCTAAACGAAACATACCATAAATTGGTAAAAAGCTATTGTGAGACCAAATTAAAAACAGAAAATAAGTTAAAGGATTTTTTTTTTTTTGCCATAACCATATTAAGTGGCATACCAGCTTATTATGTCAAACACAAGAGGTTTTTTTTTTGTTTTTTGGTCAGCATGAAACACAAGAGGTGTTAAGGATGAGTTTTTTGAGGAAACGTGGATGAAGGGGATTCCTACTAAGGGTTCAGTTTTTTGTGTGGCTACAGTTCAGGACCGAATACCATCTTTGAAAAATCTGGCACACAAAAATATAGTGAGTTGGGGAGAATGTATTATGCAAAGGTTGTGGTAGGGATATAGAAGAGACAAATTATATTTTATTTGGATGCAAGAAAGCTTGGAAGGTTTGGAGTAAGGTTTTGGATTGGTGGGAAATAAGTGCACCTCTGCAAAATAATTAGACATAGTTTTTTTTTTTTTTTTTTCAATTTAAAGGGCTGTTCTATCAAGATATGAAAAATAAATGGTGCTGGATAGCTGTGTGGTTTGCAGGATTATGGGTTGTTTGGAGGGCCCAGAATGCAAAGATTTTTACAACAATTGAAAAAAAATCAGATGAGATGTTATGAAAGGAGGTTGCTCTTTTTCTCTCTCAAATTGGATTCTGAATCCAAGAGAATGTCTACGAGATATTATAAATTGCCTTTCAAAAAAAAAAAAAAAAAGTGGCATAGGATTTTTTTATTGAGTGCAAAAATCTAGAACACACAGGAATATATTAGTAGCACCACACACGTTAAAACTCATTGATAAATGATTAGGGAACAATATTGTGGCATGTCATAATCAGATCAAGCATATTATTACATTTTGGATTTAGTACGAAATACTGTTGTGTCAAAGACTTTGAGAAAGAATCGTGTTCTTGGTATAGATAGGTTGGACTGCAATATGGTGCCAAGGGTATTAATTAGCTTCCTCTTCACTTCTGAGTTTATGCCACCCATTGAAACTATCTCAGCATATGCAGCTGGTTCTTTGTTACCCTCAAAAGATATTGGCACTGACCCCTTCAATATGACCATCACAAACTGCACACATATATAGTCACAACACAGGCTTGAAGTCACAATTCAGCTCACAGAATTGAAGACATTATATAAGTTTGATATTACTAACTCTATCATTCAGTTTACCATGAAAGACAATAGAGACCCAAATTAATTTTGGGCCTTAATAACACTTCCCTTTGTTGGTTGCTTTGAGGTTCATGAGATTTCACTAGCAACATAAAAAAAAATCAAAAGACCTTATTATGTTTCTACGAGTTAATTTAGAGAGTAAAGTTATAGGACATGAATTAGGAATACGTGAGTTCAATTACTCATGATGTACTGGGTTCCTTTTTTGTCTTTCCTATTATTTTTTAAAAAATCAAAAAAGTCATTTATATGTGTTTGGATAAATAAATGTGAAGAGATTTTATACTATTATTCAATTATAAATTATTATGTATGCGAAGTATTTACTAACTTTATAATTGAGTAATTTCTGTTAAAGAATTTAATTGATCAGTGTCTCTTCTTCTAATCTTATTTTTTACATATATAATATTCAAATATGAAACTTTACTTCAAAGATTTAAATACAGTTTTATTCGAACCAACATAATGTTAATAACGATAATTTCTAATTGATTGAGTCAGATTAACCATATAAAGTGTTTACATCGCATAGAAATTAAACTTTAATTTAATTAAGTACTTATTTAACAAACCAATCACTTTTTTTTTTAACAAACAAACTCATCTTGAGAGTTTATATATGTCATAAATTCGATAATAAAACCTTTTTTTTTTAGAAGAAATTCGATAATAAAACTTATGAAAACATTTAAAAACCTTATAAAGTATTATAAATTTAAATAAACTCTGTATTAGGCGCTTTTCAAAAAATGGCCCTAATTTAAGATCAGATTCAATACTTCTACTTCTCATTTTCTTAATTTACCTCTATCCTATTATTGACATCTTCCTTCCATCTCATCAATTCCTTTAAGTGGCGTTTCTGTTATTCTTTACCTCAAATACCCCATCCATCTTTTATGACATTAAAAGAATGATCAGATCTCACCTTAACATTTCAAACGAATAATAGTGGGGAGCCCAAACAGATAATAGTTGGTGACGTGTCTTCAGGATCGAATCAGGATAAAGATGAGGTTCTTGACATCTTGTGCATTGTGCTGTTCCTGAAGTGCATTAAGTAGACAACTACACTTCTTCCACTACCCTCCTTGGTTTCCTTTTCCCACGTGGTATTATAGGAAAGGAGAATCTAGAAAGATCCATGGTATCTAATTATCTATTAGGGAAATTGTGTTTTAATTTTCTCATATAAAACTTAATCTTAGTCTTTATATTTTGAAACTAATGATTTTCATCTTCGTACTTTTGATTAACTAGTAAATTTCATCTTATTACCTTAAGTTACATAAAAAGGGCAAAAATACATCTATTATATGGAGACTAAAATTATTATTTTTAAAATAACTAATACCAATTTTGATTTAAAATTTAAAGTCCTAACATATATTTTATCTAATCTTTTATTTAATATTTTTATATATTTCTTCTATCGAAAATATCACAATTTTCTCTCTCTTTTTTTTTAATTATGAAATTTTAATTCTTATATTTAATAAAATGGTGTGATTTTGATTTTTTATTAGACATATTTTTAATTTTTAATAAAAGACTGAAATTATATGATTTTATTAAACATAAAGACTAAAATAAAAATCATGATATTTTCATAGGCAAAAACGTACTTAGCTCTTTATTTAAGTACTTAAACCCAATTCATTGGACTTTCATTATCTTAATCATGCCATTTGCATTATTATTATTATTTTGGTTACTTACAACAACATTTGCATTATGGTTGGTCCCCTTTGTTCAAAAATAAATAAATAAGTTGCATTATGGTGTCGTTAATATCCCGTCGCATTATTTTATTTTAGTGATCTGATTTCATATGCGTTCAACAATTATCAAACAGCACTAGAACACTGCACTCTGCCCTACAGTTAGAAATGGTCCCAACTTGCCGGTCTTTCTCAACCAACTTGTTTAATTGCACATTGGAATAGTTTATTTCATTTTCAAAAATAGTTTATATATTCAATTATTCACAATATTGAGTCGGACAAAACAATAGCCAAAGTTCTATTTACTGAATTTTAACCTATGAATTAAACTAAAAGACTGTTAAATATCATCTTCGCGTTCGTTGACTCAAGTCTCACATTGAAAGTATGTAAGATTTTAATATGGTAATTATATAAGGTCTTAGACTTTCCAATTACAACAGCTAATTTTTGTGGTGTAGTTTTCACCAAAGTATTGGATTGGACATATGAAATTCTAATATGAGAATTAGTCTTGAACTCTCTAATTGGTGGGGTTCTCCTAACTTTCTTATCATTACAATGAAAGTACTAAAGTTCTTTATAATAAGCTAGTGAAATCAAATTAATTATTTTATGCCAAATTGCATGAAACTTAGTAATAGTAAGTCAGTAAATAGTAACTAACAATAATAATTGACTCAATTATTTAGTAACTAACAATAATAATTGACTCAATTATTACTGTCTTAAAATTTCTAGACGCTCTGATGAAACTAGACAACAGCAAGACAGAAAGGAAAAGGGGGCAGTTTCTCATCTGCAGCAGAGTAATCAAAAGCACACACTTTTGGATATTCACAGTTAACAAAAATCTGTCAAACTTATAAAGTTGTGTCCAATTTTACATACACAATTCAGATTCCTTTTGTAGTAGATTGAGTTGTTGGGGGAGTATAAAGCTAAACAGCTGAACCATTAACTGATTTGCATCAAATTTACCAAAGACCAAACAAAAAGCACCATAATTAACATTTTGTGTCAACCCCAAAAGAATTTTTCACACATATTGAGAATTGAGACCAAATTTCATAAGCTATGATTGGAATTTAGAAAACACTAATTAGACAGAGAGAGAGGGTAGTGAGGCATACCTTCTCTGGTTTGCCGATGATTGTGGAAACTGCAGTGGTGGCCTGAGAAAAGATTGGATCGATGTTAATTCCATCTAGGTTAATGTTGGTGGAGATGTAAAGGCAAGGCATCTTATCTTTCCCCCCTTTTCTCTGTGACTCTTCTTTCTCCTTTCTTGTTGGGAACCTAATGGGTTGGATAAGCTCCAGTTTATTGCAATCCCATCTTCAATGTGTATATATAGGTAAAATTGAGTGGAAAGCTGACTTTCACTGTTTCCACCAATTGCTAATGGATTGCTTGGCTGGGATAGCAACATTCATCATACCCTTTTCTTTTTCATTTTCATTTTCATAAAAACAAAAATAAGTGCTTTGTTGACTTGGTCCATACCTGGTCTAACTTCCTCAATTCTTCTGGCAAAGAAGAAGAGAGTGATGTTAGATTAAAAGAAAAGACTACTGTCTAAGATAATATATTATTACATTTATTTACTGATAATTTTTATTATTAAATTTCATGTAATTTAATAGAATTGTTATGAATTTAAAATGGATAAAACATTATTTTGGTCACTGAAAGTTTAAAGCGCTGTCATATTAATACTTGAAATTAAGGATATTCAAAATAAATCCTTAGGATGTCAAATAAGTTCTTAAACTTAATTACTTTATTCTCACTTTGGTCTTTAAAGATATGTTAATATTATCATTTAAGTCATATGACTTTTTAATTTTGGATTAAAATAATTGATAGAATACATTTTAGGGATTTTTTTTTTAAAAAAAAATTATTTTCAGGAATTAATGTGACAATGCTATACATTTTTAGAGACCCGGATGGTGTTTTATTGATTTTAAAATTGTAGATTGTATATTTAAATTTTGATCCATTTAATGCCATCCTTTTAAAAGAAAATTATGAAATATATTCATTTTTCTATTTTCTATTTTTCTTAATTGAGATGGTATCTATTTTTTAATATGATGATAACACATAAGTTTCGTTTCAAATTGGACCTTCACACAGGCTAATCTAATGGACTCGACTTGAAAAGCCTCAAGGGCAGCAGCACGAGGTTCGTACCCTCCCCCCAAACACCTTCTAATAGTTCAATTAGTTTAACCATATCAATTTGTAATTCAACTATGATTAAATCAAATAACATTCAAATTAAATTAGTCCATAGTCCAAGCGATCTCACTTTTAAAACATCAAAATTGTAATTTTTTTTAACTAATCGAATAACAAATCACACATAAAACCTTATTTCGTTTTAAAAATTCACAGCACTCTTCATATCACACAGCACAACTATCAAGACATTACTGTCTTGTTCTAAGTCGAAAGACAAAGAAACAATTTATATACTTTCAAATTGCCTTTGATGGCACAGAACAACTTTAACCAAATATTCCTTCACTGACCAAGTTGACTAGGAATTTCACGTATATAGACTATTCTAAACCATCAATAGTGTGCTCACATACAAATGAATTGTTGAAGATGCAACAGGAAAGGAAAGAAGTGGTGATGCTTAAGGTGGATTTTTTAAAAAAATAAAATAAAATTTGATTATATACATGGAGTGGGAACATCTAGATTGTATTAGTGGAAGAGGTGGATAGCAGGATAGAGAGTGCTTGTCTACATCTACAGTATAAGTGCTACTAGTACATGAAATTGATGATTAATAATTATAATCTTGGGTTTTCTAAAAATATATTTAGTTTGTTATCTATGTAAATATATTTTCTAAATATGTTCTTGAATCATTTAAAAAATACATAATTATAAATATTTTAAATAAAGTGTGATATTTTTTTTTGAGATAAAAGTATGAAGCTTATATATATATATTTGTTAAATCCCCTCATAGTAGACAAGTTCCTCAATAGGCAAATGTTGGAGCCATCATTTTTAGACAATGGGGAAAGAAATGACAACAAATAATGAAGGATTTGTTTTTTTACTATAACATTGATGCAAACTATCGACTGATTTTAACAATTTATAGAAAATCCTTAATACTTCAGTATGGAAATGCCAATCTGCTAAGGAGAAATGACGCTTTGAATCAATTGGTAATCAGACCTTGCAACAACTTTAGCAAATATGGTTGTATGGCATCACAAAGTGAAGAACGTTAATCTTACTGTTGAGCAGGTGCATAAATAATCCATTTCATTAGATCCAAATCTTATTAGACCTAAACTATCTAATCATTATACATTGAATACCATTACAGTTTACTCTAAAGGAAGATTTTTCCCCCCAAAAAATATGCCGAAATTTTAGTAAAGTCAAAGTACAAAGAGTCAAAGAGATATGGTATAATGGTAAAGATACAAGTACAAGTTGTTAATTAATTTCTTGGCTGATGGCTCTATCTTTGACTAGCTTTATTAAGACTGATAGCATGAGAATGTTTATTTCTTTATAAAATTTAAAAATACATAACAATAGTCATTAAGTATTTTATAATGTATTTCATATAATTTCGGGATTTTTGAAAATGTTTTAGCCACAGATGCACCCACAATTTTCAAATTATGGTTTTCCTTAGTGTTTTTATTAGATTTAAGTATATTTTGTCATTTTTATTGGCCTCTTTCCCCCCGGTTCCATCTTCATCTATTTGTTAACTTTGCTTGGAATTGCCGTCTTCTCCCCTTTGACACAGCAAACCCATCAGTTAATTACGTTGATTTTAATTTTGTTAGTTTATGTGTGATGATCATGGGCAAGTTTAGATTATTAGTTCAATATTTTAAGTTGTAGGATTAGGTGGATGAAAGGGGTTTGGAGGAAAAAGAAAGGGAATGTTAATTTTTTAATTTGAATATTTTTTATATAAAAATAAAATAAGATATGACCTATATATATATATATATATATTAATTCATGAAATTTTTTTATTTTAATAATTTTTTATCAATAAATAATATATGCATTGAAAGAGTAAATTTTTTTATACTGATTATATGCTTATTAACTCCCTTAATAAAATTAAAAATAGGTTTAATAATTTTTTATTATTATAGTTGCAACAACTTTTTTCTTATAGTCTCTATAGTTTAAAATATTTCATTTTGGTTTCTATAATTGTAATTTATTATCCTTTTGATCTTCATTGTCAAGTGCTAATGTCGTTTGAAATGAATATGACATGATGCATCTATAGTATTATAAAAATTGTCCAATCATTATTACGTGTCGGTTAGATAGTATTTTATATATTTGTTTTTTAATTTTCATTTCACTCTTTTTTCTCTCACTCTTTTCCTTTTTTTTCCTTTAAAAATAATATATTGCTCTCTTCCTTTCTCTCATGATTTGTGAGTTGACCAAATTTCAGATCTCATTCAATTTTAAAGTTGTTTGGAATAGCTTCATAGCCAAAAAAATTCAATTAATTTTTACTATTAAGGTGAAGTAATCAAGTATGAAATAATTATTTCTATTTTTTTATGATATTATCATAATTTTTTATAGAGCAGAATCAATTTTTGTGTGTTATCCAAACACATCATAAATTTGGTGGAAATCAATTATAAAGTCTACACATTTCCGCATTCAACAAATTGAAACCAATGAATCGAGACCGAATGATTCAGATAAACACGTGTTTTTTTAAGTCTGGTTTGCAAGATTAAAATTTGAATCATATGCTTGACTTCAATTTGTTGAGAGAAATATTAATAATACATTTTCTAATGCAAAGTGGGTTTCATAACTTATTTAATGAATTTTAATAGTACTATTTTATAGTTTTCAATGAACTTTGTTTATGAATAAAAAATATTTTGTTACATAAAAATTAATATTTTAATGATGAAATAAAATTAAGTACAAATAAAAATATAAAAGTATGAATTACTTTTTTTTGACAGTAAAAATATTAATTACATAAGATTATACTATAGAGTAAAATATAAGTGAGTTGTTTAAATGAGATGTGACATAATTAATCCTACTTTATTTTCATAAACATAATATACCTACTTTAAACCCACTTAAAAATCCAAAATAGATTACGAAATGAATATTGGATGGCGACCGGTCTTAAAAAATTCCATCTTAAAGAACCGCGCAAATCATTCTTAGCAGATATTTATTAACTTCTTTTTTTTTATTCTGTAGATAATATCTCAAACATTATCATTAGCCATACACATAAAAAATTAGATTTCAAGAAACTATTGTGTTAATTTAATAATTAGGTTCGTTAAAAATAATAATTAGGTAATTATTTTAGAGAGAAAATATTTAATGGTTGAATTTAAAAACATAAAACAAAAAATAGAAGACGGAAGTATTGTTTTAATCAAAATGAAAAAAAGTTACCAAAATAAAATTATTTAAGATTAATTCCGTAAACAGTATTGAAAAGTATAAAAAATAATAATAATAATTATATATAAAGGTTTTTGTTTCCAAAAAAAAATGGTTTAACATGTTTATATATATATATATATATAATTAAAAATACATCTAAATATTAATATAAACAAATAATCAAATAATAGAAATTAAGTAATATAATGATTAACCTTATTATTGAGCATTTCCTTCGGTATTTTGTAAGATAAGATTACGAAGTATATTTATATTGATCATTTCATACCATTTTTGAAGTTAACATTTTTTTTTTGAAAATGTTTATTTTAAAATTTTCATAACATTATTAATTGTAGTACTCACTAATATTTTTTATTATACATAAAAACTCATTATTATAAATATAAAATTTAATAAACCTGTGCATTGAACTTCATTAATATTAGTATAATAACTATTCAAAAGATAAAAACTTGAAATGATGAACCATGACATTATTAAATAAAAAGATACATTTTTGTTTTAAATGAATCAAAATCAAATAAACTAGAAACATCTTTCTTTTTCAGCTGAATAAGTTTTTGTAACCTAAGGTCACTATGAAGTCACATGATCATTACTGTAGGCCACTGGTGGGCTGCTAGCATCAAGGAACTGCAACCATAAGTGTTGCCCCACTAGGAGGATTGTGCAAGTCATAGCAGCCTTTATGTGACCAAATTAAACATTCGAGAATGTTCAACAATTATTTACTATTATTACTGTTGAGTTTCCCCTGGTTTGGTTTCAACTTTCAATCAGCTGAGTTCAATTAAAATAGACACACAATATTAGTTCATACAACTTCACACCCTACTTTATGTTTAAATAACTATATTTGACTTGTGACAATCAGCCTAATTAGCTGTTACTATTTCACTAATAATTGCAGTCATGTCATCCTTGTTTTTCATACTCCTTTGTTGACTTAGAAGGCTGTAAAGTACAAACAACATAACAACATTAGATTAAATTGATTGAATAATTAACAAAACCAACATGCAATGCTTCTTTTTATTATTTTTAGCACCATTTGCCAACAGCCGGATTGTGCAAGTTTCTTGCATTCCTTTGCTACACACTCACAAGGATAATATTAGCTAAAAGAACAACCAAAAGGCTAACAGATGTACTTACCCTATCTATAATGTTCTTATTAACTTTGACTTCCCCAATCACATAGATATTGCTTGACAACGTCAGCCATGTTTTCCATTTATTAGTTTCTCTATCATCCATGGCAAAAGAAGGATCAAATACTTTAATATTTGGAATCATTTTGTTTCCATCAAAGCCACCAAGAACAAACCTATAGAGTGGATAAAAGCTTTGAATTCAGAGCAGAAAAATTGCCTAGTCTAGTATAGCTGTAACTATTATATTTATACAACTCTACCGTGTCACTGACAGCAATTCTATAAACCTGTTGGTGATCACATAATTTTTTCAAGAATGATTTCCAAATATGTTGAGGTGATTAGCAACAATTACTACAATTGTATAGAAAACAAGATTTTTTTTCCTCTCTTTTTACTATTTAATTACTTTGGGCACCATATCACACTAGCCCAAATTTTCTGTTGTGCTTTTTAAAATTAAGCACATGGAATGTCATAGAAGGAAAACTCTGAACTGAATTACCTTAGAATAGTTGAGTCCTACAGATAATTTATAAACATGGACACTTGTGCAAGTCTTAATTACAATACATAGTTAAATTAAAGGCAATCAAAGAAATTGGACTCACACTTTTTCATTTGGAACAACTAATGAATGGCAGGCCCACTTTGTATTCTTGTTTGGTATTTTGGTCCAAGAATATGTCCTAGGGTCAAATCTTTTAGCAGGAGCACAGTTAACAAGTAGTGTCACTCATGCTAAAACAGATCCAAGATCCAAGTATAACATGTATGTCATATTTTTATAATATGGGTTACATGGAATTCCTATCTTTGTGCATATTTTAATTGCTGATACGAGCGGATTGAAGTATCCGTCAATATTACTTTTAATTGTTCGTTTATAGTTATAAATATTTAATATTAGTTACAATAAACAATAACAAAAAATTTATAAATATTTTCATTTTCTGTACATAAAAAGAATAAGTAGCGAGAAAAAAAAATAGAAAGAAAAGGTAATTTTCAATTAAGTGAGGTAATTATCTTTTTCAAAAGGTAAATTATTCAGTACCAACAAAAAGTGAGGTAATTATTTTATTCATAAATTATAATAATTATAAATATGAAAAAATCATGTGACTAAAAGAATATAACCAAAGCCATAAAGTGGCCAATTCCTTAGTCCAGTATAAATGAATGAAACAAGCAGAAATTGAGCAATAAAATCTTACTTCAAATAGTTAATTCCATTTCCACAAGTAGTACAAAACAAACCGCTGAATTCTGCAGCAGCAATAGCAAAGATCTGGGAATATAAAAAAGACTATTCATCAAGCAAGAAGTTCATTAAAATTTTATATGTTTTTCAAAACAAAACATGGTTAATTGGCCATTTAATTACTTATATTCTATAATGTGAGAAGAAAAGACCCTAGAGGGACAAATCTGTAACTTAATATTCTATAAGTTATAAATACAAAGAAGCATGAAAGGAATAAGGTCAATTATAGAAGTTGATGCAAGGATATGAACTATATCATGATATAAGGTTCCATGGAAAATTATACCTATCTACTGTTTTTTCTTATACCAAGACAATGGTAAAACAACAACTAACCAAAGATCCACCCCAATTGGAATGTTTAGAAATATATCAAGTCTCAAAGCTAAAGGTAAAACACATTACATTCATAATTATGGCTCTCAATCATGCCCTGGAACATCTGTCACATATATTTCCACTAATTTTTTTCACAAACAGATCATATAACCTCCATAAACTAGTATACTTTACCTTGTCTAGCATTGAACGTGCAGAGATCCACCTTCCATTGTCTAAATCAAGCACCTCAATATCAGAAAAGCTGTCAATTTCATTGGCACTATATACAGCAAACATTTTATTGGTAAAAGAAACCACTGCCAAGTTTCCTTTGCTCTGATTCAAAGAGGGGCACAAGGTCCACTTGTGACTATAAGATCCAACTACATATATAAAAGATAAAAAATGACAAAAAGTTCATGTCACATACAAAATAAAATAAAAATTCAGCAAGATCTCACTCCTATGTAATATCAAACATAATCATTTCCACCACCGAAAACATTAAGCTTACCATTTAGTTGTACCATTAAAGCATATGAGTGAGCTGAGTTCATAGGATAGAGAAATTTGATCCAATATTGGGAAGGACAATACAAATCTATAGTTGATAACCATGATTCTTCATCAAAATTCACTTTTAAAAATGATGTCTCTTTAGGGTCTACATGCTGCTTCTCAGCATGTGTTAGATGAAGATTAAATGCTGATTCTAACATTGTACAACGATCAATTAGATGTTGAATTTTCAATTCTGTTTCCCTCTGGAATGATATAAACAACATAAGCATAAAGACTTATGATATGAAAAATAGAAACTGAGTATAATTATTTAAAGGTATCAAGGGTTATTCCAAATGATGCTTATGTTCATGGTTTTAAATTGCAGTCAACATATTTCAGTTTAGTTTGTCCTAAGATTTAATTCTTTATCCCACCAAACATAAACACTTTTTAAACTTATATTACCATCACTTCTCTTCTGAAGACTGTTTTAGTAAGGGTAAAATATGTTTTTTGTCTTTGTACTTTCAGAAAAACTTGGTTTTAGTCCTTATACTTTCAAATCAACCATTTTAGTCCTCAAACTTTGAAAATCACTTGTTTTTAGTCCCTCCCCTCTAATGGTGTTAATACTATTAACGAAAATACAGTTTCCAGCGGCTATAAACCGCCACAAAACACACATGTGTAATGATGTTGAGTTTAAATACATGAGAAATGTGAATTTTGTGGTAGTTTATAGCCGCCGGAACCTGTATTTTCGTTAACAGTATTAACATCATTAGAGGGGGGAGGGACTAAAAGCAAGTCTTTCTCAAAGTTTGAGGACTAAAATTGTTGATTAAAAAATACAAGGACTAAAACCAAGTTTTTCTGAAAGTACAGGACCAAAAACATATTTTACCCTTTTAGTAATTACTTCCCCTTGTGTGAGTAAGTTACATATTGTTGAACTTAAGAGGAATAAAATTTTGGGGTTTGGTTCTACGATAGCCACTGCACGAATGGAGAGAATCATTTATGAATTGAGACCAAAATTTTATGAAAAAAGTGGCTAAACTAGAATGAAAAATTCGAATCAGGTAACATAGTTAATTAGTCAGAACTAAGAACTAAGAAGAAGCAAACCAGCACATAATTTGCATAGTTGGGGATTTCAAGCTAAGGCAGAAGTTTTTCTATGTGGTGATAATTACTTAACATGAATCCATAAATTAGGTAAATTAAGAAGTTCCGTATGTTTGGTCTATGTATACTTAGAGATGCAAGAAATGAAGAAACAATTGAAAGATATGATAAAATTTAGCTGACATCAATAACAATAACAAAGAAAAGGAGTACCAGCTTCTGCTCCAGGTAACAATTTTTCTGTGTTTGTATTTTCTTGAAAGTTGTCAGTTCTTCAACTTCTTGCATCAACTACAAATGCATTATGGTTAGTTGTATGAAAGCATTAAACATTGACTTATACATGTTATGATGATTTTTAAATAAATTCCAGTTTAAATGTTATCCGTTTCTAGTTCCTTAAAATTACAAAAACCATGTGTTTTTAGTCCTCAGCAAAAGTTTTTTTTTTTTTTAACTGATAGTTGGATGCAGAGACAGGATTAAATGTACTGTGTTTTGTCAGACGTAGAGACTAAAAAAAATTAAATAAAACTAAAATAAAAAATGACATTTGAGGGAACAAATATATAATTAAGTCTTTAAATATACTTTCATTCATCAGCCTCAACTACCTGGTCAATGGTGTTTTGATGCTCAACTGGAGCACTTGAAATCTCTTCCTTCTCTAAACCTGCTGGCACCTCCAGATAATCATTTTCCACAGTGCACATATCATTCTCATCAGGAGTGTCATTTACATTGTCTGATGCAGAGAGGTCTTGACTTTCATGGCCAAGAGCCAATTCCTTTAGTTCCTCATATATAAGGTCCATCTCATTCTCATCATTCTCATCAGGAGTGTCATTTACATTGTCTGGAATATAGAGGTCTTGACTTTCATGGCCAAGAGCCAATTCCTTTAGTTTCTCATATATAATGTTCATCTCATTCTCATTCACCTCCTTCACTACTGCTTGAGTATCCAATGGCTTGATGTCACCATCTAAAGAAGTAATTTCAGCGGAATCTGTTATCCTACTTGAGCTATTTAAAGGCTTTGTATCTGATTCACGTGTTTCAAATGCTTCACCTTCCTTCAGAGTTGATGGAAGAGATGGAGATACAGTTTTCCACTTCAAATTACAACCAGAGGCAAATGCCAAAGAAGCTAGCAATGAAGTAAGCTTGTTTGCTTGTCTATGGTCTAATTCAAACCAGAAATGGTTATTTGTGTAGTAGTTGTCTGTAATTACTCGTGCAAATTTATCTTCAGACAGTGGCTGGCACTGAAGCCGGACGCGAACTTTCACCTTAAACATTAATAGCAGAAAATGTAAGGGCCTTTTTGATGAATCATGACATGACCACTATGATCATGAACCATGTGAATTAGAGTTTGGCAGGTAGATATAGCAAGTGATACCTGTGCAGGATATTGTGTTCTGTCCAATTCCGAATTGTCATCAATCCATGCATAAGGGTCTATATACATTTTCCCCTTGCTAGATGCCTCAAAAATTCCATGGAGCTTCCTGTCACTATAGTTAAACAAGAAGATAGGCAGGCCAGGATCAATATTCTTCACATAGGAAAAGTGGCTAGCTGGTAAGCCTGTTAAAACAAACACAAATTACTGAGTTAATGATGAGTGATAAGATAACCCCACCCTCAAAATGAGGGATTTCATTGTTAAAACAAATGATTTCTTGATATTATCACATTATTCATCCTAATTTCAAGCATTAAGAAAAATATAGTTCAAGTAAAATATTTCAGGGTTGAATGTTAACACAGTCAATTCAATTTTGAATGTAAAATATCATTGATTCATTCATGCTTTAAACTCATACTAATTGCTGTCAGTCTAACACAAATAAAAGCAATCAAATGCAAAAGAATGAAAGACTAACCAAAGAGTTGTTTTGATTGACATTCTTTCAGTGTACTTTTCTTGCAACCAAATATGACCCCACCAAGTTGATACTTCTCCAAATTTCTGCCTACAGAACTCACAACTGAATTTGGAGAAAAAGGCATAGTCCTACTGATATTAAAAGTTTGTGTTCTCTTTCCTGTCCTCATCCTGGCACAAGAGGACAAGGCTTATTTCATTAACAATCTATGGCAAAATCGAGACCATCAAGAAATGCAAATTATTAATATCTTGACAATATCAAATTAAACGAACAAAAGCTTCACGCTATTAAAAGTTAAAATTAATAAATCTTTGTTTCATTAAAAAGAAGGCAATTTCTTTGTCAAAAAAAAAAAAAAGAAGAAGAAGGCAATTTCACAAGTTTCATTGAAAAAGATGAACATAGTAAAGACAATTAAAGTACTTGGACAAAGGAATGAATATTGAACTAAACAAATTTAATTGAGCATCAATTAATGTTGTCATCAAACTAGTCCGTAAGGTTTACTATGGCAGCAATTGAAATGACACCGATGTTTACACCAAATCCAAATTGTCAATATAAATTGTTAATATAGAATGATCATATGGTTTATAATATCATAATATATATGGTAACTTTGACATATTTTGTAACAGTGATCACTTAGTTAACTTCAATCAATCAATTAAATTATTTAATTTGATTTAATTGATTAATTGAATTATTTAACTTTCTACTTTAATTATTTATCAAAATTATTAAAAAATTAAAATTTAATTGAAGTTAACTAAGTTAATATTGGCATCAAACTAGTCCTTAAGGATTACCATGGCTGCAATATAAGGGATGAAATGACACCGATGTAACTCTATAAGAGTTACACCAATTCTAAACCGTTAGTATAGAATGATCATATGGTTTATAATATCTTAATATATATAATAACTTTAACATATTTTGTAACAATAACTTAGTTAACTTCAATCAATCAATTAAATTATTTGATTTGATCTAATTGATTATTTGAATTATATAACTTTCTACTTTAATTATTTATGAACATTATTAAAATTTTTTTTTTCAATTTTTGTACAAAAATAGTATAAAAAATAAAATTAATTTTAAAATATTTTATTGAAATAATTAATTAATTTTTTAAATTAAATTAATTTATTAAATCATTAGAATTAATTTATTATTTGATTGATTATGTTTTTCAACAATTATTAATAGATTAATTTGTTTTTTTACAAATCTTTTCAGTAATAAATAGGAAAATATATAAAACTATGCTCATTTTGACTCAAGTTATAAAAATATTTTTGTTTAGATTATATAAATAATTAGTTTTTATAATAAATTATAAAAAAAAATATGAAATATTTCAAAATAGTATTTATTCAAAGATAGAGGAATAGTTTTTATTTCTAATTTATGAAATAAAAAAAATTAAGAATGAAAAAAAAATCATGCCAATTTGTTTAAGTAGAAAAAATTATGACCATGTTTGAATGTATTAAATAAATCAAATAATTTTAAGTAAAGTTATGTCCATGCACAAAATAAAAACCATTTAGAAATAAGTTTTTACCTTTTGGGGATATGTATCAAACAATGGAATGTTTAACAAAATATGGAATAAAAAATTATTAAAAAATAAACCAAAATTTCGAATATCTAACAACAAACAATCTTGATTGTATAGTTTTCATCCTCCTTTAATACATGAAACAAACAATGGAATAATTAAAAACTATACAAAAAAGAAGGTATGATTGTATAGTTTTTCATAACTTTACTTAAATTTAATTAAAAACTAACCTTTAACTCATTGCAAAACTATACCAAAAAAATATCCATAACTTTGCTTAAAAATATTTTATTTAACTCGTTGATTGTATAGTTTTTCATCCTCCTTTAATACCCAAAAATAATTTCTTCTTTTGTTTATTCTTTTTAAGAAAATCCAAAACTATATATATTTGTGTATCAACTCTTTATTCATATAAATAAATTTGCTTTTACTTTTTGGAAACGTGTTTGTGTGATTAGTTTAAAATATAAACTTAAATAATTAAAATAGAAAGTTAAATAAATCAAACAATCAATTAAACAAACCAAATAATTTAATTGATTGGAGTTAGTCGATTGATGATCACAAAATATATTAAAGTTATTATATATATATATTGATATTATAAATCATAAGATCACTTTATATTAATAGTTTGAATTTGGTGTAACTCCTTTAGAGTTACATTGATATCATTTGATCTCTCTAACAAATTCAAGAAAGAAAAAACACTAGGAAAAAAGTCTCTGCATATTCCTAGGTACATTTTCTAAGATACCAAACAGCAAGAATGATAGGAAAGAAAGCAAAGGAATTGAGTGAAAGAGAGATACTTGAAACAAGTTTAAGACACAGAAGGGCTCACAAAGAAAAAACCAAATCAAAAAACAAATGTGAGGAAATGCTTTTATAGCAACTGTACATTGCAATGCAAAAGTACCCTTGGGGCATGCACTTTACGTGGGAAATGTTCATCATAAGTTTATAATGCATGATTAAAGAGTTTAATAATCAATCAAGGAATTCTTAGATAATGTTAAATAATCCATATATAGAAATTGAATTACTAAACAATAACGTGCCTATTTTTTTTCCCTTTAATTTGCATACAAAGTCATTCAGTAAACTAGGATCAATGGAGTAGGAGCACCTTATTTTGTATTAATACGGGCTATGTAGTACCTCCTTTAGCACTTATATCACACTTTATGGATGAGTATTATAAGAAAAGATGTGCCTCTTGATATGAAAATCAGAAAAGCATGGTATAACATTACTTTTATACCACTCTCTTTGACTTGATTATCAGCGCTTTAACAATGATAGAAATGAATACAATTTACATATTATTATGCCCGACATGGATTTGGCATTTCCTAGAGAAATGGCATTGATATGTGATGATACCAAAACAAATTATTTCAACACATGCTGTTTGCATTTATCATAATTCATAAATGACTTTTCTCTTGAGGAAAAACAAAGAACAAAATATTAGACATTAATTTGATCAAGTTGTAAAAAAATTCACAAGAAGCAATTTTTATTTGGCTAAAATGTAATTTTCGTCCCTCTATTTTCCTAAATATGCAATTTTAGTCCCCCATTTTTTAATTGAGATATTTCGTCCACCACTTTTAAAAAATCCGTAATTTTAGTCCCCTTATTTTTTAATTGAAACATTTTGTCTCCTACTTTTAAAATCCGTGATTTTAGTCTCCGTGGCCAATTTCAAATGTTGATTGTGTACTTTTTAATTTTTTTTATAAATTAAGTTTATCAGCAATTAAATAATTAAAAAAACATTTGTCACGTGACTAATAAACAGGTACATGTCGATCAACATTAACTGAGTACACAGTCAACGTTTGAAATTGGTCATAATAGGGACTAAAATTGGGGGACAAAATGTCTCAATTAAAAATTAGGAGGACTAAAATCGCAGATTTAAGAAAATAGGGGAATGAAAATTGCATTTTAGCCTTTTATTTTTTTAGTAATAGGGAGGAGCAAAATTTTATTTTTCATAGCTTCTTAGTTAGGTATTCTAGTGTTAAGGAGATCACAAATCACACAATTTTTGAAAATTATCAAGAATTTTTTTTTAAATAATAATAATAATAATAATAATAATAATAATAATAATAATAATAATAATAATCTATATATTATATAAAAGACAATTGTTGACTAGGACTAGTAGTCCAGTGTCACATTCTAGTGACATTTTGCAAAAACAATCTTAATAATATAATTGATTCAATTAAATGATAATCAAAATTTTGTAAAAAAAATCTTTCCTTAAACACAAATCGATTGTGGATAATTATGACACACAAATATAGAAATTATTGCTTAATTAATATATGATAAGATATGATTACATTCCAAAATCAATTAAAAGGCTATATAATACCTTTGTTGTGTTTATGTGGTGGGTATATGTAGTCCACACACAATGGTTTTCTGATTGGTATATAAAACTATCTAGCAGAATGTGAATGAATTCCTAGAATGATTTATAAAATTGCTTGGCGCGAAATATAAAGGAGCAAGAAGAATAACACAGTCTTATTTTATTATACACAAATTTGTGAGTATTATGGGAATAGGCTCATTGTTCGGAGATTTTCACGTTTTTGTTTATGAGCAACATGTTACTATTTTGGGCTTTATTATTTCAATCTTCATCTATGTACCTTTTAACTTCAAGCATGTATTGTAGTTTATACTAAGGTTGAAATAAATGTTTCTCTTTGTCTATAATTTTTTTTTTGTGTTTATGTATTTGTTCACTGAATGTTTTTTCCATTTGCAAACAAATATAAAGTATGAAAAAATATATGTTTAACATGTATTTAAAAATTAAAATAAGCAGGGTGCGTGAGTTATTGTAAATCCCCGACATTGTATTTGATTCCTACGGATAAAAAAAATTAATATATAAATTAATATATAAAACATGAACACATTTAAAACTTTCAATTTACAAAGTTTTTTAAAATTAATTTTAATTGATGAAAAAATTTATTTATATTTGCATATGTATCTTTATATTTAATGTTAATTAAAAAAGTTCAGTAGTAATTACATTTTTACATTGTGCTTATATTTAATCATTTAAATATGTGTTCTTAAATTTATATTGTTTAATTCATTTGCTTAATTTTGTTTTCAATATTTTTACAGGATGTTAAATTAATGAACTTCATAAGAAATATTTTAATGGAACAATATGTGAGTTCTTTTAGTTAAAATTAATTTTCTTATTATTTTTATCTTATTTTTGTTATATAGTTTTATTTGTCTATATATAAAAAAAAATTTACTTCAAGAAAGTGACATTGTGAAATTTAAATTTATAGTTCATCTATGTACCTTTTAACTTCAAGCATGTATTGTAGCTTATACTAAGGTTGAAATAAAATGTTTCTCTTTGTCTATATTTTTTTTTTGTGTTTATGTATTTGTTCACTTAATTTTTTTCCATTTGCAAACAAATATAAAGTATGAAAAAAATATATGTTTAAAATGTATTTAAAAATTAAAATAAGCAGGGTGCGTGAGTTATTGTAAATCTCCGGTAACGTGTTTGATTTCCACGGATAAAAAAAATTAATATATAAAACATGAAAACGTTTAAAACTTCCAATTTACAAAGTTTTTTAAAATGAATTTTAATTGATGAAAACATTTATTTATATTTTGAATATGTATCTTTATATTTAATGTTAATTAAAAAATTTCAGTAGTAATTACATTTTTACATTGCGCTTATACGTAATCATTTAAATATGTGTTCTTAAATTTATATTGTTTCATTCATTTGCTTAATTTTTTTTTCAATATTTTTAAAGGATGTTAAATTAATGAACTTCATAAGAAATATTTTAATGGAACAATATGTAAGTTCTTTTAGTTAAAATTAATTTTCTTATTATTTTTATCTTATTTTTTGTTATATAGTTTTATTTGTCTATATATAAAAAAAATTACTTCAAGAAAGTGACATTGTGAAATTTAAATTTATAGTTGTATTATAATTTTTTTTTGAAATATGTTGTATTATAAAATAAAAACTTCTAATTATCTTTTATTATTTTTATTAATGAATAAGTTCCTTATTGCAAAAATTTGAATTAGTTTTAGATATTTTTAAATAATATAACAAATTAAAACATTTTCAACATATTTATACATATAAAAAATTCATTCACTCTTCAATAAACCCGTGTATCGCACGGGTACTATCTAGTAATAATAATAAAACAAAGATAATTTAAATTGACCAATCCATTAGTCATAAAAGAAATTTTTGAGTTTCCTTATTATTCAGAAATTACTCTAAACTCTAACAAATGAGAGTTGAATTAGATAGAACCATTTAATTAAATAAATATATTTTAGCACCTATTTTTTTCATTTACAAAACTAAAAATTAATACCTTGTTTAAGAGAAATTAAATTCTTTGCTATATGGACCACCAAGTATTGGTGCATAAAAATCTTATTGAATGATTTAAAACTTAACTTTTTAAATTAAATATTTTATTATTTATTTTTTTGCTGAATATTAAATATTTTATTTAAACCCTTAAATTAGTTTATTTAGTAAATAAGCTAACATATATTCTCTCCTTAATTATATTGCATATAAGACAAAAAAATTTAGGTATAATCAATACCATAAGTAAAAATTGATATATAATATATCTTATTGCACTTTAAAAGTTTTATATATACACTAAATTGCACTTTAATAAAAAATTATTATTATCATATAACAGATTTAAGAAATTTATTCAATTTAACAAATAAATTAGTATAGTTTATAAATTAATATATAAACCCAAATGGGTTGTATGTAAACTCAACGTGGAAGCTGAATTATGGACTGCATGTGGTCCATGGTATCGCCACCCAGTACAAATTTGCGAACGTGATTGTTGATCCAACTCTTGAGTGGCTATATCTTTGATCACGTGACAAGGAGCATCCTTGTTCAGCTTTAGTAGATGAAATCCATTGGCTAGCATTGACCTATTAAGGCAATTGCTTTATGCATCTCATTTTTTACTTGGTACACCCCTAAAATTCCTAATATCTCCTTCTTATCCTTCTTTTCCCAAGCAAATCGTAGCCGCCCCTCCCCCAAACCTCCATGACAACCACACCCCACCTCCATCCAACCACCCAACCACCCAACATCACCACCGCATCCACCCAATGTCACCTCTACACCGCACCAAATTTACTATCTTGCCACACAACTTCCATATAGTTTTGGATTGAGTAATCCATAATACGTAATCCAAATAATCCGTAATACAATGTGATGAGAGTATATTATGTAAATTTTTTTCATTAACTTTTAGAACCATCTTACCTTTTCTTCCTTCTAGAGGAAAGCTCATTGCATAATCCTTTATTAAGTATGAGAAAAATAAATTATTTGACTCTTTTGATTTTTCTTTGCTCAATTCATATATTATCATGTAGCGTGTATGACCAACTATCAGTGGTCACCAACTGAACGTTGCATAGAGGCATTAGTTTTTGAAGTTGATTTTTCAATTATTAAAATAATCAAATATATGTTTTGACGTGCTTGTCCTTATATGTAGGATTAAGATGATATGAATGTTTATAATTGAAATTTGTGTGCCAATGGGTTCAGTCAATATAAGTTATTATAATACAATATTCTAATAACTATATTTGTAAAAAATATTACAATAATGGTCTCTTATTAACTATTCTTGTTTTTGTTTTTTAAAAAAGCATCTTCTAGAAGTTTACTTTTCAGCTCAGCTGTACAAAGTTTACTCTATTTTTGTTTTTGGTAAGCAAGGTTTATCAAGGGATTCCGGGATTGTCTTTTTTGTTTCTGCTGCTGACTTTTCGTTGTTGGCCTTGAAGACTTTATTTATTTATTTTTTTGGTGAATTGCTGGCCTTGAAGACTGATTCGTTAGACTCAAGTTTTTCTTCTTAGGGCATTTTTATTTTGTTTTTAGTGTTTTCTATACAAATATTTGAAAATAAAGTGATAATTTTGTATTAAAAAAGTAAAAAAGAGAATAAAAATACAAATAAACACCACCTTAATTTTCTTTTTGAGCTTATAAACCCCGTTTCATCAGAAAAAAAAAAACTTTAGAAACGGTATAAACCAATCAAATTTTATATGAATGATTTGGTTATAGGCACGTAGTGCATGTTTAATTTTATGTATCGGAATTCTAACTAGTAGTTTCCCTTTGCACATATTGCAACAAGAATCCCTACGTACTAAATAAAGAATTGGTTTTTATATTATAAAATTAATTCATTATTTCTTAATTTATTTCAATAATTTTTTGGTATAAATTATGACAATATACTCTTTTAATTCATTCAAATAAATTTAGTATTTAAATTTATGATATAAATTCTCATATGATTAAAACTTATTATATAAATAGTTAATTAAATTATTTACCACACAGAAACAATTGTGAAGTTTAAAGCATCATATTTGCATGCACCGAGCCTTTATTAATTAAGCAAAAAAATTTTAGGCGGATTGAAGCTTCTAATTCTGATTCGGACTCATTGATCATATTATCAAGGCATAATGTAGTTTAGAACTTAATTACATTCTCCTCAGCAGTTGTTAGATTAAATATTTATCACTAAGTTAAAACAAAATGGTTATAAATTATACTATACCTTCCTTTAAAAGATTTCAAATTACGTTAGTGTGCATTGTCCCTTTATTTAGAAAAAAAAAAAAAATTCTCTCATGAAAAATTAAAGTTCGTTAAACTTTAATCAATTTTGATATGAACGATATAACTAGTGACAATTTTTTTTTTCTCTTTACGACTTAACTAACTAGAAATTAGTTTTATTTACATTCTTATAATTAACTTTTAGATGTAGAATATGAAATAAAGATTTTGAAAGTCTCAAAATTGATAACGGTAGTATTCAAAACGTTATTTTAAATAGAAAACATTGTACTTTAAACATTTCTTAGAAAAGAAAAAATAAGTAGTAATTAGCTCTTCATAAATAAGAACGCAATTTTTTGGTTTCTCTATACCATTTAAAAGGAGATAATCATATTTAGAGTATAATTAGATATTAAATGTGAATATTTATGTTTACAAATTAAAACTTAACACTTTATGGGAAACTAACGTCTTCTACACATATTTGTTTTTTAAAAAAACTTCTACGCACTAGACCTAACCCTTATTTGTTTAATAATGCATTATTCTCTGACATATTATTTCAACATGTTTTTCATTATTAAGTGATTTTCGTATTGATTTAATCAAATAAAGAATGATTCTTCTTAGCCTTTAAAAAAAAAATCAAATAAAGAACGAGTCAATATAATTTGGTGGGTTATATGATTCATATCAAGGGCGTTAAAATGGTCTGAGCCTGATCGAGTAATCCAAAACTTGATATAGATAAAATATGGGTTAGCTTAATAAAATTTAAGGTCGAAATTATTTTGGGTCAATTCGATCCAATCTAAAAATTTATTAATCTAATATATGCTAACTCGTGGCCTAACAAAGAAAAATATATGCTAACTCGTAGTAGGTAGGGTCAAATCTGTTGACCAGAAAATTCAAAAATGAACAAAATAATAGTATGTCACCTCATGAATTTTATGTTCTTTTTTTTGTTGATAAAATCCTATACCTTTTTATAATACGATGAGCTTCTTATATTATTTTGCAATGATTTTTTAAATTTATTTTTATTAAAATAATAATCAATACCTTGAAGTATAAGAAATAATGGTTAAAATAAATAATTTAATATTAAATTTTAAAAAAAATAATAAATAAAATAAACCTATCATATAAAAATATCAATGTCTTGAAGTATAAGCTGGAATAATAAAATAGATATTATAAATAGTATAATGGTTAAAATAAATAGTGTAATATGAAAAGATCTAAAAAATAAAAATAAAATAAAAATAAAAATAAAATTATTATCTATCATTATTAATATCTTATATAATAAAAAGGTAAAAATGAAAAAACCTTATCTTATGTAAAAAAAAAAAGGTAAAAATAATAAAATCCTACCTTATGAGTGGAAGAAGAGAAACAAAAATAATGATGCCTTACCTTATATATAAAAGATTAAAAAGAAAATCTAATAAATATTCAAAGACAAAAAGAGAGTAAATATATATTACTAGAAGTTAGAAGCCAGTGTTTTAAAAAACGCTACTTAAAGTAATGTCTTAAAAACGCTAAAAGTTACTAAAAATAAAAACCTTTTACTAAACAATCAAACAAGTTTTTTAGCTAATACAAAAAAACTAAAAGCTTGTTGAAATGTTTTGTTAAACACAGCCTATATTAGACTCAATTTTTTGTGTGATGAAATCCATCAAGTTATAATTTGTGAATATATTATTTATTAAATAATTATATATAATGTATTAATTTAAAAGGATGACAATATTGTATATAATTAAAATATATTATCATTAGTGATTTTAGAAAAATGATTATTTTATATAAATATTTTATATAAGTAAAAATTAAATAAAAAAATATTTTAAATTCTTCAAAATGTTTTAGTTCTTATAAAAATATAATTGTTCTAGTCTATGTATTTATCTAGAAACACATGTTTTTAAGTCTCTAATAAAATACTAAAAACATATTACTTTCGATAAATATAGACACTAAAAACATATTAATTTTTTATGAAAACTAAAACTAACATTTCAAAATATAATTTCAAACTTTGTTTTTCATTCTCACTTGATACGTTTCATGCAAAAGACTCCACAAGTCAACACCTACGTCACCTCCCTTCCCTCTCACACCTTCTTTTTATATTCCTCCCCTCACCCTTCTCTTCATCCAATTCCATTTCTGTTTTCACAAAATCAAGAACCTCCACACCACCAACCATGGCCATGTCCACCAAATTATCCCTCACACTCTTCCTTCTCTCTTTCACCCTCACCCATGTCACAGCAGAAGAAACCGGCTTCGTGGGCACCCTAGACCCCAAATCCTTGGGCCTCCACAAGAAACAAACCCTAAGCCACTTCAAATTCTACTGGCACGACATAGTGAGCGGAACCAACGCCACCGCAGCCACAATAATCCCAGCCCTCCCAAAATACAACACAACCACTTCCTTCGGCATGGTCAACATATTGGACAACCCCTTGACATTGGGCCCCGAATTGGGCTCCAAGCTCGTGGGCCGGGCCGAGGGGTTCTACGCCCTCACCTCCCAGTCCCAGCTCAACTTGCTCATGGTCATGAACTTTGCCTTGTTTGAAGGGAAGTACAACGGGAGCACCATAACTATCGTGGGGAGGAACGCTGTTAGTGAAAATGAAAAGGATATTCCTGTGGTTGGTGGGAGTGGGGTTTTCAAGTTTGCTAAGGGATATGCTGATGCCAAGACCTACTTCTTTGATCCCAAGACTGGGGATGCTACCACGGAGTACAACGTTTATGTCCTCCATTACGTTGAGTAAACTATCAATTTGGTCCCTATACATTATTATCTTTTCTCTTGAATAGTTTTTAAAGTAATGAAATTATATAAGTAGTCTCTAAAATAATCAATATTCATGAATTTAGTCTTTAATTACGGTTATATATTTTAATGATCGTAAGTGACTAATTTGAATTTTGTTTGTGATATTTGAGAGACTATTTAATATGATTTCTAATAATCAAGAGATTAGTTATATAATTCGTTTATTTTAAAGACTATTTAGGAAAGAGAATAATACTTCAGGATGAAGTTGATGATTTATTTTATTTTATCTTTTTTTGAGATTTTTTTTTCTTTTGAGTTTATTTGTCGTTTTTTTGATATTGGTACTTGCTATGATTATTTGAATAATAATTTATGGTATTCTCTCCACTGTTTACACAAATAAAAGTTGGAAAATATTTTATTGACAGCTAAGATTTTAGGTTCCTTTAAATTTTTTTGTATCTTTTATGTAAGAAACCAATAATCAATTCATTAAGTTCAATAAAAGAAGGTAATTAAGTTAATTACTTTTAATTATAAATCTTGCTAACCAGTGTGTTTAGGATATCGGTTAAGATTCCTTAACCAGTGTTCTATTAGAACAGTGGTTAGTATTTGCCTTTAAATAATGATAACTTATGCTATGTTCGGGAAGCCATTTTAGTTAGCTTTTAACATTTTTTATTAGTTGAAAAACTTGTTTGACTGTTTGGTAAACAAACTTTTTTAGTAACTTCTAGCGTTTTTCGAAACACTACTTGAAGTAGCGTTTTTTTAAAACGTTAGCTTCTAGCTTCTAGTTTTTTATATTTTATTCCTTTTTTATCCTTAAAATGTTTATTAAATTTCCTTATTACCCTTTTTAAATAAAACAAGGTTTTTGAATAATTTTATATTAGACGATTTATTTTAACTATTATGCTAATTAACACAATAAAAGTATAATGTCTACTTAAGTATATGTTTGTTTTTTTAATTTATTTTAAACTTGATTAAAAATATTTTAAGAAATAGTATAATATTAATAGTAAGTATAATATTAATAGTAGAATACTTAATATGAAAAAAAATGTAATAATTGAAACTAAAAATGCAATGAAAATAATTTATCTATAAATAAAAAATTATAAGATTTTAAAACTAATTAAAAAACTAAAATTATAACACCTAAAAAAATATTTTTATCCATTAAATAAAATTGAAATTTATATAAAAATATCATATAAATATATCCATTTCAGTCATTTTACATTTTTCAGCTACTCCAACAGCTAGTTTTACCAAATACTTATGATTTAATAAGCTAACTTAACAGGTTTCAGCTATCAGCTAACTTTTCAGCTTTCAGCTAACTTTCCAGCTTTCAGCTAGTTTTTCAGTTAGTTTTGTCGAACATAACCTTAACATGATGTCTTACCTTGAATTAAGTTTCTTTCTTTATTAAATTATTCCATTTTCTTAAAAGGAGAAAGCGTAAAAAAAATTGAACTTACGTTGCGACCCTTTAATAAATGAACTAATTACTCCGTACTCATTGTAATTATATGGCAATGATGAATTAAACATGAGGCACGCCTGGTCAACGCCATGGCTTCGGATAAGGCTTTGCCCTATCAGAGGAATTTCTCATGGAAAATAAAAAATCTAGTTACTTTAAAGTGAACAATTCACTTTAAAAGATAAACTAATAAATGTCAATTGAGAAAAAAATTAATAATTAAAATTGCATACACATATATATCAAATTACAAATGTGTTGAAATATTAACCCAACCTTGATATCTCATAAATTATATTAAGATTAATTACTTTATCTTCTAGCAGTAAAAAAAAAAAAAATTACTTTATCTTCTATAGTGAGTTGTAAGAGTTATATAAAAAGAAGAGTTTAATGGTAATATATTGACAGTGTAAAATAGTTTTACACTGTTATCCAATCACAGATCATCATTGGTATGACTTTTAAGATAATTTTTTAAAAGTCAACAAACTTACCATACATGGTGGGTTGTGATTGGATAACAGTGTAAAATTATTTTACACTGTCAGTGTATGATCCTTTTTCTCTAAAAAGAAATACTTATATATAAACCTCGTGTAAAATTAAGTTCATTAGATTTAAAAGTCATGAATAATACAAATTACTTTTGATGTCTTGTACTAAAATTCACTTAATTGAATTAAGAATAAAGACGGAATGAAAAGAAAACTATTTTTTTCCATCTTAAAACTTTATTGAAAAATTAATAAAAAAAACATAATGATTTCTCTAAGACAAATTTTATCTATACAAGTATATGATTTTAAGAGAGGAAAAGTTCATTTAAATTATCTCAACATTTCAAAAGAAATTAACTTTAATTATCATTAAAGAAATACCACAGCGTAAAAAGAGAGGAGAACCGTCCTCTTTATGTAGAAAAATGAAAAAAAAAAAACACACACACGTATATGATGTCTTCAATCAGTATAAACTAAAGTGTTTGCTTGGTCAAGGTTAGCTGCATGGTTCTATATCTCATTGCATGAAATACCAAGCCATAGTAATTCTATCAATAACTCTACGTATCATATATCGAATTCACTAGCTATACCACGTGCTGCTTGTTGAGTTCTCTTTAAAGAAAGTTCTATAATAATAATAGTAATAATAATGTAACAAGTTATGTAGCTGTACCCGTACCACGTAACTAGTAACTATGTGCCAAACCCACACGTATACTCACTTGCTTCCCAACATTAATTTCTTCACTTTCCCTCTATAAATTCCTCCATTCATTTTCTCCATTCTCCACATTCAACTTCTATCTATAAATTCTTCAATTCAAATCTCTCCATTCTCCACATTATACATTTTGTCTATAATTATAATCACCAAAACCATGGCTACCAAATTCCTCATACTCTTCTTCCTTTCCATCATTGCCCTCACCTCTGTCACTGCCGAAGATGGCACAGGTTTCATTGGTTCACCAAACCGCAAGTTCCTGGGCCTGAAAACCAAAGAAAAACTCAGCCATTTCAGGTTCTATTGGCAAGACATATTGACCGGAAGCAACCCCACCGCTGTTCAAATCATTCCCTCAGTCCCAAAGTACAACACAACCACTTATTTTGGTTTGGTTAGAATGTTAGACAACCCTTTGACCTTGGGACCAGAGTTGAGCTCGAAGCAAGTGGGGAGGGCCGAAGGGCTCTACGCGTCGGCGTCGCAGACGGAGCTTAGTCTTCTGATGGTCATGAACTTCGCCCTAACCGAAGGGAAGTACAATGGCAGCACCATCACCATCATGGGAAGGAATAGGCCTCTCGCCAAGGTTAGGGAGTTGCCTGTGATTGGTGGTAGTGGGGTTTTTCGGTTTGCTAGGGGATATGCTCAGGCTAAGACTCATACTTCTGATCCTAAGACAATGCAAGCTACGGTTGAGTACAACGTTTATGTTCTTCATTATTGATATGCTTAAGGTTTTAAATTGTGAGGGACAATATATGGTCGGGGTTATGGTTGCTATGTGTGGTTACTATATAAAGAAGTTCTTTAATTAGTTACTATGTAATTCAATTAAAGAAAAGTGTTATGTTGATAATATGTATAATAAAGGTCGGCATTTAATGTCAATGTTGATGATTAGTTTTATTTTGATAACATTTATTATAAAGGTTGAAATTTAAAGTCAATGTTGATTAGTAAAATAAAATTCCAATATTGATTAAATAACAACACTAAAAGTATTTAGATGTATGTTATATGGCTATGGACTTTGATCTATAACCTGATTATATATTCTAGGAATGTATAATAATTTCTCGTATTTATGATGTTGTCGTGGTTGGTATGATAATTTCCGTACTATTTATGTACTATTCTTCCCTTGTTATTTGCAATTGATTGAAGTAGGAAACTATTTCATTAACATTTAAAATGTTACATCAAAATTGATGTTTTCACTTTTTTAATAAAGGGTGTATGTATTTTTGAGAAAAGGTAATAAATGCAACTCAATATAATAATAAAGGAAGAATGAGGAATCTCATGGCTTACATCAGTGTCATGATTAAAGCACAATGCTGCAAACTTTATTAAAGCAAACCCTGTTTTATAGACATAGGGATATGACAAAGACTTTATTAAAGTGATTCCTGGTAGATTCCTATTCAAGATAAACCTTTTTTCTTTGATGTGACTTGTTATAAGATTGAGTTGTTGCCATTCTTTTGATGTGACACCACCATACATAGTGTACCACCAATGATGCCTAGTCTCATCTTGTCTTGCTTTTTCATTCACTATTGCATCCATTATCTTTGTGTTTGGATCTTGAGAATCTTCAAAGTAAGAAATTGATTCTTCTTTTACAGTTGGCATATTAGTGTGTGTGTCCTGGTATGATGAGCTAGGAAGAATGTCATTAGGACGATATATAGAGTCCTTCAGGTTTTTGAGATAAGCTGGCTTGTGCTGGATCATGTGGCTAAGGATGATAGTCATTGATCTCATACATGTGATGAGACAGCTAGATGGCATAACTTTGTTATAAAGGTTAAGTATCAAAAGTTTGCCATATGACCATAGTTGCTTGTTGGAATTTTAAAAATAAGGTCAACGAATAATAACAATTGATGTCATATTTTTTTACCTTTTTAAATGTGTAATCTCTCTGGTATGCAAAATTGGTGATCTTTTTTAGTTCATGTCTCCACCATGACAAGGGAGAAAACCAGTTAAGAACAATCCACAAATGATAGTCTTGTTTATTAGGATATGTGATGATATTGTAGGTATCTTGAACCTTAAATGCTAATGGAATTGAGTATTGGATAGTGATGAACAAGATGAAGACAAATTGAAGAGTTGTATATTTGTATTTTATGTTAGATGAAGACAAGAATTCAACATTGGATTGCTTTCATGGATCTTTTGAAGGATGATTAGGGGGTCTACCTAGAAAAACTAGGATAAGAGCTTTAATTGTGATATCTATCACAGTCAGGTGATATCTTTCCTTATCTTTTGATTTTTCGTGCTTTGTTCTTTGAGTGGGGTGCTTAAAGATTTGTGTAGTGGGGTGCTACAAGTTTTTGGGAAGTTCTTATGGGTTCAAGAACTTAGGCATTTGTGGTGTGCAAATTGCTTGTGAAAGTGTGCTTGTAAATAATTGAATTGTTTAGTGGAAACTCAAACTCAACTTGTTTGAGTAACTGGATGTAGATCACTTATAAAAATCTTTTGAGTTCTCTTTCTCTTCTTTACATCATCTTTTTAAACTTCTTTTTCTTGGTAATGGTTTAACCATAAAGATAAGAGGGAAGTTGTTTAGCTTGGTTATCACTTGAATTGTTTTGGAAGGCCTTGAGAGAAAATCTAAAATGATATTGTAGTTTGAGCAAATTACAGCAACAACCCCCTCAACTTATATCAGATTACACATAACCTCACTCCTTTTGATTTTCCTATACTAAACCTTCCTTTAAGTTTGAAAACATTACATTAACAATCCCCTTATATGTTTGAAAATATTACACTGACATATCCCCTCAAATCTTATACTAACATGTTAACTCTTTGGCAAGTGAACCAAATCGTGCAAGTAGTATCTTGGAAAGTCCAAGTATCGTTTCCCAAGGGACTCGTGTAATATTGGACAATTTTCACATTAGTATTAACTAAGCTAACAAATTTCACGAGAAAGCAATAAAAACATGCACTTTTGGTTGATTTTGTGAAATGTAAAACAAAACAAGTGCAGTAACAAAGTTAAGGAAACTCTTTTTGTAATTTTATAACAAAAACAAAGCTTAAAGTAGAGGATTTTTGAATAATAAAGATATTGTCAGGGTTAGACTTCACCAAACTCTACTCTTTTCTTGCTTTAATGCACAATACATATTCCATTTGCATTTCAATGTTAAAATCAGCCGATAAATGGCTTCTTAGCCCTAATCCCTTAGGTGAAGAGAGTCTTAGTTCCTTTATTAAGTCTTGATCCCTCAACAACTTAAGAAAGGAACTAGCTTTAAGCTTGGTGACACAAGATAACCAATGAACTAAGCTCCATTCCTAGACACCAAGTTCATTGGGTATTTGTTTCAGTTCAAGACAATGAAGGCATTTGCCAACAACAATCATGTCCTAAAATCATGCCATGGTTGGCCATTCCACAACAAGCATTAAACAAAGAAACAAAATACTAACATTAAACACAAACACACTGAATATATATATATATATATATATATATATATATATATATATATATATATACCAAAAGGTACAAGAGAGTTTGAGTAAGGTTACATCTAACCCCAACAATGGAGGAACTTAGCTACTCATAGCCATGAGTAGCTCCAAAATACAAGGAAGAATGAGAAAGAAGATATAATGGAGCCCAAGTGGAGCTTTTCTCTCAAAGGAACAGTGAAGAATCCCCCAAAATAGTATATAATCCTCCTTAAATGACAACTAACGCTATTTATACATTAGCAAAGTTTCTATTTTAAGTGACAATTTGCTTAAGCCATCTCTGCTTGCTCGAGCAAAACTACAAAATGGCAAGTCTGAAACTAGATCTTGCTCTGGCCACCTGAGGTTGCTTAAGTCACTTGTTGCACCTGATGCTTTCGCTCAACTTTCCGCTTGAGCCACTTGTCCTTGCTTAAGCCAAATAGCCAAATTTTACTTTTCACAAAAAAGGAATTTTGCTTAAGCTAGCTGAAGTGGCTTAAGCAAATTTTGCTGTTCAATACAACTCTTTAAGGCTTCAAAATTAAACTCCAAATGAATGTCTCAATCTCCATTTCTACACAAAATGTAGACAAAAAATATAAGAACCAACCATGAAACTAAACAACTAGACTAGAAATTAACTACTTATGAAATTAACAACAAATTGAGTTAAACATCGCTCAAAATAAGGATAGAAATGAGATAATTATCCCAAAAATCACTCAACAAATAAGTAATTATGGCAATTATCAAACTCCCCCAAACTTATAGCTTTGCTTGTCCTCAAGCAAAAGTAAAAGAACAATACTAACTAAATTAACTAAACACAAAACAACACTACAACACAGAACATGGGTTAAAATCAATCTCATTCTACATATCCAACACATGCTTCATCTTAAAACTTAAAGGATCAAACCAAAGATTCAAATTTCAACGATGGTCTACTCAAAAGAGACCATAACAAAGATGCAATTTCCAAGATTTATGAGAAAGGAAACAAGCATAACAATCCATATTTGGCTTAACCCAAGAATGCTTGACTCTCTTCACCCAAGTGTCTCACTCAAGCACACACTTACTTTAGGTGCTGAAATCTCTTATTCACACACAGTGAGAACCACACTTTAGCTTTGCTTTTCTTCTCAAATGCAACTAAAATTATGCACACAAATTAAGATCACAAGGACTTATCAAGGCTTGTAATGTGGCTTGGCTTTGAAAGGAATTTGGTTTTTCTGGATAAGCAACAACACCATGAGATAAAGAAAGCAATCATAGCATTTTTCACAATTCACTCAATCCCTCTTATTCTCATATAATGAAAGATCCTAAATCGTTACATTTCCCAATTCAAGTTCAATAAGATGCCACTCTAACCACAACAAGTATCACAATTTTTTTGTTTTTGTTTCCTTAATCTTTTTTTTCTTTTGTTTTTTCTTTTTTTTTTCTTTTGAACATTGAAAGAAACTTGGAAAGAAACCCAAGCATAAAAACAACTGTGATACCTTTCTAGTTGAATGAGAGTGATCCAAAACATGTTCCCAAATTGATCCTCACAAGCACTCCCCCAAACTCATGTTCCACCCTATACATACAATTGCTCTCCTATCCCTAAGGTGAGAAAAGTATATTGTTTTTCTTTTTGGCTCTTTGGGTTAACAAGAAAGAAATTGATTCATTTAAAAGCTCAAAAGGGGTATGCAAAAGGATAACAAAAAGGGGTGGCTTTTTAGCTCAAGGATTCACAATCATAAAACAATATTGCCTTGATCCTTTCTACATAAGCATACAAAAATCATCACAAGAGAATTATTTAAAACCAAGTGTGGTGCCCCAAAGGTGGTACTCATCTTCATTCAAAAGAGCACATAACTCAACACTAATTTTACTAAGCATTCCGAGATCCACCATCAAAATCATGCTACACTTGCAACTTTCTCAAAATCACAAATGCATCTAAGCTATGCTAACTATGAGTACAACCAAACATTTTCATTCAAATCAATTATTTGAAAACACAATTTCCACAAAACACTAAAAGCATGCAGGGATAACACATAATGAAATTTCTAAACCTATGTGAACACAACATCACGATTTCACTGAAAACACATAAGTACCAAGTTCTGGAAAAAAAAACCAAATTAAACAACCAAACAAACCAACTACCAACATCAACCATAACACAAGTTCTCAAAAACATACGAAACCATGCAAAATAAAGTAAAAGGTACTGAAAGCTGTAAAAGACAATAAAATAAAAGTCATGGCAACATGGGGATAGACAAACTAATCCATGTCAGTGAAAAACTGATCCACATAATGTTGGATGTGGTCCTCCATCCCAACAGTAGCAGCTCCTCCATTTCCAGCATCATCATCATCAGATCCTGAGCCTTCATCATCTTTGTCTTCTTCACCATCCTTTTCAGCAGCCTCTTCATCAACAACTTGGTCATCTTCACTAGCTTCACCAATGATCTGATCATCTCTTACAACACCACAACTTGGACCATCAATACCAACACCACCTGGACCATCACCCCTATAAAGAAGGGCTGGTCCCCAGGCCAAGCAGCAATAGCATCAAACTCCTGTGGGTTAGGCCAGTTGAAGGGTCCAGGGGCTCTAGAAGCTTCATGCAAAGTGTAATGGTAAAAAGAGTCATTAAGACTCTGATGAGATCTATGGAGTGAGACATTCTGCTGAAATAAGAGGTGAAAGGCAGTTGTCATTTGTTGCCTAGTCATGGTCTCCATGAGAGGTGGAATAGGTGCCTATGGCTGCTCAACCTCTACTGTATTCAAACAACGCAACTGAATGTACCTCCTGTTCAGTGGATCTTTGACATTGAGGAGTGGTGGGCGGTTCACTCTAACTTTTTGAAAGGCACACAAAGCAGTGATGAGTGCGGGAAACCTAATGGCCTTGGAGAAGACGGGGAAACTCTAGCAATGGCAAAGTTGAAGATTGCCTGAGAAATCACCTTCCCAATATTAATACCAATATTTGCCATGATGCAATACACAATGTAAGATTGGGCCATGGTGAGGTTAGAATAGTGGGAGGTGGGTGTGATGTTGGACCACAAAAAGCAAGCTCAAAATTGAGAAATCGTCTTCAAAGCGGGCCTCTTAAAACTCAGTGCTTTCCCAAACTTATGCTCCTCATAGGATCTCTCAGGTATACATAGAAGGTTGCGGACATTAGTGTCACTAAATCCCAACCTCCTAGCACGCATCATGAAGTACCCACAGTCTTGGTCATTAGGATCAGTGAAACGGTTCTTCAAATATTGGTTGATAGTGAGTGCATCATATTTGATTGGAGTTCCTTTAACCTAAGACTTGCGAGAGTTGTCAGCGGTTTTCCTTGGAATTGCGTTAGCGTAAAATTCACGCACAATCTCCTCATTAATCTTGAGCGGGAACCTAGTCAGCTTGGTCCATCTTTGCCTTGCAATCTCACTTTGGATTTCTGGGTATTCACCAGGTGCCAACCTCAATTTTTTTTTCTTTGACGAGCTTTCTATTTGCATTTTCCTTGTACCTTTCCTGATTGGAGCGAGTTAGAAATTTGCCCCTATCGAGTGGCTAGAGAGGAGCTTGAGGTCTTGGTACTTATTCCTCTTCAACAATGTCATCTTCATTGGCTTGTGGAGGAGCTTGAGAGGATGCACCTCTCCTTGGGACCCTTTTTCTCTTTCCAGCAGTGTCTTTTTGAGATGGTTTTGGTGGTGCCATACTGAAAAACAACAAACAGAAAAACACATTGCCATAACAGTAGCAAGTGAGTTAGTAGAAGAGAGAGAAAAACTAAGAACAAGAATTAAATCAACACTAACTTAAAGAAAATTACAAAAACAGTGATAAACATAACAAGATAAGAGCAACAGATGAAAGGTAGGAACACAAACATGAAGACTTGAACATAAAACAATAAGCAGAAGCAAGAGAAAAAGAAAGAAAAGACGAATCAGCTTAAGCCACATGCATTTGCTTAAGCAGATTTAACCAAGTTTAGATGCGCCTGGATTGTGGCTTAAGCTTCCATCAACAGCTTAAGCAAAAATTGTGAACTTTACATGCACAGGGAATTCGGCTTAAGCTACTGCCAAGGGCTTAAGCTGAGTTGAGAAATGCAATGGTCCCAAAAAGTGCACGTGAAAAGCAAAGAACAAAGAAGCACTTTTATATTCAGAAATTTTTGATAAATCGGATTTTCATTGTATTTTGATGTGAGTTTAGATGTCATTTTCATACATTTTGAATATATTTTATTGGCAAAACTCACTGTTTGGTGTTAGTTGGTGCAAGACAGGTACTCAAGAGGCTTCATGAGGAAAAGAGTTGAAAATTGCACTTTTTGGAGCAAAAATGCCACTGTCTGGAGGACCAAGAAAAAAGGCCAGAATTGAAGTAACGCAAGGACCATGGCCATGGTAAATTTACCATGGCCATGCTGGTTGCGTAGCAGAATTGGACCTTGATGCAAGGACCACGGCCATGGTCATTTTACCACGGCCGTGGTAAGTTGCGCTGTCAGCCCATTTAAATTTTGAATTATTATAAATAGGAGAGAGAAACCCTTCTATCTTTATCTTTGGTTCTATTTTGAAAAACGAAGGGTTCTGGGTGAGAAAGAGGTCCTATGAGAGACTCTGAGCTGCGGGAGGACGTAAAGAGCACCATTGGGGATCACCACTGTAAAGTTTCTTCCCTTTTGTAATCTTTATGTCTTCTTTTGAGTTTTCTAGCTTAATCATGAACATGAGTGACTAGTTTCTCTTAGCCCCGGGTTGTGATGTAACAGTACCTTTGTACCCCGGTTCTGATTTTAATAAAACCTCGATGTTATTCAGTTAATTGTATCTCTTCACTGCTTTTATTGCTTTTTAGGACCGATCAGTCTAAATATAAGTTAATCTCTTGTCTATGATCAATTGCTTGCGATTAACTGAATTGTGAAGTGATTGAATTCGTACAATTTGCATGATCAAACCTATTGTATGAATTTCCAGTAGATTAACCTGTTAATCAACCTCTCTGAGATTCATCATTTGCTCTAAATTAATTCACCTATGATCAATTGGGAATTAAATTAGGGGAAATAGCGTTATTAACTATGATCAATTGTTAATTAACGAATTTAAGAGGTCGCTGACAAGTAACGCATTTAGGAATTTTATTGAGATTAGAATTGGGGGAAAAAAGGGGTACATGTGAAATCACAATCCTAGGCTTCTTTATTATAATTGTTCTCACATTAATCTTTCTGCTCTGATTCTCTTTCTTTTGAAAAGAATAATTGAACACAATTCCCCATAATTTGGTTTTAAATTCTGGATTGTTTGATTATTTGCGAAATTAATTATTTGGGAACGCGACTGGTCCTTTGGGTTCGATATCCGGACTCCTAGAGTCCACTGTTACTACTGCGTAGGGTACGCTTGCCCTTTGCGAACGCATTTTACGCATCAATTTTAATCACACAAAGGGACCCATATGCTTCCCTAAACTGCAAAACAAGAAAAGAGCTTGCCAACACAGTATGCACATGGTCCCAAAAGTGGTCCCTCAAATCCAAAAAGAAACAAGTAGAAGAATGTTCAAATCATAAAAAAAGATTGAACCGTAAGTGGTCCCAAAAGATAAAGGAAAAATAAACAAAGTCAACGGAATAGACACACAACAAATTAAAATAAAACTAAAACTAACAGAACACCACACAAAGATTTTGACAAGAAGGTACTGGAAATAGGAAAAATAGGGGGTGCATAAGCAAAATGAGGAAGATATGAAAACAAAGTCACGCAGATTTCATTTGCAAAATGAATCAGCGAAAACAATTGAAACCAACGTGATTATCGAGCAAAATGTGAACTGACATTTGGGAATAAAAAGTGACTAAAAAGGAAAACAAATAAAAATAAAAATAACACCAATAAAAAGAAAAAAATAGAAAAAAATAAAAATAAAAATAAAAAAAACAAAAGAAATCCACACTCATGAAGGCACTGTGGTTCGAAAAGAGAAAGAGAAGAAGTGGTTCCAGGACCGCAACGCACACCACCGAGAAAGAAAAGAAAAAAAGAAAAAAATGCAAAATAACAAGAATAAAAATGATGCAAAACTCAACGAAGAAAAAGAAAAAAGGAAAAAGCAAAGAGGGAGAAAGAAATTTACTTGCACTGGTGAGAGATGAGAGGGACATGAGTGAATAGCAAAAATGGGTCACCAAGATTATGATAAGTAAGTTGAGAGAGAAGTGATCAGAAAGAAGTGGAATACAAGGGAAGGAAAGTGTTGGTGAGAGAAAAGTCATGTCTGACGGGGAAAGTAAAAAAATAAAATAAAAAAGTAAAAGATTTAGGAACGTGGGAAAGTCACGAGAATTGGGAGAAATTTGAAAAAGGCAATTTTAGCTTAAGCTATTGCAACGACTTAAGCTGAAATGGCTGCGAATTAAAATTGAAAAAAAAAAAACACTTAAGCCGACACTGGTTGCTTAAGCGCAAATCAAGTCGAATCTAAATGAATTCTCCTAGTGATTTCCGCTTAAGCCGTGGGACATGACTTAAGCCAATTATGCAGCGCAACAATTTGCTGTCAAATTTGCTTGAGCCTCCACAGACGGCTTAAGTTGAATTTGCAGTGCAAAAAATTGTGCATAAAATGCTAAGTATTTTTGCGCAAGCCATTGGTGGTGGCTCAAGCGACTGTGCTGACAGTCACTATTATTCATGAATTAAATGCCAAGATAGACTAAATTACCAAACACAACATAGAGAAGCAAAGCAACACAAAAAGTTATGCAATGATAACCACATCAAGACAAGTGCATGACAACACAATTGATTACAAAAATTAAATAAAACAAAACACAAATGCACACTTACTAATGACACAAGAAGACTAAAATTACTCAATCAAAGTGCAAACAAGATATACAAACTAAACTGCAATGTTAAAAGGTAAAGAGAGCTAGGTTACCTCCTAGAAAGCGCTTCTTTAACGTCACTAGCTTGACGGTTGATGACCTCAAGGGTCAATGAGATGGAGCATAGTTGTTAGTCTTTCAACCTCACCCCCCAAGTAAGGTTTAAGTCTTTGCCCATTAACTGTCCAACTTTTTCCTGATGAAGGATCTTCCAAATCAACAACACCATAGGATTTAACATCCTTGATGATAAAAGGGCCAGACCATTTTGACTTAAGTTTGCTTGGAAACAACTTGAGTCTTGAATTGAACAATAACACCTTTTGTCCAGGCCTAAAGTCTCTCTTCACATGCTTTTTGTCATGATAAGCCTTAACTTTCTGCTTGTAGTGCTTTGAAGACTCATAAGCATTGAGTCTCATCTCTTCCAACTCATGAAGTTGCAATTTCCTCTTTTCACCAGACAAGGACTGATCAAAGTTTAAGAACTTGAGAGCCCAATAGGCTTTATGCTCCAATTCCACTGGAAGATGACAAGCTTTTCCATACACCATTTGGAAAGGAGATAAGCCAATTGGAGTCTTGAATGCAGTCCTATAAGCCCATAAAGCATCATCAAGCTTCATAGCCCAATCCTTTCTTGAAGAAGCAACGGTCTTCTCAAGGATTTTCTTGATTTCTCTATTTAAAACTTCAGCTTGACCATTGATTTCTCTATAATGCTCCAAGACTTTCTTTAGTTGTGCATTACAAAAATGAGAGCCGCCATCACTTATCAAAACTCTTGGAACACCAAAACGAGAGAAGATATTCTTCTTGAGGAACTTGATGACTGTCTTGGCATCATTTTTGGGAGTGGCAACAACTTCCACCCACTTTGAAACATAGTCCACAACCACCAAGATGTACTCATTGGAAAAAGAAGAAGGTAAAGGACCAACAAAATCCATACCCCAGCAGTCAAAGACTTCCACTTCAAGGATAATCTGCAGTGGCATTTCATTCCTCCTTGAAATTCCTCCCGTTCTTTGGCATTTGTCACATCTTTGCACATGCTCATGAGCATCCTTGAATATGGTGAGCCAAAAGAATCCAAATTGAAGGACCTTTGCAGCAGTCCTCTCTCCATTATAATGCCCTCCATATGAAGAGTTATGGCAATGCCAAAAGATGTTTCTTGATTCTTCCTTGCTAACACACCTTCTAAGCAAGTTGTCTGCTCCAATCTTGAAGAGATAAGGATCATCCCACACATAGTAATTTGAGTCCCGGAAGAATTTCTTCTTTTGATGCCAATTCATATCCTCTGAAATAACTCCAGCAACCTTGAAGTTTGCCATATCCACAAACCAAGGTCTTTCATGGACTAGCAATAGTTTTTCATCCGGAAACTCTTTAAGAACATCTTTTTCAAGTGTGGTCACCTCTTCATTCACTAGCCTTGACAAGTGATCAGTTACTGCATTCTCACTACCTTTCTTGTCCTTAATCTCAAGGTCAAATTCCTGCAACAACAAAATCCACCTAATGAGTCTAGGCTTAGAATCAGGTTTTGTAAGCAAGTACTTAATAGCGGCATGATCAGTGTACACAACCACTTTGGATCCAATCATGTAAGAACGAAATTTTTCCAAAGCATACACTATTGCTAGCAACTCTTTTTCAGTAGTTGCATAATTCACTTGGTGTTCGTTGAGCACCTTGCTAGCATAATGTATGGGATGGAAAATTTTGTTCTTTCTTTGGCCTAGAACAGCCCCCGCCGCATAATCACTAGCATCACACATGAGTTCAAAATCATTTTTCCAATTAGGTACAGTGAGTATGGGAGCGGAGACTAAACTAGCCTTCAAAAAGTTAAAAACATTTAAACATTCAACATTAAAATTAAATGGTGTGTCCTTATTGAGCAAGTTGCTCAATGGCTTGGCAATCTTTGAGAAATCCTTGATGAAGTGCCTATAGAATCCGGCATGTCCAAGGAAGCTTCAGATTCCTTTCACACTTGTTGGTGGTGGAAGCTTCTCAATGACATCTACTTTGGCTTTGTCAACTTTAATCCCTCTTGATGAGATCTTGTGGCCAAGAACAATTCCTTCGGTCACCATAAAATGACATTTTTCCCAATTAAGGACGAGATTTGTTTCAGCACACCTCTTCAACACAATCTCCAAGTTGGACAAGCACAATCAAAAGAACCACCAAAGACGGAGAAGTCATCCATGAAGAGCTCAATGCATTTTTCCACCAAATAAGAGAAGATAGCTAACATACACCTTTGGAAGGTGCCGGGTGCATTGCATAGCCCAAATGGCATCTTTCTATAAGCAATGACACCAAAAGGATAAGTAAAAGTTGTATTCTCTTAGTCTTTAGGATCCACATCAATTTGATTATATCCTGAGTAACCATCCAAAAAGCAATAGAAGGCTTGACTGGCTAGACGCTCTAACATTTGATCCATGAAAGGAAAGGGAAAGTGATCCTTCCTTGTTGCTTTGTTGAGCTTCCGGTAGTCTATGCACATTCTCCATCTGGTGACTGTCCTTGTGGGGATCAACTCATTCTTATTATTGCGGATAACCGTCATGCCACTCTTCTTTGGAACAACTTGCTTGGGACTAACGCATGCACTATCGAAAATGGGGTATTCCGGCTTCTAAGAGCTTTAAGACCTCCTTCCTCACTTCTTCCTTCATCACAGGATTGAGTCTTCTTTGAGGTTGAACCACAGGTTTAAAGTCATCTTCCATGAAGATCCTATGCATGCAATAAGAAGGGCTTATCCCCTTGAGATCGGAGATAGACCATCCAATGGCTCCTTTGTTAGCCTTCAAGACTTCAATCAATTTATGCTCCTCCAAAGTAGATAAAGAGCTACTAATGATGATTGGTTTGCCACCATTGTCTTCAAGAAACACATACTTCAAATGTGGAGGTAGCATTTTCAACTCAAGCTTGGCTTCCACCACCTTCTCATCTTTCTTCAAATCTTCAATCACTTCTTTATGTGGAGGAATCTCCTTCAAAGTGTCAAGGCTCTTCAAGCATTCTTCAATTTCTTTTTCTTCCTCCTCATTGAGTGCTTCAAATGCATCAATTAAAGCCTTCTCAAGAGGAGTTGAGCCATATGATTGCCTTCTAGAGGTTGAATATATTTCATCAAGTACATCCACTCTAAAGCATGATTTATCCTTGCTAGGGTGTTGCATTGCTTCAAACACATTGAAAGTGACCTCTTCATCTTGCACCCTCATCTTAAACTTCCCATCACTCACATCAATCAAAGCTTTGGCTGTCATCATAAAAGGTCTCCCTAAAATGAGAGGAACTTCAACATCCTCTTCCATATCCATGATTACAAAGTTTGCAGGAAATATGAATTTGTCCACTCTCACTAGCAAATCCTCTACAACTCCATATGGAAGCTTGATGGTACGATCGACTAGTTGAAGTGTCATCCTTGTAGGCTTGACTTCTACATCTCCCATTTTGCTAAGCATGAAAAGAGGCATAAGATTTATGCTTACCAAGTCTAGCAAAGCTTTTCCAACGGAAAGATTTCCAATTGTGCATGGAATGGTGAAGCTATCGGGATCTTTGTGCTTGAAAGGTAGTGGCTTTTGTATTATAGCACTACACCCCGCTTCCAACTCAATAGTCTCCTTCTCTATGTACTTGTTCTTCTTGTTGAGGAGTTCCTTCATAAACTTGGCATATGTTGGCATATGCTCAAGTGCTTCCGAAAAAGGGAATGTTGATTTGTAGCCTCTTGAAAATATCTAAGAAGCGTGCAAATTGTTTCTCCTTCTCATTTTTGTTGACACATGAGGATAAGGTAACCCCACCGAAGGAATAGGGTTGGACACTTTCTTCTCATCTCTTGCAATTTGACTCTTAGTCTTTTTTGACTTAGTCTCCTCATCTACCACACTATTTTTCTCATTTTTCTCCCCATTTTTCTCATTTTCTTTCTCACTCACTTGTTTTTCACTCAACTCATTTTTTTCTTCCTCATCATCTTCCACATCCTCCACTACTCCCTCTTGCTCACTTTTCTCTCTACTCAAGTCTCCTACTAGTGTGCCTCTTCTTGTAGTGATAGCCTTGCATTGCTCAATAGGATTAGTTTGAGTTTTGGCTGAAAATGCTCCATTTTTTAGTTCTGCCAATTCCTTCGCAACTTGTCCCACTTGCACTTCAAGGTTCTTAATAGAAGCATCCGTATTCTTTTGGTTGGTGATAGAGACTTGCATGAATTAATTGAGAGTATCGTCCAACTTAGAAGTACGGTCTTGATGTAGAGGTTGATGTTGTTGGCTTTGGTAGGGAGGCCTATTTGAAGGGCCGGCATCTTGCTTCCAATCGGAATTGTTGTTCCTCCACCCTTGATTGAAAGAATGAGAGTAAGGATTGTTTCATAATTTCCTCGTCGGTTTTGATTCCCCATAAAATTTATCTCTTCTTGGGAATCCGATGACATGATGCATTGGTCACTTGGGTGACCACCTCCACATAGCTTACAACTAAGAACTTGTTGAGTGCCGGATTGAGTAGCTTGTAAGCCTTGGGTTTGATGAGGGATCTTAGCAACTTGCTTGGTGAGTGCATCAATTTGTTGAGTGAGAAGCTTGTTTTGAGAAAGGATTGCATCTTGAGAATTCAACTCAAGGACTCCTCTCTTTTGTACCGGAATCGGGGTTCTATCATGTTGAACCTCATAGTCATTGGAGGCCATATTCTTAATGATCTCCTTGGCCTCATCCGGTGTCTTGTACATAATTTTGCTTCCAGCTGAAGCATCAAGCATGAGCTTGGTTTGAGGCCTTAACCCCGCCAAGAAAGTGTTGATTTGAGCTGTCTCGTTAAGGCCATGGGTTGGACACCTCCTCAACAAGCCATTAAATCTCTCCCAAGCTTCACATAAGGGCTCATCTAACCCTTGGGTGAAAGTAGAGATAGCCGTCTTCCGTTGGTTGATCTTGGATTGAGGAAAGAAACAGTTCAAGAATCTATCAACCAACTCATCCCAAGTCAAAGGAGTATTTGGAGGAATTGCTCGGTACCAATCTGTGGCTTTCCCATCAAGAGAAAATGGGAAAAGACTAATCCGGATGTAGTCATCATTCACTTGATGGAGCTTCACTGTGTTACAAACATCAATAAAATTAGCCAAGTGAGCATAAGGATCTTCATCATCAAGGCCATGGAATTTGTTGTGTTTGATAAAGTGAATGAGAGACGCCTTCATTTCCACATTGAGAGCTTGCACCTCAGGCCTAGCAATGGTATTGAAATATCTTGGCCTGGTGTTGGCAACGTAATCATTCAAGGTCCACCTTAGTGGGTGAGCTTCTTCCTCTGCCATGATGAATTCTTCTTCTTCTTGGATGGATGGCAAAGGAAGATTTGGTGAAACAGGTGAATTAGGCTCTTGGATGGCTAATATCTCTAGCGTCTTCCTCTTCCTTGTCAAACTATTATTCTTTCGAGCTATCTTCTCAATCTCTGGGTCATAATACAAAGGACCAGTTGAGCTTCTAGTTTGCATAAACAAGGAAAACAAAACACTAAAAGAGATAAGTTAGCACAAGAGAATAAAACACAATGAATAAATGAATAAAAGAATAAAGCCTAGGATAATAAAAACGTGAAGTTGCCTAATATTGAGACGCAAGCCCCCGGCAACGACGCTAGAAACTTGTTAACTCTTTGGTAAGTGAACCAAATCGTGCAAGTAGTATCTTGGAAAGTCCAAGTATCGTTTCCCAAGGGACTCGCATAATATTGGACAATTTTCACATTAATATTAACTAAGCTAACAAATTTCACGAGAAAGCAATAAAAACATGAACTTTTGGTTGATTTTGTGAAATGTAAAACAAAACAAGTGCAGTAACAAAGTTAAGGAAACTCTTTTTGTAATTTTATAAGAAAAAAAAAGCTTAAAATAGAGGATTTTTGAATAACAAAGATATTATCGGGGTTAGAGTTCACCAAACTCTACTCTCTTATTGCTTTAATGCACAATACATATTCCATTCGCATTTCAATGTTAAAATCAGCCAATAAATGGCTTCTTAGTCCTAATCCTTTAGGCGAAGAGAGTCTTAGTTCCTTTATTAAGTCTTGATCCCTCAACAACTTAAGAAAGGAACTAGCTTTAAGCTTGGTGACACAAGATAACCAATGAACTAAGCTCCATTCCTAGACACCAAGTTCATTGGGTATTTTGTTTCAGTTTAAGACAATGAAGGCATTTTCCAACAACAATCATGTCTTAAAATCATGCCATGGTTAGCCATTCCACAACAAGCATTAAACAAAGAAACAAAATACTAACATTAAACACAAACATACTGAATATATATATATATATATATATATATATATATATATATATATATATATACCAAAAAGGTACATGAGAGTTTGAGTAAGGTTACATCTAACCCCAACAATGGAGGAACTTAGCTACTCAAAGCCATGAGTAGCTCCAAAATACATGGAAGAATAAGGAAGAAGATACAATGGAGCCCAAGTGGAGCTTTTCTCTCAAAGGAACAGTGAAGAATCCCCCAAAACAGTACATAATCCTCCTTAAATGACAACTAACGCTATTTATACATTAGCAAAGTTTCTATTTTAAGTGATAGTTTGCTTAAGCCATCTCTGCTTGCTTGAGCAAAACTGCAAAATGGTAAGTCTAAAACTAGATCTTGCTCTGGTCACCTGAGGTCGCTTAAGCCACTTGTTGCATCTGATGCTTTCGCTCAACTTTCTGCTTGAGCCGCTTGTCCTTGCTTAAGCCAAATAGCCAAATAGCCAAATTTTACTTTTCACAAAAAGGGAATTTTGCTTAAGCTAGCTGAAGTGGCTTAAGCAAATTTTGCTGTTCAATACAACTCTTTAAGGCTTCAAAATTAAACTCCAAATGAATGTCTCAATCTCCAATTCTCCATTTCTACACAAAATGTAGACAAAAAATATAAGATGCAACCATGAAACTAAACAACTAGACTAGAGATTAACTACTTATGAAATTAACAACAAATTGAGTTAAACATCGCTCAAAATAAGGATAGAAATGAGATAATTATCCCAAAAATCACTTAACAAATAAGTAATTAGGGCAATTATCATAACACCTCCTACAAGGGAGGTAAATGTATTGGTTAAAAAAGCAAATGATGCTTGTGTAATTATACAAAATCTTAGGAGGTATTGCTGTAATTTGCTCTTGTAATTTCCTTTGATGTGTCTGATAGTAAAGTCATAACGAGAAAACCAGTCTTTCAATCTCAAAAATTGAGGATCAGGAGGCATTTTTTTTTATACAAGGATTTTTGGGAAGGATGAATTGTCCATCTTTACTTCAAAATTATGACCTCTTAGATGAAAACCAAATTTCTTGATCCCATTCTTGACTACTAATGCTTCCTTGAAAGTGGTATGATAATGTTTCTCTGCTTCCTTGAAGTGTCAGCCACTAGCATGGGCACAATAAATTGTTTTACAATCCACTTCTTCTATGAGAACAACTCCCCAAAGATAATCCCTTGCATCAATTTGTAGGATTCTTTTGGGCTATCTTCTTAACCTCTTTCACTACCTTAATTTGTTTTGGTCCCCGAGGCGGAGGATCCTTCTTCAGCAACTTGGATAACTAGCTTGTATATTTAGCAACACGATGAATAAAATCTCTTAGATAATTGAGAATTCTGAGAAATTGTTGGATTTGTTTGATTGTCAGGTCTTGATCAGGAAAATTGAGAAGTTCATCTGCAATGTGAGGCTGAGGTTGAGAAAAAGTTCCTTGTGAAAAATGCATTCCAAGAAAATCAATCTCTGTTTAGGCCAAATGGATTTTCTTTTAAGCAAGCATAATCGCATGATCCCGGGATAGGATAAAGAACTTATTTAAAAGCTCTTTACGGGACTGTCTTTTGAGAATAGTAAAATATCATCAAAATTGGCTCAAAGATTTTGGTTATCGTCTTCTAGAACAAGGAAGGAGCAAGTTTGAGTCCAAAGGGCAATTTTTTCCATTACTATTGGGCAAAATTAAGATATAATATCATTGTAATTTTAATTTATGAATCACACTTTATTAAATTAAGATTTTGTGCAAAACTTCTTTTTAAGATTCCACTAGATTTTTTTTTTGAGAAACACTTCTTTTTGAACAAAGGTTCCTATTATAACTTTATTTGTAAAAAAAAAAATTATACTATGGTCCTAATTATAAGCAACAAATTGAATTTTTCTTTTGGTCCTAATTATAAGCAACAATCACCAGTTTTTAAAGTTATGTAAGGTCAAATTTCTTTTATAGCCTTAATTTATTGTTAACTCTATTACGGTATTTCCTATGCATTCACTCATTGGATTATGAGTAATAACATTAAATATGACCATCACTTACAACATTTAGACTCAAGGTCATTTTTGGAATAAAGTTTAAATTTATGGTAGCATTAATTAAAAATAACTAATTGAACCACTTTTCTTGGTCTTGATGATTTGTTCCATGTTGCTTATATATAAGACCGAAGGTAGTATCATTTATTAATTTTTTAGATTACAGTCTTATGAGATAAATTTGGCTTTGACAACTTTCTTAATTCATAAGATCTCAACAAATATTTCACAATTACTTTATTGAGGGAATCAGAACATGGGTGAAACAGTTGAGGGAAGCATCATTTCGCATAGAAGATGTCATTGATGAATACATGATCTACGTGGAACATCAGCCTCGTGATCCTGGATGTGCAGCTTTACTTTGTGAGGTTCTTCATTTTGTTGAATCTTTGATGTCTCGTCATCGAATAGCATCAGAGATTCAGCAGATTAAGTCATTCGTTCAAGGAATCAACCAAAGAAGTACAAAGTATCAGTTCCAAATCCAAGGAGAGAGCAGTCATAGAGGTAGCCAAAGTGTTCAATGGCATGACCCTCGAACGCATGCTCGTTACCTTGAAGAAGCTGAAGTTGTTGGCATTGAAGGGCCAAGAGATGAATTGATTGGTTGGTTAGTAGGGGGACCAGCTGAGCGCATTATCATCTCTGTGGTAGGAATGGGAGGGCTAGGAAAAACCACACTTGTCAACAGAGTTTTTAACAACCAGAAGGTGATTGGACACTTTGATTACCATGCATGGATCACGGTGTCTCAATCCTACACTGTGGAAGGGTTGATGAGAGACTTGTTGAAGAAGTTATGCAAAGAAAAAAAGGTGTCTCATCCTCAAGATATTGCTGAAATGAATCAAGAATCATTGATTGATGAAGTGAGAAGCCATTTGCAACAGAAGAGGTACGTTGTCATTCTTGATGATATATGGAATGTAGAACTTTGGGGTCAGATTCAAAATGCCATGTTTGACAATAAAAATGAAAGTAGAATTTTAATCACAACTAGGAAGAAAAAGGTTGTAGCCTCTTTTAAGAGCACTCCTTTTGATCAGGTGCATGAGATGAAACCCTTAACTTCAGAAAAATCTCTGGAACTCTTCTGGAAGAAGGCATTCCAATTTGACAACAATGGATGTTGTCCAGAAGATCTCATGGATATTTCTTCTGAAATTGTTAAAAAATGTAAGGGTCTACCACTAGCAATTGTGGCTATTGGTGGCCTTTTGTCTGGCAAAGAAAAGAATACAATTGAATGGGGAAAAAATTGGCAAAGTCTAAGTTCAGAGCTGGAGAAAAATCCCCATTTATTGGGTATAACAAAGATTTTAGGTTTCAGTTATGATGATTTGCCATACCATCTCAAATCATGCTTATTGTATTTTGGAATGTATCCAGAAGATTATGAAGTTAAATCGACAAGACTGATTCGGCAGTGGATAGCGGAAGGGTTTGTAAAAGATGAAGAAGGAAAAACATTAGAGGATGTTGCACAACAATATTTAACAGAGTTGATTGGTAGAAGTTTAGTGCAAGTGTCTTCATTTACCACAGATGGAAAAGCTAGGAGTTGTCATGTTCATGACCTATTACACAATATGATCCTCAGAAAATCCAAGAATTTAAGTTTCTGCCAGCATATTAGTAAAGAAGATGAGCTGATGTCAAGTGAGATTATTCGACGCTTATCAATAGCAACCATTTCCTATGACTTAATGGGGAGTACTGAAAGATCATGCACTCGGTCACTGCTTGTTTTAACAGGTGATAATTCACCATTATCTGAGAACTTTTTGCAGAGAATCCCTACAAAATACAGGCTATTGAAAGTACTTGATTTTGAAGATGCTCAATTGTATCTTGTTCCTGAAAATTGGGGAAATTTAACCCACTTGAAGTATTTAAGCTTAAGGGGAACAAATATGCTAACTGTATGTCTTCCAAAATTCATAGGTAAACTCCAGAACCTCGAGACCTTGGACATACGGAACTCATTTGTCACGGAAATACCAAAGGAGATCTGCAAGCTTAAAAAGCTACGACATCTCTTGGGTCATCATATGACATTGTTTGAATTGAAGAATGGTGTTGGAGGCATAACATCCCTGCAAACACTGCGTCTTGTAAAGTTAAATAGGGATGATGAAGAAGCAGAGCAAATTGAGGATGACGTTGTAGCAAATTTAATCAGGGAACTGGGAAAGCTGAAGCAGTTAAGGAACTTAGGCTTGACTGAACTGAAGGAGGAACAGGGAAGCGCTCTATGTTCCTCGATAAATGAGATGCATAACTTGGAGAAACTATATATTGAGTCAACATCCATAAATGAAGTCATTGATTTGCCTGTTGTTTCATCACTGCACATGCTTCGGAAGCTTGGCCTACGGGGGAAATTAAATAAGTTTCCAGAGTGGGTTCCAGATCTCAAAAATATTGTAAAATTGTCTTTGAAATGCTGCAGGTTAACTGAAGATCCATTTAAATCACTGCAAAGTATGCAACATTTGTTGTTCCTTGAGATCGGCTACGAGGCTTATGAAGGTGAAAGTTTGTATTTTCAAGATGGAGGGTTTCAGCAACTAAAGGAACTGCATCTCGGATATTTATTTAACTTGAGTTCCGTCATTATTGATAAAGGAGCCCTGTCTTCTTTGAAAAAGATCCAATTTTGGAAAATATCCCAACTCAATACAGTACCTCTTGGCATCCAACACTTGGAAAAACTTGAAGTTTTCGATATATATCACGCGTCAACTGAATTCAACAAGTGCATTGCTCCTGATGAAGGTCTAGAGAACCCAATCATCCAGCATGTGCCCCTTGTAAGAATTACTACCAGCAGCCTCGAAGAAGGAACAAAAACTCGCGTTATGCATCACTCAAGGCATTAGAATCCATAAGAAGGTACGCTTTTTGTTCCTATTATATGTAGAATGGGATTCAAATTACATGGATATATGTATCTCCTTTATCTCTTAAAGGACAACACTTTTCTTAATTATTAGTTTTTTCTACTGATGTATATTTTTAATTAAAAAAAATATTAAAAGGATATGTAAGGGAAATGGCTGTTTTGGATTTCCTAGAAAATGATATTTATAGTATTGTTTACCGTTTATAGTCATCAGTAAATGTAATTTATATTTAATTCCTAAATAGTTTCTCTACTTTTGAGTCCTTTTATTTTCTGTCAGATGCTTCATTTTTATTTTTTATTCAACACCACACATTAGAAATTAAGGATAAATTTGTATAATATGTATTCGTTCTTTATATGGTGTCTTTGACATTTCTAACATTTTTGCTATCAAAAGTCTCACCATTATAATGCACTATACTAATATTGTTCTTTGAATTGGTAGGAATTGGGCTTCCAGTGCTCTGAAGTTTAGATTCTCCATGTTGCACTTTCAACAATGGCATTGTATTTTGTTTCAAAAGTGGTTCTTAGGTCCCCAGATCAAAAGGATATGTGGAGTTCTCTTTCTTGGACAAAGTCATTTAAGTTTATGATAGTTCGTGATGTATAATAATGTATGAAACATGTTATAACAACGAGTCTTTCAAGGATTGTGAGATCTTATTTTTTATTTCACTTATGTCTTTCTATTTGGGCATAAGTAAAATATAAAAACTTCAGGTAATTTTTTTGTTTTGTAAAATTTCCTTTCTTATTTAATTTTAAAGTTTTTTTGCTAAATTTTCCTCTACCAACCCTTTCTCTTTTGGATATTTGTCACTAAACCAGCCATTAAAAAAATTTATGGTATAGGAAGAGTGGTAACAAAATATCAGGGCCACTTGGAGTCATTAATATCAGAATATTAGAAGTGATAGCCATGGCACACACATTTTATGAACTAGTTAAAAGTTCCAGCTCATATAACACAATTTTTACCTTTAAAATCAACTTGGCTTTTCTCCATGCTACAAGATTCCAGTGTAGTTAAGTGATCAGTTAATTATATGCCACAAATATAACATACAAAGACATCAACAGTAATATATGTCATTTTTGCTAATAAAAGAATGGGTAAATTATGTTTTTAGTCCCTGAACTTTACAAATTTTTGTTTTTAGTCCCTAATTTATTGGTCTTGGTCTCTAAACTATTTTTCTGTTTGGATTTTGGTCCTTACTTTTAAGTTTCTCCATTAAATGATGACGTGACAATTAATTTGTGACAGTTGTTTTTAAAACCGCCATAAATTGCTTAATGGAAACATCTAAAATGTATTTAACCATTTTAGGGGTGAGCATAAACCCATGACCCACCCGAAGAAAAAAAATTGATTGTCGGGCGGTTTCAGTTAGATAAACGGGTTAATCAGGTTAAAAGTTCGATTTTAAACAGTTTATTATGGTCGGTTTCATAAATTTATTCTGACGATGACCGAACCCGATTGAAAATGGCTTACAAGTTACAAGCATATGATTTGCATGCTTTGCTTCCCTGTTAAAAGGATACCGTGTCTGCCAAATGAATACAATGACATGACATATAACATGTTTGGATACCATGTAAAATCACGGTGGCTATCTCAAAACCACGGTGTCACCGTGATTTTTTCAAAGCAACAATGTGTTGCTTCACCTTTACTGTGAAATTAAAATTAATTTTGGCTCACCTTACTGCTATTCCAAACTTGCTAATAAAGTTGTTTGCAATTGCATTGCAAACACTCATCTTAGCTCTCGAGCCTTGTGCCCTGTCCCCTCTCTTGCATACCAATAAAATATAAAATATACTAACAATTTTGAAAAGTGTGGCTATCCACGGGCTTATTAGCTAAATGGAAATTGGCACAAATAATACGACCGATTGCTTCTTGGCGATTTTCATAACCCTGCTGTGCAAATATTGGATATGCATTTGAAATGGGTGTTTCAAGTATAGATGCAGGGAATATATATCGTAAGATGGGACATGCATAACATTGATTTTATAGCTATTAAGCTAAAATAACACTAATATCATGGCTTTGATTAATTTTCAGATCAATTTTTTTTTTTTTATCTTCAAGAGCTGTCGCATTAAGCTTTTATTTATAATAAGCTATCTTGAACATAAAATAAACTAATTCAAAGTTCAAACACACCAATTTCTCTAATTAATAGCACTTCCTTTTGAGGGTTCAAATAAACCTTGCAATTATACTAGAGTTATTCAAATTAATAGGTAACATATTTAAGGTTGTGGGGCATTCAGCTTCAACAAGTATCTTTATTCTGCCAATGAAGTCGAAGCCTCTGACTGTAATATTTGGAGGGGAATTCTTTTTAGTTTGATTATTTGAGCCATCACATCCCTGAAATGTTTGATGTTAGCCCCTTAATTAAACTGACATATTGTATAATCTGATTGCAAGATATGTCCTTTGTTCAAGTGGCTAGGAGAACTAAAATAATAGCTAACGATATCTTTCTTTGACCTTTTGTTCTGATAAGGCACTGATAGTTTGATGACGTGTTGTTATTAATGATTCTTTCTTATGGGAGATGTATGCCATTGCTATATTGCTTGCCATCCATGATGATAAGAGTGTATGTTATTGACAGAACTGAATAATCTCTCCATGCCACTGTTTTAAATCTTTGATCTTGATATGAATTTGACAAACAGATAATCAATACTTTGCTATTGGGATTGAGTTATAGTCCTTGGAGTCTTTCGCCACCACAACATGAGAAGCTGGACTAGAATGCTATGGAACGGAAGCTAGCAAATTGCTACATGATATGGTAATTTCAGCAGAAAACTCAATCCTTTCAAATTATCAATTTTGTACTATTTTCAATTTTTCATATTGCGCGCTAATAATTTAGCCATAGTGGGTCATATAGTTTTTTTTTCCCTTGTATAGTAAAAAAATTGAAAATTATTCATTGTCATTATAAGAACCCGTTTATTACCCTATCACTTTTTAGGGTATGTTTGGCCCAACTTTTTTTTTATTTTAATTATAAGCTACTTTTAAATTAAAGCTGAAAATAAGAACTTAAGATAAAAAGTAGAAGCTGTTTGTTAAATTTTATCATTTTAACTTAAAAGCTCCTTTTAAATTAAAATTTATTTGATGATAAATTTTAAAAGCTTTACTTTTATTTAAATCCAGTTATCTTGTCCTACAAAAATTATATTTATAAAATAAAAATATTGTATAAAATTAATTTAATTTACATAAAATTATTTTAATGATAATAAAAATAAATAAAATATTAAAATATAACTATTTAAAAATAACTTTTTGAATCTTCTTCCAATGTCAACATACACTCTTCCCTTGTCAACATACAAAATTAAAATTAAAAGTGAACATAAAAAATCCACCTATGGGATAGAACCTTGGATTTTTAGCCAAAACACATGTAGAGCCTACCACTAAGCTACGTTACCTTTACTTGTAAGTGGTGCAAAAATAAGTATATATATATATATATATATATATATATATATATATATATATATATATTTATTTATTTATTTATGGTAGGATATAAAATTTTCAATTTTTTTAATAAATACCGGGTCATGCGGTTCAACTAGTGATCTACTTGTTCGACCATTGATCCAGTGACACAGTGTCTTGACCGGGTCGATCACCGATTCGATTTTTAAAACTATGAGAGTATTTGTATGCTAGTCACCACATTTTTTAGTACACTAGTATTTTGACCCGTGTGTCGCACATGAGGAAATTTGTAAGATAATATAAAATTCTACAATAAATCATGCATCAAGCCTATGTTTGCATAAATTTCTTTACTTTATTACATAAGAAAATATTTATCCCATGTTAGATAAATTAACATTCAACAAATTAGTTAAGTCACATGTTAGTAAGCAAGAAAAAACTATATTTATTTTAAAATTATTATAACAGTAAAATAAAGAAATTTAATTTCACTTTAATAATTTAAATGTTAATGTAGTTTTAGGTAATTGTTCCTTTCCGTGAGTTGAGTATAAATTTTCCGACTTGAATTCATAAAAAATGTTCATCCCAAGACTTTGAATTTATATATGATTCACATAATATAATTTATATATTAATAAATTTACATATAAACATCAACATATAAGAGAAAAATTAAATTTATCCAGGAAAAATAAAACTTTCAATAATTTACGTAAGTGAGAAGATAATAAAAAAGAAATGAATAATAATTCACTTAAAAATTAATTTCAGACATTATTTTTGTTCACATAGAAATTTATATAAAAAATGCAATTATATTAAAATTGTTATTGTTATAACAATAAATTAAAGAAATTCAATTTCACCATAATAATTTAGATGTTAATGTGATTTCAAGTAAATTATTCATTTCCATGAGTTAAGTGTAAATTCTCCCACTTTTTTTTTTTTATAAAAAGATGCCCATTCCCGTGACTTTTATTTTATATGTAATTTCTAAATCAATAAACTTTCATATAGGGGAGCGTTTGTTTCACAGATTATTTGCTTATTTCCATGAATATGGAGTTAGAAAAATTTATTCTCACGTTTATTATAAGGTAATAAAATAATTATTGCTCGATATATCACACATTTTTTTTAAATACCTAGGAATAAGATTCTCATGTTATATTCTCAGGAAAAAATATTCCCAAGATTAAAGAAATAATTCATGAAACAAACACCCCTTAGATATCAGTGCATAAAAGAAAATTTAAATTTACAATGGTAAAAAAAATCTTCAATGATTTACAATCAATTAGAGAAATTTAATTATACTTTAATTTCACCTTAATAATTTCACCTTAATAATTTAATAAAAATGATCATCCCGCGAGTTTTATTTTATAGATGATTTATAAATAAGGAATGCGTAATGATTTGCCTAAAACTTGATTTTAAACATTAATTTTACTCATACTTTCAATGTTAGATAAAACCAAACATTCAATAAGTTAAATGATAATAAGCAAGAAAAGAAATATATTATATTAAAGTTACTATAACAATGAATTAAAAAAAAATTCACTCATATTAATAATTTACATACCAAAGGAGTCTAGCTCAATTGGTTGAGCAAAATGCGTAAATTATTGTAAACTCTTGGTACTTGTCTATGATTCCCCAATATATATATAAGAAAACTTAAATTTATGTAGGTGAAGAAATTTTTTCAATATTTTATAATAAATAAGAAATGAATAATGATTTGGCTATAAATTAATTTTACTCATATTTCTATTGATATATCTTTTTAAAGTTTAAGATAACATTAACTATTTTTTTGTCAATTACTTCATGCATTTTTTTTTTTGTAAATTATATCCTTATTTTTTACTTAATTTTTAATTAATTTACATGTACATTTATTATGGAGCATAAAAAAGAAGGATGGAAATATTTTAGAATTCTTTTACATAAGAATGTCTCATGTATTGTTTCGCTCTTGGCTTACAAATCTCTAAAACGACCCTAAATGTCATAGTAAAGCCAAAAAAAGTGTCATACAATCAGGTTCTAGATTAAAGTCCACAACAACAATACGTGTCTAGATATTTAATATTATTTTTTAATAAATTTTTTTTTTTATTCTGCAAATTAATCAGCATTGATTTTAAATATCAATTGAAATATAAAGTGCTTAAGAAACTACCCTTTTTCTTATTGATCCGATGCCATCACATATTCAACCATACTTCAATAGTATTGAGAAGATATCTCTCAACCACAAAGTCGTGAGAGAAAGTGACACTAAGAAACTACCATGAAATTTTATTCTACTATCCCCCACCACCACACCAATTGAAAAAACCTTAACTTTAACTAACACAAAGCATCCATCAATAATGAGAAACATAAACGTTGTACTCAATGGTAGAGTCCCCGGACTTGACATCAACAAAATGAGACCTTGCCTCAGCATATCCCCTAGCAAACCGGAAAACCCCACTCCCACCAACCACAGAAAGCTCCCTAACTTTGTTCAAAAGCACGTTCCGTCCCACGATGGTGATGGTGCTTCCATTGTACTTCCCATGGGTTAGTGCGAAGTTCATGACCATCACCAGATCGAGCTGCGTCTGTGAGGCGAACGCATAGAGCCCCTCGGCCCTCCCCACCACCGTCGAGCTCAGCTCCGGCCCCGCCGTCAACGCGTTGTCGATGATCCTCACCCTGCCAAACCCGGTGGTCGTGTTGTATTTCGGAACCGGCAGAGTGACGGACACGGAGGTGGGGTTGCTTCCACTCACCACGTCGTGCCAGTAGAACCTGAAATGGCTGATTTTTTCTTTGTTTTTCGAGAACTTGCTCGGCGAACCCACGAAACCCGTGGCTTCTCCGGCAGTGACGAAGGTGAGAGCAGAGCAAGAGATGGAGAGGAAGAAGAGTAGGAGCAATTGGGTGGCCATGGTTTTTGGTTGTGGTGGTTATTAGAGACTTAGAGGAATTAGTTCCTGCTAAGTATACTCGAACGAGAGTGAGATGTGGAGAGTGTGCAGAATGTATGGAAGAATTTATAGACGCAGATAGATGAAGTGACGAAATTGAAGTTGGGGACCAGTGTGAGAATTTTTGTGGTGGCTTTTATGCATGTATAGTAAAATGATTTATAAATATAATAATAATATAATATAATAAGTTTATATGTGTTGAAATCTATTCGCGTAGAGTATGGTTAATTGCTTACAAAGAATACATGTGTTGTGCTATATGCATGCGGTGTCACTTATGAAGGTGGTTTGTATAGTATTTAGTAAAATCGACTAGTATATAAGATTTTGTTTCATACTGAAAATGGTTGTTATATAATTTTGATTAATTAATTAATTAATAATAATAATAATACCACAACATCAACTAAAAAGTAAGGGAAAAATTAATTAAAAATTGTGGAGAAATTTTTAATGAATAACAAATGATGAGTAGTTGTTGCATGTCTAATGGATTGAGTTGGGTTGATCAAATTTGTGCATTGATTGTGAACACTTCTACTTAAAATATTTAAAATACTTCATAAAATGTAAATAAAATTTCATGGTGGTATCTTATGCAAGATCGGCTTGTATAAGGATTGCTTGTTGCTATTCTAACTTGTAGAGATGAAGAACTTGAAAAAAAAAATTAGCATATTTTGAAGTTTCATGTTACTTTATTAGTAATTAGAAAATCCTGAATAAATATGTATAATTAGGGAAAAAAATCAAATAATGACTAAACACCCTTATTTAACCTAATTAAAGATGGGTAGAGGTGGTTTTTCAATTGAAAAGTTTTTAAATAAATTTTAATAAATTTTAGGAAAAAAGTGCTCAAACTCCCAATCTTTGAACCCTTTCAAAGCCTACTATTCAAACAAACGCAAAACCCTTTCATTTCACTCTCTCTCCCATGGCTCCTTTTGCTCCATGGGCAACACTGTGCATGGAGAATGGACACAAGGTGGCAATGTTGCAAGAGAGTGAGGTACAACGACAAATTTCAATTTCGCAAGAAAGAAAGATGGCAAAATGTCTAAATTCGAGGGGGAGGAGGCCATGTGACAAGGTCTTGAGAGCGAGTGGGGGCCATGTGAGGGAGAATAGATGTAGAATGAATGCCCAAACCATTAATCGTAATTAACAAAATAAAGCATGAACATTAAAATAAGGAGTTAGGAATAGAAGAAAGTGTACCAAGATTTATGTTGGTTCAATCTACCAGACATATGTCCAGTCCTTAAGCCCTACTTGAGAGTTTTTCACGAAATCAAAGTATTACATGTAACATCCTAAAAATTTCAATTCAATAAGTATATACTTGTGTGATTTAATTATGATTTAATTGGGATTTATTTGTTCTAAATAAGAAAAATATATGTTTTGAGTAATTAAATATAATTAGTGATTAATTAAGTTGTGTCTTAGAAAAATAATAATTTAAATAGGAGTGAATTAAAATTCCATTTGCATGATTGTTAGTAACCCAGATGACCAAAATTGCACAGAGACCCTAACCCTAACCCTAAGGTCATGAGAGAGGAGACAATTTTTTTTTTTTACTTTTGCTTTTTGCTTTAACTTTCCTCTCTCCTCCATTTTGTGTTCATTTTTCCTTCTCGACTAAGTTTCCTTCTTTCTCTCCATCTTTTCTATAGAAACACAACTTCTCTCTAGATTTTCATGACCAAGATCAAATTCTCTTCCTTTGAAATTCTAGTATGTTAGAGAGGACCTCAAGAGCTTCATAATCAACCGATTGAAATTTTGTTTCATTGAGGTATGGAGGGGTTTCTATCTTTCCTAAGCTGTTTTTGATTGTTCGAAATTATTTTCGTGCATGATTTTTGTGATTTAAAGACATTTTCCGAAGGTTTAATGCCTCCTGATGTCATGGTAATTTTTTCGGATTTTTCTGAGTACTGCAACTATTTTTATTGAAATTATTTTCAAACACTGTATAAACTGTGAACGTGGATATTTTGAATTTTATAAAAATTTTGGGAGGCATTTTAGGAAAAATGGAACTATAACTTAGATTTATATATTATGAGAGTCATCCCTGAATTTTTTTAAGGTCAGAAAAGCCTGGGAAGTATTTTTAGTGATTTAATGTTGGAAAAACTGAAAAGCTGGACAGCAGAGAAATTAAATGTAGAGAATTACTTTTTGTGAGAATTTGGTCTTGAGAAAATTTTTTAATAATTTTTTTGACCATGTGTAATATCCATGTATTTTCTCAGAATTTTGCAAGTAATTTGTGTAATTATTTAGATTTTCTTATTGAAAACTCTGTTATGGAGCAATAATGATTTGGAAATTCAAAAATGGTATTTTTGGTGAGTTTTTGATACTGAAGAAATTATATGTGATGATCCACATATTGGATATATTCTCTGTAAAATTTCACATAAAAAGAATTTGATATGCTATTTTCTAAAAATATGGAACTGTGTTTTACAGAGCATGTCCAGCCACTATTTTTAATTCAAAAATAACATTTTTGGGTTGAATTTTTGTGAGATAAATTTATAGGATTAAATATGTATAATTTATAGTTTTTTTTTGTAAAATCTCATGAAATTTCAAGTTGATATGATGTATCAAATAATTTTTGGTCTGTGTGTACAGCTTTATATGTCCACATGAAATTTAATTGTATTAATTTTGTATTTGGTTTTAATGCCTTTAATTGTACTTGTTAAGGAATAATTTCACCTAAAAAGGGAAGTTTTCATAGAAATATGAATGCAACGATTTGTGATGGATTGAGTTTGAGTTATTGGATTATTGGTTATTAATGATTGTTTTATTATTAACTGTGAATTGGAGACCAGGAGGAATGTGATCCTTGGGCAAAGAGTGCTGGAATTTGTTTGTGCATATGAAATGCTTATGATGGTTTGTTGATTGTGGGAACGAGAATTTTTCATTCTTGTGTGGGAGCAAATGAACTCCAAATGAAGTTCATTTGTGAATACTAGAAGGTCATTCTAGTAATCAACAATATTCACTATGAGCAATAGTGAATCAACCATAATTAAGAGTGTGAACTTAATAACATTATGGATTAGTAATTAGGAATTACCTATGCACATGGAGGACACTGGATGTTTGGACTTAGAAACAAATTTAGGACCTTTGCATGGACCTTGAACTTAATGAGTTAAACAAGCATAAAATTTGAGAGTGAGTAATGACTCAATAAAACGTAATAAGACGGTAAAGATCATGGATTGGGTCATGATTGGGTGAAGTGCAATACGTACATGTGTTTGAGATTTTGAAAGTTGTTGATTGTCCTAATCGTGATGAGAAACGAAAGGAGGAGGAGAACCTCTATCGTTAAGTCGTGTAAGACGGTTGAAATGGATTTGTTTGCGGACAAAGGCGAGATGTGGATTGTAGAGGATGTACTTGCACGGTCAAAGACCGAATGGACAAATGTTGAAGAGGTTGTGTGGGGGCTTCGTCTATGGTGAGCGATGCGCGTGTGAGGAATGGGGTCAAAGTGTGTAACCACTGTGGTAGTGGGGAGTTGGATCTCCGTATGGTATATCTGGGACATACATTGTTAAAGACCACCATTCGGTACCTTTGGTGGAGAAGCCACACAAACCTATAAAAGATGAACTTCGAGGGGAGTGAGTGGTTGAGGAGTCAGTCCTCAGAGATTGGATGACCTCACAGAGTGGTACTTGAGGTATGCTCGCTGACTTGATGTTTCTTGGGGATCTGGCACCGAGTTTGTGGTCGCGTTTTCCACAGTGCCGACATGGCAATCCCAATAAATGGAGGCATAACAGTGTTGGTGAGAGCCCTACCATTGTACCGTGGTAAAGGGTGTACTCCTAGCAAGTCATCCAACTTAAATTATGTAAGTTCTGGGAGTTCCAGTGGTCGCGGGCCCGAGTTGTGACGAGATGTGATGAGTTAAGGACTAGTCCGAAATGTTGTTAGGGTTAGGAGTGAGACCCGTGAGAGTACCACATCAAGGTGGTTAATGTTGTGTGCTTGTGACTGTTTGTGACCGGAAGGTTGTTTGGTTGTTGGTTTAGAGGAGGAAAGAGACTCACTCCATATGCCTTTATTTTTCAGATTTAGACAAATGATCTTGTGCAAACAACGATGATGGAATGAAAGGTTACGACAAGCACTGTGAACACGAGTGGATGTTTTAAGAGAAAGAAGAGGATCTTTCTAGGATGCTACTTTGGTTTATTGGGTATTTTGAAATTTTCTTTGAGTCACTGCTCTGAGTCTCAGTCTTTTCTTGTATAAAAAAGGGTAGACTAGATTTTAATATTATGATGTACAACTCTTTATACGTGGCTCAAATGTATAATGTGTTATATTCCAAGATTTTAAATGCATAAGTATATTATGTGTAATAGAATAGTATAATGATGGATATGAGGATGTTCTTATTTAAAGAAGATTTTGTTATATTTCATGGTTTGCATCGAAGTTAATGTCTTATAAAATGAGTATGATTTATTAAGACTGATATTTCATTAAAAGGAATTTTTATATATTAATAAGTTATTGTGGATCATTGTTGTTTGGAGTTTTAAGTAACAACCTTTTTAAAGGAAAAACAAATTTTCGTGTATTATAAAGGCTATTTTCAATAATTGGATATCGAATTACTTCACAAATTACTTAATTAATAAGAAAATCTTTAATAGTAAAAAGGGGTGTTACATTACAAATCAACAAGCCTTCTTTTACACTTAAGACTATCCTGCATTGACAACCCTACACCGAGAAGCGTCTCTTTGAATACTCTGGACCTAGCCTTTAGGGATCGCACACCCTAGTGAAACCTAAAGATACAATACAGTAGGCTAATTACACTCAAAGTTTTCCCACTTTGACAAAACTATCCCAAGAAGCCACTACAAATATCTTAGATTAAAACCTTCAAGGGAAACCACCCTTGTATACAAAGAAAAACAAAAGGCTATTTATCACTCTCTATAGTGAACATAGCACAATTGAAAGCTCTATGCTCAATGAAAACCTGATGATCCATTTCTAACTTCTTGTCTTATTGTCTCTTGGTTTCCTTTTTTTTTTCTTCATGAAAAGACCTTTTTGTAAAGGATTAAAAAGATAAAATCATTAATTTTAAAAATTCCTTAGAATCCAATTTGATTTGATAAAGACTATATCAATATCAGGTTTCGAATAAAAGTTAATTATAAATTTCATTTTACCAAGAGAGAATACAGGATTTGATAAAAGTTAATTTATAGAATATACCCAAGTTTTCAACCTTGATCTTTAATGTTTGGCTTAATTCTTCATCTTTGACTTAACTTTTTCTTTTTTAGCTCTCTTTTGTCGCTTTCTATGAGAGTGATTCATCTCTTAACTTTGTCTTCATCCAAACTTCACTAGCTGATAACTTGTTATATTTAGTTCTCAGTCTTCTAGCTTTCAAGTCATGATTAACATTTACATTCTTTCCCTTCTTCGTGATCACAAACCAACCTTGAAAGCCAATCCTAGATTTGATCTTCAAACTTTTTATGTGCATGTAAAACCAATGTTATTTGAGAGCTTTTTCTATTTTGTTTTGCTCCCCCCTTCACCCCTCTCCCCCGAGTAAAAGTATTAATGTCTTCATGACTTCCTCTTCATTGATGCATTTCTTGAAATCACTTGTTAATATCCTAAACCACTTGTTGTGATGATCTTGAAATATGATTACTTGTTGAAACACACCAATTTTATGTTTAGTCCCCTTAAATTAATCCTTGATAATCCCGTAAACCTGAAAGCAAAGACATAACCTTTCCCAAGATATAGATTTCATCATTCTTCAAAATTTTGTGTTAGGTTCAAGTAATTCACTAATGCATTCGTTTGGTATTAGAGCAAGTTTACCATGTTTGCATTATCTTAACGTTATCTAACTTTTCTCTAATTCTCCCCCTTTTGGCATCGTTAAAAAAGTTGAATACATTTAATTTTAAGGAAGCAAAAAACATGTGATTCCATGAGGGATCAAACCAATATATGTTATATTAATTTTGATTTTTAATTAACTTGTAATCAAATGAAAAGATAGCAATCAAACCAAAGACTCTTCATATATAAAAGTTAAATGTGAAGTATAGTGAGGTGTAATTCAAATAAAGGAAACATAATGAACATAGGGTCCTAGGATAGCACTAAAGTAACATTAATGGAAAACATAGTAAAATCCTAAGAAAGCAAGTAAATCCTAAACTAATCATCATCCTCTTGGCATACAGAAAATCACCAATAATTAACAAATAGGCTAAAGGTAATCAAAGAGATATGTTAAATCATAATCCTTCGTAGAACCTTTTTATCTTCCTTTCCAACACCTAATGCCATAAAACATGTTTCCTGTATGGAAGTTGAATATAGGCATAGTAGGCATATATATTAAGGCATAACAAAAATCAATGCCAAGAAAAATATGAGGTCATGTTCAAAATGATAAGTAAGAAGCATACGCTCAACAATTAATGCCATATAACATATGTCATAATATCATAGGAGACTTTGGCATATCAAATATAGAGACCTTTATCAGAAAACATGTAATAGTGAATGCCATAAGATATATGTCATGAATTGCATGGGCAAATGGCAAAAATATATAATGCTTGAATAGACCAAGAGAGCCTAAACACAGTCAATATATATCAAGGATCAAATTCATATATATAGGTATAATAGACATATAAAACATAGGGCATAAGACATCCTATAATAAGCCTAAAAAGTTGCAAAGGATTAGCATATAGTTAAGACAACCCATAGTGAATGCCAAAATATGTATCTTAGAATGCATAGTCATGTTCAACATAAAGGCTTAGTGTAACACTTTGGGCGAATCAAATCGGAATGAAAGACGTCTAGAGGTTGTATAGGTATATATATGACTATACAATTGAGGATGGCTTAAAGAAAATAATCGATACTACCTATACTATTAAGATGCATATATTTTTTGGTAGCTCATCACTTTAGAACTCCACAGTTAAGCATGCTTGGCTTGAAACAATTATGGGATGGGTTACCTCCTAGGAAGTTTCCCAGGAAGTGTGCGAGTGAGGACAAAGCACACTGAGAAGTCTCGTGTTCATTTGTGGGGACAGTCAATGATCTTGAAAGCAACCGAGCTGGTTGTCAATGTCTTGGAAAAGGCTACATACTGGGGATTCTAACCGGTGGAGGGTTCTTACCAACAAGGATGTTGAGTGAAGTGTCACCGTGTGAAGTGTCGTAGAGTGTGAGCCGTCGAGACGTCAATTATCAGGGGCATTACACTCAGGTCCTTAATCATGAACAATTACAAGGCTATAATAGTTACCACTAAATTTACTAATTTTATAGGGACCAAATAAATCTATGAGTAGAAGATGTAAGGGTTTAGTGGTAAAAGACAACCTTTCTAGGTTTGAAGGATACTTATGCATAAAGATGTGCGCTTAAAGGCAAGTGTATCCTATGTGGCAGTAATAGTGGACCTAAGTTTAGATATCGTACCTAAAGGACTAGTTGTAGTTCCAAAATAACTCAATTATGCAACAATCAAGAAGGAATGTTACAAGTTGGAACCCCTATATTGATCCTCACTTTTAATCCTAGCTCAAAGGTCTCTCACACAGACATTGACTCACTTAGGACTTTCTAATTTAAAACAAAACAAAAGATACCCTAACTTTCACTTCCCAATTTCTATTTATAATGAAATTCTCGAGCTTAGGGCATGGAGTTCAACACGACCTTGCTTAGATTAGCACGGTCGTCATGTCTAGGTGGCCAAAATTTGAAATTTGAAATGTTCTATCTGCTCCTTTGGTCAGCATAACTGTGCTGGAAAAAACACAACCATGCTCGGAAGTGACATTGTTAGGCTCTTTACGAAATTTGCAGCATAATTGTGCTGCTTATGGAGCTGGCACTCGAGGCATCAGCACGGTTGTGCAGTTGTTCACACAGCCCTACTTTTCTTGAAGGTGCTAATTAGCTCTAAAAATTGAACTTTTCAATCCTTTTTCTCATATAAGTTCTTGAGCACCTGCCTAACACAAACTTACACTAAAATGTGAGTTTTGTCAATAAACGTATGCATGAATAGTACCAAATTAGGACAAAAACTCGCTTCTAAACACATTCAAAACCTTGTTTATTAGATACCTTTGTTTGTTTTCCCTTGTGGCATGCATCACACAATTTATTTTTTAAAATTCTAGATATGCATGAGAACTCTTTTACCTCAAAACTTGCATTATAGTGAATGAGGTTATTAGAAGATGAGATGTCACTTGATGCAATGAAGTGCCTTTTGTTAATTTCTTTATGCTTGGTGCATAGATTTTCATTTTCTTTATAGCTTTCACAACTTTATCACTCCCCCTTGACATTTGCAATACTTATATACATAACAAGCAATACTTTTCTCCCTTTTAGGGTTTAGATTTATCAATCAAAGACAAAGCATATATCAAGCCTATTTGGCACTAAATCAATGAGCATTGAGGAAAGCAATAATCCCAATCAATTTATGCATAAGATCAAGGTGCACACTCAATCAATAATCATAATGTACCAAGATTTATTCTGGTTCGGTCTAGTTATCTAGCCTATGTCCAGTCCTCAAGCCCTACCTGAGAGTTTTCCACTAAATTAAAGTATTATAGAGCAGCAAGCCTTCTTTTACACTCAAGACTACTTCACCTTGATAGCCTTACCATGAGAAGCCTTACTTTGAACACTATTGACCTAGCCACTAGGGATCACATACCCTAGTGAAGCTTGGAGATACAGTAGCAGACTAATTACACTTAAAGTTTCCTACTTTGACAACCCTACCGCAAGAAGCCCTACAAATATCTCTTAATTTGAAACCCACAAGGGAAACTACCCTTGTATACAAAGAACATGAGAAGTTGTTTATCACTCTCTTTAGTGAAGATAGCACAACTTAAAGCTCTAAGCACTTTGTTTCGTAACCAAACATAGGCTTAATGAAAACTTGATGATCCAATTCTAATTTCTAGCCTAATTCTCTCTTGGTTTCTTACTTTGCTTTTTTGTTTAATGAAAAGGCTTTCTTATGTAGGATTAAAAAGATATAATCATTAATTTTCAAAGTCCCTTAGAGTCCAATTTGATTTGATAAAAGATTATATCAATATCATTCAAGATCCTTTCTATATTTAAGTGATTATTAAAGATTAAAGCTCATAAAATTCGAAATCCAAAAGATTATGATAATAAAATGTTTAATTCACTTTGGATTCATAAAATAGTTCCAGTATGCCACCTAAACTCATGGGACACGAGTCATGATTGTGAGACTCGAGTCTCACTTGTAGGACTTGGGGTTCTCTGGTTATGATGCTTGAGGTTTTGATTTACGGGTTCAGTGATTTGTAATGTTGCTTATTCTTGCTGATTTTGCTTACTGTGGGTTGCAGATTTGTGAATTGTGGATTGTTGATTTTACTTACTACATCTTCTTTGTTTTTTCCCTAAAATTTCAAGTCCCTTTTTTTTTTGGAAATTTTGCACTATCACTAGAAAAAATTTAGCATCTTAAAAGTTAGAACTGCTAAAAAAGTCTTGAACTAGTAACATTTTACCATTTGACTGTCACATTAAACTAATAATCTATGCGGTAAGTCACGTGGTTGTTACTATTATAGTATTTTATTTGTCCAATTTTAAAAAATATATAATTTTATTTTATTTCACTAAATTTAAATACTACAATAAATGGTAATAATTTTTTTCTTGTATAATAGTACTAAAATTATAATAAATTTTATTAATTTTTACAAAATTATAATAATTTAACAAATTTTACTAATGTAAAACTTTTAATATTATTTATAAAATATCATTTTAAAAGTTATAATTTTAATTCAATTATATTAAATTTTAAAAAATTATAATAGTTTATAGAATTCTACTCATATAATATTTATAATGTTATTAATATTAATATTAATATCAAAATATATTATTTTATTAAATTATAATATTTTTTATGAAATACTGTTTTGTGATTAAAAATATTTTAAATTTATATTATATTATATTAGAAATGTCATATATTGTACAGCTAATTATACTTTAAACATATAAAAAAATTAATTAATTTATTTTATTACTAATATTTTATAAAAAATTATTTATATTAATATAAATAGAACTCCAATTGAACAAGAAATCGCCACTATATCAACTTTTGTGGTAAAAAACTATAAGTAGGTATGAAAAAACCACTACTATATGTATAACAATCAATGTCATCAAACTTGCTTGGACTAGTCATTTGGACTACTTGAACCAAAAATCAGTCACGTAACGTATCCGAACTTTTTTTATTTTATTATTATTAGATCAGTCCATGCATTTGAATAAGTGAAATCCATTTGATTAGTTCAGTAAAAAAAAGCGTACCAATATGAATTAAGATGGTTTGTTTATTTGCTTTTTTTTTCTTTTTTTCTTTTAACAGTTTAATCGTGTGTTTGGAAATGCAGTAGGGATGTTAAAAACAACGTCCACCTGAAGCAATACATAGCAACTTCCAAATATTCTCTAACATACTTTTTTTTAACACACTCTTTTATTGATTGAATTTTATTGAAAATTATAAAATAAAAAAATTAGGAAAAATTCATTAAATATGATGTGAGACTCAAGAATTTTTCTGATTTTCAATAAATATGAATTAATAGAAATAATACGTTCAAAAAAGAGTGTCGGAGAGCATATTCATAGCATTTGTGGATACACCAATAACATGGTTAACTAAAAAAATCATTATTATTCTTGAAGAGTTTACTCATTAACTCATTTTTTTTTCATGTTATTTACAGCATAAAAATCAAGGTTAAGTTTTTAATTTTGTCTCTTTATTTATTTATTTATTTATTTATTTTATTCAATTTAATATCTTTTTAATAAAAATTCTAACTTAGTCTTATTATTTTTTAACTTAATTATTAATTTAATCCTTTTATTTATTTTGAATGTTCAATTAGATCCTTTTATTTATGAAAGTTTCAATAAGATCCTTTATTTTTAAAATGCCTTAATATAATTCTTTATTTTTTTAAAAGATTTAACTAAGTTCTTTAATTTTTAAAATGATTCAATTTGGTCTTTCTATTAAAATAGTCTCAAACATGCTTAATTTGGAAAGATTTAATTGACGTATACGTTATTCCTGGTCCCCCAAAGGAATTGATGACACTTAATTTTTATCCAGATTATGACAAACATGCTTCATTTGAAAAGAAAATAGGTTTGCATGGTTGTTGAGAGGCCGTAATGCATGTCAGTGAAGCGTGTTGACCATAGACACACAACAACACAATGTGATGTGACTATATATATATATATATATGATCATCTTTATTACTATCAACAAACAAAACCATCTCTTTCATTAATTTTCGTTGTGCGAAACTAATTAAACTGCAAACTCTTTTCAGCAGCATACATTAGAGTGCTGCTTAGTCACCAACTTAGTACCAGTTAACCTTCCATTTCGCATTCATCATTCAAGGTTCACTCTCGCATTCTCTCATTCTCTCAAATATATTAAAATTTAAAAAATTATAATAATTTATAGAATTCTACTCATATAATATTTATAATGTTATTAATATTAATATTTTAAGTTTTATCAAAAATATTATTTTATTAAATTATAATATTTTTCATGAAATACTGTTTCGTGATTAAAAATGTTTTAAATTTATATTATATTATATTAGAAATGTCGTAGATTATACAGTAAATTATACTTTAAACATATAAAAGAGTTAATTTATTTTAGTCAATTTTATATAATATAGTTAAATATAAAAAATATTTTATGATAATTATTTTATTTTATTTTATTTTATTATATTATTAATATTAATTAATATTAATATTTTATAAAAATTATTATGTATATTAATATAAATAGAATTGCAATTGAACAAGAAATCGCCACTATATCGACTTTTGTGCTAAAAAAAAACTATAAGTAGGTATGAAAAAACCGCTAATATATGAGTATAACAATCAATGTTATCAAACGTGCTTGGACTAGTCAGTTGGACTAGTTGAACCAAAAATCAGTCACCTAACAAATCCGATCTTCATTTTCTATTAGATCAGTCATGCATTTGAATAAGTGAAATCCATTTGATTAGTTCAGTAAAAAAAAAAAAAAGCGTACCAATATGAATTAAAATGTTTTTTTTTTAAGAGTTTAATCGTGTGTTTGGAAATGCAGAAGGAATGTGAAAAACACATCCACCTGAAGCAATACGTAGCAACTTGCAAATTTTTTTTCTTTTGGACGTGGAGAAAGAACACTGATGCATGTTCAAAAATATGTTCCAAACACCCACTAAAATGTTGATAGTAGGTACTGCTTGTACACTGCTAAGTAACGTTGAAATTTATTTCCCACACTGACCAAGCAATAAAACTTGCTGTTATGAGACTTTTGCTTTAACATATAAGCAAGCGAAAGTGCACAACGAATAAGAGGGATTATTACAAGAGGAATGCTAAGAACATATTCTCTAACATACTTTTTTTAACACATTCTTTTTTATTAATTGGTTAAAATTTATTAAAAATTACAAAAATAAAAAATCAGGAAAAATTCATTAAATATGATGTAAGACTCACGAATTTTTCTGATTTTCAATAAATTTGAACCAATAGAGATAATGCGTTCATAAGAGAGTGTTGGAGAGGAAATTCATAGCATTTGTGAATACTTTACACCAATAACATGGTTAACTAAAAAAATTAACAAGCAAGCAATTTCCCATACATATATAGACATAACCTAGCATTTAATATATATATATATATATATATATATATATATATATATTAAATTAAAATTGTGAAAAATATATTATATATATTAATATTAAATATTATACCAGTTTGAGCAATTTAATTATTGACTTAATATTGTTTCAATTAGTGACCTACTCACTTAATATCATGAGTAAGTCAATAATAAGTTCGATTCTGATAAGTGATAGCACTAATAATAATAATTACTAGCGATTAAAAAACCATCAATAAATGTAAAAACATCACTGCCACATGTGCCTCCCCTAACACCTTCCTAAGACTATTAGTATCAATTCGAACGTATTGACTCAAATTTAAAAACAAAGGGACGGGATCAAATGAAACAATTTAATTTTCAAAAAAAAAAGAAAAAAGAAATGAAACAATTTAATAACAAAGGAACCAAATTAAATAAAAAGAGAAATCAAAAGAATAATTTAATATTTTTTTAAGGAAAAAAAGGATATCATTCATTGCTAGCAGAAATAATTACATCAGAAATCAGGATGGCAGCCACCTGGTGTGGTGAATCCTCAATCCAAAAAAATTTCCTATGCTCAAAAGCCAACTTAGCTAGAGTGTCAACTACTCTACTCCCCTGTCTCTTTACAAAAGCTAAATTTGAAATTTTGTATGATGCCATAAAAAAAAAAAAGTCATAGTTGTCACTTTTGAATCCTTCCACGCATGAATCAAGTGCAGACAGCCAGTGTCTATCACAAAAGAGTGAAAATACAGATTGCAAGAATAATTTAATCTTTAACAATTATAATTATAATGAATATACATTCTACAAGATGACTATTAGGCTTTTAAATTTTATTTAGCAACTTACGTGGTCATTGGCTGCATGGTTTTCCGCAGTACAACATTGACTTCTAAATTTGTTATATAGCCAACGTGTTCATGTTAATTATGTCATCACTTTTGTATTTTGTGGAATTCTAGCTCCGGTGGCTCTGCTGGGTTCTGATTGAAAGCAATGCTTCTAGAATAGTAGAATGGATCTATTTCCCATTTGGTGTCTAACAATCAACAGAATATTAATTAATTGGTAGATATATGGTTAACAAGGGGATTTCAGGATTAAAAAGATAAGTTAATTTGAATTATAATTACTTCGTGAAACCGTGAGATACACAAGAATTTAATTTTGAGAAAATAATTAGATTTTTTATATCATAATTCATTTGTAATAATCAATAAAAAGTAATAAATATTGAAGAATATATTAAACTTTATAATCAATATGTGTGAAAAATAATTTACAAATGGAATAGAGGAGAGGGGGAAAAACTAATGGGATAATTTAACTATATATATATATATATATATATATATATATATGTGTGTGTGTGTGTGTGTGTGTGTGTGTGTGTGTGTGTGTGTAATTTCTGAAATTATTTTCAATGAATTACATATAAAAATAAAAGGTTAAATATGTTTTTAGTCCATATGCTTAAAAAAAAAATGTTTTTAGTCCATACAAGTTTACGTCTTTTTAATTTTTGTCCTTGTAAGTTTTTTATGTTTATTTTTAGTCACTATAAGTTTGTGTTTTTTCAATTATGGTTCCTGTAAGTTTTTTTATTCTTTTTTCGTTCTATAAGTTTGTGTTTTTTCAATTTTTGTCTATTTAAGGTTTTAATGTTTTTTATTTTTAGTCCCTATAAGCGTGAGCTTACATGACTAAAATTGAAAAAATGCAAACTTTCATAAACTAAAAATGGACAAAAAAATTATAGGGACTAAAATTAAAAAACAAAACGCAAACTTACATGGACTAAAAATGAACAAAAATCTTATAAAGACTAAAATTAAAAAAGCACAAACTTATAGGGATTAAAATCATATTTAAGCCAAAAATAAAATATATAACGATGTCCAAAATGAATGAATAAGAAGCAAATATATAACAATAAGAAACTCTATTTTGGTCATGTTAAACAATATATATATATATATATATATATATATATATATATATATATATATATATATATATATATATATATATATATATCTGAAAGTTAAAAATATAATTAAAGAAAACTTCAAAATATTGAAAGGGGTAAAAAAATATACAATATCTATAATATAGTAGAAAAAGAAAAATATGAGAACATATATGAACAACCCGCTTATTTTAAATTATAGAATGTTTTTTTTATAAATCACATTTGATGTTGCATTAGAAACATGACCTTCATTGTCACATGCATGCATATATGTATTTTTCAACCTGCCACAGTTAGTAAACTCTTGAAACTATAATTTATAATTTCCCAGGAGAAAATACCGGTTTGGCAACTAAATGTCCACTTTTTCAAGAGATTGTCTCTAATTTTTATTTATTGTAATAGCAAAAGAGACAAAAATAGGAAACTTTTTATACTGGAATTTAGAAGATTTTCTACTATAAGATGAAGTCAACAGCAACCTTAGAATAAATATCTTTTGTCAGACATTGGTTCCTAATATAACTTTTGCTTCTGGGACATATAAAATTTCTCATATAAAATGTTTATATGCATCTCATAATTTTACTTGTAAGTAATCATATTTATATTTATAATTTACGAATGGATATTAATTAGGTTTTGTTTAATTTGTACATAAGTAGATGCATGTTAATAAATATTCAGTGTCTTTATGTACAACTTTCATCCCATTAAATGTATACATTTATCTATATAATATTAGTTCATTAGCATGTAAAGTTTTCATGAATTTTTAACCTTTACATATTTAAATATAACAATTTTTTTATTTGTACAAAGTAATTATGTTTCAAATAATTTTATCTAGTATAAATTAATGATTTTAAAAATAATTAAAATGACACAAAAATATAAAATTTTCCAAACAAAAAGAACACTTAGTAACAATTGACTAAATGCTTAAAACAACTCATTAAATATATTAACATGTTTATGATAATTGTTGTTCATACTTGTATTTTCACTCCAATTTCACAACAATTATCTCACTATTTTCTCATTTATTGCTTTGTTTGGCCCCATTTAGTTGGGATTTACTTGTTATTAGGAGTAAGTTTTCATTTAGTTAATTTTAGGAAACTATAGGTTTTTATGTGTTTTTGTAGAGTCTCAGTGCACCTAGAAGAAGAGGAATGAAGATTGGATTTTGTAGATTGCTCACTCAGTGAGTTAATCTAGCCGCTTAGCGAGAAAGGTCTTCCATAAGAGAACACATGGCAACTTAAAGGCTAAGAGAGAACTTCTGTTTGCTTCGTGAAATGCATTTGAAGAAGCCACATTAGCATGGCAAGGTCGCTTAGTGAGCATTTGCTCACTAAGCGAGACAACTTCTTTGTGAAGAAAAAGAATTGAATTAAATTGAAATTCGCTTAGCGAGTTGTTGCTTGCTAAACGAGAGTGCTTTTTATATATGTAGAAAAGACAAAACAAATATTTTGCACACATTTTAAGGCATCTCATAATTGGAAAGGCATCAAGCATATTTTTTTCTAAGGTTCTGTGTGGCGGCTGAGCTCTCACCTACCACCTTCCTTTATACTTTCTTCTCCTTTTCTTGTATTTTTTAGCTTTTTGATGCCTCTCATGACAATGGGAGGCAAGTTTACCCAATATTGTTAGGGGTTTGGTGAACTAATCACACTCTGATATAATTACTTTCACTATTTATTCAGTGTTATTACTTTTCTTCTACTCTTATTGTCTTGTTTATGGTTTGATCACCCATATGCATGATTTTATAGTGCGAATGACATTGGAAAATGCTTTTATCTCTAGGAATTGAAGTTAGCTTCTAATGAACTCATGTCTAGGGATAGAATGATGTTTATTAGCCTTGTTATTTACCCTTGTTCATCCAAATCACTTAATCTAGCTTGCTACGGAATTAGGAGTTTGTCTAAGGCTCTCTCACATGAGGAATCATGGTTAGGGTATAATAGTGGGTTGAGGTGACACTAGATCTAACATTGGATGTTAAAATATCCTTAAAATTACAAGAGTAGCTAGCTTAGTAAAGCTAATCCCCCAACATCTATTAAAATTTGCATTAAAACCTTTTTTGCCTATAAATTGTTTGATAATTTGTCTCTTAGAATTCTGCTCTATTTTTAGTTGTTTATTCTAGAGCTTAGCCTTATTTTCTACACTATTATCTTAAAAACAAACTTCCTTTTGCCTAGAGATTGAATTTACATTAATAGCCTAGTACAAACAAGTCCTTGAGGAGACGATCTTTGTACTTATCATTGAATATACTACACCAATTAATGGTATGCTTGTCAACGATGTAACAATTTCATATTTATATTTTTTTTAATAAATTCTTTTAAAATATTTCTCATTATTAGTGAGATACATATTATTCAATCTAAATACTCTACACTAAAATTCTATTTTACCAATAAATAATATATTTAATTAATTTAAATATAATTTTTGTATATATTTATCATAGTGATTTAATTATTAATAATTCCTATTAGCTTTGATTATAGTATTATGCAAATTTTCGCAATTGAAATTTAGATATTTTTATGTTTTGATATCAAGTTTCCATCCTTGTATGACATAAATAATGTTTAGCTTTATTAATTAAATTTTATTATACTTTCTTGAAAAAACTTCTACTCAAATAATATAAACAAATACCTTTTTTTTTTTAATCTTTTTTTATGGAAGTTGTGGCATGCAAAACCTCATAGTAGGACGAAGACATCCTAAGTATGTTGGCACCCTAACGCCTACCAATCATCAGCAGCACACCCTAATTTATTTAAAAAAGAAAACCAATAACAAAGAGCATGGGGGAACTAGACCAAAACCCATGAAGAAAGTCAACAAAAATGGAAATAAGGCAATCCACAACGATTGCAAAAGAATACATCCCTTACAGATAAGGGTAAGGACTCCCACCAAATAAAGTCTATCCTATGATCTACACCATAACCAGCTAGCTTATCCGCACATTGATTGCCTTCTCTATATATGTGTGACGATCAAAAATGCATTTAAGAACAAAGCCTAAGACATCACTTCTATCTGCTTCTGTAGTCCCAAGGAACAATATTGGCATTTTTATAAGCAACAAGAACCAACTTGGAGTCACACTCCAACCACAACCTGGTCCAACACACTTTGTGTGCATGCTCAATGGCCAACATCGCAACATATTATTCTGCATGCAATGTTCTCTGTTGTGTTGTCTCTTTGCTAGGGTTTTACATACTCTAGGGTTTCCACGTGAATAACAAGCCTTGCCTATCATGGTCGCTGCTACGTCGTCTTTCTCTGCTGTTGTTATGCCGATTATACCTTGGAAATTCCTAGATTTTGATGCTCCAACCAAGGTACCTTCTCAATTAGTCTCTATTCCCAAATAGAAAACTTGCTCACAAGCCTTACATCATGCCTGTGATATTCCTATCAATCAGCTTTCCATTCCTTGTTTGAAAGGGGATGCCTTAGCGGTAGCAATCTTGGAGGAGGAGTATCTTGCGGGGCTAGAAGGATGTAAAAATAATTTGCATGGGCGGCTTTATCTCTCCAAAGTGACTTTGCCCCCCAAATATCCAGAGGTGCGTGCAAAATTGGCTAGGCTATGGCAGCTTCTTGGACAATAGAGTATGGTCCTATATGCAAGGTTTTTTTGAATTCTCCTTTTCTTCTGTTGAGGATCTGCAGCGTGTTCTTGCTGTGGGTTCTTGGACTCTTGATCCTGGTACGTTGAGGTTGTTTTCCTGGACACCAGATTTCAACCCAAGTCAACAAGCATACTCAATGCTGGATTCATATTTTTGGTCTTTTGTAGGAATGTTGGAGACCTAAAAAATCATCTTTTCCATTGCATGAGGAATTGGGATTCCTCTAATTCCCTTGATGATGCAACTATCAATTGGACTTTCGGGCACTTTGCTAAGGTCTGGTTGATGTTGATTTGGCGAGACAATTACGTGATTAGATTTTGGTGGAGTGCTCAGGTTTTTTTTTTGTTGATATTGTGTATGAAAGGCTTCCCTCTTTCTGTCCTTGTTGCAAAATCGTTGGCCACTCTTCCGATTCATGCAAAAAGAAAAGTTTGGATCAAACCCAGGAAAGGGTGTGGGATGAGAGGCAGCTAAACATATCCCAAAGAATAAGAAGGTTGTGGCTCAGGATGATGATGTCATCATGGTTGACCCAAGCTATGCTAATAAAGATGTAGTAGATGAAGAAGTTGCAACACAAAAAGAGGTGGTTATTATTTCTGCTTCAACGCATAGTCCTCAAAACAATCATGATGAGGAAAAAGATGATATTTGTGACGAATCTTTACACTCGAATTCACCTATTTAGGATAAGGGAGAGAGGATTAGTGTTCCAAAATTACCTTTTGGAGATACTGACACTATTCCAAATAATGCTGATAATTTCCATCCTAAAGTGCAATAGGACTTGTGGATTATTTCACATTTGTGGGGGGATGTTGTGGATGATGATGACGAGTTGGAAAAAGGCCTTCATGAAGACATAATGGGCAATTCTTTGGATAGCCAAGAACAAGATAATAAGGCAAATTCAGAGAGGTGGTTTCAAAGTCCAAGAAGAAACTTTTTAGAGTTCAAAAGACTTGTAAACCCTTTCACAGGGTGGACCTAGAAATTTTGTGTAATTCGTCTGTTTTTTGCATGGGTTTGGTCCCCCCCCCCCCCCCCCCCCCCCCCTTGCTCTTTCCTATTTTCTTTTATCTTTTTGAATAATACTCGAGTTTGCTATTTAGCATACCTAACCTTAAAAAAATCAACATTTTAGTCTCTGTAAAATACACATTTTTCGCTTTTAATTTTTAATAAAAAAAATTATTCGAATTAGTCCATATAATATTAGATTTTTTTTAATTTTGGTCCTTACTATTACAGTCACCTTCCATTAAGTGTTAATGTAGCTCACAAAATATCATGTCTCTCTCTCTCTATATATATATATAGAGAGAGAATATATCTAGTGAGATGACTTATCTTATATGAGAGTGAGAGAAATAAATATTGACCATTAGATCTTATTTGAATGGTCAAGATTAAAACACAATAAGTCATGTGAGTTTTTTAAAAAGTCACATGACTTTTTTAAGTAGTTACATAACATTAAATCTTGACCCTCCATATATGGTTATATGGTCCAGATTTAACTCTTTCACTCTCATATAAGATGTTTTCCTCACATAAGATATGTTCTCTCTCTCTCTCTCTCTCTCTCTCTCTCTATATATATATATATATATATATATATATATATATATATATATATTGTTTTAGTTCTTGTAACTTTTGTTTTTCAAAATGGTCCTTGTGATATATATTTTTTTATTTTGGTCCCTAATACGGTAATGTTGTTGTTGACGTGTAATCTTAAGTGACAAGCTAAGCTAACGTGGCATTCCATGAGCCACACCAACACTTTTAAAGAAAGCAAACACCCAATACATGATATCACTCGCTACACATTTCTTCCTATACGCATAATCCTCATCCCTGAATGCATTTACTATAATGTTTCACCCATCAAAGCACATTTCTCCTTGCATTTGAACATCACCGCTTCTGCGTTTTCCAAGAAAAGGTCAATAGACCGCAGGTTTCTTGGGATTGTCCCTAGCTACTCACCAGTTGCATGTCCACCCTAGCATGTCTACCATAACAATGCTGAATTGACATAATAAAATGAGTAATTTTGGACATACGAAATGCTCTTAGAAATGAATTGTTTTGTAGTTTGGAACATCTTCTAAAATGGTTTCAAGGAAAAGCATATATAGTAATAAAATCCTTAGGATTGAGTGATTGTGGACTGTTTGGAAGGTTTACAGAGCATATTTTCCACTTTAGAACACTAACCATGATTGACATATCTTACAACAATGATCTTCTCAGCTCTTTGTAAGACTTCCCATATTGAGCCAACACAAGTTTCTCTTAGTCTCCTCCATTACCAGAACCTGTAAATAATCTGAATTCTGAGGCAGGTATTAAGATTGTATATTTCAAAATGCCAATTTTACTAACATATCCTTGGTCCGAGTGGAACTGGACTCAGATCCCTTGAGCAAAATCTCAGATTCGAGTGTTATGGATGAAAAAACGTGGTTGGGAGAGAAAACCTCACCAAAGGTGACAAGCCTGATTTTCTGACAGAAATTAGTTATTGGTAAAGCTAGTGATACTTCGCACCAAAAACATGATTACCCAAATTTAAAGTACCAATTTAATAAAATACTCCTAGTTTTCTTGTAGAACCACTACAGGAAAAGTTACTTATAGTAACAGACAAAAAGTGTCACTATAGATATAATATGTCTAGGTATAGACCTTTTTGACATATACCCACACACAATTTTAGTGTGGATTTTGGATGGGATTTAACAACATGCATTGTGTGTCACTATAGTCTATACCTACACTTTTTAGCAATTGTGGGAATAAATATATTAACATATGCCAACACGTTCTTTGTATCACTATAGCCTATATTTCAATTTTGGATAATAGTTTTAATCCATTTCATATTATATAAAAATTTAAAACAATCATAAATAATTAAAATAAATTTCATTAATAAAGTTATGACTTAAATAAATATATTATAAATATTTATTTAATTACCCTATAAAAAATAAAAAATTGTCATCCTTTCATAACAAAAATTGAAAATCCCTGAATTTTTACAAACATCAATTTATTATCTCTCCAAAATTGAAAATCTTTGAATGATTACAAACACCAATTTAATACCTCATAATAAAAAAGAAATACTATGCTCCCATTCATCCATAACAAAAGAAATAAAATAAAAATCCTTATGTCCTCACATGTCAGTTTAATATCTCATAAAAATAAGAAGAAGAAAAAACATATTGGTCCACTTTTGGCTCTAGCTAGCTTTGTTCACGATTAGCTCATTGAAGCTATGTTGTTGTAACAAACATGGAAACAAGTAAATAAGTTAGCAGTTATCCTTTGATTAAAATATGTTAACATAACTTACATACACAACATACTACACACACAAACAAGCATTTAAGTGTCTTATCAAAGGGCATTGATTCAAAAGGGTAATTGTTAATCACCTCATCAACCTGAGCAAGGATTGCAACAGAAACAACATTGGTATGAATATGTCCTGACTTATCTGTCATAGGAACTCACTGTTAAAAGAAGAATGTCAGAAAGTTGTGACGCACAGTACAACCAAAAGGTTGCAATGCATAATGGGTGCTACAATCAATTTCAAAACGCTTAAACTGGGAAAGCATTGGAAACCAGGTCAATTTAGTGTGCATTAATATATAAAATACGTACCTTGTATCCTTTAAAGATTAGATTGAGCTATGCCTACTTCTTCAAACTACATTATATCAAAGTCAAACAAGATCCCTTTTAGAAAACTAACAATTTTTTAATCTAACCAAATTCCAGTAACATAAATGTGACATTACATTTTAAAGATATCCATTGCAAACAAGGAAGCCTACTCCCCACCTATGGAATTCAAAATGGCAGTGTAAAGAGTGTAGCATCCAATTTTAAAGATATGCTTAATATGAATGAATTATTATTTAGTAAAAAGTTTCTATTCCCCTGTTCTGAGTCTCTATTCCTCTGTTTTTTTTGGTGAATAGTCTTTATTCCTCTCTGATCCATGAGTCTCTGTTTTGCCTACGTTGAACTTATGTTATAAGGCTTATAATATTATTCCTTAAGTTTGTGAGTTATGATACACTGGTACTTGTGAATTTTATTTCTAACAATATGTTTCTACTTTATTTTTCTTGATATATGATATGGTTTTTTTTATCATTATAATCTGCATAATTTTTCATATACTTTTTGTACTCATTTTATTTTATTATAGTCACATTGCTTCAAACATAGGCCTCAACGCCATCTACAGTTAATTAAATTGGCATTAATAACTAAATTTACGCACTAAGTTCTAAAATAGTCACCAGTTACTCTCAAACACACCTAAGGTTACCGACTTATGGCAATATACTCCAATTATAGTATGGAACAGTCATAAAAATACATTTACCATTATTTGCAGGCCATAATAGCAGTTAGATATGTCCTACCTGACAGAGCGTGCAGAACACTTCTTGAAGGAGTTCTCTTGATTGTCACCTGCGGTAGCATGGTTTGATTTTCCATGGTAATCTTTTTCTTCTTCATAGGATCCCTTGTCTCTAGCTATCACTAAACATGTCACCATCTCTAGATCCAAAAGCCTCCATATTTACCACTACTCTAAAAGCTGTTGCCACTACCATAAGAGGCTGACCCAGACTTGTATGTGATTCCATTGGAAGAAACTCCAATGTACCTAAATTGAGCACACAAAAGAAAAACAAGAAAATTATTTTCTGACTACACAATCTAGAGTAGTTTTGTCAACCTGATAATTATGGGATGAAAATATTGACAAACTTGACCTACTTGTCACGGTTTGCAGCAACTTTATTTGTGACTTCATGTATCTTATCTCTATCATTCAAAAGCAACACAACTTTATTTCTGACTTCATGTATCTTATCTCTATCTTATCAACTGCACGTTCAGATCCATGAGCTACCAAATATTCTATAACGGCTAATGCCTGACATAAAAGTAATTCAAGTTATTGAAACAAATGCAAGTTGTATGTAACATAGAAAATTCCACCAAAAAGCCTTCTCTATGTATCTTAAAATCTTAGGAAATTACATGGTTATTTGGAAAGCATTACCTTGTATACAATCTTTTCCAGTTTCACCTAGTCTTGTCCAAAGGACATTCATGACCATTTGACATTCAGTATTGAAAGTATAACAGAAACAACCAACTTACTAGAAAAAAAATATCAGAAATTTTGCAAATTATTCAAAAATTACATGATAATAGGTAGAGAACGAAGTACTATTTTGCAAATCGCAATCAATTCTCAGACACATTCCATTCAAATCAATGAATTATAGAGAAACGCAGAAATCCTTATCGAGAAAAATATATCGATAATAAATGTAATTCTCGTACTTAACAATGGATTTTCAAGTCGAAATAGCAGGAATTATAACAATTTCAGTGGAATCTACGCAAATGACAACAAATTGGCAACAATCAGAGTGCTACCTTCTATTCGATTTCTGGAACCTCAAGCACTTTCAGATTCACCTCTCTTTTTCTGTTTTCGCAGAAGCAAACATCATAATGATAAGAACAAGGTGAATTAATATTCGATTAGAAGATTGAAATCAATTTTGATTTTATTTTTGTTTAGAAAGGAAAAGGCTATGATTTCGACGAGGTGGATGAGCTAGGAGAGGCGGTGACCAGTGGCGGCGTCGATAAGGGCAATGACGGAGTCCAGCCTCGGAGAGTTGCGACGGAGGGAAGAGGTGCGATGGAGCCGGTGGCGTTTGGCGGAGGGAAGAGGAGCAGTAGCTTAGGTTGTGGAATGTTCTAAAAGAGAAAGACAAACGCGAGTTTGACTGAGAGAGAGAGAGAGAGTGCAGGCACGCGCGTTTGTGAGGCTTTTACAGTTTTACTAGAATTAAAAGATAAAAAAAATTAAAATAAAAGGTTTTACCCACATCTACTATCTGTAGGTAGATGTTCTACCTATACTAAATTGTGTATGTCACTGCAGGTGTGTGTTGGTATAGGTAAGTTTTTTTGTAGTAAACTTACTAACCTTTCTGATCATCATAATTTCACCAAGTCAATTTCATTCACTCATTTCGAAGGTCTTCAATATTTACTTACAAAATAATTCATTTGGTCGAGTCTTCCCTTCATCTCTTTTCCACTTCCATTAGAGTGCAAAAGATTTATTTTCATACAACCTTGTTTATGGTCAATTGGATGGATTTCCAAACTATTCCACATCTGCATTTGATACTCTAGTTTTATGGTATAATAATTTGAGGATCCTATTCTTGTAACTACTTTTCATTTCAGAAAACTAAATATACTTAAATTGTCTTTAAATACATTTAGATGTGATTTGGAGGCTTAAAAGTTTAACTACATTTGACTTTTTACGTAACAACATTTTAGTTGATGTAAACTTCAAATAGATACTGAACCCAGTATATGACCATTCTGATGCCAACATCAGAGTGAATTCCCTTGGTTCTTACTTGGTAAAGCAATCCAGAAAGCAATCTTGACCTGTCTCACAAATTGCTGACCAAGTTGGAAGAACCAATGCAGAAACGTAGCGATAATTTATTCATGCTTGACCTTCATATATGCCACACGGTTCGCTTTCCAGCTTTTCCTATATATGCCACCTAATTATATTTTACTATATATTCGATATTTTAAACCATATTTATTGTATTTCAAAATTCGTAAATAAAATAGTAATTTGCTTTGGTGAATGTAAATAAAATAGTAATGGTAATTTGAAAAAGGGAAAATAATGCCCGCCCAAAAAAAGGAGAATAACAGCCAAACTAAAGAGTAAAGACAAGCTCAAAAACTTGAAAAATCTAAAATAAAGTTGGAAACAGCTGCTTAGACAATGGTGTAAGTAACTGGGAGAAGTACTATGATCAGGTTATAGTAATTATTTTTTGTCTGCATAAATTTGAATGTTATCAAGTGTATAATTATATTTAGAAAAATAAAGGTTTAATTACTCGTTTGATCTTTATAATTATAAAAACTTTACCTTTAAATCCTTAAACTTAAAAATATCATATTTTAGTCTTTACACATATTATTTTTAATCTCTTTTAATCTCCATTGTAGAGATTATAAGAATTTAAAATGATATGTACAGATTAAAAATAATATTTTTTTTTTGCTGAATGGCATGGGCAAGAAACACCCCAAAACCGAAATCAATCAACTTCCACTTGAGAATCACTTACATAACCATGTTCCAAAAAGGAGTTAATTAGCAGCAAAGGAAGGAACAAAATGAAAGTAGATACAATCAGTGGTTAATGATAAACCAAACTTAGCATAGCTATCAGCCAAGCTATTTGATTCTCTTCGGACATGACCAAAAGCACAAACTTGGAAGCCATCCTTCAATCTCCAAATCTCTGTAACCAGCTCAGGAAATTGGTTGTCAAGAAACAAATAATCATCAATAAGTCGAACTACATCAAGACTATCAGATTCAACTTTCAATTTTTCAACGCCAGCATCACAAGCCATTTGTAAACCAAATAAGATTGCCCAAAGTTCAGCCTCAAGAACCGAACAGTGCCCCCAATCACCAGGAAAAAGCCTGAATAAACTCACCATTTTTCTTTATCAAGACTGCTCCATAAGAAGCAATAGAAGCAGAATGATAAAATGCACCATCACAATTTAGCTTGCTACAATCATCCAAGGGACATTGACAAGAATTATCAACATTGCTCACACTAACAGAATCACCAAAATGCAATTATCTGTTACGAGTCGCCTTACTGCAGAGAATATCCTTAATAAGAGATCTGATATTAGCAGCCACAGTGCTGTTTGACATCCAATTTTGGCGAAATATAAATTCATTTCGCCTCCACCAAAGAGGATGTTCCAGGAGGTTCTTTCAACCAGCTGAACAAATCTTGCTGGAAAAAGAGGGAATGATCATTTACATAACTTCCAGATATGCTTGGCCCATTTGCAGTCCCGTAAAACATGAATAATGGATTCTGTATCTTCATTACAGAGGACAAATATCAATTTGAGTCATATGTCTATGAACTCTTAACTCATTTGTAGGCAGAATCCCATTTGCAACCTTCCATAAATGATATCGTATGCGTTCTGGACCATCCCAACTCCAAATAAGATGAAATAGCTCACTATTAGGAATATCATCATGACCAAAAATCCTCTTATAAGCTTCCCTGGCCATTTGAGGATCTGTCCCACTCCAAATAATCATCCTGCAGATTGGAACTACAAGGTGGCTTTAACTTTTGAATACTTTGAACAATATGATAAGGGACATGTAAAGCTAATCTTTCCGGATCCCACTCACCACTCATATTCACAAAGAAACAAACTGGAATATAAGGTAATGTTTTTAAAAATAATATGCGTAAAGACTAAAAGGAATTAAAAATGATGTGTAAGAATTAAAATGAGATGTTTTAAAATATAAAGACTATAAGGTATTGTTTTTACAACTATAAGAATTATATGAGTAATTAAATCAAAAATAAAAAAGCTGAGAGTAAGAAATTAATAGTATTAGAATGTAAGCCCGATAGGAAATATAAAGGGTTCACTGTCTTTTTAGTTTTTAAATTTTTTACAATTTCTGTTTTTAGTCGATGAACTTTTTTTTTTATCTATTTTTAGTTCTTTAATTTTCTTTTTGTCTTTGTTTGTAGTATCTTAACTTTTTTTTCGTCTTTAGTTTTAGTCCTTTAAAAGGACTAAAAGTAAGGATAGAAAAAACGTTAAGGAACTAAAAACAAAAATAAAAAGTTCAAAGACTACTAAAAACAAAATCTTAAAAAGTTTATAGACTAAAAAGATAATAAACCCAAATATAAATGGTGCAAATTGCATTGTTGAAAACTAGATTTTGAACCCCTGCTACGCACGGGTTCGATTAAACTATATATTTTTTATATTTGTATTTAATATTTATATATAAAAAATATATATACATTAAAAAAATTCATTTTTAAAATATTTATTAGGATATTAAATATAATTATATTAAAATTGAGGAAGATAATTAATTATTATATTTTTAATTTAACGGATCTTATCTTCAAAAATATTAAGGTTATTGAACTTTATTTAAAATCTAAATTTTAAATCCGTGCATTGCATGAGTTTATTTAAATTATTTATTTTTTATATTTGTATTTAGTATTTTTTTTAAAATGTATATAAATAAATTTATCATTTTTTAAAATATTTAGTAGCATATTAAATATAATTATATTAAGATTGAGGAAGATTATTATAGTAATAGTAGTAGTATAATAGTAGTACTTTTCAAAATTATTTATTTATAAGAATTATTATATAATTGAGACTTTATTTTTTTTTATGTAATCAGGAGGTATTTCCCCTCCTACAGGGTCGGTTCATTATTGGGATAAAGTAATACCTCCAGTTGCAACTCCATGCCCAAGCCGGGATCGAAGTGTTTAACCACTTGTGCCAACAACTTTCGGTTGAGACTTTATGTTTTAATTTAATTATTATTAGGCCATATAAGAATTATTATTTTTATGTGATCCATATTTTTTAATATTATTACAATTTTACTTTTTATATGTTATTAATTATTTTCTCACTTTAAGTGATTTCGGAAAGATAATGTTATTAATAATAATAACTATACTATTATTGAATATTTTACAACTATTATAATAATAATTTTTAATAATAATAATAATAATAATAATAATAATAATAAATATTTTTCATAACGGTCAATTATGAGACACTATGATTTTTTATTCTTATAAATTTAGATCTTAAAAAAATAAACATTCATTATGTCTCATAAATATAAAGAATAATATTTATCATTAATTTATTATTATTATTATTATTATTATTATTATTATTATTATCATTATTATTATCTTATTTGTATATTATTTATATATTAAATTTAATTAGTGTTATAAATTATGTACTATTTAGCATAATTTTGCCTATAAAATATCTGTGAGGATTTTGCATCAATATAATTGTCATTTTTCAAAGTGTTATATATATATATATATATATATATATATATATATATATATATATATATATATATATATATATATATATATACATGGAGAAAATAATTATGAAACACACTTAGGTGAACCTACTACTATTGTACTACTACTCTATATATTATCTATAATAAGGTCTTTTCATGTCATGTTAAAAAAAATATTATAAGTTGAAGATATTAAGTAAAATCAAATTAATTATTGATTTTTTTTGTTGCTAAAAATGAGAAAGGATAAAAATGTGTACATTATTTATTTATAATATATTGAGAGAGCAGAAGAAATAATGATAATAAAAAAAACACATAGATTAGTTGTTATGTGATGTTTGGTTCCCAATCCTCACTTCCCATGTTTTGTCAAATTCATTGGATGATGAACTTTTGTCACTTATTTGTATAAAAGTGTAACTATTGCAAGCTAATTAAATAACACATATTGAGCGACATTCTCGTTTTCTTAAACCGCAATAGCAAAATAAGAGAGAGAGAAATGTTAATTAAGCAAAAAAAAAAAAATACTGAACAAATAAAAAGATAAATAATGGAAGAATAAACTTACTAATTGATCCCTAAAAAGAGAATATTAATGAAGTAAAACATTCAATCTCTCTATTTATGTCAAGGAAGTATGCAAAAAGAAAAGTTTGTGATTTTTACTAAATAGAAGTCAATGTCAAAATAAAATAAATCTTATATGAAAAACAATAGGGACAATTAACCAAACAACTAAAATAATATTAAGATAACTTCAGCATAATTTTTGATATCTTTTTTATTATTATTTTTAACTTAACTAGAGTGTATGACCCGTGCCATGCACGGGTTAAATATTTTTTTGAATATTTTTATAAAATATTTTAAATATATAATTTTTTTAAAATTTGTATTAAGAACTATTTACTATTAAAGTATAATATTCATATAAATATTGTTGTCTATATTCGCACTTTAAAAAAATTATCATATCTGGATCCATACCGGATAGAACTTTAATACCCGTGTCATTTTCAGTTGGGTACCTAAATGTCCATATCCGTATCCGTTACATGTACTTTAATTAATATGAAAATTGATAAATAAACAATACTAATTAAAAATACAATAGTTATTAAATTAAAATCTCATTCAAAGATTTTTTAGAAAATATAATCATAAAACACCCCAAAAGTTAAAATCTTATTTAAGATCTTTTACAAAACATACATTTATTTCCGGACTATTATTTAGTTGTCAATATTTTAGTATATAAACATTAAATTGGTTCTTAATATTAAAAATTGATTTAATCAATAATTCTTTGATAGTTTGATATGATGATATTGCAATAATTTTGAGCACTTGAATGAACATACATATCGGATATTTCAATAAAATAAGAAAATCAAATATATGAAATGGTAAATAAGTAGTAAAATTATTCAGCAATAAGGAATTCAACCATTAAAAACAATTATATCCCTAACATAAATAATTTAATAGTTAAAAATAATTAATCGTATAGCACAATTTAAAATATTTGTTGTAAATTTAAATTTTAATATTAATATTTATAAGTATTTTTTATCATAAATTGTAATTATATAAAAATATTTATCTTTTACATGCATAGAAATTAGAATAAAATACTAATTAGTATTATTTTAAATTAAAGTAGCTCATAATGTTAAATAAGTTTTATAGCATAATTAATATTGAATAATTATTATCACTTTCTTTTAAATATTCTTTTGAGCAAGAAAAACTTATAAAGGATTGGCACGATTATAGGATCGAATAGCATCAACTTCACCAAACAAAAATAGCATTTAAAAGTGTAACAAACTAAAAATATCAAAGAAATCTAAAAATCTTTTAAATTTTATTTATAAAGTGAGATTTTATATATTCTTCATGACATTTGATATTAAAACAACTAGTTTTTTTGACCCGTACAATGCACGAGATAAACATAGAATTTGAGGGTTTTTATTTATTTTTTATTTAACTGTAAAAATAGGCATAGACGTCTGCCAAAAAAATGATAAATTTTACCTTTTTTTTTGCCATGATTAAATGTCCAAATTTATATGCCTGAAATAAAAAAATCTCATGAAGTAAACCTCATATATGTTATAAAGTTGCCACATTTTTTATGAGCACATATGAAATTTTGGGTCAATAAAAGGAGTGTATTTGAATATATTTGTCTTATAGTTATTCTTACAACTACAACTTTTTTAAAAAAAAATATTACTTTTTAGGCTTGTGAATTTTAGCTAATAAAGTCTTTAGAATACTATTTTTTTCCATCCATGGATTTAATGGAATACTCTCTTGACTTCCAGAAATCTATGATTATAAAAAAGAATGATTACACCCAAATCAATTAACCGTAATATGATTATCCGTGCAATGCACGGATATAAATATGGAGTAGCATGATATAAATAAAATATATAATAGTTTAAAAAATATTTTTTAATATTGTCAAATTAAAAAACTAAGAATATTTTGATATAAAAAAAAATTAAACATCATTCATATAAAAGTTGTATACATTAAATTTAAATATAAATATCTGAAAGTCTCTTGACATAAAAAAATCAATGATTATAAAAAAAATATAAAAAAATCATCCAAATGGATTTGTCCTAGTATGGATACCTATGCTATGGATGGATATAAATATGGATTAACGCAACATAAATAGATATATAATAGTTAAAAATATAATTTTTATACTTTCAAATTAAAAAATATGAAGGATATTTTGATATAAAAAGAAATATAAACATGATTAATGCAAAAGTTGTATACATTAAATATAAATATAAATATCTAAGAGTCTCTTAACATAAAAAAACTAATGATTATAAATAAATAAAAATAATCACCCCAATAAAATTTTCCTAGTATGGTTATCCTTGTGATAGATGGAAACAAATATGGATTAGTGTAACATAAACAGATTATATAATAGTTTAAAAAAATATTTTTTTATACTTTCAAATTGAAAAAAAAAATGAAAGATGTTTTGATATAAAAAGAAATATAAGCATCATTCATATAAAAGTTGCATACATTAAATTCAAATATAAATATCTAAGAGACTCAATTTTATAATTTAAAATTAAAAAATGAAGAATGTTTTGATATAAAAAGAAATTTAAACATCATTCATATAAAAGTTGTATAAATTAAATTTAAATATAAATATCTAAGAGTCTCTTAACATAAAAAAAATCCAATGATTATAAAAAAAAATTAATCACCCAAATGGATTTGTCTTGTACGTTACCTATGTGACAGATGGATATAAAGATAGATTAACACAACATAAATGGCATATATAATTGTTTAAAACATATAATATTTTATACTTTCAGATTAAAAATATGAAGGATGTTTTGATATAAAAAAAATATAAACATCATTCTTATAAAAGTTGTATACATTAATTTTAATATAAATATCTAAAAGTCTGTTGACATCCAAAAACCAATGATTTTAAAATAAAATAAAAATTAATCACCCAAATGGATTTGCCCTAGTATGGTTACTCGTGCGACGGATGGATATAAATATGGATTAGCGCAACACAAATAGAATATAATTGTTAAAAATATAAAATTTTTTATAGCTTCAAATTAAAAAAATGAATAAAAAATTAAGGATGTTTTGATATAAAAAGAAATTTAAACATCATTATAAAAAAGTTTATACATTAAATTTAAATATAAATATCTTATAGTCTCTTGACATCAAAAAGCTAATGAATATAACAAAAAATTCATCACCCAAATGGATTTACCCTAGTATGATTACCCGTGTAATAGATGGGTATTAAGATGGATTAGCGCAACATAAATAACATATATAATTGTTTAAAAAATATAATTTTTTATACTTTTAGATTAAAAATATGAAGGATGTTTTCAAAAGTAAATATAAACATCATTCATATAAAAGTTGTATAAATTAAATTTAAATATAAATATCTAAGAGTCTCTTAACATAAAAAAAAAACCAATGATTATAAAAAAAAAAATTAATCACCCAAATGGATTTGCCTTGTATGGTTACCTATGTGACAGATGAATATAAAGATAGATTAACCCAAAATAAATGGCATATATAATTGTTTAAAACATATAATATTTTATACTTTCAGATTAAAAATATGAAGGAGTTTTTTTATATAAAATGAAATTTAAACATCATTCATATAAAAGTTGTACACATTAAATTTAAATATAAATATCTCATAGTCTCTTGACATAAAAAAACTAATGAATATAAAAAAATTAACCACCCAAATGGATTTTTTCTAGTATGGTTACCAGATGAATATAAATATAGATTAGCACAACATAAATAGAATATATAATTGTTTAAAATATAATTTTTTTTTATAGTTTCACATTAAAAAAAATGAAGGATTTGATATAAAAAAGAAATTTAAACATCATTCATATAAAAGTTGTATACATTAAAATTAAATAGAAATATATAAGAGTCTCTTGATATAAAAAACCAATGATTATAAAAAAAAATACCAAAATGGATTTGCCCTACTATTGTTACCTGTGCAACAAATGAATTTAAATATGGATTAGTGCAATATAAATAGAATATAAAATAGATTAAAAAAATATAATTTTTATACTTTCAAATTAAAAATATGAAGGATATTTTGATATAAAAGAAATGTAAACATCATTTACATAAAAGTTGTATAAATTAAATTTAAATATAAATATAAGAGTCTCTTAACATAAAAAAACCAATGATTATAAAAAAAAATTAAACCATCCCAATAGATTTGTCCTAGTATGATTATCTGTGTGACAGATGAATATAAATGTGGATTAGCATAACATAAACAGAATATATTATCGGTAATGTATTGAAAATTATTTTGATGAACTATAATTTTTTGTTTAATAAATAATTATATTTGGTTCCATTTATGTAAAATTTTGTTATTATAATTTGAAATTAATTTGATTATTCAATATACAAATTCAATAAGTATTTTAACAATTATTTTAACTATCAATTAAGTAAATTAACACATATTTTTTGAAATTACTAATATTAGTATTTGTCCATTCTACTTCCAAATTTAAAACTCATTTATTTTGTGGTCTTCGTATTAATCTTTTAATAAAGAATATCATATTAGGTATTTTTTTTACCATGTATCCAAATAAAAAAAAAACACATTAGACAACCTTTTGGTTTTGTATGTTTCTATATTTTGTTATACTTAAATGCTTTTTTACTGAAATTGCTAATTTATCCATATCTATACATGAAAATCCTGAATTTAAAGTTAATAACATAGATTCTTATTCAAATTTAATATAAATAGTGATTGTCCACCACAAGTTAAGCTAACAAATTCAATATATATTTAAAAGTTAATATATTTTTAAAATGGTGATTGATTTATAGAAGTATTAATTATCATTAATTCTCATTCAAATATAATTAATTCTATATTTACTGAAATATAATTAAATTCATTCACAATTAAGGTACAAATATAACGAATTCAATTTTTACGCTATGAAGCAAAAAGAAAGAAGCTACGAAGAGTGAGAGGTTAAAGTTTCATACCTTTAAATTTTCATTCGACTCCACTTTTACATGTTGCATACCTATTGTAATTGTTTGATGCATATTTTCTTGAAAGTTTTTAGTCCTGTCATCCTTCATATCTTATCTGTACAATAGTGTCATTGTTAGCTAAGTAAGATATATTGAGCAAGATTCTCATTCTTGCAAACCGCAATAGCAAAATGAGAGAGAGAAATGTTAAACCAAGAAAAGAAACAGTGAGTAAATAAAAAGATAGATAATGAAAAAATACTCCAAAATACAACTGTTAATTGATCCCTAAACCTCATGGAAGAATATAGAATGTATAAGAGAGGATAAAGGCACATATACTTCATATTTTTAATTATGATAATAATGAGGTCAGTTAATGTTTTCAATAAAATTTAAAATATTTTGAAAAAAAAAGTTACAAATTTTAATTAATTTTATATGTTATTGATTGATTTAAACATTAAATGAATTATTCTTGGTTGTCTCGTGGAGTCAAATGCTTACTTTATGTTTACACTTTCCAAAACTTTGTTCATTCTTAAAAGAAAAATGTTTTTTTAGTGTTAAACCGAAGAATATTTTTATTCAACTTGTGTCTTTGTGCCAAACAAAAATATGTAATTCATCTTACACTGAAACACTTTCACTTGAATATATTAATTAACCATATTCGGTGAATTATTCTTGGTCTCTAAATCAACAAAACAAATTAATTGGTGAAATAAATTGATAATACTTGTAGCATTTGATCAGGTGTTGATAACAAATCAACCATGTATACACACACACACACACACATATACCACCATTGAAATGAATGTTACATAATTGAATATAATATAATATTCAGGAAAATTAAAAATATATAATATTCAATGTTTTTATTATAATATTTATGTATGTGTAACTTATTTAATATTTGAATAAAATCAAATAATAAATATTAAATACATTTTTTTAAAACTAATCAACGGTAAGAAAAAACTTATATTATTATTATTATTATTATTATTATTATTATTATTATTATTATTATTATTATTTGAATAAGATTAAACTAAAAAATAACGTATATTAAATTGTAAAATCCAAATTTTAAATATCCATAATAGTATTTAAGATTTAAATAAAATTAAATTAAAAAACAAAGTATACTAAATTATAACATCTAAATTATATCACAAAAATTGTAAAAAAACATAAATTTATTTAAAATATTATCATACAAATATTTTAGATATGTTTATAAATACTCTCACCTACTCTCACCTACCCTCCACATAATATGAGTAAATTACACTGACACACCCCTGTGTTTAGAACTTATTACACTCGACACCCTCATTATTTTATCCCTACAGAAAATCCCCTACTTTTTGCTAAATTTTCCTCTACCAACCCTTTCTCTTTTGGATATTTGTCAATAAACCACCCATAAAAAAAAATTACGGTATAGGAAGAGTGGTAACAAAATATTAGGGCCACTTGGAGTCATTAATATCAAAATATTAGAAGTGATAGCCATGGCACACACATTTTATGAACTACTTAAAAGTTCCACTTCATATAACACAATTTTTACCTTTAAAATCATTTTGGCTTTTCTCCATGCTACAAGATTCCAGTTAGTTAAGTGATCAGTTAATTATATGCCACAAATATAACATACAAAGACATCAACAGTAATATATGTTATTTTTGCTAATAAAAGAATGGACAAATTATGTTTTTAGTCCTTGAACTTTTACGAACTTTTGTTTTTAGTCCCTAAACTTTTGTTTGATCGGTCTTGGTCCCTAAACTATTTTTCTGTTTGGTTTTTGGTCCTTACTATTAAGTTTCTCCATTAAATGATGACGTGACAATTAATTTGTGGTAGTTGTTTTTAAAACCGCCATAAATTGCTTAATGGAAACATCTAAAATGTATTTAACCATTTTAGGGGTGAGCATAAACCCATGACCCACCCGAACCCGACACATCCGAAGAAAAAAAATTGATTGTCGGGCAGCTTCAGTTGGATAAACGGGTTAATCGGGTTAAAAGTTCGATTTTAAACGGTTTATTATGGTCGGTTTCGGTTTCAGAAATTTATTTTGACGGTGACCGAACCCGATTGAAAATGGCTAACAAGTTACAAGCATATGATTTGCATGCTTTGCTTCCTTGTTAAAAGGATACCATGTATGCCAAATGAATACAATGACATGACATATAACATGTTTGGATACCATGTAAAATCACGATGGCTACCTCAAAACCACGGTGTCACCGTGATTTTTTCAAAGCAACAATGTGTTGCTTCACCTTCACCGTGAAATTAAAATTGATTTTGACTCACCTTACCGCTATTCCAAACATGCTAATAAAGTTGTTTGCAATTGCATTGAATTCACTCATCTTAACTCTCGAGCCTTGTGCCCTGTCCCCTCTCTTGCATACCAAAAAAATATAAAATATACTAAACAATTTTGAAAAGTGTGGCTATCCATGGGCTTATTAGCTAAATGGCAATTGGCACAGACAATACGACCGATTGCATCTCGGGGATTTTCATAATCCTGCTGTGCGAAAATTGGATATGCATTTGAAATGGCTGTTTCAAGTATAGATGCAGGGAATATATATCATAAGATGAGACATGCATAATATTGATTTTCATAGCAATTAAGCTAAAATAACACTAATATCATGGCTTTGATTAATTTTCAGATCAAATTTTTATTTTTTTTTATCTTCAAGAGCTCTCGCATTAAGCTTTTATTTATAATAAGCTATCTTGAACATAAAATATATAAACTAATTCAAAGTTCAAACACACCAATTTTAGGGTTCAAATAAACCTTGCAATTATACTAGAGTTATTCAAATTAATAGGTAACATATTTAAGGTTGTGGGGCATTCAGCTTCAACAAGTCTCTTTATTCTGCCAATGAAGTCGAAGCCTCTGACTGTAATATTTGGAGGGGAATTCTTTTTAGTTTGATTATTTGAGTTCATAAGGACTGAGCCATCACATCCCTGAAATGTTTGATGTTAGCCCCTTAATTAAACTGACATATTGTATAATCTGATTGCAAGATATGTCCTTTGTTCTAGTGGCTAGGAGAGCTAAAATATATAATAGCGAACGATATCTTTCTCTGACCTTTTGTTCTGATAAGGTACTGATAGTTTGATGATGTGTTGTTAATGAGTCTTTCTTGTGGGAGATGTATGCCAGTGCTATATTGCTTGCCATGCATGATGATGGGAGTGTATGTTATTGACAGAACTGAATAAGTATCAATTTCAGCCCGTGTACTTTCCACCATTCCAAGACTATCTTCTAAACACCACCTTAGAAGTTAAGTCCCAACATTGCATTCCACGAAGTATTTAAGGGTAGAGAATATCTGCTTGAAGCAGGATTTACATCGTCTTTCAACACAATAGCAATCTCTCCATGCCACTGTTTTAAATCTTTGATCTTGATATTTTGACATACAGATAATCAATACTTTGCTATTGGGATTGAGTTATAGTCCTTGGAGTCTTTCGCCACCACAACATGAGAAGCTGGACTAGAATGCTATGGAATGGAAGCTAGCAAATTGCTACATGATATGGTAATTTCAGCAGAAAACTCAATCCTTTCAAATTATCAATTTTGTACTATTTTCAATTTTTCATATTGCGCGCTAATAATTTAGTCATAGTGGGTCATGTAGTTTTTTTTCCTTATATAGTAAAAAAATTGATACTTATTCATTGTCATTATAAGAACCCGTTTATTACCCTATCACTCTTTAGGATATGTTTGACTCAACTTTTTTTTTTTTTTACTTATAAGCTACTTTTAAATTAAAACTAAAAATAAGAACTTCAAATAAAAAGTAGAAGCTGTTTGTTAAATTTCATCATTTTAACTTAAAAGCTCCTTTTAAATTAAAAATTGTTTGATGATAAATTTGAAAAGCTTTAATTTTATTTAAATCCAGTTATCTTGTCCTATAAAAATTATATTTATAAAATAAAAAATATTGTATAAAATTAATTTAATTTACATAAAATTATTTTAATGATAATAAAAATAAATAAAATATTAAAATATAACTATTTAAAATAATCATTTTAAAAATATCAAAAATTACTTTGATTAATAAAATTTTATTTTAATGATAATTAAAAATATAATATGAGACATACGTACAGATAATAATTTTTTCAAAATTGTATATATAAAATTATAGGATTGTTATGATGACAATTTTTTCAATAACAGTTACAATGACGTATTGATTCTTTATCCAATTACTATACACGGCTAAAATATTGTTCTAGTTTTTTTTTTTTCCAAATGTTTAAAAAGCACAAAAAAAAAACTTTGAGCTAAGTTTCATTAGGAGACAAGCTAATTACGTAACTCATTCTTTAGCAAGGGCAACGTATTTATATGCTAGTTGTCGCAATGTGGGTCGTGGCGGGATGGCAAAAAATATTATGTGTTTAAAAACATAGGAGTCGCCACCATAGTTTATTAAGAAAAACTACAGAAAAACTCTTTTTGAAAATAAAATGGCCTTTGAAATCAAATTTGAGTTTGAGAGTCGATTACGCGTAGAGAAAGTGTTAGCACCCTACAACGTCCGCACTAAAACGGTTACCTCTAATTAAATGTGCAAAATCTGAATAACTTTAAAATTATTTATTTTACCATCAAAACACACAAGAATATTTTTGGATATTTAATTTATTGCTATTAGCATGAAAATTTTTATTATTTAAAAGAGAAGTTTATTATTATGGAAAGAGAGGATTATTATTATATTTTTTATCTTTTCAATTTATATATTTTTTTATTTTTTAGCTCAGCAAGAGTGGTCCCTGCTCCTACGTATCTCTAGGTGCAATGGAGAATTCAGAGTTATGTAGTTCTTTGTAGAAATATAAGTGTTGACATTTTTTAGTTTTTTTAATTTTTGTGTTTTAAGTTTTAGGATTTATGGGCTGTCACAACTCATATATCCTATAATACCAGATTGACAGAGGTGTACTCCCAAACCAATTCATTTTTTATTCTTGAAGCAATTTAATTTTGGGTTAACAATTTATTTTAGAAAAGAGTTTCAAGACATCAAGCTGTCACAACTTGTGTTTCGAAAGTCGAAATCTTAGAATTAAGAGGATGTCACATCCAATTAACCTTTTTTATTTAAATCTTTAGTTAAATTGTGAAACCTGATTCTAATAGTTATAAAAAAATTTCGTGAACAAAAATACTATTATTATTATTATTATTATTATTATTATTATTATTATTAATTTAGATACTTTATTTCTATTTATTTGGCAAACTTCTTTTTAGTGATTTTAGGACACATGAAAACGTAATTACAAAGACATAAACTAACAAGACAAAATGACAATAAAATGGAAAATAAGTAAATAAATAAATAAATAACAATAAAACAACATCGCATCCGTTACGTTGACTTGTCTTTATGTACATGAACAAAAGCAACTTTCACTTTGTTATAATAACAAGACAAAAGTAACAATAATAAAAGGGAAATAAAACATGATATGGAAGGCACACGCATCAAACACGCAAGAACTAAAAACTGAACACACATGCAAAAGATATTAGAACACATCTGCCAAGCATTTATGGACTGAAAAGTGAAACAATGATCAAACAATAAACCAGTAATAAGAGCAGTGACACAAACATTCAAAAATAACATACAAATCAAGAACAAAACCTCATGCCCGTTGTGGATTTGCACTCCACAGTAGCCAAAGGAAGAAAACATATGAGACGGACCATGTGTTTCTTAGTTTCGTAACCTTCGTTGAAGGTCTCAAGTGCTTGCTTGAGAGGACATAAATCAACAAGTGTGCGATGGTTGGCAAATGGCCTAGTCCAGTGGTGCGCTCGGTGAAGGAGGAAACTGCGACATGGTCCTCTTGTGCATGGACGTGGTCGCAGGGCTTGGCTTGTTGTCTTTTGGCTTCTTGACTCGGTGAAGGTATGAGTGTTATTGAAACTGCAGGGTTTGGTTGGGTTGACGGAGGTTCACCGTGAAGTTTCCATGGTGGTTCAAAAATGGCTAGTGAAAGAGAGACTGCCGGAGGTTAGTAATGGGTGAGGGTGTTTATGGCTTTGTGAGTGAATCAAAAGTGAGAGAAGTTATAGATGAGTGATGGGGTTCTCTTGCTGGGTGAGCGTTGGTTCCTTGCCCTCCATACCCTCGTGCGTGAGTGAGTGTTGGTTGGTTATTTAACGTTGAAGAGAAGAAGATGGCAATGTGTTGACGATTGTGCCCTCCTTTGGGGACAAAATCCTGAGGAAGCAAGAGATTAGGTGGCTTGTCGGTGGCTGTCAGAAGGATATAGGATATAGAGTGGCGGAAAGCAGAGGAAGAATCTCATGAAGATCTTCTTTTCTTTTTTCCTTTTTTCTTTCTTCTTTTTATTTTATTTTATTTTTTTATGCTTTTATTTTTTTTGCTTGTACTGATTATTGGCACATGGATTGGACTTTTGGAGGTTTGGAAACTTGACCCAAAACATTTTCTTTTTGTTTTGTTTTATCTTTAATTGGGCTAAGTAATGAAATGGTTCGATTTTAGGAATTAAAAGCAATTTATTTATTTCACATTGAAGAAAAAATATTAAGAAAGGCGGATAAAATTGGGTGTTGACATTAGTCATTACATTTTTTAGTACATTTCATCCTGTATTGAGGTCCTTATTTCTAGAGAAATACAATAAGTATATTTTAGTAAAAAAAAAAAAAAGCAAAAAAAAAAGGAACACTCGAAAATTGAAGGTAGTAATGCCAAAATAAGCCAGCGAAAACTTGAATAAAAGTTACTTAGTGGGAGCTTTTTTTTAAGCTCCTTTTCTCATCTTGTCTTTTATAAAAATAAGCTAATTTTTATTTTAAGGGCTTTTATGAAAAAGTGTTTGGCCTAGCTTCTCTTTAAAAGGGGAAACAAAGCTAAAAAATAAGTTAGGCCAAACACTACCTTAATATATGTTTATACTCCCTTGTTCCTTTTTAATTGTTTAATTTTTTAAAGAAATTTCTTATTGATCCAATGCCGTCACATATTCACCCATACTTTGATAGTATTGTGAAGATATCTCTCAACCACAAAGTCGTGAGAGAAAGTGACCCTAAGAAACTACCATGAAATTTTATTCTATTATCTCCCACCCCCACACCAATTGAAAACCTTAATTTTAACTAATTAATTTTAACTAACACAACACAAAGCATCGATCAATAATGAGAAACATAAACGTTGTACTCAATGGTAGAGTCTCCGGACTTGACATCAACAAAATGAGACCTTGCCTCAGCATATCCCCTAGCAAACCGGAAAACCCCACTCCCACCAACCACAGAAAGCTCCCTAACTTTGTTCAAAAGCACGTTCCGTCCCACGATGGTGATGGTGCTGCCATTGTACTTCCCCTGGGTTAGGGCGAAGTTCATGACCATCACCAGATCCAGCTGCGTCTGCGAGGCGAACGCGTAGAGCCCCTCGGCCCTCCCCACCACCGTGGAGCTCGGCTCCGGCCCCGCCGTCAACGCGTTGTCGATGATCCTCACCCTGCCGAACCCGGTGGTCGTGTTGTATTTCGGAACCGGCGGAGTGACGGACACGGAGGTGGGGTTGCTTCCACTCACCACGTCGTGCCAGTAGAACCTGAAATGGCTGATTTTTTCTTTGTTTTTCAATAACTCGAAACCCGTGGCTTCTCCGGCGGTGACGAAGGTGAGAGCAGAGCAAGAGATGGAGAGGAAGAAGAGAAGGAGCAATTGGGTGGCCATGGTTTTTGGTGGTGGTTATTAGAGACTTAGAGGAATTAGTTCCTGCTAACTATACTCGAATGAGAGTGGGATGTGGAGAGTGTATGGAAGAATTTATAGTCGCAGACAGATGAAGTGACGAAATTGAAGTTGGGTACCAATGTGAGAATTTTCGTGGGGTTGAACATGTATGTGCATGCAGAGGCGGAGCCAGGAATTTTAAGAAAGGGGGACCAAATATAAAAAATAATCGTGACTTAAAAAACATTTAAAATTTTACATGTGTAAGAAATTTAATATATAACTAATATTTTATTATGAGAAAAAGAAATATATAATTGTGTTGAGCATAAAAGAGATATTAATCAACAAATGTACAACCAACACATAAGTGCCTAAAGACCGTTAACAAAAGAAGAAGAAAGTAGAAAATTTTCAATTAAATTAAGTGAAAAGAAAATTGCATTATAGTCAAAGCATATTATTCAAAAAAATTCAAAAATTGATAATTGAGTCATTCATGAAAAATACTTAGAAAATATTTGGATAAATGAATCACACATGATAAATACTTTGATAAGTTAACTATGTATAAATGTATCATTAACAAAAAATAGAAACTATAAATCTAAAAAAAAAAAACATTACTAAAAGAAACCAGTTGTTTTATGTGTTCAAAGCTAGTTTTCTATAAGTTAATCATTTTATAAAAAGTATTGAGTTATTTTAAGTATTTTATTACTATTTATGACCATGCTTAAGCACATGTGGGATTTTGAGTGGGATGCATAATCCTATCACTATCTGCATAATCCTATCACTATCGGCAATAGTCCAATTAATACGAAAGAAAGTTAATAAGTAAAAATGTGAAAAAAAAAATAGAAAAAGAAAAAAGAATGCTCACAAAAATGGAAAGCAATGCAAAAACCTTTTTTCTTGGCGAATCAATGTTAAAGCCTTTAATATACGTTAAAAAGAAACATATACATGATGCAAGAAAAAATAACGAACACGTGAGATGCAATTGCAAAGCAAATAACTATAACTAGATGTTTAGACAATAAAGGAAAACAAAATAACAAGCGGGAAAAAAAATGCAAGATGAAAATGATAGAAGCAGAATAAAAGAAACTCATAGCACAAAGTAGGAAGAGCAACAACCAATGGGGAAAGCACAAGTGTACAATTGACAACGGTGATTAGTATAGAACAATAACAAATGAGTACACAATTGACAACTGTGATTTATGTTGGTTCAGTCTACTAGACATATGTCCAGTCCTTAAGCTCTACTTAAGAGTTTTTCACTAAATCAAAGTATTACAAATCAGCAAGCCTTCTTTTACACTTAAGACTATCCCGCGTTGACAACCCTACCCTGAGAAGCGTCTCTTTGAATACTCTGGACCTAGCCTTTAGGGATCACACACCCTAGTGAAACCTAAAGATACAATACATTATGCTAATTACACTCAAAGTTTCCCACTTTGACAACACTATCCCAAGAAGCCTCTACCAATATCTTAGATTAAAACCTTCAAGGGAAACCACCCTTGTATACAAAGAAAAACAAAAAGCTATTTATCACTTTCTATAGTGAACATAGCACAACTGAAAGCTCTAAGCTCAATGAAAACCTGATGATCGAATTCTAATTTCTTGTCTTATTCTCTTTTGGTTTCTATTTTTTTTTTCATGAAAAGGCCTTTTTGTAAAGGATTAAAAAGATAAAATCATTAATTTTAAAAATTCCTTAGAATCCAATTTGATTTGATAAAGATTATATCAATATCAGGTTTAGAATAAAAGTTAATTATAAAATTTATTTTACCAAGAGAGAATACGGGATTTGATAAAAGTTAATTTATAGAATATACCAAAGTCTTCAACTTTGATCTTTAATGTTTGGCTTGATTCTTCATTCTTTGACTTAACTTTTTCTTTTCTGGCTCTCTTTTGTCACTTTCTATGAGAGTGATTCATCTGTTAACTTTGTCTTCATCCAAACTTCATTAGCTGGTAACTTGTTATATTTAGTTCTCAGTCTTCTAGCTTTGCAAGTCATGATTAACATTTACATTCTTTCCCTTTTTTGTGATCACAAACCAACCTTGAAAGCCAATCCTAGATTTGATCTTCAAACTTTTTATGTGCATGTAAAACCAATGTTATTTGAGAGCTTTTTCTATTTTGTTTTGCTCCCCCCCTTCACCCCCATCCCCCGAGTAAAAGTATTAATGTCTTCATGACTCCCTCTTCATTGATGCATTTCTTGAAACCACTTGTTAATATCCTAAACCACTTGTTGTGATGATCTTGAAATATGATTACTTGTTGAAACACACCAATTTTATGTTTAGTCCCCTTAAATTAATCCTTGATAATCCTGTAAACCTGAAAGCAAAGGCATAACCGTTCCCAAGATATAGATTTCATCATTCTTCAAAATTTTGTGTTAGGTTCAAGTAATTCACTAATGCATTCATTTGGTATTAGAGCATGTTTACCATGTTTGCATTATCTTAACGTTATCTAACTTTTCTCTAATTCTCCCCCTTTTGGCATCATTAAAAAAGTTGTTTACATTTAATTTTAAGGAAGCAAAAAACATGTGATTCCATGAGGGATCAAACCAATATATTTTATATTAATTTTGATTTTTAATTAACTTGTAATCGAATGAAAAGATAGCAATCAAACCAAAGACTCTTCATATATAAAAGTTAAATGTGAAGTATAGTGAGGTATAATTCAAATAAAGAAAACATAATGAACATAGGGTCCTAGGACAGCATTAAAGTAACATAAATGAAAAACATAATAAAATCCTAAGAAAGCAAGTAAATCCTAAACTAATCATCATCCTCTTGGCATACAGAAAATCACCAATAATTAACAAATAGGCTAAAGGTAATCAAAGAGATATGTTAAATCATAATCCTTCGTAGAACCTTTTTATCTTCCTTTCCAACACCTAATGCCATAAAACATGTTTCCCGTATGGAAGTTGAATATAGGCATAGTAGGCATATATATTAAGGCATAACAAAAATCAATGCCAAGAAAAATATGAGGTCATGCTCAAAATGATAAGTAAGAAGCATATGCTCAACAATTAATGCCATATAACATATGTCATAATATCATAGGAGACTTTGGCATATCAAATATAGAGACTTTTATCAGAAAACATGTAATAGTGAATGCCACAAGATATATGTCATGAATTGCACAGGCAAATGGCAAAAATATATAATGCTTGAATAGACCAAGAGAGCCTAAACACATAGTCAAAATATATATATATATATATATATATATATATATATATATATATATATATATATAGTCAATATATATATATATATATATATATATATATATATATATATATATATATATCAAGGATCAAAATCATATATAGGTATAATAGACATATAAAACATAGGGCATAAGACATCCTATAATAAGCTTAAAAACTTGCAAAGGTTTAGCTTATAGTTAAGACAACCCATAGTGAATGCCAAAATATGTATCTTAGAATGCATAGTCATGTTCAACATAAAGGCTTAGTGTAACACTCCAGGCGAATCACATCGGAATGAAAGACATCTAGAGGTTGTATAGGTATATATGGGACTATACAGTTGAGGATGACTTAAAGGAAATAATCGATACTACCTATACTATCAAAATACATATATTTTTTGGTAGCTCATCACTTAAGAACTCCACAGTTAAGCATGCTTGGTTTGAAGCAATTATGGGATGGGTGACCTCCTAGGAAGTTTCCCAGGAAGTGTGCAAGTGAGGACAAAGCACATTGAGAAGTCTCGTGTTCATTTGTGGGGATAGTCAATGATCCTGAAAGCAACCGAGCTGGTTGTCAATGTCTTGGAAAAGGCTACATACGGAGGGTTCTGACCGGTGGAGGGTTCTGACCAACAAGGATGTTGAGTGAAGTGTCACCGTGTGAAGTGTCGTAGAGTGTGTGAGTCGTCGAGACGTCAACTATCAGGGGCATTACACTCAAGTCCTTAATCATGAACAATTACAAGACTATAATAGTTACCACTAAATCTACTAATTTTATAGGGACCAAATAAATGTGTAGAAGATGTAAGGGTTTAGTGGTAAAAGATAACCTTTTTAGGTTTGAAGGATACTAATGCATAAAAATGTGCGCTTAAGGGCAAGTGTATCCTACATGCCAGTAACAGCGGACCTAAGTTCAGACATCGTACCTAAAGGACTAGTTGTAGTTCAAAAATAACTCAATTATGCAACAATCAAGAAGGAATGTTACAAGTTGGAACCTATATTGATCCTCACTTTTAATCCTAGCTCAAAGGTCTCCCACACAGACATTGACTCACTTAGGACTTTCTAATTTCGAACAAAACAAAAGATACCCTAACTTTCACTTTCCAATTTCTATTTATAATAAAATTCTCGAGCTTATGGCATGGAGTTCAACACGACCGTGCTTAGATTAGCACGGTCGTCATGTCTAGGTGGCCAAAATTTGAAATTTGAAATCTTCTATCTGCTCCTTTGGACAACATGATTGTGCTGGAAAAAACACAACCATGCTCGGAAGTGACATTGTTGGGCTCTTTACGAAATTTGCAGCATAATTGTGCTACTTATGGGGCTGGCACTCGAGGCATCAGCATGGCTGTGCAGTTGTTCAGCATAGCCCTGCTTTTCTTAAAGGTGCTAATTAGCTCTAAAAATTGAACTTTTCAATCCTTTTTCTCATATAAGTTCTTGAGCACCTGCCTAACACAAACTTACACTAAAATGTGAGTTTTGTCAATAAAAGTATGCATGAATAGTACAAAATTGGGACAAAAACTCGCTTCTAAACACATTCAAAACCTTGTTTATTAGATACCTTTGTTTGTTTTCCGTTGTGGCATGCATCACACAATTTATTTTTTAAAATTCTAAATATGCATGAGAACTCTTTTACCTCAAAACTTGCATAGTGAATGAGGTTATTAGAAGATGAGATGTCACTTGATGCAATGAAGTGCCTTTTGTTAATTTCTTTATGCTTGGTGCACAGATTTTCATTTTCTTTACAGCTTTCACAACTTTATCACTCCCCCTTGACATTTGCAATACTTTTCTCCCTTTTAGGGTTTAGATTTATCAATCAAAGACAAAGCATATATCAAGCCTATTTGGCACTAAATCAATGAGCATTGAGGAAAGCAACAATCCCAATCAATTTATGCATATGATCAAGGTGCACACTCAATCAATAATCATAATGTACCAAGATTTATACTGGTTCGGTCTAGTTATCTAACCTATGTCCAGTCCTCAAGCCCTACCTGAGAGTTTTCCACTAAATTAAAGTATTATAGAGCGGCAAGCCTTTTTTTACACTCAAGACTACTTCGCCTTGATAGCCCTACCACGAGAAGCCTCACTTTGAACACTATTGACCTAGCCACTAGGGATCACATACCCTAGTGAAACTTGGAGATATAGTAGCAGACTAATTACACTTAAAGTTTCCTACTTTGACAACCCTACCGTAAGAAGCCCCTACAAATATCTCTTAATTTGAAACCTACAAGGGAAACTACCCTTGTATAGAAAGAACATGAAAAGTTGTTTATCACTCTCTTTAGTGAAGATAGCACAACTTAAAGCTCTAAGCACTCTATTTCGTAACCAAACATAGGCTTAATGAAAACTTGATGATCCAATTCTAATTTCTAGCTTAGTTCTCTCTTGGTTTCTTACTTTGCTTTTTTGTTTAATGAAAAGGCTTTCTTATATAGGATTAAAAATATATAATCATTAATTTTCAAAGTCCCTTAGAGTCCAATTTGATTTGATAAAAGATTATATCAATATCATTCAAGATCCTTTCTATATTTAAGTGATTATTAAAGATTAAAACTCATAAAATTCGAAATCCAAAAGATTATGATAATAAAAGGTTTAATTCACTTTGGATTCATAAAATAGTTCCAGTATGCCACCTAAACTCATGGGACACGAGTCATCATTGTGGGACTCGAGTCTCACTCGTAGGACTTGGGGTTCTCTGGTTATGATGCTTGAGGTTTGATTTACGGGTTCAGTGATTTGTAATGTTACTTATTCTTGCTGATTTTGCTTACTGTGGGTTGCAGATTTGTGAATTGTGGATTGTTGATTTTGCTTACTACATCTTCTTTGTTTTTTCCCTAAAAAATCAAATCCCTTTTTCTGGAAATTTTGCACTATCACTAGAAAAATTTTAGCATCTTAAAAGTTAGAACTGCTAAAAAAGTCTTGATCACTAGTAACATTTTACCATTTGAATGTCACATTAAACTAATAATCTATGTGGTAAGTCACGTGGTTGTTACTATTATGGTATTTTATTTGTCCAATTTTAAAAAATATATAATTTTGTTTTATTTCACTAAATTTAAATACTACAATAAATGGTAATAATTTTATTCTTGTATAATAGTTCTAAAATTATAATAAATTTTATTAATTTTTACAAAATTATAATAATTTAACAAATTTTACTAATGTAAAACTTTTAATATTATTTATAAAATCTCATTTTAAAAGTTATAATTTTAATTCAATTATATTAAATTTTAAAAAATTATAATAGTTTATAGAATTCTACTCATATAATATTTATAATGTTATTAATATTAATATTTTAAGTTTTATCAAAATATATTATTTTATTAAATTATAATATTTTTTATGAAATACTGTTTTGTGATTAAAAATATTTTAAATTTATATTATATTATATTATATTATATTATATTATATTATATTAGAAATGTCATATATTGTACAGTTAATTATACTTTAAACATATAAAAAATTTATTTATTTATTTTATTATTAATATTTTATAAAATTTATTATTTATATTAATATAAATAGAACTCCAATTGAACAAGAAATCGCCACTATATCAACTTTTGTGGTAAAAAACTATAAGTAGGTATGAAAAAACCACTACTATATGTATAACAATCAATGTCAAAAAACTTGCTTGGACTAGTCATTTGGACTACTTGAACCAAAAATCAGTCACGTAACGTATCCGATCTTTTTTTTTTATATTATTATTAGACCAGTCATGCATTTGAATTAGTGAAATCCATTCGATTAGTTCAGTAAAAAAAAGCGTACCAATATGAATTAAGATGGTTTGTTTGTTTGTTTGCTTTTTTTTTTTTTTTTTTCTTTTAACAGTTTAATCGTGTGTTTGGAAATGCAGTAGGGATGTTAAAAACAACGTCCATCTGAAGCAATACATAGCAACTTCCAAATATTCTCTAACATACTTTTTTTTAACACACTCTCTTTTATTTATTGAATTTTATTGAAATTTATAAAATAAAAAAATTAGAAAAAATTCATTAAATATGATGTGAGACTCGAGAATTTTTCTGATTTTCAATAAATATGAATTAATAGAAATAATACGTTCAAAAAAGAGTGTCGGAGAGGATATTCATAGCATTTGTGGATACACCAATAACATGGTTAACTAAAAAAATCATTATTATTCTTGAAGAGTTAACTAAAAAAATTAACAAGCAAGCAATTTCCCATACATATATAGACATAACCTAGCATTTAATATATATATATATATATATATATATATATATATATATATATTAAATAAAATTGTGAAAAATATATTATATATATTAATATTAAATATTATACCAGTTTGAACAATTTAATTATTGACTCAATATTGTTTCAATTAGTGACCTACTCGCTTAATATCCTGAGTAAGTCAATAATAAGTTCGATTCTGATAAGTGATAGCACTAATAATAATTACTAGCGGTTCAAAAACCATCAATAAATGTAAAAACATCACTGCCACATGTGCCTCCCCTAATGCCTTCCCAAGACTATTAGTATCAATTCGAACGTATTGACTCAAATTTAAAAACAAAGGGACGGGATCAAATGAAACAATTTAATTTAAAAAAAAAAGAAATGAAACAATTTAATAAAAAAGGAACCAAATTAAATAAAAAGAGAAATCAAAAGAATAATTTAATATTTTTTAAGGAAAAAAAAGATATCATTCATTGCTAGCAAAAGTAATTACATCAGAAATCAGAATGGCAGCCACCTGGTGTGGTGAATCCTCAATCTAAAAAATTTTCCTATGCTCAAAAGCCAACTTAGCTAGAGTGTCAGCTACTCTACTCCCCTGTCTCTTTACAAAGTTAAATTTGAAATTTTGTATGATGCCATAAAAAAAAAAAAAGAGTCATAGTTGTCACTTTTGAATCCTTCCACGCATGAATGAAGTGCAGACAGTCAGTGTCTATCACAAAAGAGTGAAAATACAGATTGCAAGAATAATTTAATCTTTAACAATTATAATTATAATGAATATACATTCTACAAGATGACTATTAGGCTTTTAAATTTTATTTAGCAACTTACGTGGTCATTGGCTGCATGGTTTTCCGCAGTACAACATTGACTTCTAAATTTGTTATATAGCCAACGTGTTCATGTCAATGATGTCATCACTTTTGTATTTTGTGGAATTCTAGCTCCGGTGGCTCTGCTGGGTTCTGATTGAAAGCAATGCTTCTAGAATAGTATAATGGATCTATTTCCCATTTGGTGTCTAACAATCACCAGAATATTAATTAATTGGTAGATATATGGTTAACAAGGGGATTTCAGGATTAAAAAGATAAGTTAATTTGAATTATAATTGCTTCGTGAAACCGTGCGATACACAAGAATTTAATTTTGAGAAAATAATTAGATTTTTTTATATCATAATTCATTTGTAATAATCAATAAAAAGTAATAAATATTGAAGAATATATTAAACTTTATAATCAATATGTGTGAAAAATAATTTGCAAATGGAATAGAGGAGAGGGGGGAAAAACTAATGGGATAATTTAACTATATATATATATATATATATATATATATATATATATATATATATATATATATATATATATATATAATTTCTGAAATTATTTTCAATGAATTACATATAAAAATAAATGTTTAAATATGTTTTTAGTCCATATGCTTAAAAAAAATGTTTTTAGTCCATATAAGTTTACGTCTTTTTAATTTTTGTCCCTGTAAGTTTTTTATATTTATTTTTAGTCGCTATAAGTTTGCGTTTTTTCAATTATGGTTCCTGTAAGTTTTTTTATTCTTTTTTGGTTCTATAAGTTTGTATTTTTTCAATTTTTGTCTGTTTAAGGTTTTAATGTTTTTTATTTTTAGTCCCTGTAAGCGTGAGCTTACAGGACTAAAATTAGAAAAATGCAAACTTTCATAGACTAAAAATGGACAAAAAAATTATAGGGACTAAAATTAAAAAAAAAATACAAACTTACATGGACTAAAAATGAACAAAAAACTTATAAAGACTAAAATTAAAAAAGCACAAACTTATACAGATTAAAATCATATTTAAGCCAAAAATAAAATATATAATGATGTCCAAAATGAATGAATAAGAAGCAAATATATAACAATAAGAAACTCTATTTTGGTCATGTTAAACAATATATATATATATATATATATATATATATATATATATATATATATATATATATATATACTGAAAGTTAAAAATATAATTAAAGAAAACTTCAAAATATTGAAAGGGGTAAAAAAATATACAATATCTATAATATAGTAGAAAAAGAAAAATATGAGAACATATATGAACAACCCGCTTATTTTAAATTATAGAATGTTTTTTTTATAAATCACATTTGATGTTGCATTAGAAACATGACCTTCATTGTCACATGCATGCATATAAGTATTTTTCAACCTGCTACAGTTAGTAAACTCTTGACACTATAATATATAATTTCCCAGGGGAAAATACCGGTTTGGCAACTCAATGTCCACTTTTTCAAGAGATTGTCTCTAATTTTTATTTATTGTAATAGCAAAAGAGACAAAAATAGGAAACTTTCTATACTGGAATTTAGAAGATTTTCTACTATAAGATGAAGTCAACAGCAACCTTAGAATAAATATCTTTTGTCAGACATTGGTTCCTAATATAACTTTTGCTTCTGGGACATATAAAATTTCTCATATAAAATGTTTATATGCATCTCATTATTTTACTTGTAAGTAATCATATTTATATTTATAATTTACGAATGAATATTAATTAGGTTTTGTTTAATTTGTACATAAGTAGATGCATGTTAATAAATATTCAGTGTCTTTATGTACAACTTTCATCCCTTTAAATGTACACATTTATCTATATAATATTAGTTCATTAGCATGTAAGGTTTTCATGAATTTTTAACCTTTACATCTTTAAATATAACAATTTTTTTATTTGTACAAAGTAATTATGTTTCAAATAATTTTATCTAGTATAAATTATTGATTTTAAAAATAATTAAAATGACACAAAAATATAAATTTTTCAAAACAAAAAGAACACTTAATAACAATTGACTAAATGCTTAAAACAACTCATTAAATATATTATCATGTTTATGATAATTGTTGTTCATACTTGTATTTTCACTCCAATTTCACATCAATTATCTTACTATTTTCTCATTTATTGCTTTGTTTGGCCCCATTTAGTTAGGATTTACTTGTTATTAGGAGTAAGTTTTCATTTAGTTAATTTTAGGAAACTATAGGTTTTTATGTGTTTTTGTAGAGTCTCAATGCACCTAGAAGAAGAGGAGTGAAGATTGGATTTTGTAGATTGCTCGCTCAGCGAGTTAATCTAGCCGCTTAGCAAGGAAGGTCTTCCATAAGAGAACACATGGCAACTTAAAGGCTAAGCAAGAACTTCTGTTTGCTTCGTGAAATGCATTTGAAGAAGCCACATTAGCATGGCAAGGTCGCTTAGCGAGCATTTGCTCACTAAGCGAGACAACTTCTTTGTGAAGAAAAAGAATTGAATTAAATTGAAATTCGCTTAGCGAGTTGTTGCTCACTAAACGAGAGTGCCATTTATATATGTAGAAAAGACAAAACAAATATTTTACACGCATTTTAAGGCATCTCATAATTGGAAAGACATCAAGCATATTTTTTTCTAGGGTTCTGTGTGGCGGCTGAGCTCTCACCTACTACCTTCTTCACCTTCCTTCATACTTTCTTCTCCTTTTCTTGTATTTTGAGCTTTTTGATGCCTCTCATGACAATGGGAGGCAAGTTTACCCAATATTGTTAGGGGTTTGGTGTACTAATCATACTTTGATATAATTACTTTCACTATTTATTCAGTGTTATTACTTTTCTTCTACTCTTATTGTCTTGTTTATGGTTTGATCACCCATATGCATGTTTTTATAGTGCGAATGACATTGGAAAATGCTTTTATCACTACGAACTGAAGTTAGCTTCTAATGAACTCATGTCTAGGGATAGAATGATGTTTATTAGCCTTGTTATTTACCCTTGTTCATCCAAATCACTTAATCAAGCTTGCTAAGGAATTAGGAGTTTGTCTAAGGCTCTCTCACACGAGGAATCATGGTTAGGGTATAATAGTGGGTTAAGGTGACACTAGATCTAACATTGGATGTTAAAATATCCTTAAAATTACAAGAGTAGCTAGCTTAGTAAAGCTAATCTCCCAACATCTATTAAAAGTTGCATTAAAACCTTTTTTGCCTATGAATTGTTTGATATTTTGTCTCTTAGAATTCTGCTCTATTTTTAGTTGTTTATTCTAGAACTTAGCCTTATTTTCTACACTATTATCTTAAAAACAAACTTCCTTTTGCCTAGAGATTGAATTTACATGAATAGCCTAGTACAAAGAAGTCATTGAGGAGACGATCTTTGTACTTATCATTGAATATACTACACCAATTAATGGTACGCTTGTCAACGATGTAACAATTTCATATTTATATTTTTTTTTAGAAATTCTTTTAAAATATTTCTCATTATTAGTGAGATACATATTATTCAATCTAAATACTCTATAATAAAATTCTATTTTACCAATAAATAATATATTTAATTAATTTAAATATAATTTTTGTATATATTTATCATAGTGATTTAATTATTAATAATTCCTATTAGCTTTGATTATAGTATTATGCAAATTTTCGCAATGGAAATTTAGATATTTTTATATTTTGATATCAAGTTTCCATCCTTGTATGACATAAATAATGTTTAGCTTCATTAATTAAATTTTATTATATTTTCTTGAAAAAACTTCTACTCAAATAATATAAACAAATACCTTTTTTTTTTAATATCTTTTTATGGAAGTTATGGCATGCAAAACCTCATAGTAGGATGAAGACATCCTAAGTATGTTGGCACCTTAACGCCTACCAATCATCAACAGCACGCCCTAATTTATTTAAAAATGAAAACCAATAACAAAGAGCATGGGGGAACTAGACCAAAACCCATGAAGAAAGTCAACAAAAATGGAAATAAGGCAATCCACAACGATTGCGAAAGAATACATCCCTTACAGATAAGGGTAAGGACTCCCACCAAATAAAGTCTATCCTATGATCTACACCATAACCAGCTAGCTTATCCGCACATTGATTGCCTTCTCTATATATGTGTGACGATAAAAAATGCATTTGAGAACAAAGCCTAAGACATCACTTCTATCTGCTTCTGTAGTCCCAAGGAACAATATTGGCATTTTTATAAGCAACAAGAACCAACTTGGAGTCACACTCCAACCACAACCTAGTCCAACACACTTTATGTGCATGCTTAATGGCCAACATCGCAGCATATTAATCTGCATGCAATGTTCTCTGTTGCGTTGTCTCTTTGCTAGGGTTTGCATACTCTAGGGTTTCCACGTGAATAACAAGCCTTGCCTATCATGGCCGCTGCTATGTCGTCTTTCTCTGCTGTTGTTATGCCGATTATACCTTGGAAATTCCTAGATTTTGATGCTCCAACCAAGGTACCTTCTCAATTAGTCTCTATTCCCAAATAGAAACTTACTCACAAGCCTTACATGATGCCTGTGATATTCCTATCAATTAGCTTTCCATTCCTTGTTTGAAAGGGGATGCCTTAGCGGTAGCAATCTTGGAGGAGGAGTATCTTGCGGGGCTAGAAGGATGTAAAAATAATTTGCATGGGCGGCTTTATCTCTCCAAAGTGACTTTGCCCCCCAAATATCCATAGGTGCGTGCAAAATTGGCTAGGCTATGGCAGCTTCTTGGACAGTAGAGTATGGTCCTTATATGCAAAGGTTTTTTTGAATTCTCCTTTTCGTCTGTTGAGGATCTGCGACGTGTTGTTGTTGTGGGTTCTTGGACTCTTGATCCTGGTATGTTGAGGTTGTTTTCCTGAACACCAGATTTCAACCCAAGTCAACAAACATACTCAATGCTGGATTCATATTTTTGGTCTTTTGCAGGAATATTGGAGACCTAAAAAATCATCTTTTCCATTGCATGAGGAATTGGGATTCCTCTAATTCCCTTGATGATGCAACTATCAATTGGACTTTCGGGCACTTTGCTAAGGTCTAGTTGATGTTGATTTGGCAGGACAATTATGTGATTAGATTTTGGTGGAGTGCTCGGGTTTTTTTTTTTGTTGATATTGTTTATGAAAGGCTTCCCTCTTTCTGTCCTTTTTGCAAAATCGTTGGCCACTCTTCCGATTCATGCAAAAAGAAAAGTTTGGATCAAACCTAGGAAAGGGTGTGGGATGAGAGGCAGCTAAACATATCCCAAAGAATAAGAAGGTTGCGGCTCAGGATGATGATATCATCATGGTTGACCCAAGCTATGTTAATAAAGATGTAGTAGATGAAGAAGTAACAGCACAAAAAGAGGTGGCTATTACTTTTGCTTCAACGCATAGTCCTCAAAACAATCATGATGAGGAAAACGATGATATTTGTGACGAATCTTTACACTCGAATTCACCTATTTAGGATAAGGGAGAGAGGATCAGTGTTCCAAAATCACCTTTTGGAGATACTAACACTATTCCAAATAGTGCTGATAATTTCCATCCTAAAGTGCAACAGGACTTGTGGATTCTTTTACATTTGTGGGGGGATGTTGTGGATGATGATGACAAGTTGGAAAGAGGCCTTCATGAAGACATAATGGGCAATTCTTTGGATAGCCAAGAACAAGATAATAAGGCAAATTCATAGAGGTGGTTTCAAAGTCCAAGAAGAAACTTTTTAGAGTTCAAAAGACTTGTAAACCCTTTCACAGGGTGGACCTAGAAATTTTGTGTAATTCGTTTGTTTTTTGCATGGGTTTAGTCCCCCCCCCCCCCCCCCCCCCCCCCCCCCCCCTCCCTTGCTCTTTCCTATTTTCTTTTATTTTTTTGAATAATACTCGAGTATGCTATTTAGCATACCTAACATTAAAAAAAATCAACATTTTAGTCTCTGTAAAATACACATTTTTCGCTTTTAATTTTTAATAAAAAAAATTTATTCAAATTAGTCCATATAATATTAGATTTTTTTATTTTGGTCCTTACTATTACAGTCACCTTCCATTACGTGTTAATGTAGCTCACAAAATATCATGTCTATATATATATATATATATATATAGAGAGATAGAGAGAAAATATATCTAGTGAGTAAACCTAATTTTTAATTTAAACTAGCACATTGACGTATATATGTTATTCCTGGTCCCCCAAAGGAATTGATGACACTTAATTTTTATCCAGATTATGACAAACATGCTTAATTTGGAAAGAAAATAGGTTTGCAAGGTTGTTGAGAGGCCATAATGCATGTCAGTGAAGCGTGTTGACCATAGACACACAACAACACAATGTGATGTGACTATATATATATTTTCATTAATTTTCATTGTGCGAAACTAAACTGCAAACTCTTTTCAGCAGCATACATGACTGGTTCTAGCGTGCCAAAGTGAAGAATGTCACGCACGGTTCTACTGTATTTTTTGAGGGTAGGATGTAAAGCAAAATAGTGAACAGTCACGATTTTAAAAGTGTAATGTGTAGAAAAAAATATACGATAGATTTTCTTTTAAAGTGATAATAATAATAATTAATAAGTCTGGTGGAGTCTGCCTAAAATACACGTGATCCGTATTTAATCTTTGACTACAATTTGACCCGCATTGTTGTCCGAAGCAACTTGCGATTTTCTCGTCGGTGTTCAGTCCACAGTGTACATTCTCGTAGGTGACGAGAAAAATAATTTTCTTTTGGTGAATGGTGACAAGAAAGACGCAGTTGATCTTCGTCGATGACTAAGAAAGAGTAAAGATAGATGTATGGGTATTGTGTTTTAGAGATTTTTAATCCAAAATAATATTGGAAATTAACTAGAAATCACTTTTTCTGTAATTTTTGTGATCTAACGTTCTGATCAGTGTTAAAAATGGTAGGAAACGGTTGGGTTTACATATAGGTTGCAATAGATTTAGAATGACCCATCTCAAAGAAGAAGACGATCAAAACATGGTCATTCTTATGCTTAATATAAAAAATGATATTAAATTATATTATCCAAATATGTTTTGGTGCAGTGATAAATTTATATTTTAGCGTGCTGGGTGATGGGTTCGATCCCTATCAATAGTTGTTTTAGTTTTTTTTTTTCCAAAGTTCATTTATTTTTTGTTAAAAAAATTAAAAGGAAAACAAATAAGGTTCGAACCCCCGACCAAGAGATAATTTACTGATGGATCTACCACAAAGACGTTCTCAGATTAATGTTCTATTGAAACAATTACGCATATTAGTATAAGCCATTTTAAATACTTTTTTGATCCATTTTTCTACTTAAATTTTTTTATCCATTATTATATAAATATTTTAATTAATATAATTATAAATTATTTGGTAATTTTTTAAAAATCTTTAGAATTTTCTAGTAAAACAATTTTTAATCAACTTAATATGAATTTTTATATTTTTAAAATAATTATTTTAATATATATGTTGTTTTAATTTAATTTATATTATTAAAAATAAATTCTTATAATTTACCTAACCTCTAATTAAAATGTATTTGAGGATATCAGTTGTTATTCTTATCTTTCCTATTCTTATGTGTAATATCCTAAAATTTTAATATGATAATGTAATATAAAAATATTAAGTTGTTATGAGATTTAGTATAAAAGATTATTAGTATAAGAATTTATTTGAATTAAGAGCGTAGATATCACCAGAGTAAGTTTTGTCTCTCCCAATAAAACAAATTTATACCTCATAATGCTTGAATAAGTTAAAATTTGACAATTGAATGAGTTTTGAAAATACAACAAAATGAAGTTGTTGCCAAAAGAATTATTTTTCTCTCTTCATATTAGAGTTATCTCAATATTTTTGGGGGCCCTTGCACCTATGGGCATTGGGTTGAACATTGTGCATACGTTGTTGTAAAATTGGTGCATTATTGGTAGAGGTAGATGTGAAAGATACTCCGACTTAGGTTAAAGTCAAAATACTCTAGCCGAGGCAAAGGTCAAATTACTTTGGTCGGGGTTGAGTTAAGGATACTCTAATTGAGGTTGACATCACGATAAAATACTCTGACTAAGGTAGAGGTGAAGATACTTTGGCTTAGGCTGAGATAAAATTACTTTGGCCAAGTTAAGGTCAAATTACTTTGGTCGATGCCAAGTTGAAGATACTTTGGCTAAGGCTAAGAATGAGTTGAAGATACTCTGCCTAAGGTAGAGGTGAATATGCTTCGACTTAGGCTAATGCCAAATTACTCTAGCCTAAGCAAAGAGAAAGATACTTTAGCCAAGGTAGAGGCAAATATACTTCGTTTGAGGCCAAGTTGGTGATACTATCCAAATAACAGTCTCTTTATTAGGAATTAATTAATGACTTGACCAATCTGTCTTCACCTCTACCTTGGCTAAAGTATCTTCACCTCTGCCTCAGGCAAAGTATATTCAGCTTGACCTCAATCAAAGTATCTTCTCCTCCGCCTTGGGTAGAGTATCTTCAACTTGTTCACGGTTAGAGTATCTTCAACTTTGTATTAACCATAGTATCTTCAACATCGTCTTGGCCATAGTATCTTCATCTTTGCCTTGGATAAAGTATCTTCAACTCATTCATGGCTAGAGTATCTTCAACTTTGCATTAGCCAGAGTATCTTCAACATTGTCTTCGCCAGAGTATCTTCACCTTTGCCTCAGCCATAGTAATTTGACCTCTACCTCAGCCAGAGTAATTTGACCTTGGCCTAAGCTAGAGTATCTTCACATTAACTTCAGCCACAATGTCATCACTTATGCCTCAGCCAAAGTATCTTGAACTTAACCTTGGCCAGAGTATCTTGAACTCAACCTTGGTCAGAGTATCTTCAACTCTACCTCAATCATAGTATCTTCACCCTTGCTTACTTTCTAGGTAACAATTTTAATCCCCATTCTTGTACCTGCTGAGTACTTATATATACCTATACCCACTATCGACATATTCCTTAAGTGCAGAGTCGTGGTACAAAAAATCTAAGGTTTTTATTGAATATTTAATTTAATATAAATTATCAAACCTCATTTTATTTTTTTTAACAACTATGATATTATTAATAAAGTTTTTTTTATTCAAAGGGGGAATCAAACTCCGGTACCAAAGCATTTATAACAACTCATGCACAATGCTTAACCAACTGAGTTAAACTCCCTTAAATTATTTTATAAAGAATCTCATATTCGTATGCATAGGAATAAGAAAGATAAGAATAACAACTGATATCCTCAAATGCATTTTAATTAGAGATTAGATAATTTATAATAATTTATTTTTAATAATATAAATTAAATTAAAAAAACATATATATTAAAAAATTAGTTTAAAAATATAAAAATTCATTAAGTTGATTTAAAATTGTTTTACTAGAAAAATCTAAAGATTTTTAAAAAAAATTACCAAATAATTTATAATTTATAATTATATTTAATTACAATATTTATATAATAATAGATAAAAAATGGATATAATAATGTATAAAAAAATTTAAGTGGAAAAATGAATCAAAAAAGTATTTAAAATGGCTTATACTAATATCCTTTTAATTTGATGACGGCTTATACTAATACTAAATAATCTCTTGGTCGGGGGTTCAAACCTTAGATGGTTTTCCTTTTAATTTTTCAACCAAAAATAAATGAACTTGGAAAAAAAAAAACTAAAACAACTATTGATAGCGATCGAACCCATCACCCAACACACTAAAATAAAAATTTGCCACTGCACTAAAACATATTTGAATAATATAATTTAATATCATTTTTTATATTAAGCATAAGAATGACCACGTTTTGGTCGTCGTCTACCTTGAGATGGGTCATTCTGAATCTATTGCAACCCATATGAAAACCCAACCATTTTCTACCATTTTCAACACCGAACAGAACGTTGGATCACAAAAAATTATAGAAAAAGTAATTTCCAGTTAATTTCCAATTTTATTTTGCATTAAAAATCTCTAAAACACAATACCCATACATCTATCTTTACTCTTTCTCAGTCCGACAAAGATCAATTGCGTCTTTCTTGTCACCATTCACCGAAAGAAAATCGTTTTTCTCGACACTGACGAGAATGCACACTGCGGATTAAACACCGACAAGAAAATCGCAAGGTTATTTCGCACAACAATGTGGGTCGGATTGTGGTCAAAGATTAAATACTGGGTCGTCTTTATTTTAGGCAGACTCAACCAAACTTATTATTATTACCACTTTAAAAGAAAATCATCGTATACTTTTTTCTACACATTACACCCTCAAAATCGCGACTGTTCACTAATTTGCTTTACATCTGACGCTCAAAAAATATTGTGGCACCGTGCGTGACATTCGTCACTTTGGCACGCTAGAACCCGTCAGCATACATTAGAGTGCTGCTTAGTCACCAACTTAGCACCAGTTAACCTTCCATTTTGCATTCATCATTCAAGGTTCACTCTCGCATTCTCTCATTCTCTCAAATAAATTAAATTTTAAAAATTATAATAATTTTTAGAATTCTACTCATATAATATTTATAATGTTATTAATATTAATATTTTAAGTTTGATCAAAATTATTATTTTATTAAATTATAATATTTTTCATGAAATACTGTTTTGTGATTAAAAATATTTTAAATTTATATTATATTATATTAGAAATGTCATAGATTATACAGTTAATTATACTTTAAACATATAAAAGAATTAATTTATTTTAGTCAATTTTATATAATATAGTTAAATATAAAAATTATTTTATGATAATTATTTTATTTTATTATATTATTAATATTTTATAAAAATTATTGTGTATATTAATATAAATAGAATTCCAATTGAACAAGAAATCGCCACTAAATCGACTTTTGTGATAAAAAAAAAAAACTATAAGTAGGTATGAAAAAACCACTAATATATGAATATAACAATCAATGTTATCAAACGTGCTTGGACTAGTCAGTTGGACTAGTTGAACCAAAAATCAGTCACCTAACAAATCCGATCTTCTTTTTCTATTAGATCAGTCATGCATTTGAATAAGTGAAATCCATTTGATTAGTTCAGTAAAAAAAAAAAAAAAAAGCGTACCAATATGAATTAAGATGGTTATTTTTTTTTAAGAGTTTAATCGTGTGTTTGGAAATGCAGAAGGAATATGAAAAACCACATCCACCTGAAGCAATACGTAGCAACTTGCAAATTTTTTTTCTTTTGGACGTGGAGAAAGAATACTGATGCATGTTCAAAAATATGTTCCAAACACCCACTAAAATGTTGATAGTAGGTACTGCTTGCACACTGCTTAGTAACATTGAAATTTATTTCCCACACTGACCAAGCAATAAAACTTGCTGTTATGAGACTTTTGCTTTAACATAAGCAAGCGAAAGTACACAACGAATAAGAGGGATTATTACAAGAGGAATGCTAAGAACATATTCTCTAACATACTATTTTTAACACATTCTTTTTCATTAATTGGTTAAAATTTATTGAAAATTATAAAAAAAAAAAATCAGGAAAATTCATTAAATATGATGTAAGACTTACGAATTTTTCTGATTTTCAATAAATTTGAACCAATAGAGATAATGCGTTCATAAGAGAGTGTCGGAGAGGAAATTCATAGCATTTGTGAATACTTTACACCAATAACATGGTTAACTAAAAAAATTAACAAGCAAGCAATTTCCCATACATATATACACATAACCTAGCATTTAATATATATATATATATATATATATATATATATATATATATTAAATATTATACCAGTTTAAGCAATTTAATTATTGACTCAATATTTTTTCAATTAGTGACCTACTCACTTAATATCCTGAGTAAGTCAATAATAAGTCCAATTCTGATAAGTGATAGCACTAATAATAATTACTAGCGGTTCAAAAACCATCAATAAATGTAAAAACATCACTGCCACATGTGCCTCCCCTAACGCCTTCCTAAGACTATTAGTGTCAATTCGAACGTATTGACTCAAATTTAAAAACAAAGGGATGGGATCAAATGAAACAATTTAATTTTCAAAAAAAAAAGAAGAAATGAAACAATTTAATAACAAAGGAACCAAATTAAATAAAAAGGGAAATCAAAAGAATAATTTAATTTTTATTTTTTTAAGGGAAAAAAGGATATCATTCATTGCTAGCAGAAGTAATTACATTAGAAATCAGGATGGCAGCCACCTGGTGTGGTGAATCCTCAATCCAAAAATTTTCCCTATGCTCAAAAGCCAACTTAGCTAGAGTGTCAGCTACTCTATTCCCCTGTCTCTTTACAAAGCCAAATTTGAAATTTTGTATGATGCCATCAAAATAAGTCATAGTTGTCACTTTTGAATCCTTCCACGCATGAGTCAATTGCAGACAGTCAGTCGAATAAACGGGTTAATAGGTTAAAAGTTCGGTTTTAAATGGTTTATTATGGTCGGTTTCGGTTTCAGAAATTTATTTTGACGGTGACCGAACCCGATTGAAAATGCTTACAAGTTAAAAGCATATGATATGCATGCTTTGCTTCCCTATTAAAAGGATACCGTGTTTGCCAAATGAATACAATGACGTGACATATAGCACGTTTGGATACCATGTAAAATCACGGTAGCTACCTCAAAACTACGATGTCACCATGATTTTTTCAAACCAACAATGTGTTGTTTCACCTTCACCGTCAAATGAATATATTTTGGCTCACCTTACCGCTATTCCAAACATGCTAATAAAGTTGTTTGCAATTGCATTGCATGCACTCATCTTAGCTCTCGAGCCTTGTGCCCTGTCCCCTCTCTTGTATACCAATAAAATATAAAAAATACTAAACAATTTTGAAAAGTGTGGCTATCCTTGGGCTTATTAGCTAAATGGCAATTGGCACAAACAATACGACCGATTGCTTCTCGGGGATTTTCATAACCCTGCTGTGCAAAAATTGGATATGCATTTGAAATGGGTGTTTCAAGTATAGATGCAGGGAATATATATCATAAGATGGGACATGCATAATATTGATTTTATAGCTATTAAGCTAAAATAACACTAATATCATGGCTTTCATTAATTTTCAGATCAAAATTATTATTTTATTTTTTATCTTCAAGAGCTCTCGCATTAAGCTTTTATTTATAATAAGCTATCTTGAACATAAAATAAACTAATTCAAAGTTCAAACACACCAATTTCTCTAAATTAATAGCACTTCCTTTTGAGGGTTCAAATAAACCTTGCAATTATACTAGAGTTATTCAAATTAATAGGTAACATATTTAAGGTTGTGGGGCATTCAGCTTCAACAAGTATCTTTATTCTGCCAATGAAGTCGAAGCCTCTGACTGTAATATTTGGAGGGGAATTCTTTTTAGTTTTGATTATTTGAGCCATCACATCCCTGAAATGTTTGATGTTAGCCCCTTAATTAAACTGACATATTGTATAATCTGATTGCAAGATATGTCCTTTGTTCAAGTGGCTAGGAGAACTAAAATAATAGCTAACGATATCTTTCTTTGACCTTTTGTTCTGCTAAGGCACTGATAGTTTGATGATGTGTTGTTAATGATTCTTTCTTGTGGGAGATGTATTCCATTGCTATATTGCTTGCCATGCATGATGATGAGAGTGTATGTTATTGACAGAACTGAATAATCTCTCCATGCCACTGTTTTAAATCTCTGATCTTGACATGAATTTGACATACAGATAATCAATACTTTGTTATTGGGATTGAGTTATAGTCCTTGGAGTCTTTCGCCACCACAACATGAGAAGCTGGACTAGAATGCTATGGAACGGAAGCTAGCAAATTGCTACATGGTAATTTCATCAGAAAACCCAATCCTTTCAAATTATCAATTTTGTACTATTTTCGATTTTTCATATTGCGCGCTAATAATTTAGTCATAGTGGGTCATATAGTTTTTTTTTTTTTTTTCTTATATAGTAAAAAAATTGAAAGTTATTCATTGTCATTATAAGAACCCGTTTATTACCCTATCACTTTTTAGGGTATGTTTGGCCCAGCTTTTTTTTTTTTTTTTTATACTTATAAGCTACTTTTAAATTAAAGCTAAAAATAAGAACTTAAGATAAAAAGTAGAAGCTGTTTGTTAAATTTTATCATTTTAACTTAAAAGCTCCTTTTAAATTAAAAATTATTTGATGATAAATTTTAAAAGCTTTAATTTTATTTAAATCCAGTTATCTTGTCCTATAAAAATTATATTTATAAAATAAAAAATATTGTATAAAATTAATTTAATTTACATAAAATTATTTTAATGACAATAAAAATAAATAAAATATTAAAATATAACTATTTAAAATAATGATTTTTAAAATATAAAAAATTAATTTGATTAATAAAATTTTATTTTAATGATAATTAAAAATTATAATATGAGACATACGTACAGATAATAATTTTTTCAAAATTGTATATATAAAATTATAGGATTGTTATAATGACAATTTTTTCGATAACATATAATGGCGTATTGATTCTTTATCCAATTACTATACACGGCTAAAAATATTGTTCTAGTTTTTTTTCCCAAATGTTTAAAAAGCACAAAAAAACTTTGGGTTAAGTTTCATTAAGACAAGCTAATTACATAGCTCATTCTTTAGCAAGGACAGCTTATTCTTAAAACCCGGCTCGGACCGACTGTTCGGATCGAGAATCAGACTCATTACCGGTTCGAGTTTAATATCGAATCGGCCATGTTGTTGACTCGATCAAACCCGGTCAAACTTGGTCAAAATCGATATAAAACCTGGTTGGACCGGTAAAAAATCGACTCGGACTAACCAAAAAGTTATATTCATTCTGTGCTCATTTAAATTTCCTCATCAGCTTTCTCGAGTAGCGTGTTTGTCAGCTGCTTTTTATGTCTTCCAATGTCTGATTTTCTCCCTCTTCTATGTCTGATTTTCTCTCTCTTCTATGATTTTCTCTACTTTTCACGTATTGGAGTGCGCCTGTGTGTGTGTGTGTTTTGACCCGTGTGTCGCATGTGAGGAAATTTGTAAGGTAATATAAAATTCTACAATAAATCATGCATCAAGCCTATGTTTGCATGAATTTCCTTACTTTATTCCATAAGAAAATATTTATCCCATGTTAGATAAATTAACATTCAATAAATTAGTTAAGTCACATGTTAGTAAGCAAGAAAAATTTATATTTATATTAAAATTATTATAACAATAAATTAAAGAAATTTAATTTCACTTTAATAATTTAAATGTTAATGTAGTTTTAGATAATTGTTCCTTTCCGTGAGTTGAGTATAAATTTTCTGACTTGATTTCATAAAAAATGTTCATCCCAAGACTTTGATTTTATATATGATACACATAATAAAATTTATATATTAATAAATTTACATATAAATACCAACATATAAGAGAAAAATTAAATTTATCCAGGTAAAATAAAACTTTCAATAATTTACATATGTGAGAAGATAATAAAAAAGAAATGAATAATAATTCACTTAAAAATTAATTTCAGACATTATTTTTGTTCACATAGAAATTTATATAAAAAATGCAATTATATTAAAATTGTTATTGTTATAACAATAAATTAAAGAAATTCAATTTCACCATAATAATTTAGATGCTAATGTGATTTCAAGTAAATTATTCATTTCCATGAGTTAAGTGTAAATTATCCCACTTTTTTCATAAAAAAATGCCCATTCCCATGACTTTTATTTTATATGTAATTTCTAAATCAATAAACTTTCTAAATCAATATTTTTTGAAAGAAAAATATTTCTATTTATATGTTGTTTTCAAAGTTTAAGATAATATTAGTTATTCTTTTGCCAATTACTTCATGCATTTTTTGTGTAAATTATATCCTTATTTTTCACTTAATCTTTAACTAATTTACCTATACATTTATTATGGAGCATAAAAAAGAAAGAAGGAAATATTTTAGAATACTTTTACATAAGAAGGTCTCATGTATTGTTTCGCTCTTGGCTTACGAATCTTTAACTACCCTTTTTCTTATTGATCCAATGCAGTCACATATTCACCCATACTTTGATAGTATTGTGAAGATATCTCTCAACCACAAAGTCGTGAGAGAAAGTGATCCTGAGAAACTACCATGAAATTTTATTCTATTATCTCCCACCCCCACACCAATTGAAAACCTTAATTTTAACTAATTAATTTTAACTAACACAACACAAAGCATCGATCAATAATGAGAAACATAAACGTTGTACTCAATGGTAGAGTCTCCGGACTTGACATCAACAAAATGAGACCTTGCCTCAGCATATCCCCTAGCAAACCGGAAAACCCCACTCCCACCAACCACAGAAAGCTCCCTAACTTTGTTCAAAAGCACGTTCCGTCCCACGATGGTGATGGTGCTGCCATTGTACTTCCCCTGGGTTAGGGCGAAGTTCATGACCATCACCAGATCCAGCTGCGTCTGCGAGGCGAACGCGTAGAGCCCCTCGGCCCTCCCCACCACCGTGGAGCTCGGCTCCGGCCCCGCCGTCAACGCGTTGTCGATGATCCTCACCCTGCCGAACCCGGTGGTCGTGTTGTATTTCGGAACCGGCGGAGTGACGGACACGGAGGTGGGGTTGCTTCCACTCACCACGTCGTGCCAGTAGAACCTGAAATGGCTGATTTTTTCTTTGTTTTTCGAGAACTTGCTCGGCGAACCCACGAAACCCGTGGCTTCTCCGGCGGTGACGAAGGTGAGAGCAGAGCAAGAGATGGAGAGGAAGAAGAGTAGGAGCAATTGGGTGGCCATGGTTTTTGGTTGTGGTTATTAGAGACTTAGAGGAATTAGTTCCTGCTAAGTATACTCGAACGAGAGTGGGATGTGGAGAGTGTACAGAATGTATGGAATAATTTATAGACGCAGACAGATGAAGTGACGAAATTGAAGTTGGGGACCAGTGTGAGAATTTTTGTGGTGGTTTTTATGCATGTATAGTAAAATGATTTATAAATATAATAATAATATAATATAATAAGTTTATATGTGTTGAAATCTATTCGCGTAGAGTATGATTAATTGCTTACAAAGAAAAGAAGTTGATATGAATACATGTGTTGTGCTATATGCATGAGGTGTCACTTATGAAGGTGGTTTGTATAGTATTTAGTAAAATCGACTAGTATATAAGATTTTGTTTCATACTAAAAATGGTTGTTATATAATTTTGATTAATTAATAATAATAATACCACAACATCAACTAAAATGTAAGGGAAAAATCAATTAAAACTGGTGGAGAAATTTTTAATGAATAACAAATGATGAGTAGTCGATGCATGTCTAATGGATTGGGTTGATCAGATTTGTAGGTTGATTGCGATCAATAACTTGATTAACTAAAAATATTAGTAAGCAAACAATTTCCCATATGTATATAGACATAACCTAGCATTTAATTAATATTATATATATATATATATATATATATATATATATATTAAATATTAAATGCATTTGTGAAAAATATATTATATATATTAATATTAAATATTATACCAGTTTAAGCAATTCACAAATGTCGTTATACATTGTATTATATTATGAAAGGTATATATTACAACATTGACTCAATATTTGTCGTTATACGTTATTCCTGGTCCCCCAAAGGAATTGATGACACTTAATTTTTATCAAGATTATGACAAACATGCGTAATTTGGAAAGAAAATAGGTTTGGATGGTTAAATTCAGCACTCATACGTTGAGAGGCCATAATGCATGTCAGTGAAGCGTGTTGACCATAGACACACACAACATCACAATGTGATGTGACTATATATATATATGATCATCTTTATTACTATCAACAAACATTAAAAAACTATAAGTAGGTATGAAAAAACCACTAATATATGAATATAACAATCAATGTTATCAAACGTGCTTGGACTAGTCAGATGGACTAGTTGAACCAAAAATCAGTCACCTAACAAATCCGATCTTCTTTTTCTATTAGATCAGTCATGCATTTGAATAAGTGAAATCCATTTGATTAGTTCAGTAAAAAAAAAAAAAAAAAAAGCGTACCAATATGAATTAAGATGGTTATTTTTTTTTTAAGAATTTAATCGTGTGTTTGGAAATGCAGAAGGAATGTGAAAAACCACATCCACCTGAAGCAATACGTAGCAGCTTGCAATTTTTTTTTTCTTTTGGACGTGGAGAAAGAACACTGATGCATGTTCAAAAATATGTTCCAAACACTCACTAAAATGTTGATAGTAGGTACTGCTTGCACACTGCTAAGTAACATTGAAATTTATTTCCCACACTGACCAAGCAATAAAACTTGCGGTTATGAGACTTTTGCTTTAACATAAGCAAGCAAAAGTACACAACGGATAAGAGGGATTATTTCAAGAGGAATGCTAAGAACATATTCTCTAACATACTTATTTTAGCATTTTTTTTTTCATGAATTGGTTAAAATTTATTAAAAATTATAAAAATAAAAAATCAGGAAAAATTCATTAAATATGATGTAAGATTCATGAATTTTTCTGATTTTCAATGAATTTGAACCAATAGAGATAATGCATTCAGAAGAAGGTGTCGGAGAGGAAATTCATAACATTTGTGAATACTTTACACTAATAACATGGTTAACTAAAAAAATTAACAAGTAAGCAATTTTCCATTATATAGACATAACCTAGCATTTAATATATATATATATATATATATATATATATATATATATTAAATACAATTGTGAAAAATACTATATATATATATATATATTAATATTAAATATTATACCAGTTTAAGCAATTTAATTATTGACTCAATATTGTTTCAATTAGTGACCTACTCACTTAATATCTTGAGTAAGTCAATAATAAGTTCGATTATGATAAGTGATAGCACTAATAATAATTACTAGCGGTTCAAAAACCATCAATAAATGTAAAAACATCACTGCCACATGTGCCTCCCCTAACACCTTCCTATGACTATTAGTATCAATTCGAACTTATTGACTCAAATTTAAAAACCAAGGGATGGGATCAAATGAAACAATTTAATTTTCAAAAAAAAAAATGAAACAATTTAATAACAAAGGAACCAAATTAAATAAAAAGAGAAATCAAAAGAATAAATTAATTTTTTTTAAGGGAAAAAAGGATATCATTCATTGCTAACAGAAGTAATTACATAGAAATCAGGATGGCAGTCACCTGGTGTGGTGAATCCTCAATCCAAAATTTTTTCCCTATGCTCAAAAGCCAACTTAGCTAGAGTGTCAGCTAGTCTATTCCCGTCTCTTTACAAAGCCAAATTTGAAATTTTGTATGATGCCAAAAAAAAAAAAAAAAGTCATAGTTGCCACTTTTGAATCCTTCCACGCATGAATCAAGTGCAGACAGTCGGTGTCTATAACAAAAGAGTGAAAATACAGATTACAAGAATAATTTAATCTTTAACAAATATAACTATAATGAATATACATTCTACAAGATGACTATTAAGCTTTTAAGTTTCTTTGGCAACGTGGTCTGGTCATTGGCCGCATGGTTTTCCGCAGTACAACATTGACTTCTAAATTTGTTATATAGCCAACGTGTTCATGTCAATGATGTCATCACTTTTCATTAGTATTTTGTGGAATTCTAGCTCCGGCGGCTCTGCTGGGTTCTCTGATTGAAAGCAATGCTTCTAACAATCAACAGAATATTAATTAATTGGTAGATATATGGTTAACAAGGGGATTTCAGGATTAACAAGATAAGTTAATTTGAATTATAATTACTTCGTGAAACCTTGCGATACACAAGAATTTAATTTTCAGAAAATAATTAAATTTTTATATCATAATTAATTTGTAATAATTAATAAAAAGTAATAAATATTGAAGAATATATTAAACTTTAATATCAATATGTGTGAAAAGTAATTTGCAAATGGAATAGAGGAGAGGGGAAAAAAACTAATGGGATATATATATATATATATATATATATATATATATATATATATATATATATATATATATATATGCAATTTCCGAAATTATTTTCAGTGAATTACATATAAAAATAAAAGTTTAAATATGTTTTTGGTCCATATAAGTTTACTTCTTTTTAATTTTTGTCCCTATAAGTTTTTTATGTTTATTTTTAATCGCTATAAGTTTGCATTTTTTCAATTATGGTTCCTATAAGCTTTTTTATTCTTTTTTAGTTCCGTAAGTTTGTGTTTTTTCAATTTTTGTCTGTTTAAGGTTTTAATGATTTTCATTTTAGTTCCTGAAAGCGTGAACTTACAAGACTAAAATTGGAAAAATGCAAACTTTCATAGACTAAAAATGGACAAAAAAATGATAAGAACTAAAATTTTAAAAAAACATAAACTTACATGGACTAAAAATGAACAAAAATAAAATATATAATGATGTCCAAAATGAATGAATAAGAAGCAAAAATATAACAATAAGAAACTCTATTTTGGTCATGTTAAACAATATATATATATATATATATATATATATATATATATATATATATATACTGCAAGTTAAAAATATAATTAAAGAAAACTTCAAAATATTGGAAGGGGGCAAAAAATATACAATATCTATAATATAATAGAAAAAGAAAAACATGAGAACATATATGAACAACCCGCTTATTTTAAATTATAGAATGTTTTTTTATAAATCACATTTGATGTTGCATTAGAAACATGACCTTCATTGTCACATGCATATAAGTATTTTTCAACCTGCCACAGTTAGTAAACTCTTGACACTTTAATATATAATTTCCCAGGAGAAAATACAGATTTGGCAACTAAATGTCCACTTTTTCAAGAGATTGTCTCTAATTTTTATTTATGGTAATACCAAAAGAGACAACAATAGGAAACTTTCTACACTGGAATTTAGAAGATTTTCTACTATATGATGAAGTCAACAACAACCTTAGAATAAATATCTTTTCAGACATTGGTTCCTAATATAACTTTTGCTTCTGGGACATATAAAATTTCTCATATAAAATGTTTATACGCATCTCATAATTTTACTTGTAAGTAATCATATTTATATTTATAATTTACGAATGAATATTAATAAGGTTTTGTTTAATTTGTACATAAGTAGATGCATGTTAATAAATATTCAGTGTCTTTTTTTTTTTTTTTTTGAGAAAATATTCAGTGTCTTTATGTACAACTTTCATCCCATTAAATGTATACATTTATCTATATAATATTAGTTCATTAGCATGTAAAGTTTTCATGAATTTTTAACCTTTACATCTTTAAATATAACAATTTTTTTATTTGTACAAAGTAATTATGTTTCAAATAATTTTATCTAGTATAAATTATTGATTTTAAAAATAATTAAAATGACTCAAAAATATAAAATTTTCAAAACAAAAAGAACACTTAATAACAATTGACTAAATGCTTAAAACAACTCATTAAATATATCAACATGTTTATGATAATTGTTGTTCATACTTGTATTTTCACTCCAACTTCACAACAATCATCTCACTATTTTCTCATTTATTGATTTGTTTGGCGGATTTACTTGTTATTAGGAGTTTTAGGAAACTGTAGGTTTTTATGTGTTTTTGTAGAGTCTCAGTGCACCTAGAAGAAGAGGAGTGAAGATTGGATTTTGTAGATTGCTCGCTCAGCGAGTTAATCTAGCCGCTTAGCGAGGAAGGTCTTCCATAAGAGAACACATGGCAACTTAAAGGCTAAGCAAGAACTTCTGTTTGCTTAGCAAAATGCATTTGAAGAAGCCGCATTAGCATGACAAGGTCGCTTAGCGAGCATTTGCTTGTAACACCCCGTTACATTAGACATAAACCACACTAATATTTTTATTTATTTTAGTTATTATAAAATGAGGGTAAATTTTTTCCGCGTTTAAATAAAACATTCATAAAACATATTTAGCATACAGAAAATATTTTATAAAGAACCATGATCTTCTTTTAAAAAAACATCAGTTCACATCACAAAATAAATATAGAGAAATTATGTACTATCTAATCCCAACCCATACATCAAATAATCCTAGTCAAAGCAGTACACAATTTCTACCCAAAAATAGGAATGAATAAAACTAGCCTTTAAGTCTCGTATCTTCTCGTCAGTGTCCGCAATCTCTGGAATAACCGTGCCCACAGAAGAGCTCGATTGTTGGGCATGACCGTCATCTTCACATATCCAATCAACAAGTACATACACAACAAGAAAGAGAAATGAGTGAGACTTGATTCTAATATATATATATATATATATATATATATATATATATATATATATATATATTTATAACGGTATAACTACCGTCAATTAATAATAGCGGGGGAACCTAGTATTCATCTAGTCATAACGTCCCAATTCCTATCGACTCAAACCTCTAGACGCAGTATGGATCCATACTCCCCGATTGGAAGTGATTGGGAGTACATACGCCTCAACCCATGGCAAAACCTTCATCTTCCATAGATGAACTCAAATTATCTCAATTCAGGACATCCACAGTCCTATATAACTCAGGCGTACTCTCGCACCAATCAATGGAATACTGAGCAGTTGTTGGGGTTGCCAAGCTTGGTTAGATGAAGTCCCTGACACAGGGTGCTCTCCTGGCCTTTAGTTACTTCATCACTCGACACCGTACCCCTTAGACTTCCGTCAGTAAGTCCTTGCCTTTCATTCCTCAGCTTGCCAGACTGTGTCTTCCACAATAGGCAACATGCCGCTGCATGTTCCTTTTTAACAGTACTCACACTAGAGTACAATTCACTTTACTCATCATCATTTGGCATAATATTTCTGTCCCTCAAACAGATAAACAATATATATGTCCACCCTAGCATGTCTACTCATAACAATGCTGAATTGACATAATAAAATGAGTAATTTTGGACATACAAAATGCTCTTAGAAATGAATTGTTTTGTAGTTTGGCACAACTTCTAAAATGGTTTCAAGGAAAGCATATATAGTAATAAAATCCTTAGGATTGAGTGATTGTGGACTGTTTGGAAGGTTTACATAGCATATTTTCCAGTTTAGAACACCAACCATGATTGACATATCTTACAACAATGATCTTCTCAGCTCTTCGTAAGACTTCCCATATTGAGCCAACACAAGTTTCTCTTTGGTCTCCACCATTACCAGAATCTGTAAATAATCTGAATTCTGAGGCAGGTATTAAGATGGTATATTTCAAAATGCCAATTTTACTAACATATCATTGGTCCGAGTGGAACTGGACTCAGATCCCTTGAGCAAATTCTGGGATTCCAGTGTTATGGATGAAAAAACGTGCTTGGGAGAGAAAATCTCACCAAAGGTGGCTAGCCTGATTTTCTGACAGAAATTAGTTATTGGTAAAGCTAGTGATATTGATTACCCAAACAACTCGTAGTTTGCTTGTAGAACTTATTGACCTTTCTGATCATCATAATTTCATCAAGTCAATTTCACTCACTCATTTCGAAGGTCTTCAATGTTTACTTACAAAATAATTCATTTGGTCGAGTCTTCCCTTCATCTCTTTTCCACTTCCATTAGTGCAAAAGATTTATTTTCATACAACCTTTGTATGGTCAATTGGATGAATTTCCAAACTATTCCACATCTGCATTTGATACTCTAGTTTTATGGTATAATAATTTGAGGGTCCTATTCTTGTAACTATTTTTCATTTCAGCAAACTAAATATACATAAATTGTCTTTAAATACATTTAGATGTGATTTGGAGGCTTAAAAAGTTTAACTACATTTGACTTTTTACGTAACAACATTTTAGTGGATGTAAACTTCATAGATACTGAGCCCAGTATATGACCATTCTGATGCCAACATCAGAGTGAATTCCCTTGCTTCTTAGTTGGTAAAGCAATCCAGAAAGCCATCTTGACCTGTCTCACAAATTGCTGACCAAGTTGGAATAACCAATGCAAAAACGTAGCGATAATTTATTCATGCTTGACCTTCATATATGCCACACGGTTCACTTCCAGCTTTTCCTATATATGCCACCTAATTATATTTTACTATATATTCGATATTTTAAACCGATTTTTTGTATTTCAAAATTCGTAAATAAAATAGTAATTTGCTTTGGTGAATGTAAATAAAATAGTAATGGTAATTTGAAAAAGGAAAAATAATGCCCGCCCAAAAAAAGGAGAATAACAGCCAAACTAAAGAGTAAAGACAATCTCAAAAAATTGAAAAATCTAAAATATAGTTGGAAACAGATGCTTAGACAATGGTGTAAGTAACTGGGAGAAGTACTATGATCAGGTTATAGTAATTATTTTTTGTTTGCATAAATTTGAATGTTATCAAGTGTATAATTATATTTAGAAAAATAAAGATTTAATTACTCGTTTGATCTTTATAATTATAAAAACTTTACCTTTAAATCCTTAAACTTAAAAATATCATATTTTAGTCTTTACACATATTATTTTTAATCTCTTTTAATCTTCGTTGTTGTAGAGACTATCAGAATTTAAAATGATATGTAGAGATTAAAAATATATATATATTTTTTTTTTGCTGAATGGTCTGGGCAAGAAACACCCCAGAACCAAAATCAATTAATTTCCACTTGAGAATCACTTACATAACCATCTTCTAAAAAGGAGTTAGCAGCAAAGGAAGGAACAGAATGAAAGTAGATACAATCAGTGGTTAATGATAAACCAAACTTAGCATAGCTATCAGCCAAGCTATTTGATTCTCTTCGGACATGACCAAAAGCACAAACTTGGAAGCCATCCTTCAATCTCCAAATCTCTCTAACCAGCTCAGGAAATTGGTTGTCAAGAAACAAATAATCATCAATAAGTCGAACTACATCAAGACTATGAGATTCAACTTTCAATTTTTCAACGCCAGCATCACAAGCCATTTGTAAACCAAATAAGATTGCCCAAAGTTCAGCCTCAAGAACCGAACAGTGCCCCCAATCACCAGGAAAAAGCCTGAATAAACTCACCATTTTTCTTTATCAAGACTGCTCCACACGAAGCAATAGAAGCAGAATGATAAAATGCACCATCACAATTTAGCTTGCTACAATCATCCAAGGGACATTGTCAAGAATTATCAACATTGCTCACACTAACAGAATCACCAAAATGCAATTATCTGTTATGAGTCACCTTACTGCAGAGAATATCCTTAATAAGAGATCTGATATTAGCAGCCACAGTGCTGTTTGACATCCAATTTTGGCGAAATATAAATTCATTTCATCTCCACCAAAGAGGATGTTCCAGGAGGTTCTTTCAACCAACTTAGAGCTCTTCAGATTCAAGGACATCCAACTGAACAAATCTTGCTGGAAAAAGACGGAATGATCATTTACATAACCTCCAGACATGCTTGGCCCATTTGCAGTCCCGTAAAACACGAATAATGGATTCTGTATCTTCATTACACAGAGGACAACTATTAATTTGAGTCATATGTCTTTGAACTCTTAACTCATTTGTAGGCAGAATCCCATTTGCAACCTTCCATAAATGATATCTTATGCGTTCTGGACCATCCCAACTCCAAATAAGATGAAATAGCTCACTAATAGGAATATCATCATGACCAAAAATCCTCTTATAAGCTTCCCTGGTTGAAAAAAGGCCATTTGAGGATCTGTCCCACTCCAAATAATCATCCAGATTGGAACTACAAGGTGGCTTTAACCTTTGAATACTTTGAACAATATGATAAGGGACATGTAAAGCTAATCTTTCCCGATCCCACTCACCACTCATATTCACAAAGAAACAAACTGGAATATAAGGTAATGTTTTAAAAATAATATGCGTAAAGACTAAAAGGAATTAAAAATGATGTGTAAGAATTAAAATGAGATGTTTTAAAATATAAAGACTATAAGGTAATGTTTTTACAACTATAAGAATTAGATGAGTAATTAAATAAAAAATAAAAAAAGCTGAGAGTAAGAAATTAATAGTATTAGAATGTAAGCCCGATAGGAAATATAAAGGGTTCACTGTCGTTTTAGTTTTTAAATTTTTTACAATTTCTGTTTTTAGTCCATGAACTTTTTTTTATCTATTTTTAGTTCTGTAACTTTTCTTTTTGTCTTTGTTTGTAGTCTCTTAACTTTTTTTTCGTCTTTAGTTTTAGTCCTTTAAAAGGACTAAAAGTAAGGATAGAAAAAAAAGTTAAGGAACTAAAAATAAAAATAAAAAGTTCAAAGACTACTAAAAACAAAATCTTAAAAAGTTTATAGACTAAAAAGATAATAAACCCAAATTTAAATGGTGCAAATTGCATTGTTGAAAACTAGATTTTGAACCCGTGCGATGCACGGGTTCGATTAAACTATATATTTTTTATATTTATATTTAATATTTATATATAAAAAATATATATACATTAAAAAATTAATTTTTAAAATATTTAATAGGATATTAAATATAATTATATTAAAATTGAGGAAGATAATTAATTATTATATTTTTATTTAACGGATCTTATCTTCAAAAATATTAAGGTTATTGAACTTTATTTAAAATCTAAATTTGAAATCCGTGCGTTGCATGAGTTTATTTAAATTATTTATTTTTTATATTTGTATTTAGTATTTTTTAAAATGTATATAAATAAATTTATCATTTTTAAAATATTTAATAGCATATTAAATATAATTATATTAAGATTGAGGAAGATGATTATAGTAATAGTAGTAGTATAATAGTAGTACTTTTCAAAATTATTTATTTATAAGAATTATTATATAATTGAGACTTTATGTTTTTTTTTTTATGTAATCAGGAGGTATTTCCCCTCCTACAGGATCGGTCCATTATTGGGATAAAGTGGTACTTCCAGTTGCAACTACATGTCCAAGCCGGGATCGAAGTGCCGAACCACTTGTGCCAACAACTTTTGGTTGAGACTTTATGTTTTAATTTAATTATTATTAGGCCATATAAGAATTATTATTTTTATGTGATCCACATTTTTTAATATTATTACAATTCTACTTTTTATATGTTATTAATTATTTTCTCACTTTCAGTGATTTCGAAAAGATAATGTTATTAATAATAATAACTATACTATTATTGAATATTTTACAACTAATATAATAATAATTTTTAATAATAATAATAATAAATATTTTTCATAACGGTCAATTATGAGACACTATGATTTTTTATTCTTATAAATTTAGATCTTAAAAAAATAAACATTCATTATGTCTCATAAATATAAAGAATAATATTTATCATTAATTTATTATTATTATTATTATTATTATTATTATTATTATTATTATTATCTTATTTGTATATTATTTATATATTAAATTTAATTAGTGTTATAAATTATGTACTATTTAACATAATTTTGCCTATAAAATATCTGTGAGGCTTTTGCATCAATTTAATTGTCATTTTTCAAACATATATATATATATATATATATATATATATATATATATATATATATATATATATATATATATATATATATATACACGGAGAAAATAATTATGAAACACACTTAAGTGAACCTACTACTATTGTACTACTACTCTATATATTATCTATAATAAGGTCTTTTCATGTCATGTTAAAAAAAATATTATAAGTTGAAGATATTAAGTAAAATCAAATTAATTATTGATTTTTTTGTTGCTAAAAATGAGAAAGGATAAAAATGTGTACATTATTTATTTATAATATATGGAGAGAGCAGAAGAAATAATGATAATAAAAAAAAAAAATACAGATTAGTTGTTATGTGATGTTTGGTTCCCAATCCTCACTTCCCATGCTTTGTCAAATTCATTGGATGATGAACTTTCGTCTCTTATTTGTACAAAAGTGTAACTATTGCAAGCTAATTAAATAACACATATTGAGCGACATTCTCATTTTCTTAAACCGCAATAGCAAAATAAGAGAGAGAGAAATGTTAATTAAGCCAAAAAAAACAAGAAATACTGAACAAATAAAAAGATAAAGAATGGAAGAATAAACTTACTATTTGATCCCTAAAAAGAGAATATTAATGAAGTAAAACATTCAATCTCTTTGTTTATGTCAATGAAGTATGCAAAAAGAAAAGTTTGTGATTTTTACTAAATAGAAGTCAATATCAAAATAAAATAAATTTTATATGAAAAACAATAGGGACAATTAACCAAACAACTAAAATAATATTAAGATAACTTCAGCATAAGTTTTGATATCCTTATTATTATTTTTTTTAACTTAACTAGAGTGTATGACCCATGCCATGCACGGGTTAAATATTTTTTATGAATATTTTTATAAAATATTTTAAATATATAAATATTTTTTAAAATTTGTATTAAGAACTATTTACTATTAAAGTATAATATTCATATAAATATTGTTGTCTATATTCGTATTTTAAAAAAATTATCATATCTGGATTCATACCCATATGGATAGAACTTTAATGCCCGTGTCATTTTTAGTTGGGTACCTAAATGATCATATCCGTATCCGTTACATTTACTTTAATTAATATGAAAATAGATAAATAAACAATACTAATTAAAAATACAATAGTTATTAAATTAAAATTTCATTCAAAGATTTTTTTTAGAAAATATAATCATAAAACACCCCAAAAGTTAAAATCTTATTTAAAGATCTTTTACAAAACATACATTTATTTCCGGACTATTTAGTTGTCAATATTTTAGTATATAAACATTAAATTGGTTCTTAATATTAAAAATTGATTTAATCAATAATCCTTTGATAGTTTGATATGATGATATTGAAGTAATTTTGAGCACTTGAATGAACATACATATCGGATATTTCAATAAAATAAGAAAATCATATATATGAAATGGTAAATAAGTCGTAAAATTATTCAGCAATAAGGAATTCAACCGTTAAAAACAATTAATCGTATAGCACAATTTAAAATATTTGTTGTAAATTTAAATTTTAATATTAATATTTATAAGTATTTTTTTATCATAAATTGTAATTATATAAAAATATTTATCTTTTACATGCATAGAAATTAGAATAAAATACTAATTAGTATTATTTTAAATTAAAGTAGCTCATAATGTTAAATAAGTTTTATAGCATGATTAATATTGAATAATTATTATCACTTTCTTTTAAATATTCTTTTGAGCAAGAAAAACTTATAAAGGATTGACATGATTATAGGATCGAATAGCATCAACTTCACTAAACAAAAATAGCATTTAAAAGTGTAACAAACTAAAAATATCAAAGAAATCTAAAAATCTTTTAAATTTTATTTATAAAGTGAGATTTTATATATTCTTCATGACATTTGATATTAAAACAACTAGTTTTTTTGACCCGTGCAGAGAATTTAAGGGTTTTTATTTTAATTTTAATTTTTTTATTTAACTATAAAAATAGGCATAGACATCTGCCAAAAAACATGATAAATTTTATCCTTTTTTTTGCCATGATTAAATGTCCAAATTTATATGCCTAAAAGCAAAAATCTCATGAAGTAAACCTCATATATGTTATAAAGTTACCACATTTTTTATGAGCACATCTGAAATTTTGGGTCAATAAAAGGAGTGTATTTGAATATATTTGTCTTATAAGTTATTCTTACAACTACAACTTTTATAAAAAAAAAAATATTACTTTTTAGGCTTGTGAATTTTAGCTAATAAATTCTTTAGAATACTTTTTTTTTTCCATCCATGGATATAATGGAATACTCTCTTGACTTCCAGAAATCTATGATTATTAAAAAGAATGATTACACCCAAATCAATTAACCGTAATATGATTATCCATGCAATGCACATGTATAAATATGGAGTAGCATGATATAAATAAAATATATAATAGTTTAAAAAATATTTTTTAATATTGTCAAATTAAAAAACTAAGAATATTTTGATATAAAAAAATTAAACATCATTCATATAAAAGTTGTATACATTAAATTTAAATATAAATATTTGAGAGTCTCTTGACATAAAAAAATCAATGATTATAAAAAAAAAAAATCATCCAAATGGATTTGTCCTAGTATGGATACATGTGCTATGGATGGATATAAATATGGATTAACACAACATAAATAGAATATATAATAGTTAAAAATATAATTTTTATACTTTCAAATTAAAAATTATGAAGGATATTTTGATATAAAAAGAAATATAATCATGATTAATACAAAAGTTGTATACATTAAATTTAAATATAAATATCTAAGAGTCTCTTAACATAAAAAAACTAATGATTATAAATAAATAAAAATAATCACCCCAATGAATTTTTCCTAGTATGGTTATCCATGTGATAGATGGAAACAAATATGAATTAGTGTAACATAAACATATTATATAATAGCTTAAAAAACATATATTTTTTATACTTTCAAATTGAAAAAAAAATGAAGGATATTTTGATATAAAAAGAAATATAAACATCATTCATATAAAAGTTGCATACATTAAATTCAAATATAAATATCTAACAGACTTAATTTTATAATTTAAAATTAAAAAAATGAAGAATGTTTTGATATAAAAAGAAATTTAAACATCATTCATATAAAAACTGTATAAATTAAATTTAAATATAAATATCTAAGAGTTTCTTAACATAAAAAAAAAACCAATGATTATAAAAAAAAAAATTAATCACCCAAATGGATTTGCCTTGTATGGTTACCTATGTGAAAGATGGATATAAAGATAGACTAACACTACATAAATGGCATATATAATTGTTTAAAACATATAATATTTTATACTTTCAGATTAAAAATATGAAGGATGTTTTGATATAAAAAAATATATAAACATCATTCTTATAAAAGTTGTATACATTAATTTTAATATAAATATCTAAAAGTCTGTTGACAACCAAAAACCAATGATTATAAAAAAAAATCACCCAAATGGATTTGTCCTAGTATGGTTACTCGTGTGACGGATGGATATAAATATGGATTAGCGCAACACAAATAGAATATAATTGTTAAAAATATATAATTTTTATACCTTCAAATTAAAAAATGAATAAAAAATTAAGGATGTTTTGATATAAAAAGAAATTTAAACATCATTATAAAAAAGTTTGTACATTAAATTTAAATATAAATATCTTATAGTCTCTTGACATAAAAAAAACTAATGAATATAACAAAAAATTAATCACCCAAATGGATTTACCCTAGTATGATTACCCGTGTAATAGATGAGTATTAAGATGGATTAGCGCAACATAAATAACATATATAATTGTTTAAAAAATATAATTTTTTATACTTTTAGATTAAAAATATGAAGGATGTTTTGATATAAAAGTAAATATAAACATCATTCATATAAAAGTTGTATAAATTAAATTTAAATATAAATATCTAAAAGTCTCTTAACATCAAAAAAACCAATGATTATAAAAAAAAATTAATCACCCAAATGGATTTGCCTTGTATGGTTACCTATGTGACAGATGAATATAAAGATAGATTAACACAACATAAATGGCATATATAATTGTTTAAAACATATAATATTTTATACTTTCAAATTAAAAATATGAAGGATATTTTGATATAAAATGAAATTTAAACATCATTCATATAAAAGTTGTACACATTAAATTTAAATATAAATATCTCAGAGTTTCTTGACATAAAAAACTAATGAATATAAAAAAATTAACCATCCAAATGGATTTTTCCTAGTATGGTTACCAGATGAATATAAATATAGATTAGCACAACATAAATAGAATATATAATTATTTAAAATATAATTTTTTTTATAGTTTCACATTAAAAAAAATGAAGGATTTGATATAGAAAAGAAATTTAAACATCATTCATATAAAAGTTGTATACATTAAAATTAAATAGAAATATATAAGAGTCTCTTGATATAAAAAACCAATTAATATAAAAAAAAAATACCCAAATGGATTTACCCTACTATTGTTACCTGTGCAACAAATGAATATAAATATGGATTAGTGCAATATAATAGAATATATAATAGTTTAAAAAATATAATTTTTATACTTTCAAATTAAAAATACGAAGGATATTTTGATATAAAAGAAATTTAAACATAATTTATATAAAAGTTGTATAAATTAAATTTAAATATAAATATAAGAGTCTCTTAACATAAAAAAACCAATGATTATAAAAAAAATTAAACCATCCCAACAGATTTGTCCTAATATGATTATCTGTGTGACAGATGAATATAATTATGGATTAGCATAACATAAATAGAATATATTATCAGTAATGTATTGAAAATTATTTTGATGAACTATAATTTTTTGTTTAATAAATAATTATATTTGGTTCCATTTATGTAAAATTTTATTATTATTATTATTATTTGAAATTAATTTGATTATTCAATATACAAATTCAATAAGTATTTTAACAATTATTTTAACTATCAATTAAGTAAATTAACACATATTTTTTGAAATTACTAATATTAGTATTTGTCCATTCTACTTCCAAATTTAAAACTCATTTATTTTGTGGTCTTCGTATTAATCTTTTAATAAAGAATCTCATATTAGGTATTTTTTACCATGTATCCAAAAAGAAAAACACATTAGACAACCTTTTGGTTTTGTATGTTTCTATATTTTGTTATACTTAAATGCTTTTTTACTGAAATTGCTAATTTATCCATATCTATACATGAAAATCCTGAATTTAAAGTTACTAACATAGATTCTTATCCAAATTTAATATATATACTGATTGTCCACCACAATTTAAGCTAACAAATTTAATATATATTTAAAAGTTAATATATTTTTAAAACGGTGATTGATTTATAGAAGTATTAATTATCATTAATTCCCATTCAAATATAATTAATTCTATATTTACTGAAATATAATTAAATTCATTCACAATTAAGGTACAAATATAAGGAATTCAATTTTTACAAAAATACCCTGCAGTTTGGGTGGGAAAAAGAAAATTACCTAAATACCCATGTCAGCTACTTTTATATATATAAAGATAAGTATTTTAACAATTATTTTAACTATCGATTAAGTAAATTAACAAATATTTTTTGAAATTACTAATATTAGTATTTGTCCATTCTACTTCCAAATTTAAAACTCATTTATTTTGTGGTCTTCGTATTAATCTTTTAATAAAGAATCTCATATTGGGTATTTTTTACCATGTATCCAAAAAAAAAAAAAACACATTAGACAACCTTTTGGTTTTGTATGTTTCTATATTTTGTTATACTTGAATGCTTTTTTACTGAAATTGCTAATTTATCCATATCTATACATGAAAATCCTGAATTTAAAGTTAATAACATAGATTCTTATTCAAATTTAATATAAATAGTGATTGTCCACCACAATTTAAGCTAACAAATTCAATATATATTTAAAAGTTAATATATTTTTAAAACGGTGATTGATTTATAGAAGTATTAATTATCATTAATTCTCATTCAAATATAATTAATTCTATATTTACTGAAATATAATTAAATTTATTCACAATTAAGGTACAAATATAAGGAATTCAATTTTTACACTATGAAACAAAAAGAAAGAAGCTACGAAGAGTGAGAGGTTAAAGTTTCATACCTTTAAATTTTCATTCGACTCCACTTTTGCATGTTGCATACCTATTGTAATTGTTTGATGCATATTTTCTTGAAAGTTTTTAGTTCTGTCATCCTTCATATCTTATCTGTACAATAGTGTCATTGTTAGCTAAGTAAGATATATTGAGCGAGATTATCATTCTCTCAAACCGCAATAGCAAAATGAGAGAGAAAAATGTTAAGCCAAGAAAAGAAACAGTGAGTAAATGAAAAAATAGATAATGAAAAAATACCCCAAAATACAACTATTAATTGATCCCTAAACCTCATGGAAGAATATAGAATATATAAGAGAGGATAAAGGCACATATACTTCATATTTTTAATTATGATAATAATGAGGTCAGTTAATGTTTTCAATAAAATTTAAAATGTTTTGAAAAAAAAGGTTACAAATTTTAATTACATATTTTTACATATAGATATTGATGATTGATTGATTGATATTGATATTGATATTGATATTGATATTGATATACATATAGATATAGATATATTATAAGAATTATTCTTGATTTGTGTAACTATTTTTTAAATATTATTACATGTTACTTTTCATTTGTTACTTTTTTTTTATCAAATTTAAAAGGTAACGTTATTAATAATAATAATAATAATATTATTATTATTGCATACGTTACAACTATTTTATATTTATTATATGTAATCAATATTTAGTACTTTATGGTCTAAATTTATAAGAATAAAAACCACAATATAAAATATTATGAATTCTTTAAAATTTATCCACATATTTACAAAATCTTTACTTTTAATTATTATTTTTCATGAAATATATTTTAATGTAACTAATTAATAAATATAATATAATATTCAAGAAAAATAAAAATATATATAATATTCAATGTTTTTATTATAATATTTATATATGTGTAACTTATTCAATATTTGAATAAAATCAAATAATAAATATTAAATACATTTTTTTTAAAGCTAATTAATGGTAAGAAAAAACTTATTATTATTATTATTATTATTATTATTATTATTATTATTATTATTATTAAGATTTGAATAAGATTAAGCTAAAAAATAATGTATATTAAATTGTAAAATCTAAATTTTAAATATCCATAATAGTATTTAAGATTTAAATAAAATTAAATTAAAAAACAAAGTATACTAAATTATGACATCTAAATTATATCACAAAAATTGTAAAAAACATAAATTTATTTAAAATATTATCATAAAAATATTTTAGATATGTTTATAAATACTCTCACCTACTCTCACCTACCCTCCACATAATTAAATATGAGTAAATTACACTAACACACCCCTGTGTTTAGAACTTATTTCACTCGACACCCCTCATTTTTTTACCCCTACAGAAAACCCCCTATTTTTTGCTAAATTTTCCTCTACCAACCCTTTCTCTTTTGGATATTTGTCAGTAAACCACCCATTAAAAAAATTTATGGTATAGGAAGAGTGGTAACAAAATATTAGGGCCACTTGGAGTCATTAATATCAGAATATTAGAAGTGATAGCCATGGCACACACATTTTATGAACTACTTAAAAGTTCCACTTCATATAACACAATTTTTACCTTTAAAATCAATTTGGCTTTTCTCCATGCTACAAGATTCCAGTTTAGTTAAGTGATCAGTTAATTATATGCCACAAATATAACATACAAAGACATCAACAGTAATATATGTTATTTTTCCTAATAAAAGAACGGACAAATTATGTTTTTAGTCCCTGAACTTTTACGAACTTTTGTTTTTAGTCCCTAAACTTTTGTTTGATCTTGGTCCCTAAACTATTTTTCTGTTTGGTTTTTGGTCCTTATTGTTAAGTTTCTCCATTAAATGATGACGTGGCAATTAATTTGTGGCAGTTGTTTTTAAAACCGCCATAAATTGCTTAATGGAAACATCTAAAATGTATTTAACCATTTTAGGGGTGAGCATAAACCCATGACCCACCCGAACCCGACACATCCGAAGAAAAAAAATTGATTGTCGGGCGGCTTCAGTTGGATAAACGGGTTAATCGGGTTAAAAGTTCGGTTTTAAATAGTTTATTATGATCGGTTTCGATTTCAGAAATTTATTCTGATGGTGACCAAACCCGATTGAAAATGGCTTACAAGTTACAAGCATATGATTTGCATGCTTTGCTTCCTTGTTAAAAGGATACCATGTCTGCCAAATGAATACAATGACATGACATATAGCATGTTTGGATACCATGTAAAATCACGGTGGCTACCTCAAAACCACGGTGTCACCGTGATTTTTTCAAAGCAACAATGTGTTGCTTTACCTTCACCGTGAAATTAAAATTGATTTTGGCTCACCTTAACATGCTAATAAAGTTGTTTGCAATTGCATTGCATGCACTCATCTTAGCTCTCGAGCCTTGTGCCCTGTCCCCTCTCTTGCATACCAAAAAAATATATAATATACTAAACAATTTTGAAAAGTGTGGCTATCCACGAGCTTATTAGCTAAATGGCAATTGGCATAGAGAATACGACCGATTGCTTCTCGGGGATTTTCATAACCCTGCTGTGCAAAAATTGGATATGCATTTGAAATGGGTGTTTCAAGTATAGATGCAGGGAATATATATCATAAGATGGGACATGCATAATATTGATTTTCATAGCAATTAAGCTAAAATAACACTAATATCATGGCTTTGATTAATTTTCAGATCAATTTTTTTTTTTTATCTTCAAGAGCTCTCGCATTAAGCTTTTATTTATAATAAGCTATCTTGAACATAAAATATATAAACTAATTCAAAGTTCAAACACACCAATTTGAGGGTTCAAATAAACCTTGCAATTATACTAGAGTTATTCAAATTAATAGGTAACACATTTAAGGTTGTGGGGCATTCAGCTTCAACAAGTCTCTTTATTCTGCCAATGAAGTCGAAGCCTCTGACTGTAATATTTAGAGGGGAATTCTTTTTAGTTTGATTATTTGAGTTCATAAGGACTGAGCCATCACATCCCTGAAATGTTTGATGTTAGCCCCTTAATTAAACTGACATATTGTATAATCTGATTGCAAGATATGCCCTTTGTTCAAGTGGCTAGGAGAACTAAAATATATAATAGCTAACGATATCTTTCTTTGACCTTTTGTTCTGATAAGGTACTGATAGTTTGATGATGTGTTTATTGTTAATGATTCTTTCATGTGGGAGATGTATGCCAGTGCTATATTGCTTGCCATGCATGATGATGGGAGCGTATGTTATTGACAGAACTGAATAAGTATCAATTTCAGCCTGTGTACTTTCCACCATTCCAAGACCATCTTCTAATCACCACCTTAGAAGTTAAGTCCCAACATTGCATTCTTCGAAGTATTTAAGGGTAGAGATTATCTGCTTGAAGCAGGATTTACATCGTCTTTCAACACAATAGCAATCTCTCCATGCCACTGTTTTAAATCTTTGATCTTGATATGAATTTGACATACAGATAATCAATACTTTGCTATTGGGATTGATTTATAGTCCTTGGAGTCTTTCGCCACCACAACATGAGAAGCTGGACTAGAATGCTATGGAATGGAAGCTAGCAAATTGCTACAAGATATGGTAATTTCAGCAGAAAACTCAATCCTTTCAAATTATCAATTTTGTACTATTTTCAATTTTTCATATTGCACGCTAATAATTTAGTCATAGTGGGTAAAAAAAATTGATAATTATTCATTGTCATTATAAGAACCCATTTATTACCCTATCACTCTTTAGGATATGTTTGACTCAACTTTTTTTTTTTTTTACTTATAAGCTACTTTTAAATTAAAACTAAAAATAAGAACTTAAAATAAAAAGTAGAAGCTGTTTGTTAAATTTCATCATTTTAACTTAAAAACTCCTTTTAAATTAAAATTGTTTGATGATAAATTTGAAAAGCTTTAATTTTATTTAAATCCAGTTATCTTGTCCTATAAAAATTATATTTATAAAATAAAAAATATTGTATAAAATTAATTTAATTTACATAAAATTATTTTAATGATAATAAAAATAAATAAAATATTAAAATATAACTATTTAAAATAATCATTTTAAAAATATCAAAAATTACTTTGATTAATAAAATTTTATTTTAATGATAATTAAAAATATAATATGAGACATACGTACAGATAATAATTTTTTCAAAATTGTATATATAAAATTATAGGATTGTTATGATGACAATTTTTTCGATAACAGTTACAATGACGTATTGATTCTTTATCCAATTACTATACACAGCTAAAAATATTGTTCTAGTTTTTTTTTTTTTTTCCAAATGTTTAAAAAGCACAAAAAAAAATTTGGGTTAAGTTTCATTAGGAGACAAGCTAATTACATAGCACATTCTTTAGCAAGGGCAATGTATTTATATGCTAGTTGTCGCAACGTGGGTCGCGGCAGGACGGTGAAAAATATTATGTGTTTAAAAACAGAGGAGTCGCTACCATAGCTTATTAAGGAAAACTACAGAAAAACTCTTTTTGAAAATAAAATGGCCTTTGAAACCAAATTTGAGTTTGAGAGTCGGTTACGCATAGAGAAGGTGTTAGCAACCTACAACGTCCGTACAAAAACGGTTACCTCTAATTAAATGTGCAAAATCTGAATAACTTTAAAATTATTTATTTTACCATCAAAACACGCAAGAATATTTTTGGATATTTAATTTATTGCTATTAGCATGGAATTTTTTATTATTTAAAAGAGAAGTTTATTATTATGGAAAGAGAGGATTATTATTATATTTTTTTCTTTTCAATTTATATATATATATTTTTTTATTTTTTAGCTCGACAAGAGTGATCCATGCTCCTATGTATCTCTAGGTGCAATGGAGAATTCAGAGTTACATAGTTCTTTGTAAAAATATAAGTGTTGACATTTTTTAGTTTTTTTAATTTTTGTATTTTAAGTTTTAGGATTTATGAGCTGTCACAACTCATATATCCTATAATACCAAACTGACAGAGGTGTACACCCAAACCAATTCATTTTTTATTCTTGAAACAATTTAATTTTGGGTTAATAATTTATTTTAGAAAAGAGTTTCAAGACATCAAACTGTCACAACTTGTGTTTCGAAAGTCGAAATCTTAAAATTAAGAAGATGTCACATCCAATTAACCTTTTTTATTTAAATCTTTAGTTAAATTGTGAAACCTGATTCTAATAGTTATAAAATATTTTCATGAACAAAAGTATTATTATTATTATTATTATTATTAATTTAGATACTTTATTTCTATTTATTTGGCAAATTTCTTTTTTGTGATTTTAGGACACATGAAAACGTAATTACAAAGACATAAACTAACAAGACAAAATGACAATAAAATGAAAAATAAATAAATAAATAAATAAATAACAATAAAACAACATCACATCAGTTACGTTGACTTGCCTTTATGTACATGAACAAAAGCAGCTTTCACTTTGTTATAATAATAACAAGACAAAAGTAACAATAACAAAAGGAAAATAAAACATGATATGGAAGGCACACGCATCAAACACTAATCAAGCAAGAACTCAAAACTAAACACACATGCAAAAGATATTAGAACACATCTACCAAACATTTACGGACTGAAAAGCGAAACAATGATCAAACAATTAACCAGTAATAAGAGCAGTGACACAAACGTTCAAAAATAACACACAAATCAAGAACAAAACCTCATGCCCGTTGTGGATTCGCACTCCGCAGTAGCCAAAGGAAGAACATATGAGACGGACTATGTGTTTCTTAGTTTCGTAACCTTCGTTGAAGGTCTGTGAGGTGCTTGCTTGAGAGGACATAAATCAACAAATGTGCGATGGTTGGCAAATGGCCTAGTACAGCGGTGCGCTCGGTGAAGGAGGAAACTGCGTACGTTTCGGATGGAACTTGCGGTTTGACAGAAGCTGCTGCTCATCCGGTGCTGGTTGTTTGTGAAAGTCGCATCACCCGTGAATGCTTTGAGAAAGTTTGTGTGAGCTCAGAATGAGTGTTGTGATGTGAGGGGTTGCAAATATCGATGCTTGTGGTTGTGGCATGATAAAGATCTGGTTTGTGTGGCTCTGTCAGGAAAGTGGGGATAGGAGGTCGTTGGCTGCCACATGGTTCCCTTGTGCATGGACGTGGTCGCAGGGCTTGGCTTGTTGTCTTTTGGCTTCTTGACTCGGTGAAGGTATGAGTGTTATTGAAACTGCAGGGTTTGGTTGGGTTGACGGAGGTTCACCGTGAAGTTTCCATGGTGGTTCAAAAATGGCTAGTGAAAGAGAGACTGTCGGAGGTTAGTAATGGGTGAGGGTGTTTATGGCTTTCTTTGTGAGTGAATCAAAAGTGAGAGAAGTTATAGATGAGTGATGGGGTTCTCTTGCTGGGTGAGCGTTGGTTCCTTGCCCTCCATACCCTCGTGCGTGAGTGAGTGTTGGCTGGTTATTTAACGTTGAAGAAAAGAAGATGGCAATGTGTTGACGATTGTGCCCTCCTTTGGGGACAAAATCCTGAGGAAGCAAGAGATTAGGTGGCTTGTCGGTGGCTGTCAGAAGGATATAGGATATAGAGTGGCGGAAAGCAGAGGAAGAATCTCATGAAGATCTTCTTTTCTTTTTTTCCTTTTTCTTTCCTCTTTTTATTTTATTTTATTTTTTTATGCTTTTATTTTTTTTGCTTGTACTGATTATTGGCACATGGATTGGACTTTTGGAGGTTTGGGAACTTGACCCAAAACATTTTCTTTTTGTTTTGTTTTATCTTTAATTGGGCTAAGTAATGAAATGGTTCGATTTTAGAAATTAAGAGCAATTTTTATTTCACATTGAAGAAAAAATATTAAGAAAGGCGGATAAAATTGGGTGTTGACATTAGTCATTATATTTTTTAGTACATTTCACCCTGTATTGAGGTCCTTATTTCTAGAGAAATACAATAAGTATATTTTAGTAAAAAAAAAAAGCAAAAAAAAAGGAACACTCGAAAATTGAAGGTAGTAATGCCAAAATAAGCCAGCGAAAACTTGAATAAAAGTTACTTAGGGGGAGCTTTTTTTTAAGCTCCTTTTCTCATCTTGTCTTTTATAAAAATAAGCTAATTTTTATTTTAAGGGCTTTTATGAAAAAGTGTTTGGCCTAGCTTCTCTTTAAAAGGAGAAACAAAGCTAAAAAATAAGTTAGGCCAAACATTACCTTAATATATGTTTATACTCCCTTGTTCCTTTTTAATTGTTTAATTTTTTAAAGAAATTTTTTATTTATTTATATGTCGTTTTCAAAGTTTAAGGTAACATTAGTTATTCTTTAGCCAATTACTACATGCATTTTTGGTGTAGATTATACCCTTATTTTTTCACTTAACCTTTAGCTAATTTACATATACATTTATTGTGGAGCATAAAAACGAAGGAAGGAAATATTTTATAATACTTTTACATAAGAATGTCTCATGTATTGTTTCGCTCTTGGCTTAATAAATCTCTAAAACGACCCTAAATGTCATAGTAAAGCCAAAAAAGAATCTCATACAATCATATTGTAGATTAAAGTCCACAACAACAACACGTGTCTAGATATTTAATATTATTTTTCAATCAAAATTAAAATTGTATTATGCAAATCAGCATTGATATTACATATCAACCTTTATTGTACATGATAGTGACCCTAAGAAAATATCATGAAATTTTATTCTACTATCCCCCACCCCCAACACCAATTGAAAACCTTAACTTTAACTAACACAAAGCATCGATTAATAATGAGAAACATAAACGTTGTACTCAATGGTAGAGTCTCCGGACTTGACATCAACAAAATGAGACCTTGCCTCAGCATATCCCCTAGCAAACCGGAAAACCCCACTCCCACCAACCACAGAAAGCTCCCTAACTTTGTTCAAAAGCACGTTCCGTCCCACGATGGTGATGGTGCTGCCATTGTACTTCCCCTGGGTTAGGGCGAAGTTCATGACCATCACCAGATCCAGCTGCGTCTGCGAGGCGAACGCGTAGAGCCCCTCGGCCCTCCCCACCACCGTGGAGCTCGGCTCCGGCCCCGCCGTCAACGCGTTGTCGATGATCCTCACCCTGCCGAACCCGGTGGTCGTGTTGTATTTCGGAACCGGCGGAGTGACGGACACGGAGGTGGGGTTGCTTCCACTCACCACGTCGTGCCAGTAGAACCTGAAATGGCTGATTTTTTCTTTGTTTTTCAATAACTCGAAACCCGTGGCTTCTCCGGCGGTGACGAAGGTGAGAGCAGAGCAAGAGATGGAGAGGAAGAAGAGAAGGAGCAATTGGGTGGCCATGGTTTTTGGTGGTGGTTATTAGAGACTTAGAGGAATTAGTTCCTGCTAACTATACTCGAATGAGAGTGGGATGTGGAGAGTGTATGGAAGAATTTATAGACGCAGACAGATGAAGTGACGAAATTGAAGTTGGGTACCAATGTGAGAATTTTCGTGGGGTTGAAAATGATAGAAGCAGAATAAAAGAAACTCATAGCACAAAGTAGGAAGAGCAACAACCAATGGGGAAAGCACAAGTGTACAATTGACAACTGTGATTAGTATAGAGCAAGAACAAATGCAAAGCTAAAAAGTGAAAACTGAAAAGCTAATAATTGTCATAGGTATTGTGAACGCCGGAAGAGTGTATGAAAAACTAAATGTAAATGTCAGGAAAGTAAAAAATAAAGAGAATTTTGACATTTAGATAAAATATTTTAATTTAAAAATACTAAAAAGAACTTAGAGAAGTAAGAAGAGGGGGGCTACAAAATAATTTTATTTATAGGTTTATAAAAATTTAAAAACCTTGGGGGGCCATGGCCCCAGTGGGCCCTCCCACTGCCTATGCCGCCGCGTTCGGATTCTCTGCCGCAACAGCCAACAGCTCTCTACAGCTCCCTGCTGCAGCAATCTTGACCGTAGATGAAATATCTATGGTTTATATAAGTCTTCGGTACTGCCAATTGGATGGCTTTTTTTTTTTTTTTTTATCAATAATCCTACATTTATCAAAATATAAAATAAATTTATTTAATTCATATAAAATAAAAATTATATATATATATATATATATAATATCTTAATATTATATTAATAATTTCTATTTTGTGAGTTTAATAATAACTTTTAAATGTTATTTTTCTCATTCTTTTTTATAATATATTTTATTCCATTTTATAGTTTTCATTGTAAAAATAATGACAATCTTTCATTTTTTAGATAAATTTTTTATTTATTTTCATAGTCTTTATTACGAAGATAATTATTTTAAGTTATATATAAATAATTGCATTTACAGTCAAATAATTTCATTAGTTTTTTCTTCATAAGTTTAATGGTGATGCATTAACAGTGTAAAATAATTTTATATTCTCATTCAATCACAAATTATTGTTGATATAATTTTTAAGATAATTTTTTAAAAGTCAACAAACCTACCGTATTTGTGATTGAATGACAGTGTAAAACTATTTTACATAAACGGTGCATATTATTAAACTCACAAAATGGAAATTATTAATATAATATTAAGATATTATATATATATATATATATTTATATATATATATATATATATATTTTAACAATAATCCTACATTTATCAAAATATAAAATAAAAATATTTACTTTTATACATGAAGAAAAAATAAATAAAAAGAAATTTCATTCCTACAATAATAAATAAATTCATACACTCTTAATAGATTGGAAATAAAAAAATAAAACATTAGCTGAAATATAAATAACAAATGCAATAGATTAAGAATACATAAGTAAAGATTGAATAAAGAAAGTTGAAAAATAAAAATGTCTTACGTTAGGCTAGTTGCTAAATAAATTGAGACGAAACCATCCAATTTGCAGTACTGAAGACTTATATAAACAGTTGGATATTTCATCTACGGTCAAGATTGCTGCAGCAGGGAGCTGTATAGAGCTGGTTGCGGCAGAGAATCCGAACGCGCTTCCGCCCCTGTGTGCATGTTAGGTTCGAAATTTTTATCCCGTTCTTACGTCATTACTAGAATGTTGTTCCCAGCTGACACCTGTGGCATGATTGCATTGGTTTTTATGCATGTATAGTAAAACGATTTATAAATATAATAATAATATAATAAGTTTATATGTGTTGAAATCTATTCGCGTAGAGTATGGCTAATTGCATACAAAGAAAAGAAGTTGATATGAATACATGTGTTGTGCTATATGCATGAGGTGTCACTTATGAAGGTGGTTTGTATAGTATTTAGTAAAATCGACTAGTATATAAGATTTTGTTTCATACTGCAAATGGTTGTTATATAATTTTGATTAATTAATTAATTAATTAATTAATTAATTAATAATAATAATAATAATAATAATAATAATAATAATAATAATAATACCACAACATCAACTAAAAAGAAAGGGAAAAATCAATTCAAAATTGTGGAGAAATTTTTAATGAATAACAAATGATGAGTAGTTGATGCATGTCTAATGGATTGGGTTGATCAGATTTGTGTGTTAATTGCGATCACTCCTACTTAAAATATTTAAAATACTTCATAAAATGTAAATAAAACTTTATGGTGGTATCTTATGCATGATTGGGTTGTTTAAGGATTGCTTGTTGCTATTCTAACTCGTGGAGATGAAGAACTTGAAAGAAAAAAAATAGCAACTTTTGAAGTTTGATGTTACTTTATTTGTAATTAGAAAACCCTGAATAAATATTTATAATTAGGGAAAAAAATCAAATAATGACTAAACACCCTTATTTCACCTAATTAAAGATGGTAGAGGTGGTTTTTCAATTGAAAAGTTTTTAGATAATTTGTGATAAATTTTAGGAAAAGAGTGTTCAAACTACCGATCTTTGAACCCTTTCAAACCCTACTATTCAAACAAACGCAAAACCCTTTCATTTCACTCTCTCTCCCATGGCTTCTTTTGCTCTATGGGCAACACTGCGCATGGAGAATGGACACAAGGTGGCAATGTTGCAAGAGAGTGAGGTACAATGACAAATTTCAATTTTGCAAGAAAGAAAGATGGCGAAATGTCTAAATCCGAGGGGGAGGAGGCCATGTGACAAGGTCTTGAGAGCGAGTGGGGGCCATGTGAGGGAGAATAGATGTAGAATGAATGCCCAAACCATTAATCGTAATTAACAAAATAAAGCATGAACATAAAAATAAGGAGTTAGGAATAGAAGAAAGTGTACCAAGATTTATGTTGGTTCAGTCTACTAGACATATGTCCAGTCCTTAAGCTCTACGTAAGAGTTTTTCACTAAATCAAAGTATTACAAATCAGCAAGCCTTCTTTTACACTTAAGACTATCCCGCGTTGACAACCCTACCCTGAGAAGCGTCTCTTTGAATACTCTGGACCTAGCCTTTAGGGATCACACACCCTAGTGAAACCTAAAGATACAATACATTATGCTAATTACACTCAAAGTTTCCCACTTTGACAACACTATCCCAAGAAGCCTCTACCAATATCTTAGATTAAAACCTTCAAGGGAAACCACCCTTGTATACAAAGAAAAACAAAAAGCTATTTATCACTTTCTATAGTGAACATAGCACAACTGAAAGCTCTAAGCTCAATGAAAACCTGATGATCGAATTCTAATTTCTTGTCTTATTCTCTTTTGGTTTCTTTTTTTTTTTTTTTTCATGAAAAGGCCTTTTTGTAAAGGATTAAAAAGATAAAATCATTAATTTTAAAAATTCCTTAGAATCCAATTTGATTTGATAAAGATTATATCAATATCAGGTTTAGAATAAAAGTTAATTATAAAATTTATTTTACCAAGAGAGAATACGGGATTTGATAAAAGTTAATTTATAGAATATACCAAAGTCTTCAACTTTGATCTTTAATGTTTGGCTTGATTCTTCATTCTTTGACTTAACTTTTTCTTTTCTGGCTCTCTTTTGTCACTTTCTATGAGAGTGATTCATCTGTTAACTTTGTCTTCATCCAAACTTCATTAGCTGGTAACTTGTTATATTTAGTTCTCAGTCTTCTAGCTTTGCAAGTCATGATTAACATTTACATTCTTTCCCTTTTTTGTGATCACAAACCAACCTTGAAAGCCAATCCTAGATTTGATCTTCAAACTTTTTATGTGCATGTAAAACCAATGTTATTTGAGAGCTTTTTCTATTTTGTTTTGCTCCCCCCTTCACCCCCATCCCCCGAGTAAAAGTATTAATGTCTTCATGACTCCCTCTTCATTGATGCATTTCTTGAAATCACTTGTTAATATCCTAAACCACTTGTTGTGATGATCTTGAAATATGATTACTTGTTGAAACACACCAATTTTATGTTTAGTCCCCTTAAATTAATCCTTGATAATCCTATAAACCTGAAAGCAAAGGCATAACCTTTCCCAAGATATAGATTTCATCATTCTTCAAAATTTTGTGTTAGGTTCAAGTAATTCACTAATGCATTCATTTGGTATTAGAGCATGTTTACCATGTTTGCATTATCTTAACGTTATCTAACTTTTCTCTAATTCTCCCCCTTTTGGCATCATTAAAAAAGTTGTTTACATTTAATTTTAAGGAAGCAAAAAACATGTGATTCCATGAGGGATCAAACTAATATATTTTATATTAATTTTGATTTTTAATTAACTTGTAATCGAATGAAAAGATAGCAATCAAACCAAAGACTCTTCATATATAAAAGTTAAATGTGAAGTATAGTGAGGTATAATTCAAATAAAGAAAACATAATGAACATAGGGTCCTAGGACAGCATTAAAGTAACATAAATGAAAAACATAATAAAATCCTAAGAAAGCAAGTAAATCCTAAACTAATCATCATCCTCTTGGCATACAGAAAATCACCAATAATTAACAAATAGGCTAAAGGTAATCAAAGAGATATGTTAAATCATAATCCTTCGTAGAACCTTTTTATCTTCCTTTCCAACACCTAATGCCATAAAACATGTTTCCCGTATGGAAGTTGAATATAGGCATAGTAGGCATATATATTAAGGCATAACAAAAATCAATGCCAAGAAAAATATGAGGTCATGCTCAAAATGATAAGTAAGAAGCATATGCTCAACAATTAATGCCATATAACATATGTCATAATATCATAGGAGACTTTGGCATATCAAATATAGAGACTTTTCACTACAAAAAAAACATCATTTAGCGACCGAAGTATTCGGTCGCAAAAGTGCCTATTTCAGTCGCTAATTATTTTTGTCACCGATTCAGCAACCGTTAGATATCGGTGACGAAAACCCCAGTCGCTTAACTGTTTTGCCACCGAATAAAGGAATCGGTGGCTAATTTTTTTAATTTAGCGACCGCTACAACGGTCACCAAAAGTCATTTCATCGGTGACTATTTATATAAAAAATATCCTTCCGGTCGCTAATTAATATGATTAGCCACGAAATTAGCGACTGATAGCATCAGTGGCTAAGTTACTAATACTATTAACGGTAGCAAATTCAGTGGCAAATTTAAAAACTAATTCGGTGGCTATTTCGGTGACTATTTAATATTTATCTGTCACCGAATTATTCGGTCGCTATTTTAGAAAACCACATTATTTCATCTATAATTGAATTTTTCAATCTCTGACCACAATTTTATTGTTTTCTTGGCCAAAATTTGTGTTTATTGTTGATGACAAATTTAATATTTTAATCTTTATTGTCTGGGACAAAATATGTTTTTATTTTACTCTTTATTTTTTATATTCTAAATTGTCCAGATCCTTATTTCATTATATTTCACTCTTTATTGCTTGTTTGTCCTAAAATTTGAGTTTTTATTTTATCTTTTATTTTACTTGTTTCATAACGTAGAATGTGGGCCAAAACCATTACTTGACTAATGGTCCAATGTAAAATTAAGAAGTGATGTCATTAAAATAATTAAATAAATAAATAACTATTAAAAATAAAATAAAATGACAAAATATACAAATAAAAAATTGTAAATATGAAAAAGGTCTTCATCCTTGCGAAAAAACGTCAAGGGCCTAAGCTCTGCTCCTCTAATACAGCAGCATCACCATTTATAAACTTGCAGACAAACTGAAAAAAAAAAACTAAAAAAATCAAATTAAATTAATTAACAAAAAAAAGCTTATAAACAATAAAACTGAAAATAAAAAAGCGTTTGAAAATATCACAGCAAAAGAGAAGAAACAATGCAGAAAACCCAAAAAAAGCACTTTAATCGTTGACGGCATCCCGTCATTTACGCCAAATCACAGCCGCGAGCACCACTGCACAGCTAACACAAAGCTTAGATGACCACATCAATTGAAAAAAAAAATGAAAGAGAGACCAATAGAAAGCAGAAAAAGAAACGAAAACAAAATGATTAAAACAAGAAAAGACGGTAGAATTAGAAAGATGCTCACCGCAGGCCGTTGCAGGTTGTCGTCGGCACCCTTCAGTCCTTCACCGCGCGTCGTTGGGGGTAACAACAGTGACTACACTACATAAGGCGAAAGCAAACACTAATGGTAGCACTCAAAACATTTTCGAAAAGAATGCTAAGAGAGAGTGAGCAAGGAAAACGCGGAATGAGCAAAGAAGAGAGGAAGCGGCAGCTATGTAGAATGGAGGCTGAGAGCTAACTTACCCTTAAATACCTAGGGTTTTCCTTCATTTTCCACTAATGGATAATGGACTTAAGAATGGGCCCAAAGTGCATTTTTCCTCTTCAAAATTTCGGGCCTCAGATTCTAAACATTGGCTCCCCGTGAATTTTCAACTCTTATGTATATAACATTGTTTTTTTTTTTTAAATTCAAAATTATAATAATATTTTTTTATGCAATATTTTCTGTTTTGATTCAGCAAAATTATAATAATATACTTTTTAATTCGGTAACGTTAAAAAATGTTTTATAAATAATAATAATTAAAAATAAGAATATTCTACATATATGTTTAAATTTATAACAATTCATAATAATTTTTTTTATCACAATCATTCATAATAAATTATTCAAAATAATAATTTTATGGAGAAATGATCAGTATCTCTTCACGCAATCAATGGAATTCATTGATGGAGCAAATTAGGCCAATCATATATGTAGAATATTCTTATTTCATCCTTTAATAATTCACGCAACAGAATCATATCTTTCATTAATATATATATATATATATATATATATATATATATATATATATAAAGCATATGTTTAATAAATATAAATACTTTTAGTCAAAAAATATATATAAATATTTATTACATTGATAAATATATTACATTATATTATTACATTTAAAACAATTTATTTTAAATAACTATTAAGAATATAAATTAAAAGATAAATTATTATATACATTTATCACTTTGTATATATTATATTAATATATATTTTAATTTATCCTTTTTAAAGTATGTTTCACAAACTATTTTTTTAAAACAATATTAAAAAATTTTAATCTATATTAATATATACATAAATTTTCATCAACTATTGTTTTAAACAATATTAAATTTTTGTCTTAAATAACTTTTTAGTACCTGTAAAATAGGAGTGTTTTATTTTAGTCTATTTATTACAAAAGATAAATGGTTATTTTTATTTAATAATTCATTCATTCATTAAAATATAATAAATAATTTATATTGTTATATAATGTTATTTTTTAAATTAAAATGAATAAGCGATTAAGAAAATTAAGCATTAAGCATATATAAAAAAAAAGGCCTTATTATTGGGCCTTAGTCAATCATTAGTGTCACACTTAGGCTTTATTGGACCTTAACAATCATCAGTGTTACACTTGAGCCTTATTAGGTCTTGTTCAAACATTGATGTCACACTTCAGCCTTATTGGGCCATAGTCAATCATCATTATTACACTTTCAGCCTAATTGGGCCTAACTCAATCATCAATGTTACATTTCGACCAACTCAGTCATTAGTGTTACAATTGGGCCTTATTGTACCTTAGTCAATCATTAATGTCACACTTTTAAGCCTTATTGGGCCCTAGCAATCATCAGTATTACACTTTGACTTTATTGGGTCTTGTTCAATCATCGATGTCACACTTAGCCTTATTGGGTCTTAGTCAATCATTAGTGTTACACTTTAGCCTAATTAGGCCTAACTCAATCATTAGTGTTACATTTGAGCTTTATTGAGCCTTAGTTAATTATTACTATTACATATGGGCTTAATTAGGTCATATTCAACCATTAGTGTTATATTTGGATAAAATTAGATCTTAGGCAATCATTAGTTTTACACTTGGGCCTTGGTCAATCATTAGTATTACAATTGGGCCTAATTGGATCTTGTTCAACCATTAGTTTCACATCTAGATCTTTTTTGGATTTTGTGTTAATTTACAAAATTAAATAATTAAATACATAAATGAGGAAGGCATATCTTTTTTGGTATTCCCTTATCTTTATTTTAAGTTGCAATTTGATCCTTTATTTTTTAAAAGGTGCAAAATGGTTTCCTAAGTATTTTTTTATAGCATGTTTATCTTTGAAGTAATGTATTTTTTAATTATTTTTTTGGGATAAACATGATATAAAAAAATTACTTAAGGGACCATTTTGTAACTTTTAAAAAATAAAGGATCAAATTGCAACTTAAAATAAAGATAAGGGATTATTATTATTATTATTATTAGCCTGCATGTTAAGTGTCTTTATTGTAAAATAAAAAACTAAACTATATTGTAAGACTTATTTATGTTATGTTTTCTTTTTTAAAAAAAATAAAAATGTAAAAATTATAATATAAAAATATAGTAAAATAACTAAATATTTATTAATATTAGAATTTTTATTTTTGTGTGAATTTTCTATTTTGTATTTGTTAAATTGATTTTTATAAAAACATTGTAGCATTATTGGGTTAATTTTATAATTAATAATGACATTTTAAATTTTATATTATTATTATTTGACGCCTACATGTTAAGTGTTTTTATTTTAAAATAAAAAAACTGAACTAGATTGTAAGACTTATTTATGTTATGTTTTCTTTTTTTTCAAAAAGTAACAAAAAATAAAAATTATAACATAATGACATAATAAAATAACTATGTATTTATTGATATTATTTTTTAAATGTTTGTAAATTTTCTATTTTAAATATATTGACTTGACTTTTATAAAAGGCATTAGCGACCGAATAAGGGGTCGCAAATTACTTTAATGATTAAATTAGCGACCGAAAATTTCAGTCGCAGAATGACACACTAAAATGATTAATACCATTGATTAAAGAATTTTTTTAATAATTTTAGCGACCGAATCTTTCGGTCGCCAAATCTTAGATATCATTAGCCACCGAACTTTTAAAAAATTTAGCTACCGATTTAGAGACCGATTTAAATTTTGTTTTATTTGTGACTGATAATTCGGTCGCTAATTCCGCCGCTACTACTCGAAATTTGCTTTTTTGTTAAAATTCATTATTGGTCGCTAAATCGGTCGCTATTTGCGACTGATTGTATGCAGTGGCGATTTTCGGTGGCTAAATCGAGTTTTTTTTGTAGTGTTTATAAGAAAACATGTAATAGTGAATGCCACAAGATATATGTCATGAATTGCACAGGCAAATGGCAAAAATATATAATGCTTGAATAGACCAAGAGAGCCTAAACACATAGTCAATATATATATATATATCAAGGATCAAAATCATATATAGGTATAATAGACATATAAAACATAGGGCATAAGACATCCTATAATAAGCTTAAAAACTTGCAAAGGTTTAGCTTATAGTTAAGACAACCCATAGTGAATGCCAAAATATGTATCTTAGAATGCATAGTCATGTTCAACATAAAGGCTTAGTGTAACACTCCAGGCGAATCACATCGGAATGAAAGACATCTAGAGGTTGTATAGGTATATATGGGACTATACAGTTGAGGATGACTTAAAGGAAATAATCGATACTACCTATACTATCAAAATACATATATTTTTTGGTAGCTCATCACTTAAGAACTCCACAGTTAAGCATGCTTGGTTTGAAGCAATTATGGGATGGGTGACCTCCTAGGAAGTTTCCCAGGAAGTGTGCAAGTGAGGACAAAGCACATTGAGAAGTCTCGTGTTCATTTGTGGGGATAGTCAATGATCCTGAAAGCAACCGAGCTGGTTGTCAATGTCTTGGAAAAGGCTACATACGGAGGGTTCTGACCGGTGGAGGGTTCTGACCAACAAGGATGTTGAGTGAAGTGTCACCGTGTGAAGTGTCGTAGAGTGTGTGAGTCGTCGAGACGTCAACTATCAGGGGCATTACACTCAAGTCCTTAATCATGAACAATTACAAGACTATAATAGTTACCACTAAATCTACTAATTTTATAGGGACCAAATAAATGTGTAGAAGATGTAAGGGTTTAGTGGTAAAAGATAACCTTTTTAGGTTTGAAGGATACTAATGCATAAAAATGTGCGCTTAAGGGCAAGTGTATCCTACATGCCAGTAACAGCGGACCTAAGTTCAGACATCGTACCTAAAGGACTAGTTGTAGTTCAAAAATAACTCAATTATGCAACAATCAAGAAGGAATGTTACAAGTTGGAACCTATATTGATCCTCACTTTTAATCCTAGCTCAAAGGTCTCCCACACAGACATTGACTCACTTAGGACTTTTTAATTTCGAACAAAACAAAAGATACCCTAACTTTCACTTTCCAATTTCTATTTATAATAAAATTCTCGAGCTTATGGCATGGAGTTCAACACGACCGTGCTTAGATTAGCACGGTCGTCATGTCTAGGTGGCCAAAATTTGAAATTTGAAATCTTCTATTTGCTCCTTTGGACAACATGATTGTGCTGGAAAAAACACAACCATGCTCGGAAGTGACATTGTTGGGCTCTTTACGAAATTTGCAGCATAATTGTGCTGCTTATGGGGCTGGCACTCGAGGCATCAGCATGGCTGTGCAGTTGTTCAGCATAGCCCTGCTTTTCTTAAAGGTGCTAATTAGCTCTAAAAATTGAACTTTTCAATCCTTTTTCTCATATAAGTTCTTGAGCACCTGCCTAACACAAACTTACACTAAAATGTGAGTTTTGTCAATAAAAGTATGCATGAATAGTACAAAATTGGGACAAAAACTCGCTTCTAAACACATTCAAAACCTTGTTTATTAGATACCTTTGTTTGTTTTCCGTTGTGGCATGCATCACACAATTTATTTTTTAAAATTCTAAATATGCATGAGAACTCTTTTACCTCAAAACTTGCATTATAGTGAATGAGGTTATTAGAAGATGAGATGTCACTTGATGCAATGAAGTGCCTTTTGTTAATTTCTTTATGCTTGGTGCACAGATTTTCATTTTCTTTACAACTTTCACAACTTTATCACTCCCCCTTGACATTTGCAATACTTATATACACAACAAGCAATACTTTTCTCCCTTTTAGGGTTTAGATTTATCAATCAAAGACAAAGCATATATCAAGCCTATTTGGCACTAAATCAATGAGCATTGAGGAAAGCAACAATCCCAATCAATTTATGCATATGATCAAGGTGCACACTCAATCAATAATCATAATGTACCAAGATTTATACTGGTTCGGTCTAGTTATCTAACCTATGTCCAGTCCTCAAGCCCTACCTGAGAGTTTTCCACTAAATTAAAGTATTATAGAGCGGCAAGCCTTTTTTTACACTCAAGACTACTTCGCCTTGATAGCCCTACCACGAGAAGCCTCACTTTGAACACTATTGACCTAGCCACTAGGGATCACATACCCTAGTGAAACTTGGAGATATAGTAGCAGACTAATTACACTTAAAGTTTCCTACTTTGACAACCCTACCGCAAGAAGCCCCTACAAATATCTCTTAATTTGAAACCTACAAGGGAAACTACCCTTGTATAGAAAGAACATGAAAAGTTGTTTATCACTCTCTTTAGTGAAGATAGCACAACTTAAAGCTCTAAGCACTCTGTTTCGTAACCAAACATAGGCTTAATGAAAACTTGATGATCCAATTCTAATTTCTAGCTTAGTTCTCTCTTGGTTTCTTACTTTGCTTTTTTGTTTAATGAAAAGGCTTTCTTATATAGGATTAAAAATATATAATCATTAATTTTCAAAGTCCCTTAGAGTCCAATTTGATTTGATAAAAGATTATATCAATATCATTCAAGATCCTTTCTATATTTAAGTGATTATTAAAGATTAAAACTCATAAAATTCGAAATCCAAAAGATTATGATAATAAAAGGTTTAATTCACTTTGGATTCATAAAATAGTTCCAGTATGCCACCTAAACTCATGGGACACGAGTCATCATTGTGGGACTCGAGTCTCACTCGTAGGACTTGGGGTTCTCTGGTTATGATGCTTGAGGTTTGATTTACGCGTTCAGTGATTTGTAATGTTACTTATTCTTGCTGATTTTGCTTACTGTGGGTTGCAGATTTGTGAATTGTGGATTGTTGATTTTGCTTACTACATCTTCTTTGTTTTTTCCCTAAAAAATCAAATCCCTTTTTCTGGAAATTTTGCACTATCACTAGAAAAATTTTAGCATCTTAAAAGTTAGAACTGCTAAAAAAGTCTTGATCACTAGTAACATTTTACCATTTGAATGTCACATTAAACTAATAATCTATGTGGTAAGTCACGTGGTTGTTACTATTATGGTATTTTATTTGTCCAATTTTAAAAAATATATAATTTTGTTTTATTTCACTAAATTTAAATACTACAATAAATGGTAATAATTTTTTTCTTGTATAATAGTTCTAAAATTATAATAAATTTTATTAATTTTTACAAAATTATAATAATTTAACAAATTTTACTAATGTAAAACTTTTAATATTATTTATAAAATCTCATTTTAAAAGTTATAATTTTAATTCAATTATATTAAATTTTAAAAAATTATAATAGTTTATAGAATTCTACTCATATAATATTTATAATGTTATTAATATTAATATTTTAAGTTTTATCAAAATATATTATTTTATTAAATTATAATATTTTTTATGAAATACTGTTTTGTGATTAAAAATATTTTAAATTTATATTATATTATATTATATTATATTATATTATATTATATTATATTATATTATATTAGAAATGTCATATATTGTACAGTTAATTATACTTTAAACATATAAAAAATTTATTTATTTATTTTATTATTAATATTTTATAAAATTTATTATTTATATTAATATAAATAGAACTCCAATTGAACAAGAAATCGCCACTATATCAACTTTTGTGGTAAAAAACTATAAGTAGGTATGAAAAAACCACTACTATATGTATAACAATCAATGTCAAAAAACTTGCTTGGATTAGTCATTTGGACTACTTGAACCAAAAATCAGTCACGTAACGTATCCGATCTTTTTTTTTATATTATTATTAGACCAGTCATGCATTTGAATTAGTGAAATCCATTCGATTAGTTCAGTAAAAAAAAAGCGTACCAATATGAATTAAGATGGTTTGTTTGTTTGTTTGTTTGCTTCTTTTTTTTCTTTTTCTTTGAACAGTTTAATCGTGTGTTTGGAAATGCAGTAGGGATGTTAAAAACAACGTCCATCTGAAGCAATACATAGCAACTTCCAAATATTCTCTAACATATTTTTTTTTAACACACTCTCTTTTATTGATTGAATTTTATTGAAATTTATAAAATAAAAAATTAGAAAAAATTCATTAAATATGATGTGAGACTCGAGAATTTTTCTGATTTTCAATAAATATGAATTAATAGAAATAATACGTTCAAAAAAGAGTGTCGGAGAGGATATTCATAGCATTTGTGGATACACCAATAACATGGTTAACTAAAAAAATCATTATTATTCTTGAAGAGTTAACTAAAAAAATTAACAAGCAAGCAATTTCCCATACATATATAGACATAACCTAGCATTTAATATATATATATATATATATATATATATATATTAAATAAAATTGTGAAAAATATATTATATATATTAATATTAAATATTATACCAGTTTGAACAATTTAATTATTGACTCAATATTGTTTCAATTAGTGACCTACTCGCTTAATATCCTGAGTAAGTCAATAATAAGTTCGATTATGATAAGTGATAGCACTAATAATAATTACTAGCGGTTCAAAAACCATCAATAAATGTAAAAACATCACTGCCACATGTGCCTCCCCTAATGCCTTCCCAAGACTATTAGTATCAATTCGAACGTATTGACTCAAATTTAAAAACAAAGGGACGGGATCAAATGAAACAATTTAATTTAAAAAAAAAAAAGAAATGAAACAATTTAATAATAAAGGAACCAAATTAAATAAAAAGAGAAATCAAAAGAATAATTTAATATTTTTTAAGGAAAAAAAAGATGACTATTATAATTATAATGAATATACATTCTGCAAGATGACTATTAGGCTTTTAAATTTATTTAGCAACGTACGTGGTCATTGGCGCATGGTTTTCCGCAGTACAACATTGACTTCTAAATTTGTTATATAGCCAACGTGTTCATGTCAATGATGTCATCACTTTTGTATTTTGTGGAATTCTAGCTCCGGTGGCTCTGCTGGGTTCTGATTGAAAGCAATGCTTCTAGAATAGTAGAATGGATCTATTTCCCATTTGGTGTCTAACAATCACCAGAATATTAATTAATTGGTAGATATATGGTTAACAAGGGGATTTCAGGATTAAAAAGATAAGTTAATTTGAATTATAATTGCTTCGTGAAACCGTGCGATACACAAGAATTTAATTTTGAGAAAATAATTAGATTTTTTTATATCATAATTCATTTGTAATAATCAATAAAAAGTAATAAATATTGAAGAATATATTAAACTTTATAATCAATATGTGTGAAAAATAATTTGCAAATGGAATAGAGGAGAGGGGGGAAAAACTAATGGGATAATTTAACTATATATATATATATATATATATATATATATATATATATATAATTTCTGAAATTATTTTCAATGAATTACATATAAAAATAAATGTTTAAATATGTTTTTAGTCCATATAAGTTTACGTCTTTTTAATTTTTGTCCCTATAAGTTTTTTATATTTATTTTTAGTCGCTATAAGTTTGCGTTTTTTCAATTATGGTTCCTGTAAGTTTTTTTATTCTTTTTTGGTTCTATAAGTTTGTATTTTTTCAATTTTTGTCTGTTTAAGGTTTTAATGTTTTTTATTTTTAGTCCCTGTAAGCGTGAGCTTATAGGACTAAAATTAGAAAAATGCAAACTTTCATAGACTAAAAATGGACAAAAAAATTATAGGGACTAAAATTAAAAAAAAAATACAAACTTACATGGACTAAAAATGAACAAAAAACTTATAAAGACTAAAATTAAAAAAGCACAAACTTATACAGATTAAAATCATATTTAAGCCAAAAATAAAATATATAATGATGTCCAAAATGAATGAATAAGAAGCAAATATATAACAATAAGAAACTCTATTTTGGTCATGTTAAACAATATATATATATATATATATATATATATATATATATATACTGAAAGTTAAAAATATAATTAAAGAAAACTTCAAAATATTGAAAGGGGTAAAAAAATATACAATATCTATAATATAGTAGAAAAAGAAAAATATGAGAACATATATGAACAACCCGCTTATTTTAAATTATAGAATGTTTTTTTTATAAATCACATTTGATGTTGCATTAGAAACATGACCTTCATTGTCACATGCATGCATATAAGTATTTTTCAACCTGCCACAGTTAGTATAAACTCTTGACACTATAATATATAATTTCCCAGGGGAAAATACCGGTTTGGCAACTCAATGTCCACTTTTTCAAGAGATTGTCTCTAATTTTTATTTATTGTAATAGCAAAAGAGACAAAAATAGGAAACTTTCTATACTGGAATTTAGAAGATTTTCTACTATAAGATGAAGTCAACAGCAACCTTAGAATAAATATCTTTTGTCAGACATTGGTTCCTAATATAACTTTTGCTTCTGGGACATATAAAATTTCTCATATAAAATGTTTATATGCATCTCATTATTTTACTTGTAAGTAATCATATTTATATTTATAATTTACGAATGAATATTAATTAGGTTTTGTTTAATTTGTACATAAGTAGATGCATGTTAATAAATATTCAGTGTCTTTATGTACAACTTTCGTCCCTTTAAATGTATACATTTATCTATATAATATTAGTTCATTAGCATGTAAGGTTTTCATGAATTTTTAACCTTTACATCTTTAAATATAACAATTTTTTTATTTGTACAAAGTAATTATGTTTCAAATAATTTTATCTAGTATAAATTATTGATTTTAAAAATAATTAAAATGACACAAAAATATAAATTTTTCAAAACAAAAAGAACACTTAATAACAATTGACTAAATGCTTAAAACAACTCATTAAATATATTATCATGTTTATGATAATTGTTGTTCATACTTGTATTTTCACTCCAATTTCACATCAATTATCTCACTATTTTCTCATTTATTGCTTTGTTTGGCCCCATTTAGTTAGGATTTACTTGTTATTAGGAGTAAGTTTTCATTTAGTTAATTTTAGGAAACTATAGGTTTTTATGTGTTTTTGTAGAGTCTCAATGCACCTAGAAGAAGAGGAGTGAAGATTGGATTTTGTAGATTGCTCGCTCAGCGAGTTAATCTAGCCGCTTAGCAAGGAAGGTCTTCCATAAGAGAACACATGGCAACTTAAAGGCTAAGCAAGAACTTCTGTTTGCTTCGTGAAATGCATTTGAAGAAGCCATATTAGCATGGCAAGGTCGCTTAGCGAGCATTTGCTCACTAAGCGAGACAACTTCTTTGTGAAGAAAAAGAATTGAATTAAATTGAAATTTGCTTAGCGAGTTGTTGCTCGCTAAACGAGAGTGCCATTTATATATGTAGAAAAGACAAAACAAATATTTTACACGCATTTTAAGGCATCTCATAATTGGAAAGACATCAAGCATATTTTTTTCTAGGGTTCTGTGTGGCGGCTGAGCTCTCACCTACTACCTTCTTCACCTTCCTTCATACTTTCTTCTCCTTTTCTTGTATTTTTGAGCTTTTTGATGCCTCTCATGACAATGGGAGGCAAGTTTACCCAATATTGTTAGGGGTTTGGTGTACTAATCATACTCTGATATAATTACTTTCACTATTTATTCAGTGTTATTACTTTTCTTCTACTCTTATTGTCTTGTTTATGGTTTGATCACCCATATGCATGTTTTTATAGTGCGAATGACATTGGAAAATGCTTTTATCACTACGAACTGAAGTTAGCTTCTAATGAACTCATGTCTAGGGATAGAATGATGTTTATTAGCCTTGTTATTTACCCTTGTTCATCCAAATCACTTAATCAAGCTTGCTAAGGAATTAGGAGTTTGTCTAAGGCTCTCTCACACGAGGAATCATGGTTAGGGTATAATAGTGGGTTAAGGTGACACTAGATCTAACATTGGATGTTAAAATATCCTTAAAATTACAAGAGTAGCTAGCTTAGTAAAGCTAATCTCCCAACATCTATTAAAAGTTGCATTAAAACCTTTTTTGCCTATGAATTGTTTGATATTTTGTCTCTTAGAATTCTGCTCTATTTTTAGTTGTTTATTCTAGAACTTAGCCTTATTTTCTACACTATTATCTTAAAAACAAACTTCCTTTTGCCTAGAGATTGAATTTACATGAATAGCCTAGTACAAAGAAGTCATTGAGGAGACGATCTTTGTACTTATCATTGAATATACTACACCAATTAATGGTACGCTTGTCAACGATGTAACAATTTCATATTTATATTTTTTTTTAGAAATTCTTTTAAAATATTTCTCATTATTAGTGAGATACATATTATTCAATCTAAATACTCTATAATAAAATTCTATTTTACCAATAAATAATATATTTAATTAATTTAAATTTAATTTTTGTATATATTTATCATAGTGATTTAATTATTAATAATTCCTATTAGCTTTGATTATAGTATTATGCAAATTTTCGCAATGGAAATTTAGATATTTTTATATTTTGATATCAAGTTTCCATCCTTGTATGACATAAATAATGTTTAGCTTTATTAATTAAATTTTATTATATTTTCTTGAAAAAACTTCTACTCAAATAATATAAACAAATACCTTTTTTTTTTAATATTTTTTTATGGACGTTATGGCATGCAAAACCTCATAGTAGGACGAAGACATCCTAAGTATGTTGGCACCTTAACGCCTACCAATCATCAACAGCACGCCCTAATTTATTTAAAAATGAAAACCAATAACAAAGAGCATGGGGGAACTAGACCAAAACCCATGAAGAAAGTCAACAAAAATGGAAATAAGGCAATCTACAACGATTGCGAAAGAATACATCCCTTACAGATAAGGGTAAGGACTCCCACCAAATAAAGTCTATCCTATGATCTACACCATAACCAGCTAGGTTATCCGCACATTGATTGCCTTCTCTATATATGTGTGACGATAAAAAATGCATTTGAGAACAAAGCCTAAGACATCACTTCTATCTGCTTCTGTAGTCCCAAGGAACAATATTGGCATTTTTATAAGCAACAAGAACCAACTTGGAGTCACACTCCAACCACAACCTAGTCCAACACACTTTATGTGCATGCTTAATGGCCAACATCGCAGCATATTAATCTGCATGCAATGTTCTCTGTTGCGTTGTTTCTTTGCTAGGGTTTGCATACTCTAGGGTTTCCACGTGAATAACAAGCCTTGCCTATCATGGCCGCTGCTATGTCGTCTTTCTCTGCTGTTGTTATGCCGATTATACCTTGGAAATTCCTAGATTTTGATGCTCCAACCAAGGTACCTTCTCAATTAGTCTCTATTCCCAAATAGAAACTTACTCACAAGCCTTACATGATGCCTGTGATATTCCTATCAATTAGCTTTCCATTCCTTGTTTGAAAGGGGATGCCTTAGCGGTAGCAATCTTGGAGGAGGAGTATCTTGCGGGGCTAGAAGGATGTAAAAATAATTTTCATGGGCGGCTTTATCTCTCCAAAGTGACTTTGCCCCCCAAATATCCATAGGTGCGTGCAAAATTGGCTAGGCTATGGCAGCTTCTTGGACAGTAGAGTATGGTCCTTATATGCAAAGGTTTTTTTGAATTCTCCTTTTCGTCTGTTGAGGATCTGCGACGTGTTGTTGTTGTGGGTTCTTGGACTCTTGATCCTGGTATGTTGAGGTTGTTTTCCTGAACACCAGATTTCAACCCAAGTCAACAAACATACTCAATGCTGGATTCATATTTTTGGTCTTTTGCAGGAATATTGGAGACCTAAAAAATCATCTTTTCCATTGCATGAGGAATTGGGATTCCTCTAATTCCCTTGATGATGCAACTATCAATTGGACTTTCGGGCACTTTGCTAAGGTCTAGTTGATGTTGATTTGGCAGGACAATTATGTGATTAGATTTTGGTGGAGTGCTCGGGTTTTTTTTTTGTTGATATTGTTTATGAAAGGCTTCCCTCTTTCTGTCCTTTTTGCAAAATCGTTGGCCACTCTTCCGATTCATGCAAAAAGAAAAGTTTGGATCAAACCTAGGAAAGGGTGTGGGATGAGAGGCAGCTAAACATATCCCAAAGAATAAGAAGGTTGCGGCTCAGGATGATGATATCATCATGGTTGACCCAAGCTATGTTAATAAAGATGTAGTAGATGAAGAAGTAACAGCACAAAAAGAGGTGGCTATTACTTTTGCTTCAACGCATAGTCCTCAAAACAATCATGATGAGGAAAACGATGATATTTGTGACGAATCTTTACACTCGAATTCACCTATTTAGGATAAGGGAGAGAGGATCAGTGTTCCAAAATCACCTTTTGGAGATACTAACACTATTCCAAATAGTGCTGATAATTTCCATCCTAAAGTGCAACAGGACTTGTGGATTCTTTTACATTTGTGGGGGGATGTTGTGGATGATGATGACAAGTTGGAAAGAGGCCTTCATGAAGACATAATGGGCAATTCTTTGGATAGCCAAGAACAAGATAATAAGGCAAATTCATAGAGGTGGTTTCAAAGTCCAAGAAGAAACTTTTTAGAGTTCAAAAGACTTGTAAACCCTTTCACAGGGTGGACCTAGAAATTTTGTGTAATTCGTTTGTTTTTTGCATGGGTTTAGTCCCCCCCCCCCCCCCCCCCCCCCTCCCTTGCTCTTTCCTATTTTCTTTTATTTTTTTGAATAATACTCGAGTATGCTATTTAGCATACCTAACATTAAAAAAAATCAACATTTTAGTCTCTGTAAAATACACATTTTTCGCTTTTAATTTTTAATAAAAAAAATTTATTCAAATTAGTCCATATAATATTAGATTTTTTTATTTTGGTCCTTACTATTACAGTCACCTTCCATTACGTGTTAATGTAGCTCACAAAATATCATGTCTATATATATATATATATATATATATATATATATATACAGAGAGATAGAGAGAAAATATATCTAGTGAGATGACTTATCTTATATGAGAGTGAGATGAATAAATATTGACCAGTAGATCTTATTTGAATGGTTAAGATTAAAACACAATAAGTCATGTGAGTTTTTTAAAAAGTCATATGACTTTTTTAAGTAGTTACATAACATTAAATCTTGACCCTCCATGTATAGTTATATGGTCCAAATTTAACTCTCTCACTCTCATATAAGATGTTTTCCTCGCATAAGATATTCTCTCTCTCTCTCTCTCTCTCTCTCTATATATATATATATATATTGTTTTAGTTCTTATAACTTTTGTTTTTCAAAATGGTCCTTGTGATATATATTTTTTTATTTTGGTCCCTAATATGGTAATGTTGTTGTTGACGTGTAATCTTAAGTGACAAGCTAAGCTAACGTGGCATTCCATGAGCCATACCAACACTTTTAAAGAAAGCAAACACCCAATACATGATATCACTCGCTACACATTTCTTCCTATATGCATAATCCTCATCCCTGAATGCATTTGCTATAATGTTTCACCCATCAAAGCACATTTCTCCTTGCATTTGAACATCACCGCTTCTGCGTTTTCCAAGAGAAGGTCAATAGACCGCAGGCTTCTTGGGATTGTCCCTAGCTACTCACCAGCTGCATGTCCACCCTAGCATGTCTACTCATAACAATGCTGAATTGACATAATAAAATGAGTAATTTTGGACATACGAAATGCTCTTAGAAATGAATTGTTTTGTAGTTTGGAACACCTTCTAAAATGGTTTCAAGGAAAAGCATATATAGTAATAAAATCCTTAGGATTGAGTGATTGTGGACTATTTGGAAGGTTTACAGAGCATATTTTCCAGTTTAGAACACTAACCATGATTGACATATCTTACAACAATGATCTTCTCAGCTCTTTGTAAGACTTCCCATATTGAGCCAACACAAGTTTCTCTTAGTCTCCTCCATTACCAGAACCTGTAAATAATCTGAATTCTGAGGCAGGTATTAAGATTGTATATTTCAAAATGCCAATTTTACTAACATATCATTGGTCCGAGTGGAATTGGACTTAGATCCCTTGAGCAAAATCTCGGATTCAAGTGTTATGGATGAAAAAACGTGGTTGGGAGAAAAAATCTCACCAAAGGTGACGAGCCTGATTTTCTGACAGAAATTAGTTATTGGTAAAGCTAGTGATACTTCGCACCAAAAACATGATTACCCAAATTTAAAGTACCAATTTAATGAAATACTCCTAGTTTGCTTGTAGAACCACTACAAGAAAAGTTACTTATAGTGACAAACAAAAAGTGTCACTATAGGTATAATATGTGTAGGTATAGACCTTTTTGACATATACCCACACACAAGTTTAGTGTGGATTTTGGATGGGATTTAACAACATGCATTGTGTGTCACTATAGCCTATACCTACACTTTTTAGCAATTGTGGGAATAAATATATTAACATATGCCAACACGTTCTTTGTGTCACTATAGCCTATATCTAAATTTTGGATAATAGTTTTAATCCATTTCATATTATATAAAAATTTAAAACAATCATAAATAATTAAAATAAATTTCATTAATAAAGTTATGACTTAAATAAATATATTATAAATATTTATTTAATTACCCTATAAAAAATAATAATATTATCATCCTTTCATAACAAAAATTGAAAATCCCTGAATTTTTACAAACATCAATTTATTATCTCTCCAAAATTGAAAATCTTTGAATGATTACAAACACCAATTTAATACCTCATAATAAAAAAGAAATATTATGCTCTCATTCATCCATAACAAAAGAAATAAAATAAAAATTCTTATGTCCTCACATGTCAGTTTAATATCTCATAAAAATAAGAAGAAGAAAAAACATACTGGTCCACTTTTGCCTCTAGCTAGCTTTGTTCACGATTAGCTCATTGAAGCTATGTTGTTGTAACAAACATGGAAACAAGTAAATAAGTTAGCAGTTATCCTTTGATTAAAATATGTTAACAAGCTTACATACACAACATACTATACACACAAACAAGCATTTAAGTGTCTTATCAAAGGGCATTGATTCAAAAGGGTAATTGTTAATCACCTCATTATTCAAGAGGAAAATCAGACGCAAAAACCAGTCTACTACATAAGCCGAGTGCTGAAAGATGCTAAAATCATATACCAGATGATAGAAATGCTAACACTAACCCTAGTCACTTCAGCACGACGGCTACGGCCATACTTTCAGAGCCATCAAGTGGTGGTACGAACAGACCACCCAATACGACAAGTATTGAGGAAGCCGGAATTAGCCGGAAGAATGATAGCATGGTCAGTCGAGTTATCCGAGTTTGACATCAAGTATGAACCGAGAGGACCTATCAAAGCACAATGTCTAGCTGACTTCATCGCAGAGCTAGCACCAATAGAAGAGGCACCTTCCCCATGGTGGACCCTCTACGTGGACGGTTCCTTGAACATTAAAGGTAGCGGAGCAGGAGTCATAATCGAAAGTCCTGAAGGGATTATCTTGGAAAATATCACTCAGATTCGACTTCGATGCATCCAACAACCAAGCCGAGTACGAAGCCCTGCTAGCAGGATTGAAACTCGCTAAAGAAGTAGGGGCAAAACACCTTAGATGCTGGAGTGACTCAAAGTTAGTCACAGGGCAAATGAATAGATCCTATCAAACAAAGGACCCCCCAATGACAAGGTACTACCACCTGGCCTCCCAGTTGAAGGACGAGTTCACAGAGTTCGAACTCAACCACATTCTAAGAGAGCAGAACGAAAGAGCCAACCTGCTATCAAAATTGGCAAGCACAAAGAAGAAAGGTCAACACCGAACTGTCATACAAGAGACAGTATCCACTCCAAGTATTGACAGAGTCATCTCTAGTATCAACCCGGCTGACCGATAGTGGATGATCAAGGTATGGAACTTTCTGAGAGAAGGCACCCTCCCAGAAAACCGAGAGGAAGCCAGAAAAGTCAGAAGAAGGGCTAGTTACTATATCATAGAAGGAGAATATCTTTACAAGAGAGGCTTCACTGCACCACTACTGAAGTGCATTACGAAGATACAGGCTGAATATATGATAAATGAGATGCATAAAGGAATATCCGGAATGCACTCAGGAGAAAAGGCCATGGCAGCCCGAATCTTACGAGCCGGATACTACTGACCTACAATGCACCGCGACTGTGCCGAATACATGAAAAGTGTGAAGAATGTCAAAAATACGGCAACATATCCCACCTACCAGCAGAAGAATTACATAACGTCACGGCACCATGGCCCTTTGCCATGTGGGGAGTGGACATTTTAGGCCCATTCCCACTTGCTAAAGGACAAGTCAAATTCCACCTAGTCGGAATCGACTACTTCACAAAGTGGATCGAAGCCGAACCCTTGGCTACCATCACCGCCAACAATATGAAAAAGTTCATATGGAAGAATATAATATGCCGATTCGGCATCCCCCACTCTGTAATATCCGACAACGGCAAACAGTTCACCAAAAAGAACCTTGAAGAGTTCTTCAAAAACCTCGGGATTCGGCACCGAGTGACTTCAGTAGAACACCCACAGACCGACGGGCAAACTAAAGCAGCAAATAAGGTGATACTAGGATAACTAAAGAAGTGAGTATGCAACGCTAAAGGAAGTTGGGCCGAAGAGCTTCCCGCAATCCTTTGGGCATATCGTTGCATGTCGCAGTCCACAACCGAGGAAACACCTTTTAGACTCTCATATGGATCAGACGCCATGATACCAGTAGAAGTCGGAGAAGCATCCTTGCAAAGAGCAAATTTCATCCAAGAGAACAACGATCAATCGTTAAGGCATGCACTCGACATGACCGAAGAGACCCTTAACGAGGTCCAAATCAGAACAGAGACCTGTAAAAGAAGAGCAGAGAAGAGGTATAACAGCAAGGTCAAATGAAGAAACTTTGAAGTCAGAGATTTGGTTTGGAGAAAATGCGGAGAAGCAAGAAAAGCAATAGGAGAGGGCAAGCTGGCAGCCAACTGGGAAGGCCCCTTCAAAGTAACCGAGTCATTGGAAAATGGAGCCTAACGACTAGAGCATCCATCCAGCAAAGCATCCTTCGTACTTGGAACACAACGCACTTGAAGTTTTATTACAGCTAGAAAACTGTAAACGGTGATGTACTCTTTTTCCTACTTTGACATTTTTCCCAAGAGGTTTTTTGTCAAAGAGGTTTTAATGAGGCACACCCGACTTCCTTTATTAATGAAACTCCTTTTTACTCATTATCTATTTGACTGAGTAGACCAATCGGATACCGACATAAAATGCCACTTAGTGAGCGACACTCAGCATCCCGAAAGGAGAATGACCAAACTCCGATTATTATTCAATAAGCTAGCCGTGTAGACCTTTAAAAAAGGATATGAAAAACGAGTTAAGCTAAAAAGCCGCGTAGACCTAAAAAAGGATACAAAAAGCGAGTTAACATAAAAAATCACGCAGACCTTTATAAGGATACAAAAAGTGAGTGAAGATAAGAAATCGAATAGACCTATAAAGGATACAAAAATGAGCCCTAATCGGCCACAAAATACGAAGAAAATAAAAAGGGATAATACTTAAGAGAAAAATGAATTTCATTAAGATAGCACCCTATTTGATAGGTCGGGCACGAGCCTTTACAATAAAAGATACAAAAACTCCTACAAACTAAGCGGCAGGCTGAGTGGAGTCACCAGGAGCATCTTCACCCTCAAGGGTAGACTCGTCCACCAACTGCCCCTCCTTGTTGATATCTTTATCAACATCAAAAAGAGAGGTGTCGGCGTCCTTGAGAAAATAACGAACTTGGTGAATCACCTTTTTGAACCCGGCCTTGTGGGTCGAAATAACCTCATCTAGGGCTTCGCCCAAATCGGCCTTAAGTTTAGCCTCAGAATCAACGACTTCCATCTTCACCAGCGCAAGTTCGAGAGTGAGACACTCCACCTCGGCTTGCAGCCCCTGCGCCGAGTTCTCAGATGCAGCTAAGGAGAGCTTCAAATTTTCCTCTCGGTCCTCAGCCTCCTTTAACTTGGCCTCCGTTTCCTCTAGGGACCTTCGAGACTCCTCAGCAGATTAAAGAAGAGTCTCGTTGGCCCGAGTAGTCTCAACCAGGGCCTGCTCGGTTTAGCAGCAGCCTCTAGCTCCCGATGACCGTGCTCGAACTCCTCAGCCCAATATTGGGCAATAGCCCATGAGCAAGCCTGGAAGCGACAGATAGCCTCCATCGAAAGCAGTGGCCCAGCATCCCTCAACGTATCTCGATCAGCTTGACCAAGATTATTGGCACAGATGAGAGCTTGGGGATTAAAGTCCTTCCCCCAGAGTGAAGTTCTCCCATCTTTCATAGATAAAAAGGTCGGGTGCCTCTCAATGAAAGAACTTACAGCCTGAGCACCTGGTGGACTCAGTTTTGACTTCTTGGAGGGACCATCTCCTCCCCGAACAACCTCTTGTTTCCTTTTTGGCGAAGGAGGAGAAGGAGGAGGAGGAGGAGGATGAGAAGGAATGGGAAAAGCAACTCGGACCCCCTCAGCAGCAGTATCCTTGTTCTTCAATTTCTCAAGCCTCTGCTTCTTGGCCGTTTTTGTAGTTGAATTTCTCCATTACAGCTGCAGAAGAAGCAAACATTAGTAAAAACAAAGTAAAAAAGAAAGAAGGACAAATAAAAGAAGATACTCATAATCCCAATCCTCTCTCGAAGTCTGAGAAGCAGGGATCCCCACAATCGTCTTGCAATGTAGGGAACGCAGCAACTTGCACAGGGTAACCATGTCATCCTAATCCTTAGGAGACTTGTTCACGACCTGCCAAGATGACCGTTTGTTCGAAGAATGGGTCCAATAAAGAGGAAACCTGTACCTCCCATGACTATCAAAAAAGTCGATCTCCCCTTCCGGACCCGACCGAACACGGAAGAAATTACTCTTGAAATTCTTCCAAGATGAGGTATAAGGACCAATAATAGATTGGCCAGGGATCCCGGTCAGGGAGACCCAACCACCCTTTTGACTCTCCTTAACTTTATAATGGTATAAGAACTTAGGAGTAGTAGGAGTGATAAAAAATTTACTGCAGAGCACCTGGAAAGCCTGAAGTGAAGCCCAGACATTCGGATGCAACTGAGTAGGAGCGACGTTCAACTCCCGAAGAACGTCGGCTTCAAATTGGTCAAACGACACCATGATGCCAAGAACCAAAAACAAAGCCTCATATACGTAAGTAAAATGAGACTGACATGGAACAGTAGAAAGAAAGACACGTTCATCAGGCCCACAGGGTTCGGCGTAGACCATACCCGACCTTTCCGAGTGGCACAAATCAATTTCTTGAAGAAGGGAAGACAAAGACTCATCGGTCTGATACCGAGAGGAATAAGCACCCACCTCACCAGCTACCCAGGAATAACTAGGAGCGGCAACAGAAGGATAAACCTTCCTCGAACCCCTAGACTCTATGGGTTGAGAGAGAATGGGAGGGGGGAGAAGAGGCCGAGCACGCCGAGTCTCGAGAGGACGATCCTCAGTAGCCTCAGAATCGTCTAAGACTACTATCCCCGGTAGGAATTGCCAGAGGCACTTGTGCAGGGTCGACAGATGGGCAAACCACCTCGACATCCGCGACAGCGACATTCGTCACCGATGCACAATCACTAACTCCGCCAGAGTTAGAGTGGTGCAAGGGAGAACCATCATCGGAGCCCTCTCCGATGAGGTGAACCTCTGACGAAAGCATGCGACTTCCGCCGGAACGCCCCGATTCCCCAGAAAAGGAAGACATTCTAGATAACAAAGAACAATATCGGAGAGGAAAAAGGCGTACTTGGATGAAGAAAAAAGAAGAAAAGCAAGGAGGAGGAAGAAATGGCAGAAAGAAGGAAAAAGTCGCCGGAGAAATGAAACTCGCAAAAGAAAAGTGAAAAACCGACGAGAATAGTGACCCTTATATAGGGTCCCAAGCATTTTGAATACGAAAAGGCAAAGCAGTCCGAACCGTTGGATCAAGACCCATCATCAGACCAAATCACCGGTTAGGGGGGCTTGAGACCTTTGGGTATCGCTAGAACGTTTCAAAATTCAAAAACAATCATTGTCGCCGCCCTTGGGAAGCATTACAACTTTAATAGGTTTGAAGCGACGCCATCACCTAATGACAAGACGCCTCGAGAACCAAACTCGGATCCAGCTAGGCAAGACAAGTAAAACTCGGCTCAGTCAAATAAATTCCGCATTCGGCAAAACCACCACTTAAGCTCCTACATGACTTCAAAGCTTGGGGGGCATGTGTACTACTCGAACTCGGACTTCACCAAGTAGCCAATCTGGCCGAATAGATACCTCTTACTCGGACCAGGGAAGTAATAACGGAAAGCATATCTTACAATAAGATAAGATAAAGAAAGATCAAGTTATAAGATAATGATAGAAGATAGAACAATCTCTATCATAAATCACGAGATTTTGAGGAGATTTGATAGGAAAATAGCCTTATCTAATCTCCCTTTCACCTTCTATAAATACAGCAACAATCCAACCCACCAAGGTACGAAATTCTAATCCCATTGTGATACCTGTCTCTTACCTCTGCGCCTCTAACTTGAGCGTCGGAGTGTCCTTGCAGGTACACCCCTATCAGTCCCGGAGGAGATCCCAGCAGAACCACCGCACCAGAGAGCTTACCAAAACTCGGTAAGAACAATATTATTGATGAAGTAATTCAAAAAAAAAATTGAAATTAAAATATATTTAATAAATTAATATTATATATATGTATAAATATAAATTTAACATTATTATATAGATAATAGATATGAATTAAACATAGAGTCAAAATATTATTTTGTAATAAATATATTATCTTATTAGATTTAATTGTTTTTATTACAAAAAATTTAAACCTAATAAAATAAATATTATTGAACAAAAAATTTATTTATAAAATTAATTAAAATATATTATATAATTACTAAATAAAAATGATTTTATAGGATTTAAAAGTAAAAAAAAAAAAAGTTTAGTCTTAGATATGAAGTTGTGTTAAATAGTTGAAGAAATATATTTGTCGCCCATAATGGTTTTACCTAACTCGGATAAAATTGTCTCCCGTAAAAAGAAAGAAAAGAAAGAAGCATAAAAAGAAAAAACTAAGAAGAAGAAAAAAATAACTTAAAAAGAAAAAACAAATGAAAAGGAAAAGGAAAAGAGGAAAGAAAAAAATGTAAAATAAAAAAAAAGAAAAAAACATGAAAAGAAAGAAAAGAAGAAATATATGTTTAAAGGAAAAAAACTGAAAAAGAAGAAAAGAAAAAAATGAGTAGAATAAATAATAAAAGAATTTATTTTCCTATATAAAATAAATATATAATAGAATAGAAATATAAAAAAACAAAAAAAATAGTTTCTTATAATATACTTATGTAAAAAAAGTCAAAATTATTATAAAAATATTAGTCAAGAAATTTTTTTGTATCCGAAATTATTAAACATATAGTCAAAATATTATTTTGTTATAAATATATTAACTAATTAGATTTAGATTATTTTTTAGCATAAACAGTTTAAACTCGTAAAATAAATATTATTCAACAAAATATTTATTTATTTAATTATTTAAAATTATTTTATACGATTTCAAAGTAAAAATAATTTTATAGGACTGAAGAGGAAAAAAAATATTGTTTAGACTAGAGTATGCAATTGTATTAAATACCCAAATAAATAAAATTTTCACCAGTAATGATCTTACCTGATTTGAGCATGATTGTCTCCGGTGAATGATAAATGTGGACTCTAACATAAAAAAAATGTAATTTATGATATTTTTGATGAAGTAATTCAAAAAAAATTGTAATTCAAAATATATTTAATAAATTTATATATATATATATATATATATATATATATTTATTTAACATTATTATATAGATATGAATATGAATCAACAAAATTTTCATCTATGAAGTTTTAAATATAGAGTCAAAATATTATTTTGTAATAAATATATTATCTTATTAGATTTAATTGTTTTTAGTACAAAAATTTCAACCTAGCTAATAAAATAAATATTATTGAACAAAATATTTTTTTTTATAAAATTATTTAAAATATATTATATAATTACTAAATAAAAATGATTTTATAGGATTTAAAAGTAAAAAAAAAAAATGTTGAGTCTTAGATATGAAGATGTGTTAAATACTTGAAGAAATATATTTGTAATCCATAATGGTTTTACCTAACTCGGGTAAGAGTGTCTCTCGTAAATGATTTATATTTATAATATTATAAACAAATAAATTTATGTATCATTTAATAAAAAAAGAAAGAAAAGAAAGAAACATAAAAAGAAAAAACTAAAAAGAAGAAAAAAAATAACGTATAAAGAAAAAAGAAATGAAAAGGAAAAGGAAAAATGGAAAAAAAATGTATAATAAAAAATAGAAAGAAAAAACATAAAAAGAAATAAAAGAAGAAATATATGTTTAAGGAAAAAAACTGAAAAATAAGAAAGAAAAAAATGAGTAGAATAAATAATAAAAGAATTTATTTTCCTATATAAAATAAAAATAGCATAGAATAGAAAAATAAAAAAAAAATTAGTTTATTATAATATATTTATTATAAATTTATGTAAAAAAAAAAGTTAACATTATTATAAAAATATTTATCAAGAAAATTTTTGTAGATGAAGTTATTAAACATATAGTCAAAATATTATTTTGTTATAAATATATTAACTAATTATATTTAGATTATTTTTTAGCATAAACAGTTTAACCTCGTAAAATAAATATTATTCAATAAAATATTTATTTAATTAATTATTTAAAATTATTTTATATGATTTCTAAGTAAAAATAATTTTATAGGATTGAAGTGTAAAAAAAATATTGTTGAGTCTAGAGTATACAATTGTGTTAAATACCCCAAAAAAAAAAAATTCACCCATAATGATCTTACCTTATTCGAGTATGATTGTCTCCCGTGAATGACAAATGTGGACTCTAACATGAAAAAATAAAAAATATTTAATTTATAATATTGTTGATGAAGTAATTAAAATGAATTTTTGGTAATTAAAATATATTTAATAAATTTATATATATATATATATAATTACATTATTATATAGATATGAATATGAATCAACAAAATTTTCATATATGAAGTTTTAAACATAGAGTCAAAATATTATTTTGTAATAAATATATTATCTTATTAGATTTAATTGTTTTTAGTACAAAAATTTTAACTTAATAAAATAAATATTATTGAACAAAATATTTATTTATAAAATTAATTAAAAATACTATATAATTACTAAGTAAAAATAATTTTATAGGATTTAAAAGTAAAAAAAAAATGTTGAGTCTTAGACATGAAGTTGTGTTAAATACTTGAAGAAATATATTTATCGTGCCATAATGGTTTTATCTAACTCGGGTAAGAGTGTCTCCCGTAAATGATTTATATTTATAATATTATAAAGAAATAAATTTATGTATCATTTAATATAAAAAGTAAGAAAAGAAAGAAGCATAAAAAGAAAAAACTAAAAAGGAGAAAAAAATAACGTAAAAAGAAAAAAGAAATGAAAAGCAAAAGCAAAAAAGGAAAGAAAAAAACGTAAAAAAAAGAAAGAAAGAAAAAACATAAAAAAGAAGAAATATATGTTCAAAGAAAAAAATTGAAAAATAAGAAAGAAAAAAATGAGTAGAATAAATAATAAAGAATTTATTTTCCTGTATAAAATAAATATATAATAGAATAAAAATAAAAATAGTTTATTATAATATATTATATATTTATGTAAAAAAAAAAAGTTAACATTATTATTAAAATATTAATCAAGAAATTTTTTGTATCTGAAGTTATTAAACATATAGTCAAAATATTTTTTTGTTATAAATATATTAACTAATTAGATTTAGAATATTATAAAAAATATTTAGTTTATGATATTGTTGATGAAGTAATTCAAAACAATTTTTTGTAATTAAAATATATTTAATATATATATATATGTGTGTGTGTGTGTGTGTGTGTGTGTGTGTAAATTTAATATTATTATATAGATATGAATATGAATCAACAAAATTTTCGTATATGAAGTTTTAAACATAGAGTAAAAATATTATTTTATAATAAATATATTATCTTATTAAATTTAATTGTTTTTACTACGAAAATTTCAACCTAATAAAAAAATATTATCGAACAAAATATTTATTTATAAAATTAATTAAATATATTATATAATTACTAAACAAAAATGATTTTATATGATTTAAAAGTAAAAAAAAAATGTTGAGTCTTAGGTATTAAGTTGTGTTAAATACTTGAAGAAATATATTTGTTGATCATAATAGTTTTACTTAACTCAGGTAAGAGTGTCTCCCGTAAATGATTTATATTTATAATATTATAAAAAAATAAATTTATGTATAATTTAATATAAAAAGAAAGAAAAAAAAGAAGCATAAAAAGAAAAAAACTAAAAAGAAAAAAATAATGTAAAAGAAAAAAGAAATGAAAAGGAAAAGGAAAAAAGGAAAGAAAAACGTAAAAGAAAATAAAAAGAAAGAAAAAACATAAAAAAAGAAAAGAAAAGAAGAAATATATGTTTAAAGAAAATAAAAACTGAAAAAGAAGAATGAAAAAAATGAGTAGAATAAATAATAAAAGAATTTATTTTCCTATATAAAATAAATATATAATAGAAAAGAAAAATAAAAAACAAAAAAATTCGTTTATTATAATATATTTATTATATATTTATGTAAAAAAAAATTAACATTATTATAAAAATATTAATCAAGAAAATTTTTGTATCTGAAGTTATTAAACATATAGTCAAAATATTATTTTGTTATAAATATATTAACCAATTAGATTTAGATTATTTTTTAGCATAAACAATTTAAACTAATAAAATAAATATTATTCAACAAAATATTTATTTATTTAAAATTATTTTATATGATTCCTAAGTAAAAATAATTTTATAGGATTGAAGAGTAAAAAATAAAATATATTATTGTGTCTAGAGTATGCAATTGTGTTAAATACCCAAAGAAATAAAATTTTCACCCATAATGATATTACTTGATTCTAGCATGATTGTCTCCTGTGAATCATAAATGTGGACTCTAACATAAAAAAAATAAAAAAAATATTTAATTTATGATATTGTTGATGAAGTAATTCAAAACAATTTTTTTGTAATTAAAATATATTTAATAAATTTATATATATATATATATATATATATATATATATATTTAACATTATTATATAGATATGAATGTGAATCAACAAAATTTTCTTACATGAAGTTTTGAACATAGAGTCAAAATATTATTTTGTAATAAATATATTATCTTATTAGAATTAATTTTTTTTAGTACAAAAATTTCAACCTAATAAAATAAATATTATTGAACAAAATATTTATTTATAAAATTAATTAAAATATATTATATAATTACTAAATAAAAATTATTTTATAGGATTTAAAAGTAAAAAAAAATGTTGAGTCTTAGGTATTAAGTTGTGTTAAATACTTGAAGAAATATATTTGTCGCCCATATTGGTTTTACCTAACTCAGGTAAGAGTGTCTCCCGTAAATCATTTATATTTATAATATTATAAATAAATAAATTTATGTACCATTTAATATAAAAAGACAGAAATGAAAGAAGCATAAAAAAATACAACTAAAAAGAAGAAAAAATAACGTAAAAAGAAAAAAGAAATGAAAAGGAAAAGGAAAAAAGGAAAGAAAAAAATGTAAAATAAAAAAAAGAAAAAAACATAAAAAAAAGAAGAAGAAATATATGTTTAAGGCTTAAATAACTTTAGGTTCTGATAAATTTTCAAATTTTGATTTGAGTCCCTCATATATTTTTTCATTGTTTTGAGTCCCTAATATATCAAAACTTTTGTTTTGAGTCCATACCGTCAGTTAAGTAATGATGTGACACCATCTCAAAGGTTGATATATATTGGGGATATTTGTTCGAATGGTGCCACGTCATCACTTAATTGATGATAGAGACTCAAAACAAAAGTTTTGATATATCAAGACTCAAAATAACGAAAAAATTTATCAGAGACCCAAAGCAAAATTTGGAAATTTATCAGGGACCTAAAAGTTATTTAAGCCTATGTTTAAAGAAAAAAAATTGAAAAAGAAGAAAGAAAAAAAATTGTAGGATAAATAATAAAAGAATTTATTTTCCTATATAAAATAAATATATAATAGAATAGAAAAATAAACATAAAAAAATTATAAAAAAAAACTGAAAAGGAAAACAAAAAGAAAGAGAGAGAGAGAGAGTAAATAAAAGACAAAAAATTTTAAAAAATAAATTGAAAAGAAAGATAAGGACAAAAAGGAAAAGAGAGAGTAAATAAAAGACAAAAATAATAAAAGATAAAAAAATTAAATAAAAGGACATGTGTGACAAAATGAAAAAAAATTAATACTATCATTTTTCTAACCTAAAAAATTCTTAAATAGAAAGTAGATCTCATCATATACACCATTACCACACCACACTACTACATTGCCTCTGTTTCAATCTTTTCAATCTTCTTTCCACGCGCCGACCGCAAAATCAGTCTGCTAGCCACCTGACCGTTTCTTCTTATTCTTTCTTTTAAAAATTGAAAAGATGGGTGTTACAGATACACTACCACACTACTACATTTTGCTTCTTCTCTATGTTTACGTCAAAGGCTACTGCAGTTAGGGTTTTCTCCCAGTTGAAGGCTCTCCTCTTTGCTTTTGATCCTTGGTTCGTTTGTTGTTAAACTTTAAGCGGTGACAAACGCTTGGTTTCCATACTCCGCCGGTGAGTTCCTTTCTTTTTCCCTGTTTCTTTGATTTTTTTTACATATTTGGTTGAAATGTTGGATTTGGTTCGATTTGCTCTGTTATTCCAGTGAGCTTTTTTTTTGTGAATATTTGCTTGCAATGTTAGATTTAAGAAAAACTTTGTTTTACTCTTTCTTTCTTTCTTAAATCATGTTCAGCACTGAGATGTTTGGTTGATGTTTGTTGTTTGATGTTTCAAAGACCCTTTTTCAATGTCCTATATGCTTTTTGGCTCCCTGTTGCTGTTTGATGTTTCAATGTATTTTTATTTTTGAATATTTTTAATGAACACTGCATGGTAACTGAGTGGAAGGGCAAAAGGAAATATCTACATGATAAGCATGAATTGTGTAATTGTAAATGTAAATTACATGCATATATACATACCTCGAGTTACTTGGTAGCTAATAAAACTTACTAGGCAGAACTGTTTAGTTAATTTTGTTAAATCCTTCTCTTTTCATACTTTATAGAAACAGTGTTCTGTTTCAATGTTTAGTTTAGTAAACTCTAAGAATAAGGTTAAAATGACAACATAAAACTGTCTTGCTTAGTTCTCCTCATTTACTCTAGGTAGTTTACTCTAAATCTGTTTCATTTACTTTTAAGAATAAAGTATTTACTTTTAAGAATACATAGGAAGTTAAAGTAACAAAGTTTCAAATATGTCAGTGTGCCATTAGCACAGTTCTCACTTTTGCTTTGATTTGATTAAATGTTTGTGTTTCATTTTCAGCACTGGTCCTTTGAGTCTCAAATTTGATTTGATTATTATTAGGTTCTGAGGGAGAAAAAAACTAGGCTTCCATACTCCGGTAACTTGCTGTCTTTTTCCCTATTTCTTTGATTTTTTTTTATAGTATTTCTCTTTTGGTACTTTATAACAACACTTAGTTAGATGCTTAGTTTAGTAAACTCAAGGAATAAGTTAAAATCACAACATTACTCAATTTATTTAAAATCCACTCACAGGACCAAGTGTTACAATATATGTTGGAGGGGGACTAATCCCTCTCTTCTATCCAATTCTATTAATAAGGTAAAATAATAGGGATTGGTCTTATAAAATATGGATTGAAATATAAAACTCTGTCTTGCTTAGTTCTTCTCACTTACTCTAGGTAGTTTACTGTCAATATGTTTCATTTACTTTTAGGAATAAATAGGAAGTTAAAGTAACAAAGTTTGGTATGTGGTTTTGACATGGCTATGTAGGGATGGAAATTAACGAGAGGCCGTTGAAGTGTCCTCTCTTGGATTTTGGTCCTCCGATTCTGCTCAAAATGGTATGTTACTCTTACTTTGTTTGTTTTGTAGATTTTATTTGTTATATCATGCATGGTTGAGCCTCTTCATATTTTTACACAGGTGAATGTGTGTATTATACGAATTATGAATTGCTTTTACTGAATGTTTATGTGCCAATTAATGAGAACTTAATATGTGTGTTAGCTTATTTGATAAACTAATGGGTATTATATGGTGTTTCATTGCTGTATAATTGATAATAATTAGATATGTGAAGTTATTTAGCTGGCATTGTTTTCTGGAAGAGAGGAAAATGGAAACGACTCTTATACTAACAAGTCCCTGTGTCTGTAGGAGGTTTCACATAACATAGCACGTTTCAGACAAAACTCACCATGACCTTTAATCAATAATGATGAATAACACAATTTGCATGGTGCTGCATTAATCAGTCACAGTGCCTCGCATTCACTTCTTTTATAACCATTACTATAATTATTGCAATTTACAAGCAATGATCGAACAATGAATTTTCACCAGTTATGCATGAAGCCCGGAAATCTACGAGCTATTCACCTGCTTCTCCTCTGATAAGACCACCAAAACATATCCTCCCTTGATTAGCATAACTAATTAACTACTGCCATCAGTATTCATTTTGCTCATCCATTCATTTGGACAGGCTGTTACAAATCCATTTTCCAAGCTGATTCTTACTCATTCTCCTTATTGAGCATGCAATCACGCTGCTACTTTTCTGTTTCTTTCTGTGCTATCTGAGAGCAATTAACAAGACACTGAGCTACTGAGGTATCTATTACTAAGTATATACCTAAGTAGTCAACACTGGATAGCGGTGCGGAGCAGCCACCCCAGAAAAGGCTAAAGTGGGATACCAGATAGCAGGATGGCTGCTATTGCAAAGTCTCTAACATTGGCTTTTTAGTTTTTGAATTTTGAACTCCAAGGTTCTCTAACCATTGTTTCAAATCCTCCTTTTCTGAATTCAATTTTTCATTTTGGGAGAGATGCTTTTTTTTTTTTTTTTTGAATTAGAGAGAATAAATTTGAACAATAAAGGAGTAAAGGAACAAGTGGAGCTCACCAGTCACCAGGCATAGCATCTTCTTCCTCTTTATTCTTCAAACCTTACTTTTCTTTTACTTATAAATAGAATATTTGATAAATTTTTTGGTGGATGATTTTCTTATTTTTATTTAATCAGATTTGTTTTCATTAGTCATAAGCTAAGATTTTCTTCCTTCATTAGTGTTTGATGCAGATTTAATTTTAATTTTATCGATTGCTTTTGCTTTAGCTACTAAGATATTAGAATAAAATAATGAAGATCAATTGGTATTAAGTTTGTGTTGGGAAACATTAGATAGTACTGTTAGTTTGTTAACGCATATCCTGTCATCTTAACTCAATATATGAGGTTCTAGGTGGTTTCAGAAAAAAAAAAATGATATTCATTCTAAGAAACTTTGGCTCCTGTTTTGGTGATTTCCATTCTCTTATTCATTCTTGGGATTCATTTCTACATTTGATCATGTGAGTGATATCTATCAAGGTACAAGGGCTTGAAGGATGAAGGTTCGGACTGAATCCAAGCAACCCAATGTCAGATATGCAGATGCAGATCTTGATAGATAGTCAAGTTTTTCTATGTAATAATTACGAAACTAGCATTCTTGGATTTTTGTGCACAATATTTCCCATAAGCCTTGATCTTTTACTTTGGTCGTGTTCAAAAGCTTTGATTACAATTTACCTGACCTTATGTATAACCAATATGAAATCCTTTGTAATTTATTTTATTTATCTATTTGGATTGTAGACCTATTCATTGAAGCATTTCAGGCAGAAATTAGCTATCTAATTCCTATTGTTGATGCAGCACATACCTAAGGTAGATTTTTTCCTGTCAATTAATTTATCTTATCTCATATGTTTATTAATTGTCTCAAACCTTTTTTAGTTTGTTTTTATTCTTCTTATTTTCTGACCTTTTGGACACATATATAAAATGCATTTACATCTGGAATGCTAGACACTCAGGCCTTTTCTATGAGCATTTTAAGATAATTAATTAGATATGCACTGACATTTTAGATTACTTAAAATGCAATACTAATGGGATGGGGTATATAAAAATTATATGGAGGCTACTTTTAGATATAGAGTAATAAAATTTATGTGAGCAATTACTGTATGTTAGTTTGGACACTGTTCTTAGTGGTGATTAACTTCAGATTATGAATTCATCCTTTGCCCTTTCTTTATTTCTTTCTTGAAGTATGTGCAGATGGATATGTAATTTCAAACCAACTTGAAGTTATTGTTTCATAATGTAAACTGAAAGCCAGGGTTTTGGACATCTGTCATAAAGGGGATTCGAATATTAGAGATTAGGCTTATATTATTCATATTGTCTGTGGTATTTTTTTAGCATGTGGATATGTAATCGCTGCTTTGTGGATTTTTAATAAAATATTATGGATTTAGCTTATATGATGTGCTTTGTGACTGACACTAAAGATTATTTTTAATTATAATCTCTGTTAGTGCCCATTTGCTTCATTTCTTAAGACTTTATAATCTCTGTTGTGGTGCATCTTTCTATTTGTCTTTATGCACAATTTATTTTTTTTTGAAAATAATGGTGGACTCTTCTCAATTCGTTGATCTACAATTATTCAATTGTTGATGCAGCACATACCATAAAATCTTCTAAAAGCCCACATTCTATAGTAGCTGAAAGATGTTGGTGTCTAACAGACACTCCTTTGATTGGCCACTATGTGTTACATTAAGTGATTTACCACAAATAAAAAAATTTCTCCCTAATCCTAAAATTTCCTCCCACTCCTCAATTAACCCTTTACTAATCTTCTCTCCCACTTTTAATTTACATTTATCTCCTCTTCTGCTCTAACAGAATGTCACTATCCCTTTCTCCCTTTCAGTGTTGATATGACATATAAGTTATTATCTTTTTAATATGCGATTTTGGTGTTAGTTTTATCGATAGACAAAAAACTGGTGTCATTGCTCTTGAACGATTTGTACATAAGTTGCAAAAATAGAATAAATTCTCTTGTATGCAGCAAGTGTGTTTAAACTGTTAGTTAACCAATATTAGTCTTCCACTTTCCCATTTTCTCTCATTCTCTCTGTTTCTTACCATACTTCTCTCTCTATCTTTTCCAGTTCTATGTTGTTCCTCAATTTGTAAACCACACTGCACGTATCTTAATTTTATGTGTGGGCTATTTTTTCTATTTGCTTTCTCAAATTGAGGTTTTTTGTTGGCAAGAGAAATGGATAATCAAGAAAAATGTAGAATGGATTATTAATTAGGCTAACTCATTATAAAATTTAAGAAAACTCTTCAATACTCTTAATTCTTTCATAAAATTTAAGAAATGTTTTTTTTTTGTTGATAGATTTACTTTTTTTTTTTTTAGTAACAACAGGTTATGATATGGGCAGGGATTCAGGGAATATTTAACCGTGTTTGCTGATAGCAAATTGGAGGAAATAATTCATAAAATTCTTATATGGATGGTGAGAGCCAAGATAGAAGGTTGTAGCAAAGTGCTACTTTCAAGGATCTTGAGTGTCTACATATGGAGGGTAGAGGTTGATTGAGTTCACAACTAACTATTGGAAGAGCTTGATTTAATTAGTCATCATCAGAAAAGGTCAAACAAACAAGCATGTAGAGCTCCCCTGCTGTAGTGCATCTTGGTGTGCTACTGAGGTGGTTATCTCTTCAGTGGAGGTGATCACCGTCTGTCTTGGAATTGTTTGATTTCTGTATGTTTTATTTTATCAGTGACTTCTAAAATATATACATATATGTTTTCTTTATTCTGAAGATCTTTTGTCTTTGTTGTTTGAATGTAGATTGGATATATATAAGCTAGATAACCTCCGCTCAGAGAATGGTAAGCAGCGGATAATTTTGATGAACTCATGATTCTTAATCACTGCACTGCACAAAGGGATTTCCATTTTTGCACAACCGTAAGTTTGAGACAGGATTTTCCAAGTGGTGTTGAAAAGAATTTTATCCAACTGCAATTTTTTCTCGAATCATGCAAACCCATTCCATGATGGATACTTGCATACCAAACTGACCAAATACTAACCCAGGCAACTCATCTGAACCCCAAAAATGAAAAGAACAAGGGAGAGGTACGATAAAAGATTGTAATTTGAATAGTCACTGTCCTTATTTCTTCAAGTGTAGTTTTAATGTATCAAAAGTTGCCTTATGATAAATTCATTCATTAATATCGACTAGCAAATACACGTGTATAGTGTTTAATGCAAACTTTCTGGTTTCTTCATAATTAAGTACCTGACTTACAAAAATTCCTGAAACCTAATTAATCAGCCAATGCAAGAAAAAAAAATGCGTCTATTAAAGAACATTTGTTAAAAGTTGACATTTGTTAATTGTGTGTTGGTGTATGTTCAGTTTCAGGCAATTTTAGGTTATATTTCAAATCATTGACAGCTTGATACTTTCGGTACCAAATGACTGTTGTGGCTGTTGTATATCTTGGCAAGTTTGTTTTTGTGTTTTGGACAAATCAAGTGATACCTGTAAATGTGTATAAATTATAATACATGTAATGTATTTACTTTTCTATTTTCTATGGGTTACGGGAGTATGCTGATTATGCTGCTTCCATGATGTTTACTTTTTCTAAATTCTATCTATCTAGAGCTCTCGTTTGCAGAAGACAATAACCTATAACAATTCATCTAATAAATATAAATTGTCTATTAAATATTAAAATAATAATTTATTGTAAGTGATGTTTTTATATTTAAATTATTGAAAATATTGTTTTTAAATTTAATTAACTTTATTTAAATTATTTAAAATATTGTATATAAATTTTAAATATTATAAAATTCTAAAGTTTATTTTATTTACAATATAGTCATAAAAATAATTAAATTATTTTTTCATTTTATATTCTAAAACTACAAAAACATTTAATTTTTTTGACAGTATAAAAAACATTTAAATTTAAAATAATTTTATCCTTTTTAAATTTTAAACATAAATTTCTCATAAAAAATAGCTGCGAATGTATAACCAATTGTGAACATAAAACCAAATATAAGTCTTTTTTTTATCCGTAAAAATTGAAGATAGGTATCAAGAGTTTACAATAACTCACACACCCTACTCAACAAACTGGGCTAGATCCTTTGGAAATCAAATATATGTCTTGTGTGTAGCACATGTTAAACTGTTATAAAATTAATAAAATATATTTTTATTTATAATATAATTATAAAATAATTGAATTATTTTATTATTTCAGATTTCAAAATTTTAAAAAATATTTAAATTTGACGTAAGTTAAATCTTTTTTAACTTTTTAATCATAAAATTCTCATACAATTTAATAAATATTTTAAATAAAATAAGAAATATCTAAGACGGTAATCAGGTATATTTTCTCTACTTTAATACTCACTATTTTTGTACTTTTTTTTTTGAAGAATTTAAGCAGCTAATTATGTGTCAATATAAAAATGTAATTTTACAAATAAGTATATTTTATGTTTACTTGCGAACATCCTTAAAAATAAAAGTGACCCGTGCGAATGCACAAGTATCTTGCTAGTTTTTGTTATGAAAGGATGTGACTGTATTAATATTGGTTGTTGTTTTTATTAATATTGATTCGTGATAATGATGCTGGTCTAGTGTGGATGAAAGATTATTGTAAAACTAAAATTTCATGCTTTTGTTGCTGGGTTGGGAGAAAAATTATCGTTTGTGGTATTTGGAATCATTTTGAAATGAAATCTATATTCATCACAAATTAATATAATTCTACAAGCTCATTCTTCAAGTTCAAAGGAAGGGTATGATAAAAGGAGTTGAATCACATAAGTTAGTATAAATTAAAATAATATATGATATAAATAAATAAGGTATAAATATTTTTGCTTGCTTGTTATTTGCTAGAACTTCAAGTTGGTGCAGTGGCTAGTGCGTTTTTTTAAAACTTGAGGGTGCATGGTTCGAATTCTACATATCTCCCTTTGTTAATGACATGAACAATCCGATTACCAAACTGAACCGGCCAGACCACCAATTTCCGGTCCGATAGGCCGGTTCGATTCGATTTTTAAAACTATGTATGTAACATGTTTTAAAAAATTAAGGGGTTTTTTGTGGGGGCAAGGAAGGGTATTAGGTGTAATAAGTGCAACTTGAAGGAGGGTCCATGTAGTTTATTCAAAAAATTTCAAGGTATCTCATTTTTTCCCTGCTTGTAGGGTAACAAATTTTATTTAATTTGACTACTAACAATAATGAATCTACATCAAATTATAAAACACTAAGAATAGCTTCTACATATTTGTATGAATAAAAAATTTGACCCAAATCCCATGCCAAGAAAGCCCCATCATCTAAAATTATATGCACCATCATTATGAACCAATAAACGTTTGAAAGAGGAGGCGATAGTGGCAACGGGTGACAAAAGAAAAGAAGATAAAGGAGGAAGAAGAGAGGGACAGAAAAGAACATTCTCGGAAAGAAAAGTTTCACAATAAGATAGAGGAATTATATGAACAAAGAATAATAAATTAGGAAGGATAAGTAGGACGGGAAAAAGGAGAAAAGGTGTATTTATTAACAATGGGGTGTAAATATCATTTGCTAAAACGGGTTGGGTTGTCCCATTTTAAGATTGAGTTGAAAATCAACAATTTTTTCCAGCACCCTATAATTTTTACCTACACCTCCATAATTTCTAATATTCCAACATTACCCTTCTTCCTCATACAGACCACATTCACTCATTATTCCTCTTTCACCCCTCACCTCCTTCACCACATACAGGCCTCAACGTTTGTTACTTCATTGTGTCTCTCTTCGTTTATCATTCTCCGCTTCTCACCCCACTAGAGGTAAAAAAAAAATTATGTATATATAGTTATTTTTTGGAATGTCGAGTCTGTAACAAAAAAGTTTGTTGAACAATTCTAGATTTGTAAATCGAGAAACATTCAACAATTTTTTTATTAAAGACTAACAAATCCAGAACATGTTTTTGAATATTCCAGATTAAGTAATCTGAAAAACATACAAGTAATCCAGAAATATATTCTAGAATACCAGTATTGGAATACATCTATAACATTCCGTAACAGGTATTCTAGAATATATTTTTGGATTACTTGTATGCATTCTAGAACAGTTTTTCGGGACACAAAAATCCATAGTTTTAAAAATCGAACCGGACTAGCCATTTCTGATCGAACAAACTGAGAACCAAAGGTCTAGCCGGTCTGAATCTTTTATTAGATCTGCCATGTCATTGACCCGGATTAACCAGACCAATTCATTGGATCAACTTACCACCAAACCATTATGATTAATTATTAAATTTATGACACAATTAATATGTATACTTATATTTTATGTTACTTACATCAGTTTGTATGGTTCAATTACTGACCCACTGGTTAGACTAGCTAGTGACCTATCAACCCAATCGGGTTGACGAATGGTCTGATTTTTAAAACATTGCAAAAATCACTACCCAAATGGGTAATTCAAACACCAAAGCCAAAATAAGTTTTCAGGAAAAAAAAATGATGAAAACCTTACCTAAAACGAAGTTGGTGGGAAAGACCTGTCGTGGTTGTGGCTAGGCAAAGGCACACAAAGAAATGGGAAAGGGAAAGAAGCAACGTTGGAGGTGCTTCGGCAACGCATAAATGGAATAAGGAAATGTGTGCTTGTGGGTGTCTATTGGCGGCGCACAAATGGAAAAGGTATAGAGGAGGAGTGTTAAGGTTGCTTTTGGAGTTCCTGATGAGTATAAAGGGCATTTTGGTCCATTCGAGATGATTAAAATTTCCTATGCAGGAAGCAAAGTCGGGGTGCAGGAAGCAACAAGCTTGAAAATTTCAACCTAATCCAATTCCCAATGAGTTGTAGCCTTGTAGGTTAGGTCGGATTAGTCAGCAAATTTTATTTTAAAAAGAAATATAAAAATTGTATGACTCATAATTGACCTACTAAATAAATAAAATAATTTAAACATAATGTTACAATTACAAAATATTATCTTACTAAATTGTCTAGGTACAAATATTATTTAAAAATTATCATCATTAATTAAATAAATGTTAAACAAGCTATCAAAATAACATAAAATTCATAATAGTCTATAAAGCATTATGTCTAACAAAATATTTTTAACCAAATAATCCATAAAAAAATTTAACAAGATAACAAACTGACTGTGACTCAATTCAATCTAACTCGCTTTTGACATGTTGGGTTAACAAGTTATGGAAATTGAACTATACGGAATGAAGGTTGAATCATACAATACCAACTCTGTTTATTTTTATTTAACAGATTAACCTACCAATTTCGACCCATCTAACATCGTGACTACTAAATGCTAATCATATTAACTACAAAAGTAGTTGAATATTTAAAAATTAATAATCTCCACAAGGATGAGAGAAGTAGCCAGAAATTGCCACCGCTTGTTTTGAAAGAATAATTAGGAGTTTTATTTTGGATGTACGCTTTGATTTTAGCTAATAAAAGCATCTCCAACGCATGTGTTTATCGAGTTGCTTAAAGTTCAATAATATTGTTTAACAAATTTTTTTCATTGAAGCAAATGACAGATAGTGGGTTGCTTAAGTGAGTTGCTTATATAAGCAACTGTTACTTAATTGATTCTTAAAAGAAAAAAAGAATCATTTTTTCATTCACAAATTTAATGTGGCTTAAGTTAAGCAATCACTCTAGCAACTTTAGTATTGGAATAAATTTTTGTGTGTAAAGTTCTTAAATTTATGTGGCCTTAAGCTTGTAGGGTTCACAAATTTATGATAAGTAATTCATCTAAGCAATCATGCATTATAGATGTTCTAAGTCACGTTGCGCTTAATCTTGACCTGTATTATTTTTGAAATTTCCTTCCGGTGCTATGATTTTTTTTTTAAAATTTTTTTTGAAATAGTCAGCCAGCCTGGGACTTGTACTATTTTTGAAATTTCCTTCCGATGGTATTTTTTTTTCTCTCAAAATCAAACAGGGACAAAGGAAAACTAGAAATGAAGACGAGTTTTTATGGTTTTAGGATAAAAAGATGAGTCTTTTGATCTTAAAGAATATATATATTACTAATATTTTTAGTATTTTTTCCTACAAATATCCTCTAGAGATAATTTTATTCAAGATATGAATGATAACTAAATATACATATCACTCCCAGCTTAAACTTTGATTTAATTGATCACGTTGTAAAAGACTACTCTCTTTTAATACAGATATCAATAATTTTAGTGTATGAAACCATTTAAAATGCACAATCCACTTATATACTTATATTTAAATGTATTATTATTTGCACTTTATTTTAATATTTAAAATTAATAAAAATTATAAAACAAATCATTAATCAACACTAGATAGAATCTACCTATCATCAATAATCAATAATCAATAATCAATATCAATATAAAAAATAAATCAATCATGTGTACATTATCAAACTCATAATATCAGCTTACAAGTTAATTACAAGTCACAACTAGACCAAAAATAGTAATTTTATTTTGGTTATAGCAAGCAATTTTGACTATTTATAAGCTCTCCGTCAAACAATTCAAGTAGTTTTAAGCCTCAAAAATAATTTATTTATTTGATATATTGTATTTTTGTCAACCAGTTTTTAAGAGTAATGATACACATACAGCTATTTATTTTAAACACTTCATCAACACCTCTCATTTCTCTATATCTCTCTCTTCCTATCACATCATAAATCCTATAATACCTATATTTTTGTCTTTTTTCTCTCTCTCTCCCTAGGTGTCTTATAGCACAATGGGTGTCTATGAAGCATTTTTCAGTTTTTAATTCAATTAATACAGTAACAAACTTGAATTTCATCAAATTAAAAATGGAGTGGAATCTACTCATTCTTGCTATCCTATAGTGAGCAAGATCAAAGCTTTATGGCAGCAGAACTAGAATCTTCAGTTTAAGCACACTTTGAGGGAAGGGAACCAAGTAGCTGACTCTCTTGCTAAGGAAGGTGTCCAAGGAGAAGATCCTTTTGTAATTCTTGAACATTGCCCTGATGGGGTTAAGCCCAAATTGTTAGCTGATGCCTTGGGAGTCTTGGTCCTGACACATTAGTTGTTTTTTCTTTTCCGGTTCTGTCTTTTATTTTCCTCCAGCATCAAAAACCTTGAATGTGATGATTTACCTTCAATTTAGTTTTTTCCTCGTTGAATTACTCCATATTTTTGTCAAATCGGAGGAATCATAATAGTTGAACTTACATCATTTAAACATCCATTAATAATAAAGTTCGTATTAATTTAAAGGATACGGATGTAACAACCTACCAAAAAAAAAAAAATAAAGAAGGATATATGTACCCAAAAAAATGTCTTCAGATAATTGGTAAACAAGGATCTGGCAGACGGGCACAACTGTTCAACGCAATGCCTTAAAAATATAAACTTTTACTCGGTGTTTGTGAACAAAAAACGGAACAAGTGAAGAAACAAAGGTAAAGAAACTATTTTTTTTTTTTTTGTGATTTTTATAGTAAAACAAAGCTGAAAACGAAGGGGATTTCAAATGATAGAAATATTGTCGGGGTTAGACTTCACTTAAACTTACTCTCTTCTTGCTTGAACGCATAATACATATATCCATTGTGAATTGATGTTAAAATCAATGAATAAATGCTTTCTTAGCCCTAGTCCATTAGGTGAAAAGAATCTTAGTTCCGTTATTAATTTTCGATTCCTCAAAAACTTAAGAAAGGAACTAGCTTTAAAGCCTAGTGATTCAAGATAACCGATAAAGTAAGCTTCATTCCTAGATACAAAGTTCATTGGGTATTTTGCTTCAGTTCAAGACTATGAAAGCATTTTCCAACAACAATCAAGTCCCAAAAACTTGCCATGGTTGGCCATTCCACAACAAGCATTAAGTAAAGAAGCAAATACTAACATCAAAACATTGAATATATATATATCAAAAGATACAAGAGAGTATAAGTTTGGTTACATCTAACCCCAACAATGGAAGAACTTAGCTACCCATTTCCATGGGTAGCCTCAAAATACATGGAGGGAGGAAGAAGATGAAGAATGGAACCCAAATGAAGCTTTTCCTCTGGACGGGACCGTGAACTCGTGCCAAAATGAAGAACCCCCCTTTACATAAATGATAGTCAACCCTATTTATACAAGAGCCAAAAGATTATATTTTAAGTGACTTTTAGCTTAAGCTAGAAATTTTAGCTTCAGCTAAAGTGTGAAACTACCTAAGTACGAAAACAGAATCTAGCTAAGCTCCCAAATTTAGCCCAAGTTTGCAAAGGTCCTTTTTCTTGCTGCCAGAATTTAGCTTCAGCTCCCTTCCTTAGCTTAGCTAAACCAAAGTTGACTTTTTCTACAAAATGGCTCTAAGGTTTTTTCACTTTCCACTCCACTTCTACAAATAGTAGACAAAAAATATTAGATGCAACCAGATAATCGCCCTATATTCCTACTTTTTGTAGTTATTTTGGGGGCAATGTGATATCTCTTATGTTTTTGAGCTTTGTTATGTTCATTTTAGTTTAATTTTGAATAAAGTTTAGTTTATTTAGGAATTGTTAATTTTCTACTTTTTACACTTGATGTTGGTTAGTTTGTTTATGTTTTGTAGGTAAATTGATGAAGGATCATTTGGAGAGGAGTTGAAAGGCATTATCACTGTTGTGGAAGAAAAAAAGAGAAATTTGGAGCTACTGGCTTGGCTTAAGCGCGCTGAGTTGGTGCAGCTTAAGCGCAACTTTGGAAGGAAAATTGAAGCTGCTGACTTGGCTTAAGCGTAACGAGTTGGTGCGGCTTAAGCGCAACTCTGGAAGAGAAATTTGCGCTACTGACTTAGCTTAAGAACACCGAGTTGGTGCGGCTTAAGCCAACTCTGAAATACACTTGTTTCTGCTCTGGCTTAAGCCCAACCTGTTTGTGCAACTTAAGCCAACTTTGCTGAAGATAAAAGCCCATTTAGAAGAAAAGCCCGATTGTTATAAAAAGCAAATATTATTCAGATTTGGGCAGATTTTCACGTTTGGGAAGAGAGAAAGATTAGAGAGAAAGCCGACAGCTGTTCTATGCTTAAGGATTCTTCTTCATCTCTTTCTTCATCAAATTTGTCTTCTCCCATGGCTATGAGTAGCTAAATTTATCCTCGTTGAGGTTTTATGTAATTAGACTACTACTTCCATGTAATTACGTCTTATTCTTGTTCAATAAAGATTGTTATTGTTCTTCTTTCATGCTTACTGCTTGTTTTTGGCCTGATCAACCAATTGCATGATCCTATAATTTCAATTGTAATTGGTAAATTCTTTTGAATTGCGAACTGAAGAAGACAACCAATCGTCTGTATGCCTAGGGATAGGGTAAAGAGGGTTGGTTTTCGCTAAAACCCTTTTTCTTAATGCAAGTACCTTGGTTACACTAATTCAAGGGATTGATAGTGGAATCAAGGGACTTAGGTTCTTTCGCTTAAGGGATTAAGGCTTGAATAATTTTGTGGGTTGATGATAACATATCTTGATTGAATAAGAATAGTTAGTGATTGCATATTAGGAACGTCTAATGAAGTTAAACCCCGACGACTTCATCCATTGATAACAAACCAATTTTCTTCCTTTTACTCTTTATTTTTATGCACTTTCTTTTAATTTTGGTTACTTCAATTCGTAATCTTCGTAGTCCATTAAATTTGCTATTAATTACCCAACTATCGCACAAGTCCCTGTGGAGACGATACTTACTTATCATTGTGTTACTTGAGCGATTTGGTGCACTTGCCAAAATCACCAACACAACCTAAGAAATTAAATATCTAAACTAAAAATTTAATATTTACAAAACTAAGCTAAAATGAGTAAAACATCACCCTAAATGTGGAGAAAATAAGATTAATTGCCTTATAAATGATATGAAAATTAAGTATTTAAGGCAATTAACACTCAACATGAAGATGAACTGTCATATGGCATTGCGATTTTACTGTAGTTTCATTAGTAGGCACAGTGGCAGAGCTAGAAGATTTGAATTGGGGTGGTCAATATCATCAATAAAGAAACTTATTTTATCTTTTATTGTTCTAAATCATTTAATAAAATGCATGTATATTTTATCTTTGGATAAACATTTAATATGTGTAAGGCAATTTTATAGGTAGGGTGTTGATTAAAAATATGTAAATAAAACTTCAAAATTTTATAAATGCATGTAAACTAGTTTCACATGTATAAATTGAAGAATATTTGTTTAATTTGGAAAAGTAATTTTCAGAACTAAAAAATGTTTCCGAGACACATTATAATACATGTATAAGTAAAAAAAAAATTGTCACCTCATAAGCTAAGAAATTTGAGTCATAAATTACTTTATATGAAGTAAAAAGTTATGTATTGTATTGCTTGATTAAGTTTTTCACTTAATCTAAATTTCTTTATATTATTACTATATTGTAAATTTTTGCTATAAAATAATAAAAGAATATATATATATATATATATATATATATATATATATATATATATATATATATAATATGGGAAATTTATCCAATTAAATTATATAATTAACTTTAACAACTCTTTCATAATTTTATTTTACGTATATAAAAAATTACATATAACATAAACAAAACTGAAAATTTTGGGCCCCCCTTACAACCAAAGTAGCTCTGCCCCTGTAGGCATTGAGGTATATATTGTTGTTTCAAACAGGTACACTGGGGATCCTCTGCTAAATCCTCTTGGCCTAGCTAAAGACATTAAAAAAAACTCAATGATTGTGCTTAAACAGATTAAGAATGGTATCTTTGTGTCTCAACACTTTGATATTTATCAATAAATGTATAATACTCCTAACGCTCATTTCCATAGTTGGAAATATTCTATTACAGGGAGAGAAACAATGTTCCTACTTTTAACAGAATAAAATAAAGGTTGAGAGAGCATCTAATTTGATAGTCAATCACTTGAAGGTTGACTAATAGATTTCTAGTCCTGACTAATAGAGTATTTGATTCTTTTTCTCTTTGAAGGGTATTTTTTCTGCTTGATTGTCAAACCAGAAGAAAGTGACTTCAAAATGGGTTGAAGGGGTGTTCTTCTAATGTCCACTTACGTGTAACGGTGTAAGTGTTTCAATACCTTTTCTATTGTCTACTTGTTTGAGTTTGATAGCTTTACCTCTGGATTTCTATACTCATTATGATCTAGATTGACTATAGATATTGTATGTTGCGATTTTGACTTGATTTGGTTGAGGGAACACATGAAACATACATGCATGCTGAGAAAATGTGAATCTGGAAATTCTGGGTAAAACAATTTTAAGTTGTTCGTTTGTGGTTGTCTTTACAATTAATTTATCTATGGATGTTGATTTGATGTTCCTTTTAATTATATTCCGTTTTTTTTTTTTTTTTTTTTGTGAAACAGGTTGTTGAAGTTTTGACTTCTAAGACCGGGGAAAGCATGGTCATGCTTAGTGCTATTTTGGAATTGATATTTTCAATGCCAAGCTTGAGGATATCATGCTCTGTAACATGTTTTTCCGATGTTGCAATTTTTTTTTTTTTTTTGAAGTTCCCCATTTGTATCAATCCTACTACCATCTATCAACTCCTTGATATTTTTAAGGATGGATTTCTGAGTTGATGTTTTTGTTCACAATTTTCTTTGATTTACCTATTATAATTAGTAATTAGACTAGCTTCTATGTAGAAACATATACTATTTTTAAATTATTTATATTTGAAATTAATTAATATATTCAGGTACTGATAATTTTGTAAATATATATTTTTTTAAAAACGATAATTACCAAAGGCTAAACCCTCTATATTACAGTGGATTTTGAAACCCATTGTAATATAGACAGCTTAGTCCACTGTAATTGCTTATACATGATATGAATTCTTTTTAGTTTGATTATTTGAGCCATCACATCCCTGAAATGTTTGATGTTAGCCCCTTAATTAAACTGACATATTGTATAATCTGCGTGTAAGATATGTCCTTTGTTCAAGTGGCTAGGAGAACTAAAATAATAGCTAACGATATCTTTCTTTGACCTTTTGTTCTGATAAGGCACTGATAGTTTGATGATGTGTTGTTAATGATTCTTTCTTGTGGGAGATGTATGCCATTGCTATATTGCTTGCCATGCATGATGATGAGAGTGTATGCTATTGACAGAACTGAATAATCTCTCCATGCCACTGTTTTAAATCTTTGATCTTGATATGAATTTGACATACAGATAATCAATACTTTGCTATTGGGATTGAGTTATAGTCCTTGGAGTCTTTCGCCACCACAACATGAGAAGCTAGACTAGAATGCTATGGAACGGAAGCTACCAAATTGCTACATGATATGGTAATTTCATCAGAAAACCCAATCCTTTCAAATTATCAATTTTGTACTATTTTCGATTTTTCATATTGCACGCTAATAACTTAGTCATAGTGGGTCAATTTTTTCTTTTTTTTTTCTTATATAGTAAAAAAATTGAAAGTTATTCATTGTCATTATAAGAACCCGTTTATTACCCTATCACTTTTTAGGGTATGTTTGGCCCAGCTTTTTTTTACTTATAAGCTACTTTTAAATTAAAGCTAAAAATAAGAACTTAAGATAAAAAGTAGAAGCAGTTTGTTAAATTTCATCATTTTAACTTAAAAGCTCCTTTTAAATTAAAAATTATTTGATGATAAATTTTAAAAGCTTTAATTTTATTTAAATCCAGTTATCTTGTCCTATAAAAATTATATTTATAAAATAAAAAAATATTGTAAAAAATTAATTTAATTTACATAAAATTATTTTATAAAATTATTTTAATGATAATAAAAATAAATAAAATATTAAAATATAACTATTTAAAATAATCATTTAAAAAATATCAAAAATCAATTTGATTAATAAAATTTTATTTTAATCATAATTAAAAAAATATAATATGAGACATACGTACAGATAATAATTTTTTCAAAATTGTATATATAAAATTATAGGATTGTTATGATGACAATTTTTTCGATAACATATAATGACGTATTGAGATTCTTTATCCAATTACTATACACGGCTAAAAATATTGTTCTAGTTTTTTTTCCCAAATGTTTAAAAAGCACAAAAAAACTTTGGATTAAGTTTCATTAAGACAAGCTAATTACGTAGCTCATTCTTTAACAAGAACAGTGTATTTATATGCTAGTCACCGCATTTTTTGGTACACTAGTATTTTGACCCGTGTGTCGCACGTGAGGAAATTCATAAGATAATATAAAATTCTACAATAAATCATGCATCAAGCCTATGTTTGCATAAATTTCCTTACTAATAACCATAAGAAAATTTTTATCCCATGTTAGATAAATTAACATTCAATAAATTAGTTAAGTCAAATGTTAGTAAGCAAGAAAAATTTATATTTATATTAAAATTATTATAACAATAAATTAAAGAAATTTAATTTCACTTTAATAATTTAAATGTTAATGTAGTTTTAGGTAATTATTCCTTTCCGTGAGTTGAGTATAAATTTTCCAACTTGATTTCATAAAAAATGTTCATCCCAAAACTTTGATTTTATATATGATACACATAATATAATTTATATATTAATAAATTTACATATAAATATCAACATATAAGAGAAAAAGTTAAATTTATCCAGGTAAAATAAAACTTTCAATAATTTGCATAAGTGAGAAGATAATAAATAAGAAATGAATAATAATTCACTTAAACATTAATTTCAGACATTATTTTTGTTCACATAGAAATTTATATAAAAAATGCAATTATATTAAAATTGTTATTGTTATAACAATAAATTAAAGAAATTTAATTTCACCATAATAATTTAGATGTTAATGTGATTTCAAGTAAATTATTCATTTCCATGAGTTAAGTGTAAATTCTCCCACTTTTTTCATAAAAAAAATATGCCCATTCCCATGACTTTTATTTTATATGTAATTTCTAAATCAATAAACTTTCATATAGGGGAGCGTTTGTTTCGCAGATTATTTGCTTATTTCCGGGAATATGGAGTTAGAAAAATTTATTCTCACGTTTATTATAAGGTAATAAAATAATTATTGCTGGATATATCATACATTTTTTTAAAATACCTAAGAATAACATTCTCATGTTATATTCTCAGGAAAAAATATTCCCAAGATTAAATAAATAATTCATGAAACAAACGCCCCTTAGATATCAGTGCATGAAAGAAAATTTAAATTTACAATGGTAAAAGAAAATCTTCAATAATTTACAATCAATTAGAGAAATTTAATTATACTTTAATTTCACCTTAATAATTTAAATGCTAATGTAATTTTCGGTAAATTGCTCTGTCCCGTGAGTGTAAATTTCCCTACTTGATTTAACAAAAATGATCATCCCGCGAGTTTTATTTTATAGATGATTTCATAAATAAGGAATGCATAATGATTTGCCTAAAACTTGATTTTAAACATTAATTTTACTCATACTTTCAATGTTAGATAAAACAAAACATTCAATAAGTTAAATGATAATAAGCAAGAAAGGAAATATATTATATTAAAGTTACTATAACAAGAATTTAAAAAATAATAATTTCACTCATATTAATAATTTACATACCAAAGGGGTCTAACTCAATTGGTTGAACAACATGCGTGAATTATTGTAAACTCTTGGTACTTGTCTATGATTCCTACACACACACACACACACACACACACACACACACACATATATATATATATATATATATATATATATAAAGAAAACTTAAATTTACGTAGGTGAAGAAAAATTTTCAATATTTTACATAAGTGATAATATAATAAATAAATAAATAAATAATGATTTGGCTATAAATTAATTTTACTCATAATTTATAGGTTATATAATGATTTATCTAAAAATTGATTTTAGAAATTAATTATACTCATATTTTATAGGTTAGATAAAGTATCACTTTTAATAAATTAATTAAGTCAGATCATAGTAAGTAAGGATAAATTATATTTGTATTAACAAATAAAAATGATAAAATGTCATTAAAATAAAAATGATGAAATAAAGAAAAAAAAATCAGAGAGAAAAATGATACGTAAGGAAGTACTGTAATGTAGTATATTTTAGTTGAGAGGAGAAGTTGAGAGCTTTTTACGCAGTCAGCAAAAAAGAGAAATTTACGTTTTTGGGTTTTGGGTATCAGTCAATGGGTCAGATTCACTCTCCATCTACACTTAAATTAGAACCGTTAGATTTAAATCATCATAAAAGGGTATAAAGGAAATTACCCTTAAAACCTTCCAAAACTGGTCAGAAGCTCTAGCTGTAGAGAACTTGACACATGTCCTTTAAAAGTTTTCTAAATTTAGATAGTATGAATTCCACCTGTGAGGTCCTCATTTCTACAGAAATACAATACAATGAGTATATTTTAGTAAAAAAAAAAAACAAAAAAAAGGTACACTTGGGAATCGAAGGTAGTAATACCCAAATAAGCCAGCGAAAAGTTGAATACAAGCTACTTAGGCCATCTTTAACGGGGTGAGAGGAAGCACCCGAGTAAGTGAAGCAACGTTGCTTCCCTGGCATTTGGCGCTGCAGGCAATGTACGGAAAGTTGCACACAAGCATCGATTGCTTCACCAAGCACCGGTGCTTCAGTTTTTTAAAATAATAAAAAATATATATTATATTATTAAAAAATATTTTTCAAAATAATAGCATAAATAAATCCCTTAATTTTTAAAAAATAATTATTTTATTTATAAAAGAATTATAATTTAATAAATAATTAATAAAATATAAAGATGTAAGCTTTTTTATGGGATCCATTGGAAGCACCCAAGGAGAGTTGCTCCATTGGAGGGACCTAATAAAAAAATAAATAAAAGTTTAGGGACCCAATTAAAAAATTAAAGTACTGGTTGCTAGCTAAAGCACCAGTGCTTTAGCTTATTAAATTAAAAAAAATATTATTAAAATATTATTTCTCAATTTGTGCAGTTTGGATATCAGTCAGCAATTAGCAAAATTTGATTGTTATTTTACTATTTTTTTTTTTAAATTTTACTATTGTATATCAACATTCATATAAATAAGGAGTACATCAAATTTTTCTTACACAATTAAATCTATCATTTTTTTCTTATTTTTATTCTCATAAAATTCTCAACTGGCTTTTTTAAAAAACAATTATTTTGTATTATTAAAAAAATATTTTTCAAAATAATAGCATAAATAAATCCCTTAATTTTAAAAAAATAATTATTTTATTTATAAAATAATTATAATTTAATAAATAATTAATAAAATGTAAAGATGTAAGTTTTTTGGTGGAATCCATTGGAAGCACCCAAGGAGAGTTGCTCCATTGGAGGAAATTAAGTGTTTAGAGGTGCTTGTATTGGGAAGAGTAAAAATGAATGATGTGTTCAAGTGGATCACATTGGAAGCACTTATAGAGGGTTGCTCCATTAAAGATGCTCTTAGGGGAGCTTTTATTTAAGCTGCTTTTCTCATCTTGTCTTTAATAAAAATAAGCTCCTTTATATTTTAAGGGCTTTTATGAAAAAGTGTTTGGCCTAGCTTCTCCTTAAAAGGAGAAAAAAAGCTAAAAAAAAAAAAGTTAAGCCAAACACTACCTTAATATATGTTTATACTCCCTTGGTCCTTTTTACTTGTCGAATTTTTTAAAGAAAAAATATTTATATTTATATGTCGTTTTCAAAGTTTAAAATAACATTAATTATTCTTTTGCTAATTATTACATGCATTTTTGGTGTAAATTATATCCTTATTTTTCACTTAATCTTTAACTAATTTACATATACATTTATTATGGAGCATAAAAAAGAAGGAAGGAAATATTTTAGAATACTTTTTAATAAGAAGGTCTCATGTATTGTTTCGTTTTTGGCTTACAAAATATCTAAAACAACCCTAAATGTCATAGTAAAGCAAAAAAAATCTCATACAATCAGGTTTTAGATTAAAGTCCACAACAACAATACGTGTCTAGATATTTAATATTATTTTTGAATCAAAATTAAAATTGTATTCTGCAAATCAGCATTGATATTACATATCAACATTTATTGTACAAGATAGTGAAATTCTAATTTGAATTGAAATATAAAATGCTTAAGAAACTACCCTTTTTCTTATTGATCCAATGCCGTCACATATTCACCCATACTTTGATAGTATTGTGAAGATATCTCTCAACCACAAAGTCGTGAGAGAAAGTGACCCTAAGAAACTACCATGAAATTTTATTCTATTATCTCCCACCCCCACACCAATTGAAAACCTTAATTTTAACTAATTAATTTTAACTAACACAACACAAAGCATCGATCAATAATGAGAAACATAAACGTTGTACTCAATGGTAGAGTCTCCGGACTTGACATCAACAAAATGAGACCTTGCCTCAGCATATCCCCTAGCAAACCGGAAAACCCCACTCCCACCAACCACAGAAAGCTCCCTAACTTTGTTCAAAAGCACGTTCCGTCCCACGATGGTGATGGTGCTGCCATTGTACTTCCCCTGGGTTAGGGCGAAGTTCATGACCATCACCAGATCCAGCTGCGTCTGCGAGGCGAACGCGTAGAGCCCCTCGGCCCTCCCCACCACCGTGGAGCTCGGCTCCGGCCCCGCCGTCAACGCGTTGTCGATGATCCTCACCCTGCCGAACCCGGTGGTCGTGTTGTATTTCGGAACCGGCGGAGTGACGGACACGGAGGTGGGGTTGCTTCCACTCACCACGTCGTGCCAGTAGAACCTGAAATGGCTGATTTTTTCTTTGTTTTTCGAGAACTTGCTCGGCGAACCCACGAAACCCGTGGCTTCTCCGGCGGTGACGAAGGTGAGAGCAGAGCAAGAGATGGAGAGGAAGAAGAAGAGGAGCAATTGGGTGGCCATGGTTTTGGTGGTGGTTATTAGAGACTTAGAGGAATTAGTTCCTGCTAAGTATACTCGAACGAGAGTGGGATGTGGAGAGTGCACAGAATGTATGGAAGAATTTATAGACGCAGACAGATGAAGTGACGAAATTGAAGTTGGGGACCAGTGTGGAGAACAGTTCTTACGTCATTACTAGAATGTTGTTCCCAGCTGACAGCTGTGGCATGATTGCATTGGTTTTTATGCATGTATAATAAAACGATTTATAAATATAATAATAATATAATAAGTTTATATGTGTTGAAATCTATTCGCGTAGAGTATGGCTAATTGCATACAAAGAAAAGAAGTTGATATCAATACATGTGTTGTGCTATATGCATGAGGTGTCACTTATGAAGGTGGTTTGTATAGTATTTAGTCAAATCGACTAGTATATAAGGTTTTGTTTCATACTGAAAATGGTTGTTATATAATTTTGATTAATTAATTAATTAATTATTAATAATAATAATAATAATAATAATAATAATAATAATAATAATACCACAGCATCAACTAAAAAGTAAGGGAAAAATCAATTAAAAATTGTGGAGAAATTTTTAATGAATAACAAATGATGAGTAGTTGATGCATGTCTAATGGACTGAGTTGGGTTGATCAAATTTGTGCGTTGATTGCGAACACCCCTACTTAAAATATTTAAAATACTTCATGAAATGTAAATAAAACTTCATGGTGGTATCTTATGCATGATCGGGTTGTTTAAGGATTGCTTGTTGCTTCTCTGACTCGTGGAGATGAAGAACTTGAAAAAAAAAAAAAAAAAAATTTTGAAGTTTGATGTTACTTCAGTAGTAATTCGAAAACCCTGAATAAATATGTATAATTAGGAAAAAAGAATCAAATAATGACTAAACACCCTTTTTTCACCTAATTAAAGATGGTAGAGGTGGTTTTTCAATTGAATAGTTTTTAGATAATTTGTAATAAATTTTAGGAAAAGAGTGTTCAAACTCCCGATCTTTGAACCCTTTCAAACCCTACTATTCAAACAAACGCAAAACCCTTTCATTTAACTCTCTCTCCCATGGCTCCTTTTGCTCTATGGGCAACACTGTGCATGGAGAATGGACACAATGTGGCAATGTTGCAAGAGAGTGAGGTACAATGACAAATTTCAATTTTGCAAGAAAGAAAGATGGCGAAATGTCTAAATCCGAGGGGGAGGAGGCCATGTGACAAGGTCTTGAGAGCGAGTGGGGGCCATGTGAGGGGAATAGATGTAGAATGAATGTCCAAACCATTAATCATAATTAACAAAATAAAGCATGAACATAAAAATAAGGAGTTAGGAATAGAAGAAAATGTACCAAGATTTATGTTGGTTTAGTCTACTAGACATATGTCCAGTCCTTAAGCCCTACTTGAGAGTTTTTCACTAAATCAAAGTATTACAAATCAGCAAGCCTTCTTTTACACTTAAGACTATCCCGCCTTGACAATCCTACCCCGAGAAGCATCTCTTTGAATACTCTAGACGTAGCCTTTAGGGATCACACACCCTAGTGAAACCTAAAGATACAATACAGTAGGCTAATTACACCCAAAGTTTCCCACTTTGACAACACTATCCCAAGAAGCCTCAACCAATATCTTAGATTAAAACCTTCAAGGGAAACCACCCTTGTATACAATGAAAAACAAAAAGCTATTTATCACTCTCTATAGTGAACATAGCACAACTAAAAGCTCTAAGCTCAATGAAAACCTGATGATCCATTTCTAATTTCTTGTCTTATTCTCTCTTGGTTTCTTTTTTTTTTTTTTTTTCATGAAAAGGCCTTTTTGTAAAGGATTAAAAAGATAAAATCATTAATTTTAAAAATTCCTTAGAATCCAATTTGATTTGATAAAGATTATATCAATAGCAGGTTTAGAATAAAAGTTAATTATAAATTTCATTTTACCAAGAGAGAATACAGGATTTGATAAAAGTTAATTTACAGAATATACCCAAGTCTTCAACTTTGATCTTTAATGTTTGGCTTGATTCTTCATTCTTTGACTTAACTTTTTCTTTTCTGGCTCTCTTTTGTCGCTTTCTATGAGAGTGATTCATCTCTTAACTTTGTCTTCATCCAAACTTCATTAGCTGATAACTTGTTATATTTATTTCTCAATCTTCTAGCTTTGCAAGTCATGATTAACATTTACATTCTTTCCCTTTTTTGTGATCACAAACCAACCTTGAAAGCCAATCCTAAATTTGATCTTCAAACTTTTTATGTGCATGTAAAACCAATGTTATTTGAGAGCTTTTTCTATTTTGTTTTGCTCCCCCCTTCACCCCCCTCCCCCGAGTAAAAGTATTAATGTCTTCATGACTCCCTCTCGATTGATGCATTTCTTGAAATCACTTATTAATATCCTAAACCACTTGTTGTGATGATCTTGAAATATGATTACTTGTTGAAACACACCAATTTTATGTTTAGTCCCCTTAATATTAATGCTTGATAATCTTGTAAACCTGAAAGCAAAGACATAACCTTTCCCAAGATATAGTTTTCATCATTCTTCAAAGTTTTGTGTTGGGTTCAAGTAATTCACTAATGCATTCATTTGGTATTAGAGCATGTTTACCATGTTTGCATTATCTTAACGTTATCTAACTTTTCTCCAACTCTCCCCCTTTTTGCCTCATTAAAAAAGTTGTTTACATTTAATTTTAAGGAAGCAAAAAACATGTGATTCCATGAAGGATCAAACCAATATATTTTATATTAATTTTGATTTTTAATTAACTTGTAATCAAATGAAAAGATAGCAATCAAACCCAAGACTCTTCATATATAAAAGTTAAATGTGAAGTACAGTGAGGTATAATTCAAATAAAGGAAAGATAATGAACATAGGGTCCTAGGATAGCATTAAAGTAACATAAATGAAAAAATAGTAAAATCCTAGGAAAGCAAGTAAATCCTAAACTAATCATCATCCTGTTGGCATACAGAAAATCACCAATAATTAATAAATAGGCTAAAGGTAATCAAAGAGATACGTTAAATCATAATCCTTCGTAGAACCTTTTCATCTTCCTTTCCAACACTTAATGCCATAAAACATGTTTCCTGTATAGAAGTTGAATATAGGCATAGTAGGCATATATATTAAGGCATAACAAAAATCAATGCCAAGAAAAATATGAGGTCTTGTTCAAAATGATAAGTAAGAAACATATGCTCAACAATTAATGCCATATAACATATGTCATAATATCATAGGAGAATTTGGCATATAGTATATAGAGACCTTTATTAGAAAACATGTAATAGTGAATGCCACAAGATATATGTCATGAATTGCTCGGGCAAATGGCAAACATATCTAATGCTTGAATAGACCAAGAGAGCCTATACACATAGCCAATATATATATATATATATATATATATATATATATATATATATATATATATATATATATATATATATATCAAGGATCAAATTCATATATAGTTATAATAGACATATAAAACATAGGGCATAAGACATCCTATAATAAGCCTAAAAACTTGCAAAGGTTTAGCATATAGTTAAGACAACCCATAGTGAATGCCAAAATATGTATCTTAGAGTGCATAGTCATGTTCAACATAAAGGCTTAGTGTAACACTCCGGGCGAATCCCATCGGAATGAAAGACATCTAGAGGTTGTATAGGTATATATGTGACTATACAATTAAGGATGGCTTAAAGGAAATAATCGATACTACCTATACTATCAAGATGCATATATTTTTTGGTAGCTCATCACTTAAGAACTCCACAGTTAAGCATGTTTGGCTTGAAGCAATTATGGGATGGGTGACCTCCTAGGAAGTTTCCCAGAAAGTGTGCGAGTGAGGACAAAGCACACTGAGAAGTCTCGTGTTCATTTGTGGGGACAGTCAATGATCCTGAAAGCAACCGAGCTGGTTGTCAATGTCTTGGAAAAGGCTACATACGGTGGAGGGTTTTGACCAACAAGGATGTTGAGTGAAGTGTCACTGTGTGAAGTGTCGTAGAGTGTGAGCCATCGAGACGTCAACTATCAGGGGCATTACACTCAGGTCCTTAATCATGAACAATTACAAGACTATAATAGTTTACCACTAAATCTACTAATTTTATAGGGACCAAATAAATCTATGTGTAGAAGATGTAAGGGTTTAGTGGTAAAAGACAACCTTTTTAGGTTTGAAGGATACCGATGCATAAAAATGTGCGCTTAAGGGCAAGTGTATCCTGCGTGGCAGTAACAGTGGACCTAAGTTCAGATATCGTACCTAAAGGACTAGTTGTAGTTCCAAAATAACTCAATTATGCAACAATCAAGAAGGAATGTTACAAGTTGGAACCCCTATATTGATCCTCACTTTTAATCCTAGCTCAAAGGTCTTTCACACAGACATTGACTCACTTAGGACTTTCTAATTTCGAACAAAACAAAAGATACCCTAACTTTCACTTTCCAATTTCTATTTATAATGAAATTCTCGAGCTTATGGCATAGAGTTCAACACGACCGTGCTTAGATTAGCACGGTCGTCATGTCTAGGTGGCCAAAATTTGAAATTTAAAATCTTCTATCTGCTCCTTTGGTCAACATAACTGTGCTGGAAAAAACACAACCATGCTCGGAAGTGACATTGTTGGGCTCTTTACGAAATTTGCAGCATAATTGTGCTGCTTATGGGGCTGGCACTCGAGGCATCAGCATGGCTATGCAGTTGTTCAGCATAGCCCTGCTTTTCTTGAAGGTGCTAATTAGCTCTAAAAATTGAACTTTTCAATCCTTTTTCTCATATAAGTTCTTGAGCACCTGCCTAACACAAACTTACACTAAAATGTGAGTTTTGTCAATAAAAAGTATGCATGAATAGTACAAAATTGGGACAAAAACTCACTTCTAAACACATTCAAAACCTTGTTTATTAGATACCTTTGTTTTCCCTTGTGGCATGCATCACACAATTTATTTTTTAAAATTCTAGATATGCATGAGAACTCTTTTACCTCAAAACTTGCATTATAGTGAATGAGGTTATTAGAAGATGAGATGTCACTTGATGCAATGAAGCGCCTTTTGTTAATTTCTTTATGCTTGGTGCATAGATTTTCATTTTCTTTACAACTCTCACAACTTTATCACTCCCCCTTGACATTTACAATACTTATATACACAACAAGCAATACTTTTCTCCCTTTTAGGGTTTAGATTTATCAATCAAAGACAAAGCATATATCAAGCCTATTTGGCATTAAACCAATGAGCATTGAGGAAAGCAACAATCCCAATCAATTTATGCATATGATCAAGGTGCACACTCAATCAATAATCATAATGTACCAAGATTTATACTGGTTCGGTCTAGTTATCTAACCTATGTCCAGTCCTCAAGCCCTACATGAGAGTTTTCCATTATAGAGCAGCAAGCCTTCTTTTACACTCAAGACTACTTCGCCTTGATAGCCCTACCACGAGAAGCCTCACTTTGAACACTATTGACGTAGCCACTAGGGATCACATACCCTAGTGAAACTTGGAGATACAATAGCAGACTAATTACACTTAAAGTTTCCTACTTTGACAACCCTACCGCAAGAAGCCCCTACAAATATCTCTTAATTTGAAACCTACAAGGGAAACTACCCTTGTATACAAAGAACATGAAAAGTTGTTTATCACTCTCTTTAGTGAAGATAGCACAACTTAAAGCTCAAAGCACTCTGTTTCGTAACCAAACATAGGCTTAATGAAAACTTGATTATCCAATTCTAATTTCTAGCCTAGTTCTCTCTTGGTTTCTTACTTTGCTTTTTTGTTAATGAAAAGGCTTTCTTATATAGGATTAAAAAGATATAATCATTAATTTTCAAAGTCCCTTAGAGTCCAATTTGATTTGATAAAAGATTATATCATTATCATTCAAGATCCTTTCTATATTTAAGTGATTATTAAAGATTAAAACTCATAAAATTCGAAATCCAAAAGATTATGATAATAAAAGGTTTAATTCACTTTGGATTCATAAAATAGTTCCAGTATGCCACCTAAACTCATGGGACACGAGTCATCATTGTGAAAGACTCGAGTCTCACTCGTAGGACTTGGGGTTCTTTGGTTATGATGCTTGAGGTTTTGATTTACGGGTTCAATGATTTGTAATGTTGCTTATTCTTGCTGATTTTGCTTACTGTGGGTTGTAGATTTGTGAATTGTGGATTGTTGATTTTACTTACTACATCTTCTTTGTTTTTCCCTAAAAATTCAAGTCCCTTTTTCTGGAAATTTTGCACTATCACTAGAAAAATTTTAGCATCTTAAAAGTTAGAACTGCTAAAAAAGTCTTGAACTAGTAACATTTTACCATTTGACTGTCACATTAAACTAATAATCTATGTGGTAAGTCACGTGATTGTTACTATTATATTATTTTATTTGCCCAATTTTAAAAAATATATAATTTTATTTTATTTCACTAAATTTAAATGCTCAATAAATGGTAATAATTTTTTTTCTTGTATAATAGTTCTAAAGTTATAATAAATTTTATTAATTTTACAAAATTATAATAATTTAACAAATTTTACTAATGTAAAACTTTTAATATTATTTATAAAATCTCATTTTAAAAGTTATAATTTTAATTCAATTATATTAAATTTTAAAAAATTATAATAGTTTATAGAATTCTACTCATATAATATTTATAATGTTATTAATATTAATATTTTAAGTTTTATCAAAATATATTATTTTATTAAATTATGATATTGTTTATGAAATACTGTTTTGTGATTAAAAATATTTTAAATTTATATTATATTATATTATATTATATTAGAAATGTCATATATTGTACAGTTAATTATACTTTAAACATGTAAAAAAATTAATTTATTTTATTTTATTATTAATATTTTATAAAATTTATTATTTATATTAATATAAATTGAACTCCAATTGAACAAGAAATCGCCACTATATCAACTTTTGTGGTAAAAAACTATAAGTAAGTATGGAAAAACCACTACTATATGTATAACAATCAATGTCATCAAACTTGTTTGGACTAGTCATTTGGACTACATGAACCAAAAATCAGTCACGTAACGTATCCGATCTTTTTTTATTATTATTATTAGACCAGTCATGCATTTGAATAAGTGAAATCCATTTGATTAGTTCAGTAAAAAAAAGCGTACCAATATGAATTAAGATGGTTTGTTTGTTTGCTTCTTTTTTTTCTTTTCTTTTAACAGTTTAATCGTGTGTTTGGAAATGCAGTACGGATGTTAAAAACAACGTCCACCTGAAGCAATACATAGCAACTTCCAAATATTCTCTAACATACTTTTTTTTAACACACTCTCTTTTATTGATTGAATTTTATTGAAAATTATAAAATAAAAAAATTAGGAAAAATTCATTAAATATGATGTGAGACTCAATAATTTTTCTGATTTTCAATAAATATGAATTAATAGAAATAATACGTTAAAAAAAGAGTGTCGGAGAGGATATTCATAACATTTGTGGATACACCAATAACATGGTTAACTAAAAAAACTTGAAGAGTTTACTCAGTAACTCATTTTTTTTTCATGTTTTTTACAACATAAAAATCAAGGTTAAGTTTTTAATTTTGTCTCTTTATTTATTTATTTATTTTATTCAATTTAATATCTTTTTAATAAAAATTCTAACTTAGTCTTATTATTTTTTAACTTAATTATTAATTTAATCCTTTTATTTATTTTGAATATTCAATTAGATCCTTTTATTTATGAAAGTTTCTATAAGATCCTTTATTTTTTAAAATTCCTTAATATAATTCTTTATTTTTTAAAAGATTTAATTATGTTCTTTAATTTTTAAAATGGTTCAATTTGGTCTTTCTATTAAAATAGTCTCAAACATGCTTAATTTGGAAAGATTTAATTAAGCACATTGACGTATACGTTATTCCTGGTCCCCCAAAGGAATTGATGACACTTAATTTTTATCCAGATTATGACAATTGACAAACATGCTTAATTTGGAAAGAAAATAGGTTTGCGCGCATGGTTAAATTCAGCACTCATACGTTGAGAGGCCATAATGCATGTCAGTGAAGCGTGTTGACCATAGACACACAACAACACAATGTGATGTGACTATATATATGATCATCTTTATTACTGTCAACAAACAAAACCAACTTAGCACCAGTTAACCTTCCATTTGCATTCATATTCAAGGTTCACTCTCGCATTCTCTCATTCTCTCAAATATATTAAATTTTAAAAAATTATAATAATTTATAGAATTCTACTCATATAATATTTATAATGTTATTAATATTAATATTTTAAGTTTTATCAAAAATATTATTTTATTAAATTATAATATTTTTCATGAAATACTGTTTCGTGATTAAAAATATTTAAAATTTATATTATATTATATTAGAAATGTCGTAGATTATACAGTAAATTATACTTTAAACATATAAAAGAATTAATTTATTTTAGTCAATTTTATATAATATAGTTAAATATAAAAAATATTTTATGATAATTATTTTATTTTATTTTATTATATTATTAATATTAATATTTTATAAAAATTATTATGTATATTAATATAAATAGAATTCCAATTGAACAAGAAATCGCCACTATATCGACTTTTGTGATAAAAAAAACTATAAGTAGGTATGAAAAAACCACTAATATATGAATATAACAATCAATGTTATCAAACGTGCTTGGACTAGTCAGTTGGACTAGTTGAACCAAAAATCAGTCACCTAACAAATCCGATCTTTTTTTTCTATTAGATCAGTCATGCATTTGAATAAGTGAAATCCATTTGATTAGTTTAGTAAAAAAAAAAGCGTACCAATATGAATTAAGATGGTTATTTTTTTTTAAGAGTTTAATCGTGTGTTTGGAAATGCAGAAGGAATATGAAAAACCACATCCACCTGAAGCAATACGTAGCAACTTGCAAATTTTTTTTCTTTTGGACGTGGAGAAAGAATACTGATGCATGTTCAAAAATATGTTCCAAACACCCACTAAAATGTTGATAGTAGGTACTGCTTGCACACTGCTTAGTAACATTGAAATTTATTTCCCACACTGACCAAGCAATAAAACTTGCTGTTATGAGACTTTTGCTTTAACATAAGCAAGCGAAAGTACACAACGAATAAGAGGGATTATTACAAGAGGAATGCTAAGAACATATTCTCTAACATACTGTTTTTAACACATTCTTTTTCATTAATTGGTTAAAATTTATTGAAAATTATAAAAATAAAAAATCAGGAAAAATTCATTAAATATGATGTAAGACTCACGAATTTTTCTGATTTTCAATAAATTTGAACCAATAGAGATAATGCGTTCATAAGAGAGTGTCGGAGAGGAAATTCATAGCATTTGTGAATACTTTACACCAATAACATGGTTAACTAAAAAAATTAACAAGCAAGCAATTTCCCATACATATATAGACATAACCTAGCATTTAATATATATATATATATATATTATATTAAATAAAATTGTGAAAAATATATTATATATATTAATATTAAATATTATACCAGTTTGAGCAATTTAATTATTGACTCAATATTGTTTCAATTAGTGACCTACTCACTTAATATCCTGAGTAAGTCAATAATAAGTTCGATTCTGATAAGTGATAGCACTAATAATAATTATTAGCGATTCAAAAACCATCAATAAATGTAAAAACATCACTGCCACATGTGCCTCCCCTAACGCCTTCCTAAGACTATTAGTATCAATTCTAATGTATTGACTCAAATTTAAAACAAAGGGATGGGATCAAATGAAACAATTTAATTTAAAAAAAAATGAAACAATTTAATAACAAAGGAACCAAATTAAATAAAAAGAGAAATCAAAAGAATAATTTAATATTTTTTTAAGGGAAAAAAAGGATATCATTCATTGCTAGCAGAAGTAATTACATCAGAAATCAGGATGGCAGCCACCTGGTGCGGTGAATCCTCAATCTAAAAATTTTTCCTATGCTCAAAAGCCAACTTAGCTAGAGTGTCAGCTACTCTACTCCCCTGTCTCTTTACAAAGTTAAATTTGAAATTTTGTATGATGCCATAAAAAAAAAAAAAAAAAAAGTCATAGTTGTCACTTTTGAATCCTTCCACGCATGAATCAAGTGCAGACAGTCAGTGTCTATCACAAAAGAGTGAAAATACAGATTGCAAGAATAATTTAATCTTTAACCATTATAATTATAATGAATATACATTCTACAAGATGACTATTAGGCTTTTAAATTTATTTAGCAACGTACGTGGTCATTGGCTGCATCGTTTTCCGCCGTACAACATTGACTTCTAAATTTGTTATATAGCCAACGTGTTCATGTTAATTATGTCATCACTTTTGTATTTTGTGGAATTCTAGCTCCGGCGGCTCTGCTGGGTTCTGATTGAAAGCAATGCTTCTAGAATAGTAGAATGGATCTATTTCCCATTTGGTGTCTAACAATCAACAGAATATTAATTAATTGGTAGATATATGGTTAACAAGGGGATTTCAGGATTAAAAAGATAAGTTAATTTGTCCCTGTAAATTTTTTATGTTTATTTTTAATTGCTATAAGTTTGCGTTTTTTCAATTATGATTCCTATAAGTTTTTTTATTCTTTTTTCGTTTTATAAGTTTGTGTTTTTTCAATTTTTGTCTGTTTAAGGTTTTAATGTTTTTTATTTTTAGTACCTGTAAGCGTGAGCTTACAGGACTAAAATTGAAAAAATGCAAACTTTCATAGACTAAAAATGGACAAAAAAATTATAGGGACTAAAATTAAAAAAAAAAATGCAAACTTACATGGACTAAAAATGAACAAAAAACTTATAAAGACTAAAATTAAAAAAAGCACAAATTTATAGGGATTAAAATCATATTTAAGCCAAAAATAAAATATATAACGATGTCCAAAATGAATGAATAAGAAGCAAATATATAACAATAAGAAACTCTATCTTGGTCATGTTAAACAATATATATATATATATATATATATATATATATATATATATATATATATATATATATATATATATATATATATATATACTGAAAGTTAAAAATATAATTAATTAAAGAAAACTTCAAAATATTGAAAGGGGTAAAAAAAAATATACAATATCTATAATATAGTAGAAAAAGAAAAATATGAGAACATATATGAACAACCCGCTTATTTTAAATTATAGAATGTTTTTTTTATAAATCACATTTGATGTTGCATTAGAAACATGACCTTCATTGTCACATGCATACAAGTATTTTTCAACCTGCCACAGTTAGTAAACTCTTGACACTAAAATATATAATTTCCCAGGAGAAAATACCGGTTTGGCAACTAAATGTCCACTTTTTCAAGAGATTGTCTCTAATTTTTATTTATTGTAATAGCAAAAGAGACAACAATAGGAAACTTTCTATACTGGAATTTAGAAGATTTTCTACTATAAGATGAAGTCAACAGCAACCTTAGAATAAATATCTTTTGTCAGACATTGGTTCCTAATATAACTTTTGCTTCTGGGACATATAAAATTTCTCATATAAAATGTTTATATGCATCTCATAATTTTACTTGTAAGTAATCATATTTATATTTATAATTTACGAATGAATATTAATTAGGTTTTGTTTAATTTGTACATAAGTAGATGGATGTTAATAAATATTCAGTGTCTTTATGTACAACTTTCATCCCATTAAATGTATACATTTATCTATATAATATTAGTTCATTAGCATGTAAAGTTTTCATGAATTTTTAACCTTTACATCTTTAAATATAACAATTTTTTTTATTTGTACAAAGTAATTATGTTTCAAATAATTTTATCTAGTATAAATTATTGATTTTAAAAATAATTAAAATGACACAAAAATATAAAATTTTCAAAACAAAAAGAACACTTAATAACAATTGACTAAATGCTTAAAACAACTCATTAAATATATTAACATGTTCATGATAATTGTTGTTCATACTTGTATTTTCACTCCAATTTCACAACAATTATCTCACTATTTTCTCATTTATTGCTTTGTTTGGCCCCATTTAGATGGGATTTACTTGTTATTAGGAGTAAGTTTTCATTTAGTTAATTTTAGGAAACTATAGGTTTTTATGTGTTTTTGTAGAGTCTCAGTGCACCTAGAAGAAGAGGAGTGAAGATTGGATTTTGTAAATTGCTCGCTCAACGAGTTAATCTAGTCGCTTAGCAAGGAAGGTCTTCCATAAGAGAACATATGGCAACTTAAAGGCTAAGCAAGAACTTCTGTTTGCTTCGCAAAATGCATTTGAAGAAGCCACATTAGCATGACAAGGTCGCTTAGCGAGCATTTGCTCACTAAGTGAGACAACTTCTTTGTGAAGAAAAAGAATTGAATTAAATTGAAATTCGCTTAGCGAGTTGTTGCTCGCTAAACTAGAGTGCCTTTATATATGTAGAAAAGACAAAACAAATATTTTACACGCATTTTAAGGCATCTCATAATTGGAAAGACATCAAGCATATTTTTTTTTCTAGGGTTCTGTGTGGCGGCTGAGCTCTCACCTACCACCTTCTTCACTTTCCTTCATACTTTCTTCTCCTTTTCTTGTATTTTTGAGCTTTTTGATGCCTCTCCTGACAATGGGAGGCAAGTTTACCCAATATTGTTAGGGGTTTGGTGTACTAATCACACTCTGATATAATTACTTTCACTATTTATTCAGTGTTATTACTTTTCTTCTACTCTTATTGTCTTGTTTATGGTTTGATCACCCATATGCATGTTTTTATAGTGTGAATGACATTGGAAAATGCTTTTATCACTAGGAACTGAAGTTAGCTTCTAATGAACTCATGCATGTCTAGGGATAGAATGATGTTTATTAGCCTTGTTATTTACCTTTGTTCATCCAAATCACTTAATCTAGCTTGCTAAGGAATTAGGAGTTTGTCTAAGGCTCTCTCACATGAGGTATCATGGTTAGGGTATAATAGTGGGTTAAGGTGACACTAGATCTAACATTGGATGTTAAAATATCCTTAAAATTACAAGAGTAGCTAGCTTAGTAAAGCCAATCCCCCAACATCTATTAAAATTTGCATTAAAACCTCTTTTGCCTATAAATTGTTTGATATTTTGTCTCTTAGAATTTTGCTATATTTTTAGTTGTTTATTCTAGAACTTAGCCTTATTTTCTACACTATTATCTTAAAAACAAACTTCCTTTTGCCTAGAGATTGAATTTACATGAATAGCCTAGTACAAACAAGTCCTTGAGGAGACGATCTTTGTACTTATCATTAAATATACTACACCAATTAATGGTACGCTTATCAATGATGTAACAATTTCATATTTATATTTTTTTTATAAATTCTTTTAAAATATTTCTCATTATTAGTGAGATACATATTATTCAATCTAAATACTCTATACTAAAATTCTATTTTACCAATAAATAATATATTTAATTAATTTAAATATAATTTTTGTATATATTTATCATAGTGATTTAATTATTAATAATTCCTATTAGCTTTGATTATAGTATTATGCAAATTTTCGCAATTGAAATTTAGATATTTTTATATTTTGATATCAAGTTTCCATCCTTGTATGACATAAATAATGTTTAGCTTTATTAATTAAATTTTATTATATTTTCTTGAAAAAACTTCTACTCAAATAATATAAACAAATACCTTTTTTTTTATCCTTTTTTATGGAAGCTGTGGCATGCAAAACCTCATAGTAGGATAAAGACATCCTAAGTATGTTGGAACCTTAACGCCTACCAATCATCATCAGCAGCACGCCCTAATTTATTTAAAAAAGAAAACCAATAACAAAGAGCATGGGGGAATTAGACCAAAACCCATGAAGAAAGTCAACAAGAATGGAAATAAGGCAATCCACAACGATTGCGAAAGAATACATCCCTTACAGATAAGGGTAAGGACTCCCACCAAATAAAGTCTATCCTATGATCTACACCATAACCAGCTAGCTTATCCGCACATTGATTGCCTTCTCTATATATGTGTGACGATAAAAAATGCATTTGAGAACAAAGCCTCAAACATCACTTCTATCTGCTTCTGTAGTCCCAAGGAACAATATTGGCATTTTTATAACAACTTGGAGTCACACTCCAACCACAACCTGGTCCAACACACTTTGTGTTCATGCTCAATGGCCAACATCGCAACATATTATTCTGCATGCAATGTTCTCTGTTGCGTTGTCTCTTTGCTAGGGTTTGCATACTCTAGGGTTTCCACGTGAATAACAAGCCTTGCCTATCATGGCCGCTGCTACGTCATTTTTCTCTGTTGTTGTTATGCCGATTATACCTTGGAAATTCCTAGATTTTGATGCTCCAACCAAGGTACCTTCTCAATTAGTGTCTATTCCCAAATAGAAAACTTGCTCACAAGCCTTACATCATGCCTGCAATATTCCTATCAATCAACTTTCCATTCCTTGTTTGAAAGGGGATGCCTTAGCGGTAGCAATCTTAGAGGAGGAGTATCTTGCGGGGCTAGAAGGATGTAAAAATAATTTGCATGGGTGGCTTTATCTCTCCAAAGTGACTTTGCCCCCTAAATATCCAGATGTGCGTGCAAAATTGGCTGGGCTATGGCAGCTTCTTGGGCAGTAGAGTATGGTCCCTATATGCAAAGGTTTTTCTGAATTCTCCTTTTCGTCTGTTGAGGATTTGCGACGTGTTCTTGTTGTGGGTTCTTGGACTCTTGATCCTGGTACGTTGAGGTTGTTTTCCAGGACACCAGATTTCAACCCAAGTCAACAAACATACTCAATGCTAGATTCATATTTTTGGTCTTTTGCAGGAATATTGGAGACCTAAAAAATCATCTTTTCCATTGCATGAGGAATTGGGATTCCTCTAATTAATTCCCTTGATGATGCAACTATCAATTGGACTTTCGGGCACTTTGCTAAGGTCTGGTTGATGTTGATTTGGTGGGACAATTACGTGATTAGATTTTGGTGGAGTGCTCGGGTTTTTTTTTGTTGATATTGTTTATGAAAGACTTCCCTCTTTCTGTTCTTTTTGCAAAATCGTTAGCCATTCTTCCGATTCATGCAAAAAGGAAAGTTTGGATCAAACCCAGGAAAGGGCGTGGGATGAGAGGCAACTAAACATATCCCAAAGAATAAGAAGGTTGTGGCTCAGGATGATGATGTCATCATGGTTGGCCCAAGCTATGCTAATAAAGATGTAGTAGATGAAGAAGTAGCAGCACAAAAAGAGGTGGCTATTACTTATGCTTCAACGCATAGTCCTCAAAACAATCACGATGAGGAAAAAGATGATATTTGTAACGAATCTTTACACTCAAATTCACCTATTTAGGATAAGGGAGAGAGGATCAGTGTTCCAAAATCACCTTTTGGAGATACTGACACTATTCCAAATAGTGCTGATAATTTCCATCCTAAAGTGCAACAGGACTTGTGGATTCTTTCACATTTGTGGGGGGATGTTGTGGATGATGATGACAAGTTGGAAAGAGGCCTTCATGAAGACATAATGGGCAATTCTTTGGATAGTCAAGAACAGGATAATAAGGCAAATTCATAGAGGTGGTTTCAAAGTCCAAGAAGAAACTTTTTAGAGTCCAAAAGACTCGTAAACCCTTTCATAGGGTGGACCTAGAAATTTTGTGTAATTTGTTTGTTTTTTGCATGGGTTTGGCTCCCCCCCCCTTGCTCTTTCCTGTTTTCTTTTATCTTTTTGAATAATACTCGAGTATGCTATTTAGCATACCTAACCTTTAAAAAAATCAACATTTTAGTCTCTGTAAAATACACATTTTTCACTTTTAATTTTTAATAAAAAAATTTATTCGAATTAGTCCATATAATAGTAGATTTTTTTTATTTTGGTCCTTACTATTACAGTCACCTTCCATTAAGTGTTAATGTAGCTCAAAAAATATCATGTATATATATATATATATATATATATATATATATATATATATATATATATATTGTTTTAGTTCTTATAACTTTTGTTTTTCAAAATGGTCCTTGTGATATATATATTTTTATTTTGGTCCCTAATATGATAATGTTGTTGTTGACATGTAATCTTAAGTGACAAGCTAAGCTAACGTGGCATTCCATGAGCCACACCAACACTTTTAAAGAAAGCAAACACCCAATACATGATATCAGTCGCTACACATTTCTTCCTATACGCATAATCCTCATCCCTGAATGCATTTGCTATAATGTTTCACCCATCAAAGCACATTTCTCCTTGCATTTGAACATCACCGCTTCTGCGTTTTCCAAGAGAAGGTCAATATATCGCAGGCTTCTTGGGATTGTCCCTAGCTACTCACCAGCTGCATGTCCACCCTAGCATGTCTACTCATAACAATGCTGAATTGACATAATAAAATGAGTAATTTTGGACATACGAAATGCTCTTAGAAATGAATTGTTTTGTAGTTTGGAACATCTTCTAAAATGGTTTCAAGGAAAAGCATATATAGTAATAAAATCCTTAGGATTGAGTGATTGTGGACTGTTTGGAAGGTTTACAGAGCATATTTTCCAGTTTAGAACACTAACCATGATTGACATATCTTACAACAATGATCTTCTCAGCTCTTTGTAAGACTTCCCATATTGAGCCAATACAAGTTTTTCTTGGTCTCCACCATTACCAGAATCTGTAAATAATCTGAATTCTGAGGCAGGTATTAAGATTGTATATTTCCAAATGCCAATTTTACTAACATATCATTGGTCTGAGTGGAACTGGACTCAAATCCCTTGAGCAAAATCTCGAATTCGAGTGTTATGGATGAAAAAACATGGTTGGGAGAGAAAATCTCACCAAAGGTGGCGAGCCTGATTTTCTGACAGAAATTAGTTATTGGTAAAACTAGTGATACTTCGCACCAAAAACATGATTAGCCAAATTTAAAGTACCAATTTAATGAAATACTCCTAGTTTGCTTGTAGAACTTACTGACCTTTCTGATCATCATAATTTCACCAAGTCAATTTCATTCACTCATTTCGAAGGTCTTCAATATTTACTTACAAAATAATTCATTTGGTCGAGTCTTCCCTTCATCTCTTTTCCACTTCCATTAGAGTGCAAAAGATTTATTTTCATACAACCTTGTTTATGGTCAATTGGATGAATTTCCAAACTATTCCACATCTGCATTTGATACTCTAGTTTTATAGTATAATAATTTCAGGGTCCTATTCTTGTAACTACTTTTCATTTCAGCAAACTAAATATACTTAAATTGTCTTTAAATACATTTAGATGTGATTTGGAGGCTTAAAAGTTCAACTACATTTGACTTTTTACGTAACAACATTTTAGTTGATGTAAACTTCATATAGATACTGAACCCAGTATATGACCATTCTGATGCCAACATCAGAGTGAATTCCCTTGTTTCTTACTTGGTAAAGCAATCCAGAAAGCGATCTTGACCTGTCTCACAAATTGCTGACCAAGTTGGAAGAACCAATGCAGAAACGTAGCGATAATTTACAATGACTACATTGTAGAACCGGTCCAGGCACAGGCAACAGTGCTCGCGGAGTCAGAGAGTGAAGGAGCCGCTGTTTTATCAATTAGATAAAGGCGATTTTGCCCAAATGCCCGTAGAAAAAAAAACTGATCTATGGGGAAACAACTAAAAAATAAAAATAATGTGTCGTGTAGTATACGCTGAGTGAAAAGGGTAAATCTAGAAAATAAAAGCTTTTAAAAGGTTAAAATTATTTTTTGTTTTATAATTATACATATTGACAACTGTCATGTTTTAATTGGGTAGGTTGATTTTTCGGAGAAAGTTGTTCGGATGCTTTAGCCTCTTAGGCAACTGTATCTGGATGGTGCAAGTGTAACAGTTCCAGGATATGAATGGTGCAGTGCATTGATCTCACTTCGTGACCTGCAAGAACTTAGAATGTCACATTGCAATATCTCAGGTTCCCCCCTTTCAAGTCTTGTGAATCTATCGGTCATTGTTCTTGAATACAACAATTTATCATCCCCAGTGCCAGAAACATTTGTACATTTGAAAAATATGACCATCCTAAGTCTTGTTAATTGCGGGTTGACCACAACATTTCTGCAGAAGATCTTCAACATTGGAACGTTGTCAGCTATTGACATATCTTTGAACAAGGATCTCCATGGTTTCCTTCATGACTTTCCATAGAGTGGGTCTATCCAAATCTTGAGAGTAAGTGGCACTAACTTTGCTGGAGCATTTCCACACTCTATTGGTAACTTGAGCAACTTATCTGAATTTGATCTTTCTAATTGTGGATTTTAACGGATCAATTCCCAATTCACTGTCAAACCTAACAAAACTCATGTCCAATGACATCATTTGGTATGGCCAAAAAGCTTACCCATTTAGACATTTCTATTAATGATTTAACTGGTATAGTTCCATCATCTTAATTTAAAGGACTGCACAATCTTGTCTATATTGACTTGAGTTATTATTTTTCCACTGGGAGCATTCCTTCATCTCTTTTTACACTCCCATCATTGCAATGGATTTGGCTTTTAGACAACCAGTTTAGTCAATTGGATGAAATCGTAAATGTGACATCCTTTAGACTAGAGATCCTTGATGTAAGAAAAAATAATCTCTGGGATACCTTCATCCCTTTTTACACTCCCACTGCTGCAAAAGATTCGTCCTTGGAACTTGTTAACCTCTTTGGCAAGTGAACCAAATCACACAAGTAATATCTTGGTAAGTCCAAGTATCGTCTCCCAAGGGACTCACGTAATATTGGACAATTTTCACATTAATATTAACTTAAGCTAATGAATATCACAAGAAAACAGTAAAGACAAGAACTTTAGTTGATTTTGTGACAACTAAAAACAGAACAAGTGTATAAATAAATTTAAAACAGTATTTATGTGATTTTATAAAAAGAACAAAGCTAAACACAAATGATTTAACAGATAACAACGGTATTGCCGGGGTTAGACTTCACCAAACTCTACTCTCTTCTTGATTTAAAGCACAATACATATTCCATTTGCATTTCAATATTAACATCAGCCAATAAATGCATTCTTAACCCTAATCCCTTAGGTGAAAAGAGTCTTAGTTCCTTTATCAAGTCTTGATCCATCAACAACTTAAGAAAGGAACTAGCTTTAAGCTTGGTGACACAAGATAACCAATGAACTAAGTTCCATTCCTAGACACCAAGTTCATTGGGTATTTTGTTTCAGTTCAAGACAATGAAGGCATTTTCCAACGACAATCATGTCCTAAAATCATGCCATGGTTGGCCATTCCACAACAAGTATTAAACAAATAAACAAAATACTAACATTGAACACAAATACACTGAATATATATATAGGAATACCAAAAGGTACAAGAGAGTGTGAGTAAGGTTACATCTAACCCCAACAATGGAGGAACTTAGCTACTCATTGTCATGAGTAGCACCAAAACACATGGAAAGAGGAAGAAGATGAAGAAAATAGAGCCAAGGAGAAGCCTTTTCTCTCTACAGAACAGTGGGTTCATTCAAGAGCCAAGTTACAATGAATAAAAATGAAAGCTCCCCCCTTTTAATACACGACCCAAGTTCCTATTTTTAAGTGACTGGCAGCTCAGCCTCCAATTTAGGCTTCAAGCCTTCAGTGCAAAAAGTAAAGGAACGTGGAGTCTCAAGCTCACTCTAATCTGTTTGAATCTCGCTCAGCCTCAAATTCAAGCTTCAAGCCTCAGGTCAGAGATACGCTTTTGGTCAATTTGCTGATCCACTTGAAGTTTGATTTGGTGACTAAACGCATTTGTCTTTGAAACACTTCCTTAGACTCCAAAATTAAGCTCCAATCAACTCTTTCAACTTCAATTTCCATTTCTACAAAAAGTAAACAAAATAACTAAGATGTAACCAATAAAACTGATTAACTAAACTAAAAATCCGGCCAATAGTCACAATTCTAACACTAATTGAGTTAAACATTACTCCAAATGTGGATGAAAGTAAGATAATTGCCTCAAAATTCATTCAACAAGTAAGTAAATAAGGCCATTATCAACTCCCCCAAACTTAGAGTTTTGCTTGCCCTCAAGCAAAAGTGACATAACACAACAACTAACTAAACTAATTTAAAACAAAAATGACATAACAACACAAACATGGGTTGAGACCAATCACATCCCAACATCTCCAAGCATGCATTTTCCATTTCAAACTTTGACCAAAGTTGAATCAATGATTAAAATCTCAACTATGGAGCCCTCAAAAGAGACCATAACAAGGATGCAAATGCTAAAATCCTTAGGGAAAACAACAAACATGATAATCCTTTAATGAAAACTACAAGAATGCTTAAACCTCTCAATTTCAAGTGTTTCCCTCTTACTCTCAAGTGCACTAAGTGTTTAAATCTCTCTATCACACACAAAGGAAGCTCACACTTTAGCTTTGATTTTCTTCTCACATGCAATAAAAGTTATGCATATCAACAAGATCACAAGGACTTAACAAGGCTTGAAATGTGGTTGGGCCTTGAAAGAATTTTTTTTTTTCTGGATAAGCAAATAACACCAAGAGATAGAGAACAATTATCTCACTCACCTCTTTCCCATAATAAAGAAAGAAAAATCTCAATTCACTCAAATTTCCCAAATATGATCAATCAATTGCCACTTGAATCACTATAGGTATCACAATTTCAACTACTTATTTTTCTTTTCATCTCTTTTCTTTTCTTTTCTTTTCTTTTCTTTTCTTTGAGGTTATCTTTTAATACAAACAATCACTACAACATTTTACACTTTAGGCAACGCTAAACTTATCAACGGTTGAAAAACTGTTGCCTTAGGACATAATAGGCCACGCTTTTATAAATGTTGACAATAATATGTATGTTTTTACTTTTCACTTAAGTCTATATCTGAAACCGTTGTTTATTTAGATTAGGCAACAACTTAAAATCGTTGACAAGATATTAAATAAGTTAAGCCACGGTTTTTATGTGTTGCCTTTAAAAGTCAATATATCCCACGCTTTATAAATGTGGCCTAAAACACTAAAATTAAAAAAAATTGAACCGCGAAATACACAAAATAGCGCGGATGGACAATTTAAATAAAATTTTGAACTTAAGTGTCCTTTCCTTAGTCTCGGAGAAATCTCCAAATCTCCAAATACACTACAATTTCAATCCTTCCCTGAAGCCTCCTCCTTAACCCTAAACCACACAAATTCAAGGTTTTTTATTTCCCATTCTTGCCCTCATTCACATTCTTTAAGGCGTCTCTTTCTCTTTCTCCCCCTCTCCTTCTATCTCTCTGCCCTCCGTTCCTAAACCAAATTGGAGGTTGAGATTCAACGATACCCACACCAGTAACGGAATCGGGTAACAAGTTTCAATCAGCCATCTTATTAATTATTATTTGAAATATGCGTTTTCATGTTCAATTGGTGGCTATGGCAGAGTGGTTTCGCTAGCCCTGGCTGGTGTTTGGTCCATGGAATGGTGTTGGGTGATGGGTCGGTTTGGGTGGACCTGGTTCGTGTATGAGGAGCTTGGGTTATTTTAAGTCGTGGTGCTTCTTAGGTGGTATGGTTGGACCGATTTGATTCAAAGCACACGTTGCTTGTGGGTTTGATTGAAATCACAGTATGAGGCTTTAACTGAGACCAAAATCTATATGCAACAAAATGCAGAGAAATCGCTCGACATTCCCCCATTTTCTCAAAGGTATGTTTATGGGAGAGAGCGAAGATATTTGGGTCTCCTTGATTTACAGAGCAAAGCCAGCAATCAATCTATTAAAACTCCTCAATGCACACTCATGTGATCTCTTCGAGTACCTTTAGGTTCTAAAAAGCTCTTTCTGGTATGTGTGCCACTGTTCTTTTCTTCTTCTGATAAAGTCATTGTTGTTTTATAGTTGAATCTGGTATTTTAGCAAGTTTAGAAAAGAAATGCATTTTGGTCATCAGAGTAGGACCAATGTACACCAATTGTCTATTGTTCCACAAAAATTATCTAATCAAACAAAAAAATTATAGAAAAAGCAATATTATATGTGAAAATAGAGTGAAAGTACAGGATGGCTGGAGGATTTGATATTCTCCATTTTGAAATGTGCAAAATAGTTTAATCCATCTTGAAAATGTAGTTTTCCAATTTTTACGTGTGGTTTTGTTGTCACTCAAGAAAGAAAAGGAGCAAAAGTTGTGAGCACAATTCCAATACTTCATGATAATTGTGAGTTATATTAACTTTGCTTGGAGTTGAGTGTACTTGAGCTCACTGTGCTCTAACATTTATTTGTTCGTTTCTATTAGACATGCTTTGTTCAATCCTTTCTATCAAAAGTTATGTTAAAGAACATTTGAGTTGTATACATTACCGCTAATGTATTTTTGTCTTCATGACACGCAGCATCACACACCTTGAAAGTGAACCTGGCCTATTTCTATTTAATGAAGAGGAATTTATTTTATTTTATTTTATTTTATTGTTGAAGTTCTTTGGTTTGAGTCAGATTGATCTTGAGAGATGCTTGTTTCTTTTCTGTCAAAAGAGAGAATGTTCTTAGCTCTGTTATTTGCAATTTTACACACTGATCAAAGGTTTAATTGGTAGTTTGAAAGGGGTACTAGTTCTAATTCATGATTGGTAAATAAAATTGGCAATTTTAAGCTATAATCATGATTGGTTATAGTGTCGTACAGAAAGAGACTATAGAATGGGCCAGAAAATGGATTAGAGTACAGGAAAGGGGAACTAGTTCTCTGACTCCTTACCTTTAACCTACACAGTGAACTTTGAAATATGTCCATCTAAAATTCATAACTGTAAGAATTATCACACAGGGTTATGATTCATTTACACTTGTATATATCTAAATTATTCACACATCAATAATTTCTTTTATAAGATTACTATTTTACCATCACTTGATTAAAAGCATAATTACTTTGTAAACATCATCATTAAAAAGTTAAACTTATAGATTCAGCACCTAAAGAACCAACGTTGATAGTTCAGCTTTGAGGTGAATATTATAAGAAAAAAAACATTTATTATACTGCTAGCTTGGACCAAATAATTTGATCACCTATTTGAGCAAAAGCAAATATAAGTACTGCTTGGTCTTGTCACCACTTAGAAGTAAATATAGTAATTCCCACCACGTAATATTTATTACATAAATAAATATTGTTAGGATGGAGTAAACTGAATTATTGTTTGATAATTATAACTTTATTTAGTTTGTTATTATTACCTTTATTTGAGAGTTACATATAGTTTTGTTTTTCTTATTATTATTACCTTTATTTATTTTGTGGTGATGTGCATGTGATTGTATTTTAAGAATGCCTACATAATTAATTGGAATCCAAACCACCAGGCCATCAGCAGTAAAGATTGCCTCCACACGCACCTATGCACCTCAGACGCACCATCATTGCACATTCGATATTAACAGAGTGCCACACTGGTACCTTCTATACTTTTTTATTGTGATATTTCTTGTGATCATTACTTATGGAGCTCAATTATTTGAGTATTTGCTTTCTAAATTTGGTTTGGGATTACTGTGTGGTTTTACTGATTTGGTGTTCTTTTGCCACGTTGTGCTCAACCAAGTTCCTTGCTTCCATAGTTTTTGGTTTGCACTAGTTTCTGACTTGCACATCTCTGGCTTATATCACAGGCCCTCATTGCTTCCATAGATTGTGTCTAGGCCATTTGGCTCGGTCTCAAAGCTTATGTTGATTTTTTTGTTTTATTTATTATTACACCTAAATTCCTCTATAAAAAATGTAGAAATTATCCAAATTAATTCCAACAACTTAGTTTCGGTACCTAATAAGTAGTGACTAAAAAACTCAAACGAAGTTAATCTCCAAATTTAATTAACCTGACTCCTTTTTGTTACTAACATAAAGTAGTGATTCCATGCTTTACTTTTCTAAACTTGCAACAAAGATGTTTGAGTCACTTGGTTGTCTATTTGTAGTGAGCCTAATATTTTTTTCCCTTGTAGGTGGAAAACCTGACTCTTGATGGCCCAACTTCAAGAAGTTAAGTTGGAAAGAATAATAACATATTTGTTTATTGCATTGCATAGTTGATGGACATGGCTGAGAGGCACCTATTGCTTCTACTGGTTCCAATCCTTGTTCCAATGATGTTAGCTATGCTTCCATTCAACAATTAAATATTCAAGCAACCAGCCTAGAAGCAGATTTAACTAGATCAAACAACCAATCAAATTGGTCGAGCATTGTCAGAAACCATAGTGCAAGTCATAATAAATAGAGCCAGTCATATTCAACTAATAGAAATGGGAGCAGAACCAAGGACAGTGAATCTGGTAATGAAAATGAATGGGTTGAGCAAGATGAACCTGGTGTATATGTTCAGCTCTCTTCCTAGAGGTGGAATAGATTTGAAGAGATATAGCTTTAGATATGCAGTGCTATGTAGACATTTTTTTTGTCAAATGTCAACTTACAGAACTTCATCTGTGAATTTTCTTAATGTAGAATATGATACATTTCTATAGAAGAAAAAGTAGAATTTAATACACATGGTGTTAAGGCCTTTGCTTAGTTTATTTAGCAATGTCACAAAAAATTCTATGAATGTTTAATTGTTTAAAATGATAATCATTATCTAATCAAATATAATTAAACATTTTCAGTGATAAATGATAATATTTAGATAATTGTTGCATAAACATAAGGGCAATGTTTAAATAGCCATTGTCTAAACCTCTACAAATGTTTATCCTGTCTATCCACATTTTAATTTTTTTTTCTTAAAATGAATGACAACCCAAGAATAAAGCAACACTTAAATATGCGTGGCCTAAACCTTTAGGCAACAGTTACTAAATTGTTGTTTAAACTTGACACATAAAATCGTTGCCTGAAACTAGTCTAGAAAAGTGTGGCCTATTCTCATATTTGAGGCAACGGTTATTAAAATTTCGTGGGCTTAGGAAAAAAAACCGTTGCCTATTAGAATAGGCAACGCTCACCTAGACCACGCCTGAAAAATTGTTGCCAAACCGTTGCCTAAAGTTTAGACCACGGTTTTTTTGCTTTAGGCCACAGTTTTTTGTTGTTGCCTAAAGTCATTTTTGTTGTAGTGAATAAAAAGAAAAGAAAACTGAACTTCCAAGAGAATAAAACAACTGTGATACCTTTCTATTTAATTGAAAGTGACACAAACATTGCTCCAATCATTGATCCTTACAAGCATTTCCCCCAAACCAACTTTCAACCCACAATGAAACAATTGCTCTCCTCTCCCTAAGGTGTGGAAAGTGAATTGTTTTTCTTTTTGGCTTTCAGGTTTAATCAAGAAAGAAATTTTGATTCAATTGAAGGCTCAAAAGGGGTAAGCAAAGGATAGCAATAATGGGTTGGCTATTTGGCTCAGAGGTTCACAATCATAACAAAAAGAATGCCTTGATCCTTTCTATATAAACATGCAAACTATGTACAAGGAGAATCAAGCGAAGCCAAGAGTGATGCCCCCAAAGGTGGCACTCATCACATTCAAGAGAACACAACTAACCAATATTTTATTCAAAGCATTCAAGAGTTTCCCTTAACATCATATCACACTCATTGCTTTCTCAAAATGGCAAGTGCATCCAAGTTATGCTAACATTGTGTGCAACCACATGCTTCAATCAAAATTAGAAATTCACAAAACACATTTTTAATTACGCTCAAAACATACATGATGGTGTAACGATGAAATTGTTCTACACCCATGTGAACACAACATATACACTTTTTTTTATAACAAAAAAGACAAAAACAAAATAACTCCCATCCTCCTCCTCAGAGCCAAAACTTTCATCATTACCACCCTATCACCTTCATCCTTAGCTCCGACAGCGGGCCCAACACCCCCCAAAAAAGAGGGCTGGTCCCCAGGCCACAAAATACTCAGAAGAAACTCAATGTTTAGACCATCAGTGGCCCCAAAAATAACAATAGAAAAATACCAGTCACAGTCAAAGCAAGAACAACATAAATAACAAAACGCAAGCACAGAGCAACACAACAAACAAGTAACCCAAGAGTGGTACAAAGGTCCCTTGCCAAACACCACCATCACTAGATACAGGTTTAACAACGAAAAAAAAGGCAAGGACCCAAACAAGCATAAGAACATAAACGAACACAAATGCAAGGTACTTTGAGACCTACCGCGTGCACACAAACCCTAACCCCTTTCTATTGACGAAAACGAAAGAGAAAGAACACGGGTAGACGAAAACCAAACTCACAATGGGATTGGGCTGACGACGTGAGGTGCGAATAGATGAAAAACTCGTGTTCACAATTGTGTTGTTCAACGATGAGCTTTAGAGATAAGAAAGATAGCAATAAGGAGAAGAAGGGGAATAGGGATAAAGAGGAGTATGGGTTTGGAGAAGATTAGGGATTTGGGTAACAGGGGAAGTCACGTTTCAGATATGGGGAAGGGGAGAAGATTGTGGCTGAGTGGTCATTGGAAAATGAGAAAATAAAAAAACGAAGAGGGAAAAATTGGAAAAGGGGAAATAAAAAAAAAAAGGAGAAAAGATAAAATTGGGAAAGTGAATTGTGGCTTAGCCTCAAACGAGGCTTTAAGCCTGAAAAGAAAGAGAAAATTAAAAACTTGCTCAAGTTGAAGCCTCACGTCGCAGCTTTAGCAGAAACAAGGCAGAGGCAATTTCCCAATTTTAATGATTTCACGTTTGAAGCTCCAAATGGAGGCTTAGGCACACGCGAAATAGGAAATAGCTCTAAAGTTCCTAGAGGTGCATAGGCTTGAAGCCTCAAGTTGAGGCTTAGCCACAGTTGCAACATTTATGACTCCAGAGAACACTGCATAACGTTGCATAATCTACTGAATCACAAAACTTTTTTTTTTTAAAACCTCTAGAAAAGCAATATGAACATAATTTCCAAGACCAAAGTCATGATTTACAAGAAAACACACACATGCTAAAGGACATTTGATTCAAGAACATGAACAAAGAATTACAAAAATCAAAATACCACATAACAAAAACATGAATTCAAAACCAAAGAACACAAAGACATGAAAATCAAACAAAAACTTCCACGAGAAATTTAAATTGCAATAAAAAAAAAAAGGAAAGAAATTTGGGTTGCCTCCCAAAAAATGCTTGTTTAACGTCACTAGCTTGACATACCAAAGACCTTAAGGGTCACTTAAAAGCACAATGGTGGTAAGCCTTTCAACTTCACCACCTAGATAAGGCTTGAGTCTTTGGCCATTAACCACCCAACTCCTTTGTGTGGTAGGATCTTCCAATTCAATTGCTCCATATGATTTCACTTCCTTGATAATGAAAGGTCCATACCACTTTGACTTGAGCTTCCTAGGAAAGAGTCTAAGTCGGGAGTTGAATAAAAGCACTTGTTGTCCCGGCTTGAACTCTCTATGGAGGATCTTCTTGTCATGGTAGGCCTTCACTCTCTGTTTATAGTGCTTTGAGGACTCATAAGCATTGAGCCTCATTTCTTCAAGCTCATGCAACTGCCGCTTCCTCTTTTTTGTTGAAGTGGATGGATCAAAATTCAAGAACTTCAAAGCCCAATAACCTTTATGCTCAAGCTCTACAGGGAGATGACATGCTTTCCCATAAACCATTTGAAATGGAGATAAGCCAATAGGAGTTTTGAAAGCTATCCTATAAGCCCAAAGAGCATCATCCAACTTCATGGACCAATCTTTCCTAGAGGATGCAATAGTTTTCTCTAGGATGCGCTTGATCTCTCGGTTGGAAACTTCAGCTTGCCCATTGGTTTGGGGATGATATGGAGAAGCCACTCTGTGTCTAACACCATAGTGTTCTAACACCTTTTTCAATTGCACATTACAAAAGTGAGACCCTCCATCACTGATGAGCACTCTAGGAACACCAAACCGAGCAAAGCTATTCTTCTTCAAGAACTTGATCACTATTTTTGCATCACTTTTTGGAGCTGCAATGGCTTCAACCCACTTGGAGACATAATCCACTGCCACTAAGATGTATTCATTGGAAAAATATGATGGCAATGGACCCATGAAGTCTATACCCCAACAATCAAACACTTCTACCTCAAGAATGTTTTGCAAAGGCATCTCATGCCTCTTGGAAATGCCTCCGGTTCTTTGAAACTTGTCACAATGAAGCACATGCTCATGAGCATCCTTGAAAATAGTTGGCCAAAAGAAACTGGATTGTAGGACTTTTGCAGCAGTCCTTTCTCCATAAGGTGAATTGTGACAATGCCACAAGATGCTTCTTGCTTCTTCCTTGGAAACACACCTCCTCAAGAGATTACCCGCTCCAATTTTGAACAAGTGGGGATCATCCCACACATAATAATGGGCATCATGGAGGAACTTTTTCTTTTAGTGCCACGTGAGATCTTCAGGAATAACACCCGCCGCTTTGAAATTTGCCATGTCAGCAAACCAAGGGCGCTCGTGCACCACCAACAAGGACTCATCAGGAAATTCATCACGAATCTCCTTCTCTTTAACGGTAACTTCTTTATTCACCAATCTAGAAAGATGATCGGCTATAACATTTTCACACTCCTTTTTGTCCTTGATTTCCAAGTCAAACTCTTGAAGCAAGAGAATCCACCTAATCAATCTTGGTTTGGAGTCGGATTTAGTCAAAAGATACTTGATGGCAGAGTGATCTGTGAAGATGGTGACCTTTGAGCCAATCAAATAAGGTCTGAACTTCTCTAAAGCATAGACAATAGCTAGCAATTCCTTCTCTGTGGTGGCATAATTCAATTGAGCATCATTCAACACCTTGCTAGCATAATATATGGAGTGAAAGACCTTATTTCTCCTCTGTCCTAAAATAGCACCCACAGCATAATCACTTGCATCACACATAAGCTCAAAGTCTTGACTCCAATTTGGGGCCACAATGACAGGAGCTGAGATGAGCTTCTCTTTGAAAGTGTTGAAGGCTTTTAAGCAATCCTCATCAAACTTGAAAGCGGTGTCCTTGATCAGCAAATTGCACAAGGGTTTGGCTATCTTGGAAAAATCCTTGATAAACCTTCTATAGAACCCCTCATGCCCAAGAAAACTACGAACACCTTTGACATTAGCTGGAGGAGGTAGCTTCTCAATAACATCAACTTTAGCTTTATCTACCTCTATCCCTCTTGATGAGATCTTATGACCCAAGACAATTCCCTCTTGGACCATGAAGTGACATTTTTCTCAATTAAGCACAAGATTAGTCTCCACACATCTCTTCAACACTAATTCAAGGTTGGACAAGCAATGATCAAATGAGGAGCTAAAGACGGAGAAATCATCCATAAACACTTCAATACATTTCTCCACAAGGTTCACAAAGATGGCTAACATGCATCGTTGGAAAGTGGCGGGAGCATTACACAACCCAAATGGCATCCTCCTATAAGCGAAAATACCAAAAGGGCATGTGAAGGCGGTCTTTTCTTGATCTTTTGGATCCACAGCAATTTGGTTATATCCAGAATAACCATCTAGGAAGCAATAGAATGCTTGGCCGGATAACCTCTCAAGCATTTGGTCCATGAAGGGTAATGGAAAATGATCCTTTCTTGTAGCTTGATTAAGCTTGCGATAGTCAATACCCATTCTTCATCCGGTGACTTGCAAGATTGTCATTCATTTCATATTTAAATTACCTCTTCTTCAATAATTTGGTGGGACAGATCCCAATAGTTACCCAAATCCGATCATTTCCAGCTTCTTCCTTTGAAGGCAATGATGGGCTATCCGGTCCTCCATTAATTGAAATTATATATTGTTTACATACATTGGTTGAAAACTATTCTAAAAACTAACAAACAACAGTTTTTGTTCGTTGTTATTTTTAATATTTCTAACAACCAATAAAAATTGTAATTTATTTATTATAATTTATAAAATATGTAAAAACAAATGTTCTCCTAAAGGTGTCCGTCGAGGTAGGGCAGCAATGGTCTCATCAGCAACTAGAGCTCTCTTTTGTAGTTGTTGTAGCCTCCTACCTAGCTTTCGTAGCTTCCTTCTCAGCTTTAGTTATACCCTCTCCTTAATTAGAAGTGGAGCTTCTCGATGCAGGAGGAGCAACTAACTCTTAAGTCAATGTGATGTCAAACCCAACACAAACATTTGCAGAGAAGTCTTGATACTAGGTTCTTCTACCAGCAACATTTTGCTAGAGATCAACCTTGGTTGAATATCAAACCTCCTGTGTCCCATTCTTGGAGGCTTCACTAATCTAAGATTGCATCTGGCTTAACATGTTCATGCTCCTCTAGTTTAATCTCACATAACATATACTTATAAGAAACTTATTTTGTTTAACAATCAAGTTGTATTAAATGATTAACAACTGAAATTGACTATATATCTACCCATTCTCTTGATAAATATTGGGCTTTTAAATTTCTTCAGCAGTGTGCTCATGGCTGCAAGGTTCTCCGCGGTACAACATTGACTTTTATATTATTAGTGTAAAATATTCTTAAGTTATTTTTAGTGTAAAATATTAATCAACACTCAACAGCTTTAAATTCAAAATCCCTATGTACTAAAAAAAAAAAAAACCCTAACATCTAACACCCCCCTCCCAGGCAAAGAAAAGGTGAAAAAGCTTTATTATTAAAAAAAAAAGTTATTTTTTCAAATAATTAATCAACACCAAAGATGCATAATATCTTTAATTATTCGGCATGGAATTAAAATCATTGTGAGTTTATTCTTGTTGGCTGCTATAATTAAGGATGTCAAATGAATCAACTCAATCCAATTCGTCCTCAACTTAACAAAAAAAATGGGGACTTTCAATATTTACACTTCCTTCATTTAATAAGTATATCCCCTTTGTTTTCTCTATATTTTTTAAAATACCCTTTATATAAAATTAATATAAATCCTATTTTTATACCCATCTTTTTTATTCTTTAAACCCTATTTTTGCATTCCATCTTTATTATTTTTAAACCCTGTTTTTGCACTCCATCTTCATCATTGTTTAAACTTTATTTTTGCACCTCATCTTTATTATTCTTTAAACTCTTTACATATATTTTCTCCTCTCTCTTTTTTTTTCTCTATAAAAGGTAATATAATTTTACCATAATTTTATTCCCTACAATAAGTACAATGTTTTCCATCAAACTTGAAATGTAATACATGCAATTTCATCACAATGACACTTTATAATTTGCATAAAAACTTATACGTAATAAAGGTGATGAGAAATAAAAACAGCCTTTACCCCTTTTAATTTGAATGAAGTTTTGCTCCCTACTTTGTACAATGCAATGCTGTTCACACTTTGATGCAAATGGGAATAATTTTTTGAGCAAATTACGTAAATCTAGACTTATACTTATTACACTCGGTACTCCTGCATTTTTTCAACATTACTTTTAGCCCCTTTTACAAAACGACGTTAAGTTTTCGTTAAAAAAAATTAAACAAAAAATAAAATGTGTTAAGTTACCCTTTTACTAATTCCTACAAGTTCCATCACCATAACCTCACTCTCTTCACCTTCTTCTTCTTCACTTCGTAACTCTCACAAGCTCTTCTCCACGACGCATTCTCCAACCTTCCTTCCACAACAGCAATGGCCACCGTGACGCTTAGTCTTGTTGACGCCGATAAGCTCTCCAACCTCAAATCTGTTGTTGCTTCATTGAGCCAAATCAGGTCCTCACTCTTTCTTTTTTTCCAATTTTCCGCATCACTCATTTGCATTCTCACAATCTCGAATCTAAACCTCACTTTTTTTTTTAATCCCCCTTTTTTCTGTTCGAGATTTTCCCTTTTTTTTCTTTTCCGACTCAAGGCTCATCTAGATCTAGATTTTGTTGGTGTTAGCAGCGGCCAACAGGGTCACGAGAGAGGGAAAAGGAAGGGCAAAAAAGGATTAGGAGAAACAAAGACGCAACTAAAAAAGAGAGGGGCAGTGGTAGATCCGGAGGCGGAGGGGGTCAGAGGTATTTTCACTGGTTCGCTGTTGTCTACTTTCTATTTAAAAATTTGGTGTCGGGCAAAAAGACTCATTAGACCTTTTTAATTTCTTGACACCTGTCATTTCTTGGGTTATTTTAGACATTTTGCTTCCTTTGAGTCATTGTTTGAACTAGTTAGTTACCTGTACATTTGCACGGATTGTCTTGATTTCTACGTATTTTTTTAAATGATTTATGTATATCACAACTTGTTTAAAAATAAATATTTTTTTATATTACTTAAAAATAAATATTATATATACATTTGTTGATCAACAATAATAAGAAATCAAAACATGAATGTTTAATAAAAATGATAAAGCAAGAATAATTGACCTAGTTAATGTTGTATAAATTGTATTAAAATAGTAACTTGAAACATATTAAAAAACTTAGTCTCACAATAACAAATGTCTATGAAAGTCTTAATAAGAAAAAACACCGGCAAAAATAGCATAATATTTCATGCATTTGCACGGGTCACTCGTTTTCATGCATATTTGAAATACACATGTTTATAAAATTAAATTTTTATATTGAGACAAATGTAATTAGCTGTTTAAATTCTCCAAAAATGAAAAAAAAAATAGAGTATTCAAGCAGAAAAAATATATTTAGTTATATTTTCATAGATATTTCTTATTTCATTTAAAATATTTATATAATTGTATGAAATATTTTTGTAATTTTGAAATGTGAAATGATAAAATAATCAAATTATTTTACAATTATATTGTGAATAAAAAATTATTAATTTTATAATACTTATAGTTTATAAACAATACTTCAAATACTTTAAAGTCTAAGAATTAATTAAATTAAATGCAAACTTTTGAAATCAAATATTATTTACCAACATGTCGTTGATTCGAATGGAATTAAAATAAGATTTCTTAAGCAAAGTCTTAGGTTCGAGACTTGTAGTTAAAAGAGATCTTGCTAAAGTCAATGGATACTAATAAATTATTATTTTATTCTCTAATAGACAAATTATTTTTCATTAGTAAGTACTTAAGTAAGATGAGTTGTTATAAATTTTTAGTATTATCTTTGACCCGCGAGAAGAAACTGTACTAAGTTCAAAAAAATTATTCTAAATATTTAAATCAATTTTTCATGAAGGATTTATAACAATATTATATGTCGTAACTTGTAAGCATGTTAAAAATATATTTAATAAATTCATTATAATATATTTATTATATATTTATGTAAAAAAAGTTAACATTATTATTAAAATATTAATCAAGAAAAATTCTATAACTGAAGTTATTAAACATATATAGAGTCAAAATATTATTTTGTAATAAATATATTAACTAATTAAATTTAAATTAACTTTTAATATAAACAGTTTAACCTCATAAAATAAATATTATTCAACAAAATATTTATTTGTGAAATTATTTAAAATTATTTAATGTGATTTTTAAGTAAAAATGATTTTATTAGATTTAAGAGTAAAAAAGAAATTGTTGAGTCTTGAGTATACAATTTTGTTAAATACCCAGATAAATGCATTTGACGTCCATAATGATCTTACCTGACTCGAGCAAGATTGTCTTCCGTGAATGGTACATGTGGACTCTAACATAAAAAATTAACAAATATTTAATTTATGATATTATTGATGAAGTAATTTAAAATAATTTTCTGTAATAAAAATATATTCAACAAATTAATATATATATATATATATATATATATATATATATATATATATATATATTTAACATTATTATATAGATATGAATAAAAAAAAATTCGTATATGAATCTATTAAACATAGAGTCAAAATATTATTTTATAATAAATATATTAACTAATTAGATTGAATTATTTTTTAGTGCAAAACTTTCAACCTAATAAAATAAATATTATTCAAAAAAATATTTATTTATGTAATTATTTAAAATTATATTATATAATTACTAAATAAAAATGATTTTATAGGATTTAAAAGTAAAAAAGAAAATGTTGAGTCTTAGGTATGAAGTTATTTTAAATACTTAAAGAAATAGATTTATCGTCCATAATGGTTCTACTTGACTCGGGCAAGATGGTCTCTTGTGAATTATGCTTGTAGTCTCTACCGTTAAAAATAAAAACTGATTCAATTTGTGTTAAATAATTCTAAGTAAAAATAATTTTATAGGAATGAAGAGTAAAAAAAATATTTTTGAGTCTAGAGTATGCAATTATGTTAAATACCAAAAGAAATAAATCTTTCACCCAAAATGATATTACCAATTCAAGTAGGATTGTCTCTCGTCAATGATAAATGTGGACTCTAACATAAAAAAATTAAAAAAATATTTAATTTATGATATTTGTACTACTCGGACTCGGACTTCATCGAGTAGCCAATTTGGCCGAATAGATACCTCTTACTCGGACTAGGGAAGTAATAACGGAAAGCATATCTTACAATAAGATAAGATAAAGAAAGATCAAGTTATAAGATAATGATAGAAGATAGAACAATCTCTATCATAAATCACGAGATTTGAGGAGATTTGATAAGAAAATAGCCTTATCTAATCTCCCTTTCACCATCTATAAATACAGCAACAATCCAACCCACCAACGTACAAAATTCTAATCCCATTGTGATACCTGTCTCTTACCTCTGTGCCTCTAACTTGAGCGTCGGAGTGTTCTTGCAGGTACACCCCCATCAGTCCTAGAGGAGATCCCAGTGAAACCACCGCACCAGAGAGCTTACCAAAACTCAGTAAGAACATTTGGAGATCCCAACGAAACCACCACACCAGAGAGCTTACCAAAACTCGGTAAGAACATTTGGCGCCCACCGTGGGGCTCAATGAAACTATTCCCAGCCACACCGATCAATACGACGCAATCGCAATGGCAACAACCCAGGACAAAACAACGAATCACAAAAAGCAACCATAGGGGGCAGACACTCAAACCCAGGGCACACTGCCTCCAGGGGATACCCAGGGAGGTAACCCCAATAACGTGGCGCCCTTCCCGCGTCAGGCGCTTAAGAATCACTCGCTGATCCAAGCCCTGCAAAGGGAAGTCAACACGTTGAAGCAAAATAGCGTAAAAGAGATAGAGGATCTCCGCAAGGAGAACGCCACACTCCGAGAGCAATACCAGAAACTGCAAGAGGACCGGAATAAGCACTCGGTGGCCCACGCAACCACCAACGGAGTCTCGGCTACCCACATAACCGCCAACGGACGTCCTGACCGAATAGAGCAGGATGACACTACCTGGAGCGAGGCAGACCGAACAGCGACTCACCTGGAGTCCAGACCCACCTCTTTTTTGCGTGCAGCTCCGAGGCGAAATGCAATGCCCGAAACCACGAGAAGACACCCGTTCGTAGATGGTATTATGGAAAAAGCCCCTGTCCATGGACCGTTATGACGGCCTGACTGACCCGGACGAACACATCGACGCATTTGTCACGCAAGTGAACTTGTACACGAACGATGACGCCATCATGTGTCGCATCTTCCCAACAACTCTAAAGGGAGCAGCGTTGAACTGGTACACGCGCCTTCCCCCTCACTCGATTGACTTCTTCGCCACATTGGTCATCCGTTTCGGAGCTCAATACGCTACGAGTCGACCCCACCACTTGATAGCAATGGCATTAGCCAACATTCGACAGGAGGACAACGAGTCCCTTAGGGACTTCATGGAGAGATTCGTCGAAGTCTCCGTCAAGATTCGAGACCTGAATCCTCAAGTAGCCCTAATCACCATGCTGATGGCGCTGAAATATGGACCCTTCTTGGATAGTCTCTGCAAGAAGCCACCCCATGACATGGACGAGCTCAGAGCAAGAGCAGCAGGATACATTCAAATGGAAGAAATGACTAAGTTCAGAGAACGAGTCAAAGGCAAATCCCTTAAGAGACATGAGGAACGCGAGAAACCGGGAACAAGCTGAGAGCGGAGTAGCAGATCTAGTGCTGACAGATTGCCTCGCGCAAGGTTTACCCATTACACCCCTCTAACAGAAAGCAGAGCACCGGTTCTAGAAGAAGCCTGCAGTGCCGAGCTGATAAGCCTGCCTACTCGGAACCGCTCCCCAGAAAAAATAGACAGGTCCAAGTTTTGCAAGTACCATCGAGTGCACGAACACGCCACTGAAGATTGCACCACCCTAAAGGATAAGATTGAAAAACTTATCCAACAGAGCAAACTACGACGTTTCATCCGAGATGACAACCGAAAGTGTAAGCGAGAACGAACCTGGGACCGAGAAGAGGATCACAACAGAAAATTCAGGCGAACGGAAGAACCCCGCCAGGAGCAACCAAATAAACCTCCCGAGACTCGACTCCGAGGCGTCATCAACACAATAGTAGGAGGATTCGCTGGAGGGGGAAGCTCGAGCTTGGCAAGGAAAAGGCACCTACGCAACCTTCAGTCAATCAACTCAGCTTCAATAAGTCCCAGAATACAGAGAAATATGCCGCCTATAACTTTCACTGGTGCAGATTTTGAGGGCGTAGAGCCCAACCATGACGACCCAGTAGTGATTAAGATTGAGGTCGCAAATTGGTTAGTATGTAAGGTCCTAGTCGACCAAGCCAGCTCGGTGGACATCCTGTATTGGTCCACCTTCCAACAGCTGGACATCCCAGAAAGCAAGATACAGCCGCACACCAAACAACTAGTCGATTTTGGAGGCGAAAAAGTCGATACCAGAGGCTACATTAACCACCTCACTACCTTTGGAGATGAGGAGAAGGGGTCCAAGACTATCACAGTCAGGTACCTCTTAGTCAAAGTCCTTACTTCATGCAACATCCTCATAGGCAGGCCATCACTCAATGAACTAGGGGCAGTAATCTCAACCCCGCACCTGGCGATGAAATTCCCAGATTCGAAAGGAAAAATAGTGACAGTTAAAGCTGATCAGAAAATAACCCGCAAATGTTACTTAGAAAGTCTAAGGATAACTAGCGGCAAAAAGGTCCCAGAACCGAGAGTAAAGCACGTAGCATGCATCTCGCTCGTGACACAACCAATAGAGGAAGCCGATCTTGACCCCAAGGAAGCTGAGCCGAGAGCAGAGCCTACAGAGGAGGTAAAATCCTTCCAAATAGGAAAAGAAGCAAGGCAATGCACAAAACTCAGGACTCAACTAGCAAGCGAAACCAAGAATGCAATTGCCAGAGTCCTGTTAGACAACGCCGACCTATTCGCATGGTCAGCCACCGACATGCCCATAATCGACCCGAGCTTCCACTGTCAGAAGCTTGCCATCTGTCCAGAGGCCAAGCCAATCTCCCAAAAGAAAAGAAAGCTCGAAGCCGAAAGAGGAAAAGTGGTCAAAGAAGAAACTAAAAAACTACTCAGCGCTGGCTTCATAAGAAAAGTGCAATACACCACATGGCTTGCAAATGTCGTGATGGTAAAGAAAGCAAACGGCAAATGGAGGATGTGTACTGACTACACTGACCTTAACAAAGCGTGTCCAAAAGACTCATACCCATTGCCGAGTATCGACAAGCTGGTAGACGGAGCAGCCGGCTATCCGATCCTAAGCTTTTTGGACGCATACTCTGGGTACAACCATATACTCATGTTCCCACCAGATGAAGAAAACACGGCGTTTATAACCGACACGGCTAACTACTGTTACACGGTAATGCCATTCGGATTAAAAAATGCAGGAGCAACTTACCAGCGTCTAATGGACAAGATTTTTGCAGACCAACTCGGATGGAATCTAGAAGTCTACGTCGACGGTATGGTGGTCAAAAGCCGAGACCCGAATTCACATTCGGGAGACTTAGCCAAAAAATTTGGCGAGATTAGAAAACATAACATGAGGCTAAACCCTGAGAAATGTGTATTCAGGATACACGACGAAAATTCTTAGGCTTCATGCTCACACACAGAGGCATAGAAGCCAATTCGGAGAAATGTTCAGCTATCATAAACATGAGAAGCCCGAGTAACATGAAAGAAGTACAAAGGTTAACTGGATGGTTGGCATCCCTGTCCCATTTCTTGCCGAAAGCGGCAGAGGTAGCCAAACCCTTTTTCCAACTCCTCAAGAAGCAACAGATGTTTGAATGGAATGAAGAGTATGAAGCAAACTTTCTAAAGTTGAAAATGCTACTCTCATCACCACCAATCCTAATGTGACCTGAACCCGGCAAGGACTTAGTGCTGTTTCTAGCAATCTCGGGGGACGCGATCAGCTCGCTCATTATTCAAGAGGAAAATTAGATGCAAAAACCAGTCTACTACATAAGCCAAGTGCTGAAAGATGCCAAAATCAGATACCAGATGATAGAAAAGCTAGCACTAGCCCTGGTCACTTCAGCACGACAGCTACGACCATACTTTCAGAGCCATCAAGTGGTGGTGCGAACAAACAACCCAATACGACAAGTACTGAGGAAGCCAGAATTAGTCAGAAGAATGATAGCATGGTCAGTCGAGTTATCCGAGTTCGACATCAAGTATGAACCGAGAGGACCTATCAAAGCATAATGTCTAGCCGACTTCATCGCAGAGCTAGCACCAGTAGAAGAGGCACCTTCCCCATAGTGGACCCTCTACGTGGACGGTTCCTTAAACGTTAAAGGTAGCAGAGCAGGAGTCATAATCGAAAGTCCTGAAGGGATTATCTTGGAAAATATCACTAAGATTCGACTTCGATGCATCCAACAACCAAGCCGAGTATGAAGCCCTGCTAGCAGGATTGAAACTCGCTAAAGAAGTAGGGGCAAAGCACCTTAGATGCTGGAGCGACTCAAAGTTAGTCATAGGGCAAATGAATGGATCCTATCAAACAAAGGACCCCCAGATGACAAGGTACTACCACCTGGCCTCCCAGTTGAAGGACGAGTTCACGGAGTTCGAACTCAACCACATTCTAAGATAGCAGAACAAAAGAGCCGACCTGCTATCAAAATTGGCAAGCACAAAGAAGAAAGGTCAACACCGAACTGTCATACAAGAGACAGTATCCGCTCCAAGTATTAACAAAGTCATCTCTAGTATCAACCCGACAGACCGAGAGTGGATGACCGAGGTATGGAACTTTCTGAGAGAAGGCACCCTCCTAGAAAATCGAGAGGAAGCCAGAAAAGTCGGAAGAAGGGTTGATTACTACGTCATAGAAGGAGAAGATCTTTACAGGAAAGGCTTCACTGCACCACTACTGAAGTGCGTTACAAAGATACAGGCTGAATACGTGATAAATGAGATGCATAAAGGAATATGTGGAATCCACTCAAGAGGAAAGGCCATGGCAGCCTGAATCCTACGAGTCGGATACTACTGGCCGACAATGCGCCATGACTGTGCCGAATACGTGAAAAAGTGTGAAGAATGCCAGAAATATGGCAACATATCCCACCTACCAGCGGAAGAATTACATAACGTCACAGCACCGTGGCCCTTCGCCATGTGGGGAGTGGACATTTTAGGCCCATTCACACTTGCTAAAGGACAAGTCAAATTCCTCCTGGTCTGAATCGACTGCTTCACAAATTGGATCGAAGCCGAACCCTTGGCTACCATCACCGCTAACAATATGCAAAAGTTCATATGGAAGAATATAATATGCCGATTCGGCATCCACCACTCTGTAATATCCGACAACGGCAAACAGTTCACTGAAAAGAACCTTGAAGAGTTCTTCAAAAACCTCGGGATTCGACACCGAGTGACTTCAGTAGAACACTCACACACCAACGGGCAAACTGAAGCAGCAAATAAGGTTATACTAGGAGAACTAAAGAAGCGAGTAGGCAACGCCAAAAGAAGTTGGGCCGAAGAGCTTCCCGCAATCCTTTGGACATATCGTTACACGTCGCAGTCCACAACTGGGGAAACACCTTTTAGACTTTCATATGGATCAGACGCCATGATACCAGTAGAAGTCGGAGAACCCTCCTTGCGAAGAGCAAATTTCATCTAAGAGAACAACGATCAATCGTTAAGGCATGCACTCGACATGACCGAAAAGACCCTTAACGAGGTCCAAATTAGAACAAAGGCCTGTAAAAGAAGAGCCGAGAAGAGGTATAACAGCAAGGTCAAACGAAGAAACTTCAAAGTCGAAGATCTGGTTTGGAGAAAATGCAGAGAAGCAAGAAAAGCAACAGGAAAGGGCAAGCTGGCAGCCAACTGGGAAGGCCCCTTCAAAGTAACCGAGTCACTGGAAAATGGAGCCTACCAACTAGAGCATCCATCCAGCAAAGCCATCCCTCGTACTTGGAACGCGGCAAACTTGAAGTTTTATTACAGCTAGAAAACTATAAACGGTGATGTACTCTTTTTCCTACTTTGACATTTTTCCCCAAGAGGGTTTTTGTCAAAGAGGTTTTAATGAGGCACACCCGACTTTTTTTATTAATGAAACTCCTTTTACTCATTATTTATTTGACCGAGTAGACCAATCGGATACCGGCATAAAATGCCATTTAGTGAGCGACACTCGGCATCCCGAAAGGAGAATGACTGAACTCCGATTATTATTCAATAAGCTAGCCGTGTAGACCTTTAAAAAAGGATACGAAAAATGAGTTAAGCTAAAAAGTCGCGTAGACCTAAAAAATGATACAAAAAGCGAGTTAACATAAAAAACCGCATAGACCTTTATAAGGATACAAAAAGTGAGTGAAGATAAGAAACCGAATAGACCTATAAAGGATACAAAAATGAGCCCTAATCAGCCACAAAATACGAAAAAAATAAAAAGGGGCAATACTTAAGAGAAAAATGAATTTCATTAAGATAGCACCCTATTCGACAGGCTGGGCACGAGCCTTTACAATAAAAGATACAAAAACTCCTAAAAACTAAGCGGCAGGCTGAGTGGAGTTGTCAGGAGCATCTTCACCCTAAAGGGTAGACTCGTCCACCAACTACCCCTCCTTGTTGATATATTTATCAACATCAAAAAGAGAGGTGTCGGCGTCCTTAAGAAAATAACGAACTTGGTGAATCGCCTTTTTGAACCCGACCTCGTGGGTCGAAATGACCTCATCTAGAGCCTCGCTCAAATCGGCCTTAAGTTTAGCCTCAGAATCAGCGGCCTCCATCTTCACCCGCGCAAGTTCAAGAGTGAGGTGCTCCACCTCGGCTTGCAGCCCCTGCGCCGAGTTCTCAGATGCAGCTAAGGAGAGCTTCAAATTTTCCTCCCGGCCCTCAGCCTCCTTTAACTTGGCCTCTGTTTCCTCTAGGGACCTTCGAGACTCCTCAGTAGATTGAAGAAGAGTCTCGTTGGCCCGAGTAGTCTCAACCACGGCCTGCTCGGCTTTAGCAGCAGCCTCCTTCACCATAACCAGCTCCCGATGACCGTTCTCGAACTCCTCGGCCCAATATTGGGCAATAGCCCATGAGCGAGCCTGGAAGCGACACATAGCCTCCATCGAAAGCAGCGGCTCAGCATCCCTCAACATATCCCGATCAGCTTGACCGAGATTGTCGGCACAGATGAGAGCCTGGGGATTAAAGCCCTTCCCTCAAAGCGAAGTTCGCCCATCTTTCATAGATAAAAAGGCTGGGTGCCTCTCAGTGGAAGAACCTATAGCCTGAGCACCGGGTGGACTCAGTTTTGACTTCTTGGAGGGACCATCTCCTCCCTGAACAACCTCTTGTTTCCTTTTTGGCGAAGGAGGAGAAGGAGGAGGAGGAGGATGAGAAGGAATGGGAGAAGCAACTCGGAACCCCCTCAGCGGCAGTATCCTTGTTCTTCAATTTCTCAAGCCTCTGCTTCTTGGCTGTCTTGTAGTCGAATTTCCCCATTACAACTGCAAAAGAAGCAAACATTAGTAAAAACAAAGTAAAAAAGAAAGAAGGACGAATAAAAAGAAGATACTCACAGTCCCAATCCTTTCTCGGAGTCCGAGAAGCAAGGATCCCCATAATCGTCTTGCAATGTAGGGAACGCGGCAACTTGCACAGGGTAACCATGTCATCCTGATCCTCAGGAGACATTCACAACCTGCTAAGACGACCGCTTGTTTGGAGAACAGGTCCAATAAAGAGGAAACCTGGACCTCCCATGACTATCAAAAAAGTCGATCTCCCCTTCCGGACCCGGCCGAACACGGAAGAAACCACTCTTGAAATTCTTCCAAGAGGAGGTATAAAGACCAAGAATAGATTGGCCAGGGATCCCGATCAGGGAGACCCAACCACCCTTCTGACTCTCCTTAACTTTATAGTGGTATAAGAACTTAGGAGCAGTAGGAGTGATAAAAAATTTACTGCAAAGCACCCGGAAAGCCTGAAGCGAAGCCCAGGCATTCGGATGCAACTGAGTAGGAGCGGTGTTCAATTTTCGAAGAATGTCGGCTTCAAATTGGTCAAACGGCACCGTGATGCCAAGAACCAAAAACAAAGCCTCATATACGTAAGACTGACATGGAATAGCAGAAAGGAAGACACGCTCATCAGGCACACAGGGTTCGGCATAGACCATACCCAGCCTTTCCGAGTGGCAGAAATCAATTTCTTGAAGAAGGGAAGATAAAGCCTCCTCGGTCTAATACCGAGAGGAATAAGCACCCACCTCACTAGCTACCCAGGAATAACCAGGAGTGGCAACAGGAGGATAAACCTTCCTCAAACCCCTAGACTCTATGGGTTGAGAGAGAATGGGAGGGGGGAGAAGAGGCCGAGCATGACGAGTCTCAAGAGGACGATCCTCAGTAGCCTCAGAATCGTCTAAGACTACTACCTCCCGGCAGGAAATGCCAGAGGCACTTGTGCGGGGTCGACAGATGGGCGAACCACCTCGACATCCACGACAGCGACATTCGCCGCCGACATACCATCACTAACTCCGCCAGAGTTAGAGCGGCGTAAGGGAGAACCATCATCGGAGCCCTCTCCGATAAGGTGAACCTCCGACGAAAGCATGCGACCTCCGCCGGAACACCCCGATTCCCCAGAAAAGGAAGACATTTTAGATAACAAAGAACAATATCGAAGAGGAAAAGGGCGTACTTGGATGAAGAAAAAAGAAGAAAAAGCAAGGAGGAGGAAGAAATGGCAGAAAGAAGGAAAAAGTCACCGGAGAAATGAAACTCGCAAAAGGAAAGTGAAAAATCGGCGAGAATAGTGACCCTTATATAAGGTCTCAAGCGTTTCGAATACGAAAAGGTGAAGCAGTTCGAACCGTTGGATCAAGACCCATCACCAGACCAAATCAACAGTTAGGGGGGCTTGAGACCTTTGGGTATCCCTAAAACGTTTCAAAATTCAAAAATAATCATTGTCGCCGCCCTTGGGAAGCGTTACAACTTTAATAGGTCTGAAGCGACGCCATCAACTAATGACAAGATGCCTCGAGAACCAAACTCGGATCCAGCTAGGCGAGACAAGTAAAACTTGGCTCAGTCAAATAAAATCCGCATTCGGCAAAGCCACCACTTAAGCTCCTACATGACTTCGGAGCTTGGGGGGCATGTGTACTACTCGAACTCGGACTTCACCGAGTAGCCAATCTGGCCGAATAGATACCTCTTACTCGGACCAGGGAAGTAATAACGGAAAGCATATCTTACAATAAGATAAGATAAAGAAAGATCAAGTTATAAGATAATGATAGAATATAGAACAATCTCTATCATAAATCACGAATTTTTTAGGAGATTTGATAGGAAAATAGCCTTATCTAATCTCCCTTTCACCTCCTATAAATACAGCAACAATCCAACCCACCAAAGTACGAAATTCTAATCCCATTGTGATACCTGTCTCTTACCTCTGCGCTTCTAACTTGAGCGTTTGAGTGTCCTTGCAGGTACACCCCCTATCAGTCCCGGAGGAGATCCCAGCGGAACCACCGCACCAGAGAGCTTACCAAAACTCGATAAGAACAATATTATTGATGAAGCAATTCAAAAAAAAATTGAAATTAAAATATATTTAATAAATTAATATTATATATATGTATAAATATAAATTTAACATTATTATATAGATATGAATCAACAAAATTTTCGTATATGAAGTTTTAAACATAGAGTCAAAATATTATTTTGTAATAAATATATTATCTTATTAGATTTAATTGTTTTTATTACAAAAATTTAAACCTAATAAAATAAATATTATTGAACAAAAAATTTATTTATAAAATTAATTAAAATATATTATATAATTACTAAATAAAAATGATTTTATAGGATTTAAAAGTAAAAAAAAAAAATGTTAAGTCTTAGGTATGAAGTTGTGTTAAATACTTGAAGAAATATATTTGTCACCCACAATGGTTTTACCTAACTCTGGTAAGATTGTCTCCCGTAAATCATTTATATTTATACTATTATAAACAAATAAAATTATGTATCATTTAATGTAAAAAGAAAGAAAAGAAAGAAGCATAAAAAGAAAAAACTAAGAAGAAGAAAAAAATAACTTAAAAAGAAAAAAGAAATGAAAAGGAAAAGGAAAAGAGGAAAGAAAAAACTGTAAAATAAAAGAAAGAAAGAAAAAAACATGAAAAGAAAGAAAAGAAGAAATATATGTTTAAAGAAAAAAAACTGAAAAAGAAGAAAAGAAAAAATGAGTAGAATAAATAATAAAAGAATTTATTTTCCTATATAAAATAAATATATAACAGAATAGAAAAATAAAAAACAAAAGAAATAGTTTATTATAATATATTTATGTAAAAAAAGTTAAAATTATTATAAAAATATTAATCAAGAAATTTTTTGTATCCGAAATTATTAAACATATAGTCAAAATATTATTTTGTTATAAATATATTAAGTAATTAGATTTAGATTATTTTTTAGCATAAATAGTTTAAACTCGTAAAATAAATATTATTCGACAAAATATTTATTTATTTAATTATTTAAAATTATTTTATACGATTTCAAAGTAAAAATAATTTTATAGGACTGAAGAGGAAAAAAAATATTGTTTAGTCTAGAGTATGCAATTGTGTTAAATACCCAAAGAAAAAAAAATTTCAACCATAATGATCTTACCTGATTCAAGCATGATTGTCTCCCGTGAATGATAAATGTGGACTCTAACATAAAAAAAATATAAAAAAATGTAATTTATGATATTGTTGATGAAGTAATTCAAAAAAAATTGTAATTAAAAATATATTTAATAAATTTATATATATATATATATATATATATATATATATATATATATATATTTAACATTATTATATAGATATGAATATGAATCAACAAAATTTTCATCTATGAAGTTTTAAACATAGAGTCAAAATATTATTTTGTAATAAATATATTATCTTATTAGATTTAATTGTTTTTAGTACAAAAATTTCAACCTAGCTAATAAAATAAATATTATTGAACAAAATATTTTTTTTATAAAATTATTTAAAATATATTATATAATTACTAAATAAAAATGATTTTATAGGATTTAAAAGTAAAAAAAAATATTGAGTCTTAGATATGAAGTTGTGTTAAATACTTGAAGAAATATATTTGTCGTCCATAATGATTTTACCTAACTCGGGTAAGAGTTTCTCTCGTAAATGATTTATATTTATAATATTATAAACAAATAAATTTATGTATCATTTAATTAAAAAAAAGAAAGAAAAGAAAGAAATATAAAAAGAAAAAACTAAAAAGAAGAAAAAAAAATAACGTATAAAGAAAAAAGAAATGAAAAGGAAAAGGAAAAATGGAAAGAAAAAAACCTAAAATAAAAAAAAATAAAAAACATAAAAAGAAAGAAAAGAAGAAATATATGTTTAAGGAAAAAAACTGAAAAAGAAGAAAGAAAAAAAAATGAGTAGAATAAATAATAAAAGAATTTATTTTCCTATATATAATAGAATAGAAAAATAAAAAACAAAAAATTAGTTTGATATAATATATTCATTATATATTTATGTAAAAAAAAAAGTTAACATTATTATAAAAATATTAATCAATAAAATTTTTGTATATGAAGTTATTAAACATATAGTCAAAATATTATTTTGTGATAAATATATTAACTAATTATATTTAGATTATTTTTTAGCATAAACAGTTTAACCTCATAATATAAATATTATTCAACAAAATATTTATTTAATTAATTATTTAAAATTATTTTATATGATTTCTAAGTAAAAATAATTTTATAGGATTAAAGTGTAAAAAAGTTATTGTTGAGTCTAGAGTATACAGTTGAGTTAAATACCCAAAAAAAAAAAATTCACCCATAACGATCTTACCTGATTCGAGTATGATTGTCTCCCGTGAATGACAAATGTGAACTCTAACATGAAAAAATAAAAAATATTTAATTTATGATATTGTTGATGAAGTAATTAAAAAGATTTTTTTGTAATTAAAATATATTTAATAAATTTATATATATATATATATATATATATATATATATATATATATATAATTAACATTATTATATAGATATGAATATGAATCATCAAAATTTTCGTATATGAAGTTTTAAACATAGAGTCAAAATATTATTTTGTAATAAATATATTATCTTATTAGATTTAATTGTTTTTAGTACAAAAATTTCAACCTAATAAAATAAATATTTTTGAACAAAATATTTATTTATAAAATTAATTAAAAAATACTATATAATTACTAAGTAAAAATGATTTTATAGTATTTAAAAGTAAAAAAAAAAAATGTTGAGTCTTAGATATGAAATTGTGTTAAATACTTGAAGAAATATATTTGTCGTGCCTTAATGGTTTTACATAACTCGGGTAAGAGTGTCTCCCATAAATTATTTATATTTATAATATTATAAACAAATAAATTTATGTATCATTTAATATAAAAAGAAAGAAAAGAAAGAAGCATAAAAAGAAAAAACTAAAAGGAAGAAAAAAAATAACGTAAAAAAAAAAAGAAATGAAAAGGAAAAGGAAAAAAGGAAAGAAAAAAACGTAAAAAAAAAAAAGAAAGAAAAAAAACATAAAAAAAGAAGAAATATATGGTCAAAGAAAAAAACTGAAAAATAAGAAAGAAAAATGAGTAGAATAAATAATAAAGAGTTTATTTTCCTATATAAAATAAATATATAATACAATAAAAATAAAAATAGCTTATTATAATATATTTATTATATATTTATGTAAAAAAAGTTAACATTATTATAAAAATATTAATCAAGGAAATTTTTGTATCTGAAGTTATTAAACATATAGTCAAAATATTATTTTGTTATAAATATATTAACTAATTAGATTTAGAATATTTTTTAGCATAAAAAAGTAAAAAATATTTAATTTATGATATTGTTGATGAAGTAATTCAAAACAATTTTTTGTAATTAAAATATATTTAATATATATATATATATATATATATATATATATATATATATAAATTTAACATTATTATATAGATATGAATATGAATCAACAAATTTTTCGTATATGAAGTTTTAAACATAGAGTCAAAATATTATTTTATAATAAATATATTATCTTATTAAATTTAATTGTTTTTACTACGAAAATTTCAACCTAATAAAATAAATATTATTGAACAAAAAATTTATTTATAAAATTAATCAAAATATATTATACTAAACAAAAATGATTTTATAGGATTTAAAAGTAAAAAAAAAATGTTGAGTCTTAGGTATTAAGTTGTGTTAAATACTTGAAGAAAATATTTGTTGTCCATAATAGTTTTACCTAACTCGGGTAAGAGTGTCTCCCGTAAATGATTTATATTTATAATTTTATAAACAAATAAATTTATGCATAATTTAATATAAAAAGAAATAAAATAAAAAAAAAGAAGCATAAAAAGAAAAAAAAACTAAAAAGAAGAAAAAAATAACGTAAAAAGGAAAAAAGAAATGAAAAGGAAAAGGAAAAAAGGAAAGAAAAAATGTAAAATAAAATAAAAAGAAAGAAAAAAACATAAAAAAAAAAGAAAAGAAAAGAAGAAATATATGTTTAAAGAAAATAAAAACTGAAAAAGAAGAATGAACAAAATGAGTAGAATAAATAATAAAAGAATTTATTTTCCTATATAAAATAAATATATAATAGAAAAGAAAAATAAAAAACAAAAAAATTATTTTATTATAATATATTTATTATATATTTATGTAAAAAAAGTTAACATTATTATTAAAATATTAATCAAGAAAATTTTTGTATCTGAAGTTATTAAACATATAGTGAAAATATTATTTTGTTATAAATATATTAACCAATTAGATTTAGATTATTTTTTAGCATAAACAGTTTAAACTTGTAAAATAAATATTATTCAGCAAAATATTTATTTATTTAATTATTGAAAATTATTTTATATAATTTCTAAGTAAAAATAATTTTATAGGATTGAAGAGTTAAAAAAAATATATTGTTGTGTCTAGAATATGCAATTGTGTTAAATACCCAAAGAAATAAAATTTTCACCTATAATGATCTTACCTGATTCTAGCATGATTCTCTCCCGTGAATCATAAATGTGGACTCTAACATAAAAAAATAAAAAATATTTAATTTATGATATTGTTGATGAAGTAATTCAAAACAATTTATTTGTAATTAAAATATATTTAATATATATATATATATATATAAATTTAACATTATTATATAGATATGAATGTGAATCAACAAAATTTTCGTATATAAAGTTTTAAACATAGAGTCAAAATATTATTTTGTAATAAATATATTATCTTATTAGAATTAATTGTTTTTAGTACAAAAATTTCAACCTAATAAAATAAATATTATTGAACAAAATATTTATTTATAAAATTAATTAAAATATATTATATAATTACTAAATAAAAATGATTTTATAGGATTTAAAAGTAAAAAAAAAATGTTGAGTCTTAGGTAATAAGTTGTGTTAAATACTTGAAGAAATATATTTGTCACCCATAATGATTTTACCTAACTCGGGTAAGAGTGTCTCAAGTAAATCATTTATATTTATAATATTATAAACAAATAAATTTATGTACCATTTAATATAAAAAGACAGAAAAGAAAGAAGCATAAAAATAAAATAAAAACTAAAAAGAAGAAAAAACAACGTAAAAAGAAAAAAGAAATGAAAAGGAAAAGGAAAAAAGGAAAGAAAAAAACATAAAAAAGAAGAAGAAGAAATATATGTTTAAGGCTTAAATAACTTTTAGATCTTGATAAATTTTCAAATTTTGATTTGGGTCCCTCATAAATTTTGTTGTTGTTTTGAGTCCCTAATATATCAAAACTTTTGTTTTGAGTCCCTACCATTAGTTAAGTGATGATGTGACACAATCTCAACGGTTGATATATATTGGGGATATTTGTTCGGATGGTACCACGTCATCACTTAATTGACGATAGGGACTCAAAACAAAAGTTTTGATATATCAAGACTCAAAATAACGAAAAAATTTATCAGAAACCCAAAGCAAAATTTGGAAATTTATTAGGGACCTAAAAGTTATTTAAGCTTATGTTTAAAGAAAAAAAATTGAAAAAGAAGAAAGAAAAAAATTGTAGGATAAATAATAAAAGAATTTATTTTCCTATATAAAATAAATATATAATAGAATAGAAAAATAAAAAATTAAAAAAATTAAAAAAATTGAAAAGGAAAACAAAAAGGAAGAGAGAGAGTAAATAGAAGAAATTTTTTTTAAAAAAAAACTGAAAAGAAAGATAAGAAAGACGACAAAAAGGAAGAGAGAGAGTAAATAAAAAACAAAAAAATTAAATAAAAGGACATGTGTCATAAAATGAAAAAAGATTAATACTATCATTTTTCTAGTCTAAAGAATTCTTAAATAGAAAGTAGATCTCATCGTAGACACTATTACCACACCACACTACTACATTGCCTCTGTTTCAATCTTTTTAATCTTCTTTCCGCGGGCCGACTGCAAAATCAGTCTGCTAGCCACCTGACTATTTCTTCTTATTCTTTCTTTTAAAAATTGAAAAGATGGGTGCTACATATACACTACCACACTACTACATTTTGCTTCTTCTCTATGTTTACGTCAAAGGCTACTGCAGTTGGGGTTTTCTCCCGGTTGAAGGCTCTCCTCTTTGCTTCTGATCCTTGGTTCGTTTGTTGTTAAACTTTGAGCGGTGACAAACGCTTGGTTTCCATACTCCGCCAGTGAGTTCCTTTCTTTTTCCCTGTTTCTTTGATTTTTTTTTTTTTATGCCACTTGTAAGTTCCTTTCTTTTTCCCTATTTCTTTGATTTTTTTACACATTTGGTTGAAATGTTGGATTTGGTTCGATTTGCTCTGTTATTCCGGTGAGCTTTCTTTTTCCCTATTTGTTTGATTTTTTTTAATATTTGAGAAAAAAATTGCTTCGATTTGACAAAATGTTCCCATTTTCATTTTCAGCGCTAGCGTTAAGGTTTGAGAGGGGGGGGGGGGGGAAGCCTAGGTTTCCATACTCCGATAAGTTCCTTTCTGTTTCCCACTTTCTTTTATCTTTTTGTGAATATTTGTTTGCAATGTTTAGATTTAAGAAAAACTTTGTTTTACTCTTTCTTTCTTTCTTTCTTAAATCATGTTCAGCACTGAGATGTTTGGTTGATGTTTGCTGTTTGATGTTTCAAAGACCCTTTTTCAGTGTCCTATATGCTTTTTTGCTCCCTGTTGCTGTTTGATGTTTCAATGTATTTTTATTTTTGAATATTTTTAATGAACACTGCATGGTAACTGAGTGGAAGGGCAAAAGGAAATATCTACATGATAAGCATGAATAGTGTAATTGTAAATGTAAATTACATGCATATATACATACCTCGAGTTACTTGGTAGATAATGAAACTTACTAGGCAGAACTGTTTAGTTAATTTTGTTAAATCCTTCTCTTTTCATACTTCATAGAAACAGTGTTCTGTTTCAATGTTTAGTTTAGTAAACTCTAAGAATAAGGTTAAAATGACAATATAAAACTCTGTCATGTTTAGTTCTTTTCATTTACTCTAGGTAGTTTACTCTAAATCTGTTTCATTTACTTTTAAGAATAAAGTATTTACTTTTAAGAATAAATAGGAAGTTAAAGTAACAAAGTTTCAAATATGTCAGTGTTCCATTAGCACAGTTCTCACTTTTTCTTTGATTTGATTAAATGTTTGTGTTTCATTTTCAATACTGGTCCTTTGAGTCTCAATTTTGATTTGATTATTATTAGGTTCTGAGGGAGAAAAAAACTAGGCTTCCATACTCCGGTAACTTGCGGTCTTTTTCCCTATTTCTTTGATTTTTTTTTAGTATTTCTCTTTTGGTACTTTATAACAACACTTAGTTAGATGCTTAGCTTAGTAAACTCAAAGAATAAGTTAAAATCACAACATTACTCAATTTATTTAAAATCCACTCACAGGACCAAGTGTTACAATATATGTTGGAGGGGGACTAATCCCTCTCTTCTAGCCAATTCTATTAATAAAGTAATATAATAGGGATTGGTCTTATAAAATATGGATTGAAATATAAAACTCTGTCTTGCTTAGTTCTTCTCATTTACTCTAGGTAGTTTACTGTCAATCTGTTTCATTTACTTTTAAGAATAAATAGGAAGTTAAAGTAACAAAGTTTGGTATGTGATTTTGACATGGCTATGGAGGGATGGAAATTAACGAGAGGCCGTTGAAGCGTCCTCTCTTGGATTTTGGTCCTCCGATTCTGCTCAAAAGGGTATGTTACTTTGTTTTGTAGATTTTATTTGTTATATCATGCATGGTTGACCCTCTTCATATTTTTACACAGGTGAATGTGTGTATTATACGAATTATGAATTGCTTTTACTGAATGTTCATGTGCCAATTAATGAGAACTTAATATGTGTGTTAGCTTATTTGATAAACTTATGGGTATTATATGGTGTTTCATTGCTGTATAATTGATAATAATTAGATATGTGAAGTTATTTAGCTGGCATTGTTTTCTGGAAGAGAGGAAAATGGAAACGACTCTTATACTAAAAGTCCCTGTGTCTATAGGAGGTTTCACATAACATAGCACGTTTCAGACAAAACTCACCATGACCTTTAATCAATAATGATGAATAACACAATTTGCATGGTGCTGCATTAATCAGTCACAGTGCCTCGCATAACCATAACTATAATTATTGCAATTTACAAGCAATGATCAAACGTTGAATTTTCACCAGTTATGCATGAAGCCCCGAAATCTACGAGCTATTCACCTGCTTCTCCTCTGATAAGACCACCAAAACATATCCTCCTTTGATTAGCATAACTAATTAACTACTGCCATCAGTATTCATTTTGCTCATCCGTTCATTTGGACAGGCTGTTACAAATCCATTTTCCAAGCTGATTCTTACTCATTCTCCTTATTGAGCATGCAATCACGCTGCTACTTTTCTGTTTCTTTCTGTGCTATCTGAGAGCAATTAACAAGACACTGAGCTACTGAGGTATCTATTACTAAGTATATACCTAAGTAGTCAACACTGGATAGCGGTGCGGAGCAGCCACCCCAGAAAAGGCTAAAGTGGGATACCAGATAGCAGGATGGCTGCTATTGCAAAGTCTCTAAAACATTGGCTTTTTAGTTTTTGAATTTTGAACTCCAAGGTTCTCTAACCATTGTTTCAAATCCTCCTTTTCTGAATTCAATTTTTCATTTTGGGAGAGAACCTTTTTTTTTTTTTTGTACGATTTTGAATTAGAGAGAATAAATTTGAACAATAAAGGAGTAAAGTAACAAGTGGAGCTCACCAGTCACCAAGCATAGCATCTTCTTCCTCTTTATTCTTCAAACCTTACTTTTCTTTTACTTATAAATAGAATATTTGATAAATTTTTTGGTGGATGATTATCTTATTTTTATTTAATCAGATTTGTTTTCATTAGTCATAAGCTAAGATTTTCTTCCTTCATTAGTGTTTGATGCAGATTTAATTTTAATTTTATGCATTGATTTTGCTTTAGCTACTAAGATATTAGAATAAAATAATGAAGATCAATTGGTATTAAGTTTGTGTTGGGAAACATTAGATAGTACTGTTAGTTTGTTAACGCTTATCCTGTCATCTTAACTCAATATATGAGGTTCTAGGTGGTTAGGAAAAAAAATGATATTCATTCTAAGAAACTTTGGCTCCTGTTTTGGTGATTTCCATTCTCTTATTCATTCTTGGGATTCATTTCTACATTTGATCATGTGAGTGATAACTATCAAGGTACAAGGGCTTGAAGGATGAAGGTTCGGACTGAATCCAAGCAACCCAATGTCAGATATGCAGATGCAGATCTTGATAGATAGTCAAGTTTTTCTATGTAATAATTACGAAACTAGCATTCTTGGATTTTTGTGCACAATATTTCCCATAAGCCTTGATCTTTACTTTGGTCGTGTTCAAAAGCTTTGATTACAATTTACCTGACCTTATGTATAACCAATATGAAATCCTTTGTAATTTATTTTATTTATCTATTTGGATTGTAGACCTCTTCATTGAAGCATTTCAGGCAGAAATTAGCTATCTAATTCCTATTGTTGATGCAGCACATACCTAAGGTAGATTTTTTCCTGTCAATTAATTTATCTTATCTCATATGTTTATTAATTGTCTCAAACCTTTTTTAGTTTGTTTTTATTCTTCTTATTTTCTGACCTTTTGGACACAAAATGCATTTACATCTGGAATGCTAAACACTCAGGCCTTTTCTATAAGCATTTTAAGATAATTAATTAGATATGCATTGACATTTTAGATTACTTAAAATGCAATACTAATGGGATGGGGTATATAAAAATTATATGGAGGCTACTTTTAGATATAGAGTAATAAAATTTATGTGAGCAATTACTGCATGTTAGTTTGGACACTGTTCTTAGTGGTGATTAACTTCAGATTATGAATTCATCCTTTGCCCTTTCTTTATTTCTTTCTTGAAGTATGTGCAGATGGATATGTAATTTCAAACCAACTTGAAGTTATTGTTTCATAATGTAAACTGAAAGCCAGGGTTTTGGACATCTGTCATAAAGGGGATTCGAATATTAGAGATTAGGCTTATATTATTCATATTGTCTGTGGTATTTTTTTAGCATGTGGATATGTAATCGCTGCTTTGTGGATTTTTAATAAAATATTATGGATTTAGCTTATATGATGTGCTTTGTGACTGACACTAAAGATTATTTTTAATTATAATCTCTGTTAGTGCCCATTTGCTTCATTTCTTAAGACTTTATAATCTCTGTTGTGGTGCATCTTTCTATTTGTCTTTATGCACAATTTATTTTTTTTGAAAATAATGGTGGACTCTTCTCAATTCGTTGATCTACAATTATTCAATTGTTGATGCAGCACATACCATAAAATCTTCTAAAAGCCCACATTCTATAGTAGCTGAAAGATGTTGGTGTCTAACAGACACTCCTTTGATTGGCCACTATGTGTTACATTAAGTGATTTACCATGCACAAATAAAAAAATTTCTCCCTAATCCTAAAACTTCCTCCCACTCCTCAATTAACCCTTTACTAATCTTCTCTCCCACTTTTAATTTACATTTATCTCCTCTTCTGCTCTAACAGAATGTCACTATCCCTTTCTCCCTTTCAGTGTTGACATGACATATAAGTTATTATCTTTTTAATATGCGATTTTGGTGTTAGTTTTATCGATAGACAAAAAACTGGTGTCATGGCTCTTGAACGATTTGTACATAGGTTGCAAAAATAGAATAAATTCTCTTGTATGCAGCAAGTGTGTTTAAACTGTTAGTTAACCAATATTAGTCTTCCACTTTCCCATTTTCTCTCATTCTCTCTGTTTCTTACCATACTTCTCTCTCTATCTTTTCCAGTTCTATGTTGTTCCTCAATTTGTAAACCACACTGCACGTATCTTAATTTTATGTGTGGGCTATTTTTTCTATTTGCTTTCTCAAATTGAGGTTTTTTGTTGGCAAGAGAAATGGATAATCAAGAAAAATGTAGAATGGATTATTAATTAGACTAACTAATTATAAAATTTAAGAAAACTCTTCAATACTCTTAATTCTTTCATAAAATTTAAGAAATGTTTTTTTTTTGTTGATAGATTTACTTTTTTTTTTTTTAGTAACCAACAGGTTATGATATGGGCAGGGATTCAGGGAATATTTAACCGTGTTTGCTGATAGCAAATTGGAGGAAATAATTCATAAAATTCTTATATGGATGGTGAGAGCCAAGATAGAAGGTTGTAGCAAAGTGCTACTTTCAAGGATCTTGAGTGTCTACATATGGAGGGTAGAGGTTGGTTGAGTTCACAACTAACTATTGGAAGAGCTTGATTTAATTAGTCATCATCAGAAAAGGTCAAACAAACAAGCATGTAGAGCTCCCCTGCTGTAGTGCATCTTGGTGTGCTACTGAGGTGGTTATCTCTTCAGTGGAGGTGATCACCGTCTGTCTTGGAATTGTTTGATTTCTGTATGTTTTATTTTATCAGTGACTTCTAAAATATATACATATATGTTTTCTTTATTCTGAAGATCTTTTGTCTTTGTTGTTTGAGACAGGATTTCCCAAGTGGTGTTGAAAAGAATTTTATCCAACTGCAATTTTTTCTCGAATCATGCAAACCCATTCCATGATGGATACTTGCATACCAAACTGACCAAATACTAACCCAGGCAACTCATCTGAACCCCAAAAATGAAAAGAACAAGGGAGAGGTACGATAAAAGATTGAAAGAAAATTAACAAGGCATACAAATGAAAGTATGTGGAAGATATTCTTTCCAGAACTCCAGTTTACATTCATTTTTTTAAATTCTTGGCTGGCGATGTTTATAAATGTATGATATGGTTTGTAATTTGAATAGTCACTGTCCTTATTTCTTCAAGTGTAATTTTAATGTATCAAAAGTTGCCTTATGATAAATTCATTCATTAATATCGACTAGCAAATACACGTGTATAGTGTTTAATGCAAACTTTCTGGTTTCTTCATAATTAAGTACCTGACTTACAAAAATTCCTGAAACCTAATTAATCAGCCAATGCAAGGAAAAAAAATGCGTCTATTAAAGAACATTTGTTAAAAGTTGACATTTGTTAATTGAGTTAGTGTATGTTCAGTTTCAGGCAATTTTAGGTTATATTTCAAATTATTGACAGCTTGATACTTTCGGTACCAAATGACTGTTGTGGCTGTTGTATATCTTGGCAAGTTTGCATTTGTGTTTTGGACAAATCAAGTGATATGTGTAAATGTGTATAAATTATAATACATGCAATGCATTTACTTTTCTATTTTCTATGGGTTAGAGGAGTATGCTGATTAGGGAGTTGCTATTTTCACTCCGACTTTTTTCTATTCACACCCCCACGTGTTCTGAAAATTTTTTTTCTTCCGAAAATACCCTATCCATGGAATCATGATTCCGTGGCAAAATACACTACGGAATCATGATTCTATTGTGTACCTGGAGGTGCAAAAAAAATACACAACAGAATCATGATTTCATTGTGAATTTTACCAACGGAATCATGATTTTGTTTTGTATTTTGCCCACGGAATCATGATTCCGTTTAGTATTTTTTTTGCATCCCTAGTTACACAACAGAATCATGATTCCATTGTACATTTTATGCAAAGGAATCATGATTCCGTGAAAAAGGTATTTTCGGGAAAAAAAAATTAAGCACGTGGGGGTGTGAATAACAATTTAGAGGTGAGAATAGCAATGCCCTGCTGATTATGCTGCTTCCATGATGTTTACTTTTTCTAAATTCTATCTATCTAGAGCTCTCGCTTGCAGAAGACAATAACCTATAACAATTCATCTAATAAATATAAATTGTCTATTAAATATTAAAATAATAATTTATTGTAAGTGATATTTTTATATTTAAATTATTCAAAATATTGTTTTTAAATTTAATTAACTTTATTTAAATTATTTAAAATATTGTTTATAAATTTTAAATATTATAAAATTCTAAAGTTTATTTTATTTACAATATAGTCATAAAAATAATTAAATTATTTTATCATTTTATATTCTAAAATTACAAAAACATTTAATTTTTTTTTTACAATGTAAAAACATTTAAATTTAAAATAATTTTATCCTTTTTTAAATTTTAAACATAAATTTCTCATAAAAAATAGCTGCGAATGTATAACCAATTGTGAGCGTATAACCAAATATATGTCTTTTTTTTTATCCGTAGAAATCGAAGATAGGTACCAAGAGTTTACAATAACTCACACATCCTATTCAACAAACTGGGTTAGATCCTTTGGTAACCAAATATATGTCTTGTGTGTAGCACATGTTAAACTGTAATAAAATTAATAAAATATATTTATTTATAATATATTATAAAATAATTAAATTATTTTATTATTTCAGATTTCAAAATTTGAAAAATATTTAAATTTGACGTAAGTTAAATCCTTTTTAACTTTTTAATCATAAAATTCTCATACAATTTAATAAATATTTTAAATAAAATAAGAAATATCTAAGACGATAATCAAGTATATTTTCTCTACTTTAATACTCACTATTTTTGTACTTTTTTTGAAGAATTTAAGCAACTAATTATGTGTCTCAATATAAAAATGTAATTTTACAAATAAGTATATTTTATGTTTACTTGCGAACATCCATAAAAATAAAAGTGATCCGTGCGAATGCACGGATATCTTGTTAGTTTTTGTTAAGAAAGGATGTGATTGTATTAATATTGGTTGTTGTTTTCATTAATATTGATTCGTGATAACGATGCTGGTCTGGTGTGGATGAAAGATTATTGTAGAACTAAAATTTCATGCTTTTGTTGCTGGGTTGGGAGAAAAATTCTCGTTTGTGGTATTTGAAATCATTTTGAAATGAAATCTATATTCTACATACTTGTAATGTTGTTTATCCATGGACACCTACAAATGACAACAAACCATTAATTGGACACATGAGCAATCGCCAAAGATTGGGCCCTGCAAGCCGTGCTTTGCATTATGCCAACATAGTGCTTCAAATTGATACTCTTTTTGTGAATTATTCTTCATTGTATTCACTTCATTCCATCTTTGTTCTTTTTTTGTGCCTTACCTTGAACCATTAATGTTGTTGGATGCTTTCACACCCAAATCACCGTCGGAGTTGGATTTTTTTTTTTTTTTTGGTTCCTTTATAATTTAACACGAACTTATAAAAAAAGAAGGGGACATTTTGGGAACAATTTTTTCATTAAAACTCGTGCAGATCACATGACAGTTTCTATTAATTAACTTGACGACATTTAAGTCACAGGGGTATGTCAGGCATAGTTTTAAAAATCTAAACGGTCAAGGCACTGGGTTAATGATCGAACCAGTGGGTCACTGGATTAATGATTGAACCAATGGGTCACTAATTGAACCGCATGATCCGGTCTATATTAAAAAATTTGAAATTTTCATACCTTGCCATAAAAAAAGAGCCAAAAAAATAAATCACATCACAAATTGATATAATTCTACAAGCTCATTCTTCAAGTTCAAAGGAAGGGTATGATAAAAGGAGTTGAATCACATAAGTTAGTATAAATTAAAATAATATATGATATAAATAAATAAGGTATAAATATTTTTGCTTGCTTGTTATTTCTTAGAACTTCAAGTTGGTGTCATGGCTAGTGCGTTTCTTTAAAACTTGATGGTGCATGGTTCGAATCCTACATCTCTCCCTTTGTTAGCATTTTAAAATTTTAATCAATTTATTAATTATTCCAATAACATGGGATGCGTGCAGCAACTTTAAAACAAAGGCTGTGTGTGAACCAGTCCATTGCAGCACCTTGGGCAGCGTGAACCATGCTTAAAAATTAAAATAATAAAAAATTGGTCTGGTTTGGGTCTGGAACCCCAGTTCGCTGGTTGAACCTGAAAACCGGTCGGGTCACGCGGGGTTAATGACATGAACGATCCGATTACCAGACTGAACCGGCCAGACCACCGGTTCCCGGTATGCCATCTAAACTCATGGGACACGAGTCATCATTGTGAGACTCGAGTCTCACTCGCAGGACTTGGGGTTCTCTGGTTATGAGGTTTTGATTTACAGGTTCAATGGTTTGTAATGTTGTTTATTTTGCTTATTGTGGGTTGCAGATTTGTGAATTGTGGATTGTTGATTTTACTTACTACATCTTCTTTGTTTTTTCCCTAAAAATTCAAATCCCTTTTTCTGGAAATTTTGCACTATCACTAGAAAAATTTTAGCATCTGAAAAGTTAGAACTACTAAAAAATGTCTTGAACTAGTAACATTTTACCATATGACTGTCACGTTAAACTAATAATCTATGTGGTAAGTCACGTGGTTGTTACTATTATAGTATTTTATTTGTCCAATTTTAAAAAATATATAATTTTATTTTATTTCACTAAATTTAAATATTACAATAAATGGTAATAATTTAATTTTTTTTTCTTGTATAATAGTTCTAAAATTATAATAAATTTTATTAATTTTTAGAAAATTACTGTAAATTTTATATTTAAATTTTATTTTACTAAATTTTAGAAAATTATAATAATTTAACAAATTTTACTAATGTCAAACTTTTAATATTATAATATTTTTTAATTATAAAATATCATTTTAAAAGTTATAATTTTAATTCAATTATATTAAATTTTAAAAAATTATAATGATTTATAGAATTCTGCTCATATAATATTTATAATGTTATTAATATTAATATTTTAAGTCTAATCAAAATATATTATTTTATTAAATTATAATATTTTTTTTATGAAATACTGTTTTGTGATTAAAAATATTTTAAACTTATATTATATTAGAAATGTCTTATATTGTACAGTTAATTATAATTTAAACATATAAAAAAATTAATATTTTAAATAAATAAGAGGATAAAAGGTATTTAACCTAATTTTTAATTTAAACTAGCACATTGACGTATATATGTTATTCCTGGCCCCCCAAAGGAATTGATGACACTTAATTTTTATCCAGATTATGACAAACATGCTTAATTTGGAAAGAAAATAGGTTTGCATGGTTGTTGACAGGCCATAATGCATGTCAGTGAAGCGTGTTGACCATAGACACACAACAACACAATGTGATGTGACTATATATATATATTCATTAATTTTCATTGTGCGAAACTAAACTGCAAACTCTTTTCAGCAGCATACATGACGGGTTCTAGCGTGCCAAAGTGAAGAATGTCATGTACGGTACTACAGTATTTTTTGAGCGTAGGATGTAAAGTAAAATAGTGAACAGTCACGATTTTAAAAGTGTAATGTGTAGGAAAAAATATATGATAAATTTTTTTTAAAGTGATAATAATAATAATAAATAAGTCTGGTGGAGTCTGCTTAAAATACACGCGATCTGTATTTAGTCTTTGACTACAATTTGACCCGCATTGTTGTCCTAAGCAACTTGCGATTTTCTCGTCGGTGTTCACTCCGCAGTGTACATTCTCGTAGGTGACAAGAAAAATAATTTTCTTTTGGTGAATGGTGACAAGAAAGACGCAATTGATCTTCGTCGATGACTGAGAAAGAGTAAAGATAAATGTATGGGTATTGTGTTTTAGAGATTTTTAATCCAAAATAATATTGGAAATTAACTAGAAATCACTTTTTCTGTAATTTTTGTGATCTAACGTTGTGATCAGTGTTGAAAATGGTAGGAAACGGTTGGGTTTACATATAGGTTGCAGTAGATTCAGAATGACCCATCTCAAGGAAGAAGACGACCAAAACGTTGTCATTCTTATGTTTAATATAATAAATGATATTAAATTATATTATCCAAATATGTTTTGGTGCAGTGATAAATTTATATTTTAGTGTGCTGGGTGATGGGTTCGATCCCTATCAATAGTTGTTTTAGTTTTTTTTTTTTTCCAAAGTTCATTTATTTTTTGTTAAAAAATTAAAAGGAAAACAAATAAGGTTCGAACCCCCGACCAAGAGATAATTTACTGATGGATCTACCACAAAGATGTTCTCAGATTAATGTTCTATTGAAACAATTATCATATTGGTATAAGCCATTTTAAATACTTTTTTGATCCATTTTTCTACTTAAATTTTTTTATCCATTTTTTATCCATTATTATATAAATATTGTAATTAAATATAATTATAAATTATTTGGTAATTTTTTAAAAATCTTTAGAATTTTCTAGTAAAACAATTTTTAATCAACTTAATATGAATTTTTATATTTTTAAAATAATTATTTTAATATATATGTTGTTTTAATTTAATTTATATTATTAAAAATAAATTCTTATAATTTACCTAACCTCTAATTAAAATGTATTTGAGGATATCAGTTGTTATTCTTATCTTTCCTATTCTTATGTGTAACATCCTAAAATTTTAATATGATAATGTAATATAAAAATATTAAGTTGATATGAGATTTAGTATAAAAGATTATTAGTATAAGAATTTATTTGAATTAAAAGCGTAGATATCACCAGAGTAAGTTTTGTCTCTCCCAATAAAACAAATTTATACCTCATAATGCTTGAATAAGTTAAAATTTGACAATTGAATGAGTTTTGAAAATACAACAAAATGAAGTTGTTGCCAAAAGAATTATTTTTTTCTCTTCATATTAGAGTTATCTCAATATTTTTGGGGGCCCTTGCACCTATGGGCTTTGGGTTGAACATTGTGCATACGTTGTTGTAAAATTGGTGTGTTATTGGTAGAGGTAGATGTGAAAGATACTCCGACTTAGGTTAAAGTCAAAATACTCTAGCCGAGGCAAAGGTCAAATTACTTTGGTCGGGGTTGAGTTAAGGATACTCTAATTGAGGTTGACATCACGGTAAAATACTCTGACTGAGGTAGAGGTGAAGATACTTTGGCTTAGGCTGAGATAAAATTACTTTGACCAAGTTAAGGTCAAATTACTTTGGTTGAGGCCAAGTTGAAGATACTTTGGCTAAGGCTAAGAATGAGTTGAAGATACTCTGCCTAAGGTAGAGGTGAAGATGCTTCGACTTAGGCTAATGCCAAATTACTCTGGCCTAAGCAAAGAGAATGATACTTTAGCCAAGGTAGAGGCAAATATACTTAGTTTGAGGCCAAGTTGATGATACTATCCAAATAACAGTCTCTTTATTAGGAATTAATTAATGACTTGACCAATCTGTCTTCACCTCTACCTTAGCTAGAGTATCTTCACCTCTGCCTCAGGCAAAGTATATCCAGCTTGATCTCGATCAAAGTATCTTCTCCTCTGCCTTGGGTAGAGTATCTTCAACTTGTTCACGGTTAGAGTATCTTCAACTTTGTATTAACCATAGTATCTTCAACATCGTCTTGGCCAGAGTATCTTCATCTTTGCCTTGGATAAAGTATCTTCAACTCATTCATGGCTAGAGTATCTTCAACTTTGCATTAGCCAGAGTATCTTCAACATTGTCTTGGCCAGAGTATCTTCACCTTTGCCTCAGCCATAGTAATTTGACCTCTACCTCAGCCAGAGTAATTTGACCTTGGCCTAAGCTAGAGTATCTTCACATTAACTTCAGCCACAATGTCATCACTTATGCCTCAGCCAAAGTATCTTGAACTTAACCTTGGCCAGAGTATCTTCAACTCAACCTTGGTTAGAGTATCTTCAACTCTACCCCAATCAGAGTGTCTTCACCCTTGCGTACTTTCTAGGTAACAATTTTAATCCCCATTCTTGTACCTGCTGAGTACTTATATATACCTATACCCACTATCGACATATTCCTTAAGTGCAGAGTTGTGGTACAAAAAATTCTAAGGTTTTTATTGAATATTTAATTTAATATAAATTATCAAACCTCATTTTATTTTTTTTAACAACTATGATATTATTAATAAAGTTTTTTTTATTCAAAGGGGGAATCAAACTCCGGTACCAAAGCATTTATAACAACTCATGCACAATGCTTAACCAACTGAGTTAAACTCCCTTAAATTATTTTATAAAGAATCTCATATTCGTCTGCATAGGAATAAGAAAGATAAGAATAACAACTGATATCCTCAAATGCATTTTAATTAGAGATTAGATAATTTATAATAATTTATTTTTAATAATATAAATTAAATTAAAAAAACATATATATTAAAAAATTATTTTAAAAATGTAAAAATTCATTAAGTTGATTTAAAAATTGTTTTACTAGAAAAATCTAAAGATTTTTAAAAAAAATTACCAAATAATTTATAATTTATAATTATATTTAATTACAATATTTATATAATAATAGATAAAAAATGGATATAATAATGTATAAAAAAATTTAAGTGGAAAAATGAATCAAAAAAGTATTTAAAATGGCTTATACTAATATCCTTTTAATTTGATAACGGCTTATACTAATACTAAATAATCTCTTGGTCGGGGGTTCAAACCTTAGATGGTTTTCCTTTTAATATTTAAACCAAAAATAAATGAACTTGGAATAAAAAAACTAAAACAACTATTGATAGGGATCGAACCCATCACCCAACACACTAAAATAAAAATTTGTCACTGCACTAAAACATATTTGAATAATATAATTTAATATCGTTTTTTATATTAAGCATAAGAATGACCACGTTTTGGTCGTCGTCTACCTTGAGATGGGTCATTCTGAACCTATTGCAACCCATATGAAAACCCAACCATTTTCTACCATTTTCAACACCGAACAGAACGTTAGATCACAAAAAATTAAAGAAAAAGTAATTTCCAGTTAATTTCCAATTTTATTTTGCATTAAAAATCTCTAAAACACAATAGTCATACATCTATCTTTACTCTTTCTCAGTCCGACAAAGATCAATTGCGTCTTTCTTGTCACCATTCACCGAAAGAAAATCGTTTTTCTCGACACTGATGAGAATGCACACTGCGGATTAAACACCGACGAGAAAATCGCAAGGTTATTTCGCACAACAATGTGGGTCGGATTGTAGTCAAAGACTAAATACTAGGTCGTCTTTATTTTAGGCAGACTCAACCAAACTTATTATTATTACCACTTTAAAAGAAAATCACCGTATACTTTTTTCTACACATTACACACTAAAAATTGTGACCGTTCACTAATTTGCTTTACATCTGACGCTCAAAAAATACTGTGGCACCGTGCGTGACATTCGTCACTTTGGCACGCTAGAACCCGTCAGCATACATTACAGTGCTGCTTAGTCACCAACTTAGCACCAGTTAACCTTCCATTTTGCATTCATCATTCAAGGTTCACTCTCGCATTCTCTCATTCTCTCAAATAGATTAAATTTTAAAAATTATAATAATTTATAGAATTCTACTCATATAATATTTATAATGTTATTAATATTAATATTTTAAGTTTGATCAAAATTATTATTTTATTAAATTATAATATTTTTCATGAAATACTGTTTTGTGATTAAAAATATTTTAAATTTATATTATATTATATTTGAAATGTCATAGATTATACAGTTAATTATACTTTAAACATATAAAAGAATTAATTTATTTTAGTCAATTTTATATAATATAGTTAAATATAAAAAATATTTTATGATAATTATTTTATTTTATTATATTATTAATATTAATTAATATTAATATTTTATAAAAATTATTGTGTATATTAATATAAATAGAATTCCAATTGAACAAGAAATCGCCACTAAATCGACTTTTGTGATAAAAAAAACTATAAGTAGGTATGAAAAAACCACTAATATATGAATATAACAATCAATGTCATCAAACGTGCTTGGACTAGTCAGTTGGACTAGTTGAACCAAAAATCAGTCACCTAACAAATCCGATCTTCTTTTTCTATTAGATCAGTCATGCATTTGAATAAGTGAAATCCATTTGATTAGTTCAGTAAAAAAAAAAAAAAAAAAAGCGTACCAATATGAATTAAGATGGTTTTTTTTTTTTTTAAGAGTTTAATCGTGTGTTTGGAAATGCAGAAGGAATGTGAAAAACCACATCCACCTGAAGCAATACGTAGCAACTTGCAAATTTTTTTTTTCTTTTGGACGTGGAGAAAGAATACTGATGCATGTTCAAAAACATGTTCCAAACACCCACTAAAATGTTGATAGTAGGTAGTGCTTGCACACTGCTTAGTAACATTGAAATTTATTTCCTACACTGACCAAGCAATAAAACTTGCTGTTATGAGACTTTTGCTTTAACATAAGCAAGCGAAAGTACACAACGAATAAGAGGGATTATTACAAGAGGAATGCTAAGAACATATTCTCTAACATACTCTTTTTAACACATTCTTTTTCATTAATTGGTTAAAATTTATTGAAAATTATAAAAATAAAAAATCAGAAAAAATTCATTAAATATGATGTAAGACTCACGAATTTTTCTGATTTTCAATAAATTTGAACCAATAGAGATAATGCGTTCATAAGAGAGTGTCGGAGAGGAAATTCATAGCATTTGTGAATACTTTACACCAATAACATGGTTAACTAAAAAAATTAACAAGCAAGCAATTTCCCATACATATATAGACATAACCTAGCATTTAATATATATATATATATATATATATATATATATATTAAATATTATACCAGTTTAAGCAATTTAATTATTGACTCAATATTTTTTCAATTAGTGACCTACTCACTTAATATCCTGAGTAAGTCAATAATAAGTTCGATTCAGATAAGTGATAGCACTAATAATAATTACTACCGGTTCAAAAACCATCAATAAATGTAAAAACATCACTGCCACATGTGCCTCCCCTAACGCCTTCCTAAGACTATTAGTGTCAATTCGAACGTATTGACTCAAATTTAAAAACAAAGGGATGGGATCAAATGAAACAATTTAATTTTCAAAAAAAAAAAAAGAAATGAAACAATTTAGTAACAAAGGAACCAAATTAAATAAAAAGAGAAATCAAAAGAATAATTTAATTTTTATTTTTTTAAGGGAAGAAGGATATCATTCATTGCTAGCAGAAGTAATTACATCAGAAATCAGGATGGCAGCCACCTGGTGTGGTGAATCCTCAATCCAAAAATTTTCCCTATGCTCAAAAGCCAACTTAGCTAGAGTGTCAGCTACTCTATTCCCCTGTCTCTTTACAAAGCCAAATTTGAAATTTTGTATGATGCCATCAAAATAAGTCATAGTTGTCACTTTTGAATCCTTCCACGCATGAGTCAATTGCAGACAGTCAGTCGAATAAACGGGTTAATCGGTTAAAAGTTCAGTTTTAAATGGTTTATTATGGTCGGTTTCGGTTTCAGAAATTTATTTTGACGGTGACTGAACCCGATTGAAAATGCTTACAAGTTAAAAGCATATGATATGCATGCTTTGCTTCCCTATTAAAAGGATACCGTGTCTGCCAAATGAATACAATGACATGACATATAACATGTTTGGATACCATGTAAAATCATGGTAGCTACCTCAAAACTATGATGTCACTGTGATTTTTTCAAACCAACAATGTGTTGTTTCACCTTCACCGTGAAATTAATATATTTTGGCTCACCTTACTGCTATTTCAAACATGCTAATAAAGTTGTTTGCAATTGCATTGCATGCACTCATCTTAGCTCTCGAGCCTTGTGCCCTGTCCCCTCTCTTGCATACCAATAAAATATAAAATATACTAAACAATTTTGAAAAGTGTGGCTATCCATGGGCTTATTAGCTAAATGGCAATTGGCACAAACAATACGACCGATTGTTTCTCGGGGATTTTCATAACCCTGCTGTGCAAAAATTGGATACGCATTTGAAATGGGTGTTTCAAGTATAGATGCAGGAAATATATATCATAAGATGGGACATGCATAATATTGATTTTATAGCTATTAAGCTAAAATAACACTAATATCATGGCTTTGATTAATTTTCAGATCAAAATTATTATTTTATTTTTTATCTTCAAGAGCTCTCGCATTAAGCTTTTATTTATAATAAGCTATCTTGAACATAAAATAAACTAATTCAAAGTTCAAACACACCAATTTCTCTAAATTAATAGCACTTCCTTTTGAGGGTTCAAATAAACCTTGCAATTATACTAGAGTAATTCAAATTAATAGGTAACATATATATTTAAGGTTGTGGGGCATTCAGCTTCAACAAGTATCTTTATTCTGCCAATGAAGTCGAAGCCTCTGACTGTAATATTTGGAGGGGAATTCTTTTTAGTTTGATTATTTGAGCCATCACATCCCTGAAATGTTTGATGTTAGCCCCTTAATTAAACTGACATATTGTATAATCTGATTGCAAGATATGTCCTTTGTTCAAGTGGCTAGGAGAACTAAAATAATAGCTAACGATATCTTTCTTTGACCTTTTGTTCTGATAAGGCACTGATAGTTTGATGATGTGTTGTTAATGATTCTTTCTTGTGGGAGATGTACTCCATTGCTATATTGCTTGCCATGCATGATGATGAGAGTGTATGTTATTGACAGAACTGAATAATCTCTCCATGCCACTGTTTTAAATCTCTGATCTTGACATGAATTTGACATACAGATAATCAATACTTTGTTATTGGGATTGAGTTATAGTCCTTGGAGTCTTTCGCCACCACAACATGAGAAGCTGGACTAGAATGCTATGGAACGGAAGCTAGCAAATTGCTACATGGTAATTTCATCAGAAAACCCAATCCTTTCAAATTATCAATTTTGTACTATTTTCGATTTTTCATATTGCGCGCTAATAATTTAGTCATAGTGGGTCATATAGTTTTTTTTTTCTTATATAGTAAAAAAATTGAAAGTTATTCATTGTCATTATAAGAACCTGTTTATTACCCTATCACTTTTTAGGGTATGTTTGGCCCAGCTTTTTTTTTTTTTTTTTACTTATAAGCTACTTTTAAATTAAAGCTAAAAATAAGAACTTAAGATAAAAAGTAGAAGCTGTTTGTTAAATTTTATCATTTTAACTTAAGCTCATTTTAAATTAAAAATTATTTGATGATAAATTTTAAAAGCTTTAATTTTATTTAAATCCAGTTATCTTGTCCTATAAAAATTATATTTATAAAATAAAAAATATTGTATAAAATTAATTTAATTTACATAAAATTATTTTAATGACAATAAAAATAAATAAAATATTAAAATATAACTATTTAAAATAATGATTTTTAAAATATAAAAAATTAATTTAATTAATAAAATTTTATTTTAATGATAATTAAAAAATATAATATGAGACATACGTACAGATAATAATTTTTTCAAAATTGTATATATTATAGGATTGTTATAATGACAATTTTTTCGATAACATATAATGGCGTATTGATTCTTTATCCAATTACTATACACGGCTAAAAATATTGTTCTAGTTTTTTTTCCCAAATGTTTAAAAAGCACAAAAAAACTTTGGGTTAACTTTCATTAAGACAAGCTAATTACGTAGCTCATTCTTTAGCAAGGACAGCGTATTCTTAAAACTCGGCTCGGACCGACCGTTCGGATCGGGAATCAGACTCATTACCGGTTCGAGTTTAATATCAGATCGGCCATGTTGTTGACTCGATCAAACCCGGTCAAACTTGGTCAAAATCGATATAAAACCTGGTTGGACCGGTAAAAAATCGACTCGGACTAACTAAAAAGTTATATTCATTCTGTGCTCATTTAAATTTCCTCATCAGCTTTTTCGAGTAGCGTGTTTGTCAGTTGCTTTTTAAGTCTTCCAATGTCTGATTTTCTCCCTCTTCTATGTCTGATTTTCTCTCTCTTCTATGATTTTCTCTACTTTTCACGTATTGGAGTGCGCTTGACATCTTTTTTTCCTTCACGTAAATTTCTCACCTACACTCTTCCTTTGTCAACATACAAATTTAAAATTAAAAGTGTGCATAAAAAATCCACCTATGGGATAGAACCTTGTACTTTTAGCCAAAACACATGTAGCCTACCACTAAACTATGTGTGTGTGTGTGTTAGGATATAAAATTTTCAATTTTTTTTAATAAATATCGGGTCATGCGATTCAACTAGTGACCTGGTCGATCACCGGTTCGATTTTTAAAACTATGAACGTATTTATATGCTAGTCACCACATTTTTTAGTACACTAGTATTTTGACCCGTGTGTCGCATGTGAGGTAATTTGTAAGGTAATATAAAATTCTACAATAAATCATGCATCAAGCCTATCTTTGCATGAATTTCCTTACTTTATTCCATAAGAAAATATTTATCCCATGTTAGATAAATTAACATTCAATAAATTAGTTAAGTCACATGTTAGTAAGCAAGAAAAAATTATATTTATATTAAAATTATTATAACAATAAATTAAAGAAATTTAATTTCACTTTAATAATTTAAATGTTAATGTAGCTTTAGGTAATTGTTCCTTTCCGTGAGTTGAGTATAAATTTTCTGACTTGATTTCATAAAAAATGTTCATCCCAAGACTTTGATTTTATATATGATACACATAATATAATTTATATATTAATAAATTTACATATAAATACCAACATATAAGAGAAAAATTAAATTTATCCAGGTAAAATAAAACTTTCAATAATTTACATAAGTGAGAAGATAATAAAAAAGAAATGAATAATAATTCACTTAAAAATTAATTTCATACATTATTTTTGTTCACATAGAAATTTATATAAAAAATGCAATTATATTAAAATTGTTATTGTTATAACAATAAATTAAAGAAATTCAATTTCACCATAATAATTTAGATGCTAATGTGATTTCAAGTAAATTATTCATTTCCATGAGTTAAGTGTAAATTCTCCCACTTTTTTCATAAAAAAATGCCCATTCGCATGACTTTTATTTTATATGTAATTTCTAAATCAATAAACTTTCATATAGGGGAGCGTTTGTTTCACAAATTATTTGCTTATTTCTGGGAATATGGACTTAGAAAAAATTATTCTCACGTTTATTAAAAGGTAATAAAATAATTATTGCTCGATATATCACACATTTTTTTTAAAATACCTAGGAATAACATTCTCATGTTATATTCTCAGGAAAAAATATTTCCAAGATTAAAGAAATAATTCATGAAACAAACGCCCCTTAGATATCAGTGCATAAAAGAAAATTTAAATTTACAATGGTAAAAGAAAATCTTCAATGATTTACAATCAATTAGAGAAATTTAATTATACTTTAATTTCACCTTAATAATTTAATAAAAATTATCATCCTGCGAGTTTTATTTTATAGATGATTTCATAAATAAGGAATGCGTAATGATTTGCCTAAAACTTGATTTTAAACATTAATTTTACTCATACTTTCAATGTTAGATAAAACAAAACATTCAATAAGTTAAATGATAATAAGCAAGAAAAGAAATATATTATATTAAAGTTACTATAACAATGAATTAAAAAATAATAATTTCACTCATATTAATAATTTACATATCAGAGGAGTCTAGCTCAATTGGTTGAGCAACATGTGTGAATTATTGTAAACTCTTGGTACTTGTCTATGATTCCCCAATATATATATATATATATATATATATATATATATATATATATATATAAGAAAACTTAAATTTACGTAGGTGAAGAAATTTTTTCAATATTTTATAATAAATAAGAAATGAATAATGATTTGGCTATAAATTAATTTTATAAATTAATGTTACTCATAATTTATAGGTTATATAACGATTTACCTAAAAATTGATTTTAGAAATTAATTATACTCATATTTTATAGGTTAGATAAAGTATCACTTTTAATAAATTAATTAAGTCAGATCATAGTAAGTAAGGATAAATTATATTTGTATTAACAAATATAAATGATAAAATGTCATTAAAAATAAAAATGATGAAATAAAGAAAAAAAAATCAGAGAGAAAAATGATACGTAAGAAAGTACTGTAATGTAGTATATTTAAGTTGAGAGGAGTTAAGAGCTTTTTACGGAGTCAACAAAAAAGAGAAATTTACGTTTTTGGGTTTTGGGTATCAGTCAATGGATCAGATTCACTCTCCATCTACACTTAAATTAGAACCGTTAGATTTAAATCATCATAGAAGGATATAAAGGAAATTACCCTTAAAACCTTCCAAAACTGGTCAGAAGCTCTAGCTGTAGAGAACTTGACACATGTTCTTTAAAAGTTTTCTAAAATTTGATAGTATGAATTCCATCCTGTATTGAGATCCTCATTTCTACATAAATACAATACAATGAGTATATTTTAGTAAAAAAAAAAAAAAAAACACAAAAAAAGGTACACTCGGGAATCGAAGTTAGTAATACCGAAATAAGCCAGCGAAAAGTTGAATACTAGCTACTTAGGGGAGCTTGTTTTTAAGCTGCTTTTCTCATCTTGTCTTTAATAAAAATAAGCTCCTTTTTATTTTAAGGGCTTTTATGAAAAATTGTTTGGCCTAGTTTCTCCTTAAAAGGAGAAGAAAAGCTAAAAAAAAAAAGTTAGGCCAAACACTACCTTAATATATGTTTATACTCCCTTCGTCTTTTTTAATTGTCGAATTTTTGAAAGAAAAAATGTTTCTATTTATATGTTGTTTTTAAAGTTTAAGATAATATTAGTTATTCTTTTGTCAATTACTTCATGCATTTTTTGTGTAAATTATATCCTTATTTTTCACTTAATCTTTAACTAATTTACCTATACATTTATTATGGAGCATAAAAAAGAAGAAAGGAAATATTTTAGAATACTTTTACATAAGAAGGTCTCATGTATTGTTTCGCTCTTGGTTTACGAATCTCTAAAACGACCATAAATGTCATAGTAAAGCCAAAAAAAATCTCATACAATCATGTTCTAGATTAAAGTCCACAACAACAACACGTGTCTAGATATTTAATATTATTTTTCAATCAAAATTAAAATTGTATTCTGCAAATCAGCATTGATATTACATATCAACATTTATTGTACAAGATAGTGAAATTCTAATTTGAATTGAAATATAAAATGCTTAAGAAACTACCCTTTTTCTTATTGATCCAATGCCGTCACATATTCACCCATACTTTGATAGTATTGTGAAGATATCTCTCAACCACAAAGTCGTGAGAGAAAGTGACCCTAAGAAACTACCATGAAATTTTATTCTATTGTCCCCCACCACCACACCAATTGAAAACCTTAACTTTAACTAACACCACACAAAGCATCGATCAATAATGAGAAACATAAACGTTGTACTCAATGGTAGAGTCTCCGGACTTGACATCAACAAAATGAGACCTTGCCTCAGCATATCCCCTAGCAAACCGGAAAACCCCACTCCCACCAACCACAGAAAGCTCCCTAACTTTGTTCAAAAGCACGTTCCGTCCCACGATGGTGATGGTGCTGCCATTGAACTTCCCCTCGGTTAGTGCGAAGTTCATGACCATCACCAGATCGAGCTGCGTCTGCGAGGCGAACGCGTAGAGCCCCTCGGCCCTCCCCACCACCATCGAGCTCGGCTCCGGCCCCGCCGTCAACGCGTTGTCGATGATCCTTACCCTGCCGAACCCGGTGGTCGTGTTGTATTTCGGAACCGGCGGAGTGACGGACACGGAGGTGGGGTTGCTTCCACTCACCACGTCGTGCCAGTAGAACCTGAAATGGCTGATTTTTTCTTTGTTTTTCGAGAACTCGCTCGGCGAACCCACGAAACCCGTGGCTTCTCTGGCGGTGACGAAGGTGAGAGCAGAGCAAGAGATGGAGAGGAAGAAGAAGAGGAGCAATTGGGTGGCCATGGTTTTGGTGGTGGTTATTAGAGACTTAGAGGAATTAGTTCCTGCTAAGTATACTCGAACGAGAGTGGGATGTGGAGAGTGCACAGAATGTATGGAAGAATTTATAGACGCAGACAGATGAAGTGACGAAATTGAAGTTGGGGACCAGTGTGAGAATTTTTGTGGTGGTTTTTATGCATGTATAGTAAAATGATTTATAAATATAATAATAATATAATATAATAAGTTTATATGCGTAGAGTATGGTTAATTGCATACAAAGAAAAGAAGTTGATATGAATACATGTGTTGTGCTATATGCATGAGGTGTTACTTATGAAGGTGGTTTGTATAGTATTTAGTGAAATCGACTAGTATATAAGATTTTGTTTCATACTGAAAATGGTTGTTATATAATTTTGATTAATTAATTAATTAAATAATAATAATAATAATAATAATAATAATAATAATAATACCACAACATCAACTAAAAAGTAAGGGAAAAATTAATTAAAAATTGTGGAGAAATTTTTAATGAATAACAAATGATGAGTAGTTGATGCATGTCTAATGGATTGAGTTGGGTTGATCAAATTTGTGCGTTGATTGTGAACACCCCTACTTAAAATATTTAAAATACTTCATAAAATGTAAATAAAATTTCATGGTGGTATCTTATGCATGATCGGGTTGTTTAAGGATTGCTTGTTGCTATTCTAACTTGTAGAGATGAAGAACTTGAAGAAAAAAAATAGCAAATTTTGAAGTTTCATGTTACTTTATTAGTAATTAGAAAACCTTGAATAAATATGTATAATTAGGGAAAAAAATCAAATAATACTAAACACCCTTATTTCACCTAATTAAAGATGGGTAGAGGTGGTTTTTCAATTGAAAAGCTTTTAAATAATTTTTAATAAATTTCAATTTCGCAAGAAAGAAAGATGGCAAAATGTCTAAATCTGAGGGGGAGGAGGCCATGTGACAAGGTCTTGAGAGCGAGTGGCGGCCATGTGAGGGAGAATAGATGTAGAATGAATGCCCAAACCATTAATCGTAATTAACAAAATAAAGCATGAACATTAAAATAAGGAGTTCGGAATAGAAGAAAGTGTACCAAGATTTATGTTGGTTCAGTCTACCAGACAGATGTCCAGTCCTGAAGCCCTACTTGAGAGTTTTTCACGAAATCAAAGTATTACAAATCAACAAGCCTTCTTTTACACTTAAGACTATCCTGCATTGACAATCCTACCCCGAGAAGCATCTCTTTGAATACTCTGGACCTAGCCTTTAGGGATCGCACACGCTAGTGAAACCTAAAGATACAATACAGTAGGCTAATTACACTCAAAGTTTCCCCACTTTGACAACACTATCCCAAGAAGCCACTACAAATACCTTAGATTAAAACCTTCAAGGGAAACCACCCTTGTATACAAAGAAAAACAAAAAGCTATTTATCACTCTCTATAGTGAACATAGCACAATTGAAAGCTCTATGCTCAATGAAAACCTGATGATCCAATTCTAACTTCTTGTCTTATTCTCTCTTGGTTTCCTTTTTTTTTTTTCTTGAAAAGACCTTTTTGTAAAGGATTAAAAAGATAAAATCATTAATTTTAAAAATTCCTTAGAATCCAATTTGATTTGATAAAGACTATATCAATATCAGGTTTCGAATAAAAGTTAATTATAAATTTCATTTTACCAAGAGAGAATACAGGATTTGATAAAAGTTAATTTACAGAATATACCCAAGTTTTATCTTTAATGTTTGGCTTGATTCTTCATCTTTGACTTAACTTTTTCTTTTTTAGCTCTCTTTTGTCGCTTTCTATGAGAGTGATTCATCTCTTAACTTTGTCTTCATCCAAACTTCACTAGCTGATAACTTGTTATATTTAGTTCTCAGTCTTCTAGCTTTCAAGTCATGATTAACATTTACATTCTTTCCCTTTTTTGTGATCACAAACCTTGAAAGCCAATCCTAGATTTGATCTTCAAACTTTTTATGTGCATGTAAAACCAATGTTATTTGAGAGCTTTTTCTATTTTGTTTTGCTCCCCCATTCACCCCCCTCCCCCGAGTAAAAGTATTAATGTCTTCATGACTCCCTCTTCATTGATGCATTTCTTGAAATCACTTGTTAATATCCTAAACCACTTGTTGTGATGATCTTGAAATATGATTACTTGTTGAAACACACCAATTTTATGTTTAGTCCCCTTAAATTAATCCTTGATAATCCCGTAAACCTGAAAGCAAAGACATAACCTTTCCCAAGATATAGATTTCATCATTCTTCAAAATTTTGTGTTAGGTTCAAGTAATTTACTAATGCATTCATTTGGTATTAGAGCATGTTTACCATGTTTGCATTATCTTAACGTTATCTAACTTTTCTCTAATTCTCCCCCTTTTGGCATCATTAAAAAAGTTGTTTACATTTAATTTTAAGGAAGCAAAAAACATGTGATTCCATGAGGGATCAAACCAATATATTTTATATTAATTTTGATTTTTAATTAACTTGTAATCAAATGAAAAGATAGCAATCAAACCAAAGACTCTTCATATATAAAAGTTAAATGTGAAGTATAGTGAGGTGTAATTCAAATAAAGGAAACATAATGAACATAGGGTCCTAGGATAGCATTAAAGTAACATAAATGAAAAACATAGTAAAATCCAAAGAAAGCAAGTAAATTCTAAACTAATCATCATCCTCTTGGCATACATAAAATCACCAATAATTAACAAATAGGCTAAAGGTAATCAAAGAGATATGTTAAATCATAATCCTTCGTAGAACCTTTTTATCTTCCTTTCCAACACCTAATGCCATAAAACATGTTTCCTGTATGGAAGTTGAATATAGGCATAGTAGGCATATATATTAAGGCATAACAGAAATCAATGCCAAGAAAAATATGAGGTCATGTTCAAAATGATAAGTAAGAAGCATATGCTCAACAATTAATGCCATATAACATATGTCATAATATCATAGGAGACTTTGGCATATCAAATATAGAGACCTTTATCAGAAAACATGAGAGCCTAAACACATAGTCAATATATATATATATATATATATATATATATATATATATATATATATATATCAAGGATCAAATTCATATATAGGTATAATAGACATATAAAACATAGGGCATAAGACATCCTATAATAAGCCTAAAAACTTGCAAAGGATTAGCATATAGTTAAGACAACCCATAGTGAATGCCAAAATATGTATCTTAGAATGCATAGTCATGTTCAACATAAAGGCTTAGTGTAACACTCCGGGCAAATCAAATCGGAATGAAAGACATCTAGAGGTTGTATAGGTATATATATGACTATACAGTTGAGGATGGCTTAAAGAAAATAATCGATACTACCTATACTATCAAGATGCATATATTTTTTGGTAGCTCATCACTTAAGAACTCCACAATTAAGCATGCTTGGCTTGAAGCAATTATGGGATGGGTAACCTCCTAGGAAATTTCCCAGGAAGTGTGCGAGTGAGGACAAAGCACACTGAGAAGTCTCGTGTTCATTTGTGGGGACAATCAATGATCCTGAAAGCAACCGAGCTGGTTGTCAATGTCTTGGAAAATGCTACATACAGGGGGTTCTGACCGGTGGAGGGTTCTGACCAACAAGGATGTTGAGTGAAGTGTCACCGTGTGAAGTGTCGTAGAGTGTGAGCCGTCGAGACGTCAACTATCAGGGGCATTACACTCAGGTCCTTAATCATGAACAATTACAAGACTATAATAGTTACCACTAAATTTACTAATTTTATAGGGACCAAATAAATCTATGTGTAGAAGATGTAAGGGTTTAGTGGTAAAAGACAACCTTTTTAGGTTTGAAGGATACTGATGCATAAAAATGTGCGCTTAAGGGCAAGTGTATCCTACGTGGCAGTAACAGTGGACCTAAGTTCAAATATCATACCTAAAGGACTAGTTGTAGTTCCAAAATAACTCAATTATGCAACAATCAAGAAGGAATGTTACAAGTTGGAACCCCTATATTGATCCTCACTTTTAATCCTAGCTCAAAGGTCTCTAACACAGACATTGACTCACTTAGGACTTTCTAATTTAAAACAAAACAAAAGATACCCTAACTTTCACTTCCCAATTTCTATTTATAATGAAATTCTCGAGCTTAGGGCATGGAGTTCAACACGACCGTGCTTAGATTAGCACGGTCGTCATGTCTAGGTGGCCAAAATTTGAAATTTGAAATCTTGTATCTGCTCCTTTGGTTAGCATAACTGTGCTGGAAAAAACACAACCATGCTCGGAAGTGACATTGTTGGGCTCTTTACGAAATTTGCAGCATAATTATGCTGCTTCTGGGGCTGGCACTCGAGGCATCAGCACGGATGTGCAGTTGTTCAGCACAGCCCTGCTTTTCTTGAAGGTGCTAATTAGCTCTAAAAATTGAACTTTTCAATCCTTTTTCTCATATAAGTTCTTGAGCACCTGCCTAACACAAACTTACACTAACATGTGAGTTTTGTCAATAAATGTACGCATGAATAGTACAAAATTGGGACAAAAACTCGCTTCTAAACACATTCAAAACCTTGTTTATTAGATACCTTTGTTTATTTTCCCTTGTGGCATGCATCACACAATTTATTTTTTAATATTCTAGATATGCATGAGAACTCTTTTACCTCAAAACTTGCATTATAGTGAATGAGGTTATTAGAAGATGAGATGTCACTTGATGCAATGAAGTGCCTTTTGTTAATTTCTTTATGCTTGGTGCATAGATTTTCATTTTCTTTACAGCTTTCACAACTTTATACTCCCCCTTGACATTTGCAATACTTATATACACAACAAGCAATACTTTTCTCCCTTTTAGGGTTTAGATTTATCAATCAAAGACAAAGCATATATCAAGCCTATTTGGCACTAAATCAATGAGCATTGAGGAAAGCAATAATCCCAATCAATTTATGCATACGATCAAGGTGCACACTCAATCAATAATCATAATGTACTAAGATTTATGCTGGTTCGGTATAGTTATCGAACCTATGTCCAGTCCTCAAGCCCTACCTGAGAGTTTTCCACTAAATTAAAGTATTATAGAGCAGCAAGCCTTCGTTTACACTCAAGACTACTTCGCCTTGATAGCCCTACCACGAGAAGCCTTACTTTGAACACTATTGACCTAGCCACTAGGGATCACATACCCTAGTGAAACTTGGAGATACAGTAGCAGACTAATTACACTTAAAGTTTCCTACTTTGACAACCCTACCGCAAGAAGCCCCTACAAATATCTCTTAATTTGAAACCTACAAGGGACACTATCCTTGTATACAAAGAACATGAAAAGTTGTTTATCACTCTCTTTAGTGAAGATAGCACAACTTAAAGCTCTAAGCACTCTGTTTCGTAACCAAACATAGGCTTAATGAAAACTTGATGATCCAATTCTAATTTCTAGCCTAGTTCTCTCTTGGTTTCTTACTTTGCTTTTTTGTTTAATGAAAAGGCTTTCTTATATAGGATTAAAAAGATATAATCATTAATTTTCAAAGTCCCTTAGAGTCCAATTTAATTTGATAAAAGATTATATCAATATCATTCAAGATCCTTTCTATATTTAAGTGATTATTAAAGATTAAAACTCATAAAATTCGAAATCCAAAAGATTATGATAATAAAATGTTTAATTCACTTTGGTTTCATAAAATAGTTCCAGTATGCCACCTAAACTCATGGTACACGAGTCATCATTGTGAGACTCGAGTCTCACTCGTAGGACTTGGGGTTCTCTGGTTATGATGCTTGAGGTTTTGATATACGAGTTCAGTGATTTGTAATGTTGCTTATTCTTGCTGATTTTGCTTACTGTGGGTTGCAGATTTGTGAATTGTGGATTGTTGATTTTACTTACTACATCTTCTTTGTTTTTTCCCTAAAAATTCAAGTCCCTTTTTTTTGGAAATTTTGCACTATCACTAGAAAAAATTTAGCATCTTAAAAGTTAGAACTGCTAAAAAAGTCTTGAACTAGTAACATTTTACCATTTGACTGTCACATTAAACTAATAATCTATGTGGTAAGTCACGTGGTTGTTATTATTATAGTATTTTATTTGTCTAATTTTAAAAAATATATTATTTTATTTTATTTCACTAAATTTAAATACTACAATAAATGGTACTATTTTTTTTCTTGTATAATAGTTCTAAAATTATAATAAATTTTATTAATTTTTACAAAATTATAATAATTTAACAAATTTTACTAATGTAAAACTTTTAATATTATTTATAAAATCTCATTTTAAAAGTTATTATTTTAATTCAATTATATTAAATTTTAAAAAATTATGTTATTAATATTAATATTTTAAGTTTTATCAAAATATATTATTTTACTAAATTATAATATTTTTTATGAAATACTGTTTTGTGATTAAAAATATTTTAAATTTATATTATATTATATTATATTAGAAATGTCATATATTGTACAGCTAATTATACTTTAAACATATAAAAAAATTAATTTATTTATTTTATTATTAATATTTTATAAAAAAAATTATTTATACTAATATAAATAGAACTCCAATTGAACAAGAAATCGCCACTATATCAACTTTTGTGGTAAAAAACTATAAGTAGGTATGAAAAAACCACTACTATATATATAACAATCAATGTCATCAAACTTGCTTGGACTAGTCATTTGGACTACTTGAACCAAAAATCAGTCACGTAACTATATATAAGTAGGTTTGCATCGTTGTTGAGAGGCCATAATGCATGTCAGTGAAGCGTGTTGACCATAGACACACAACAACACAATGTGATGTGACTATATATATATATATATATATATATATATATATATATGATCATCTTTATTACTCTATCAACAAACAAAACCATCTCTTTCATTAATTTTCATTGTGCGAAACTAATTAAACTGCAAACTCTTTTCAGCAGCATACATTAGAGTGCTGCTTAGTCACCAACTTAGCACCAGTTAACGTTCCATTTTGCATTCATCATTCAAGGTTCACTCTCGCATTCTCTCATTCTCTCAAATATATTAAAATTTAAAAAATTATAATAATTTATAGAATTCTACTCATATAATATTTATAATGTTATTAATATTAATATTTTAAGTTTTATCAAAAATATTATTTTATTAAATTATAATATTTTTCATGAAATACTGTTTCGTGATTAAAAATATTTTAAATTTATATTATACTTTAAACATATAAAAGAATTAATTTATTTTAGTCAATTTTATATAATATAGTTAAATATAAAAAATATTTTATGATAATTATTTTATTTTATTATATTATTAATATTAATTAATATTAATATTTTATAAAAATTATTGTGGATATTAATATAAATAGAATTCCAATTGAACAAGAAATCGCCACTAAATCGACTTTTGTGATAAAAAAAAACTATAAGTAGGTATGAAAAAACCACTAATATATGAATATAACAATCAATGTCATCAAACGTGCTTGGACTAGTTGAACCAAAAATCAGTCACCTAACAAATCCGATCTTCTTTTTCTATTAGATCAGTCATGCATTTGAATAAGTGAAATCCATTTGATTAGTTCAATAAAAAAAAAAGAAAAAAAAAAGAAGGTACCAATATGAATTAAAATGGTTTTTTTTTTTTTTTTAAGAGTTTAATCGTGTGTTTGGAAATGCAGAAGGAATGTGAAAAACCACATCCACCTGAAGCAATACGTAGCAACTTGCAATTTTTTTTTCTTTTGGACGTGGCGAAAGAATACTGATGCATGTTCAAAAATATGTTCCAAGTACACCCACTAAAATGTTGATAGTAGGTACTGCTTGCACACTGCTAAGTAACATTGAAATTTATTTCCCACACTGACCAAGCAATAAAACTTGCTGTTATGAGACTTTTGCTTTAACATAAGCAAGCAAAAGTACACAACGGATAAGAGGGATTATTACAAGAGGAATGTTAAGAGCATGTTCTCTAACATACTTTTTTTTAACACATTCTTTTTTATTAATTGGTTAAAATTTATTAAAAATTATAAAAATAAAAAATCAGAAAAAATTCATTAAATATGATGTAAGACTCAAGAATTTTTCTGATTTTCAATAAATTTGAACCAATAGAGATAATGTGTTCAGAAGAGAGTGTCCGAGAGGAAATTCATAGCATTTGTGAATACTTTACACCAATAACATGGTTAACTAAAAAAATTAACAAGCAAGCAATTTCCCATACATATATAGACATAACCTAGCATTTAATATATGTATATATATATATATATTAAATAAAATTGTGAAAAATATATTATATATATTAATATTAAATATTATACCAGTTTGAGCAATTTAATTATTGACTCAATATTGTTTCAATTAGTGACCTACTCACTTAATATCCTGAGTAAGTCAATAATAAGTTCGATTCTGATAAGTGATAGCACTAATAATAATTATTAGCGGTTCAAAAACCATCAATAAATGTAAAAACATCACAGCCACATGTGCCTCCCCTAATGCCTTCCTAAGATTATTAGTATCAATTCCAACGTATTGACTCAAATTTTAAAACAAAGGGATGGGATCAAATGAAACAATTTAATTTAAAAAAAAAAATGAAACAATTTAATAACAAAGGAACCAAATTAAATAAAAAGAGAAATCAAAAGAATAATTTAATATTTTTTTAAGGGAAAAAAGGATATCATTCATTGCTAGCAGAAGTAATTACATTAGAAATCAGGATGGCAGCCACCTGGTGTGGTGAATCCTCAATTCTAAAAAATTTTCCTATGCTCAAAAGCCAACTTAACTAGAGTGTCAGCTACTCTACTCCCCTGTCTCTTTACAAAGTTAAATTTGAAATTTTGTATGATGCCATAAAAATAAAAAAAAAGTCATAGTTGTCACTTTTGAATCCTTCCACACATGAATCAAGTGCAGACAGTCAGTGTCTATCACAAAAGAGTGAAAATACAGATTGCAAGAATAATTTAATCTTTAACAATTATAATTATAATGAATATACATTCTACAAGATGACTATTAGGCTTTTAAATTTATTTAGCAACGCACGTGGTCATTGGCTGCATGGTTTTCCGCAGTACAACATTGACTTCTAAATTTGTTATATAGCCAACGTGTTCATGTTAATTATGTCATCACTTTTGTATTTTGTGGAATTCTAGCTCCGGTGGCTCTGCTGGGTTCTGATTGAAAGCAATGCTTCTAGAATAGTAGAATGGATCTATTTCCCATTTGGTGTCTAACAATCACCAGAATATTAATTAATTGGTAGATATATGGTTAACAAGGGGATTTCAGGATTAAAAAGATAAGTTAATTTGAATTATAATTACTTCGTGAAACCGTGCGATACAAAAGAATTTAATTTTGAGAAAATAATTAGATTTTTTTTATATCATAATTCATTTGTAATAATCAATAAAAAGTAATAAATATTGAAGAATATATTAAACTTTATAATCAATATGTGTGAAAAATAATTTGCAAATGGAATAGAGGAAAGGGGGGAAAAACTAATGGGATAATTTAACTATATATATATATATATATATATATATATATATATATAATGTAATTTCTGAAATTATTTTCAATGAATTACATATAAAAATAAAGGTTTAAATATGTTTTTAGTCCATATGTTTCAAAAAAAATGTTTTTAGTCCATATAAGTTTACGTCTTTTTAATTTTTGTCCCTGTAAGTTTTTTATGTTTATTTTTAGTCGCTATAAGTTTGCGTTTTTTCAATTATGGTTCCTGTAAGTTTTTTTATTCTTTTTTTGTTCTATAAGTTTGTGTTTTTTCAATTTTTGTCTGTTTAAGGTTTTAATGTTTTTTATTTTTAGTCCCTGTAAGCGTGAGCTTACAAGACTAAAATTAGAAAAATACAAACTTTCATAGACTAAAAATGGACAAAAAAATTATAGGGACTAAAATTAAAAAAAACGCAAACTTACATAGACTAAAAATGAACAAAAAACTTATAAAGACTAAAATTAAAAAAGCACAAACTTATAGGGATTAAAATCATATTTAAGCCAAAAATAAAATATATAACGATGTCCAAAATGAATGAATAAGAAGCAAATATATAGCAATAAGAAACTCTATTTTGGTCATGTTAAACAATATATATATATATATATATATATATATATATATATATATATATATATATATATATATATATATATATACTGAAAGTTAAAAATATAATTAAAGAAAACTTCAAAATATTGAAAGGGGTAAAAAAATATACAATATCTATAATATAGTAGAATAAGAAAAATATGTGAACATATATGAGCAACCCGCTTATTTTAAATTATAGAATGTTATTTTATAAATCACATTTGATGTTGCATTAGAAACATGACCTTCATTGTCACATGCATGCATATAAGTATTTTTCAACCTGCCACAGTTAGTAAACTCTTGACACTATAATATATAATTTCCCAGGAGAAAATACCGGTTTGGCAACTAAATGTCCACTTTTTCAAGAGATTGTCTCTACTTTTTATTTATTGTAATAGCAAAAGAGACAAAAATAGGAAACTTTCTATACTGGAAATTAGAAGATTTTCTACTATAAGATGAAGTCAACAGCAACCTTAGAATAAATATCTTTTGTCAGACATTGGTTCCTAATATAACTTTTGCTTCTGGGACATATAAAATTTCTCATATAAAATGTTTATATGCATCTCATAATTTTACTTATAAGTAATCATATTTATATTTATAATTTACGAATGAATATTAATTAGGCTTTGTTTAATTTGTACATAAGTAGATGCATGTTAATAAATATTCAGTGTCTTTATGAACAACTTTCATCCCATTAAATGTATACATTTATCTATATAATATTAGTTCATTAGCATGTAAAGTTTTCATGAATTTTTAACCTTTACATCTTTAAATATAACAATTTTTTTATTTGTACAAAGTAATTATGTTTCAAATAATTTTATCTAGTATAAATTATTGATTTTAAAAATAATTAAAATGACACAAAAATATAAAATTTTCAAAACAAAAAGAACACTTAATAACAATTGACTAAATGCTTAAAACAACTCATTAAATATATTAACATGTTTATGATAATTGTTGTTCATACTTGTATTTTCACTCCAATTTCACAACAATTATCTCACTATTTTCTCATTTATTGCTTTGTTTGGCCCCATTTAGTTTGGATTTACTTGTTATTAGGAGTAAGTTTTCATTTAGTTAATTTTAGGAAACTATAGGTTTTTATGTTTTTTTTGTAGAGTCTCAGTGCACCTAGAAGAAGAGGACTGAAGATTGGATTTTGTAGATTGCTCGCTCAGTGAGTTAATCTAGCCGCTTAGCGAGGAAGGTCTTCCATAAGAGAACACATGGCAACTTAAAGGCTAAGCGAAAACTTCTGTTTGCTTCGTGAAATGCATTTGAAGCCACATTAGCATGACAAGATCGCTTAGCGAGCATTTGCTCACTAAGCGAGACAACTTCTTTGTGAAGAAACAAAATTGAATTAAATTGAAATTCGCTTAGCGAGTTGTTGCTCGCTAAACGAGAGTGCTTTTTATATATGTAGAAAAGACCAAACAAATATTTTACACGCATTTTAAGGCATCTCATAATTGGAAAGGCATCAAGCATATTTTTTTCTAGGGTTCTGTGTGGTGGATGAGCTCTCACCTACCACCTTCCTTCATACTTTCTTCTCCTTTTCTTGTATTTTTGAGCTTTTTGATGCCTCTCATGACAATGGGAGGCAAGTTTACCCAATATTATTAGGGGTTTGGTGTACTAATCACACTCTGATATAATTACTTTCACTATTTATTCAATGTTATTACTTTTCTTCTACTCTTATTGTCTTGTTTATGGTTTGATCACCCATATGCATGTTTTTATAGTGTGAATGACATTGGAAAATGCTTTTATCACTAGGAACTGAAGTTAGCTTCTAATGAACTCATGTCTAGGGATAGAATGATGTTTATTAGCCTTGTTATTTACCCTTGTTCATCCGAATCACTTAATCTAGCTTGCTAAGGAATTAGGAGTTTGTCTAAGGCTCTCTCACATGAGGAATCATGGTTAGGGTATAATAGTGGGTTAAGGTGACACTAAATCTAACATTGGATGTTAAAATATCCTTAAAATTACAAGAGTAGCTAGCTTAGTAAAGCTAATCCCCCAACATCTATTAAAATTTGCATTAAAACCTTTTTTGCCTATAAATTGTTTGATATTTTGTCTCTTAGAATTCTGCTCTATTTTTAGTTGTTTATTCTAGAACTTAGCCTTATTTTCTACACTATTATCTTAAAAACAAACTTCCTTTTGCCTAGAGATTGAATTTACATTAATAGCCTAGTACAAACAAGTCCTTGAGGAGACGATCTTTGTACTTATCATTGAATATACTACACCAATTAATGGTACGCTTGTCAACGATGTAACAATTTCATATTTATATTCTTTTTATAAATTCTTTTAAAATATTTCTCATTATTAGTGAGATACATATTATTCAATCTAAATACTCTATACTAAAATTCTATTTTACCAATAAATAATATATTTAATTAATTTAAATATAATTTTTGTATATATTTATCATAGTGATTTAATTATTAATAATTCCTATTAGCTTTGATTATAGTATTATGCAAATTTTCGCAATTGAAATTTAGATATTTTTATATTTTGATATCAAGTTTCCATCCTTGTATGACATAAATAATGTTTAGCTTTATTAATTAAATTTTATTATATTTTCTTGAAAAAACTTCTACTCAAATAATATAAACAAATACCTTTTTTTTTTTATCTTTTTTTATGGAAGTTGTGGCATGCAAAACCTCATAGTAGGACGAAGACATCCTAAGTATGCTGGCACCTAAACGCCTACCAATCATCAGCAGCACACCCTAATTTATTTAAAAAAGAAAACCAATAACAAAGAGCATGCGGGAACTAGACCAAAACCCATGAAGAAAGTCAACAAAAATGGAAATAAGGCAATCCACAACGATTGCGAAAAAATACATCCCTTACAGATAAGGGTAAGGACTCCCACCAAATAAAGTTTATCCTATGATCTACACCATAACCAGCTAGCTTATCCGCACATTGATTGCCTTCTCTATATATGTGTGACGATAAAAAATGCATTTGAGAACAAAGCCTAAGACATCACTTCTATCTGCTTCTGTAGTCCTAAGGAACAATATTGGCATTTTTATAAGCAACAAGAACCAACTTGGAGTCACACTCCAACCACAACCTGGTCCAACACACTTTGTGTTTATGCTCAAGGGCCAACATCGCAGCATATTATTCTGCATGCAATGTTCTTTGTTGCATTGTCTCTTTGCTAGGGTTTGCATACTCTAAGGTTTCCACGTGAATAACAAGCCTTGCCTATCATGGCCGCTGCTACGTCGTCTTTCTCTACTGTTGTTATGCCAATTATACCTTGGAAATTCCTAGATTTTGATGCTCCAACCAAGGTACCTTCTCAATTAGTCTCTGTTCCCAAATAGAAAACTTGCTCACAAGCCTTACATCATGCCTGTGATATTCCTATCAATCAGCTTTCCATTCCTTGTTTGAAAGAGGATGCCTTAGCGGTAGCAATCTTGGAGGAGGAGTATCTTGCGGGGCTAGAAGGATGTAAAAATAATTTGCATGGGCGGCTTTATCTCTCCAAAGTGACTTTGCCCCCCAAATATCCAGAGGTGCGTGCAAAATTGGCTAGGCTATGGCAGCTTCTTGGACAGTAAAGTATGGTCCTTATATGCAAGGTTTTTTTGAATTCTCCTTTTCGTCTGTTGAGGATCTGTGACGTGTTCTTGCTGTGGGTTCTTGGACTCTTGATCCTGGTACGTTGAGGTTGTTTTCCTGGACACCAGATTTCAACCCAAGTCAATGCTGGATTCATATTTTTGGTCTTTTGCAGGAATATTGGAGACCTAAAAAATCATCTTTTCCATTGCATGAGGAATTGGGATTCCTCTAATTCCCTTGATGATGCAACTATCAATTGGACTTTCGGGCACTTTGCTAAGGTCTGGTTGATGTTGATTTGACGAGACAATTACGTGATTAGATTTTGGTGGAGTGCTCGGGTTTTTTTTTGTTGATATTGTTTATGAAAGGCTTCCCTCTTTCTGTCCTTTTTGCAATATCGTTGGCCACTCTTCCGATTCATGCAAAAAGAAAAGTTTGGATCAAACCCAGGAAAGGGTGTGGGATGAGAGGCAGCTAAACATATCCCAAAGAATAAGAAGGTTGCGGCTCAAGATGATGATGTCATCATGGTTGACCCAAACTATGCTAATAAAGATGTAGTAGATGAAGAAGTTGCAGCACAAAAAGAGGTGGCTATTACTTATGCTTCAACGCATAGTCCTCAAAACAATCATGATGAGGAAAAAGATGATATTTGTGACGAATCTTTACACTCGAATTCACCTATTTAGGATAAGGGAGAGAGGATTAGTGTTCCAAAATCACCTTTTGGAGATACTGACACTATTCCAAATAGTGCTGATAATTTCCATCCTAAAGTGCAACAGGACTTGTGGATTCTTTCACATTTGTGCGGGGATGTTGTGGATGATGATGACGAGTTGGAAAGAGGCCTTCATGAAGACATAATGGGCAATTCTTTGGATAGCCAAGAACAAGATAATAAGGCAAATTCATAGAGGTGGTTTCAAAGTCCAAGAAGAAACTTTTTAGAGTTCAAAAGACTTGTAAACCCTTTCACAGGGTGGACCTAGAAATTCTATGTAATTCGTTTGTTTTTTGCATGGGTTTGGTCCCCCTCCCTTGCTCTTTCCTATTTTCTTTTATCTTTTTGAATAATACTTGAGTATGCTATTTAGCATACCTAACCTTAAAAAAAAATCAACATTTTAGTCTCTGTAAAATACACATTTTTCGCTTTTAATTTTTAATAAAAAAATTTATTCGAATTAGTCCATATAATATTAGATTTTTTTATTTTGGTCCTTACTATTACAGTCACCTTCCATTAAGTGTTAATGTAGCTCACAAAATATCATGTCTATATATATATATATATAGAGAGAGAGAGAGAGAGAGAAAATATCTAGTGAGATGACTTATCTTATATGAGAGTGAGAGGAATAAATATTGACCATTAGATCTTATTTGAATGGTCAAGATTAAAACACAATAAGTCATGTGAGTTTTTTAAAAAGTCACATGACTTTTTTAAGTAGTTACATAACATTAAATCTTGACCCTCCATGTATGGTTATATGGTCCAGATTTAACTCTCTCACTCTCATATAAGATGTTTTTCTCGCATAAGATATGTTCTCTCTCTCTATATATATATATATATTGTTTTAGTTCTTATAACTTTTGTTTTTCAAAATGGTCCTTGTGATATATATTTTTTTATTTTGGTCCCTAATATGGTAATGTTGTTGTTGACGTGTAATCTTAAGTGACAAGCTACGCTAACGTGGCATTCCATGAGCCACACCAACACTTTTAAAGAAAGCAAACACCCAATACATGATATCACTCGCTACACATTTCTTCCTATACGCATAATCCTCATCCCTGAATGCATTTGCTATAATGTTTCACCCATCAAAGCACATTTCTCCTTGCATTTGAACATCACCGCTTCTGCGTTTTCCAAGAGAAGGTCAATAGACCGTAGGCTTCTTGGAATTGTCCCTAGCTACTCAGCAGCTACATGTCCACCCTAGCATGTCTACTCATAACAATGCTGAATTGACATAATAAAATGAGTAATTTTGGACATACGAAATGCTCTTAGAAATGAATTGTTTTGTAGTTTGGAACATCTTCTAAAATGGTTTCAAGGAAAAGCATATATAGTAATAAAATCCTTAGGATTGAGTGATTGTGGACTGTTTGAAAGGTTTACAGAGCATATTTTCCACTTTAGAACACTAACCATGATTGACATATCTTACAACAATGATCTTCTCAACTCTTTGTAAGACTTCCCATATTGAGCCAACACAAGTTTCTCTTGGTCTCCACCATTACCAGAATCTGTAAATAATCTGAATTCTGAGGCAGGTATTAAGATTGTATATTTCAAAATGCCAATTTTACTAACATATCATTGGTCCAGGTGGAACTAGACTCAGATCCCTTGAGCAAAATCTCGGATTTGAGTGTTATGGATGAAAAATATGGTTGGAAGAGAAAATCTCACCAAAGACGACGAGCCTGATTTTCTGACAGAAATTAATTGTTGGTAAAGCTAGTGATACTTCGCACCAAAAACATGATTACGCAAATTTAAAGTACCAATTTAATAAAATACTCCTAGTTTGCTTGTAGAACGTACTGACCTTTCTGATCATCATAATTTCACCAAGTCAATTTCATTCACTCATTTCGAAGGTCTTCAATATTTACTTACAAAATAATTCATTTGGTCGAGTCTTCCCTTCATCTCCTTTCCACTTCCATTAGAGTGCAAAAGATTTATTTTCATACAACCTTGTTTATGGTCAATTGGATGAATTTCCAAACTATTCCACATCTGCATTTGATACTTTAGTTTTATGGTATAATAATTTCAGGGTCCTATTCTTGTAACTACCTAAATATACTTAAATTGTCTTTAAGTACATTTAGATGTGATTTGGAGGCTTAAAAGTTTAACTACATTTGACTTTTTACGTAACCACATTTTAGTTGATGTAAACTTCATAGATACTGAACCCAGTATATGACCATTCTGATGCCAACATCAGAGTGAATTCCCTTGTTTCTTACTTGGTAAAGCAATCCAGAAAGCCATCTTGACCTGTCTCACAAATTGCTGACCAAGTTGGAAGAACCAATGCAGAAACGTAGCGATAATTTATCCATGCTTGACCTTCATATATGCCACACGGTTCACTTTCCAGCTTTTCCTATATATGCCACCTAATTATATTTTACTATATATTCGATATTTTAAACCATATTTACTGTATTTCAAAATTCGTAAATAAAATAGTAATTTGCTTTGGTGAATGTAAATAAAATAGTAATGGTAATTTGAAAAAGGAAAAATAATGTCCGCCCAAAAAAAGGAGAATAACAGCCAAACTAAAGGGTAAAGACAAGCTCAAAAAATTGAAAAATCTAAAATAAAGTTGGAAACAGCTGCTTAGACAATGATGTAAGTCACTGGGAGAAGTACTTTGATCAGGTTATAGTAATTTAAAATAAAGGCTTAATTACTCATTTGATTTCTATAATTATAAAAAATTTACCTTTTAATCCTTAAACTTAAAAATATCATATTTTAGTTCCTACACATATTTTTTTTAATTCTCGTTGTAGGGACTATAAGGATTAAAAATAATATGTATAAAGATTAAAAAGAATTAAAAATGATGTGTAAAAATTAAAATGAGATGTTTTTAAGTATAAAGACTATAAGGTAATGTTTTTACAACTATAAAATAATTAAATAAAAATAAAAAAGCTGAGAGTAAGAAATTAACATTCTTCTTTTTCAACACTTGAGATCCCAAATCTACAAAAGCTTCTTCAAAATCTCACCAGTATTACACAACGAGAAATGCTAAAGCCTCCGAAAGTTTTCTCCGAAAAAGCAGCCGAACCAGTTAAAATGCGACAGTTGTCAGCCAAGTTACATATAAAATATTATTTGATTTTAATTATTAAAGTTTCTTCCTTATTCCAAACTTACCCTCCCTTTTATTCTCTTTCTTCAGAAAAGAGGGCAAGTGGCCGCACTGTAAGGACAATCACCATCCCCAATTTACAATGACTACATGGTAGGATCAGTCCAGGTAGGGCTGAGCAAAATCATTCGACCCGTCCGTAAACCGCTGTACCCGACATGAAAAAATGCAGATAGGATGGGATGATTTTGGGTAGCGGGTTAGTAAAGCAAAAATTCAGTTTCATACAGATATATTCGGGCGGGTGCGGGTGAAGGAAAAAAATACCGTCGAAACCCGCACCCGACCAAATAGTGAACCAATTAAACAACGCTTTACCTTTCTTTACTGGTATAGCTGTCTCACACTCTCAGTTCAATGTCTTGCATATTCAAAAATTACATTTTTATACTAATCAAAAAGTTACTTTTTAGAAAGTTGAAATCAGGTGCCAGACTCTCAAAAGTCACGTCAATGTCTTCTCTCTCTCACGCATGCTACTGTGTTACTCTTCCCACAAAGACAAATCCACAAAGCAATACCCTTCCCAACCTCCCCTCCCCACCTATGCACCTTCCTTCTCCTCTGAACCCTCAACCCAACAATGGTCGCACAAACTGAAGCAAGTCCTCATGCGCATTGCATCCACCGCAAATCCGAGGGCGCGTCACTATGTGAGAGATGACAAAAATTTCTTCTCTCTGATGCTATAGTGTTGCATGCATGACCAGAACGTAGAGCCTCCTAGGCTGTCGGTGACGGAGATCATGTTGAAATCCTAGATCCGAAACAACCCACCCGCCTCACCCGAAGATGATTCAACCCGAACCCAATCCAATCCGAAGACTCAAACGGACGGTGATGGACCATATTTTTCAGTGATCGGTTTTGATCGGATTCAGATTTTTTTCCCCGAATCGGATCGAAACCGACCCATGCTCAACCCTAGGTCCAGGCACAGGCAGCAGTGGCCGCAGAGTCAGAGAGTGAAGGAACCGCTGTTTTATCAATTAGATAAAGGCGATTTTGCCCAAATGCCCGTAGAAAAAAAAAACTAATCTATGGGGAAACAACTAAAAAAATATGAGTAAATTATACGGATACCTAGGTTTGTCTTTATTACATCCGATATCTCTCCATTTTTTAATCCTACAAAAAATTTTCTAATTTTTTGACTTTCATTACATTGATCCCCCTCATAGACATAAATCATTATACTGACCCTTCCTCTCAGGTTTTAAAAATATTACACTTATTTCCTTTAGGGATGCTCAAAATAATATAAAAAAATATAGGAACGTTAGGTGTAATAAGAGCAAATATCAGGAAAGATATATGTAATTTACTCAAAAAAATATTGAACATGTGGGAGGATCCGAACGAAGCCGGATGGTGCGCAATGAAGACCAATCCGGGTGCTAAACTAGAACATCCACCCTTAGTAGCGGCGAGCACAATTGCACAAACAATGAAGCTACACAAACTTCTCTCTCCTGTTTCCACCAAAATAAAAATAAAAAAAGAGAACGATTTTTTTTTTACCTGATTCAAATAGTGCAGCTAGTTTCCTTCCATCTCAATTTTACTCTTTCAAAAAAATGTTGTTCAAGAAGCTTGTTCTCGGTTCAAATTTTGTGCGAGAAAAAAAAAACACAAATGAATGTGTCGTGTAGTATACGCTGAGTGAAAAGGGTAAATCTGGAAAATAAAAGCTTTTAAAAGGTTAAAATTATTTTGTTTTATAATTATACTATTGACAACTGTCATGTTTTAATTGGGTAGGCTGATTTTTCGGAAAAAGCTGTTCGGATGCTTTAGCCTCTTAGGCAACTGTATCTGGATGGTGCAAGTGTAACAGTTCCAGGATATGAATGGTGCAGTGCATTGATCTCACTTCGTGACCTGCAAGAACTTAGAATGTCACATTGCAATATCTCAGGTCCCCCCCTTGCAAGTCTTGTGAATCTATCGGTCATTGTTCTTGATTACAACAATTTATCATCCCCAGTGCCAGAAACATTTGTACATTTGAAAAATCTGACCATCCTAAGTCTTGTTATTGACATATCTTTGAACAACGATCTGCATGGTTTCCTTCATGACTTTCCATAGAGTGGGTCTCTCCAAATCTTGAGAGTAAGTGGCACTAACTTTGCTGGAGCATCTCCACACTCTATTGGTAACTTGAGCAACTTATCTGAATTTGATCTTTCTAATTGTGGATTTTAACGGATCAATTCCCAATTCACTGTCAAACCTAACAAAACTCATGTCCAATGACATCATTTGGTATGGCCAAAAAGCTTACCCATTTAGACATTTCTCTTAATGATTTAAGTGGTATAGTTCCATCATCTTACTTTAAAGGACTGCACAATCTTGTCTATATTGACTTGAGTTATTATTTTTTCACTGGGAGCATTCCTTCATCTCTTTTTACACTCCCATCATTGCAATGGATTTAGCTTTTAGACAGACAACCAGTTTAGTCAATTGGATGAAATCGTAAATGTGACATCCTTTAGACTAGAGATCCTTGATGTAAGAAAAAATAATCTCTGGGAGCATACCTTCATCCCTTTTTACACTCCCACTGCTGCAAAAGATTCGTCCTTGGAACTTTCACAAAACTCCTTAAGTGGAGAAATTCCTATGGAACTTGCAAGATTGTCATTCATTTCATATTTAAACCTCTTCTTCAATAATTTGGTGGGACAGATCCCAATAGTTACCCAAATCCGGTCATTTCCAGCTTCTTCCTTTGAAGGCAATGATGGGCTATCCGGTCCTCCATTAATTGAAATTATATATTGTTTACATACATTGGTTGAAAACTATACTAAAAACTAACAAACAACAGTTTTTGTTCGTTGTTATTTTTAATATTTCTAACAACCAATAAAAATTGTAATTTATTTATTTATTATAATTTATAAAATATGTAAAAACAAATGTTCTCCTAAAGGTGTCTGTCGAGGTAGGGCAGCAATGGTCTCCTCAGCAACTAGAGCTCTCTTTTGTAGTTATTGTAGCCTCCTACCTAGCTTTCGTAGCTTCCTTCTCAGCTTTAGTTATACCTTCTCCTTAATTAGAAGTGGAGCTTCTCGATGCAGGAGGAGCAACTAACTCTTAAGTCAATGTGATGTCAAACCCAACACAAACATTTGCAGAGAAGTCTTGATACTAGGTTCTTCTACCAGCAACATTTTGCTAGAGATCAACCTTGGTTGAATATCAAACCTCCTGTGTCCCATTCTTGGAGGCTTCACTAATCAAAGATTGCATCTGGCTTAACATGTTCATACTCCTCTAGTTTAATCTCACATAACATATAAGAAACTTATTTTTGTTTAACAATCAAGTTGTATTAAATGATTAACAACTGAAATTGACTATATATCTACCCATTCTCTTGATAAATATTGGGCTTTTAAATTTCTTCAGCAATGTGCTCATGGCTGCAAGGTTCTCCGCGGTACAACATTGACTTTTATATTATTAGTGTAAAATATTCTTAAGTTATTTTTAGTGTAAAATATTAATCAACACTCAACAGCTTTAAATTCAAAATCCCTATGTACTAAAAAAAAAAATCAAAATCCCTAACATCTAACACCCCCCTCCCAGGCAAAGAAAAGGTGAAAAAGCTTTATTATTAAAAAAAAGTTATTTTTTCAAATAATTAATCAACACCAAAGATGCATAATATCTTTAATTATTCGGCGTAGAATTAAAATCATTGTGAGTTTATTCTTGTTGGCTGCTATAATTAAGGATGTCAAATGAATTAACTCAATCCAATTCGTCCTCAACTTGCCAAAAAAATGGGGACTTTCAATATTTACACTTCCTTCAATTAATAAGTATATCCCCTTTGTTTTCTCTATATTTTTTAAAATACCCTTTATATAAAATTAATATAAATCCTATTTTTATACCCATCTTTTTTATTCTTTAAACCCTATTTTTGCATTCCATCTTTATTATTTTTAAACCCTATTTTTGCACTCCATCTTCATCATTGTTTAAACTTTATTTTTGCACCTCATCTTTATTATTCTTTAAACTCTTTACATATATTTTCTCCTCTCTCTTTTTTTCTCTCTATAAAAGGTAATATAATTTTATCATAATTTTATTCCCTACAATAAGTACAATGTTTTCCATCAAACTTGAAATGTAATACAAGCAATTTCATCACAATGATACTTTATAATTTGCATAAAAACTTATACGTAATAAAGGTGATGAGAAATAAAAATAGCCTTTACCCCTTTTAATTTGAATGAAGTTTTGCTCCCTACTTTGTACAATGCAATGCTGTTCACACTTTGATGCAAATGGGAATAATTTTTTGAGCAAATTACATAAATCTCTTTTGAGATTTATACTTATTACACTCGGTACTCCTCCGTTTTTCAACATTACTTTTAGTCCCTTTTACAAAATGACGTTAAGTTTTCGTTAAAAAAAATTAAACAAAAAATAAAATGTGTTAAGTTACCCTTTTGCCTTTTACTAATTCCTACAAGTTCCACCATAATAACCTCACTCTCTTCACCTTCTTCGTCTTCACTTCGTAACTCTCACAAGCTTTTCTCCACGACGCATTCTCCAACCCACAACAGCAATGGCCACCGTGACGCTTAGTCTTGTTGACGCCGATAAGCTCTCCAACCTCAAATTTATTGTTGCTTCATTGAGCCAAATCAGGTCCTCACTCTTTCTTTTTTTCCAAATTTCCGCATCACTCATTTGCATTCTCACAATCTCGAATCTGAACCTCACTTTTTTTTAATCCCCCTTTTTTCTGTTTGAGATTTTCCCTTTTTTTTCTTTTCCGACTCAAGGCTCATCTAGATCTAGATGTTGTTGGTGTTAGCAGCGGCCAACAGGGTCACGAGAGAGGGAAAAAGAAGGACGAAAAAGGATTAGGAGAAACAAAGAGGCAACTAAAAAAGAGAGGGGCAGTGGCAGATCCGGAGGCGGAGGGGGTTAGAGGTATTTTCAGTGGTTCGCTGCTATCTATCTACTTCTACTTTCTATTTAAAAATTTGGTGCCGGACAAAAAGACTCATTAGACCTTTTTAATTTCTTAACACCTGTCATTTCTTGGGTTATTTTAGACATTTTTCTTCCTTTGAGTCATTGTTTGAATCTCATCAGAGACACTATTACCACACCACACTACTACATTGCCTCTGTTTCAATCTTTTCAATCTTCTTTCCGCGTGCCGACTGCAAAATCAGTCTGCTAGCCACCTAACTGTTTCTTCTTATTCTTTCTTTTAAAAATTGAAAAGATGGGTGCTACAGATACACTATCACACTATTACATTTTGCTTCTTCTCTATGTTTATGTCAAAGGCTACTGCGGTTGGGGTTTTCTCCCGGTTGAAGGCTCTCCTCTTTGCTTCTGATCCTTTTGTGGTTAAACTTTGAGCGGTGACAAACGCTTGGTTTCCATACTCCGCCTGTGAGTTCCTTTCTTTTTCCCTGTTTCTTTGATTTTTTTTTACGCCACTGGTAAGTTCCTTTCTTTTTCCCTATTTCTTTGATTTTTTTTACATATTTGGTTGAAATGTTGGATTTGGTTCGATTTGCTCTGTTATTCCGGTGAGCTTTCTTTTTCCCTATTTGTTTGATTTTTTTTTTAATATTTGAGAAAAAAATTGCTTCAATTTGACAAAATGTTCCCATTTTCATTTTCAGCACTAGCGTTAAGGTTTTGGGGGGGTTTTGGGGGGGGGGGGGGGGGGAAGCCTAGGTTTCCATACGCCGGTAAGTTCCTTTCTGTTTCCCACTTTCTTTTATTTTTTTTGTGAATATTTGCTTGCAATGTTAGATTTAAGAAAAACTTTGTTTTACTCTTTCTTTCTTTCTTAAATCATGTTCAGCACTGAGATGTCTGGTCGATGTTTGCTGTTTGATGTTTCAAAGACCCTTTTTCAGTGTCCTATATGCTTTTTGGCTCCCTGTTGCTGTTTGATGTTTCAATGTATTTTTATTTTTGAATATTTTTAATGAACACTGCATGGTAACTGAGAAGAAGGGCAAAAGGAAATATCTACATGATAAGCATGAATTGTGTAATTCTAAATGTAAATTACATGCATATATACATACCTCGAGTTACTTGGTAGCTAATAAAACTTACTAGGCATAACTGTTTAGTTAATTTTGTTAAATCCTTCTCTTTTCATACTTTATAGAAACAGTGTTCTGTTTCAATTTTTAGTTTAGTAAACTCTAAGAATAAGGTTAAAATGACAATATAAAACTCTGTCTTGCTTAGTTCTTCTCACTTACTCTAGGTAGTTTACTCTAAATCTGTTTCATTTACTTTTAAGAATAAAGTATTTACTTTTAAGAATACATAGGAAGTTAAAGTAACAAAGTTTCAAATATGTCAGTGTGCCATTAGCACAGTTCTCACTTTTGCTTTGATTTGATTAAATGTTTGTGTTTCATTTTCAACACTGGTCCTTTGAGTCCCAATTTTGATTTGATTATTATTAGGTTCTGAGGGAGAAAAAAACTAGGCTTCCATACTCCGGTAGTTTGCTGTCTTTTTCCCTATTTCTTTGATTTTTTTTTTTAGTATTCTCTTTTGGTACTTTATAACAACACTTAGTTAGATGCTTAGCTTAGTAAACTCAAGGAATAAGTTAAAATCACAACATTACTCAATTTATTTAAAATCCACTCACAGGACCAAGTGTTACAATATATGTTGGAGGGGGACTAATCCCTCTCTTCTAGCCAATTCTATTGATAAGGTCTTATAAATATAAAACTCTGTCTTGCTTAGTTCTTCTCACTTACTGTAGGTAGTTTATTGTCAATCTGTTTCATTTACTTTTAAGAATAAATAGGAAGTTAAAGTAACAAAGTTTGGTATGTGGTTTTGACATGGCTATGTAGGGATGGAAATTAACGAGAAGCCGTTGAAGCGTCCTCTCTTGGATTTTGGTCCTCCGACTCTGCTCAAAAGGGTATGTTACTCTTACTTTGTTTGTTTTGTAGATTTTATTTGTTATATCATGCATGGTTGAGCCTCTTCATATTTTTACACTGGTGAATGTGTGTATTATACGAATTATGAATTGCTTTTACTGAATGTTTATGTGCCAATTAATGAGAACTTAATATGTGTGTTAGCTTATTTGATAAACTTATGGGTATTATATGGTGTTTCATTGCTGTATAATTGATAATAATTAGATATGTGAAGTTATTTAGCTGGCATTGTTTTCTGGAAGAGAGGAAAATGGAAATGACTCTTATACTAACAAGTCCCTGTGTCTGTAGGAGGTTTCACATAACATAGCACGTTTCAGACAAAACTCACCATGACCTTTAATCAATAATGATGAATAACACAATTTGCATGGTGCTGCACTAATCAGTCACAGTGCCTCGCATAACCATAACTATAATTATTGCAATTTACAAGCAATGATCAAACGTTGAATTTTCACCAGTTATGCATGAAGCCCGCAAATGTACGAGCTATTCACCTGCTTCTCCTCTGATAAGACCACCAAAACATATCCTCCCTTGATTAGCATAACTAATTAACTACTGCCATCAGTATTCATTTTGCTCATCCATTCATTTGGACAGGCTGTTACAAATCCATTTTCCAAGCTGATTCTTACTCATTCTCCTTATTGAGCATGCAATCACGCTGCTACTTTTCTGTTTCTTTCTGTGCTATCTGAGAGCAATTAACAAGACACTGAGCTACTGAGGTATCTATCACTAAGTATATACCTAAGTAGTCAACACTGGATAGCGGTGCGGAGCAGCCACCCCAGAAAAGGCTAAAGTGGGATACCAGATAGCAGGATGGCTGCTATTGCAAAGTCTCTAAAACATTGGCTTTTTAGTTTTTGAATTTTGAACTCCAAGGTTCTCTAACCATTGTTTCAAATCCTCCTTTTCTGAATTCAATTTTTCATTTTGGGAGAGATGCTTTTTTTTTTTTTTTGAATTAGAGAGAATAAATTTGAACAATAAAGGAGTAAAGGAACAAGTGGAGCTCACCAGTCACCAGGCATAGCATCTTCTTCCTCTTTATTCTTCAAACCTTACTTTTCTTTTACTTATAAATAGAATATTTGATAAATTTTTTGGTGGATGATTATCTTATTTTTATTTAATCAGATTTGTTTTCATTAGTCATAAGCTAAGATTTTCTTCCTTCATTAGTGTTTGATGCAGATTTAATTTTAATTTTATGCATTGCTTTTGCTTTAGCTACTAAGATATTAGAATAAAATAATGAAGATCAATTGGTATTAAGTTTGTGTTGGGAAACATTAGATAGTACTGTTAGTTTGTTAACGCATATCCTGTCATCTTAACTCAATATATGAGGTTCTAGGTGGTTTCAGAAAAAAAAAAATGATATTCATTCTAAGAAACTTTGGCTCCTGTTTTGGTGATTTCCATTCTCTTATTCATTCTTGGGATTCATTTCTACATTTGATCATGTGAGTGATATCTATCAAGGTACAAGGGCTTGAAGGATGAAGGTTCGGACTGAATCCTAGCAACCCAATGTCAGATATGCAGATGCAGATCTTGATAGATAGTCAAGTTTTTCTATGTAATAATTACGAAACTAGCATTCTTGGATTTTTGTGCACAATATTTCCCATAAGCCTTGATCTTTTACTTTGGTCGTGTTCAAAAGCTTTGATTACAATTTACCTGACCTTATGTATAACCAATATGAAATCCTTTGTAATTTATTTTATTTATCTATTTGGATTGTAGACCTATTCATTGAAGCATTTCAGGCAGAAATTAGCTATCTAATTCCTATTGTTGATGCAGCACATACCTAAGGTAGATTTTTTCCTGTCAATTAATTTATCTTATCTCATATGTTTATTAATTGTCTCAAACCTTTTTTTGTTTGTTTTTATTCTTCTTATCTTCTGACCTTTTGGACACATAAAATGCATTTACATCTGGAATGCTAGACACTCAGGCCTTTTCTATGAGCATTTTAAGATAATTAATTAGATATGCACTGACATTTTAGATTACTTAAAATGCAATACTAATGGGATGGGGTATATAAAAATTATATGGAGGCTACTTTTAGATATAGAGTAATAAAATTTATGTGAGCAATTTCTGCATGTTAGTTTGGACACTGTTCTTAGTGGTGATTAACTTCAGATTATGAATTCATCCTTTGCCCTTTCTTTATTTCTTTCTTGAAGTATGTGCTGATGGATATGTAATTTCAAACCAACTTGAAGTTATTGTTTCATAATGTAAACTGAAAGCCAGGGTTTTGGACATCTGTCATAAAGGGGATTCGAATATTAGAGATTAGGCTTATATTATTCATATTGTCTGTGGTATTTTTTTAGCATGTGGATATGTAATCGCTGCTTTGTGGATTTTTAATAAAATATTATGGATTTAGCTTATATGATGTGCTTTGTGACTGACACTAAAGATTATTTTTAATTATAATCTCTGTTAGTGCCCATTTGCTTCATTTCTTAAGACTTTATAATCTCTGTTGTGGTGCATCTTTCTATTTGTCTTTATGCACAATTTTTTTTTTTTTTAAATAATGGTGGACTCTTCTCAATTCGTTGATCTACAATTATTCAATTGTTGATGCAGCACATACCATAAAATCTTCTAAAAGCCCACATTCTATAGTAGCTGAAAGATGTTGGTGTCTAACAGACACTCCTTTGATTGGCCACTATGTGTTACATTAAGTGATTTACCACAAATAAAAAAATTTCTCCCTAATCCTAAAATTTTCTCCCACTCCTCAATTAACCCTTTACTAATCTTCTCTCCCACTTTTAATTTACATTTATCTCCTCTTCTGCTCTAACAGAATGTCACTATCCCTTTCTCCCTTTCAGTGTTGATATGACATATAAGTTATTATCTTTTTAATATGCGATTTTGGTGTTAGTTTTATCGATAGACAAAAAACTGGTGTCATGGCTCTTGAACGATTTGTACATAGGTTGCAAAAATAGAATAAATTCTCTTGTATGCAGCAAGTGTGTTTAAACTGTTAGTTAACCAATATTAGTCTTCCACTTTCCCATTTTCTCTCATTCTCTCTGTTTCTTACCATACTTCTCTCTCTATCTTTTCCAGTTCTATGTTGTTCCTCAATTTTTAAACCACACTGCACGTATCTTAATTTTATGTGTGGGCTATTTTTCTATTTGCTTTCTCAAATTGAGGTTTTTTGTTGGCAAGAGAAATGGATAATCAAGAAAAATGTAGAATGGATTATTAATTAGACTAACTAATTATAAAATTTAAGAAAACTCTTCAATACTCTTAATTCTTTCATAAAATTTAAGAAATGTTTTTTTTTTTATAGATTTACTTTTTTTTTTAGTAACCAACAGGTTATGATATGGGCAGGGATTCAGGGAATATTTAACCGTGTTTGCTGATAGCAAATTGGAGGAAATAATTCATAAAATTCTTATATGGATGGTGAGAGCCAAAATAGAAGGTTGTAGCAAAGTGCTACTTTCAAGGATCTTGAGTGTCTACATATGGAGGGAAGAGGTTGGTTGAGTTCACAACTAACTATTGGAAGAGCTTGATTTAATTAGTCATCATCAGAAAAGGTCAAACAAACAAGCATGTAGAGCTCCCCTGCTGTAGTGCATCTTGGTGTGCTACTGAGGTGGTTATCTCTTCAGTGGAGGTGATCACCGTCTGTCTTGGAATTGTTTGATTTCTGTATGTTTTATTTTATCAGTGACTTCTAAAATATATACATATATGTTTTCTTTATTCTGAAGATCTTTTGTCTTTGTTGTTTGAGACAGGATTTCCCAAGTGGTGTTGAAAAGAATTTTATCCAACTGCAATTTTTTCTCGAATCATGCAAACCCATTCCATGATGGATACTTGCATACCAAACTGACCAAATACTAACCCAGGCAACTCATCTGAACCCCAAAAATGAAAAGAACAAGGGAGAGGTACGATAAAAGATTGAAAGAAAATTAACAAGGCATACAAATGAAAGTATGTGGAAGATATTCTTTCCAGAACTCCAGTTTACATTCATTTTTTTAAATTCTTGGCTGGCGATGTTTATAAATGTATGATATGGTTTGTAATTTGAATAGTCACTGTCCTTATTTCTTCAAGTGTAATTTTAATGTATCAAAAGTTGCCTTATGATAAATTCATTCATTAATATCGACTAGCAAATACACGTGTATAGTGTTTAATGCAAACTTTCTGGTTTCTTCATAATTAAGTACCTGACTTACAAAAATTCCTGAAACCTAATTAATCAGCCAATGCAAGGAAAAAAAATGCGTCTATTAAAGAACATTTGTTAAAAGTTGACATTTGTTAATTGAGTTAGTGTATGTTCAGTTTCAGGCAATTTTAGGTTATATTTCAAATTATTGACAGCTTGATACTTTCGGTACCAAATGACTGTTGTGGCTGTTGTATATCTTGGCAAGTTTGCATGTGTTTTGGACAAATCAAGTGATATGTGTAAATGTGTATAAATTATAATACATGCAATGCATTTACTTTTCTATTTTCTATGGGTTAGAGGAGTATGCTGATTAGGGAGTTGCTATTTTCACTCCGACTTTTTTCTATTCACACCCCCACGTGTTCTGAAAATTTTTTTTCTTCCGAAAATACCCTATCCATGGAATCATGATTCCGTGGCAAAATACACTACGGAATCATGATTCTGTTGTGTACCTGGAGGTGCAAAAAAAATACACAAAGGAATCATGATTTCATTGTGAATTTTACCAACGGAATCACGATTCTGTTTTGTATTTTGCCCACGGAATCATGATTCCGTTTAGTATTTTTTTTGCACCCCCAGTTACATAACAGAATCATGCTTCCATTGTACATTTTATTCAAAGGAATCATGATTCCGTGAAAAAGGTATTTTCGGTAGAAAAAAATGTAAGCACGTGGGGGTGTGAATAGCAATTTTGGAGGTGAGAATAGCAATGCCCTGCTGATTATGCTGCTTCCATGATGTTTACTTTTTCTAAATTCTATCTATCTAGAGCTCTCGCTTGCAGAAGACAATAACCTGTAACAATTCATCTAATAAATATAAATTGTCTATTAAATATTAAAATAATAATTTATTGTAAGTGATATTTTTATATTTAAATTATTCAAAATATTGTTTTTAAATTTAATTAACTTTATTTAAATTATTTAAAATATTGTTTATAAATTTTAAATATTATAAAATTCTAAAGTTTATTTTATTTACAATATAGTCGTAAAAATAATTAAATTATTTTATCATTTTATATTCTAAAATTACAAAAACATTTATTTTTTTTTACAATGTAAAAACATTTAAATTTAAAATAATTTTATCCTTTTTAAATTTTAAACATAAATTTCTCATAAAAAATAGCTGCGACTGTATAACCAATTGTGAGCGTATAACCAAATATATGTCTTTTTTTTTATCCATAGAAATCGAAGATAGGTACCAAGAGTTTACAATAACTCACGCACCTTATTCAACAAACTGGGCTAGATCCTTTGATAACCAAATATATGTCTTGTGTGTAGCACATGTTAAACTGTAATAAATTTAATAAAATATATTTTTATTTATAATATAATTATAAAATAATTAAATTATTTTATTATTTCAGATTTCAAAATTTTAAAAATATTTAAATTTGACGTAAGTTAAATCCTTTTTAACTTTTTAATCATAAAATCCCATACAATTTAATAAATATTTTAAATAAAATAAGAAATATCTAAGACGATAATCAAGTATATTTTCTCTACTTTAATACTCACTATTTTTGTACTTTTTTTTTGAAAAATTTAAGCAGCTAATTATGTGTCTCAATATAAAAATGTAATTTTACAAATAAGTATATTTTATGTTTACTTGCTAACATCCATAAAAATAAAAGTGACCCGTGCAAATGCACGGGTATCTTGTTAATTTTTGTTAAGAAAGGATGTGATTGTATTAATATTGGTTGTTGTTTTCATTAATATTGATTCGTGATAATGATGCTGGTCTGGTGTGGATGAAAGATTATTGTAGAACTAAAATTTCATGCTTTTGTTGCTGGGTTGGGAGAAAAATTCTCGTTTGTGGTATTTGAAATCATTTTGAAATGAAATCTATATTCTACATACTTGTAATGTTGTTTATCCATGGACACCTACAAATGACAACACACCATTAATTGGACACATGAGCAATCGCCAAAGATTGGGCCCTGCAAGCCGTGCTTTGCATTATGCCAACATAGTGCTTCAAATTGATACTCTTTTTGTGAATTATTCTTCATTGTATTCACTTCATTCCATCTTTGTTCTTTTTTTGTGCCTTACCTTGAACCATTAATGTTGTTGGATGCTTTCACTCCCAAATCACCGTCGGAGTTGGATTTTTTTTTTTTTTTTGGTTCCTTTATAATTTAACACGAACTTATAAAAGAAGAAGGGGACATTTTGGAAACAATTTTTTCATTAAAACTCGTGCAGATCACATGACAGCTTCTATTAATTAACTTGACGACATTTAAGTCACAGGGGTATCCCATGCATAGTTTTAAAAATCGAACCGGTGATCGACCCGGTCAAGGCACTGGGTTACTGGGTTAATGATCAAACCAGTGGGTCACTGGGTTAATGATCGAACCAGTGGGTCACTAATTGAACCGCATGATCCGGTCTATATTAAAAAATTTGAAAATTTCATACCTTGCCATTAAAAAAAGAGCCAAAAAAATAAATCACATCACAAATTGATATAATTCTACAAGCTCATTCTTCAGGTTCAAAGGAAGGGTATGATAAAAGGAGTTGAATCACATAAGTTAGTATAAATTAAAATAATATATGATATAAATAAATAAGGTATAAATATTTTTGCTTGCTTGTTATTTCCTAGAACTTCAAGTTGGTGCCATGGCTAGTGCGTTTCTTTAAAACTTGACGGTGCATGGTTCGAATCCTACATCTCTCCCTTTGTTAGCATTTCAAAATTTTAATCAATTTATTAACTATTCCAATAACATGGGTTGCATGCAGCAACTTTAAAACAAAGGCTATGTGTGAACCAGTCCATTGCAGCACCTTGGGCAGCGTGAACCATGCTTAAAAATTAAAATAATAAAAAATTGGCCTGGTTTGGGTCTGGAACCCCGGTTCGCTGGTTGAACCTGGAAACCGGCCGGGTCACGCCGGGTTAATGACATGAACGATCTGATTACCAGACTGAACCGGCCAGACCACCGATTCCCGGTATGCCATCTAAACTCATGGGACACGAGTCATCATTGTGAGACTCGAGTCTCACTCGTAGGACTTGGGGTTCTCTGGTTATGATGCTTGAGGTTTTGATTTACAGGTTCAGTGGTTTGTAATGTTGCATATTCTTGCTTATTTTGCTTATTGTGGGTTGCAGATTTGTGAATTGTGGATTGTTGATTTTACTTACTACATCTTCGTTGTTTTTTCCCTAAAAATTCAAATCCCTTTTTCTGGAATCATGATTCTGTTGTGTACCTGGAGTTGCAAAAAAAATACACAACGGAATCATGATTTCATCGTGAATTTTACCAACAGAATCACGATTCTATTTTGTATTTTGCCCACGGAATCACGATTCCGTTTAGTATTTTTTTTTGCATCCCCAGTTACACAACAAAATCATGATTCCATTGTACATTTTATGCAACGGAATCATGATTCCGTGAAAAGGGTATTTTCGGTATAAAAAAAAGTAAGTAAGTGGGGGTGCGAATAGCAATTTTTGGAGTGCGAATAGCAATGCCCTGCTGATTATGCTGCTTCCATGATGTTTACTTTTTCTAAATTCTATCTATCTAGAGCTCTCGCTTGCAGAAGACAATAACCGATAACAATTCATCTAATAAATATAAATTGTCTATCAAATATTAAAATAATAATTTATTGTAAGTGATATTTCTATATTTAAATTATTCAAAGTATTGTTTTTAAATTTAATTAACTTTATTTCAATTATTTAAAATATTGTTTATAAATTTTAAATATTATAAAATTCTAAAGTTTATTTTATTTACAATATAGTCGTAAAAATAATTAAATTATTTTATCATTTTATATTCTAAAATTACAAAAACATTTAATTTTTTTTACAGTATAAAAAACATTCAAATTTAAAATAATTTTATCCTTTTTAAATTTTAAACATAAATTTCTCATAAAAAATAGCTGCGAATGTATAACCAATTGTGAACGTATAACCAAATATATGTCTTTTTTTTTTTATCCGTAGAAATCGAAGATAGGTACCAAGAGTTTACAATAACTCACGCATCATACTCAACAAACTGGGCTAGACCCTTTGGTAACCAAATATATGTCTTGTGTGTAGCACATGTTAAACTGTAATAAAATTAATAAAATATATTTTTATTTATAATATAATTATAAAATAATTAAATTATTTTATTATTTCAGATTTCAAAATTTTAAAAATATTTAAATTTGACGTAAGTTAAATCCTTTTTAACTTTTTAATCATAAAATTCTCATACAATTTAATAAATATTTTAAAATCAAATAAGAAATATCTAAGACGATAATCAGGTATATTTTCTCTACTTTAATACTCACTATTTTTGTACTTTTTTTTTTGAAGAATTTAAGCAGCTAATTATGTGTCTCAATATAAAAATGTGTTTACTTGCGAACATCCATAAAAATAAAAGTGACCCGTGCGAATGCTTGAGTATCTTGCTAGTTTTTGTTAAGAAAGAATGTGACTGTATTAATATTGGTTGTTGTTTTTATTAATATTGATTCGTGATAATGATGCTAGTCTGGTGTGGATGAAAGATTATTGTAGAACTAAAATTTCATGCTTTTGTTGCTGGGTTGGGAGAAAAATTCTCGTTTGTGGTATTTGAAATCATTTTGAAATGAAATCTATATTCTACATACTTGTAATGTTGTTTATCCATGGACACCTACAAATGGCAAAAAACCATTAACTGGACACATGAGCAATCGCCAAAGATTGGAATCGTGCTAAGGTGAAGCACTTCACTTCCTGGTACACCCATGTAACACTAAAATGACTGGCAGCAGCAAGTTTTTTACCGGATAAAAAAAATAAAAATTATATAAAATTATTAAAACTTGTCATTTTTATTTGGCAAATCTCTCTCGTTCAGTTTTTCTTTTCTTCTTTCTCTTTGGGTTTCACTTTCAGATATGAAATCTGTCGTCGATCTCCGGCACTGCCTTCATGCTCCAGCCTTTTGTTGCAACCCATCAGCACATTCAAGCACCCAACACAGTATAGAACAAAAAACAACATTAAAAATAGAACCCATAAGACTCAAAAACCCCAACTACAAATGCGAACACAATCTTCTGTCAAATTATAACAAGGGACCTGTAACGACAAAAAAAAAAGAAATCAATCAATATATAGTACAAAAAGAGAGAAAGAAATAGAGGAAAAAAGACAAAAAAAAAGAAGAAGAAAAAATCAGTTGTCGGAAACCTCCATGAAGCGCCGCCGCCTCGATTTCTGGCCACCATAAGCGGCGACGCTCCTTATCTCTGTTATATGCTCCAAAGTGGTTCTTCCTTCCGTTTTTTGCACCAACAACACTTTACTCGCGAGATTTTCTTTTTGTTTCATGTTGGAGTTCAATCCGCTTTCGCTCCTCACGCCGAACAGATTCCCCACAAAGATCTTCCCCGGCTGTCGAAAATCATCCAGAAATCAAAATTTGCACCTTCGTTGCCGCTGTCTTCCGTGGAGGTTTCGATTTTCGGTGGGTGGAGGGGGAGGGGAGAGTTGCATGTGAGCCATAGCTTGTTGGCCAGGGGGTTTGAGGGAAGGGTTGGTGTGGCTTTGGAGGGCGGCAGAGTTGCTAGAGTCCGATGGCGATTTGAGAGAGAAGGATATTGGTGGTGGCGGCAGAGGACAGAGGGTTGTGTTTGAGGGAAAAATGGTGGTTTTGGTGGGTATGGTTAAGCGTGATTTGCAAGATCTGAAGAGTTAATTAGATTACCAGGAAAGTCAGTTGCCCTTCTTAGATCTGGAGCGTTAAATATTTTAATAATATATCTAATGGTAATTTTTAGTGCCTCATGATGTACCACTAAATTAGGTACTTCATATTAGCCCGATTCCAAAGATTGGGCCCTGCAAGTCGTGCTTTGCATTATGCAAATGTAGTGCTTCAAATTGATACTCTTTTTGTGAATTATTCTTCATTGTATCCACTTCATTCCATCTTTGTTCTTTTTTTGTGCCTTACCTTGAACCATTAATGTTGTTGGATGCTTTCACTCCCAAATCACCGTCGGAGTTGGATTTCTTTTTTTTTTTGGTTCCTTTATAATTTAACACGAGCTTATAAAAGAAGAAGGGGACATTTTGGGAACAATTTTTTCATTAAAACTCGTGCAAATCACATGACAACTTCTGTTAATTAACTTGACGACGTTTAAGTCACAGAGGTACCCCATGCATAGTTTTAAAAACCGAACCGGTGATCGACCCGATCAAGGCACTGGGTTACTGGGTTAATGGTCGAACCAGTGGGTCACTAATTGAACCGCATGACCCAGTCTATATTAAAAAATTTGAAAATTTCATACCTTGCCATAAAAAAAAGAGCCAAAAAAATAAATTACATCACAAATTAATATAATTGTACAAGCTCATTCTTCAAGTTCAAAGGAAGGATATGATAAAAGGAGTTGAATCACATAAGTTAGTATAAATTAAAATAATATATGATATAAATAAATAAGGTATAAATATTTTTGCTTGCTTGTTATTTGCTAGAACTTCAAGTTGGTGCAGTGGCTAGTGCGTCTCTTTAAAACTAGAGGGTGCATGGTTCTAATCCTACATCTCTCCCTTTGTTAGCATTTTAAAATTTTAATCAATTTATTAACCATTCCAATAACATGGGTTGCATGCAGCAACTTTAAAACAAAGGATGCGTGTGAACCAGTCCACTGCAGCACCTTGGGCAGCTTGAACCATGCTTAAAAATTAAAATAATAAAAAATTGACCCGGTCCGGGTTCGAAACCCCCAGTTCGCTGGTTGAACCTGAAAACCGGTCGGGTCATGCGGGGTTAATGACATGAATGATCTGATTACCAGACTGAACCAGGCAGACCATCGATTTTCGGTTCGACCTGCCGGTTCGATCCGGTTTTTAAAACTATGCATGTAACATGTCTTAAAAAATTAAGGGGTTTTTTGTGGGGGCAAGGAAGGGTATTAGGTGTAATAAGTGCAACCTAAAGGAGGGTCCATGTAGTTTATTCAAATTTTTTCAAGGTATCTCATTTTTTCGATGCTTGTAGGGTAACAAATTTTATTTAATTTGACTACTAACAATAATGAATCTACATCAAATTATAAAACACTAAGAATAGCTTCTACATATTTGTATGAATAAAAAATTTGACCCAAATCCCATGCCAAGAAAGCCCCATCATCTAAAATTATATGCACCATCATTATGAACCAATAAACGTTTGAAAGAGGAGGCGATAGTGGCAACGGGTGACAACTGGCAAAAGAAAAGAAGATAAAGGAGGAGGAAGAAAGGGAGCAGAAAAGAACATTCTTGGAAAGAAAAGTTTCACAATAAGATAGAGGAATTATATGAACAAAGAATAATAAATTATGAAGGATAAGTAGGACAGGGAAAAGGAGAAAAGGTGTATTTATTAACAATGGGGTGTAAATATCATTTGCTAAAACGGGTTGGGTTGTCCCATTTCCTGCACCCTACAAATTTTTACCTGCACCTCCATAATTTCTAATATTCCAACATTACCCTTCTTCCTCATACAGACCACATTCACTCATTATTCCTCTTTCACCCCTCACCTCCTTCACCACATACAGGCCTCAACGTTTGTTACTTCATCGTGTCTCTCTTCGTTCTTCATTCTCTGCTTCTCACCCCACTAGAGGTAACAAAAATTGATGTATATATAGTTATTTTTTGGAATGTTGAATCTGTAACAAAAAAGTTTGTTGAACAATTCTAGATTTGTAAATCCAGAAACATTCAACAATTTTTTTTTATTATAGACTGACAAATCTAGAACATGTTTTTGAATATTCCAGATTAAGTAATCTGAAAAACATACAAGTAATCCGGAAATATATTCTAGAATACTAGTACTGGAATACATCTATAAAATTCCGTAACAGGTATTCTAGAATATATTTTTGGATTACTTGTATGCATTCTAGAACAGTTTTTCGAGACACAAAAATCCATAGTTTTAAAAATCGGACGGGACTAGCCATTTTCGATCGATCAAACTGAGAACCGATGGTCTAGCCGGTCTGAATCTTTTATTAGATTTGCCATGTCATCGACCCGGTTTAACTGGACCAATTCTTTGGTTGAACCGATAAACTGATCCAATTGAACTAGTGAATCGATTTGGTTGAACCGCTTGAACCAATATTAATTATTTTTTAAAAATACAAAATTTAATGAAAATAAAACAAATTATGGTATACTCAAGAATTGAACCAAAGACCTCAAAATTGTTCATTGGATCAACTTACCACCAAACCATTATGATTAATTATTAAATTTGTGACACAATTAATATATATACTTATATTTTATGTTACTTACACCGGTTCGTGTGGTTCAATTACTGACCCTCTGGTTCGACTAGCTAGTGACCTATCAACCCAATCGGGTCGACGAACGGTTCGATTTTTAAAACACTGCAAAAATCACTACCCAAATGGGTAATTCAAACACCAAAGCCAAAATAAGTTGTCAGGAAAAAAACGATGAAAACCTTACCTAAAACGAAGTTGGTGGGAAAGACCTGTCGTGGTCATGGCTAGGCAAAGGCACATAAAGAAATGGGAAAGGGAAAGAAGCAACGTTGGAGGTGCTTCGGCAACACATAAATGGAATAAGGAAATGTGTGCTTGTGGGTGTCTGTTAGCGGCGCACAAATGGCAAAGGGAAAGAGGAGGAGTGTTAAGGTTGCTTTTGGAGTTCCTGTTGAGTATAAAGGGCATTTTTGTCCATTCAAGATGATTAAGATTTCCTATGGAGTGCAGGAAGCAAAGCCAGGGTGCAGGAAGCAACACGCTTGAAAATTTCAACCTAATCCAATTCCCAATGAGTTGTAGCCTTGCAGGTTAGGTCGGGTTAGTCCACTAAGTTTTTTTTTTTAAAAAAGAAATATAAAAATTGTATGACTCATAATTGACCTACTAAATAAATAAAATAATTTAAACATAATGTTATAATTACAAATATTATCTTACTAAATTATCTAGGTACAAATATTATTTAAAAATTATCATCATTAATTAAATAAATGTTAAACAAGCTATCAAAATAACATAAAATTCATAATAGTCTATAAAGCATTATGTCTAACAAAATATTATTTAACCAAATAATCCATAAAAAAATTGAACAAGAAAACAAACTCTGACTGTGAGTCAATTCAACCTAACTCGCTTTTGACATGTCGGGTAAACAAGTTATGGAAATTGAACTATACGGAATGAAGGTTGAATCATACAATACCAACTCTGTTTATTTTTATTTAACAGATTAACCTACCAATTTCGACCCATCTAACATCGTGACTGCTAAATGCTAATCATATTAACTACAAAAGTAGTTGAATATTTAAAAATTAATAATCTCCACAAGGATGAGAGAAGTAGCAAGAAATTGCCACCGCTTGTTTTGAAAGAATAATTAGGAGTTTTATTTTGGATGTACGCTTTTGATTTTAGCTAATAAGAGCATCTCCAACTCATGTGTTTATCGAGTTATTTAAAGTTAAATAATAATGGGTTGTTTAACAAAAAAATTTCATTGAAGCAAATGACAGACAATGGATTGTTTAAGTGAGTTACTTATATAAATAACTAGTTCTTAATTGATTCTAAAATAAAAAAAGAATCATTTTTTAATTAAAAATTTAATGTGACTCAAGTTAAGTACTTACTCTAACAATTTTATTGGAGTAAATTTTTATATAAAGTTCTTAAATCTATATGATCTTGTAGGACTCACAAATTTATGATAAATAACTCATCTAAGCAATCATACATTATAGATGTTCTAAGTCGCGTTGCATATAATCCTGACCTGTACTATTTTTGAAATTTCCTTCCGGTGGTATGATTTTTTTTTTGAAATTTTTTTGAAATAGTAAGCCAGGCTGGGACTTGTACTATTTTTGAAATTTCCTTCCGGTGCTATGATTTTTTTTTGAAATTTTTTTGAAATAGTCAGCCAGCCTGGGACTTGTACTATTTTTGAAATTTCCTTCCGGTGGTATATATATATATATATATATATATATATATATATATATATATATAACTAATATTTTTAGTATTTTTTCCTACAAATATCCTCTAGAGATAATTTTATTCAAGATATGAATGATAACTAAATATAGATATCACTCCCAGCTTAAACTTTGATTTAATTGACCACGCTGTAAAAGACTACTCTCTTTCAATATAGATATCAATAATTTTAGTGTATGAAACCATTTAAAATGCACAATCCACTTATATACTTATATTTAAATGTATTATGATTTGCACTTTATTTTAATATTTAAAATTAATAAAAATTATAAAAGCAAATCATTAATCAACACTAGATAGAATCTACCTATCATCAATAATCAATATCAATATAAAAAATAAATCAATCATGTGTACATTATCAAACTCATAAGATCAGCTTACAAGTTAATTACAAGTCACAACTAGACCAAAAATAGTAATTTTATTTTGGTTATAGCAAGCAGTTTCGACTATTTATAAGCTCTCCGTCAAACAATTCAAGTAGTTTTAAGCCCCAAAAACAATTCAAGTAGCAAACAGTTTTGATATACATACATCCATTTATTTTAAACCCCTTTTATTCTCTCATCTCTCTCTTTCTATCACATCATAAATCCTATAATACCTATATTTTTTTCTCTTTCTCCCTAGGTGTCTCATAGCACAATGGGTGTCTATGAAACATTTTTCAGTTTTTAATTCAATTAATACAGTAACAAACTTGAATTTCATCAAATTAAAAACGGAGTGGAATCTACTCCTTCTTGCTATCCTATAGTGAGCAAGATCAAAGCTTTATGGCAGCAGAACTAGAATCTTCGGTTTAAGCACACTTTGAGGGAAGGGAACCAAGTAGCTGACTCTCTTGCTAAGGAAGGTGTCCAAGGAGAAGATCCTTTTGTAATTCTTGAACATTGCCCAGATGGGGTTAAGCCCAAATTGTTAGCTGATGCCTTGGGAGTCTTGGTCCTGACACATTAGTTGTTTTTTCTTTTCCGGTTCTGTCTTTTATTTTCCTCCAGCATCAAAAACCTTGAATGTGATGATTTACCTTCAATTTAGTTTTTTCCTCGTTGAATTACTCCATATTTTTGTCAAATCGGAGGAATCATAATAGTTGAACTTACATCATTTAAACATCCATTAATAATAAAGTTCGTATTAATTTAAAGGATATGTAACTACCTACCAATAATAAATAAAAAAAAGGATATGTACCCAAAAAAATATCTTCAGATAATTGGTCAACAAGGATCTGGCATAACTGGTCAACGCAATGCCTTCAAAAAAGCCTCTTCCTGCTAGCTGGTTTCTTATTATGTGCAGAAAAAAGAAAAAAAATGTTTATTTATAAGAATCATGATAAACTTTCACTTCAAAATAGGATAAACTATGTAGAAAAATAGGAAGAAAAAGAATAAATAGAAAAAGTGATTAATGTTATAAGTGATGTGATGAAAAGAAAAGAATGAAAGAAGAAAAAATGAAGTGAAAATGAGAGACAGAAAAAATAAGTGAATATTTATAAATAAAAAAATTCTATTTCTCACGTGAAAACTCCTTAGAAGTCAAAGGTGTGTCAAACTACTAATCTCGTCCTTTGTCCTAAATAAAATTAATTTATCAATTATGATAAAAAAAAAACTACTTAAGAAAAAATATTTTACACTAGCAATATAAAAAAATTTAACACTATTATTCAATCACAAAGTATAATGTATGATAAGTTTATTAACTTTTACACTATTTAATTTAAAAGTTATAGCAACTATAATTTCTGATTAGTTGATAATTTAACAATTTTAACAAGTACATATATATAAATTAAACTATTTACTTAATTTATTAAAGAAATGAAGACTAAAAGGGATATTTAAAGACACTAAAACAAGAGTTATGTTATTGAGAAAATAAAAGTATAATTTTTTTTTATATATTCTCATCCAATTACAAACACCATATATGATAAATTCATAAATTTTCATAATAATTATTTTAAAAGTTATATAAAAATAATTTTTAATTAGGTAACGCTTTAAAAACTTTCACGTTGAAGGTACATGTGCATTAAACTATATTCATTATTAGAGCAAAGAAAAATGGGTAGGAACGTGATTATCGTTTTACACTAATTCCCAATGCCTCTTCCTGCTAGCTGGTTTCTAATTATGAGGCTAGAAAAACTCCTTAACTGTGCAGAAAAAAAGGAAAAGAAAAGGAAGTGTTTACTTATAAGAATCATGATAAACTTCCACTTCAAAATAGGGTAAATTAGGTAGAAAAAAAAAAGAGAAAAATAGGAAGAAAAAGAATAAGTAGAAAAAGTGATAGGAAGATAAGAAAAGAATGAAATAAAAAAAAAAAGCTTAAATGCAATTTTAGTTCCCTATTTCGTATAATCCGCAATTTTAGTTCCCCTATTTTAAAATTGGGACATTTAGTCCCTCTATTTTAAAATTAATATAAGGATCAAAATTATAAATTTTACAAAATTGGGGAACTAAATGTCTCAATTTTAAAACATGGGGACTAAAATTGTGGGTTGTGCAAAATAGGAAGATTAAATGTCTCAATTTTAAAATAGGATGACCAAAATTACAAATTATGCACAATAGGGGAATTAAATTGCATTTAAGCCTAAAAAAAATGAAGTGAAAATGAGAGAGAGAAAAATAAGTGAATATTTATATATAATTTTTCTATTTATAATATCTTCCCTCACATGAAAACTCCTTAGAAGTCAAATGTGAGTAAAGAAAAATGAGTAGGAACGTGATTATGTTGTTCACACTAATTCCCAATTGGCCAAACTCCAAAGCTTCCTCACTTCCACTCTTTGCTTATAAATTCTCGTCCCTTCCATATCTATTCTCTTCATTCCAACTTATCATACTAGCAAAAGAGATCAATGTTCCTCTTACCACCAACCATGATGACTACTACTACACAGTTTCTCATTCTCTCCCTTCTCATCTCTTGCCACATCCTCACTTCTACCCTAGCCGAAGACACCGGCTTCGTAGGTACACTAGACCTCAAGGAGTTGGGTTTACATAAAAAAGACAAGATCATCAGCCATTTCAGATTCTACTTTCACGAGTGGTTCACCGGAAGCAATGGCTCCTCGGTGCCCGTCGTTCCGTCGCTACCCCAGTACAACTCCACCGGCAACTTCGGGTTGGTGGGGATCACGGACAACGCCTTGAGGGTGGGGCCGGAGCCCGGCTCCAAGGTGGTTGGAAGGTTCGAGGGGCTGTACGCGGGCACGTCGAAATCGGAGTACAACCTCGCGGTGCTATACAACTTCGCGATGACGGAAGGGAAGTACAACGGCAGCACCATCACCGTGGTGGGGCGGAACCGCCTCTCCCTCAAGGTCAGGGAGATGCCTGTGGTCGGAGGGAGTGGGGTCTTTAAATTTGCTACTGGCTATGTGGAAACCAGCACTCTCTATCGTGATGCCGATAGGGCTACCATTGAGTACAACATTTATGTTTCACATTACCGATCACTTGGTAGGAAATTCGTGTTACAAAACTGCTATGTTCCCTTGCTACAATGATTGGATATGGGGAGTTTTACATATTGTTTATTTTTAATGTTGTGAGGATTTCAAGAATCCATAAACAATACAATCCATAATGTTATTTTTACTATTTATTGTAAAGATTGTAGACAAAATTATTATATTAATGTTTGTTGAGAGAATATTAGGTGAAGAGTAGGTGAGGTTATAAAAGTAATATTACTTTTTGAATGGAAAAATATGTTGATACAAACATAAATAATATATATATATATATATATATATATATATATATATATATATATAATTGAAATTAAAAAATTCAAATACATAAAATGAATTTTTGGGATACAGTAAGAAAAAAACACAACTAAAAAAATGAAAGGAGAATCACGTGCTAATTTCTCCAAAGCATTTGAAGATTTTTTTAAATTTATTTCTTATAATGAATATTATAAATAATATGATATATTTCTATAATATAAAAGTAAATATTAAATCTTTATTATATATATATATATATATATATATATATATATATAAATAAGTAGTTGTTTTGGGATCTAAAAAAGGAAATAATTTTTTGTCCAAAATAAGAGCATTTTTATATTTTTTGTTGGGATCTCAAATAGGAAATATTTTCCTACCTAACATAAGGGAATTTTTGTATTTTATTTTGTTGGAATTTCAAAAAAGAAATATTTTCTCGCTCAAAACAGGAGCATTTTTGTATTTTTTTTATGTCAATTATATTAAAAAAAAATCATTATTCACGTTTTAGATATACACGAAATTCAAAGTAATATTCACTGCAAATAAATTAGATTTGGTATAAAAATAATAGAGCAAATTACAGCAACACCCCCTGAGGTTTCATGTAATTACACAAGCACCTCCTACTTTTTTAACCATTACTTTATACAAATTAAAAATTATAACAAATTAAAATAAAGAAATTGTGCAATTAGATTTTTTTATCTCATAATTTTATAATGGAAATTTATAATTGATAATTTAAACAATATCTATTTATACATGTGTGGATGATAATAAATTTTGAACATTATCAATATTTTAAGATATTTATATATGATTTGAAATTTTAAATTGTTTAATTCATATTAATTGATAACACTAATTTAAATTCATATTAATATTCAAATTTGAAATGATCAATATTTTAAGATATTTATGATTTGAAATTTTAAATTGTTTAACTCATATTAATTGATAACACTAATTTAAATTCAAATTCAAAATTATAACAAATTAAAATAAAGAAATCATGCAATTAGATTTTTTTTATCTCATAATTTTAAATGCAAATTTATAATTGATAATTTAAACAATATCTATTTATACATGTGTGGATGATAATAAATTTTGAACATTATCAATATTTTAAGATATTTATGATTTGAAATTTTAAATTGTTTAATTCATATTAATTGATAACACTAATTTAAATTCAAATTCATATTCAAATTCAAAATTATAAGAAACTAAAATAAATAAATTGTGCAATTAGATTTCTTTTATCTCATAATTTTATAATGCAAATATATAATTGATAATTTAAAAAAAATCTATATATACATGTGTGGATGATAATAAAATTTGAACATTATCAATATTTTAAGATATTTATGATTTGAAATTTTAAATTGTTTAATTCATATTAATTGATAATACTAATTTAAATTCATATTCATATACAAATTTGAACGCGATCAATATTTTAAAATATTTATGATTTGAAATTTTAAATTGTTTAATTCATATTAATTGATAACACTAATTAAAATTCAAATTTCCAATTTAAAATATAAACTATTATTATAAATATTAAGCACACACGTCTAAACCATTCAATTTTAATTTCAATTCCAATTTGCACTAACTATGTCGAATTATACAATATATGTTTTCCAATTTTGACTCAATTGCAAGCATTAACGTCCAAAACGCGCGAAAGATATGGAAATTACAAGTGCTTCTTAGTTCTTAAATTGTTGTCGAATTAGACAATGTTGGGTGAGTTCTTTGTTGTTACCATCTTTTTTTTTTATATTTAAAAAGTGTAATTTTTTAACCTTTATGTAATTCATATTATTATAAACGATGTTTCGTTCCATTTGCAGAGAAGAAGAAAAATTGAGATGCATTGTACGGGAGGATTATGTAAATCAACTACTAAAGTATATTGATGAAAATCCCAATACAATTGTAGTGTTGATTTTGCAATTAGGAAAAATGAAATTATTCAAAGATAATTCTTTATTTACTATAGTATTATATATATATATATATATATATATATATATAGAGGGCATATCATATGAGAGGAAGGTATCTTATATAAGAGTGAGAGGAGCTAATCTCAGCCATTGGATCAAAATTAACGGTTCAGATTAAAAGCTTCACTTAAGTGATGCACGTGCCTCCTTCTGCCTTGTCCACCTGCGCCTACCACCGCCGCTGCCTTCTCCTCCCGCGACTACCACTGAAAACTGCCGCGACGGCGCTGCACTTCTATCTACTCATAATGGTTGTCTGAAATTTGAAGCAAGGGAAATTGGAATTTGCCCCCTTCGAAGGGACGGGTGGTTCTTTCTTATGGGTCTTAGCTCTTGCTGTGTTCATAGCATCTTTGATTTTGTTGCAATGCTTTGTTGACAATGTGGTTGAAACTCTCGTTAATGATGTGATTTTAGTAGCTATTTGTAGAACTTTGTACTTTCTCTCACTGTCTTTCAATTTTGATCCTTACACTTGTTCTTGAAATTGGATGGTAGTTGTTTGTGTTTCAGAAAATTGTAACGCTCACTCAGGAATGCCTACTACTTGTTTGTGCTTATGTCACACATAAGGAAGCAGAGTGGTAACAACCTGACCTGACCCTATTTTCACTCTCTGTTGTGTCCTACTCACCCTGTATCAGCAAGTTGATTCTTTCTTTCTTCTTTTTACGTGTGTTGGTTTTACACTTTTTTTTTAAACTTGTTAAATTGATTTCTTTTCTCTTTATTTATTAAGTGATTAACGAATTGGATGGTATGATAAAGTTCCCTGTGAGCACAACCAATTTCAGTACTGATAACTTCTTCTTACTTGGGACTATTTTGACAAAATGAATTTATGTGATGTCTATTTTGGCAAAGTGAAATTATGTGATGTCTATTTTGTTAAGCTCTATTTGTTATGCTATTCTTGTCATGTGAAGACAATTAAGAATTTTGATTTGGTCCTATTTTCTTCTTTGGATGTCTGTCTATTTATCTTTTTCCTACTATGATTGGTGCATTTGGTTAAGATATTTTCTCTGCATTCAGGGATGTGTATATATATGAAGGAAGTGCGGAAATGAGCAATTGTCACCATCAACATGTCTTAGTGAAGCTGAACCTTTCCCTGATCAGTTTGTAAATTGTATCCACAGAACCAAGCTTTGATGTGTACTGCTGGTTGTGGGAGGCCAGGACGAAGAAAGTGATTTTGTGGCCAGTGCGAAAAACGATACCACCAGGGCCTAACACCTTAGTCAAGTGATGAAGAAAGTGATTTTTATTGGCTTGGCATTCTATTCTTTGGCACCTCAACTTTGATTGGCATTTCACTTTACTGGAGAGGTGGTAGTGATGTAGGATTTTTATATGTGCAACAGGTCTTCCAATGGACTTTTGTATTTAGTTGTATGATGAGTTAGGAGACATTATTGTAAAAAGCAGGGGAGGATTACTACTATTAGACCCCTTGATCAACATCTTGTATCTTTCTTTTTTATAATACTAGTAGACCATTTGATCAAAATCTTGTATCTTTTCTTTTTTATAATATTTTCACTTAACTTGGATATCACTATTCGAGGCAATCATTCAAGTTATTTGACAATTTAATTCATCCCAACAATGCAAAACTTAAAAGTCTGAAAAATCAGTAAAGCACAACCAAAAAATGATCTCAGCACATTGTTTGCTGTTAATCACAATTAATAATTATCTCTAACCAAAATCAAACCAAGAGCTACTTAAAAAATATTGTCTAAAGTGTCATTAATGTCCATCCATGCATAAAACTACTGCATCATCCTTTCTAGCAAGTCATGGTCCCAACAAGTTGAGAAAATTCTGTCATATAAGCAAGGCAAATGGTCCAATGTTGTCCTACATGAAAGTAAAAATAAAATTGAGAACAAAATATTAACAGCTTATAAGTAATGACATAATTGAAAAGGAGAAAGGTTAGTCTACTGACCTTTCACCACGATAAGCTTCTATATGGTCTAAATAGGGGTACTGAGGATAATCTGGTATTCAACCAAATCCTAAGTAAACAATAACAAAATTATAGATCTTATTATAATAAAATAATACCATCGTATTGTACCACTTTTATCTTTTGTTTGAGATGATTTGCGCACACTAAAACCAATAGAATGTGCATACATTGTATAAAATTTTAATCCATCTACCAAGGAATCAAATACCATGCCTTTTACAGGTTTCAATTCTTCAGCACAGGTAGGAATCCATTCCTCTTATGCGTTCACGAAATCATCAAAGCCTTTTGATGATGTAGTTAAATCAACTTCATTCTCACCCATCGACATATATTTATTCCTAAAGATAAAAAATAGTATAAATCAACATGCAAAGAATTAAAAAAAACAAATTTTAACCCAAAATTAGTATGCAACAGAGTTTATTGTAAAGAACAAAAAAGAAAATATTTCACAAGTGTCTAAAATCCACATGTTATCCATTGTATCCACTATTATTTATAATTTCTTGGATCAAACGTAACATATGCAGGTACGACCAAATGCTAGAAACATATGAATTAACATATAATACATGGGTCCTCTTGTCATCACTGTTCAGTGACTTGCTTCAAATTTCAAATAATGCTGTGAGTAATTAGAAGTGCAGCGGCGCAGAGGCAACAAAGGGTGGTGGGCGCGGGAGGAGAAGCGTGATGATTGGCAAGAAAAGCTCAAGATCGTTCCTCTCACTCTGACGATGGATGTGGTCAGTATAGGTCTATCAAAATTGAAACAATTGAGTGGCATTCAGTCGTGGGTGTGCACGGAGGCAGAATTTGGTGGCAATTGACGGAGAAGAAAGGCGCGGGAGGAGAAGATGAAGCGAATAAGGCATGTAAAAGAGGAAGCGAACAAGGCACGTTCATCACTTAAGTGAAGTTTTTAATCTAAACCATTAATTTTGATCCAATGGCTGAGATTAACTCCTCTCACTCTCATATAAGATACATTCCTCTCATATGATATGCCCTATATATATTTAGTATCTTGAATATGTATTTTTTATGTTAAAGATTATTTAACATATATATTATAAGATATATATGTTATGATATTTACTGTTTATTTTAAAATACTATATTCGTGATTTTATATATCTTAAATGATACAATGTGTTTATAAAATAAATCGTCTTTATTCAAAAAATATTATAAAATATTTATTTAAATAATATATTTTGATTTGATCTTTAACTTATAGGTAAGATGGGAGTGTCAAACACCAATTATGCTTCAAAACTTCTCATGAATATTGACATTTCAGAAGTTCATGAATTACGGTCCAGGTATTATATATTCCATTTTACATCCAAATTAATAATAATTAAATTTCCATATATTATATAAAATTTAGTATTTACATTTTTATTTTACTTTTAAATTGGCAATTATTTAAATTCAAATGATAAGGTGAAATCTGGTTCAGTGCCTCTCTTACTTAAAGAGCAAGCATATTCATTGAGAGATGACATTTTAAATATATCCACCTACAAGACAATTGCATAATTGAAGGACTGTCAAGAGGTATTTTAAATATTTTATTAATTTTACATATTTAGGTTTCATATATACAATTTTTAATATTTAGTAATATTAATTTGTTTTTTTTATTTGTATTAGGGTGGATCCTTTGTTACATATGGAGTTGTGAAGGGCATAGATTGCATGTCAAGATGGTTTTATCATGTCTTTCCATCGAAGTATTGTTTGATTGGAATGAAAGAGCGGGATGATATATTTTATTGTAGAAAATGTGACAAAGAGTAAATCTCGGTGGTATATATATATATATATATATATATATATATATATATATATATATATATATATATATATATATATATATTAAAATGATATAAGACATATATAAATAAAAAATTATTTTAATATATATCAATATTTATAATTATTTTATATATTTTTAATATATTAAATACATATTTGCTAACATATATTTATATAAAATTTAAAAATAACTAAGAAATACACAAAAATACAATAATATAAAAAATGTAGATTATATATTTAACACTTGTGCAGGGCACGGGTTATTAAGCTAGTTTAAATTAAAAAATAAAGTATACTAAATTATAACATCTAAATTATATCACAAAAATTGTAAAAACATAAATTTAATTAAAATATTATCATAAAAATAATTTAGATATGTTCATAAATTATATAATAAAGAGCCTTAATATGAGCCATTTAATCCTTCATTAATGTTAAATTTGAACAAATCAAATCAATGACTATTAATGTGAAGTTAAAAATTTGATCAATGGTTATAAATTCTTCAAGTGAAGTTGAATTTATTTTAAGCAAATACAACTCAAAATTTCTCTATTTGAAATACAATTTTTTTACATTATTTTATAATTTCTTAATTTTCATCTATTAATATATCACAAAAGATTTAAAGATGAGGTTTTACAAAAGAAGATATGTTGAAATTAATATACATAGGCATTAACCATTAATATTTTTACTTGATTTTATTTAACACTGTTGATTTTTTTTTCTTTCAAAATTTTAATTATTTTTTTATAGATTTTAAGATTTTAATTTGTAGATATAATTTTAAATATTTTAAATTAATTTTTAAAAAATCTGAAAAAAAATTTACTCCATAAAATCTTATTGACTTAAATCTAAAATATTATTATTCATATTTGAAACTAAGATAATTTTATATTATTTTATATATATTTTATACTATGATTTTAAAATGTTTTACTTTAAAATTTATTTTATTTTTATATCATATTAAAATTTGTGATATTTATACGAGGGGTCAAAAACATCTTTAGTTTTAAAATGTGTTTAGTATTACATGATTGAGTTTCTCATATTTAAAAGAAATCAATTATATATTGGATCCGTTTGTTTAAACTTATTTTTTAAAAAGTATTTTTTTAGTAAAATAAATATTATTTTGCTTTTTTATATGTTTATCTAAATTGATTTTTTTTAAAAGAAAAAGCAAAAAATGTTTTTTTAATAGATAAATCCTATCTAGTTCTTAAAAATTCACTTTTTTAAAAAAACACTTTTTTAAAAGTATTGTTTTAAGTTTAAACAAACTAACCATTACTAATGCATTTATCAATAGAGAAATATTATTTTCTAATAATCATATTACTAATATATTTTCAAACACAAACAAATTTGAAACACGTGCATTGCACAAGACAAAACCTAGTTATATACAAGTGAAAGGAAAAATGAGATTAATTTATATAGATTGTATTTACATTTAATTATGTTTAATATAAGAATTTACTTTGAGTAAATTATTGTTTTAGTTCTTAAAAGTGTATGAAGTTTAAGAAAATTTGATCAAAATAAGTTTATGAAAGTCCAATTTGTCAATTATGTTAGTTTAAAATTAAAAAAAAATGTGTAATTTAAGTGATAATATTAATCTATGTTTGAAGATCAAAATGATAATAAATACTTAAGTTTAGAGACTTAAATAAAATAGTTAATAATTTTATGGGCTTATTTAAAATTTTCTTAATTTTAGAAATTAATATTACAGTGTTCGGTGGAATTTGGTCGAATCCGGTTCGAGATGAAGATCTGATCCAAATCTAGATAATCTATGGCGAAGCACGGTGGAGGTGGCGAATGCGACGGAGGTGGAGTACTCGGATGCTCAAGTCAGTGTTTGTAAGATGAAGTGAGGGAATAGTGAGAGGTAGAGTTGTTTCATACCTGATATCTGCTTATATATATACTCAAGTTTAGACAGAAAAGTTAGTTAAGTAGTTAGAGTCACGCGTTTCGCATGACTTATGCAGGGGGTCACGCATCTCACGCATGCCCCTTGTTGGTGTGGAGGTGTGGATGACACAAGGTTGTCGATCTGGTAGATCTTAGTTCCTTTGAGTTATCTTGGTTGGGATTCGGCTTTGAGAATCTCGGTTGAGAACCAGTTCTGAGATACTACTCCAAAACAGACAGTATATTAATTATACTCTCAAGTACTAAAATGGTAGTTATATTAATAAATAAAATGAGAAAGTAAAATGGTCAAATCTCATGTTACGTGAGTTAAGTGACATAATTCGTCTTTCCTTCTAATAATACTTTTGCATCGCTAACGAATGACGATATAATGAAGTTTAATAGGATGAGTTATCTTACTAATCTCTCGATCATTGTTAAATTTAAAGAAGAAACATTGTTAGAAAAATATTTTACTCCTTTTTAGTACAGTGGATGAAAATAATTTTAAGTCTTTGGAGGAGGAGAAATAAAGTAAAAATGGTGGAACTAACTGTACTATATATTGTTAAAATTATTGGGCTATAAAACTTTTCTAAATTACTTTTGAATTTAATGGTTATGCACTGATCAATGTTATTAGACTCGGACCGGTCATCGACTCGGTCGAGGTACTGGGTCATTGGGTCAGGGGTCGACTCGGTGAGTCATTAGTTGACCCGCATGAACTGGTGTAGATAAATTAAAAATAAAAACATATAATATAAAGTATATTTCACACATAATATCACAACATATAAGATAGCCTAGTGGTAAGTTATGTTGATAGATTCTTCCAAGTCATGTACTCGATTCCCATCGATGCCAATTTTTTCTATTTTAATTAAAATAGCTTTGTGTGTAACACTACACACCACAAAAGACAAAAGCTAACATCGTGATAGTCATGTCTTGGGCCGTGCAAAAGCTTCTACAATTGTGACGTCTTGGACCGCGCAAAAAGCTTTCCAGTGGGGCTTTGTTATTCTCACCCCTACAAATTGCTATTCTCACCCCATAACCTTGAAAATTACTCTCACGTCCCTCTCCATTCCTTACACCCCACTACCTTTGAATGCACACAGTATTTGATTTATTTTTTTTACTGGTACTCATTTAGTGAACTTTCAATTATTTTTTTTCCAGTAGTAGCAATGGATTGGAATACTTTTATTTCTGATGAAGTTATGATGCCAAGTAGTTGGGGAAATTTGATTAATGCAAGTGAAAATGCTTTAGACCAACCCGATGAACAAAATGAAATGCAAGCAGATGATTATGTGATGGACATTGAACCTCAACACAATTATCCTAACTTCTCCAATAATTTCATGACTGACGAGGTTGATTGATTAATTATTGTTTTTATGTAAATGATATTTTTGTATGTGTGTTTTGTTAGTGAAGGAATGCATTTTGTTTTTAGGCTTTTGAAGAGCGAGATCACTTGTTGACGTGGGTTCGATCTATCGCAAAGGAGCTTGGATTTGTTGTTGTCATAGAAAGGTCAGAAGCTAGGAAGAAAACTTGTGTCCTACTGGCTTGTGAAAAGGGAGGAAAGTACAAACAATATAGAGATAAGTTAGTCCGCAAGACTACTAGAAGCAAAAAATGACAGTGCCCGTTTAAATTAAAAGGGACGCTTGTGAAAATCATTGGTTGGAAACTTTATGTTGTTTGCGATTTTCATAACCATGAAGTCAGTGAAACATTGGTGGGTCATGCATATGCTGGTCGTTTAAGCAGTGAAGAAAAAAGTCTGCTAAATCAAATGACCAAAAATATGGTGAAGCCTGGACAAATTCTATTGACAATCAAAGATCAAGATCCTGCAAATGTCACCACCATCAAAACCGTATACAATGAGCGACAAAAATATCGGCGACAACAAAGGGGTCCAAGAACTGAAATACAACATCTGGTGAAGTTGATAGAACGTGATCAATATGTTTATTGGTATAGAAGGGCCGACACTGAAGATGTTGTAAGAGATATCTTGTGGGCACATCCAGATTCTATCAAGCTCCTAAATTTATTTCCAACAGTGTTGATATGTGATACTACTTACAAGACGAATAAGTATCGTCTTCCGTTATTGGAGATTGTTGGGGTGACTTCAACATACATAACTTTCTCAGTTGCCTTTGCTTATTTACAATCTGAGAGGACAGACAATTTTGAATGGGCATTAAATAGGGTGAAAGAAATGTTTGTCAAAGATGATGTATTGCCTCAGGTTATTATCACTAATAGAGATCTTGCATTCATGAATGCGTTAGAGAATGTCTTTCCTTCTTCAACCAACTTGTTATGTCAATTCCACATTTCTAAGAATGTCAGGGCAAAATGCAAGATGCATGTGGGCAACGCGGAAGAATGGGACAAAGTGTTAGACGCTTGGGAAAGGTTAATGCAATCTGCTAATGAACAATTGTATGAGGTTAACTTGAAAAACTTCACAAACCTATGCTCACATTATCCACTTTTCCTTGAGTATGTTCATTGTACATGGTTGATACCTCACAAGGAGAAGTTTGTACAAGCATGGACGGATCGAGTTATGCATCTTAGAAACACAACAACTAATAGGTACTTTTCCATATAATTATATTCGTTGATTTTAATTATATACTTTTGCTTGACATTACTTTTGGTTGCATGATAGGGTTGAAGGCGCACACGCACGATTGAAGAGGTTGCTTCGAGATAGTATGGGAGACTTGTGCAGTTGTTGGGATGCCATGAATAACATGCTTATATTGCAACATACTAAGATTTTGGCTTCATTCCAAAAAAGCATCAATGTTGTGGGTCACAGGTTTAATAACATGTTTTACAAGAAGATATGGGGCTTTATATCAAACCAAGCACAAGAGCTTATATACAACGAGTACAAACGGGTTAACAGCATTGGTATTGACAGTTATGCTTGTGGATGCACACTTAGAACTACTCACGGTCTACCGTGTGCGTGTGAACTTGCTAGATTCAGCAATATGTTTGGCTCAATACCATTGAGGTCAATTCATGTGCATTGGAAGATGTTATCCATCAATCAAGATGACACCGGTGATTCTTGGGGGGACTTGACTTTGACACACGAGGTTGATGCATTGTTAAAGAGGTTTTCCCAACTTGATGTCTTTGGAAAAATCACAATGAAGACTAAAGTCTGTGAACTTGCATTTCCAGATACTACCTCAATGTGTCCACCTCCAGAGAAGGTGAAAACAAAGGGTGCCCCGAAGTCTGTGAAATCTACTAGGCGTGCACCTTCAATGTGGGAGCAAGTCGATGCAATGAACACAATGGTAGGTAGTTCAGGAACTCCTACTGTGCCTCCCAAAGTTGTCAGTGACAATAAGTGGAGCAAAATGATGCCTTATGTTAATGAGTTTCCCGATGAATTGAAACCATTCATCCAAAAAATTATTGATGTCAAAGCATATGGAAATTGCGGTTATAGAGCAATTGCAGCTTTGTTAGGTGTGGGTGAGGAATCCTGGGCTCTCATTCATCAAGACTTTATTCGGGGAACTTCAAACATGGCACTCTCTTTATCTTCAGCTCTTTGGCACGAAAGAAAGATTGGTTGAACTAATCAGCTCGTTGTATCTTGAAGGTGGACCAACAACCATTGACAAGTGGATGACCATTCCCAACATGGGGTATGTGATTGCTAGTCGGTATAATGTGGTGTTGGTTCACTTATCTATGCTTCAAAGTTAGACTTTCTTTCCGCTTAGGAACCGACCTCCATCTGCTGCACAACAACGTCTTATAGCTATTGGATTTGTTAAAGGAAATCACTTTGTACAGGTACACATAATATATAAAACTATTAATTATGCAAATTTGTTTACTAAGTTAAGCTTACCAGTTTAATTTTCATTCATTAGCTATTTTTACAAGATGATTGTCCCCTGCCTCCTATTGCACCTCAATGGAGAACATCTACACTATTGAAGCTCAATCATGGCCAAAATTGTACATGCAACGCATGCAAGAATTCAACTCAATACCATTTCATTCAACTAGAGGATCTCAATATGTAGTAGACATTACTAGGGATTCATTTTAGTTAATTAATCCTCTATTAATTATTGTCATTAGAGGACTTTATTTGTGTAATGTTTTGGTTGTTGAATATTTTTTACAAAACTATATTGTATTATGACTGATTGATGGTATTTTAAACATATATTAGGCACTACTACAAAATTTAACCAGGATTGTACCCTTGTACAACGGAATCGTGATTCCGTTGTACAATGTACAACGGAAACACGATTCCCTTGTACACTATACAGCGGAATCACGATTCCGTTATTGTACAACGGAAACACGATTCCCTTGTACACTATACAGCGGAATCACGATTCCGTTATTGTACAACGGAAACACGATTCCCTTGTACACTATACAGCGGAATCACGATTCCGTTGACAAGTGTATGATTCCGTTGTACAAGGGGGTGAAACAAATTTGTACAACGGAATCGCGATTTCGTTGTACACTTTTTTTCACCTCTTGTTCAATGGAATCGTGATTCCGTTGTACACTTGTATAGCAGAATCACGATTCTGTTGTACAAGGGTATTTTGGGAAATTAAGAAAAAACCACCCACATGGGTGGTGAGAATAGCAAAATGGGGGTGAGAATAGCAATTTTCTGTTAGATTTAGATAAAGAGTACGACATAGCTTTCCATCATGGTCTTTGCTATTCTTACCCCCAATTTACTTTTCTCACCACCCACATGGGTGGATTTTTGTTGATTTCCCAAAATACCCTTATACAACGGAATCACGATTCCGCAGTACACTATACAACGGAATCACGATTCCGCTGTGCAAGAGGTGGAAAACAAGTGAACAACAGAATCACGATTCCGTTGTATAAATTTGTTTCACCCCCTTTGCAAAACGGAATCATGATTCCGTTGTACACTTATCAACGGAATCATGATTCCGTTGTACACTTATCAACGGAATCACGACTCCGTTATACAGTGCACAGCGGAATCACGATTCCGTTGTACACTTGTACAATGGAATCACTATTCCGTTGTACAAGGGTACATCGTTGTACAATTTGAATCACGATTTCGTTGCACAATTTTTTTTAATTTATTCTATTTTTTTAATTTTTTTATTGAGTAATGTTTTTTGAAATTTATAAATTTAGGTTTTAAAGACTTGGCCAAAATAAATATACCAATTTAATGCACATTGGTTGATGTATCTTATAGGATTCATATAGATAGTTGGCAAAAATAATACTTGGCAAAAATCCTATATTTTGTTAGTGCTATGATGTTGCACATTGTTGTTGTTGTTGTTGTTGTTGTTGTTGTTGTTTGTTCTATAATTATAATAGAGAAATCGTTCATTCTTTCATTATATTAGTAGGTGTGCACGTGTTGTTTATAGAGTTTACAAAGAAAAATGTAATAAACTGAAAAATCAACATCATTTATATAATAAAATGTATATACAAAATAAAAGTTTATACAAATATAAAAAAAATACATAAAAAATCAACCACCTTTGCGGTCACCGCCCTTGGTCCTCCTACTTTGTCTGCGTCCTTGGCTGCTGCACCCAGCACCTAAGCCACCCTGTGCAATGCGCAATAGTCGTTGCACCAACTCATGGTTATGCGTGCCCTCAGGAATGGCTCTGGTATGCAACAACATTTCTGCAATCGCAGACATCATCCGGTACCGATCCTACATAAAAGAAAATTAAAATTAATATTTTCAAATCGAAATAAATGTAAACAATTATTGAAAAAGCGGTTGCATTACATTACCTCGCACGAGTAATCTACACTATCCAGAAACTTTGGCAAAAGGTCACCAGGTTGAGGCTGAGGTTGAGGAATGGGGTCAGACATACGTACTGGGTTCCGTGCTGCCTCTCCTTCCTATAGCAGAATCACATATGGATGTGAATGCTCATAATACCACGCCAGGTAGTCAGAGGTGCAGGCCCATAGAGCATCCTCTGGCACATGCTCGCCCAGCTGCACTGCATGCTGCTCCCACTCGGCCCATGTCTGAATGGATGTCTCAAATGGAGGACGAGGAGGTGGTGGTGGAGGGATCCCCTGTACGTACCCGAACTGCCTCAAAACCTCTCTGGCAGATAGGGTCGCATGTCTGTACCACACCTTATGTGGTCAGAATAATATGTCTGCTCCAAGAAGGGTCTCTGAGCGGCAGCCCTGTATGCATCATCATATGGGGACTAGATGACATCATCCATCTGCAACATATCCAACAACCGCCTAATCCCCCAAGCCTTGCCGGTACCCCTGGTCGCCTTCCATCTGGCAGCAAAGGGAAGCGCGAGGTCACAAGTGACAGGCTCCCATCCGCCAACTGATGACAAATGTGCAAACGCTCATGCCTGTAAAATAATGAAAATAATTTATGTTAACATTTGTATTAAAAATTACACAAACAAGTATGTTAACAACAAATTTCTTACCATCAGTAATGTCATACAACCCCCACACTGCTTGCTCTCCCGCAAGCTCGCATAGGAGAGATGGTCGTACAGATACGCCAATGCAGATACTCCCAAAGCGTACTGTGAGCAGGTGTACAGATCGCTGAGGTGGCAAAGGTAGAAAATGTTCACATGTGTGGAGCTCTTGCCGGCAAAGATGGTACAACCGAGCAAGTGCAACAAGTACGCCCGTGCGGCCCACACATATGAACCAGACTCCATATACCTCTCATATAGCTCCCTCAGCCATGTGAGACGGACCCTAGCTCTTGTCGTGGTAGCAGCATCAGCCTCCTCGTCAAACAGCAGGCCTAGCTCGATCCTCAGCAGCATCCTAATCTCAGCCTTTGAAAAGGCGGTCGCCTGGCCGGCAATCTGCAAGCCTGTAATAGGCAACTGCAGTAAACATGACACATCATCCAGAGTGGTGGTCATCTCTCCAACGGGCAGGTGGAATGTGCACGTCTCCTGATGCCACCTCTCACTAAAGGCATTGACGAAGCCTTTATTCGTGATATATAACGCATGATAATGGCCCGTCAAGCCAGTCTGATCCACGTATGCCCGGACCTGTGGCTGGGTAGGGTAGGGAATCAACTTCCCAGTGTGGCTGACCACCTTCAACTCCTCCCGAGGTTGATGAATCCAAATATGTCCAGCCACATGGTCCTTGTAGGACCCCAGCAGTGTATCAACTGCAGGAACACTAGAAAATGGCGGTCCAATGATCCGGTTGACAAACGGGATCACCGCGGCTGCTAGCTGTGGCACGTCTACCTTAGGCTACAGCGGCACGTCTGCCTCAGGCTGCGGCGGCACGTCTGCCTCTGACTGTGGCTCGTCGTGCTGTACTGCTCCAACAGCACGAGTATCCTCTGCCCGACGACGGCGAGTAAATGCTGTCACACAGTGCTGGTATGCCCTGGATGGCTGGGCAGGCTGATCAGCATCTGCAATAGCATCTTCCTCCAAAGTGGAGGGATCCTCTCGTCAATCGTACAAAACATATTTCGTATGAGTCATAGTAAATCTGCAAAAAATATAGTAAATTCCTTAGAACTAGATAAACAATAAATAAACTCAAATACTATATAACTAAATAAATAAATAAATAAATAAACTTACAATGTAAATATAACACATTTAAAAATATAAATTTATAATTTTAAAAAAAATTAATTCAAAAAAAATTATTCAATTAAATAAATATTTTAATATAAAAATTAAATATTAAAATAATACTGTAAATATATAATACAAATATAATTAAATATTTTTGTTTTAAAAAAAAATTACTTTACAAAATCAAAATTCAAAATTTAAAAATTCAAAATTTTAAAAAAAAATCAAATAGCACAACGGAATCACGATTCCATTGTGTTGTTTTTCAAACAGAACAATGAAATCGCGATTCCGTTGTGCTGTTTTTTCAAATAGTACAACGGAATCGCAATTCCGTTGTTCTGTGCTAAATTGAAAAAGATAAGCAACTGGGGACAAACCTGTTGCGAGGAGAATGGGGAGAGAGGTGAGGGAGAGATGTGAGGACAATGGGAACACAGGTGACCGGTGAGGGAGAGTGTTGTGAGGGAGAGACAATGAGAGGGAGAAAATGGGGAAGGGGGTGAGAAGAAAGGGTGGGTATGGGGGCGAGGAAGGTGAGGGGTTGAGGGGAAGAGGGAGAGGTGGGGTGGGTGGGAGGATGCTGAGGGGTAAGGGGGTCTTTTCAAATTTTTAGGGGTGAGAATAGCAATTCCCTTCCCAGTGACAGCTTGGTGCCTTTGGGTTCTATTTGCAAAATCAATCCCAAACTGGCCAGGTAAAAAATGGTTTGATTGGCTCTGAGTTTCATCGGTTAAATCCGGTTTGTGACCGAGTTGATTACGTCATATCCGAGCCAAATGCATTTCCGATTCAATGAACAACTCGACCCGGTCACATGTCCGATTTTCGGTTCAACCGGTCGGGCTGAACCAGGTCTGATAACACGGGCATTGATAATATAAAATAATTTTTTACTGTCATCCAATTACAAATCAGTGTTAATATGACTTTTAAGATAGTTTTGTAAAAGTCAACAAACTTATCATACATTGTGGTTTGTGATTGGATGATAGTATAAAATAATTTTACACTATCAATGCATAGTCTTTTTTCTCATTATTTTTTGAGAAAAAGGGCTATGCACTGACAGTGTAAAAAGCTTTACATTGTCATCCAATCACAATCCACCATGTATGGTAAGTTTGTTGACTTTTAAAAAATTATCTTAAAAGTCATACCAACGGTGATTTGTGATTTGATGACTATGTAAAATAGTTTTACACTAACAGTGCATCACCATTAAATTCTTATTTTTTACTGATATAATTATGTTTGCTTGTTTCAACAAAAAATAAACGTGTTAAGTTACCCTTTTGCCCTTTTACTAATTCCTGCAAGTTCCACCACCATAACCTCACTCTCTTCACCTTCTTCTTCTTCATCACTTCGTAACTCTCGCACTCTCTTCTCCGTGATGCGTTCTCCAACCTTCCTTCCACGGCAGCAATGGCCACCGCGATGCTTAGTCTTGTTGACGCCGATAAGCTCTCCAACCTCAAATTCGTTGTTGCTTCATTGAGCCAAATCAAGTCCTCACTCTTTCTCTTTTCCAGTTTTCCGCATCGCTCATTTGCATTCTCACAATCTCGAATCTGAACCTCACTTCTTTTTTTAATCCCCTTTTTTTCTGTTCGAGATTTTCCCTTTATTCTTTTCTGCTCAAGGCGTATCTAGATCTAGATTTTGTTAGTGTTAGCAGCGACCAACAAGGTCGAGAGAGAGGGAAAAAGAAGGACGAAAAAGGAATAGGAGAAACAAAGAGGCATCGAGAAGAGAAAGGAGCAGTGTGCAATGGCAGATCTAGAGGCGGAGGGGGTCGAAGGTATTACGGTGGTTCGTTGTTGTTTTTGTTAAGGATGCGGCTGTATTAATACTAGTTCGTTGTTTTTGTTAATATTGGTTCGTGATAATGATATTGGTTTGGTGTGGATGAAAGATGATGGTAGAACTTAAGTTTCGTGCTTTTGTTACTGGGTTTGGAGAAATATTCTCGTTTGTGGTCTTTCAAATCAGTTTGAAATGAAATCTATATTCTACATACTTGTAATGTTGTTTATCCATGGACACATGTATATGGCAACAAACCATTAATTGGGCACATGAGCAATCGCCAAATATTAGGCCCTGCAGGCCTTGCTTTGCATCATGCAAACATAGTGCTTCAAATTGATACTATTTTTGTGAGTTATTCTTCATTGTATTCACTTCATTTCGTCTTTGTTATTATTTATTTTTTTTGTGCCTTACCTTAAACCATTCATGTTGTTGGATGCTTTCACTCCCAAATCACCGCTAGAGCTGGAATTTTTTTTTGGTTCTTTATATTTTAACACGAGCTTATAGAAGAAGAAGGGGACATTTTAGGAACAATTCTTTTTATTAAAACTCATGTAGGTCACATGACAACTTTTGTTAATTAACTTGACGATGTTTAAGTCACAGGGGTACCCCATGTAACGTGTCTTAAAAAATTAAGGGATTTTTTGTGGGGGCAAGAAAAGGGAGGGTGTCAAGCGCAACAAGTGCAAACCTAAGGGGGATTTATGTAGTTTATTCAAATTTTTCAAGGTATCTCATTTTTTCCCTTCCTGTAAGGTAACAAATTTTATTTAATTTAACTACTAACAAGAATGAATCTATGTCAAATTATAAAACACTAATAGCTTCTACATATTTGTATGAATAAAAAATTTGACCCAAATTCCCTGTCAAGAAAGCCCAATCATCTAAAATTATATGCACCACCATTATGGAGGCATTTGTTTCAAGGAATCATTTTGCATTCCCTGGGATATGAAGGTGGGAATATTTATTCCCATGTTTGTTAGGAGGTTATTAGAAAATATTCTTGGGTATGTTTTATTCCTAGGAAAGTTGCATTCCCATGTCTACACAACTTTTATTCTCACGCTAATAGGATGGGAAAGTTAAATTCGCATGGGAATGTGAGAAGTTATTTTCTAATATACTATAACTTCTATTTGAAAAAAGAAAAAGAGGAGGCGATAATGGCAATGGGTGACAAAAGAAAAGAAGATAGGGAAGGAAGAGGAAAAAGAGAGGGAGCAAAAAAGAACATTTTTGGAAAGAAAAGTTTCACAATGAGATAAAGGAATCATTTGAAAAAAGAATAAATTAGAAAGGATATGAAGGAAGAGGAAAAGGAGAAGAGGTGTATTTATTAACAATGAGTTGTAATTTGCTAAAACGGATTGGGTTGACCCATTTTGAGATTGAATTAAAAATTAGCAATTGCTTCCTGCACCCCATAAATTTTCACTTGCACCTTCATAATTTCTAATATTCCAACATTACCCTTCTTCCTCATACAAACCACATTCACTCATTGTACCTCTTTCACCCCTCATGTCCTTCACCACATACAGGTCTCAACGTTTGTTACTCTGTCGTGCCTATCTCCGTTCGACATTCTCCGCTTGTCACCCTACTAAAGGAGTGTGTGTGTGTGTGTGTGTGCATGTGTGTGTGTGTGTGTGTGTGTGTGTGTATATATATATGAGGAGGGATCCACTTACTCCAAGAGTAAGTCTAAGAGAGTTACTCTTCATCTATACCATTCATTTTCTTGAATTCTAATGGTTAAAATTAGTTACTCATTACAATCATTAGATTTCAAGAAAATGAATGATGTAGATAAAGAGTAACTTTCTTAAACTTACTCTTGGAATAAGTGGATCTCTCATATATATATATATATATATATATATATATATATATATATATATATATATATATATATATATATATATATATATATATATATATATATATATATATATATATATTCTAGAATGTTGAATCCGTAACAAAAAATTTGTTGAACATTTCTAGATTTGTAAATCTAGAAACATTCAACAATTTTTTTTGTTACAGATTGATAAAACCAGAACTTGTTTTTTGCATATTCCAGATTAAGTAATCCGAAAAACATACAAGTAATCTGGAAATATATATTCTGGAATACCTGTTCCGGAATACATCTGTAACATTTCGTAACAGGTATTCTAGAATATACTTTTGGATTACTTGTATGCATTCTAGAACAACTGCTCGGGACACAAAAATCCATAGGTTTAAAATTGGACCGGACCGGACCGATCGGTCGAATCGGTCAAACCGAGAATCAATGGTCTAGCTGGTCCAAGTTTTTGTTAGATCGGTCATGTGATCGACCCAGATTGACTCGAATAATTCTTTGGTTGAATCGATAAATCGATCCAGTTGAACCATTGAACCAGTTGAACCAATGTTAATTATTTTAAAAAAATACAAAATTTAATGAAAATACAATATATATATATATATATATATATATATATATATATATATGGTACAATCAAGAATTGAACAAAGGACCTCAAAATTGTATAGTAGATCAACTTACCACCAAACCATTATGATTAATTATTAAATTTATGACACAATTAATACATATACTAATATTTTATGTTACTTACACCGGTTCGTGCGGTTCAATTACTAACCCACTAGTTCAACCAGTGACCCATCAACCTAGTGTCTCGACCAGGTCGATGACCGGTTTGGTTTTTATAAATCATTGCAAAAATCACTACTTGAATGGGTAATCCGGACAACAAAGCCAAAGTAAGTTGTCAAGAAAATAAAAAACCTACCTGAAACAAAGTTGGTGGGAAAGACCTGTGGTAGTCATGGCTAAGCAAAGGAGCACAAAGAAATGGGAAAGGGAAAGAAGCAACGTTGGAGGCACTTCGGTGACACATAAATGGAATAAGGAAAGGTGTGCTTGTGGGTGTCTGTTGGCGTCGCACAAATGGAAAATGGAGAGAGGAGGTGTGTTAAGGTTGCTTTTGGGGTTCCTGATGATTATAAAGGGCATTTTTGTCCATTCGGGAAGAGTAAAGTTTCTATGGAGTGCAGGAAGCAAAGCTGAGGTGCAGGCAGCAACACTTTTGAAAATTTCAACCTAACCCAATTCCTAATAGGGGCTATTACTTCCTGCACCCCCTAAAAACCCCAAAGAGACCAATATACCCTTTGCCTCTCCCAAGCCCCACCTCCACCCATTACCACTGTCAATCCAAACACCACTACCGCAGCCACCCAAGACCACCGTCGCAACCACCCAACACCATGGAAGAACCGCAAAACACCGTATCGAAAGAAAATACCACCGGATTGGGTTACGTAATTTTGGAAAGGCTTTTCCATAATGAATTTTGTTATTCGGAAAAGCCTTTTCCAGAAAAAAAAAATTCATTCTGGAACAGCTTTTCTGGAAAAAAAATTTCATTATGGAACGCCCTTTCCAGAAAAAATTCATTCTGGAACCCCTTTCCCAAAAAAAGAAGTTCATTCTAGAACCTCCTTTCCAGAAGAAAAAAAATTCATTCTGGAACCCCCTTTTCTGAAAAAAAAAATTCATTCCAGAAAAATAGGGGGTGCAGATAGAAAAATTGATGTGCAGGAAGTAAAAGCCAGAGTAGTTAGATGTTGTTTTCCGGAGACATGTTTCTGGAAAGTTTTTTTTTTTTGGAAAGGGGGTTCCAGAATTATTTTTTCTGGAAAAGGAGTTTCGGAATGAATTTTTTTTTTTCTAAAAGGGCGTTCCGTAATGAATGTTTTTCTCCATAAATGCTTTTCCAGAAAACAAAATTCACTCCGAAAAAGCCTTTCCAGAATTAGGTAACATAATCCGATGATATATTCTTCGATTACGGTGTTTTGCGGTTCTTCCGTGGTGTTTGGTGGTTGTGTCGGTGGTGGTGTTTGGATTGGCGGTGGTATTGGGTGGAGGTAAAACTGGGCATACAGGTAAGCCCGTCCGTTTGAGCCCGCATCCGCATAACCCACAACCCGTTTAACCCGCCCGTTGAGCCCGCAATTTAAACGGACTTCATTTTTTAAAGCCCGCAACTGCATCATTTAGCACGTGGGCTAAACGGGCTGATCCGCATCGGCAAAATAAAATTAAAAAAAATAGAAAAATAATTTAAAAAATTCAATTTTTTTTAAAAAAATCTTTACATGATAAATATATATTGCAGTTTTTTTATCCATATATATATATATATATATATATATATATATATATATATATATATATATATATATATATATTTTTTGCAGTTAACAACGAAAAGAGTCAAGTTTACCTTTTAAATTTTTAATAAACTCATTGCCATTGGATTGGCCTTGCTGTCACAAATGAATTCTATGGAGATAATTAGATAAATGTAGGATTAAAGCATTAGTGCATTAAAAACTCATGAGTAAGATGATTAAAAAAATCTAACTTCACGTCAACCATCATTTGATAATGGTGGATGTGCATTAATTATTTAATTATCAAGTAATTTATACATAGATGTACCATTATGTACCCTTTGGAAACATATTCAGTCTGCTCGCAGAGACCGCGGGTTAAACCCACGGGTTAAATGGGTCGGGCTAAAAAACCTGTTTTTTAAATGCACTGTTAATATTGAAGCTCGTATACCGTGCGGGTTTGGGTTAAACGGGCGGTCCACGGGCTCAAACCCAAATGCGTAACTCTAGGTGGAGGTGGGGCTTAGGAGAGGTAAAGGGTATATTGGTCTCTTTGGGGTTTTTAGGGGGTGCATGAAGTAATAACCCCTAATGGTTTTTTTAGGAAATATAAAAATTGTATGACTGATAAATTGGCCTACCAAATAAATAAAATAATTTAAACATAATGTTACAATTACAAAATATTATCTTACTAAATTGTTTGAGTACAAATATTATTTAAAAATAATCATCATTAATTAAATAAATGCTAAACAAGTCATCAAAATAACATAACATTCATAAAAGTCTATAAAGCATTATGTTTAACAAAATATTATTTAACTAAATAATCTATAAAAAAATCTATAAAAAAAACAAATTCAGCTCTATGAGTCAATTTAACCCAACTCACTTATGACATGTTGGGTTAAGAAGTTATGAAAATTGAACTATACGGATTGAAAATTGAATGATACAATCCAACTCAACTTATTTTTATTTTAACAGTTAATTATAGATTAACCCACCAATTTTTTTTTTTTTAATCAGCCAAAAATATATATATCATTAAAGGTACCAGTGGTACCAAGAACAAGTATGGAAAGAGTCACAAAATACACCACCAGAATCAGCTTCATCCCTCTTGCCATTGGTTATTAAGCATTAAGGTAGTGTACTAGATAAATGCCGAATAACCAACAGCAAACGTGTGGGGTTAAAGATATACCAAGCAGAAAGAGGTAGCTATAGATCAGATACAATTACTAACAGCTAGTCAGACCATAATAAAAGCTGCTCCAACCACATACCGCAGTCCACCCCTGGGACCGAAAACAAACTACTGCCTGCACATTTGACTTTCACACTAAGACCCAAGTTAGGTGCTGGCCCTGCATCACATTATCTTCTTCAAAAAATCCCAGACTGATACCAAAAAACCACTACATGACAGAGAGCCTTAAGTGCAACTTGTAAAGTCCCGAGATAATATACACGCCCCCGGGTTACACTGCCAGGCAACAAAAGAGTGATTGAATTCCTTTGATAAATCTTTCAGCCAGGCCCACGAGAGGAACACAACATCTTCCATAATTCTTTCCTTGCTAGCAGCCACATTCTCAAAAATACAATTATTTCTATGCTTCCATATATTCCAAATCAGTGCCCCCCTTATGACAGACCACCTCTGGGAATCCTGTTTTGATGAGCAAAAGAATTCATATTGAGATAAGTTTACCACCGGGTCTTGTGCTATAACTGAAGTAATTCCCACCCAAGAGAGGCATTGTTTCCATAGTTCTTGAGATAGCTTACATGTAAAAAATAGATGGGGCATTGACTCTTCCTGCAGGTTACAGAAAGGGCATGTAGTGTCCTCTGTAGCTGGTAAGATATTCCTAAGAACCAAGTTATCACGGGTCGGAAGCTTGTTCAACACAACCCTCCATAACAAGAATAAGACTTTCGGTGGAACCTTCATTTTCCAGATGAGAGGGAATATGTCATCTTGTTGTGCAAGTGTTGTCATTTCCTGCAGAGATTTGTAGGCCGACTGTGTTGAATATGTGCCAGAGTTATCACCAATCCAGCACCATGAATCCAAAGAGTGAGGCGACAACTTGGTTGAATTAATAGCATTTTGAAATTCATTTACCAAGTCAGATTCCCATGTAAACCATTCCCTACGCCAAATAAAATTCCAACTCCAAAAATTTCCTTCCCAATGACCCATTTCATCCAAGTGACAAGATTTTTTATTAGAGTTAAGGAAAATTCTAGGATATTTAAGAGCTAGGCTCTCTTCTCCTAGCCAAGAATCATGCCAAAATTTAATATCCCCACCATTCCCCACTCTCCAATGCACAAGATTTCCAAACCAATTAGTAGGCTCCACTCCCCCACAAATATTACATAGATCTCTCCACCAAATAGATGCATTTCTATTTTTCTCCCCTCTCAATAACCCTCTCCACCCTCCATATTTTGATTCAAGAACTCTACACCAAAGGGACCCTTTCAAATGGAATAATTGCCATCTCCATTTACCAAGGAGAGCCGAATTAAAGATACAAAGATCTTTAATATTCAACCCCCCATGATCTTTAGATTTGCATATCGAATCCCACTTAACCCAACAAGTTTTTTTGTTATTCTCATCGCCCCCCCACAAGAAGGATCTTTGGATTCTCACAATTGTTTTTACCACTCCTCTAGGAATTTTGAAAAAAGACATGAAAAGCAAAGGTAAGGAGGTAAGTACCGAGTTGATGAGGCACACTCTACCCGCGAAAGAGAGCACCTTATGTTTCCACCTCGAGAGCTTCTTGGAGAATTTGACAATGATAGGTTTCCACGTGACCTCCCTCCTAGGATTAGCACCAATTGGCATGCCAAGGTATGTGAAAGGAAGGGAGAGAACTTTAGCATTTAGGAGGCAAGTGTATTTCTCCAAGACCACTTTATCCACACCAATAGTCCCAAAGTAGCTCTTATGGAAGTTGACTTTCAAACCGGCACTGAGCTCAAAGCATCTAAGAATACTCTTGATCATTATAACATTACTCAAACAAGCTTCCCCCAAAAAGAGTGTGTCATCCGCATATTGTAACAGGTTGACCTCAACATTTTCTCCTCCCACTTTAAGGCTCGAAAATTTACCTCTATCAATAGCTTCTCTCATCAACCCGCAAAGGCCTTCGGCTACAATAGTAAAAAGGAAAGGTGCAAGAGGATCACCTTGCCTAAGACCTCTTTGTGCCGCGAACTCCAAAGAAGGACTACCATTAATAAGAACAGAGGTAGTACTAGACGTAAGACACCCTTTAATCCATCCGATCCATTTATCATCAAATCCCAACCTCTCCATCATATAGAATAAGAAATTCCAGGAGACCGAATCAAATGCCTTTTCGTAGTCTACCTTAAAAATAAGGCATTTCTTTTTCATTCTCTTGACTTCATCAATAACCTCATTAGCCACCAAGACACTATGTAGTAAGTATCTTCCTCCAAGAAATGCACTTTGCCGTTGATCAATCACCTTTGGAAGCACCTTTTTCAATCTATTAGCAAGAATCTTTGCCACTACCTTATACATACACCCCACCAGTGAGATAGGCCTAAAATCACCAAGTTCTTGCATATCATCTTTCTTTGGAACCAAGGAGATGAACGATGCATTGCTTCCTCTTGGAAATGCCCCATGAGAATGGAACTCGTTCACATATCTAATAAAGTCCAATTTCATCAAGTCCCAAAACTTTTTGATGAATTTAAAATTTAGTCCATCGGGCCCAGGGCTGTTGAGATTCCCACATTCCCATATAGCCTCTCTAATTTCCTCCTCATCAAACCTTGCCACCAAAAGTTCCTTGTCTTCAAGAGAGATTTCCCCAAATGTGACTCCATCAAGTTTTGGTCTTGTCACCACTTCTTCACTAAATCTTCTTGAGAAAAATAATCTAGCCTCCTCCTTAACCCGGATCGGATCTTCAGACCAAACACCTTCAATATTTAGACCTCTCACCCCGGCTTTCTTTCTTCTCCAATTGATGAGACAATGAAAGAATTTTGAGTTATGATCACCCTCCAAGAGCCACTTAGTTCTTGCTTTTTGCCTCAGAAGCGATTCACTAGACTTAACCACTTTCCAGAAATCTTCTTGTAGAGACTTCCTTCTCATAATTTCCTCTTCATTCAAAGCAACTACCTCCTCCTTCTTATCAAGAGCATTAATCTCTTCTTCAATGAGTTTATGCCTAGATTCAAGATTTCCAAAAACCACCTTATTCCACCACTTCAAATTTACCTTCAAAGCTTTTAGCTTCTCTTTTAGGACAAACGCCCCCCAACCATATACCTCCATACTACTCCAAGCCTCTCTAACAAACTTATCAAAATTGTCATCCAAGAACCAATAGTCTAGGACCTTGAACGGTTTTGGACCCCAATCAATAGATGAAGACTTCAAAATGATAGGGCAATGGTCAGAAATATTTCTATCTTCAATGTGTTGTATGCTATCTTGCCAAGTATCAAGCCATTGTGAAGACACCAACACTCTATCTATTCTGCTTCTAGCTCTCCCATTGGGCCTAAACCATGTATACTTTTTCCCGGTCAAAGGAATATCAACCAACTCCATTTGTTCAATAAAGAGATTAAATTCTTCCATTTCTTTTCTTCCATAGTCACTCCCCCCAATTCCTACCCTTTCCTCCATCCTTCTGATGCAATTAAAGTCTCCCAAAATACACCAACTCTTGATATTACAAGAATTTCTCCTCCTCTTGAGCTCCTCCCAAATTCTCATTTTTTTTTCTCTTTCACATGGAATATATACATTTACAATAACCACCAAGGAATTTGTTTCCCTCCAAATACCCTCCATACCAATGTAACCTTCCCCAAGGAAAGAATTAATGAGTTCAAAAAATTCTGCATTCCATATGCATAACAATCCTCCAGACGCACCAAACGATGGTACCATCAACCAATTAATTTCACAATCACCCCATAGCGCACAGCACAATTTCTTGTTAACCTCTTGCTTTTTTGTTTCTTGTATGCAAAGCATTTGGACATCTTCTTTAATCACCAAACTCCTAACAAACTTGCATTTAATCCTCCCCCCCAAACCTCTTACATTATAGGATAGAATCTTCATATTGGAGCATTGCTAGTTCCCTCCCCTGATCCCCTCATTGCTTTCCTTACCTCCATTTGGTCTCTTTTTTCCATCTGCACTAATTTGTCCGTAATTGCCTCCTCATCCCCGTCAAAATTAACTCCAATACTTTTTCCAAGCTCCCACAATTTCTTTGCCTCTGCCACTTCATCCTTTAACCAGAACATTTTGTTACAATTTCGGATACAGCTATCTGAGAGAATATTGCTAAATTCGAATTTCAGAGCTCTCTTTTCCACCCTTCCCTTGATAGTGTCCTTTTGTGCTGTTGATATCCCAATCACCAGAGGTTCAGTAAGGGCAGTTTGTTCACCACTTGGAGAAGGAGAGAATTGGCCAAGGGACATAATAGGACCTCTAGTAACGTTAGAGGTACTAACTTGCGCTTCTTCGTGTTGTTTTCCCTCTGGCTCCCCCATATTATAAGAAGCTCTCTGGGCAAAGCTGGCCCGCGTACAGCTTGGACCTTCACCGAAAAAAACTTGTTCTGCCACTTGTCCCCCCACTTCATTTATTACTTCATAATTTACTTGGGCTTCATTATTGCATGGCCCAACATGTAAGTTTGTAGTGGCTTCGGCTTCTCCCTTGCTCGTGACCTCTTCAGCTTGGCCCACCACTTTCTTCACGGACAAGTTAAGAGTCCCTTGCGCTTCAATTGCTACTGGATCAACGGATCCCTCCTCCCCACTTGTAAATGGTATATTACTTACTTTTCCAACTCCCAACGCAGCTTTCCCATCCATAGCTTCTACATTTTGAAATTGTGTATCATTATCACTGTGTTGTCTTTTCTTGTCAGCCTTATCATAGACTATCCCGTCACCTTTTTGTATTGACTCCTGGACAATTGTTTCTTCACGGTTATTACCCTTTGAGAATACCGCAGCAGATTCGTCCTCCCCCTCACCAGTAATGTTCTGCCGGATGATCCATCTAACATCGTGACTGCTAAATGCTAATCATCTTAACTACAAAAGTCGTTGAATATTTAAAAATTAATAATCTCCACGAGGAAAAGAGAAGGAGCAAGAAATTGAAACTGCTTGTAAGTCACGTTGCGTATAATCCTGACCATTTTAAAAGTCAAACATGTAGGGTGCATTTGTCACTGGGACTTGTACTATTTTTGAAATTTCCTTCCGGTGGTATGATTTTTTTTCTCTGTCAAAATCAAACAGGGACAAAGGAAAAGTAGAAATGAAGACGAGTTTTTGATAGTTTTAGGACAAAAAGATGAGTCTTTTGATCGTAAAGAAAGAAATAATATAAATATATATATATATATATATATATATATATAAAACTAATATTTTTAGTTTTTTTTCCTACAAATATCCTCTAGAGATAATTTTATTCAAGATATATATGAACGGTAACCAAATATAGATATCACTCCCAGCTTAAACTTTGATTTAATTAACCACATTGTAAAAGACTACTCTCTTTTAATATAGATATCAATAATTTTAGTGTATGAAACCATATATATATATATATATATATGTAAAGTTCACTTAACCTTTAGATCGAAATTTAAACTCTATAATAGCCGTTGATTTGAATCAATCTAATCTAACATTAATTTAAGATTATTAATTTTTAAAACAAATAATTTTACTATTGTTATAATTATTATCTTTTATATATTTATTAAATAGAAATAGAGAAAACTAATACAATAAGAGATAATGTAGTCTTAAAATAAAAAAGTATTAATTTAAAAATTAAAAATTTTATTTTAAATAATTATTTACTTTTAAAAATTAATAATTATTTAATATATTAAATTTGTAACAATTTATATATTTAATAATATATTAAATTTAATATATGTATATTAATAATTTATGTACATATTTAAAATATATAATAAAATAAAATTCAAACCCCTTTTATAATATGCAACAAAATAATTAATTATGACAACAACAAAATCATTTGTCAGCGTAACAACGAGGATCAAAATGAATAATATGATAAATTAGCAAACTAGGTAAATTAATATACCATTAATTTCTTTTGTTTAAAAAAAAATTAATTATGACAGCAACAAAATCAGTTGTTAGCATAATAATGAGGACCAAAATGAATAATATGAGAATTAGCGTAACTTTTGTTTCATAACTCCCAATTTAATTTAATTACTTTAATAACGGAAAGTTAATTTAATTCAAATCAATTTCATAGCAGTTTAAAAAAAAACTGCACAAAATGTGCTTCTTGAGTAACTGACTCATTCTTTCTCTCTTCCTCTTATTAATTTCTCATTAGTCTCATTTCTTTCCTTAACTTCTTATATATTAGTAATGGCTCCCACTTTTTTTTAATTGCACATTCCATTTTTTCTTTATCTGAATTTTTCTTTATCAAAACTATCCCACCAGACACTCTTCTCCCACTCACCCTTTCCTCTCCAAGAATTACATTACCTTTTCTTTCATCTCTCCATTGAATTTCGTCATTTTTTGCCTCCTCTCGATGAATTTTATTTTTCTGAATCTGCATCTTATTTATCTTGCTAAAGCTTACTTATTTTTGTTACGTTTGCCTCTTCTCTTGGTGATTTTTTTTTTGTATGAATATGCATCTCCTTAATCTTACATATTTTTGTTTTGTTTGTGCAGGTACATATTTGAATTTAGGAAAGATGATTTCTTAGTTGGTGAACAAATTTAAGTAACCAACCTTATCTTTGAAATTGAGCAACCATCCTTATTTCTAAATTTGAGTAATAACCCTTATCACTTAAATAAATGTGTTTTCTTTTTTGCAGGTGTTACCATAATGTTTGATATGAACATAGACAACAAAAAAGCATTGAGGTAGGCGATTAATTGATAGTTTAGGTACATTGGAAAAGAAAAAATAACTGATTTTGATATGAAGAGAGAAAACAAACAGGCAGCGAGATAGGCAAAGAGAAAAACCTTTTACATTTTATAGACTTTTTTTAACTGTGTACTCTTTTTACGTGCATTTCTTCTTCTTCTTCTTCCTATTTTTTTAGACTTTTTTTACATCATGCTTCTTCTTTTTATGTCATTAGTGTGTCTTATTTCAACGAAAGACTCATTAGCAGTAAAGATCATCAGATTCATTTTTAATTGTGGGAATTCATGATTGTGATTTCTCATTGCATGCGTTTTCCTTATCATTTCCTTCTTTCGCCTGTTCCTTATTTTTTTTTTAAAATCAAATAAATTTGAGTAAAACTTTTATTAAACAAATTAAGTATGTTTGTTTCTTATTTTTATAAATTATAATCTAAAAACAACACAAGTGCAACTAATTACATTTAATAACGAATTAAAGTAATTACATTAATGATATTTATTATACAATTTCGAAAATAGTAATTAAGTTAATAATATATTTCTAAATCTAGTTCTTCCATATCAGTTAATCAAACCAAATCAAATTTAACGAATTTAATTACATTTAATTCGTAATTAAATTGCACGCATTAATTATATTTAAAATATAACTACATTGTATAATTTAATAAATTTTAGGTTGAAAAATAGGAAGAAAACTTAAGGAACTTAAGTGTTTCCATGAGTATATTAATATTATTTGAAAAAAAAAAGAAAAAAGATTAGGCTATAGAGTACATAGCAAATTTTATTGCACATTGAAAATGCAATTATGAAATGTAACCTTAATTTTATTACTCCATTTTCTCATATTGTAATCAAAGGAAGAATAAATTATATACTTTTTTTGGTTACTTAAATATAAATTAATATCTACCAATGAATAAATCATGTAAATTGGTTATAATTTACTTAAATATTAAAATAATCCATCAACTAATTAATAATAAAATGCATAAATAATGAAATATGTCTTCAGTTGTTATTGTTCATAAAACATATTTTAAAAAAATAAATAGTTAAAATAGTAAAATGAACTTAATAAAAAAATTTATATAGTTTTATTTTTTATTTTTCTGGCAGCATAGTTTTTTTAATGTTAATAATGTATTATTTTTATAATATACAACTAAATAAATTTATATTTGAATAATATTAATTATTATTATGTATTTACTAAATACAATATATAATTAATTTAACCAATAAAAAATTTAATTCCAATAATAGGAATTTTAATTATCTTATAATTTAAAATTATTTTTTAAATCAATATTATTTTTCTTTGTCATTATTACTATTTATTATTTTTATAACATGAACATTCATTTATTATTTTTTAAAATCTTATTATTTTTTTAACAACCATATTATTAAAAATTTAGTTGTCAAGACTCAAGACTCTTTGTTATTCTCTATTCTTTATTCATTCGAAACTGCAAGTATACATAGCAGCACCATGAGAAAAAAACCGGTTCAATAATTTCCACCAACCAAGTAAGTATACTTTAAAAATTATGAATATTTTTTTAAGTATATTTAAATATTTATTCCATATTAGAATCAACATTCTTTACCTAAAACTTATCTTTTTACTAAAGTATACTAAAAAAATAAAATTTCAAAGTTTGTTTTTTAAACCATAAATTGTAACAGTTAACTATTAAGATTGATGTCATTATTATTATACACTTTTCAGAATAACAATAGAATAAATATAAATAGAGTTTAAGAATGAAAAACCTACTTATATTAAAAATGAAATTATAATCCTTATTGATAAATAAATTTTAAAATTAACAAGCAATGAAAATATAATAATAATAATAATAATAATAATAATAATAATAATAATAATAATAATAATAATAATAATAATAATAATAACAATAACAATAACAATAATAATAACAATAACAACAATAACTATAACAAGAATAACAATAACAATAATAACAATAACAATAATAACAATAACAACAACAACAATAACAATAATAATAATAATAATAACAATAATAATAATAATAATAATAATAATAATAATAATAATAATAATAATAATAACAACAATAATAATAAAAATAATAATAATAATAATAATAATAATAATAATAATAATAATAATAACAACAACAATAACAACAATAATAACAACAATAATAATAAGAATAATAATAATAATAAGAATAACAACAACAACAACAACAATAATAATAATAATAACAACAACAACAACAACAACAACAACAACTAATAATAATAAGAATAAAAATAATAATAATAATAACAACAACAATAATAACAACAATAACAATAACAATAATAATAACAATAACAATAATAACAACAACAACAATAATAATAATAATAATAATAATAATAATAATAATAATAATAATAACAACAACAACAACAACAACAATAATAATAATAATAACAACAACAACAACAACAACAATAATAACAACAACAACAACAACAACAACAACAATAATAATAATAATAATAATAATAATAATAATAATAATAATGTTTACATTTTGTGCCACGATGAGGTTAACCAATTCAAATTAATATCTTTAAATTGATTAAAAACATCATTTTAAATTAATTAACAAATATATCTTTTTAATAAAAACACACTATTTCAAACAAATTTAAAATAAATTTTAATTTTTATGATAAATTTATTTAAAAACTAATAATTATAAAAAATAAAAATAAAAATACATGTTAACATAATATCTAAAAAAACACTCAAATTTAAATAATTATACATTCATATTTACCATATTTAAATACTTTTTGAATTTATACATTTTATATAGATATTGTATGACTATTATTACTTGTAGAAAGAATAAATCATAATAAATTTCAATAGGATAAATATTTTTGAAGATAACATATGTTTAATTAAAATATTAATTAATCATCTACCTCAATTTTAATGTAATTATATTTAATATATTATTGAATATTTTAACATTTGATAATTTTACTTATGTAAATATATTTGAAAAAAACTAAATACAAATAAAATAAAAAATTTAAACAAACCCGTGTAATGCACGGGTTTAAAATCTAGTTTAACATGCACAATCCACTTATGTACTTATGTTTAAATTTATTATTTGCACTTTATTTTAATATTTAAAATTAATAAAAATTATAAAACAAATCTTTAATCAACACTAGCTAGAATCTACCTATCATCAATAATAAATATAAAAAATCAATCAATCTTTGTACATTTTCAAACTCATAACCTCAACTTACAAGTTAATGCATGGTCATAGCAAGACCAAAAATAGTAATTTTATTTTGGTTATAGCAAGCAGTTTTGACTATTTATAAGCTCTCCGTCAAACAATTCAAGTAGTTTTAAGCCTCAAAAACAATTTATTTATTTGATATATTATTTATAAGAATCATGATAAACTTCCACTTCGAAATAGGGTAAATTAGGTAGGAAAAAAAAGAGAAAAATAGGAAGAAAAAGAATAAATAGAAAAAGTGATATCTATTATAAGTGATGTGAAGAAAAAAAAAAGAATGAAATAAGAAAAAAAAAGTGAAAATGTGAGAGAAAAAATAAGTGATTGTTTTTATATAAATTTTCTATCTATAATATCTTTCCTCATGTGAAAACTCCTTAGAAGTCATAGGTGTGAGTAATCCAAATTACTAATCTCGTCCTTTGTGTCCTAAACAAAATTAATTTATTGATTTTGATAAAAAAAATTACTTAAGAAAAAATATTTTACACTAACAATATAAAAAAACTTAACATCATTATTCAATCACATAATATAATGTATGATAAGTTTATTACCTTTTACACTACTTAATTTAAAAATTATAACAACTGTTATTTCTGATTAGTTGATAATTGAACAATTTTTGCAAGTACATATAAATTAAACTATTTACTTAATTTATTAAAGAAACGGAGACTAAAAGGGATATTTAAAGACACTAAAATAAGAGTTATGTTATTGATAAAATAAAAGTGTATTTTTTTATATATTGTCATCCAGTTACAAATATCACATACAATAAATTTATATATTTTTATAATAATTATTTTAAAAATCATATAAAATAATTTTTAATTTTTTTTTGAAAGGCAAGTGAATTTATTAATTTACTAACCAACTTGACACATGACATGGCAAATTGGTCAAAAGATACAAGAAGATAAAAAAAACAATATTAATTACATCAAAATCCCATAATCCCTTCCACAAAAGCTGTACGTAAAAGCTTTTCACCCCCATTTATAACAAGAAAAATGTTTCATAGACACCCATTTATAGAATTTATAATAAGATAGGAAGAGAAAGAAATAAAAAGTGTTAATGAGGTGTTTAAAATAAATGAACGTATGTGTATCATTTATCTTATAACCACTTTGTCCCATGCCTATACAAAAGATTTTAGACAAAACATTTCTTCATTGCCCATCCGAAATCCAATAAAATATACTGCACACATATCCTCATCCCAGCACCACAATAACCAAGTTTACCAAAACTGCAACACCACTCGCTGCATAATTAAGGATTCCTTGCTGTTTAAGAAACATAAAATAATTTTTAATTAGTCAATGCTTTAAAAACTTGTTACGTTTAAGAAACATAAAATAATTTTTAATTAGTCAATGCTTTAAAAACTTTTTACATTGAAGGTACATGTGTATTAAACTATATTCATTTTCAGAGGAAAGAAAAATGAGTAGGAACGTGATTATCTTTGTTTATACTAATTCCCACTTGGCCAAACTCCAAAGCCTCCTCACCTTCCACTCTTTATGTATAAATTCTCCTTTCCATACTTCTATTCTCTTCATTCCAACTTATCATACTACCAAAAGATCAACGTTAATTCCTCTTACCACCAACCACGATGACTACACAATTTCTCATTCTCTCCCTTCTCATCTCTTGCCACATCCTCACTTCCACCCTAGCCGAGGAAACCGGCTTCGTAGGTTCACTAGACCGCAAGGAGTTGGGTTTACATAAAAAAGACAAGATCAGCCATTTCAGATTCTACTTTCACGAGCGGTTCACCGGGAGCAACGCCACCTCGGTGACCGTCGTTCCGCCGCTACCCCGGTTCAACTCCACCACCAACTTCGGGTTGGTGGGGGTCACGGACAACGCCTTGACGGTGGGGCCGGAGCCCGGCTCCAAGGTGGTCGGAAGAATCGAGGGCTTGTACGCGGGCACGTCGCAATCGGAGTTCAACCTCTTGGTGGTGGTGAACTTCGTGTTGACGGAAGGGAAGTACAACGGCAGCACCATCACCGTGGTGGGGCGGAACCGCCTCTCCCTTAGGGTCAGGGAGATGCCTGTGATCGGAGGGAGTGGGGTCTTTAAGTTTGCTACCGGATATGTAGAAACCAGCACTCTCTATCTTGATGCCGATAGGTCTACCATTGAGTACAACATTTATGTTTCACATTACTGATCCCTTCGTAGTAACTGTGTGTTACAAAATTTCTGTGTTCCCATAGTACTATGATTGGGTATGGGAGGAGTTTTGCATATTGTTTTGTTTTTAATGTTGTGATTGTGAAAGGAAAAATTGTAAGAATTGTATACAAGTGAACGGAAAAATGACTTTAATTTAGCTTTAAATACTTTTTTAGTTATTGCAATTTAAGACTTTTTTGCTTTTCGTCCTTGCAAAATATTTTTTTTTATTTTAGTCCTTGCAAATTATGTTTGTTTTGTTTTTCGTCCTTAAAGTGGTTTAGATAGCGTTTTTTTTACTGTTCAAAGCGCTATCTAAATTGCTATAAGGACGAAAAATAAAACAAACATAATTTGCAAGGACTAAAACCAAAAAAAAAAATTGCAAGGACGAAAAGCAAAAAAAATACTAAATTGCAAGGACTAAAAACATATTTAAACCTTTAATTTATATAAGTTGTATTTACATTTATATTTAATATAAGAATTTACTTCAAGTAAATTATTGTTTTAGTTCTTAAAAGTGTATTATGTACAATAAATTCATATATTTTTAATACATATAAAATTAAAGTTGTAAATTAGTTACTAAAATTAAGAAAATTCGATCAAAATAAGTTTATGAAAGTTTAATTAGTCAATTATATTAGTTTAAAAATTAAAAAAATTGTGTAATTTAAGTGATAATATTAATTTGTTTAAAGACCAAAATGATAATAAATAGTTAAGTTTAAAGATATAAATAAAGAGAAAAAGGACTATGCACAAACAGTATAAAATAATTTTACACAGTCATCTAATCACAACTCACAATGTATGGTAAGTTTGTTGGTTTTTATAATAATTATCCTAAAAGTCATACAAACGATAATTTATTATTGAATGACAGTATAAAAAAATTTTACACTGTCAATACATAGTCATTAAACTTCTAAATAAAATAGTTAATAATTTAATTTTAGAAATTTATTTAAAACTTTCTTAATTTTAAGAATTAATATCATAGTACATTAATTATACTATCAAGTACTAAAATATGGTCGTTATATTAATAAACACTAGTTTATTAATGTGATGTAAAAAAAGGAGAAAAAGTTGGTGGTGGTAGTATATGGCTTGGTATAGAAGGAAAGCAATTAAGTTTTCTTATATAGCATACCAAATTGCTGTTTGTTGTCCTTTAAATTGTGGTGACTTTTGCAAGTGTGAGTGTGTGACCATTGATTGTATTGTACTTTGGACACGTGGTTATTGTGTATGTTCAATATGTTGCAATCTAGAGGCATCATCACTTTGTGAAGGAGCAATCTATGGTTTATGATTTGAGGTTTCTGCTTTTGTGAGGGGTTTGATTGGTTGAAGGAAAAGTACTTGAGATGTTTCCACGTAGATGAAAGGGAAAATTATGGGGATGGATATTGACGGGACTGTACCGGCATTTATTTCAAGTTATCTATTTTTATTTTCAGGAATGACATTCCTGAAGATAACATGTCTAGAAATAATACTTCAGAGTATTTTAATAAAACATGTTTGATAAGTTTATAGGAATTTTTTTTTTTATATTTTCCGAAATCATTAAACATGTGTTTAGTTCATAATATATTTTCCTAGAAATACATGTATAATTATCAATATGCCTTTATTATATAAAAGATATTAAATTTTACTATAAAAGATATTCTTATTTTGTTGTTATGCTTGTGTGTCTGCTATTTATTTTTAGAACATATTTTTTCACTTTGTATGTAGTAAAACCAGTGTAATTATTGCAAAACAATTATAATTATAAAAAATAACATATTTTCTTTAAAATTAATAAATTAATCATTATTCATTTTTTCTTTGTGTATATTTTCCTATATAAAATAATATATTAAATTACTGTATTACAATAAAATAACATATTAAATTACTATATATATATATACTCTCAACAAATATTATTTCTTAGGAATTTTTTTAGGTTTAATTGTTATGCAGGCCATGAACATTTACCAAATTTAAAATTAGGTCCCTAAATTTTTATTTTGATTCAGTTTGGTTACTTGAACTTGTATTTGTTTTTTAATTAGGTCTCTGTCGGATCCAATTGAAACAAAAATAAATAAATAGGGACCTATTTAAAAATGAAAAATAGTTCACAAACCTAATTAAAAAATTACAAATCTTTGCAGGTCAATATTCTCACGCCTGCAGGTTCTAAATTGGTTGAAGAACATAAGAATACTAAGTTTAGAACATGCAAAAAGTGAAAATACTAGCTTGCAGAGGTGAGAATATTGGTTTGCAGAGGTTGATAATTTTTGAATGACTTAAATGCAATTTTGGTCCCCTATTTTGTACAATCCACAATTTTAGTCCCCTTATTTTTAAATAGAGACATTTAGTCCCCTATTTTGCACAATCCGTAATTTTAGTCCCCATATTTTAAAATAGAAACATTTAGTCTCCCAATTTTATAAAATATGTGATTTCCGTCCTTTCATCAAATTAGAAGTGTTGACCATTAAGATATTAATGTTAACTACGACGTGACATGTGCTTCAGTGACGTGGAAATAGTTTAAAACAAATGATTAATGCTCGTGATTTTCATATTATGACTCACGACTACCCCCAACTATTAAAATAAATTATTTTACCTTTTTTTTAAAATACTTCTCTTCATAAATTATTCTAATAAGTATTTAACATAATTAAAAAATAAATAAATAATTTCGTGTCACGTTACTATATTTGGGTCATGTCAACATTAACGTTAATCTCTTAATTTGATAGAAAGACCCAAATTACGGATTTTACAAAATTGGAAGACTAAATGTCTCTATTTTAAAATAGGAGGACTAATATGACAAATTTTACGAAATTGGGGACTAAATTAAAATAGTGGGACAAAAATTACGGATTGTGCTAAATAGGGGGACCGAAATTTTAAGCCTTTTTTAATTAAGTCCCCAAATTATTTGTCATTTTTAATTAGGTCCCTGAACTAATTTTTTCAATTGGTTCCTAAACTTGTATTTATTTTTTAATTAAGTATCTGTTGGACCTAGCAATGACCTAATTAAAAAAACAAATAAAAGTTCATAGACTTGATTGAAACAAAAAAAAATCGTGAACCTAATTGAAAATTGAGAAAATATGCTATATACATTGATAATGTAAAACAGTTTTACACCGTCATCCAATCACAACCGACCATGTATGGTACGTTTTGTTGACTTTTATGATGATTACTCTAAAAGTCATATCAACAGTGATTTATAATTGGATGACAGTATAAAACTATTTTACACTATCAGTGTATGACTATTAAACTCTTAAAATTTTGATAAAAGTTAAGCAACAGCAGAATAATTAAAAAAAAAATTATTACACTTTTATGCAAAATTGTTCTCGTGGAGATTGAGAATTAAACTTTCCTTACTTGAAAAGAAAGTGTTAATTATATAGTACTTTTTTTTTAAAATACAAATTAAATCATTGGTTAAGGTTCATTGTCATCCAAAATCTTCAATCGTCATTGTTCATTTTGTCAAATTAATACTGAAAAGTATAGGCAACAACATCGTCATGTTTCGTGCACGATTCATGTCTTTTTTTTTTCTCTCTCATCCTTGCGCCTCTTTGTGATACGAAAAATTATTTAATCAATTCTACACCCATTATTTTATTGATTTAATTTGCATCAACACCCATTGTTAATAGTATATGATCCACGTTTAGAATAATTAATTTTGCTGAAAGAAAAGCACGAAAACAAATCGAAACATGCGTATATTTGACAAACTAATCAATTTGCTGGAAAAATACAAAAACACGCACGAAACTTGCTGGATGTACACGCCGCATTTTTAGATATAAATAACAATATGTTATAATAGGTTGAACTGTTGAAGTAGTCTCGGAAGTAATCTTATTACTTGGGAATTAAAACAAAGGGAAACTATTTTATTCTTTTTGCCATGAAAAATATATAGAGTAAATTACAACAATATCCCTGAATTTTTATCAAATTATATATAACCTCACGTTTTTTTTTCTACACTAACCTTTCTTTAAATTTGAAAACATTACATTAATACTCCCTTATATGTTTGAAAAAATTATACTGACACATCTTCAAACCTTACACTAACACTCCTTACAGGGAGACAAAAGTAATGATTAAAAAAATAGGAATACTTGTGTAATTACACGAAACTTCATGGGTATTACTGTAATTTGCTCAAATATATAAAACAAGAATTAATTATTTAAAACTATGAATTATAGAACTTTGTAGTGTTAATCTGATTAATATGATTTTTAGGTTCCAGATTTAACAAATTATTCAAGCAAAATGACTTGTTTTTTTTTTCTTTTTAAGTTTTCTAATATTTTAATTTTAATTGTTATTTTAATTCAAACAAACATTTAATTGTTATTTTGATTATCGTCACAATTAATCAACATGGAGCATGACTGAGAGAGCTCAGCCAACGTACTATTTTGGGACATGGGGTTGCCTAACTCAAAGATAAAACAACTAAAACTTAAATTTTAGGCCTATCAATAAAACAATATTTATTATTAACTTTTTAAAGCAAAAAAAAAAAGTCACATATTTAAGTAAAAATGTCTAACATACAACTCTCTTCCTCTTTTATTTAAAGTAAAAAAAAAAAAAAAAAAGCTTAAATATGTTTCAGATTCCTGTAAATTAGCGAATTTTGTGTTAAGTTCCTATTAAATTTTTGCTTTATGTTGAGTCCCCAATAAATTTTTTATTTTTTTTTTGTCCCTATTTTTTAAAGCAATTTAAAGCGCTATCTAAAGCGCTTTAGGGACCAAAAATAAAATAAAAAATTTATTGGAGACCTAACAGAAAGCAAAAATTTAATAGGAACCTAATACAAAATTCGCTAATATATTATGGATCAAAAATATATTTAAGCCAAATTTTTTTTTTATCAAATTTTGTTTTAAGTCTCACTTGATATTTAGGCCGAACCTAGAGGTAGTCATGCTCAACTCTTTGATCCACGGAAGCTTTGGTCAAATTTTCTTGCAAACAGGTAGAAGTGAAAGGATATGTCAATGTCAATTCCACCTTCAGCTTACAAGGCAACTACAAGACAGTGAAAGCAAAGTACCTACTAATAATGTATATACATTTGGTGCCTAGCAATCCACATTCCAAATAACTCCTTTGGTTTCAAAGAAATGAACAGGAGTAAGTTTATTAATCAATTGGTAGATATAACTTATAAGGTAGGTGGGACTTTGGGAATAAATTAATAAGTTAGTTTGAATTAAATGGATGATATCGATTGATCAGTCTTTTGGTAGTAAGCTTTTAATTTTATATATAGCCAAGTCGATCACGTGGCGAATAATTAATCCTGACCTTTTTTGAAATCAAACTTGTTGGGTGCAGTCGGCATGGGACTTGCTCTATTTTTGACATTTCCTTCCGGTGGTAGCATATTTTTTTTCCACCAATCAAACAGGGACAAAGAAAAAGTAAAAATAAACACGAGTTTTTGATCATTTTAGGACATAAATAAGAGTTTTTAATTAAAAATATTAATTTGAAGGTAAAAAAAAAAAAGGAAATTAAAATAGTTGTTTACTTGAAACATAAAATACGATTAAAACTCAAAATTTAGTAAATCATAGGAAAGGAATAAATTAACTTTGGATAGAATATTAGAATATTCATATTTTAAAATAAATCACGTATTTGGCTTCATATGTATAAGTAACAATTTAGTCTTTGATTCCATTCATAATGAATAACCTACTTATATATATATATATATATATATATATATATATATATATATATATATATATATATATATATATATATATATGTGTGTGTGTGTGTGTGTGTGTGTGTGTGTGTGTGTGTGTGAGAGAGAGAGAGAGAGAGGAGGAATCAAATTATACCAGTGTAACTTGAACAACTATTACACCGTTCAATAACTTGATAGAGAATGTGATTTTTATCGATCCAACCGTTAAATTATATTTATATATTACCCAGATTGTCTATGCCAAATTTTGTCAAAATTGAACAACAATAAGAGGATAATCAAAAGATCCATATTTTAGTATATTTGAAAAAGTTTATATTACACCGATTTTAATCTATATGAATAAGGTAGCAAATAATTTTGGATTAATATGAAATTTTGTACACATGATCTATGTGAGAGGAACTTTCAATCCAATGGTGGATTTTAAGAAAATATTATCCAATTGAAAATAGCATCCCTCCTCTATATATACTAGTATAATAACCTGTGTCATGCACGAGATGTTAAATTTATAAAATTTTATATTACTATAATTTTTTAATATATTTTTTAGTTTAAAAAAAACATGTTAGAAAATAGTTTTTTATTCACACATAACTTGTAACATTTCAATTTATTTAAATGTATTTTTAAAAAAATATGACATTTATAAATTTATTTGTATTTTTATATAACTTATATTAGATATATACAAAATTTTAATAAGAGATATTAATATTGAAAAAAAATTAATTATTAATTTTTCTTTAAAACTAAGTTTAATAGGCATTTATTGTCAGTATAAAAAGTTTTGCACAATTAATTATCATGTACACTGTCCAATTAGAATATCTTTTCTATGACCATGGATATTTGTTTTGCTATTTTTTGTCCTATATCAAAGTTATTCCTTTAAATTAAATGACACAAATTCTTAATTTAGAACAATATATAATGGACCATAGCCCCGACCTTGATTTTTGGAATAGTTTGAAGCAATTATTTGTGTGTTTATTTTATAGTACTAAGTATGGATGACAAAAATATATGTACATGTGAATATTGGGTAATGTAACACCCTAAAAATTACAATACAATAAATATGTATTTGTGTGATTGAATTATGATTTAATTGGAATTTATTTCTTTTAAATAAGAAAATATGTGTTTGAGTAATTAAAATATAGTTAGTAATTAATTGAGTGATGAAGAAAAATGAAGGAAAGTAAATAATATAAGTGTTTCTTTATAATGGTCAAATATGAAAAGATTGATAAAGTCAAGGGATATAAAATTATCTGTAATTAAAAATCTATGTGATTAATTCAATGAAATTAATTGCTTGTGATAAAAGTTTCTCTGTGGATAACTCTTTGTAATTAATTCTCTAGAATTAATTATCTATAGTTACTTTTCTGTACCACTTGTCTGTGATTAAAATTTCTTGTAACTGAATTGTCTGTGAGATTTCTTGTGGTTAAATTGTTTGTATTATCTTATTTAATTATTAGATGTTTAAAAGTTTGGTTTTAAAATTTAAAATCACGTCCCATTTCAATTTCACAGTGTAAAATTACACTGTGTAATTTATAACTTAGCACCTAAACTATCACCTCACATCCCCAACCAATCAGATTTCATGAAAATTTCTCTCCCACTAACTAACACTCACGGTCCCTTCTCTCTCTCACACCACTTCACTCACAAAATAACTTGGCAATTAAGTAATCCAAAAAACCTCTCTTCCTCTCCCACATGGACACAACAACAACAACACTCAAATCAAAATTTGTTTTTCTCTCTTCTCTTTCCTTTTTCCCTGTTCTGGCTGAGACACATATAGCTAGAGGGGAAGCCATTTTTGTGCCAACTTTGAACTGCATGTGCACCAAGACAACACCTTTCCACTCTCACACTCAAGCCTTCTCTTCTCCTCTCCTTCCTCTTCCTCTCTCTCGGTCAAGCACCATCAAAGGTGAGGGAAACTTCCTTGTAGATTCTATTTCAGTTTAAGTGTGGTTGAGAGTTAGGGGACTCAATCACATCTTGCATGCATGCCCCTCTCTTGGCTGTTGTGTGTGTTTTGTTTGAATGCTTGAATGTGAAAAGTTGATGAAATGGGTTGAAACCCTTGGCAGTGGCTGTGTGTGTGATGTCCTGGCCTTGGTGTTGTTTTTGTTTTTCTTTGAAACTGAGTGGGAAGGCACCTGGAACCAGGGAAGCCATGCCCAATTTTCTGGAAATTGAATGGGTGAAGGTTGCATGTGGAAATCAAACCCCAAAATGAAGTGACACTGGCTGTTAGGTTCGAGTACCCCTGGACAGCCCCCACGGTTTTGCAAATTTTGGAAGATCTAACTGTTGGTTTTTCATGAAATTTGTTTTGAATGAAAATATACACAAAATGGAGAAACTTTCATTTTGACACTTTGGCGAGATTACTACGTTTCGAGGTTCATCCGTGACCCACAGAGTGGTTGTTTTGTTTTCGAGTTCCACTAGGAACATGTCTCAATTTTTCCCAATTTTACACTTGTGTACTTATCTTTTATTTTTCGTGTTTGTACCATTAAAAACTAGACAAAACAAGATTTTTAACCATATAAATTACAAAAATTATCATGTCCAATTTCTAAATTAAATTTTTTAAAAGAAACAGGGCAAGGGTTTTTGAGCTCTGTTTTGAGTCTGAATCTTAGGCTGCTAGAAATAAATTTACTGGGAATACTAGGTAAAGAATTTGGGGGCAAGGGTCACCTTTTTAGAAAGATAAAGATGTTACCTTTCTACTGTAAAAAGTTCAGCTCAAAACAAGTTTGGGAAGTATTAGAAAATTTAATTTCTTTAAACCATGTTCACTGGAAAGTCAAATTTGGTACTGCCAAAGTTGTAGGAATTTTAGAAAATTCTCTAGCTGTCTATTTTACAATTGGGATACCATTTTGAAAAACAGGATTCAAGAACTTTAATTCTATATAAAAAAAAATTAATTCCGAGGTCATTTGATACAATCAGTGAGAGCTCACATTCAGTACTGCTAAAGAGAAATCAACCTCATTTGGTCAATTTTGTTAATGTGATATAATTATTTGAATTGTGATGTTTGTTTATTGAGGTGTGAATTTTGTAAGGCAGTGGATATATAATATGCATTGACATGTTCTGTTTCATTTTAAGTCCCAAGGATGTGAATCTTGGGTATTTAATATTGAAATATGTTTTGTGATAATGTTGTTTATCTCTGTGAGGTGCTAACAAGACTCGGGCGCGAGTGCTTGTGAAGACTATAACTTTGTTCTAGTGTTTATGGCAAGTTTGTCATTTAAAGATAAATGCAACCTTAACAGAGAGTAAAATTAATTATGCTACAATATGTAATTGTTATTTTATTATATAGGAATTAATTTAATTAACTCTTTATTTTTATGCATTGGACATAAAAATAATCTTAGGACCTTTGCGTGGAGGAATAAATGGTAAGTTAACATTTCATAAAATCGTAAAGTTTTGAGAGAGCAAGGAAACATAATAAAATTGTCTACTCGTGGTGAATCATGTTAAGTTGAGAGTCGTACAAGGATGATACGAGTGTACGACAGATTGCTGGAATTGCAAGATGGTGAGAAGGTCGCATGGGATATTTCAGCTGCGAGTTATCTGTGAACCAAGGTCGGATTACGAATGACACATCACCTGGGGTGATGAGATCGTTACGATGTAGCGATAAAGGCAAAGTCCTTATTTATATATGCATATGTGAGCGTAGAGGTGGTACCTTTAGCTCGGCGTCAATTCGTCTGCACCTATATCATGTGCAACGGGAAACCAACAGGCGACAAAGAAAGAAAATAAACTCTGTGAGGAGAGTGTTGAGGAGTCAGTCCTCAGAGTAATGGATGCCACAGTTGGTACCTGGGAGATGATCGTAAGGCAGGTTGTTCTTGGAGGGTAAAGCACTGAGTTGTGATGATAGATCACATAGCTGACTCGGCTACCCTGACAAAAATACGACACATCATCAGTTGGTGAGAGTCCACCATTGTACCATGGTGAAGGGTGTACTCCAATAATCATCCAACTCAAATATGTGAGTAAGACCACTGAGTTCTCAGAGTTCCAATGGCAACTAGCCAGTGAGTTACAGTTTATAGAGATTAGTTCTAGGAACGAGTAGGATCCGAGTGTGGTCGTTAGAAAACCCCATAGTGGTGGTTAGTAGGATTGTACTGTGACTTTTAAAGTCGTTCTGTGTGTACTGCTTGATGAAGCAGGAGTTTACCCTCTGTTTATTTTTCTTTTAGGAATCGGTGGCAGTACTTGTGGAGATCGCAAAGATGTTATGATCATCGTCTCTCTCTTTTGGAGAGTCTTCAAGGGGTCATCTGTACTTGTTACTGTTCCCGATGTCACACCATCCAAGGAGTTCACTTTGATCCGACGCTTCCCACCTTTTGCCGAACCCCTTTATGTCCAGAATTGGAGGCGTAATTGGGTGAGCGCCCATCAGGGGGATCTGCCGCTAGTCGTGAACTTAGGGAGCAGTGAGTCAAGGTTTATACGAAGGATTTGGAGAACTTTGATGAAGATTCTGTGAAGGATCTCATGGACGATGACCACTAGATTCTTCTCAGGAATCTTATCAAAGACCCTTCGCTATCCTATTTCTTGGGATTAGTCTAACATGCAGGGTTGGATTTAGAGATAATTGCTCTGAGACTAGGTTTTCCTCTCTTTATGTATTTAGATATGGGTAGACCTAGGTTTCAGATTTTTGGTATGTACATTCAGCTTTTGTACTCTATTACCCTATGTATTTGGTATACACTTTGGGAATGTACATATTACTATTACTCCGAAAAATATTTGGGTTATGAAAATCTCTATTTCATGTATATATGTATATTTTATAGTCAGAGCTATTTACTTTATTTATTTTGTTTTACTTGCTTTTAAATGTATATTTACAATTGAGGTGACGATACGCAACTTCCGAAATTAATTAATCAAAAGTTTTAAAAACTTAGTAAAATTCCGATCTATGTTTTATTAACTTCACAATTTTTGAAAAAAATTAAAATTAGTTAACACGTTTTCCAAATAATTTAAGGATCTTTTCCTTACCTTTTCTGAAGATCGAATAAAGTAACATGCTTATTGAATTAAAATAAGTTAAAATGAGAATATATGTAAACCCGAATTTAGGGTGTTACAAGTAAAATCTTCTACAAATTGAAAATTGATAGTTTAATGGATATTTGTTTGTTATTGGGGCGGGGATAGGTAGTAAGGTGCCCCGTACATGTGAGTACCCACATTTTGAAATTACTTAAATACTCTTAATTATATATAAAGTAAATTGTTCTAATTTATTTTTCTTATAAATATATATTTCAAAATTATTTATGTTTAGTATACATATAGGCTACAAAATTATTTTTCTAATATAAATATATGTTAAAAAATTATTTATTTTAAGTTTTATTTTTTAATTTTTGTTTAAAATTTTATATTTTAATAAATATTTATGGATATTCGTACCAACAAATATATATAAAAAATTGTGAATACTCGTTTTAACAGATACTCGTGTGTTATTAAAAAAAATAGATACTCGTGTGGTACAGGATAGCTGAAGGTGCCTACTATCTATGCTCGTTGGCACCCCATTGTCATTCCTAGTATCAAGTATGACTATATGAAGTACTATTTATATTTATTTTAATTTTTATTACATTCTATTTATATTGCTTACATATCACATGTTTATTTATAATTGCACATGTGTTTCAATTCTTTCTTTTTTAAAGTAATAAGTTTTAAATATAAATTATTGATCTTAATTTTCCAATTAGAACATTTTTTATTATGACCATAAATATTTGTTTTGTTACTTTTTATCCTATATCTAAACAATTCCATTACACTATGACCATAAATATTTTGTTGGCTTAGATATGTTTTTACTCCCTTGAATTTGGGGGCATTTCTTGGTTTTGGTACTCCAATTAAAAATTTGTTCTTTTTAGTTCCTCAAATTTCCGAAATGTTCTATTTAGTCCCTCAACATAATTTTGGAGGACTATAAATTTGCTCTTTTTAGTCCTTCAAATTCACTCTGGAGACTAAAAACAACAATATACGAATTTGAGAGATTAAAAAGAGCAAATTTTTAATTGAGAGATCAAAATCAAAAGAAATGTCTAAGAAATCATTTTTTTTGGTACATTGTGCTTTTTTTTTGGTACATGTCTAAGAAATGATTGAATGTTCTTCATGAATATCGCTAATCGCTAATTATCTTAATTTGAATATCCTTATTATCTTAATTATTTTTTAATAAAGAAATGATTGAATGTCCAAGCCATGATTATAATATATAATTATTATAAACATTTTTGTTACTATAATTAAATGCAATAATATATTTTTATGAATTAAAATGAAATGAGTATTCGTTGTCTAAAATTTAATATATCAATTAAAATTTTATTTATATCTTACACTTTAAAGAGAAGTGATATTTATCATAATACATTATCACAATTATACATTTAAATGATATAGTTTTAAATTGATATATTTTCTTGTCTCATATAACTTAAAATAAATTTAAATTACATTTAAATTAAAAAGTATTTAAAATACTTTTGTCACAACTTATGTTATAATTTTCAATTTTTTAATTTTTTTTCTTTATTTTTATGAGATTTATAATTTGAATGTGATGTTTTAAGTATAAATTCGTATGATTTTTTTTTGGCAAAGGATATAAATTACAACAATTAAACTTTAAATAATATTTAAACCAAAATATTATTTATTATTTAACATTTACTATTTATTGTCACGAATAAAAATGATAAAAACTAATTGAAAAAAGGAATATTTTTGGTTGAAAAGGAACAATCTAATGATAATAAGTGATATAAGATTTAATAAATAGATTTTTTTAAGATGTTTTTAAATTAAAAAATTAAATAATGAAGAGACAATTATATAAAATGATTAAAACATGTAGCAATACATATTTCTTTTTTCTACTTTTCTAAATTCCTTCTTTGAATAATTCTATATATTGTAATAGTTAAATTATGCAGAAATAACAAAGGGCATGCAAATGCTTTTTTTTTTAAGGAATATCAGGATGTTTATTCAATGCAATTCAAGTTTTGCAATCATCTAGCATGCTCTAAAAGTAGTTTTGTGAGATTGCACCGCCATTTTGTTTCCAGGCATTATAGACTTGCACATTCTCCGTTTCAAAATTCACCATCTGGAAGCACATATGATTCTATGAACAACTACATTTAAGGCCCATTTTAGGCTAAAGGCTTCAGAAATTAGTTCTCGTTGCCGCACCCCGTACATTACCTAATGAGTCCATGAAAACCACACCTAAATCAGTTTTAGAGTGCGTGCAAATGTCAAATGTTAAATATTAGTAAAAAAAAAGAAAAAAGTATTCCAAGAAAATGAAGAAAAACGTAGGGACTTGCCTTAAAAAGAATAAAAAATGAAAAGAATAAACAATAAAAATATATGATAAAAAGATTACGCGAGTAAAAAAATATATGATAAAAAGATTATGTGAGTAAAATGAAAAGAAAAATGAAAGGTCTAAAGTTTTGAAGATTACATATACATGAATAATCCTGAACATCGATATTTGCAATGGAGTTAAACTGGAAGACACGTTACACCAAAGAAAGAAGTTCTTGCAAAATGTGATGTTCACTCAACAAATTATTTATAATATGAATTAAACATTTTAAAAAAGGAATAATTTATTCTTTAAAATCATGCACCAAAGAAAGAAGTTCTTGCAAAATGTGATGTTCACTCAACAAATTATTTATAATAAGAATTAAATATTTTAAAAAAGGAATAATTGATTCTTTAAAATCATGATTCCTATGTATTTTATTGTATAAAAGGAGAAATATAATCAGGTTTAATTCAATTACTACCTTATAAAAATCAAATCAAATCAAAATTTGTCAATTACATTGAGTATATTTATTCATTAATTATATTTTTCTGATAGATATTTATTAATTATATTAATTACATCGAATCAAATCAACACTATATTTTTTTAATCTACTATTAAGAAAAAGGAGATTAGTACTTTCTATTTTTAAATAAATTGTCCTTTTTAACTTTAAAATTATATTAATATTAATATTAATTAATTTAATTATATAATTTTAAATAATAAAATTATCTCTAGTGAAAGTAATTTTCTAAAATAAAGTTAAAAAATTTTAAATCAAGAAACGTCCAAAAGCTTTTTTTTTTTAATTCAGAAAAAATATAATAAAGATAAGAATTTTCAAAATCACGAAGTATTAAATTATCGTCCATTTTAAATGCATTGTTCATTTTAAATTTTAGTCTACCATAATACCAAAAAAAAAATTAGTCTACCAAAATAGTATTAAATTATTTTCATAAATAAATTTCAAATTAAATTATTTTTGTAAATGAATTTCTTATTTTCGTAAATAATCATTCATTTTAAATTAATCATCAATTAAATCTTAGAGTGATGTCAATCTTAAATGTATTTGAATTTGAATTTGAATTTGGTTCCTAACCGAATCAAACAATTCCGAAGCATGCAATAATGACATGTGTCATTCAATACTTGAGAAGCAACCTTGTTTCGCCATGTGTTTTCCGAAACTGTTTTTAGATTTGTAATTTTATATATATTGATGACACCGGTATAACTTATACCAATTGTTACATTATTCAATAACTTTCAATTGGATGATATTTTCTTAAAACCCACCATTGGATTGAAAGTTCCTTTCATATAGATCATGTATACAAAATTTCATATTAATCCAAAATTATTTGTTACCTCATTCATATAGATTAAAATCGACGTAATATAAACTTTCCAAAATATACTAAAATATATATTATTTGATCACTTTTTTTATTGTTGTTCAATTTTGACAAAATTTGACACAGACAATCTTGGTAATATGTAGATATAATTCAACGGTTGGCCATCTTAATTATGTGAGAATGAGAATGACTAATCTCATCCGTTAGATTAAAATGAAAGGCTATGATTAAAAGTATTTAAATTCAAATTCAAATCTCAAATAACCAACAAATCTCTAAAAGATTTACCAAACAAAAAACAAATCTCTAAAAGATTTTAATTATCACGTCTTAAAATATCTCAAACCATCATCACCAACATCATGACCACCACCATCGTCATGATTGTATCCGCCACCATTGTCATGACCACCACCACAACTACCACCATGATCGTCAGTCGTTGCTGCCACCATGTCCGTCAATTATTGCCACCACCATGACCGCTACCTTGACCACTGTTGTTGCTACCAACATGACCATCATGGCAACGATCATGGTGGTGGTGGCAGTGATGGTCATGAAAGTGGTCATGGTAGTGGTTGCAGTGACGGTCATGGTGGCCATGATGATGGTGATGATAGGTTTGAAATATTTGAATATGTGATAATTTAGATCTTTTAGAGATTTGATTTTCTGTTTGATGAATTTTTTTAAGATTTTATTGTTACATGAGATTTTAATTTGAATTTAAAATACTTTAATCTAGACCTTTCATTTAATCTAACGGATGAGATTAATCATTCTCATTCTCACATAAGAAGTCATTCCCATTCCCATTCTCATATGATACGTCCTATATATATATATATAGAGAGAGAGAGAGAGAGAGAGAGAGGGAGGGAGGGGGGGGGGGGGGGGGGGGGGGGGTCCACTTATTATTATTGCTTTAGTTTTTTTTTTTACTGGAATAAACTTATCTCATTTTACTAGAAATAGGAGTAGCAATAATACAAGTTGGAATTGTATAAAAAATATGGAGATTAGGTAGTGTGATAGTTGCCCTAACTAACGTATGAGCAACTATACGTTTCCTGTTTCTTAACAAACTCAACTCTGAAGTTTGGTTTCAAGCATAAGAGGTCTCTACAATGGGAAATTATATCACCAAATTCAGATTCATCTTGTTTTGGATGATTGATGTTGTCAACAACTACTTTACAATCCAGCTAAAAAATCACATAGTCCAATCTCCTAGCTGCATCCCATTCCACTGCTCTCCCCAGAGCCATAGCTTCCCTTTTGTGAATCAGCAACTGAAGCACCAATAATTCAGTTCTTGCTACAAAAAAAAGTCCTTGGTCATTTCTTATGCACATACCAAAACCCATCAAATTTTGTTCTCCAAAGAAAGTCGCATCAATGTTGCACTTCAAGAAGCCAACTAGTGGTTTTATCCAAGTTGTACGATGCTGGCTTGTTGGTTGATGTTGTGTTTCGAAAATTATCTAGCGGCTAGCCAATCCTATAACACATGTTGGGCTCTTTTTTTTTTTTTTTTTTTTGAATTCACATGTTGGGCTCTAGTAATGACTTGTGCAGAAGTTTCTACCTTTCATCCTAGAGTCTAACATTCGAGGGAGAAGGCGTGAAAATGTTACATTAGATGATTTTTCCTCATATAGTGTAGCACAATCCTTTGATGATTTTGGTATTGTTGCATCAGTTGAAGGTAGACAAGACAATTATCCATCATACTATCAATATTCTTCTTACATGTCACATGATTATTATTCATATATGTCAGATCCATCATATTATTAACCTCTCATGAATTATAGTGACTCTGGTTCATCATTAAATTTTTCCTATGACCAACAACAAATGAAACCACCATGAAACTTTGGATATTATGATTATTTCTTTGGAGGAGCAGGATATAATGAGGATCAAAGTGATAATGGAGGTTATGATCCAACACGCCGATCTACCATGTGGTGACTAGTAAGGTAATTTCTTGCATAAATTATATATATTAGTTATTTTTTATGAAAAAGACTTGATGTTTGATTTTTTTTGGAGAGCAGGATGATGGTCAAAATGTGAAGGTTACAATCATGCACGTCGTCTACAATGCAGTGACCGAAAATAAGGAATTTGTATAAACTTTTTTATATTTAATAGTAGTTTTGTGTGAAGCACTTCAAACAAATCATTTATGTATGAAATTTATTTAACTATATGAGTATGTATTAATTTATTTATGTTGTTGAGACACTAAAACATGTATGGATTTATTAAATATATTAGTAGCTACTAATTTAATTTTATTTTAATACTTTAACTAGTTGGATATCTCATTGGGATGAAAAAAAATATTAATTATAGGTTATTATAGATTATATAATGATACAAAATATTTTAATATAATTTTGTGCAAAGTTGTGAAACATTCACGCCGCGACAACCGCAATCCGTATCGTAAAATCCATAATTTTCATAACCACAAAAACCTTAACATGACCGCAATTTAAAACCTTGTTTTGCTTGAGACTCTAGCTTTCCGCTGGGCTAGCTATCATGACGACAGCACATATGTGCTTTATGAATACGGTGTTTGAGACAAACAGCCAACTCCTTGCAACAGCTTGGAATAGGAAAAATGCCCATGAAAATACATATCATGCAGAATTATTGAAGGAGTTTGCAACACTTACTCGCAGGGGAAGAAATATACCATTATTGTTCACTGAATCACTAGATGTAGTGGGAATATGGTAGCAGATTGTTTGGCAAATTTAGCTTTTACTTTTCAAGAAATAACCAGATTTCACGTCTACTTGATTCTGATGTACTCGCCCATGCGGGCCAGAGTTTCTTATAAAAATATGCATCCTTTATGTAAAAAAAAATAAAAATAAAAAATAAAAACAAAAATACTCAACAAATCCATTCGGTATTCATGTGCAATTTGCGTGGAGTGATTTCGTGCAGTTAATCAAATCAGTGTCGGTGGGGTGTACACAATAAATTGACTTTCGTGCAATTTGAGTATATATGTTTCTGGGGAGGGAGGATTTAAATGGGGTTGGCATTGTGTGGGCTTGGTGTTGATTATATTGGGAGGTTTTGTCGGTGGGTGTATTTTTTTGTGATTGTATATGGTGACAGGGTCCTATGCACTTTTGTATTTTTTCCCAATTTGGCACACCTTGTGTGCAGTTGGATATGCTTAATAAAAATTATTTTGCTTAAAATATAATAAGTTCATAAATCATATTATCTAATTTTGTCTCATATATTTCAAGTATTAATTTTATTAAAATTTTGGGTTCAATATAAACAAAGATAAAGACATCCCAACCAGTCTCACTTACATTGCTCTTTGTTTTATTACTCATTTTTTCTATTTTCTTTTTTTTCATGAAATGCCCTAAAAAAATTCATAATTAGTCAAAGTCCAAAAGTTTCCTCACTTCCCCTTCCTCTATAAATTCTCCCATGCATATTTCTTGTCTCCATTCCAACTTCTCGTACTAGCACAGGACCATCAATCTTTCTCTCAACACCAACTATGGCTACTCCATTCCTCATTCTAACCCTACTTATTTCTTGTCACGCCTTCGCTTCCACCAATGCCAAAGACACAGGTTTCGTGGGCTCACTAGATCACAAGACATTAGGTTTTAAGAAGGTTAGCCATTTCCGGTTCTACTTCCACGAGAGGTTCACCGGAAGCGACCCCACGATGGTCATCGTCGTTCCTCCGGTCCCGAAGTACAACTCCACCTCCTCCTTCGGGGTGGTGGGGGTCATGGACAACGACGACGGGACCGGAGCCTACGTCAAAGGTAGTGGGAAGAGTGGAGGCCTTGGCTGCGGCCACGTCACAGTCGGAGTTTTCCTTATTGATAGCACCATTACCGTGTTGGGGAGGAACCGCCTCTCCCAGAAGGTGAGGGAGATTCCTGTGGTGGGAGGCACTGGGGTGTTTAAGTTTGCGACGGGGTATGCTGAAACTAACACCATCTTCTTTGATCTACAAACTAGGTCTACCATTGAGTACAACATTTATGTTTCCCATTACTGATGTCTTTGTAGGAAATGTGTTTCTGCTTTGATTCATGTGTGTCACACTCCGTTTCAAATTTCTATTATTTTCCCTGTTATGATTGGGTATGCATGGGAATGGTTTATCAGGTTTTACGTTTGTTTTTAAATAATGTGAAGATTGCAAGAATTTATACAAGGTTAATATAATGTTTGCCCATGTTCGGGTCAATGCGGATATGTAATACCAGATTTTTCAAAAAAATTAGAACACGGGTGGGTATGTTAATTAATATAAAGAGTTTAATTTTATACATGTATACGTAATAGATTTTATACCGTTATTTACACTATTAACTTTAATATAAAATTTTAAAACTATACATATATTTAAAAAATAGAATTTTGTAAAATTTGACAAAATTGTAATACGTTAATGGTTCAATAATTAACATTATACTCCTTCCGGTCCTTTTTATAAGAAACAAAATGGTGTTCTTTTTTTGTCCTAATTATAAGAAACATAGACTCACTTTAGGATGTATTAATTGTTAATTTTTTTTTTTTACCCTTCATCTTGTGAAATCCATTAATGAGACACCTTCTCATTTCTCATGCATTTATTGGTCTATTAACAATTACTTAAGCCAATCAATTTAAGGGGTACTTTTGGAATAAAATTAAAATTTATGACATTATTAATTATAACTAACTAACTTAATTATTTTTATTGGTCTTGACGATTTAGTTATTTGTTTCTTATATAAAAGACAGGAGGGAGTATTAATTATAAAGGTGTCTATGTATTTTTTTTTTTTTTTGAAGAGATGTGTCTATGTACTATTAAACAATTAAAAGCTTGTCCCGGTACAAAAGAAAACAAAAAGAATGTTCCAAAAAAAAAAAGCTAGAAAAAAATCAGGTGAGTGTGGGAGAATTTTGTGTTGTCTGCAAAGCAAACCATGAGAAACCATTTTTCTATTTATTTTGCAACCGCTTTCCAAATTATTTGTTGACAAAATTATAGCAAAATTTGAAAAGAAAAAAAAAAGCTTGTAAGAAAATCACAAAATTTTGTAAATTTGCATAAAAACCTACAAGAAAAATCCACATGCAACATAAATTTGTAAACTTGAGTTATATTGTATAAACATTTCTATACAAAATGAGAATATAAAATTAGGTTAATTAAGTTTTTAGTCTTTAAATTTTATCAAAATTCAATTTTTAGTCCCTAAACAAAACTTTGACTGGTCAAAATCTCTAAACTTTCTAAAAATTCGATTTTTAGTCCCTGAACAAATGTTTGACCAGTCAAAGTTCCTAAACTTTTTAAAAATTCAGTTTTTATTCCATGAATGAAAGTTTGAACCCATTATTTTTATTTATTTAATAGGATTTCAGGGACTAAAAACCTAATTTTTAAAAAGTTTAGGGATTAAAAATTGAATTTTTAAAAAGTTTAAGGATTTTGACTAATCAAACATTTGTTCATAGACTAAAAACCAATTTTTTAAAAAGTTTAGAAACATTGACTAGTTAAACTTTTGTGTAGGAATTAAAAATCTAATTTTAAAAAAGTTTTAGGACTAAAAACTTAATTAACCCTATAAAATTCATAAAAAATGAGTTTGAAAATGAAAAAGAAATTATATTACAAAAGACAAAAACTTAAAGTGTAATATAAACATAAAATTGGTTACAATAATAATAATAATAATAATAATAATAATAATAATAATAATAATAATAATAATAAAGAAAGTAATTAAATATTATTTTCAATTAAAACATTGCTCTATGTTCATTCAATTTAATGACTCGAAATTATTAATAATTAATAAAAAGCCATTTAAAAATTGTTTAAAACTATATAGAAAATCTTTTTGTTGAAAAGAATTAACATCTAGATAATTTTTAATATACAGTTTTTTTTTGGGGGGGAGGTGTTGGGGATAAGTGTGTATGCCCAAGACTCAATCCATCATGTAACCAATTCCAGTTCTAATAATGAAGTATTATTAGAGATAAAGTAGTTTATTTGATAAGGTTCTTGATTAAAATTATGGACTTGTTATCATAATAGAGATTATGATACTGAGAAACAAGTCCTTTATAATTTTAATCTAAATTGTTCTTGATCATAGGATTACTGTAAATAGGATATCAAAAATCCGAATAGCTCAATATATATGTGATGGTCTTTACTGGATAAAGATTAATAGATCTCATTTATTAAATTACATATATAGATGTTGCACATGTGAATGTCATTATTGAACTGACTCAATTGAGATTTTCCTAATGGTTAACATTACCTCAAGCTGTCAACAGGACATTCTCAAGAAGAAATATAATAGTTTCCTTTGACCTGAGATTACCATAGTAATTAACAAGTTATTTATTATACTTTAATACCGGACACCTAATGCCTTAGGGCAATAGTTGAATGGACATGGGTATGATTAAATACTTGTAGAATTAATGATTAATCAAGAAGGAATCCATCAACTCTTGGTAATGAGTTTGAGCTCTATGATATAATTAATATATTTAAGACCTTGGCCAGGGCAATTGAATGAAAGAAGAAATGAGTTTCTTAACTCATTCACTAAATAAATATAATGTTTTAACTTATTAGAGTTTGACAGTAATACCATACTCTAGAGTTAACATGGAGATGTAAATGATGGAAGGAAATATTACATTATTCTTCTAGTGGTTCTTGAATGTAAATAATGTTACTTCATGCTATCCGGACGTTAAGGAGTGTTGCTAGACGCCTACCTTGATTAGTAAATTAATTAAGATTAATTTACTACCGGTTTAGTATTGAACCTACGGGGTCACACACAAACGAGTGTTCCAATCTTTGCATAAGAAAATAATTTATTTGATAATTAAATTAGAGAATTTAATTTAATCAAATAAATGATTTAGTGGAATATTATTATATTATTTGCTAGTACCAAAAATATAATTAATATAAATATAAAGAGTATCCTCTTCTTAAATGTGGAAGTTGTCCACAAGATAAGAATCAGATTCTATTGCTACATATCAGGATTAAATCATGTGATTAGTTATCGTAATTAATCATGTGATTATTTGAAAATTATCTTTTCCTTAAATCAGGAAGGTTGTTGAAATAAAGAGATATGAGATTATTTTAAATCAAATATCTCCTTTTGAAAAAGCCCAAATCCTTATCTTTTTAACACTATAAATAGAAGCATCTGCGTAAGAGCAAAGGTGTCAGACACAAACTAGAAAAGTCTAATACGTCTAAACCTCCTGAAAAGTAGAAGGAAAGAGGGTTTACTCTTTTAGAGTTCCACTCATCAAAGAGTTGATAGCAGAGATTGGTCTCGGTATGGATACACGTAGAGTCTTCACATGATTGAAGAAGTTTTTCTTACTTCAAGAACGCACATCCAGGTACACAATTCTAAATGTATCTCCTTTTTTTTAGTATTGTAGTATATTTTGAATGCAAAATAGATCCTAATATTCCGCTACGAGTATTAGGAACGCTCCAAATAACTATCAGGAGTGGGGGTTAGACCATGGCCAGCATCCACTGCTTCAAAAGCTATATTAAAATCTGAATCTGAATTTATTCGTAATTACAATTACAAAGTCTAACCTAATTTGTTTATCTGCCATTTCTTGACTTATTTAAAAGTTTAACATCTATTTGTTTTGAATTAAGGCCTATAAATAAATCAATAAACATATTAGATAAGTAGGTTAATAATTAAATAGATCAATGGCCAGCCACCGCTCCTAATTCAAAAGCTCCGCCGTTGTTTATAGACATCAGGCACAACTGGTCAACGCAATGCCTGCGGCTTCAGGTAAAGGCCCTTCCTGCTGGCTGCTATTTTCTAATAATATTTTCCCTCACGTGAAAACTGCTTAGAGGTCAAAGCCACCTCAAGTAATAAAAATAAAAATACTAAAGATAAATTGTAATTTTAGTTTTTTTTTTTAATTTTTTATCGACAATTTTGGTCATCTTATTTTTCTTTTCCCGCGACTTTAATCTTCACATTTTAAAAAATCCATAATTCTGGTCGATTATCAACTTTGCATATGTTTTATTTCTTTTATTTTAATCTAATTGAACCACAAATCTAACATAATCATGTATGGTACCATTATAATTTAATTAATTAAAATGTAAAGTATAAAAGAAATAAACATATGCAAAATTAAGAATTGAACCAAAATTACAAATTTTTTAAAATGTTAGTTTTCTTTTTTTTTTAATTTTTTATCGACAATTTTGGTCATCTTATTTTTGTTTTCCCACGACTTTAATCTTCACATTTTAAAAAATCCATAATTTTGGTTGATTCTCAATTTTGCATATGTTTTATTTCTTTTATTTTAATCTAATTGAACCACAAATCTAACATAATTATGTATGGTACCATTATAATTTAATTAATTAAAATGAAAAGTATAAAAGAAATAAACATATGTAAAATTAAGAATTGAACCAAAATTACAAATCAGAAATTAAAATGTACGAAAATTACAATTTAACCAAATACTAATTTGGTCTTATCCTAAATAAAATATACTTAATTTATTGGGATACATTTACTGAATTTATAAAAAATTAAAAGAGATATGCAAAGACACTAAGATATATTATTTCCACTCACTGCTTTTATATTAATTTTTATAATTTATTTTTTATTTTAATCTTGCTTACGTTATTTATTTGAATAAATAATGCATCTATTGAATGTGTATATTTTTATTCAATCACATTTTATTATGTATGATAAATTTGTCAAATTGTATAATAACTACCTTAAAATTTATGCTACAACTAATTAGTTAATCATGTGAAATTTTTTACATTGAGAATACATGCTTAATAAACTCCTTATTATTAACTCATAGGGTTGGCATAGTGGTATAAAGTTTCGCTGTGTTTACATGTGGTGAAACAATATATTTAGCGGGTGAATTTTCTTTGTATGCAAAATTTTCGTAGGTTAGCACCAGTCATGCATCGCAAGTGATATTAGTTTCTGATCCAATGAGTTGAAAGACACCCGTGATCTATAACTCAGGACTAAAAAAAAATAAACTCCTTGTTAGGTGTGTGCATGATCTATCCCATTCCACTAACTTAGCTCGGTTCGATATTAAATTTTAACGAGTTTGAGTTCAGAAAATGGAACTAATACATTTTGAGAATGAATTTGAATTATGCTTTGGGTCATTCAAACCTTGTACGAGGTCCAATATTATTTTAATATATGTATAATTTTTTTGAATAATTGTATATTAATAATAAAAAATTATTTAATAGATAATATTTTGTATAACATAATGTTATATTCACAATGATATTATTTATTTTAAAATGTATATTGTAAAATTAGTATATCTTAATTTAATTTTTGTATTTATTTTATTTTACTATTTAATTTTACATAATGTTAATATTGATATATTATAGGCTTAAATATAATTTTGATCCCTCTATTTTACTCAATCCTCAATTTTCATTTTAAAATAGAGACATTTGATTTTCTATTTTGGAAAATCCACAATTTTGGTCCAATTCTTAATTTTGCCTACGTTTTTTATTTTTATTTTGGTTCAATTGAACCCTATACCTAACATTCATTTAAGGTACCATCAATAAATGATTTAATTAATCAAAATGTAAGAAATAAATGTAGAAAAATTTGAGGATTTGATTAAAATTATGAATTTTTTAAAACAAGAGATCAAATATAAAATATGATGATCAAAATTACGGATTGAACAAAATAGAAGAATTAAAATTATATTGAAGCTTATTGTATTAGTAAATCAGATTAATCCAATCTTGACTCGTATATATTGAGTCCTGATCGGTTCAAATTTAAATTTAAACAAATGACTCTATCCAAACTTTAGGTCTAGCATAAATAAAGAGAAATACGCCCCTCACTAATCTCACCCAAAGTCTGCTCTTTGATTTATTACACGATTCTTTTCTCTTAATTTTCATGATATGCCCCAAGAAAAAATGTGTCGGAAAGCGATTATCTTTATTAACAATAATTCCCAATTGGTCAAAGTCCAAAGTTTGCTCACGTTCCCTTCCCTTATAAATTCTCCCTTCCATATTCCTTCTCCGTTCATTCCAACTTCTCATACAATAGCACAGAACCAATCTTTCTCTCATCACAACAATGACTCCTCAATTCCTCATTCTCTCCCTTCTCATCTCTTGCCACACCCTCATTTCCGCCAATGCCGGAGAAACCGGTTTCGTGGGCTCACTAGACCGCAAGACGTTGGGTTTAAAGAAGAAAGACAAGGTTAGCCATTTCCGGTTCTTCTTCCACGAGACGTTCACCGGAAACAACGCCACCACGGTGTTCGTGGTCCCTCCGGTCCCGCAGTACAACTCCACCTCCACCTTCGGGGCGGTGGGGGTCATGGACAACGTCCTGACTGCGGGGCCGGAGCGGACCTCGAAGGTGGTGGGGAGAGTGGAGGCCTTGGCCGCGGCCACGTCGCAGTCGGAGTTTAACTTATTGATCATTTTTAACTTCATCATGACCGAAGGGAAGTACAATGGGAGCACCATCACCGTGTTGGGGAGGAACCGCACCTCCCAAAAGGTCAGGGAGATTCCTGTGGTGGGAGGCACTGGGGTGTTTAGGTTTGCAACGGGGTATGCTGAAACTAACACCATCTTTTTTGATCCACAAACGAGGTCTACCATTGAGTACAACATCTATGTTTCTCACTACTGATAAGGAGTTAAATGTGTTTTCAGTTTAGTTACCTTTTTTTTTTATCAGCTAAATAAAAAGACTTTCATTAACAAAGGTACAAGGGGTACCTTGCCCATATACAAAAGAATAAGAAAGCATTTAAAAGTTATACATACCCCTCTCCAGTGTGCTTTGTACTCAGTATGCTATGATCTCAACTAGTTTCCTATGTAATACAAAAAATTTATCTATATTAATATTATAGCAGTTGCAGCATATATAACTAGTGTAAAAGTTCTCTTCGAAACTGCTTCCAGCCAACCTTGTATCAAGCTTACCATCCCGTAAACAATGTGCCCCATACCCTCACAGTACATTAATTCAAAGCTGAATTAATTCTCCAAATACCATGAGGACTTCAAATTATTGACCCACCCAGCTAGCATGACCGCAGTCAAAATTACAAGATTTTTAGTTGATACAAGGTTGGCTGGAAGCAGTTTCGAAGAGAACTTTTACACTAGTTATATATGCTGCAACTGCTATAATATTAATATAGATAAATTTTTTGTATTACATAGGAAACTAGTTGAGATCATAGCATACTGAGTACAAAGCACACTAGAGAGGGGTATGTATAACTTTTAGATGCTTTCTTATTCTTTTGTATATGGGCAAGGTACCCCTTGTACCTTTGTTAATGAAAGTCTTTTTATTTAGCTGATAAAAAAAAAAAAGGTAACTAAACTGAAAACACATTTAAATTTTAAGATTATTTTTTAGTTTTTTTTAGAAAGTGTTGTACGGGATCAAAAGATTGTACAATTTGGACGCCCAACCATTGGTAACAATGGTTCCAAACTGAAAATGATTGCCTGCGAGTAAACAATAAGTGGACCAAGGACTCCTCCTCCAGATGACAAAAAGGACAAAGATGATCAACAGCTTGTAAGTCAACATTTCTCTTCCAGTTTAGTTACTGTGTGGCACACTCTCTTTGAAATTTGTATGTTCCATGTTATGATTGGGTATGGGAGGAGGTTTACCAGATTTTATTACATTGTTTTTAAGGTTGTGAAGATTGCAAGAATTGTATACAAGGGTTGATAATGTTTGCCCATGTTGTTTGGATACGGATATGAAATACCATATTTTAATTTAAAATTTCAGAAATTTAGAACACGGGATATGTTAATATAAATTTATAGAGAGAATAGTATACCTTTGTTTTGTATAGCATTATGAGCTAAAATGGGTCTTTGAAGGGCTATAGCTTTATCATATATAGGGCAGCTTATAATAGAATTATTGAAATGGTTATTTTGAGGGGAGAGAGGATCTATAGTATGGAAAATGATTGATGAACATCCACAATGTTATCCAATACCTAGTGAGAGAGAGTAAAAAAAGAAAAAAAAACATAAGTATAATAGGGTTTATGATGTGATAGGAAGAAAGAGAAATAGAGAAAAATGAGAGATATGTATAGAGTGTTTAAAATAATAAGATGTTCATGTATCATTACTTCTATAGTATTGTTTTTGTTTAAGGAGTGACTGTATTTTCCTGTGTAAGGGTGGGTACTCTTTGTACCCTCCACATCCTCTTTTTTAATAGAATTCTTTTTTGCTGACCGAAAAGAGAGAATGAGAGAATAGTTTTACACTGATATATGTTTCGGAAGGTAACAATAACCTAAATCTAACAAATAAGAGATCAAAGTGAATTTTTAAAATTATAAAAAGACTCAAATGAATTTTAGTAAAAAGGTAAGGTATAAAAAATATGTTTTACTTTGTATTCCTCTCGGATCAAAACTCTGAATGTTTAAGGTTAACATATACAGCTTAAAAAATATTTAATACTACTCACAAACAATATATTTAGTCTAAAATACACTCATTCTCATTTAATATCTATGATAAAAGTAGCTATGAAAATATAGGGTATGATAAAGGTATATGTAGAAGAAAATAATTAATGAGACTTGGAACCTGTAAAACATCAAGACTTAGAGTAGTATATACAACATTGATAGAAAAAGAGAAATAGTAAAAAAAGAGCTAGAAATAAAAAAAATCATAAATATTAATAAAATATTTAGGCTAAATTGCAATTTTATGTCCCTTTTAATTATTGATCCCCGATTTTGGGAGATATAAGGTTGGTTTGGTGGTTGGGAAATGGAGGCTTTAAGGGTGAAGGCAGAAGGAGGGAGGGAGAGGTCGCTAGTTCAAATCCCTCTCACTGACATTTCTAACAAAAACTAACATTTGCTGATAAAAAAAAATTGATATGCGATTTTGGACTCCTTATTTTTTTTCTCGTAATTTTAGTCTCCACATTTAAAAAAAAAATCCACAATTTTAGTTCAAATCTCAATTTTACATACGTTTATTTCTTTTATTTTTTATATTTTAATTAATTATATTATTTTTTTAAGATATTTTAAATGAATATGTTATGTCTAGAATTTAATAAAATCAAAATAAAAGAAATTAAATATATGTAAAATTAATAATTAAACAAAAATTACAATTTTTTAAAAATTTAAAAACTAAAATTTAAAAAATAATAATAAAAGGACCAAAATTATGAATAAAAATTAAAATTAAAGAGGACTAAAATTATTTAGTCAAATATTTATAATTGATTCATAGACATCAGGCACAACTGGCATGGTTAACGCAATTCCTTGAGGTAAGCCTCTTTCTGCTGGTTTCTAATAACAATATCCTCCCTCACGTGAAAACTCCTTAGAAGTCAAAGCCACCGCGAGTAATACTAATTACTAATTTCGTACGTCTTGTCCTACGTCTTATCCTAAATTAAATTCACTTAATTTATTGGGACAATCATTTACTTAATTTATTAAAATAACTAAAAGAGATATGCAAAGACACATAAGAATTGTTATTTTAACTCTATACTTTTACAATATTTTTTATAATTCTTTTTTATTTTCATCTATGTTATATAATTGAATTTGAATAACTAACTCATCATTGAATTTGTACATTTTCATTCAATTACATATATTTTTTTAGTACAAAATTACACATCATTTTGTATGATAAATCATGTGATTTGTTAATTTTTATAAAATTTTAAAATCAATATTAAAAAGTTATTTTTATTAGCTAATCATGTAAAGTATTAGACACTGAAATAAACATTTGGATTTATGTCTAATCTATTCCTACATAACCAATTTATAAGATGAAGATTGTCCCTAATTATATATTTTATTTTAATTATATCATAATCGATGATCACGATTAAAGTGATCTTCCAATATTTTTCCTCACGCTTAGAGCTATCCACAGGGACGGAGGCAGACTTAGAAGCCAGCGGGGGCCAACTACAAAAACTAAATCCAACAAAAACATAAACATTAAATATCATATAAAATAATTATAATTAAGTGTTTTTTAAAACAGTTCAAAAATATATAATAAAAAATATATTTATATAAAAGAAAAATTAAACATCATTTTTAGGACTAAGATCACAAATGTTAATTGTTACGTTTACATATCAAGAACCTTCATAGTTTTATAAGATATATATGTTGACTACAATTGTTTTTATGAAAATTCACTATTAATTATGTTCTAAATGTAGAGGAAAAATGTAATTATCTATATAATCTTTTTATACAAAGAGAAATAGTATATTTGTTTAAAAAGAGAAATGATCTCATTATCTTTACAATGAATACTAGCAAATAGAAATAGAATAGATTTTATCAAAAAACATAAAATAAGATCAATAATATTACTATACAAATAACACTTAAATGTCATTATTTATATAATTAAGTTCTTTTAAATATAAATAATTACTCTAATATATAAATATTATACATAATAACATTTTTTTTCATAATTAACATAATAATAATTTTAAAATTAAAAAAGTCAGGACTCATAAAAAAAATTAAAAAAGTCAGGGGGGGCCTTGGTCCCCCCCAAGCTACCATGTAGCTCCGTCCCTGGCTATCCACTTAGAAAAATGTAGATGTTTCACCGATAGATTTTGGATAAGCTAACCTACCTTCTTACGTAAGTGTGTGTTTAAATAAATAATAAAAACTCCCCTTTATTAAATTCAGGTCAACATGAGAAAAGCAATTCTATATTGATGTGTACTCACCTTGTGGCTTAAATAAACTTGCTTCTACAATGACGTGCGTATACTAGTCTAAACGGCCATCCAAAAATAATTCCCAATCGTCCAAACTCGAGACTTTTCTCACATATCTCTGTTTATATATTCTTCCCCCAAACACTTTCATTCCAACTTGTCATACTATACTAGCACAGGACCAACCTTCCTCCTAGTTCCTACTACCAACCATGGCCACCCAATTCTTCATCTTATCCCTTCTCATCTCATGCCAAGCCCTCACTTCAACCAAAGCCGAAGAAGACACCGGTTTCGTGGGCTCCCTAGACCGTAAAACGCTCGGTCTAGAGAAGAAACACAAGGTTAGCCACTTCCGGTTCTACTTCCACGAATCCTTCACCGCAAACAACGCCACGACAGTCCCCGTCGTCCCTGCGTTGCCCAAGTACAACACCACCACCTCGTTCGGGACGGTGGGAGTCATGGACAACGCCTTGACGGCGGGGCCTGAGCGCACGTCCAAAGTGGTGGGGAGAGTGGAGGGGCTGTACGCCGCCACATCGCAGACGGAGTTCAACCTGCTGGTGGTTTTGAACTTCGTGCTAACCAAAGGGAAGTACAACGGAAGCACCATCACGGTCTTGGGGAGGAACCGCATCTCCCAGAAGCTCAGGGAGCTTCCTGTTATTGGGGGCAGTGGGGTGTTTAGGTTTGCAACTGGGTATGCTGAGGTTAACACTATCTTTCTTGATCCACAAACTAGGTCTACCATTGAGTACAACATTTATGTTTCACATTACTGATGAGGTTTTAGGAGTTAGTTAAATGCGTTTGTGCTTTAATTAGTGTGTGGCACACTCTGCTTCAAGTTTTTATGTTCTACTACGATTATTATAGGAGGTTTAGTAGTTTATGCAGGTTTTGCATTATTTGTTTTTGATGTTATGAACATTGCAATTTGCAAGAATTGTATACAAGGTTAATAATGATTGCCCATGATGCATGGAAAAGGATATGAAATAATAGATTTTTCACCCATGATTGCCCATGATACTTCAGTAAACTTTTTTTCTCTCTAAATAGAATTGGAAAAAATGAGTAACAATTAGGTAAGAAACAATTAAGTAAAAAGAGAAAGATAATTAATTTAAAAAAAATTAAGGATAATTTTGAAAGAATATTATAAATTGTTGACAAATTGAATGTCATTGATTAAATTAACCAATTTTTTTAACGAGTGTGAATTAATTAAAAGAGTCTTATAAAAAGGGACAGACGAGTAACTTTCAAACATTTACCACATATTTTATTAGGTTCTGGAATTAGTGAATTACATAACCTAATGATGCATGATAAACACCACAATATCTCTAGAGGAGTAGGTACTTGACTTAGCTAGCAACAAGCTGCTTATGGTCAGTGTAAAAGGAAACATAAGGATGCAGATCATACTAAATTTGCTTCACAATTATCATCTAGTGTTGTACCCTTTGTGCTTGTGGCTTCCATGACCCCCTTTGTCTTTATAGACGAAGCACTTCACATGACGAGTTCAAAGATGTGAAAGTAATCGTTCTTTCCATATTTGGAGTCAGTCACTGCTGAACTTCATCTCTGCACCAGCACAATCAAAACCAAGTAAATGGTCTTTGGTTTCCAAGGTTAACTTAATGGATGAATTGCATGCACTTTTAAGATTTTTTATTTTTTTAATTTTCTTAATTTCAGATATCAAATAATATTATCTCCTAATTTTAAGATTAAATAAGTGGTTTACTCCAAAAGAAAATCCTACAATACTATAGTCTTTTCCTCTTAGAGGGGAAGTCCTCTGTTGTCAGGCACATGCATGATAGTGGTCCTGACCAAGATTTAGAAACAAATAAAGAAAAGGAAAAGGAAAAAGCATTTCTCTCTAAGCATGAACTAGTTATAAACCAAGGCTTCATACTTGAAAGCATTAAATTTGAACAAAATTATTTACTATTAGAGATGACTTTCAAAAATGAATAAGCTAATTTGTTTCTTCCAAATCAAACATGGAGAAAAGACTTTACTAGATAATCTAAGAAAGATTGTCCTGAAAATATCACCATTAATGTATTAAGCTGATAAATAAAAATTGAAATCTAATTTTTTTTTTTTATAATTAAATTTTTACAAATCTATTTGTGTATAACATCACAAATGAACAGAGTAAACTTAAATATGAAAAATGTCTTAATTCCGGACTTCTACTAAATTGTAATGTGTTTTTATCGATAATATAAAAATAAAATAAAAAATACTCTGTTAATTGAACAAATATCTAAATTATTCCTATATTTATATTTTGAAAATGAATGATATATAAAATGATTGGAAATTTACTCCTATCCACTCCTAATACTTCCCAAGATTTCTATTTCTATGAACAGACACTTATTACCAAGATTATATAGGGAAAATGAGAAACCATGTAACCGGCCTCAACTCCTACTTTTTTTTATCCTTCCTTTTTTAAAAGATAAAAGAAATTAGAAATTGCAAGGCAAAAAGAATACAATCCAATGTGAGGGTTTGTCACCGATGCCTCAAAGCTGCATGGTTCTATATCTCATGTAAAAGATATTCAAAATTACTCACTTGTGATACAACTTCCCTCCGCCCCCCCCCCCCCCCCCCCCCCCCCCCCCAAATCCCCTTTCTCTCCCTGCTTATAACATTTTTCTATTCATTCACTACACTCTTATCATTACAGTATTGTTGGAGTAGCTGGAGCTTCCCTGACCCCAGCATGGCCACCAATTGCAAAAAAAAATTTGAAAACCGATCAAATTGAAAGAAAAAATAATAATAATAATATAGTGTAATATGGTTAAGATAACTTTGTCCTTAAGTATGTGGTGAGGGATTCAATCCTAGGTTCGTGTGCATGAAAAAATATCTATTGAGAGAAGACAATTTCTTAAATGAATTTCAATACCTAGTGAGAGATAAGTCCTTGGCTCTCAACCAAGGAATATTCCAGGTTCATTCCAAAAATAATTGAAAAAAAAACATTATATTTTTTTATTGCAGTTTAATTTAGATTTCAGTTCCAATTATGAAAATTGAACCAAACCATATATTATATTTATGTTAATATATATATATATTACATTGTGTAAATTTATTTTATTATTTGACAAATTAAAAATAATTTCAAAATTGGTGTAAAACTAAATTTAAAAAAATGTAATAAGCTACCAAACCGATTTAAACTGAACCACAAAAAATCAGTTTGGTTTGGTTCAAATTTGATATTATATTCAAACCAAACCAATTCAAACTTCATATTATTTTTATGTTTGATTCAGATTTTTTTTTTTGTCTAAAATCCAAATCAAATCAAATCACACCACAAACACCTCTAATAATAGGAGCTTCCTCTAACATTGTGTGTGTGTGTGAGCATTTTCGTCATCCAGGGGGAGTGCCAGGAGCGCGCAATTGGAGGAGTGCCAATAGCAAAGCCCTAAATTGAAGTAGGCCGTTATGTTGACACTTGACTATCCAACATTCTGGACTAGGTTAGCCCAATTGAAAATTTTAGTCCACTTTGACAATTAGCCCATCGATCCGCATCTATTTCTTTTGCTTTAATAATTGAATTTTTTTTTTTGAAAAAAACAAAAGTCAATATATTATTGAAAGACACTTAAGCACAAGGTGTGCTGCCAAGTGATGTTACAAATCATGTCTTTAATAATTGAAAATTAATTAATATATACACTCTACAGAGAAAAATATTACTCCGGTACCTGCCGATCCTGCACGTTTCTTCACAGTACTTCTTTAATTTCCAAGTCAATGCTTTAGAAATGTGACATTGTCGCTCTTACAGGTCATTTTCACTTGTAATATGTTCATTTCGTGGAAATATCAAATATTGCTCTGGCTCTGGGTCCAGCTAGAAAGCAATGCTTCAAAAATAATGTCCATTTGACCTAAAATTAGAATATCCATTTGGACTTTGGTGCCTCGGCAATGGACAAATAAACATCTTTGTTTTCAAAGAAATACGACATATAGAATATTAAGTGGTAGGTAAACGTAAGAGTCGGACTTCGTGAATAAATTAAGAAGTTAATTTAAATTATAATTGGATTACTTTGAATGGATGATATTGATTTTACCCTCTTTACGTCATTTTCTAGAAAATTATAATAGCATTATTTGTGATATGCAAAGACTTGTTCATCTGATATTTTTTTAGAAAAACAAAAGCATGTTATTTTAGTGTAAAACATTAACCAACAACCTCTAATTTGAAAATCTTAACATGTAGCCAGGGAGAGAGAAAGAATACGGCTTTTATGATTGAAAATGGGAAAATGAAAACTAATTTTCCAAATAATAATCAAAACCAAAGATGCTATTCTAACTGCTTTCGATTATAGTTCTTTGATTATTAAGAAAGGGTAATTAATAAATTAATATATATCCTAAATTATGAGTTTTTCCTTGTAGGCAGACTCCAACTGAACTACAAAAATTAATCTTTCAAAATTAATAATTTCCACAAAGTAAAAGAGTGCTTTAAGGAGCAAGAAACTACAACCACCTGTATGATTAGCTACTCTATTTTGGTAGCAAGCTTTTGATTGTAGCCCAAACACGTCCAGTTTACTACTGACCTATAATTAGATTCAAACTTGGTGGGTGCATTGCCTTTAGTCACCCGGGACACTATCTACTTTGAAATTTCCTTTTTGATGATTCGTAGGATTTTTCTTCCAATCAAACAGGGACAAAGAAGACCTAGAAATAAATGCTCCACTTACTATTTCATGGGTTTTGCTGGAGAATATTTGTTTATGCATGGCAACTCAGGTTGTCTTAGACACTACTGGATTCTGGATAGTTGTTGTGCTGGTTCAATATATACAAGAGAATAAGAAATTATTTGTAGACCTGTATGTTGTATATGCAACAGAATAATTAAGAAATTAGTATATATATACATGTCAAGAGAAAAAAAAGAATTTCACATAACTTTTATGTTTTAATATTAATTAGGCTTAATTGCAATTTTTACCCTCAACTTTTTATTTTTTGACAAATTTTACCCCCAACAAATTAATTTAACGCATTTTACCTCCAACTTTTTTAAAAAGTTACAAATTTTTCCTTCTACTGTTGTGCTGACGCGGCATATTAATATAAGCATAAAAAGTGAGGATAAAATTTACCAAAAAGGTAAAAATTAGGAATAAAATTTACCAAAACGTGAAAAAAATAGAGATAAAATTTGTCAAAAAGTAAAAAATTGAGGATAAAAAGTATAATTATTTTAGTATGTCACATCAGCAAAATGATAGGAGATAAAATTTGCAACTTTTTAAAAAAGTTAAGGATAAAATGTGCCAAATTAATTTGTTGGGATAAAATTTACCAAAAAATAAAAAGTTGAAGATAAAAATTACAATTAAGCCTATTTATTATTCACAGTAACAGGAATCTTTACACGAAATTCTGAGTATCTGTATAAATAAGTTGTAGTGTGGTAACTTTTAAAGATTATGATGCTCAAGTCCATAACTTTATACCTTCTTTTATTATCTTATATTGTCATTTCTTTGTTACTAGGGTGGTGTCAACTACGTGAGTATATAGGGACACACTCATGCAAGTTCTCGCAATTTCAGGTATTTATTAGGAGATATTTCTTATTATTATCTAGTGCAACGCTCTTGTATTTGTCATCATGTTGTGCTAGAAACATTCTCGACTTGCATATGGATTGGGCCATTTACATTGCTTGCACTACTACAAATATAACATTTTACATCAACTTTCAACCTATATAGAAAGTAACGCGATGACATTTTTGTAATTTATGTGTACATTTTTACATCGATTAGTGGTCAAACTCAGCTTGTCATCAGATCAAACTGGGATACCTAACCAAAATGTCGTGGGGTCAAACCAGTATATATGTACAATAATTAAATAATTTTACAATAAAATATAAAACTATTTTTTATTAAATATGTTAGCAAAAATATATAACTTTTTTATACAAATTTGCAATTTATGAAATTAATAAAAGTGTATAAAAAATTAAAAAAAATAATCTGTAATGACATTTTCAATTAAAGTATTTGATCTCATTTATACCCTTGCATAGCATGGGATGAAAAACTAGTAATTTAATATATAAAAGAGTTGCAAGTTAAATTTTCATAACCTAATAATTAGCTCATAATAATAATAATAATTTATAAAGAGATTATTAATAGTCAACACTTTTTTTCCCGTTAACTATAAAAATATCTTATTAAACTAGTTGGATATAGTAAATTCATAATCTTTTGACATTTGCTTCCATTTGCAAGATGCTACGGTGTTTTTCTTTTTCTAACACTTTCAATATTTTCTTTCAAAAAAAAACTTTCAATATTTTTTTTCTTGTGCTTACAATGCATGTCACATGGTTCTCAAGCCTGACAATGAATATGACAAGAAAAATTTCATGAAGCTTTTGATTAGTTAAAAATATAATTTTCTACAAACATAATAATGACATAGTAGTGATATCTATGATTTTTGTTTATTCTACGTCTCATATACTTTTCATTTTATACTTAATGAAGTATTAGTAAATCACTTACTACATGCTTAAAATTTATATTGCTTTTACAATTTTATGACAACAAATACCACATACAGGTTTATATCTAGATAATAATATAAAGTTGGATATAATGTTTTACAATCAATTTAGTTTTTTCCAAAATAAAACACTCCAATTTTATTTATTTTTTAAAGTGGGGGCCGGAGGTCATTATAATAATCGAACTTACGTCATTGAAGTGGCCGATCCATAAATTAATTACTCCATAGTCAATACTCATAGTTTGAAATAGTCAGAATTTCGTATTAGTCTAGAAGAAATGAAAATCTGCAACAATCATTAATAATAAGTAATGATCTGTCCAACATCCTTTTACTATAAACACTGATGCATTATTTTCAAGGTTCCGAAACTATTAGTAGGTTGGTGAGTTCCATAAATATATTGTCAAACGTTCGATTACTGACAAATGTGAATAAAAAAAAATTTGTTAGAAGAGATGAAACTCATTACATCTTGAAAAAAAAAAATAGTCTCCATCTATTGGTTAAATATATTTTTAATACAAACAAATATATATATATATATATATATATATATATATATATATATATATATTATTTTTATATTTTTTTCTTATCATATTATATACTAATCATATTTACATTTTACTCTTGTTACAAAAAAAACTAGCTAGTATACGGGTGTTAAGCCATCATTTTCCCATAATAATAAAGAATCAAACACGAGGCCCTTCTGGTCAATGATGATCATCGCTGCATTTTCATACTTCAGATAAGTCTCACCCCTGTTGGTTTCTCTGACCATTCGATCACTGATTAATAAGCCCCGTCAAACATAGCGAAAAATGTTCATTATATCGGCAAAATATTTTATTAAGGTAAATTCTACTTGAATAATACTAGTACCATGCATTATTCAAACCTCAAACATTATCATAATATAACGTCTTCAATCATCTCTCCCTCAAACTAATAAGGTGTTAGTTAGGTTGAAGCTCTCATATAGCAAGAGAATCTCAAACCCACACATTCACCTACTTCGTTGCTTATCAAAGAATCTAACTCAATTAGTTGAACAGTGTGCGTGAGTTGTTATAAACTTGTCATAACTCTGTTGCTTATCAAAGGGGCTAACTCAGTTGGTCGAATATTGTATGTGAATTATTGTAAACTCTTGGTAACTCCGTTGCTTCTCCAACCTTATAAATTCACGCATTCATTGCTCTCTCTTCACACAACATCCACTTCCTCTAAGAACTAACCATGGCAACCCAATTCCTCATCTCCTTCCTTCTCATCTCCTCCTATGTCCTCACCGTCCATGGAGACTACGACACGGGTTTCGTGGGCACAGTAGACCCAAAATCCATAGGCATAGGGCACAAGAAAACCCTTAGCCACTTCAGGTTCTACTGGCACGAAGTCTTCAGTGGAGAAAACCCCACATCGGTTAGAATCATTAACTCCCTCCCAAAATACAACAAAACCACAACCTTCGGGTCCGTGGGAATCTTCGACAACGCCCTGACCGTGGGACCCGAGGTGTACTCCAAGGTTGTCGGAAAAGCCGAGGGCCTGTTTGCCTCCACGTCGCAAACGCAGTTTGACCTTTTGCTGATTTTCAACTTCTGGTTGACCCAAGGGAAGTACAACGGCAGCACCATCACGTTCACGGGGAGGAGCCCCTTGTCCGAGAAGGTGAGGGAGTTGCCCATTGTTGGTGGAAGTGGGGTGTTCAAATTTGCCACTGGGTATATTGAGACTAGGACTCTGAGTTTTGACCCCCAAACGAGGAATAACACGGTTCAGTTCGACGTGTATGTGTACTATTGATTGTTGAATGTGTTTCGTTGTAAGGATGTTGATATGTTATTAATTTGTTGCTTTAGTGTGTCACTTTGTTTTCTATGTAAGTTTCCTCTTTTGAGGGCATGTCGTGTGAATTGTGATGGAATAAATTCTTGTTTGAACAAATTTAATAGGATGATGATATGTATTGGATAAAATGGATAGTTATTGTCCACTCATTTTCTCTTTCGTATTCTTCCCTGCTTTATTGTTTTTATTTCTCTTACTTTATTTCTCATTATATTACTTATTACACCTTTCGGTTTCTTTCTTTGTATTTTCTTTTTCTTTTACTTTTTTTTTTTCCTTTCCTCTACCTATCCACTCCGAAATTGGGATGGACAACTTCTTCCACATACAATTCTCTAATGTTCAAATAATTTCTACCGAAACATCTAAAAGAAGAAAAATCTGAAGGAGGTCCCCTACCAATATCTAAGGTATATGAATAATGAGACTTTTTTTTTTTTATCAAAATGGGGTAATTTTTTTGAAATAATTATCAAAATAGGTAGTTTTAAAAAAATTACAAAAATGGGTAAGTCGTGTTTTAAAACACGACTTCATATATAGAAGTTGTGTTTTAAAACACGATTTTGCTTTTAGTTTTTTTTTTTTTTTTTCATTTTACAGAGGTCATGTTTTCAACTGTGACTTTCATGTATATATAATTTTTTTTAGTTGAAGTCTCATATTAGAATTAAGGGTGTTCGCGGATTGGATTGGATAGGTTTTTAAGAAAAAAATCATTCAATCCAATCACTTCGATTTTCTTAACTAATCATCTAATCGGTTTGATAAAAAATTTAAATCCGATCCAATTTAAATCGGTTTGGATTGGATCAGTTTTTGGTTTTAGTTTTGTTTATATTTTTATTTGGATAAAGTATTAAATAAATGGTAATATATATAATAAACATAATAGAAGATGATTTAAAATATTAAATATCTTCTTTATAAGTCAATAAACAACTAATAATAGTATAACTCTTCAAATGTATACTATTAAAAGTAAATTTATATAACTTAATAATTATACTTATATACCTTTAATCAAATAGATACTAAAAAAATATCTTCAATTAAATAGATGTTTCACAAATAAATATAAGTTATGTGATAATTTTATAAATATATAAGAAATAAAAATATAAACATGAGTAATATCATAAATTTATGAATAAAAATGTATATGTATATATAACTTCGATTTGGATTGGATTGGATTGGATTTCAAAATCAAATCCGAAATCCGATCCAATCCAATAAAAAATTTAGGTTTATTTCAATTTTTGATCCATTTGGTTTTCGGTTTATTCGATTTTCAATTTTTTAGATCGGTTTTTTCGATTTTGATTGGATTGGATCAGTTCATGAACACCCCTAATTAGAATGAGACTTTAGGTTTTTTAAACAAAAATTGAAGTCGTGATTGATAGCACGACTTTAGTATTTAAAAATAAAAAAAAATAAAAAATATCCTAAAGTCTCATTCTAATGTGAGACTTCAACTAAAAAAAATTATATACATATATATATATATATATATATATATATATATATATATATAAAAGTCGTTGTTGAAAACACAACTTCTATAAAAATGAAAATAAAAAAAAACAGTCGAAAGCAAAATCGTGTTTTAAAATATGACTTCTATATATATGAAGTCATGTTTTAAAACACGACTTACCCATTTTCGTAATTTTTTTAAAAACTACTCATTTTGATAATTATTTAAAAAAATTACCCCATTTTGATAATAAAAAAAAAGCCGAATAATTAATATAAAAGGTAATTTATGAATATTTGGTGTAGAAATAACAGTTATTGAAATTAATAAGGCAATCATTCATTTCATATGTTCAATTGTTTGAGCATTGACCGAGATACTCATCCAGTTTTTTTTTTTTTTAAGAAAGATACTCATCCAGTTAATACTATACGATACTACACCTTTTTTAAAAATTATTTGCAAGAATTGGTCACCCAAGAGCAAAGGTCTCTGTAACAGACATTAACAATTCAAAAATGCTACAAAGCTAAATTTTTGTCAAACAAGTTTATATATAATACACTTTATCATGTCTATATATAGGTTTATAATATTTTATCTTGTCTAGAGTATGGGTGATTCAAGGGTAAGGCCACTAAAACTTTTAATTGGCTTTTAAAAATATTGTTAAATAATAATATTTTTATTTACAAAACAATTGAAAGAAAAGCTATTAATTATCCTTTAAATAGTATTAAGAGTATATACTTTCCTTTTAAAAAAATTTATTCATGACTCTCTTTCTTCTCATTAGTAACTATTTTATTTATCTTAGGCTTAATTACAAATTTTACTACCAAATTAACTTTCATTATTTTGCAAATTTTACCACCTAAGTTTTGATTTTGTAAATTTTACCACACAAATTTTTAATTTTTGCATATTTTACCACCATTGATGTGTCACAAAAGAAACTTAAAGAGAAAATAAAACTACGTCATTTTGTTACCAATGTGATGGTAAAATACGCAAAAATTAAAAATTTAGATGGTAAAATTTGCGAAATGATGAAAGTTTGGTGGTAAAATTAGCAAACAAAAAACTTGAATGGTAAAATTCACAAAATGATGAGAGTTGATAGTAAATTTCAAGAAAAAAAAACTTGGATGATAAAATTTGTAAATTAATGAAAGTTGAGTAGTAAAATCTGCAATTAAGCTTTTATCTTATTAATCATTTTTTCATCTCGTATTAATCCAATTTAAAATACATATATTTCATTATTTAATACTATAAATATTAATATAGACTAAAATCACTACAAGATTGACTATTGTGACATCTTGGATATTCATATGATAGCAGATAATGATTGTTGTATAAAAAGGATGAAGTGCAAACAAGGAGTGACCCCTGATTGATTTTCAATAAGAAGGATACATAAATGAATTGAATACGTACAAGAACGAGAAAAAATTAAAGATAGTGCAAGTATGAAACTATATAGTTGAGAATAATTTAAAGAATTTTGTAACAACTCACTATCGCTACATGCATGGCACCAACTAACATGCAATTATTTATTTTAAATAAAAAATCATTATCAACTTACTTATGAAAATGTAAGTAAATTTTTCATGTGAGTAATTTATCAACATGCAATGGATAACTTTATTTAAATTTAATACATTAGACAAAAACTTAAACATAGTAAATTGCCATAGAGATCAATTTAAATTAAGTAAACATGACACTGCCAGAAATATAACGGCACTATATTTTTTTAAAATTGGGATTTTCTAAAATCGAATTTCATCACATGTACATTGGGACAATAATACTAAAAAATTAGAAATAATACATTTGATATAGGGAGGGAGAGACTTAAAAGATTCATTTCTCTAAGTTGATCGTAACTAGAACCTATACTAAACAGTACTAATGTCAAACGATGTTGTTAGAGTCTTCAAGCGGAGTTCCTCATCGTTGGATGACCTCAATATCTTGTGCGAAGAATCTTCATATGGGATGTAGACACATCCAAAACCATTTGTTCCCATAAATGCGAATGCCACGATCATTACACAGTCATATGCTCATAGACATACACACACAAGGGAAAGCTTATGCAAATAAAGGTAGATAAAATTGAAATTTATGGGTATGTCAAAACAAATAATAATAATAATAATAATAATAATAATAATGATAATAATAATACTAATAATTTAAACTCACATATAACTAATACATGTAAGATCATCATAGAACCATATTTATATAAAGCATATTTTTTTTATTTGTAGGAATCGAAGACAGTATCAAGGGATTTGCAACACTCACGCACATTACTCAACCAATTGAGCTAAAGCATATGCGACAAAATAACACAATCATGCAATGTATGAAAGCCCAACTCTATGGAGATTTTCAACAGTTGAGCCTCCAGTGTAGACATGTTCCTTAACATAATAAAACAACAATGGTTGACCTTGCAAATTCAAAGAGTGGCATGTGCCATAAACTATTGTTGTAACATTGTTAACCGATATGAGGAAATGACATAATGCCTTGTCAAGATAAATTATATGTGGGTAGTACCTCACCATGGCATAAGATTTACAATGTCCTTGACCTTAGTATGGAATTCACCTGTCTATGTCTCCCCAACGCCCATTCTCGATAACCTCGACTAATTTTTTCAGCACTAGGTTGAAGGTCTCACCAACCAACTCCAACTTACATGCTTACTCAATCACAGTAACCATTGTGAACTCGTGCATGAATGCATGTATCTATTATCAAAATACCAACATTCATAATTTGTCTTGATTAGTCTCATAATCAATCAACTACATGGTAGAAGTCTTGTCGAACAACCTCTACAAACAACAAGCAGAAGTCCTACCAAGCAATCTCTACCAAGCAAGGGTCCCAATAAGTAATCCTTACTAAGTAGGTAGAAGTCCTACATACCAAGCAAACCCTTGCAAGGTTTCCCATTCATAAGTTCAATGTTTTTCGTTTACGATGAATAACATACAATATTATATTTTATGTGATATTTAAATTAAAGTACACTTGAAAAATCTAAATGTTTATAATTTAAATTAATTTACTTGATCTTTATCCTTCCAAAACGAAATTCAATCATTAAATTTAAAGAGACTATGAATTTACCAAAATGTCCTTAGTTTTTCATAAAATTATGAAACCTTGAAAGCTTTGTAATAAATTTAGATAAATTTATTTAAATGAAAATTTTTATTTTAATCTATTAAAGTTATTTCAGACTTTAATAAAAAAAAATCCATATTTTTTTCAAACTCAATTTAATGTGAAACTCGCCTTTTACCCTTCTACCTAACTATTTAACTAGAATTAAGGAGAAATATAAAAAAAATAGTAAAATCCCTAAATATGATATTTTATATTAAATTCCATAAAAGTACATTATTTTAACTTAGAAAATAATTTCCTAAGCATTAAAAGACTATTTTACTCTTTTTGCAAATTTATTTCATTTAAAATAGTCATTCTAGACTAGTTTCTTGTCAAATTCATTAAAAATATCAAGTAATGCCTAATAAATTAATTTTCAGTTCAAAAATAATATATTTTTAATTCAAAAATTTAAAATTCCAAAAATTACACTTTTATGAATCAATTTGTATTTTTGAGTTAAAATCATGCTACATTAAGCTCTTTTCTAACCAATCTCTTTCTAAAATTTGTAATTAATTTTCTAAACTCATCTGGAACCTAAATACAACTATAAGCCACTGTGTTATGGTTGTTAAGACAGGTTTAGCCACTATTTTTAATTAAAATGGAAATTTTATTAGGGTTTTGGGCCTAAAACACAACTTAGGTCCATGAGTTTTTCAATTAGGGTTTTGGGCCTAAAACACAACTTAGGCCCATGGGTTTTTCAATTTGAGTTTTAGGATCAATTTTCTTTGTTAATGTCAGCCACTACCACCAGCTTAATTATTCAAATAACATGAAAATAATTGAAGAAATTAACTTGTATATTAATTAAATATCGTAGCTTACAAGAAAAGTTAGTTATTTTGTTATTTAGTCTTTACGAAGTTAAAAAATATACTTTAGAGAAAGAGTAATGATAATAGTTAATAAAAAATAGTAATTTCATATATATATTAATCGGCAATTATAATTATATTTTATTTTCAAAATAATCCCCCTCCTTGAAGAAGAATCAAATCCTTTTTTTTTAATATCTATTGAATGCTCATGAACATATTAAAAAAAAATCATTACAAAAACTTATTTATTATAAAAAATATAAAAACTATTCAATATTACATGTATCCCCGTATACACAAAATAAAAATACTTTTTTAAAAAAAAAAAAAATTAACAACCCGAACAGCAAATTATGAAACTCGAGGCACGCGGGCCATTATGTTCGTGGCAATGCAATGACTTTAGAGAAACTCTTGTTTCCTGTCAGTTTCCAATCGTGTTTTTTCATGGTCCAAAATCATCACGCTTCTTCTAAGATCTCACTCACTTTTTACATGATCTTGTTTTATTAACTTTTCTTTTTTAAAAAAATTAAAAAACTCGGCTAGATATTATTATCTATTGATTAGGATTTATAAACCCAGAGAAATTTAAAACTATACAATAATTTCTCCTTCACTCAATTTTTGTATAATATCTAACCAAGTTTCATTAATTTTTTCGTAAATTAAAAAACTCAATTACATATCATTTCAAAATTAATTAGAACTAAAAAATAATTTCATATTATTATGCAAAATAATTTCTCCTCGTCCCTTGGATTAGTGGAAGAAAGCAAAGTGGTCACTATTGAGTTTCTATGAAATGATGCCACCAACAACCAACCACACCCACTCATTCATTCATTTGTTTCCCCACTTTCCCCACTTCCTTTGTCTCCTTATAAACCCTTCACCCTCTCCCCTTTTTTTCCACTCCCAAATCCTCTCTTCGTTCCAATTTTGGCACCACCCTTAACACCATGCTTACCCCCCATTATGTCCTCACATTCTCATTCTCCCTCCTTCTCCTCTCTTGCTATTGCCACCTCCTCAATGGCCAAGAAGAGGACACCTCATTTGGCCATGCCATAGACCGCAAACTGTTAGGCCTAAAGAGGAAAGAAAAGCTTAGCCACTTCAAATTCTATTGGCATGACGTAGTGAGTGGCCGCAACCCCACTTCAGTGGCGGTTGTGCCACCCCCTTTGAAGCTGAACAGCACCACAGCATTTGGCTTGGTCAACATGATCGACAACCCTTTGACCTTGGGCCCAGAATTGAGCTCCAAGCTTGTGGGGAAGGCTCAGGGGTTCTATGCCTCAGCCTCACAGAGTGAGGTTGATCTTCTCATGGCCATGAACCTTGCTTTCATTGAAGGGAAGTACAATGGCAGCACCATCACTATTTTGGGGAGGAATTGTGTTTTCAACAAGGTGAGGGAGATGCCTGTGATTGGAGGAAGTGGACTCTTCAGGTTTGCTAGAGGGTATGCTGAGGCCAGGACTCATTTGTTTGATCTCAAGAGTGGGGATGCTATTGTTGAGTACAATGTTTATGTTATGCATTATTGATGATTTGATTTGTGTTATTAGAAGAGATATGATATACTTTTAGCTTTTGCTTTAGCAATTGGTAATTCACACTCTTGTTTATTTTTTTCCCTTTCTTTGGGGTGATATATGGCACTGGAGGTTGCTTTTGATGCTCAGCTTTTCCTTTTTTCTAGAGGTGGGGTTTATTCTTTTGAACCCATCTTTGATCCCTATTTAATCATGTATTTGTGGTTGGTGTGACAATTGGAATAATAATTTATGATTCTCTCTCCCCTGCCTGCAATTGGAAAGTAATCTCACAATAAAAAAAAATTAGAACAATCGTATTCAATATGTATGTTCCATTATGATGTCTTGAATTGATCAGGTGAGAGCAATGGTTTCTGTAATTTTCAACATGGTATGGTTGGTAAATAATCTTGTCTCCTAAATATATGGTCAGAGTTCGATTTCTAATCTGTACGTAAGGAAAAATGTCTTTGACTCTCGGTTAAGGAATACTCGAGTTCACCCAAAAAAAGAAAAGTTTCTGCAATATAGAAAAGCTTTGACCATCCAAAATGTAAGAAATTTAATTGTGGTCGAGTTAGTATGCAATCTCCATAGCCATTTTGCTCATTGTGGTTCTAATGAAATGACATTTCATTTCAACCTCCCTTGTGACCAGATTAATCCTTCGAAAACTAAGGACATTAATTAAATTATGGGTGTTAGTGGTTTCTTGTTTAAGAATTTGAGCCTTAGGTTATCAAATTTTAGTATTTTACCCCCTATCTTTACCTTTGACACCACATCTTACACTTGAGTGGCAGATTTTGATTATAGTTCAAGTGGCTAAATTATAACACCATTTTTAAATGAGAAGTCGTTATTATTAACTTTTCACGTCAATCGAGTTTCAATTCATTTACAACTAATATGATACGCGAGAGAGACAGAGAAAGTGAAGTCATACCAGAACTTTCCCATTATAGTGTTAATTGTTAATACACTATACCTGTGTGGAGTATTTTTTATTTTTTTACTATCATATTATTTGGTACGGAGTATTCATCGATTTTATCGATAACTAATATCGGTCAGGAAATCTGACTGACCATCTTTTTTGTGAAGTCTCCTCTCCTTTCTTAATCACGTTTTTTTCTATCCACAAAGTTCGAGACTTTTTTTAAAGAGATCAAGTTCAGTATCACTCGGATCAACGACACGTTGATATACATGTGTGGAGTATCTCAAACTCTAACCCATCTCTCACTGCTTTTCTGGTTTGCTTTCCCCAATTCACACAATATTTTAAGAATCATGGTGTCGTGTCACCTGATGATTAATCTCTTAATTGATATCAAAGTTATATTGTCACTGCTGCAAGAGATGGACAGATGGTATGTTACTATTTTTTGGTTACAGAGGAGCATGCTTCTAGCATCGACTTGACATTTTCAACTGTCAAAAAACCATATTTAATTTCAATTTTTTCTGTTTCTATAAAGTGCAAAGAATCTCCCAATGAACCATTAAAGATGTTTGATTAAACATACACATATTTAATTAAAGCTTACTATATAAATTTATTTTCACAGGCTTTACTATAAAACCTATTAAAATGCATTTAAAAAATAAAAAAAGGATTATAAATACGATGAACAATGATAATCATTTACTCCAAATTGGAGAAAAAAAGTGAAGAGATAAAGTAATAAATGTAATACGTGATGATATGATTAAAAAAAAGAGAGAAAAAAAGAAGGAAAGATGTAGGTAAGATAAAAGAGAAAATGAGTGTAAGTTGAGTACTTTTCTTATATGGTTGGATAAATCTAAGTTAATTCCGTAAAAGCTCTTTAAAAATTGCTTAACAATACGAAATTGTTTTGCACGAAAAGTGTCAAAGTGACGATAACCGTAAACCATTCATAATGTATCATTTCTGTCAAGTCCTTTTCTATTCTTTTTTATTGTTTTTTGATCAACCAATAGGAAGCAAACAACTTGTTTCCTAACCAAGAGTCACGTGGTTAATTTGTACTAGATTTCTTAGAAATTTTTTCACAATATATAGAATTTCTCGTAGTCTTTGTTTAGGTCTTGCAAGCCCACACAACACGTTCAAAGTCGTAGGAAAATGTTAACCCGTGCTCTACGGGCAAGAAATTAATTATTAGGTAGATTAGGAGCTTTATTTGTCTATAGTCTTTTTTTTTTTATCAGTGGAAATCGAAGACAGGTACCGGCAGTTTACAATAACTCACACTGCTCAACCAACTGAGCTAGACTCCCTCAGTTATTTGTCTATAGTCTAATTAATATCTATGTAATATATATTCATTATTCAAGTTTTTCAATTTATTAGAAAAAATTAATAACACTTAACAATGTATCATATAAAGATTAATGAAGACCAAAATGATACAAGACTATTTAATAATTTCTCAGTAACATTAGTTAAAAAATGAAAATTGAATTTTTTTATTAAAAATTATAATAATACACTCTCCCATATAATTTCTAAGAGTTAAATGATGATATACTGACAGTGTAAAATAATTTTACACTATCATCCAATCACAAATCACCGTTGATATGACTTTTAAGATAATTTTTTAAAAATCAACAAACTTACCATACATGATGGATTGTGATTGGATGACAGTGTAAAATTATTTTACACCGTCATTGTATAATCCTTTTTCTCTTCAAATACAACTCCAACCTAATAACTTTTTATTTATTGATTTATTAACTAGTAACCTAACTTGTTAGTAGGACCCCAAGTCATAAAGCTCCAAGACAAATGCTATGCCCAAGTCCCACAACCACACACGTAATAAATGTTGACAGATTTTCTCTAGCAAGGTCACTGAAAAGTCTTCGCACTACCATAATTGATTCTTTCTTTGAAGCAAACCCCACGAATACGTTAGTATTTCTTTTTTTCTTTTTTTTTTAGGAAGATTAACAATGCATTTAAGTCATTTATACTTTATTTCGCAAGTCTATTTCAGAATTTGGGTTCCTCTTAAAGCATTTAAAAATAAAACATATTGCATCCTTCATCAGTAATCAATGAATAAATATTTTTTTAATTTACTTTATTTTTGCACTCTTTCTAAAAAAAAATTAATTATGTAAAAGATCATAATCATGCATGCCCTGCATTAAGGGAATACATGAACTCAAATTTGGTAGACTCAACATACTCATAGAATGTGCTTTTGGGCTGAAAAATATAGAACTTGAGCCCAATTTTTTTCAACATTATTGCAAGAGAATGACAATTACAAATTACAAATACAAAGCCATAGCTTCATAGGCAAACCATTATCAGCCGCTAGCTAGTGCAAATTCAAATAGAACATTAACGCATTGTTCGTTACATGTGAAAGAGGGAGCTTTCAGCTGCAGATGAAAGTGAAAAAGTGGTTTGCATCCGTTCAATGGAGGTGAAAGAGGACTCAAAGAGTAGAAAAAAAAAAAGTGGATCCCACACTGAAAATTTTCACCTAAAAAATGAGGTGAAAGTGCTACGAAATGCACAGTAAATTGCTTGTCTGTTTCTTTGTCAAAAATACCCCTCCATCCCATAGCTTCATATATGAATATATACTAGACATAATCGAATACATTGCACCATAATCGAATATCTCGGTTAAAAAAATCATGTTGCACCTATTTTTTTTATATACACTGCACTTATTTTTTTTGGAAATATATGTTGAATGATTTGAATGTCATGTAATAGCCAAAAACAAAATGTAAAATAATAATTTTCTTAAAAGAGAGATAAGTTATTTAACAATGTTAGGGGCAAAATGGAAAAAATATATATAATTAACTTTTGCTTTGTTTCTTTTTTCCTACAACATTACTTTAATTCAAAATTTTCATCCATTTTCAACTTTCTTTCATCTCTACCAAACAATATCATTTTTCATTCTCTTTCATCTATTTTTATTCCTCACACTTTCATTCATTTTCTTTCCACACAACCAAACACAGTGTAAAGTGATAGATAAGAGAAGAGAAGATGAACATAATACATATATTTTTTGTGTCAAAGCACTTAATTGGAATGTACTTCAGTATAAACTATTAATAGATTGCCATATCATTGAAAATTATTTTCTTTTTTATAATTATTTTAAAATTCATACCTAAAATGTTACCGGATTAGTATATCAAAATTAAATTCTTTTTCTATTAAGAGATTTCTTTAACAAGTGGAATGAAATTTGGCTAGGTGTTACCACTAGAATCCTGATCACTTTTATAAGTTGTCAAAGGGTTTATTTTAGAGCCACGAGTTTCTTCTCTGTTAGGCTAGGTGTGGTTCATGTGTACATAGTTACAAGGAAACATAGGATATGCAACATATTCAAATGTTTGAATATCTAGTGTCGCAACTTGATTGATATGGGGTTGTTAAAGTCAAATGATGCTAATATAATTTTAACTGGTGTGTAATCATTGACATCAGACTAGTGCCATCTTGTATACCCTTTAAATTGTTCTTTGGCCTTATTTATAGTGTCTTTTCATGTTTTCAATTGCAATTTTGGGTCACTTTACATGGTGGATTAGGTATTGTCAATGTTAATGCGATGGTGCACAATCTAACTAGTAACCAATCCTCAAAAGCTGTCATTTGTGTTTTTTTTATTCAAGGCTCGTGTTTTCTAGGTTCGTCACTATGACGTTTTTAAAATCTTCTAGAATAAGGCATTTTTTATTAGTTTCAATAGTTTGGGAATTATTTTAACCTTGCTTCCAAGTTTGACACACAAGTATATATGCTTTCCAGTTTCCACTAATAATCATTTAATGCAATTATGTTCTTCTACAGTATTTTCCTTTAAAATTGTCCATGTTGACATCTCTATAGTTCTTCAATTCTGAAACTTCTAACTTTAACCTTCCAATTTATATCAATGTGTAGGCTGGCATTTTAACTTGGTTACACACTGTTCACCCCATATGAAATTTAAAAATTTAATTAATTAATTAATTAAAATTTCTTATTTGCTTTTGGTAATAGTTGAGAGCAAGAAATATGCTTGTCACATGCTAATTATTTCTATTTTTTTTTTCTATGCATTCATCATTCGCTCTGTACATATTGATAGGAGACAAGTGGCAGAAGAATTCTAGCCAGAATTACCACAAACTGAAGTTGCAGAATTCACAATGTACTTGTCTAATTTATTTGATTTTTGATTTTTGAACATTATATATAACACATTGCGTGTGATTCTGGGAATACTGTTTCTGGCACCACCACTATGAAGGGTATTGCAGGGTTTGCAGAGGGGTGCAGAAGGTGCTAAATGAAATGAGTGTCAATGGCATGATGCTTGGTATGGTTTACAGTGTCATGATTCATGGTTTTCTTCATAAGTGAGATGTTGAAAGCTGAAGAGAATTGATCATGTTATGGGTGAAAATGAATGCTGGACAAGACCACTGAATCTCATTGATTCTTAGGTAGAGGGGTTTTCCAGTGAAGTGTTCAGGGTTGCATCAGAATTGTCACAAGGGAGTTGCTTATAGCCTGCCATATGATAGATTTACTCTGCAAAGTTGGTAGATATTATGAAGCTTGTTTTCAGGGTAAGATGCTTTGGAGATTGAATTGACACAATTTTAAGTTGATTGGTGTATGTCTAATAAATAAGGGAATTTGAAACTTTGAAAGTGAGGATTGTTAGCAACACACTGTTGTCTAACACATTATTGTTGGTTAAAATTTACTAAAAACAATAAAATCAGACAGAGAAATTTATTAAATAAAAAATGAGACTTATAAAATTTTATGATTTGTAATCAATTTCAACTAATAGTAAATATGTATTCAAAAAAGTATGTAAAAGAATATATTGCTATTTTTTTTTAGGGTGTGTATGATTTATGAAAAAAGTGAAAAAAAAAAGAGTGAAAAATGAATAGATAGTAAGATGATTTTTAAATTGTTTAATAAAAAAGAAAGAAGGAAAAAAAATAAATATGTATATAAAATAATATAAATACCTTGTATAAAAAAAATTAGATATGACGTAAATAAGGGTATTTTTATCATTATATCAAAAAAAGTTTTAGTCTTCACTTTTCTACCTAAATTGGACAGATTGCTATAGTAGACAAATTTGCTTGAAAACTTTTCTCTACTTTCTATCCGTATGATCTCCCAGCAGAAGGAAGAGAAGGAAAGCAAGCTCTTTTCCATCTCTTGCATTCTTTCCTTTCATGTTTTTTGCATACCAAACATTTAAAGTTACTCTCTTAAGGGATTTTATTGCTACAAGTATTGTGACTTAAGGTATGATTAATCAATTCAGTTAGACAAGTAGTTAATTCAAGGAGTTTATCATCTTTTGTAAGTAATAGACTCAAATAAATAAATATTTACTATCTCAATTGATTCAACAGTGTGTAAATTATTGTAAATCTAGTACTTGAATTCAATTCTCACAGATCAAATAATAAATGAATAAATATTTTTTTTGTAAGAGAACTGCTAGTTAGTATGAAGAGTATTAGTATGAATTGATTAGGAATTCACGAGTTTATATTTTGTTGGACAAAGTTAAATAAAAAATTAAAAAAAAAATCTCAAAATAGAAAAAAATAATAACAGTGTTGACAGAAATCGAGCGTGCCTTTAAAATACAGCTTTCCTCAATGAATTGGTACAATAAATTTCTTATGATGGAGTATTTCCCTTTTGTAACAAATTAAATGAGGACATGTCAATATAGTTAGAATATATATATGCGTTATCTTGTCCTTTTCAAAAGTATAAAATTAAACAAAACTAATACTATTTTTATTATTATTTTCTTGATGTATCATAAGAAACACTCAGTTTACCTCTTATAGTAAATTATTAGTTTAAATATGTTTTTAGTTATTATTATATATTTGTTTTATATTTTTAGTCTCTATAAAAAAATTTATGATTTAATTCCTATAAAAATTTATTTTACGGTTTGTCTCTATCACAACTCATAGATGATGTGTCAACCATTTTTTTTTTATATATGTGTCAACCATTTATTAGAGAATAAATTTAATGTTTCTTAAATAATAAAGACTAAAATAAATATCTTCTAATATAAAAAAGACCGATATCAAAAGTTCATAAGTTTATACGGACTAGAAAATATCATTAAGAACTAAAATCGTAAAACAAAATTTTACAAGAACCCAAACATTTTATAAGAATTAAAAATATAAAATAAATATATTATAAAGACTAAAAATATAATTCAGTCCAAATTATTTTTCAACATACTTATATATTTAAAGTCTCAACAACCAGTTCCCGTTCGAATAAACACTAGTAGTTTTTGCAATTCCAAATGTGTTTCCAAACACATGGTAAATCATCTAGAGTTGTTGCTTGCAGTTCCCATTACCATTATTTGAAGTAAAACATGGTAGTGCCAACCATTCCCACGGAAAAGACTTTAACCATTTTACATGTAAATGTGTAAGAGAAATGTTGGACTTTTGGAACCATTTGTGTTTTTTTTTCCCTTGGTGTATGTGCTACATCGTTCTTGCGCACTTGCTCTTGCTTTTGTGCTCTTCATGTGGTACTCGAGTCATGATGGTAGGTATTGGGTGACTTATTTCCTAAGTATAATGTATGAGTATTGAGTAGTGAGAACTTATGTGCCGCATGTTCTACACGGCCTATTATTATATGATAAAGGACCATACGGCAACAAGTATGCAGGAACAGATGTATAGTATAGTATCCAATAGGGTATTATTATTATTATTGCTTGGGATCGTGGGTTTCCCTTGATGCCACTTGAATTGAATCTCACTCACCCCCCAAGTCAATTGTGAAGCCAATTGTTGCCCCTGACTTATTCACTACTCTAGGTCTTTTTTTTTTTTTTTTTTTATCATTCTCTCCATTTCTTTTATCTTTTGAATTAATGATATGGGTGCCAAGTGATACTAAGATTAAAAGTTTAGATCATAAGAATGTGTGTAGTACATAGCACAAGCTACTTCGTTTAATGGTTTCTGAAGGACTAATTCAATTGTTCTAATAATTGGATTAAAGAGGTTTTTTTTTATCGGTCAAATATTAGTTGTTAATTTGTTAGTTTGATTCGAACCCACAACCTATCCCTCTCTCCCTTTTCCTTTCACCACTAAACCAACATTATAACTCCATATTAAAGAGGTTGTATGGAGGGATTTATGATGCAGAACAAGTACAGACAATAAAACTAGAAAAAATTAATTCAATTATTAAGGCAGTTCAATTGTTCCATTCAAGTTGAAGGAAAGATCATGTGTATTATCTTCCCATTTCATTTCTGAACTGATCTTCCCTGTTGAAAGTGACATGCAAATTTGGGGTTTCTCCAACTCAGATTGGGTAGGATGCCCCAATACTCAAAGATCAATAACAGGCTTTTATGTGTATTTTGGCAAATCACTTGTATCATGGAAAACAAAGGAACAAGCTACTGTCTAAAGATCTTCTTCTAAGTACAGGGCCTTAGCTTCCCTCACATGTGAGCTCCAATGACTACAATTTTATGCAACCATCTTCATATCTTTGTCAAAAAACCCCATTTACCACTTATTGAGATATATAATCAGTCCACAATTCAACATTATTGCAAATTGTCACTTTATTTGTTCCAAATTATAACAAGGCCTCATTTAGCCTACATGACATATATTCCCCAACTTCTTGTTGGGGGAGGTTTTACTTAATACATTATCTTACCATGCAAGGCGGTTAGGTAGTAAAGCTATTAAATAATCTAATTGTATAGTTGTAACTAGTTGTTTGTTAAATAAAGTAATGGAATGGAAATTACCAGGAGTTTTCATTGCATTCCATTTTTTAGGAGTAAAAATCGAGTGTTAGAAGAATACATGGAAAATTAATGTTTATAAGTTAAATTCTTTCTATTTATTTTAGACTCTCAAGGAAGTTATTCTCCTAATCTCCTTCACATTTGCCTTGGTTTCCTCTATTATTATGTAGGGCTCTCAAAACAGGACACTACTTATTAAGACTACTATAGAGTACAGACTGAATTTGTAAATTTGCAGCAAATTTTTTTTTCACCCACCTAACTCAATCAGAATTTGAGTTGGCCCAATATGAGTTGGTCTACAATGGGCTAGGCCTACTCATTGACCCAACTTTTATTTATTTACTTTTATAATGATTTAATTTTATTAATTTATGTTGTTTACTTTTTATTTATTTGGGCTAGATCTTTAAACTTGGGACCAATGTTGTGAAAATCGGATCGGTTATCGACCCAGTCGAGGCACTGGGTTGATGGGTCAGTGGTCGAACCGGTGGGTCACTAATTGACCCGATTTGACCCGGCATATATTAAAAAATTAAAAAATATATATAATATAGCTAACAAAATGTGATCAATCCATAATTCATACTCTAAAATTAAAATCAATCATGATCAAACTATAAATATTACATAATCATTTATTACTATAAATTATTTTGTTGGGTATTATCATTAAATTACTAAAGAAACTCTTGTTATTTTTCACGGCTAAGTATAAAAGTTGTCAAAGGGTCATTAGCAAGTATGGTGAAGATGTATAAAATACATAAATATTAAATCATATCAAGATCAAGATAATAATAATTAGTTATTATATATTATTGTCAACATCAAAATAATATTATAAGAACATATTATTATATACTATTAAGCAATTAGCTATTAACAATTTAATTAAAATGTTATAGGAGCATATTATTATATTATACTATTTAGCAATTAACTTTTGTCATGGATTCCAAATGGTACTATGGAAAGAATTCCAAATAACTACATTGTTTACAAGAATTGAAAGAAAAAAAAAAAACTCAGCTGAATCGGGTCAATCGGGTCCAGGTCATCGGTTTTTTGCCAAACCTGGCTAGGTTAAACCGAGCTGATCCAGGTCAAACCGGATCGATTGCATATCCGGTCCGATAGCTCAACCGGACCGGTCAGGTCACCGGTTCCCGGTCGAATCGGTCCGACCGGCCGATCCGGATCGGTTTTTATAACTATGCTTGGGATAGAACTAACAAAATATGAGTCAGAAACTTGTATTTGCATTTGGAAGAAAAAAAATGCAAATTATTTTTATCTTTGATGCATAAAAAATTAAGGATAAGAATTCTAGTTTTAAAATAAAGTGGACACATGGGGCTAATAGTTTGATGTGCAATTTGCAATAGTAAATGGACTGGACTAATAAATTTCTAACTCACAATTAAACTTATGGGCTTTGCTATTCTCACCCCATAATTTGCTATTCTTACCACCCACGTGAGTGGTTTTTTATTGATTTTCCAAAATACCCTTGTACAACGAAATCACGATTCCGTTCTACACTTGTACAATCTTGGTTAAATTTTGTAACAAGACCTAATATATCTTCAAAATACCATCAAATCAGTCACAATACAATACAGTTTTGTAAAAAATATTCAACAACCGAAACATTACACAAATAAAGTCATCTAATAACAATTATTAATAGAAGATTAATTAACTAAAATGAATCCCTAGTAATGTCTACTACATATTGAGATCCTCTAGTTGTTGAATGAAATGGTATTGAGTTGTATTCTTGCATGCGTTGCATGTACAGTTTTTGCCATGATCGAGCTTCAACAGTGCAGTATGTTCTCCATTGAGGTGCAATAGGAGGCAGGGGACAATCATCTTTTAAAAATAGCTAAACAATAAAAATTAAACTTGTAAGGTTAAATTAGTAAACAAATTTGCATAGTTAATAGTTTAGTATATTATGTGTACCTGTACAAAGTGATTTCCGTTGACAAATCCAATAGCTATAAGACGTTGTTGTGCAGTAGATGGAGGCCGACTCCTAAGCGGAAAGAAAGTCCAACTTTGAAGCATAGATAAGTGAAACAACACCACATTATACTGACTAGCAATCATATACCCCATGTCGGGAATGGTCATCCATTTGTCAATGGTTGTTGGTCCACCTTGGAGATACAAAAAGCTGATTAATTCAACCAATCTTTCTTCTGTGCCAAAGAGCTTAAGATAAAAAGAGTGCCATGTTTGAAGTTCCTGAATCAAGTCTTGACGAATGAGAGCCCAGGATTCCTCACCCATACCTAACAAAGCTGCAATTACTCTATAACCGCAATTTCCATCTGCTTTGACATCAATAATTTTTTGGATGAATTGTTTCAATTCATTAGGAAACTCATTAACATAAGACATCATTTTGCTCTGCTTATTGTTACTGAAAAATTTGGGAGGCACGGTAGGAGTTCCTAAACTACCTACCATTGTGTTAATTGCATCGATTTGCTCCCACATTGAAGGTGCACGTTTAGTAGATTTCACAGACTTCGAGGCACCCTTTGTTTTCACCTTCTCTGGAGGTGGACACATTGAGGTGGTATCTGGAAATGCAAGTTCACGAACTTTAGTCTTCATTGTGATTTTTCTAAAGACATCAAGTTGGAAAAACCTCTTTAACAATGCATCAACCTCATGTGTCAAAGTCAAGTCTCCCCAAGAATCACCGGTGTCATCTTGATTGATGGATAACATCTTCCAATGCACATGAATTGACCTCAAGGGTATTGAGCCAAACATATTGCTGAATCTAGCAAGTTCATACTCACACGGTAGACTGTGAGTAGTTCTAAGTGTGCATCCACAAGCATAACAGTCAATACCAACGCTATCAACCCGTTTGTACTCATTGTATATCAGGTCTTGTGCTTGGTTTGATACAAAGCCATCTTCTTGTAAAACATGTTATTAAACCTGTGACCCACAACATTGATGCTTTTTTGGAATGAAGCCAAAATCTCAGTATGTTGCAATATAAGCATGTTATTCATGAAGTCTCCCATACTATCTCGAAGCAACCTCTTCAATCGTTGTGTGCGCCTTCAACCCTATCATGCAACCAAAAGTAATGTCAAGCAAAGTATATAATTAAAATCAACAGATATAATTATATGGAAAAGTACCTATTAGTTGTTATGTTTCCAAGATGCATAACTCGATCCGTCCATGCTTGTACAAACTTCTCCTTGTGAGGTATCAACCATGTACAATGGACATACTCAAGAAAAAGTGGATAATGTGAGCATAGGTTTGTGAAGTTTTTCAAGTTAACCTCATACAATTGTTCATTAGCAGATTGCATTAACCCTTCCCAAGCGTCTAACACTTTGTCACATTCTTTCGCGTTGCCCACATGCATCTTGCATTTTGCCCTGACATTCTTAGAAATGTGGAATTGACATAACAAGTTGGTTGAAGAAGGAAAGACATTCTCCAACGCATTCATGAATGCAAGATCTCTATCAGTGACAATAACCTAAGGCAATACATCATCTTTGACAAACATTTCTTTCACCCTATTTAATGCCCATTCAAAATTGTCTATCCTCTCAGATTGTAAATAAGCAAAGGCAACCGAGAAAGTCATGTCTGTTGAAGTCACCCCAACAATCTCCAATAACGGAAGACGATATTTGTTCATCTTGTAAGTAGTATCACATATCAACACTGTTGGAAATGAATTTAGGAGCTTGATAGAATCTGGATGTGACCACAAGATATCTCTTACAACATCTTCATTGTCGACCCTTCTATACCAATAAACATATTGATCACGTTATATCAACTTCATCAGATGTTGTATTTCGATTCTTGGACCCCTTTGGTGTCGCCGATATTTTTGTCGCTCATTATATATGGTTTTGATGGTGGTGACATTTACATCATCTTTATCTTTGATTGTCAACAGAATTTGCCCAGGCTTCACCATATTTTTGTTCATTTGATTTAGCAGACTTTTTTCTTCACTGCTTAAACGACCAGCATATGCATGACCCACTAATGTTTCACTGACTTCATGGTTATGAAAACCGCAAACCACATAAAGTTTTCAACCAATGCCTTTCACAAGCCTCCCTTTTAATTTAAAGGGGCACTGACATTTTTTGCTTCTAGAAGTCTTGCGGACTAACTTATCTTTATATTGTTTGTACTTTCCTTCCTTTTCACAAGCCAGTAGGACAAAAGTTTTCTTATCAGTTTCTGACCTTTCTATGACAACAACAAATTCAACCTCCTCTGCGACAGATTGAACCCACGTCAACAAGTCATTTTGCTCTTCAAAAGCCTAAAAACAAAATGCATTCCTTCACTAACAAAACACACATATACAAAAAATATCATATAGATAAAAACACTAATTAATCAATCAACCTCGTCAGTCATGAAATTATTGGAGAAGTCAGGATAATTGTGCTGAGGTTCAATGTCCATCACATAATCATCTGCTTGCATTTCATTTTGTTGAATGGGTTGGTCAAAAGCATTTCACTTGCATCAATCATATTTCCCCAACTACTTGGCATCGTAACTTCATCAGAAATAAAAGTATTTCAATCCATTGCTACTACTGAAAAGAAAAAAAAATAATTCAAAATTTACTAAATGAATAATAGTAAAAAAAAAACCAAATATTGTCTGCGTACACAACGGAATCACGATTTCGTTGTGTACGACATTTTTCTTACACAATGGAATCACGATTCTGTTGTGTAAGAAAAATGTCGTACACAACGGAATTGTGATTTCGTTGTGTATGAAAAAGACATGCACAACGGAATCGTGATTCCATTGTGCATGTCTTTTTCATACACAGTGGAATCACGATTCCGTTGTGTACTGTAAAAAACAAAAAAACAAAACAGAATCAGGATTTCACTGTGCATTCAACACAGCGGAATCATGATTCCGTTGATCTACATAACTTACGGGTGTGAGTAAGTTTAGGAACCCGAAGAAGGAGGAGAAGGAGAGTGTCACTGAGAGAGGTTGGAGTGAGGGTAGAAAGTGTGAGGAGAAGGGAGTGGGGTGGAGTGTAAGAAATGGAGGAGGGACAACAGGACAATTTTACAATGTTAGGAGGTGAGAATAGCAAATTGTGGGGTGAGAATAACAATTCCCTAAACTGATTCAACTTAATCCAAATGAGCTAGACTTGCCCTAATTGACAACCCTAACTACATGTCATCCAAACTCAAATTAAGTTAATGATTTGTTTATGTATTTTATCAACACGTGATAATTTAATTTTTTTTTATCTTATTTGAAGTGAAATTATTGCAAGTGAAATGTAAAGTTCTCAAGTCAGTACAAACCAATTAGTGATATGGAGTTTAATAATAATTTATGCTATAAATTTAACCTTTTATGCAGTAATTATCAAAAAGAAATTGCAATGCACCCGCATCACCATGAAAGTGATGTATGTTACACACTGCTCCACACCTTTTAATTTTTTTGTCTGTTTGCTGGCAAAATTTGCTCAAAATCTGCAGACTCTATTTAAATGGTTTGGTACAAAATTGCTGCTACCACCAGTACCAAGTCTGGTTTTACGGAAGAAAAGACAAAAGAAGAAAGAGCACATAGGCATAGCTTAGTATTCTATTATATATTCACTTTAATCAAACGATTACATCACTTTCCCTTGTTAGAAAATCACAAAAATATAAGAAAAACAAAGAAATATAAACTCCTTCAAGGTTCTATTCCATCCAAATCACTCTACTGAAACTCAATGGAACACTTGACTTTTAGATCCAACTTGGTCCAATTATTGTAGCCATTTGATGACCATATTGTATTAAGGACGAAAAAAATTCACATGTTGGATTTGTTGGGAGGGGAGAATGAAAACTATAGTTGTTATTGTTAAATGTTACTGTATTATGTTAACTAGGTAGCTCAGCAATCAAAGAAGATCTAATCAAATTTTACATCATTTGTTTGCTAGAAAACCTTTTCGACTATGACAAAACATTGCATCTGATTAGCTTCCAAACCAAAACCATAACGTACATTCAATGATTGTGCTATCTTAGAGTGTGTGTCCTATCTGAATTTTGCTTACTGAGATAGTGATTCCATTCCTCATGTCCTATTATATGTGGACAAATGAGAAGCTCAATTTATAATGGACCCTTCACTGTCTTTCAATGTTTGATAATACTTAAAAATTGAAAGGAACCCTTAACTGTCCTTTACTTCCAAAATTGTTCATATATAATTCGTTTCTAATCTTTTAAAATTGAAAGGAAACCCTTAATCTGTCTATTACTTACTTTCAAAATCATTCATATATAATTTGCTTCTAATATCTTTTTTTTTTATCATGTTATTGGTACGGAGTATCATCGACTTTATCAATGACTAATCTCCGTCTGAGAATGACCACCTTTGGTGGGATCTCCCCTCGTAACAACGTTTTTTTCATCCACAAGACTCGAACCTAAGACTTTGCCTAAGGGGACCGAACCCAGTACTACTCAAACCAACAACTTGTTGGTATTTGCTTCTAATCTTTTAAAATTGAAAGGAACCGTTATGTGTCTAACACATTACACAGGTTTTAGCCACTTCACATTTCACAGATACTCCTAACTTTTAAATGATCCACATCATATGAGCAAGAACAAAGTGATGCAGAGATCAGTGATTTCAAATTTGTTTGCTTTTGTAAAAGTCTAGATGCTAATATCTGTGATCCTGCATAAGCTGTACTCCTCATGTGTTTCTGGGCTTAGTTGTTATGGTGGTGGGGACAAAAAGATGTTGGTCTTGGAAGAATCTTGAACAGATTGTCTCTTAATTTTCCTCTGATTAAGGGGGTACTCTTTTCAGGATACAGTGTTATACTGTTATGAACATACACTTCTAGTGTATCACACTTTTCTTTTCTGCCACTCACTGTTTATTTGTTCTTTTATCAGTTTCTTGCTTTATTTGATAATTGATACAAAAGGAAAATACATCTCTTTTCCCTTTCGATGATAATAAAAAAAAGGAAAACTGATAGAGTGGTCATGTGGTTAAATATAACAATAATAGAGACTAAAACAGTTTATAATTAAAGCTAACTTTGTTAACAAATGATCTGAAAGTTGTACTTGTTTATAATTTCAAAAGAAAGTTTGGAGATGGACAATGTGGTATTATAGGCTGGTACTGGAATAAAACTTACTAGGAGAATATAAATTAGATAGGGATTGCTGCAAAATTTCATGTGCCATGTGCAGATTTTTGTACAAGTGCATTTTCTTTAGCTTTTTCATTTTGGTTTAAAATTAAATTTTATGTTAAAAGGCATTACTTGAAAGAATGCAGAATACTTAAATGGCCTGTTTTGGCTTTCTTGTTTTAAAATGGAAAAGGAAGATTTTAATATTTGTAACCAAAGCTGTAATGCAAGAATTTTCTATCTCAACTAGAAAAAGCATTATACACCAATAAAGAAAACAAATGAAAGGTGGATGAAGATAATTAGTACACTTGAGACCTTTGAAAGTTGGGTGATTAAAGGTTATTTGATGGAGAATCATGTTAGTGAGGAAGTCAAAAGTGATTCTAGGATTTAACTAAAGAAGGGTACAAAAAGAAAAAGCCATTGATAATTTTTTGAATCTCTGGGGGTTGCTTTTTCCCAAGCATGTACTTTAACTCATACTTGTTCTCATCATCATGGTTATCTATTTCTCTCTTATTGGATAGATTCAAGTTTATAGCAATTTGAATTATGAAATTCTAAGCAAGAAGGTTTGGTGGGTAAAATCATTAACTTGTCTTATGTTAAAGCATACATAAACTATGCCTAGTTACCACCTCTATCTTCTTTTGTTCAGATAAATAAATAAATATTCCGATCCCCAAATATACCCACAAATTTCTCTCGTCCAATGGCTTGATCAAAACAAAGGTTTATTTTTTCTTCTTTTTAAGAATCCAATGCACAAATTCTGACTTTCCGTCAAAATGTGGGACCAAAAGCCTCTCTTTGTTTCGTCCCTAGATCGTTGTGCTTTTTTTTTTTTTTTTTTTTTTTCCTGCAGTAAATGTGAACGCATAGAAAAATAAAACGGGAATTGTCACCTATCTCGAACAACAACAAAAAATCATAAAACAATTCACAGAAGCAACATACATCAAGCAAACGTATGTTATAATAAACTTTAAAATTTTTGTATCGATAATATTACTATATTTTTTTTATAAATATTAGTAGCAATTAGTTAGTCTATAATTTCAATAAGACGATGCAATAGTAGCAACAACACTACAACAACAATAAGATCAAATGAGACCAAGTGTCAAACTTGGTAAGATAAGTGCACAAAAAATGTAGAAAAATATAGAAAAAAATTATAATTATTGAACGTGTCATTTTACTAATTTGATAATTGTGTCATTTGATCATGTCTGATAATAATATATTAACTCTTGTATCTTATTACATCATTTAATCTCAATCATGTATGTAGTATAATGTTAAATATTCTTAAATAACACAAAAATAATAAACCCGTTTATGAAAGTCTATAGTAATCACATGATATTTATTTTGTAAAGCATTTATTAAAAAACATTGAATTATATTATCAGCATTTTACTTAATATTTATTTTTCGTGATAATCAAATATCATTGAATAAAATAATCGTTTTATTTGTACAGTTTTTATTCATAATCATTTATATTAAAAACTAATTAATGATATTTCAACAAGTTAAAGTTAAAAAATAAGAATTATTAGCATTTTTAAATACAAAATCTCACAAAAACTAATTTACATTTTTTGGTGAAAAAAAAAAATTTAACACAACCAGAAAAACTTCCGTACTATAATACTGGTAAAAGAAAATAACCAATCATTGATCATGAATCCATGATACAGCAATTTGCTGCCACATTTGTACTCACATATTAAACATCCTTAAGGTTTTTTTTTTTTAATTCATCCTTTTTTGTTTTTGCTTTTATGTCATTGGTCTTTATCTCATTAACATCATGTCATTATCCCATGGAATAGTTGTGTTCCAAGACGAATCGTGACCTCCAGAAATTCAAAATAAATTGCAAAATTTGTTTTGGTCTTGTAAATAAAAATTGCAAATGATCTTATTCTTTAAAATTGATTTTTAACGGTTCCTGTTGAGTCATCAGGACTAAACTCACTTAAACTTTTTTTTTTTTAATAAAAACATTGACTTTTAACGAAAAAATCTCAAGTTAAAACTCGTAAACTAATTTACTGCCTTTTCATCGTTGGATATGAACACTCCTCTTTATACGAGTGCAAGTGACCCAACTTCTTTTCTTTCAACACACATGTCATACATACTTAAATTATAATTTTATAAAAAAAAATAATCATAATTATATACATCAATATAAAAATATTTTTTATATTTTAAATATATATTATTATACCTCTATTAAATTATGTTAAATAACTTATAATTTAACTATGCCCAATATTTAAATTTATGTAATTTTAGTAAATGTAAGATTGGCTAGGTTTTAATATGGATGCTAGTTTACCACTTTACTTTTGTCAAAAAAAAATACCACTTTACCTTGAGTTCAAACTAGGCTAAACTCATCCTATATGTCACGTGAATACTCTTGGGTTGGACATTTATTATTCACTTTGTGGGCATAATTATTTATTCTTGCCATGTGTGTTGTAATCACTTAAGTAAGGCGAGTTCTTTCAAAAGTGAAAGGTTTATTTTAAAAAATAAAGTAAAATTATAATTATTGATTAAAAAATTAACATTTAAAATTTAAATATTATGTGTTTTATTATATAATTGTAGGCATTCAATCACATGCACTTTCAATCATTGAATTTTTAATTAACGATATCATTTTTTTTTACATTTTTCTAAAATAATTTTTATACTTTAGAAGATATAAATTCAATTGTGCCTGTAATCACGAAAACCAAAAAAAAAAAAAAAGATATAAATTCACAACAACAAAAGTTAATCATTTAAAGTCAGTTAGGAAAAAAAATATTTGTGAACAAGATAGACTTTTTTTTTTTTATCTAAACCATAAATATTTTCTAAAAAAAATATTTGAGCAGAAAACATTAATAATATAAGACTAGTTAAGAGGGATTCTTTCCATACATAAAATTTAAATCCAAGATTTTACTTAAAAAAAATAGATATGTGTGACTTAAATTAATCACTCGTTTGTGATTAAAGAAGACCCGAGCCTGTGATTCAAATTCTTTAAAAATTTAACAAAGAAAATGACACTCAAACATTAATGTTCATTGAATTTCTACTTGGGTGTACCAAATCTGAAGCCAAAGGACCACACGCCATGTTCCCAATTCCCCCACAGGAAACTATTTACAAGTTCTGTTGCTCTGCAGCAATTACATTGCTTCTTCCTTTCAAGCAAAGTTCCTCAAAAGTCAAAGACTTGACCATCTCATTCCCATTTCCTCAGGAAAAATACTCATGTCTTTTAATTTTCTAAAAAAAAAAGTTTACTTATTGATCTTTCTTTTTGAATCTAATAATACAATGGCTATCCAGTTTTAAGTGTTATAGTTTTAGCAAGTAACGTAATACTCCCAAAATAAATAAAATAATTCCTTCTCTGAGTTTTCTCCTCGTAGGCTTTGTAGCTTCTTGGTCCAAAACCCGTGGCCTAAGAGCTTGTCGTATGGCTAGCAAAATAGTTCATGAATGATTCAATACTAATTATTTAAAATGGAAAAAAAAAAAAATTCCTCTTTAGGAAGGATGGAGTATAGTGTGGTGATGAGGAGATCGAGTACCTCAATTTTTTTTAAAAATATAAGTTTTTTTTTTTATTTCTTAAGTATGGCCTTTCAAAACAAAAAGGTTTAATTGTACTTTTTGTTATCAATATTTTATGTTTTCGCAAATTTTACTACCAAACAATGAAATTTGCATATTTTGTCACAAAACTTTCAAAATTTCACACATTTTGCCTCCTATATTTTAATTAAGCATTTTTGTTTTGAAAGTTAAGTAATACAATGTGCAAAATTTTAAAAATTGAGTGACAAAATATGCAAATTTCACGGTTTAGTAATAAAATTTGTAAAAACGTGAAAGATGGGTGACAAAAATTGCTATTAAAAAAATCTTCTCTAAGCATTTTTATTCTGTGATTGATCTTGAATTTAAGTTTTATAAATACAAAAGGTAGATTTTTAAAGAATTTTGCTTCCCTAACGCCTAAATAAACTTTTCATTTCAATTCAAATTAGTTATACAATGTAAAATTACTCAAATTTTAAAAGAAAATTGAAATACTACACAAATATATCATATATAAAGTATTAAATAAGAGCTCTTCTCATGAGAGATGAAAATTATAAATTTAAACCATTAGATCATATTTAAATAATTTAAATTAAAATTAAGAAAAATACACATAACTTTTTTAAGTAATCATGCAACTACTAATTATTATTTAATTTTGATCATTCATGTGTAATTGTATTACCTACATTTATAATTCTCATTTTTCATAATTAAAAGAATTTTTCCTATAAAAGTTAGTATACAAAGTTAAAATAATAAAACTAATATTTTATTCATTTAAAGTATAAAATTTGATACTTCATATATATATATATATATATATATATATATATATATATATATATATATATATCCTTGAATGCTCTAGGACGTGTATACTTTTAGATAGGGAAATTGACATTTGATAACACAAATTACAAAGCCACAGCATGGGGATTCACTTTGAATATGCATAGTGGATACATCAATGGTGTATAGAGACAATCAATTGAAAGTGATATATCCTCCATCAACTAAATTAATTGACACATTCATATCATCCAAATTATGTGGACTGTGGGGCAAAATGTTCCGGCAAACACACGACAAATGCAGGTTAGTGGACAGCCACAGTCTGTAAAGCTAGCTTATAGCACGGTCATACCATTAATTTCTTATTAGATATTTTGCAAGTGATGCACATTAATAAAACTAATATTTTCTCCAACAAAGTATAAAATATGTTGTATAAAATAAAAATAAGTTATTAATCCCAATAGTAATGGATTCGTTCTCCTTAAATAAGGTATCAGATTCAAGCTGTGTCAAGCTGTGTGGATAAACAAAAAAAGTTATTGAAAGAAAATACTCTGCTAAAGATGGTTAGTAAGATTAGTTATCGATAAATACTTCGTATCAATAACATATATAGTAATAAAAAAAAAAAGTAAAAATATGCTTTGCAATATAATAAACACAATACATGAATGGGTGAAATCCTTTCAAACTATATAACATCAAAAATACAATTTTGCCATTTATCTCGAATAAGTATTTATTCCTATCTAAAAAAATTTACTTTGATTAGGTCATGGTTGAATTTATAACCACATACCCTAAACGAATATGACATCCTAACTTTTATAATCAGTCCAAGTACACGCTTGAGATTATTGATTACACATGTCTTGCATTTGTCAAACTGTAATCAGAGCAAAGACCCTCCAATGACATTAATAGACTTTAGGTTCACTACTATATTTCAGGACCATTAAGCATATGATTATACATTGTACTATGATGCATTTGACCATCACACTATGGGATATATACATAATGTTCTTTCATATGGATTAAATTTTGAAGGTTGCTTTCAAACCAAGTTTTAAGCTTTCTTATTTTGGACAGCTTATGCATTATCCATTTGGTATCTTTAATGTGTTTCTTTTGCCCAAACATTAATGTAATTTTATGTTTGTTTAGCTTTTTTTTCTTTTCTTTTTTTATGAAAACTTTGTTTAACTTTATTCTTTTTACTCTTTCACACCCACATTAAAATCAAACCACTTTGTTTATGACAACAGAGAATCAGGGAAATAAGAGTCTTTTTTATAAAATAATTTCTATTTTTATGATTAATTACAAAATAGTACCTTATATTCCATTTGATGACTGTGTTTGTAGCATGAGGTAATGGTGAAAGATCATCCAAGGACTCTCCTCTATAACCTTTTTTTGATCGGTCTTATTATCAAACATAACCATGAAGTAGCTTCCATAATTTTGTCAATCTCGCACACATGGTATAAAACTCGATGCTCTTCCCTAATAACTTGATAACTAGTAGGGGTGTTCATAAACCAATCCAATTCAATAAAAATCGAAAAAATCGATCCAAAAAACCGAAAATCAAATGGATCAAAAATTTGAAAAACCGAAATTTTTTATGGGATTGGATCAAATTTCGGATTTGATTTTCAAAACCGATCAAATCCAATCCAAACTGAACTTTTATATATGTATATATTCTTATTCATAAATTGATAATATCACTCATGTTTATATTTTTATTTCTTATATATTTGTAAAATTATCACATAATTTATACCTATTTATAAAATATTTAATTAAAGATAATTTTTTACTAACTATTTGAGTTAAGATGCATAAATATAATTATCAAGTTGTATAATATTTATTTTTGATATAGTTATATAGTGACGTATAAATGAAATATTTGATATTTTGAATTATTTTTTATTATATGTATTATATTACCATTTATTTAATATTTTCTTAAAAAAATAAAATTAAGATTAAAATCGAAAACCGATCTAATCCAAACCGCTTTAAATTGGATCGAATCGGATTAAAATGTTAAATAAAATCGATTGGATGATGAATTACAAAAATCGAAGTTATTGGATCAGATGATTTTTTTTCTTCAAAACCAATCCAATCCAATCCACAAACACCCCTAATAACTAGTGCGTTTTTATCAAAGAATGCATATGCCATCAATCACAGAGTCAGCTATATGGACCTTGAGCTTTAAAGGATTACCATCTTTATAATCCATCCTTGCAAAATTCTATTTCAACATATTTATCTTTGGTCTTTCTATAAGCACTTCCTTATTACCCATTACCATATTCTTGAAAGAAGCACATTGTGGTTGAGTTTGAGTATCAATGCTGTTAATTGATTGTTCATTACAGTGGCGGATCTAGGACCCTAAGTTAGGGGGCACAATTTATTAAAAAAATAAAAATTAATAATTATTATCATAAAAAGAGTGAAAAATTAAGGACAGGAGATTCAAATATATAAAATTAGAGATACAAAATATATACATTCTAGATATTTATATGTAACTTTTTAAAAATGAGGGGGTGCATTGGCACCCCCTGAACAAAGCATGCATCCGCCACTGGTTCATTACTAGAGCTGGTGCCATTCTTTAAACTTGCAAAAAAACTAAAACCCTGAGTAATTCTTCAAACCTTTGTATTTTAATTTAAATTCTAACAAGCTCTACAATTTTCAAAATATTATTGTTTTGATTATATTATTATCTTTAGATTCAAATTAAATTAAATATCATGTTATATTTTTTTATTAATTTAATTCATTAAAATAATATAATAGAATATAATTAAATGATTGTATATAAAATAATTTACCCAATACATTTATAAGAGTTAAAATAATAATTATGTAATAAAATTTAGACTTAAATATGTTTTTGGTCCCTGTAATATACTTTATTTTTTTGGTTTTGATCATTATAATTTTTTTCCAAAATGGTCCTTGTATTTTTTTTCAATCCTTTTTATTTTGTTTTAATAATTCAATATATCTATTTATTTCATTTTAGTCCTTGTATATTTTGTTCATTATGAATTAGTTTCTTCGAAAAATACTTGATAGAGATTAAAATTAAATGATCTATATATTATAGGGATAAAAATGAAAAAAAAATATTACAAGGACTAAAAAAAACAATAATGAAAACTAAAAAAAATAATTTTACAATAATCATTTTGAAAAGTATAATTTTATAAGGAAAAAACTAAAAATGATATATTACATGATCAAAACATATTTAAACTAAAAATTTAAACATGAAAAATCGTTTTTTTTTGTGGGTAAAATGAAATAAAAACTTAAAGCAATCCTTTCTGTTTTTTAAAGGAAAAAGGAGGGAACGGTGGTCCCTCAATGGAGCCAAAAAAACCCGTGTAGTGCAATCGCCCAAGCGGTGCGGTGTGGGTTGCTAATGCCAAATCTGGATCGTCTATTGTTTTCATCACACTTCTCTCTCTTCCCACTCTATCCTTTTCAGTTTTCACACTATTTCCTCACTCCTCATGACACACTCGCAACATAAACGTGTCAGTTTTCACACTATTTCCTCACTCCTCATGACACACTCGCAACATAAACGTGGTTGGAAGTTGAAACAATAATAACAATATATTTAATTATATATATTTTTCATTTTTATTCCACTTTTTATTCTTAGAAATAAAGTATATATATCTATCCAAATTTCCTGAAAATTAGAAATCTATATTTCAGGACGTTCATTGACAGGTAATATATGAATTTACTATAAATTTAGACTGGAATATGTGGTTGATTTAATTTATTTTTAAAAGACTTCATTTTATTTTTAATTTACTACTTTTATTAACCCATTAAATTAAAAATTTTAAGCTAATAATCATTTATAAAACCCTAACTAAACACATTTAATAATTTATTTTTAATGAAGTAAACTAATCAAGTAACTTATATGTAATAATTTATTTTTAATGAAGTAAACTAATAAAGTAACTTATAAATCAAATCTGTCAAAAAAAAAAACTTATTAATCAAATAAACTATAAAACTAATTAAGTAACTTAGAAATAACTTAATTAGCTTCTTGCTAAAGTAGGACTGAGAGTTTTACTCACCAAACACATGTACTAAAATTAATAACACAATAGTAGATGATAAATATTTTATTATATTTAATAGAAACAAATTAAAAAGATAAAACTGAAAATTGAAAAAAATATTAAAATCAATACATTTCATCTTTATTTATATATTATTATTAACATTAAAAAAATACGAAAAAAATAATTTATATACCTTTGAACTTATAAGTTAGATACTGCTTTCATTTTCATCAACTTATGATTCCCGTACTAAACACATTTAATGACTTATTTGTAATCTAAGTAACTTATAAACTACCTAATTACCTTACTAAACATGCAAAAAGCTAAAGCAAGATAATCCAAGAGTATAAACTCCGAGATTTCTCTTGTTTGGTCTCTTTTGAACTCTGAACTGTGCAGCAACACAACTCAAGCATTCCCCACTCGCCACAAAACAGCGCGTGCCCTCACTTTCTGCAACGACCCTTGTCTTTGTCTCCATTCACTCTCCCTCAACACCACATTCAAATTCGTTTCTTCCTCAACACCACTTTCATCTCCCTCACTCATTCAAACACAACACAACACAAAGTCACAAACACACCCCAAAAACTCAAATCTCGCCTCAAAACTCTCTTGTTCTTGTTCCCCCACTCCCTCATTTCCTTGTCACTTTCCTTCCTCTTCCCCCATTTTTCTCTAACCAACACCCCTCACGTCACACTTCACTTAGAGAGAGAGAGAAAGAGAAAGTTCAGTGCTTTTGTATAGAATCACCACCCCATTGTCCTGCATTCCCCATTTCATGCATTGATTCCATCTGGGTCACTCTCAAAACCCCTTCTTTGATGATGGACACCATTTCATCCCCTTTGTCCCTCCAGAACCAAAAGACAACCTTTCAGGACCTTCCAGAAGCTTCCCCCAAGCCTTACAAGAAGGGCTTTGTGGCCACCCTAATGGGAGGAGGGGGAGCCTCCACCCCTTCCTTCAAAGAAGACAACTACTTTGTGTCCCTTCTAAGGTCCTCACAGAAAAAGGCCCTTCAGGAGCTGAAGGACAAGCTCAAAGCTTCCTTTGAGGACTCTCCCTCTGATGCCTCCATGTGGGGCATTCCCCTCCTTGGAGGTGATGACAGAGCTGATGTCATTCTCCTCAAGTTCCTCAGAGCAAGGGACTTCAGGGTTGGTGATGCCCTCCACATGCTCCTAAACTGCCTTGCTTGGAGGAAGGAGTTTGGTGCTGACACCATCTTGGAGGAGGATTTGGGGTTCAAGGAGCTTGAAGGGGTCATAGCATATATGCAAGGGTATGACAAAGAGGGCCACCCTGTGTGCTACAATGCCTATGGGGTGTTCAAGGACAAGGAAATGTATGAAAAGGTCTTTGGTGATGAGGAGAAGCTGAAAAAGTTCCTCAGGTGGAGGGTTCAGGTTCTTGAGAGAGGCATCAAGGTTCTTCATTTCAAGCCTGGTGGGGTCAATTCCCTCATTCAGGTCACAGACCTCAAGGACATGCCCAAGAGAGAGCTGAGAGTGGCTTCTAACCAGATCCTCTCATTGTTCCAAGACAACTACCCGGAAATGGTGGCTCGCAAGGTTTAATGTGGTTTTGTTGTTTTCTTCAAATTAGGAACTTGCTGAAGTTGGCTGTTTTGCTTGCTATCAATTAATTGATTTCATGGCATTTATGTGACTGTGACACAATTTTTCACCTTTTTTTTTATATATTTTTTTAAAACTCATTTGCTTGGTTTGGCTTTTGGGGGTTCAGATTTTCATCAACGTGCCTTGGTACTTCAGCATGTTGTATTCAATGTTCAGCCCGTTTCTGACTCAAAGAACCAAGAGCAAGTTTGTGATCTCTAAGGAAGGAAATGCTGCAGAGACACTCTACAAGTGAGTCTATTGGTTACATTTGGTTTGTTTTTCTGTCTTTCTTTAATTTTTGGGATCTTTTATAACCTTCTGCAATTAAAAAATACACTATTTTAGAGCATTTTGGCTTCTCAATTTTTTTTAATCTATATTAAGATTTCAAAATGGCTCTGAGATCTTGTCTGCTTTCTAATTTCTACGAGATTTTGTTCATTAATATTATTATTACTTGAGTTGTCCTTCCTTGGCTTTCATTTTGTGGTACCAAATATTATTCCAACTTTCCTTCTTTTTCCATTTTGGGTTTGCTTTCTGAAGGGAGTTGTTTTCTTGTGTTCAGATTTATGAGACCTGAAGACATTCCTGTGCAGTATGGAGGACTGAATCGGCCCAGTAATTTGCAGAATGGTCCCCCAAAACCCGCATCTGAGTTCACAATCAAAGGAGGGGAGAAAGTGAACATACAAATAGAAGGAATTGAGGTGATGATTCACCCCCATTGCAGTGCATTTTTCCATCAACTTATTTTAAAGAAACAATAACTTTTGCTTTTGCTTTTTTTGAAAAATTATATATTTTTCTAAAATAGTTAGTAGAGCAAAAGATTTTCATATTGTCATTTAATCATAAATTATTATCATAGATTGTAAGTTGTAAGTTTTTTGTCTTTTATAATACCTTTAAACTCATAGAATTACCAATTCTGATTTCTGATTGGTGTAAAAGGGCATACAAATTAAACTTAATAATGTATCCCAGACATGCACTTACTCTTCCCTATGCAGATTATGATTACTCTTTTTGTCATGCAAATGGGTTCCTTTTCAGATATAATATTTTCTTTATGGATTTCCTATTTTAAATTTAATGCTTAATGATTTTGATACTAATGCAAGATTGGTTGATAATTTACTTCTTGTTGGGTGAATTAGGCTGGTGCAACTATCACATGGGACATTGTAGTGGGAGGGTGGGACTTGGAATACAGTGCTGAGTTTGTGCCAAATGCTGAAGGAAGCTACACCATAGCAGTGGAAAAGCCAAGGAAGATGGGGGCATCAGAAGAAGCAATCCACAACTCATTCACATCAAAAGAATCTGGCAAAATGGTACTCTCAGTTGATAACACTGCCTCAAGGAGGAAAAAGGTTGCAGCATATCGCTATGTTGTCCGCAAAAGCAGCACCATTTGAGATGGCCATTAAATAGTTTCTAGGACCTTTTTATTAATATCTTGCTTGTGATGTTACTTTTTCTACCTTTTTTTGGTTAAATTTTTAGAGGGTCTCATTTATGCTTCTGAACTCATTAAAGCCTGTTCACAACAGGTATTAACTAGTAGTAGTGGTGGTACTAATGTGATGTAAAAAAGAGAAAAATGGTGGTGGTGGTGGTAGTATATGGCTTGGTATAGAAGGAAAGCAATTAAGTTTGCTTATTATATAGCATTACCTAATTACTGTTTGTTGACCTTTAGATTGTGGTGACTCTTCTTGCAAGTGTGAGTGTGTGACCATTTTGATTGTATTGTTGTCCTTTGGGGCACGTGGTTATTGTGTATGTTGCAATCTAGAGGCATGATCACTTTGTGAAGGAGCAATCTATGGTTTATGATTTGAGGTTTCTGTTTTTGGGAGGGGTTTGATTGGTTGAAGGAAAGTACTTGAGATATGTCCATATAAATGAAAGGGTGGATATTGACAGGACTGTGTATTGTAAGAGGGGGTTTGGTTTGGTTACTTTGTATAGATTTTATTATTTTATTATAAGCAATGTATGGACCAAGAGGGTGACGAGAGTTCCTAAGAAAGAAGCAGGAAGAGGTCACGGGCAGTGACTGATAACGTGTTCAGTGGGTTAAGATTAGGTAGTGGAGCCTCTTTCCTTGCTTTATAATGTTTCAAGAGTGATGTCAATTCTGGTTTGGTAACCATTTAACTTTGGTTTTTAAATTGGTTCTCTTTCTACCCTTTTACCTTTTATGCATATATATCGATTTTCTATCCTGAGGCTAAGGATGTTACTATTTACCAATTTATTAGTATCTGGTGTTGTCTCTTTTCTTGCCTTTTATTTTTTCATCAACACTTGGTGTGAAGTAATTTTGTTGTTTAATCTTTTGATGGAAAATCTTAATCACGTTTTATTTATTTATTTACAACACTCGAATCTAAACAGAGTTTTATTCAGACTAATGACATGATTTTGTTTGGGCTCTGGTTGGCAAAAAGCAGCAGTTCACTTTTTCTGGGTTCTTTAAACTCAATTTATTTAACATGCAAGTTGAGATGGGTTAAAATTGGGTTAACACGTTCCTTATTTTAGTTTTTTTTTCTTCATTTAATTCACAAATACTTGACTTGAACTTAGACTTATTTTAAATTTAGTTATTTGCCTTTAATAGTTTAACATGAAACAGTAAACTTAATTTAGTTTTTCTATTTTTCTTACTTTTCTGTAATTTTTTTTTTAAATTTTTTTATGAAAATAAGGTTAGTTAGTTTATCCAACTCACTAATTTGGGTGCGTCAACCTCTTTTATGTTACACAAAATTAAGCCAAGCCAAAATTTACTGTTTAGTAAGCATGTAGTGAACCAACTATTCTGCAAGCGTGCTGATAGATTCATTTTCACAGCACTACGTCCTTATGAAACACTAATTTAAATTTCTTACTATTTATTTTTTCTTTTCAATAATGTATTTCAGTACTGAAAGGATAAGGCTTAAAGAGAAGAGAAGAGAGTAAACATGAAGATAAATAATGTCTCCAAATTGCGTACTATATACATTGGAATGGACTATTTGTTATTTTGCTATTGGAGTAGTACACAATGTCCTCTCATCATAGGCTGCATTGATTGTAGTAGTTTGCTGTGACAATTGTACACCACCTTTAACTCAAACCAGTATTGGTCCTATTGGAAGCATTAAATTATGGGAAAAGGAACTCGTCACATGAAAAAATTGTCATTCATTGTATCTGCTAACAAGTACCATAGAATTCTTCAGTAGCAATGAAAGGTATCACCACATATTTTCGCCAGAATGGAAGACTAATGCATTGTTCTGGACGATTTCACCTTGTGCAGCTGCAGAATGCACATTGTGCTCAGTCTTTCAAGGGTCATTAACTTTATTTTTGGTTGAATCTTTCATCTACCACCGAGGAAATTGTACTAGTGTGATTTTTATATAAAATAATCTAGTAATTATTTTATAGAGATATAAAAAAAGAAGTTAATGATTTTATATCTCTCTATATATATTTTTAAAAGCTATTGATTTTATTAGAAGCTATTCAAAAATGATTTTTGATTTTTATAAGATTTTAAGTTTTTTTCAGTTTTGAATATTTTGAAAAACTAAAGCAAACACACGGAAAGCTTTTAAAAGTGATTATATTTTTAAAATAAATGATTTTTTAATAAAAAAAAACTGCAACAAACCGGCCAATAAGTGATTCACTTTTTTTCCCTTTTTTTTTTAAGTTGGCTATACAACATGATCAGTTCATAGCACAGCAGTAGTATGCTGATTCAGTTCCCCTTGTTTTCATTTTTCATTTTCCACTCGAAAATTATTAATATATATAGCTTATATCTAGTCCCCAAAAATTATTCCCATACATTCATTTATTTTTTACATAACTAAATTATCATCAAAATTCTACATGCTTGACTAAAAATAAAATAAATTAATGTACTGTGTATGACTTATGTGAAGGAAATTTGAAAAGAAAAAAGTCAGCGTCCATTGAGTTCATAGTTCATAGTTTCCCCCCCTTGTTAAACTTATGCAATATGTATTTTTAATATTAAAGAGTCATTTTCATGACTTAAATCTATAAGAATTTTCTTGATACTCTTTTCTTTTGAGAAGGTATTGATATCCTTAACTAACTAGTAATTAATATTTGTCCACCCAATCACCTATTTAAAACGTTTACTTTGAAAAGAAAATATTAGCAACAATAACAGGTTCATTGATAATGTGAGTAGTTTTCTTCTTTTTATTTTTTTGGGGTCAATTAGTAGTTGCTCCTTTTATTAAGGACTTCGCTATTCTCACCCCATAATTTGCTATTCTCACCACCTATTTGGGTGGTGTTTTTTTTTTTTTTATTGATTTTCCAAAATACCCTTGTACAATGAAATCACGATTCCATTGTACACTTGTACAACATAATCGTAATTCCGTTGAAAAGTGTGCAATTGAATCATGATTCCATTGAATTATTTTCAACGGAATCGTGTTTCTGTTGTTTACTAAAGGGGTGAAAAAAATAAAACAATGGAAACACGAATCCGTTGAACTATTTTCAGCGGAATCGTGTTTCCGTTGTTTTATTTTTTTCACCCCTTTCGTAAACAACGGAAACACAATTCTGTTGAACTATTTTCAACAGAATCGTGTTTCCATTGTTATTTTTTTTCCACCGTATTTTGTAAAACAGAAGCATGATTCCGTTGGTCTCTTCACACGCGCAACCACCATATTCTTTTTTTTCCACCTTATTCTTCTCTTCTATTTCCAAAGCACAAAGATGAAAATGCCTCATTTTCTTCATTCTTTTCCTCCTGGTTCATTCTTCTTCTGTTACTTCCTCCTCCTTCCACTCTTGCTCTTGCTCTTGCTCTTGGTGGCACCTTCTTCTTCTTCAGGCGCTCCAAATGAAAAGGTAACAGTGTCACTCTACTATGAAAGTTTATGCCCCTATTGTGTTGATTTCATAGTGAACCATCTTGTGAGGCTCTTCCAAATGGGTCTCATCTCCATTGTAAACCTCAGATTAGTCCCTTGGGGCAATGCTTGGATTGCACCTAATGGCACTATCATTTGTCAGGTATGGTTAAATTACATCTCTTCCATTCAACAAAATACAAAACCAAAACAAATCAATTTGGATCTGGTTTGCGGGGTGTGGGGTGGTGCAGGGTCGCGAGAGGCGGTCCAGGGGTCGCGCTGGGGGTGCACGGGCGGCACGAGGTCCATCGGAGCTCGCGCGGGCTGCTCAGGTGTTGCGTAGGCATCGCAGTGGTCACGTGGGCGTCGTAGTGGTCGCGACTGCGTCACGGTGGTCCCTCTTACGTCGCAGTGGTGGCACGAGGTTGCTTGGTACAGGTTAGGAGAGTGGGAAGTCTGAGGGAAAGGGAAGGGAGTGGGCAAAAGGGAGATTTCACAAAAGTGTGGGGTGAGAATAGCAAAAAGTGGGGGTGAGAATAGCAACTCCCTTTTATTAACAGTTGACCAATAAAAAGCCCAAGGCCCAACATAAATCCATGCCGGACCTAAAAGGACATTGTTATTCTCATCTCCAAAATTGCTATTCATACTCCCACATAATTTTTTTTATTATCGAAAATACCCTTTTCAGGGAATCATGATTCCGTTGCATAAAATGTACAACGGAATCATGATTCCATTGTGTACTTGGTGGTGCAAAAAAAATATGAAACAAAATCGTGATTTAGTGGGCAAAATACAAGGAATCGTGATTCTGTTGGTTAAATTCACAACTGAATCATGATTCCATTGTGTATTTTTTTTGCACCTCCAGGTACACAACGGACTCATGATTCTGTGTGTATTTTACCATGAAATCATGATTCCGTGGAAAGGGTATTTTTGGAAGAAAAAATTTAGAGCACATGGGAGGTGAGAATAACAAAAGTAGGGTGAGAATAGCAACTCCCGACCTAAAAAGAATTGCAATTCCTGCCTGGGGCCGAGGGCCACGAGCCCACGGTGCTATTAACATTCCCACACTGTCCATGATGGGATCATTGAGATGTGATTAGCTTGACAGTTATTATAGCTGGAGAAGGGAGGGTAGAAGAGAAGTTTTGTTAATTGGTTAAAAAATTTAAGGAGGTTTAGAAGGGAAGAAAAAGTAATTTATAATTAGAGTTTAATATCTATGTACCGGCATCAATCGAAAAAATAACTATAGTTAACAATAAAATACTAGAAAAAACCCACATATGATGAAAATTGGTTGTCGTTGAAAAAAGTAGAAGTCCCACTCCTATTAACATAGGAACTGGAAATGAAATAAAATGTATGATCCATGAATAGTGATGTGTATATTTCATGCGATATAGTGATGTGTATATTCCATGCGATAAACAAAAAAAAAAAAAAATCTAATTCTAATGAATTTTGTTTCTTATTTGTTGGTTTTTATTTTATTTTTTTGTAAAGTAAAAAATGTTATGTTATCAACTAATAAAAAAATATGGTCGGTATAATTTTTAAGGTAGCTATTGTAAAAGTTAAAAAATATATCATATTTAACAATTTGTGATTAAATGACAAAGTAAAAAGCCAATACATATCATATCCTATTTATTCAATTAATTATTGATATGAGCTTTTTATACTACTTTGATATATTGTTTTAGCTTTCATCCTTTTCATTAATAATTATAAGAACACACAAGTATATTACCTTGATTTTCTCTTTTCTACTCTAATAAACTATTACGTCCTCAAGAAAAAGAAAAAAAAAACCACTAATCGTGTTTTGGACACACGGAAAATACACGTATTTATTTAACAATAAAATTGCCATACAAGGGAAATAATCAAGACTCTACTATTTGTAACTTTTATTTATTTGTTTATTTTTACAATGGCAAAAATAAAGTTTATGTATTTTTCGTTAAGCATACCTAATGTATACAAGTACCTAGTAACGTGTAGCTAGGACTCAGAATGAAATACACCAGGGCTTCCGAATATACCTCAAACTCTTGGGTGGATTTATCCATACCATTTAAAAAATCACATTGAGATTTATGTATTTTCCAATAACTTTCACACGTGCATATGCATAGTTTCTCTCAAAAAAAGCATATGCATAGTTTATGAAGATAACATCTTTTTGGTATCATTACTTTATCAAATAACTACTATGTTCAACATTGTGCTGGGTTGACTAGTTAAATTGATCACTTTTTAATTTTGTAGATTCCCTCTTAAGCTCTAATTCTGCTCAGCAACTATATAACCCCCCATTGAATTATCAGAAAACTATTAACACTATATTCTAGTTGGTATGTACAATTTCAAAATCCTCTTATTCTGGTGTCTAGTAATATTTTATGCTGTATATTAGAGGGAAGGGGAAGAGTCAACACAGCACACTGGGAAAGAATTGAAGATAAATAGAAAAGTAGGTGCTCCATAGTTCTTCATTGAACTCTTTAGTACCCAAGCCAGAAAAAAAAAAAAAGTTTTATGGTACAATGTTGTAGACTGCTAAAATTGATCAAAGTTTGTCTTAGGCAGATAGAAAAAAAAAGTCTTGCATGTAATCACACCAGAATTAGAAGGCTAAAATAATTGCCTTCTTCTGGGTTTGTGCCAAAAGCAAAATCTTCTGGCCATACAATTGTTAACTTGTTAGTAGCACTAGCCCTTGGATTTGTGGAGTGCTGGCAGAGTTAGTGATCAGCTTCAACCCCCCTTAAGGTACTGAGATGATTCCCATCTATGATTCAAAGTTGGTTCTTGAGAACCCTCCAAGAGCTTCCCATTCTTCCTTTTGATTCTACCATACTCTTGACATCTACACTTTCAATATATACATGTCTAGATTAAGAGAATTGCAGGTGTTTCAAGGGATGTCTATTGTTCCCACTCACATTGGATCAAGATTGGGAGGCTAATCCTTCAGGAACAAGCATATGGCTGTACAATCATCAACCTTGAAACCATACTTATATCTCCACGCCCGAACAGCGTGATTTACTAACAATTTGGCTGCCATGGACCTTTTTGGTGCTGAAGCAACTATGTTTATCACTTCACTGTTTGTTAGCACATCCCATATCTGTAAGAAAGAAAATTTAGACTTTTTTGGTTAGGATAAATTTTGAGAAAGTAATTGGTTATTGCTTATTGTTTAAAAGCTCTCTTAGGAAATTGACAAAAAAAAAAGCTATTATTCTTGCCAAATATGTTGGGACAAAACTTAGACGCAGTTTCATAGGTGTTTTTAGTATTGTTCTTCAATTAGAATTGGAGTTTCACTTCAATAATCTATGTTGACTTTTAATAGAAACCTTTATTATGTGGATTGCTGAAATGAAACTCCAATTCTGATTGGAAGACACCACCGAAAACACTTATAGAATTGCATTGTTTTGTCCAATATGTTGAACTAAACTTATGTGTGGAAACTAATTACTGCTAATTCATTTGACCTTGGTTATTTCTTTTCTTTACACTATTTGATCAAATATTTTGCAACATTGAGAGGAATACAAGAATTGAGCATAATTTAAATACTAACAATGATTGTTCTGTAACTGATTATTCAAGAATCAAAATCCAAAATTCAAAGTTGACATTGTGATATGAAAATACTTACCCCATCAGAAGCCAAAACCACAAACTCATCCTGCTTGGTAAGTTTTCTGTAAGATACATCAGGGACTGAGGTGACACCACAGTCTTTTAGGCAAAAATTTCCAAAGGCTCTTGCCATAGCCAGTCCAGGGGAGTCCCCATTAGCCATCCATACTCTGTTTACACTTGGATCTTCTTGTGCAGCAAAAATTCTACCTCCACAATTAATGATTCTCAAAGCTTCACCTGAGTGACATTGAAGAAGAAAAGCTAGTTAGACATAGACATAGGGGCAATCGGAAGAGTTTCTATAAAACTTATTTGGACTTATAAAAGTAACTTATGATCATCCAGTAAGCTATTCTTAGCTTATTTCAATTAAGTTTCACCAAGAAGCTTATCAAAATAAATTTCTTTTAAGTTTTACAATCAAGCTTATAAATACGCTCTCATTTGATAAGTTCTTAATGAATATGGCTTAATTAAACCATTTAACCAAACATACCCAAGAAGGTTGTAAGATTTGGGAACTAAGATTAATATTTAATAGTTAATACTTAATACCAAGACCTACTTGGAATATCTGGGGTCAAGTCAACAGTAAGTTGAACAGGAATAAGATTGTTGTCATGTGCTCTTCTGCAGAGAACTGCACGAGAATCCCCCACATTGCCAATTATTAATTGGTCACCCTGAAATTTAAAGGGGGCAAAGGATGTGATTATAACAACATTCTTGCAAAAGCAACATTGACAGAGTTAATGCAATTGTGAAGGTCTAATTATACCTGTTTGATCAAAGTTACAGCGGTGCTACCACCACGAAATCCATCAGTGTCAATTTTCTTAGCAAGTTTTTCATCTATTTCACTGAAGCACCTCATAAAGGTTTCCTCCCATGAAGGAAAGGACATGTTTTGGTTATCTTGAACATAGACATCACTATGACTGCTTCCATCTGCAGCATTAGTATCACAGTGTTTCATAGCCTTTTTTTGTGACTGTTTGATTGATGCTGAGAGTTTTGAGGGTAGATTGTCACGTATGCACTGTGCTATCTTGTGTCCTAGAGGACCATGACCATCAAACACGCCACAAAAGATCATGTCCTTTTGCCCAGTGAAGTCCTAATGATATATCATATTAAGCATTAGTCCAAGCCATGAATTAGGTTCACTAAGAACCATTATGCTTTAATAGAAAACAAAAGATAAAGTCACTGTTCAAAATCATAAAGTTAAAGATGACTATCAATGCTAGAAAGATAGGGATAGAGCTTTGCCATCTCAAAGCTCATGCTGTTACATCATATGGCTATTGAAGAAGAATCCTAACTTAATAAATCATCATAATATTTGGTTTAAAGAAAAAATAGTTTTATTATGAAATGACAAATTATTGGACTAAGCTATGACATAGAATATGCAGAAGCAAATAATTCAGTATCTGCAGTCCACAGTCCAAGTTCACGTCTAGCAATGAATCTTCATCCTCATACAAAAGTTCAATTAAAATAGAAAAGAAAGATACTAAATATGGGTAATTAAGTCAGATGACGAACCAAAGAGAATAAATAGGAACGAAAAGTGGGAAACAACCAACTCATGCTTGCATGAATGACCTGGTAATTAGTTAAAAATCATTGTAAAGAATACCAAAAAAATAAATAAATCCATTGCTCCTTTTGCCTTCCTCATCTCTTTCTTTGCCAAAAAAAAAAAGAAGAGAACATTATCCATTTAATTCAAAATTAATGGTATTGCCATGTCAATAATTAAGGATTGCCAGCTCAATAGTTAAGGATTTACAAAGTAGAAAGTTTTTATTAAAAAAAGTATTAGATTTAATGTTATTAATAAGGTTTTTCTGCCGTCATTTCTTATAACTTTTTTTTTGTTCTTTAACTCTTTAACAAAATAGAAAACACGACAAAAAAGACTGATTGTTGCGAAGAGAAAACATGTCGAGAGCACAATGATTCAAAACCCATCAAAATTTAATTTTATATCTATAATTCACCTTTTAATGTGTAATTTCTAACCTTTAGGAGCTAAATCGTAAATAAAGAAAACAAAATCCAGCAAAATTGATGGAAATGAAAATAGAAAATAATGAAGCCAAATTGCAACATATACATGAAGAATAATATAGCTTACCTCCCAAACTGTCAGTGCATCTTGATTAACTCCTTTTGAACCCTTTTGGCTGTGCATTGACACAAACGTAGAGGACCCATTTAACATGACCCGTGCCCCACCATGTTCACATGTACCATCATCATGGTTACATTCACATTCCACATCATGCACCTTGCCTACAAATGATACATGGCAGCTGCAACACCCTCCCATTTCTTAGATGCAAACAACAAAAATTTCCAAAAAATATAGAGGGCCCCACAAATTTCCAGAGAAAAATGGTGAAAAATGGGACTTTCTTGTCAAGATCAAAGAGGTTAATGGAGGCAGTGGAAGGAATAGGGAAGAAAAAATTGCATGCAAAAAGGTTGCGTTTTTGAGAAAAATTGGATGATTAAACCTTGAATTGAGATAAAAAAAATTGTAGGGGTTTTGTCTTTTATATATCTACAGTAGTTCAGTTTGTTAATTTGTGTGCAGTTGTCACCATGAACTTAATTTGGATTATAAGTTGAGTATTTGAACTGGCTCAGTTCTGATTTAGATTAATATTATAGTAATCTAACTAATACTGTTTTTATATTTGTAGATAATATCGAATCGAAAACTTACTTCGACAGCTATATTTTAGTTGTTCTGTGAGTAACGGGGGAAAATAATCCGTAATGATAGGGTACATTTGTTTATAGTAAGTTACTTTTATCTGAAATGAGTTCCATTTGTTTATTCTTAATTTTATAGATTCTCTATTTCACATTTGATCACAACATATTACATTTTTAAAAAAAAAATAAATATATCTTTATTGTTTAAAAATAAGTGTATTCAACAACAAAGTTCATTATAATTAAAAGATAATTAAGTTTCTTAAACATATAAAACCGTTAATTCTTGATCATTTGTACAAAAAAAAAAATATATATTTAGAAAAAATCCTTATCTTGAATGAGAGTGTTTTTAGGAGCTATTTTTCAATGAGAATATTTTAGGAATTTTATTTAATTATTTTTTTCACGATAGCCTTTTTAGAGATTTATTTTAATCTCTCATATCTTTAAAATCCTTTTTAAAAATATTTATTACAAGTTTTAATTATAATATATTTATATATTTTTTTGTCAAAAAATATAATATATTTATATATTTTAAATTATTTATTTATTTTAAATTTTTGTTATTTAAAATAAAAATTTATCTTGTGTATTTTTAGGTTTGTTTTAGGATTTTTTTAACCTTTTACCTCTTTTAATTTATCATTGTTATATTTATTTTTAAATTGAATTCCGATATTTTTAAAATGATATGAATGAATAAAAATAACTTTGTATTACAATATAAATTGTAAATTATAGTTTCCTGTAGCACAATATTAGTAAAAAAAGTAAAACTTAAAATGTGTAATAGCAGAGAATTTATAACAAGCAGTAGTTAGAGGCATGGCAACATTTTTCAATTACGTGTCAGCATACCTGCGTGACATGCCCAATAGGAGTTGTATCCAGAGGTAGGTTGGGATCATCCTTGTCAATTTGAACATGGCACTGGGTGAAAGCAAACATTAATTTCATTCATGCGTGGAAATGAGCAACTTTAGAAAATATGATCAAAAGGAAAATAAGAAACAATGAGTAAGAACAAAGCTCTGAAGCCAAATTTAAAGGAAAACAAGAAACAAGAAGGAGAAAGAACAAAGACAATTGCCTAAATTCAGCATAGAGAATGATAAGCTTGATGCATTCTAGGTAAAGACAGAAATCAGGACTCTGCTTCTCAGGTAGACCACAATCTCCTACCCATGACGCTCTATTTTCTATTCCTTTGTTCATTGTTATTATTGCGTTTTAAATCATCCATGTTTCACATGTTACAAAATTGATGTAAGGCATGAGAGGTACAATAAAATATAAGATTAAGAAGAAAACAACAATGTCTTATTTTTTCTCTCTTTTTTTTATTCACTATTAAAGTTATATTTTGGCAATTTTCCTAGAGATATTAGACAGGAACTGTAATTTATTTTGTCATTTCAAATCATCTAAGGTGAGATTGTTAAGTTAGTTCCACGAATCTTTGGGATTACTAGGAAGATCTAAACCCTTATGAATTTTAGATGAACCCTCATAGAATAAGAAGCTTTAATGTCTTGGTGAATTTAATAGTTATTACCTATCCCAACAAGACAAGTCATGGCTTACGGCCTGTATGCTCAGGGAGTTGCTGGTGCTATGCTCCAGACAGTGCCATGGATCAATCTTACTCTGTTGAGTTTTTTGTTGTTCCGCTCTCCCCTTATCCGTAGCACTCTGCCATCATCAGACCATGCCCTTACTTCCTCCTCCTTTTGCCCTGGAATCAGCCTCACATGCATAAATATATGAACTTTTGGTGTTTCACTTAACAGTTTTCCTGACAATAATATTTTCCACAATATATATTTGCATAACTATGCATCTACTAATGTGGTTTTGCTTCAAAGCATCTCTAGCATGTGATTGAAACACTGTGAACTACATATTGGAGATGCAAATGATCCAAACCAGGAGAAATAGCATGAGAAGTTTTTGACAAAAAAAATTGTGAGAAAGAATATGCAGAGATGTCTTTTTTTATTGCAGCTATCTGATTGTATTCAACTATGAAAAGAATGTGTTAAAGCACCAGTACATTAATGTATTTCTCAATTGAAGTAGGATGGACACATTCCATATATATGAGATTCAGTTTCCATCCTGCACACACAAACAAAATACATAGTAATTTTTTAACTGTTTTAAGAAAAAGTGGTAAATTAAGGATGTTTTGCCAAATCATAAATCAGAACATTGCTTAATGCTTACTATTTTGCTACCATAAAATTGTACAATGTTGAAATGTTCAGCTGGTTAGAAGTTTTGCATCCTGAGAAGGAAAAAAAAAGGAAATATAAGAAGATTATGACACTGAATAGTATGAAAAGAAAAAAAAAATCATGGTCATTATTAAACTGAACTTGGACTATTGTAGTTGAGTTTCACCTCTGAAATTTATTTGACTTCCATAAATATCTATTATTTAGTATTTCCATTAAAATGGTAAAGATCAAAGACCTTACCCATCAGACATCATTCATCCTTCATACTTCCCGAGTTGTTTGGATTCAAAATAACTTGCCAGAACTCACTCCATACAATGAAGCCTGTACCGCAAAGGTGCTCAAGCTTCTCTTATGGAAGTTTCATCTCTGAGGACATTATGGAACCTTTCCACACTGATGAAACCACCACCTCCACTCTGATCTTTTGCATAAAAAGCTTTGAATGTAAGATTTCCAAACTTCCAGTTCTTTCCCATTCAGTTCTCTGGTTTAAGTGCAAATCAGTAGTATGTAACGAGATTCACTCCTAACAACATGTACAGGTTACTTTGAGCATTTTGATTACTGACCAAACTTGCAAAAATTCATAGATTCAATTTCAAGCAGTATGAGAAATTCAACATCTACATATTGGGATATACCTTTCAGTAGTGTTCCACCTATATCCATCTTTGCATCAAACACAAAAGTGATGACCTGCCTAGGGAGCAATATATTACAATTTCCTACAACACTAATAATGGAAAAAGCAAAACCTCACATATGTTCTAGCAGAGAATTTGAAATAGCTAGCAGTTAGAGGATATTCAGCATTTTCAATTATCTTCCAGTATATACAAAGGAAGCATACCTCGCTGAAAGATCTGAGATTGTCCTATGTAGTTGTCCTGGTATAGCTTTTCATCCTCTCCATTGTATGCAATGAAAAGTTTTCCAACAAATAATTCAGGTGTTGAGAAAGCATTACTGTCACGTCAATTAAATCAGAAGTTCCATTTAGATCTTGTTCAAAGTTGAATTCATATCCATTGACAGGTGCAGTTTCTGCGGGCCAATCTACCATCTCTGAAAAACAAAGTACACCCAATTATACTATGAACACTGACAGATAATGTAGCAAGAAGAAAGTTTAAATATACTGGCATTGATGAGTAATATTTTTGCAGGGGAATCGTTATATTGAAGTAGTTATCAATGTTGCGTACTTAATACCTGTATTGTTATTTCTTCTTCGATGTTAGAGGACCATAAGAAACATTCTTAGCTCAATTCAATTTAGCTGATTCCATATGTTGTCCTTGATATTGTTCATATTCCCTGTAGATTCAGTAACATATATACTACATCAATTTCCATTTCAGAATCAGTTCATACACAAGAAATCTCAACAAATTGTGAGCCCCATGTTTCACTATCTGAACTGCCAACATAAACTGGCATTAATTTCATAGTTATTAGTTCTTTCACAAATAAAAAATCAAAGGGAATTTCAATTGCTATATTATGAATATTATATTATTATTACACTGGAGAATGAAATGTTTCATATTTCTTCTTGGTTTACAACTGCATACAAGAAAGTATAAAACACAGATTTACACAACTAACATGTTAGTAGTTGCGACTTTCCTTACATACTCTAGGCTAAAACATATTAAAAAGCTTTATTAATGTGTTTCCAAAGTAACTAATCATGTACTGCTGATTATAAGCAGATAGATTTCTTGTTTAAGTAGTTTAACCCCATGCTGGTTGATAAACTAGTCTGCTGTTCGCATGGGGAGAAAACCAAGTTCACACTCAATGTATTTTGTGATTTGTATAAGTTGTTATAATGGAAATTACAATCTGGTTTTTCAGCCTAGTAAAACAACAAATATGGCACACTTGAATTCACACCCAGTCAACAGAAAATGTAACTCTTCTCAACCATGAACCGAGTGTTATATTGTTTGTCAAGAACAACAAGGATTTTTTTTTTTTTTTTAAATGTTAAGAGTCTGCTATTAAAATTTTAGAAAGCAGAGGAAAGTAGTTTAGAGATTGGACATGTTATATTCAAAGATTGAAAGTAAATTGTCCTCATGCACATTTCAGTGATTTCACCAAAACAGATATCATAAATTTTTAAGACTACTTCCTCATCATATTTGTAAGAGTTTAATTAATATTATGCAATGAGATTTATCCTAGGATAAGCTTTACCTCATAATTCACTGGGTTCAGATCCTCTGCAGTGACATTTTCACTGCATGAGTTCTTAGCCAATAAAATTGTTTAATTTATTTTATAAAAAATACTATAAATTTATGTTTAAAAATCATGAATGGATGAGATGAATTCAATTTACCTTCTCATGGTAAATTTCAATGAGGATCTCTCTCCCATATTCACCGCAATACTAAGCAAAATCTTGGCTCTGACTACACAGACAAACTGCAAATAATAAGAAAAAGACCTTTAGTCATTTCTGCAGTATGTTACAATTAAAAATGCATGAATGTAAATAAAGAATATACAAAAGAATTTGCTTTCGTTTACACTTGCAATTCCAATCAAGTATCAAACTGAACGACTAATCTAAGACTTGTTGAATGCAATAACCAAGTTAAATGTGAAAGGAGAAAGACATGAAATGAAACATATCCTTGACTAAAATAATTTTCCTCGCATTGACTTAGATGATGATGAAGTAGTTCAAAGAAGGAGAATTACCTGGCGATCATCCTTGGTCACTAAATCCATCTACCGTCAACCTTAATGCCACGGATATGGGAAATTTTAGGCCAAATTTTACTGTGCTTCATGCGGCATCGTTTTTCCAGCAAAGGACATTTCTCTATGCTTAATTTTATTAGAGAGTCAGGCAGCCTTTCTCCCACCATATTCTCCAGCTTTTGACACCTATCAATTTCTAAATTTTGCAGGGATGTGAGATGGAGAAGCCCCTTGCAGTCCAACGTCTCCAGACCTGAGAAGTTAAATAGATCCAGAGACCTAAGGGAGGGAGGCAGCAAACCCTCCTTCGGGAAGGACTTGATGCCATCACATGGACCCCAGACAGAGAGATTGGTAAGCATGTCCATGGATGGCCATACTAGGCCGCTCAGTAGTTTCTCACAATTGATGATCCAAACTTTTCCCAAGTTAGGTGGCATACCCCCTCCAGGAAACGACTCAATTTCCGGGCAGTTGTCTATTTCAAGATATTCTAACTTTGGGAGAAGAGTACTCATCTCATCAGGTAATGACTTCAACTTGTCGCAACGCTTAACTAACAAACGAGTCAAATTGGGCGCAGGCAATCCTTCTCTCGGGAATGATACAAAGTTGGGGCAACTGCTATTCACAAAAGAATTCAGACTCGTGAATGACTCTGACCCTGAAACCAAAAGAGATTCCATATTTTCACAGTTTGCGATGTGGAGACTTTTGAGATTTGGAAAGGTAACCAATGGAAGAGACGTGAGCGAATCACAACTATTGTATATAAGAAGTGATTCCAGTGACTCGTGTTTGTGTTGTGATGGGAATTCCAGATTTTTAAGCCCCCAGATAGACAGATTCTTTAGCGATGCAGGTAGACGACAACCCGGAAAAGATATGGCTGACGAACAATCATGTAATGTTAAAGATTGGAGGCAAGTTGGTTGGATGTTAGTGATGGCCTCGATTATGGACTCCACCATTGGGCTTCCTTCTACTTCTATAGATTCCACCAAAGGAGGAAACACATGCAGCGATACTTTATTGCTTTCACGTATCTCTAATCTTTTAAGGGCGGGAGCCCTTGGGAGAGAACAGACAAGAAGCTCGCAATTTGTAATACAAAGTGTTTCCAGAGAAGGAAGGTGATTTGGCAAATCTCCCCTTAGTTTGGGGCAATATCTTATTTGAAGAGACTTAAGTAGAGGAAAAGCGCCTGACTCGGGGGAACTCCACAACTCCCAACAACACATGTCATAAATGTCTAGAGATTCAAGAGAGGAAAAAGGTGTCACAGAAGGACAATCTTCATTTTTGTAAAACCCTGCATCAACGGTCTTCACTGAATTCAATTTTGAAATACGGAGGTTCTTAAGAGATGGTAGTTGCCCAAGTGAAGGAAGCACACAACAGTTATTACAATTACTTAAACTTAGATATGTCATGTTGGGGTAGGAAAAACTTCGCACCCAATCTGGAAATATGGTTCCATTATAACCACATATTGATAGAGATTCCAGGCCTTGATGAGGTTGTAACTCGTGGAGTATATGTACATCTAATTCAATTCGGAAATTGGTATCATTCTTGTTACATATAGACCATTTCAAGGATAAACTATCAATGTGCTTCTTATCCATTATCTTTGCCTCCAATGCCTCATTGCTTCTGGTAACATTCTCCAAATTCATAATAGAAAACGAACCGTGAAGATTTGAAAGTCCTCCCAATTCCTTGATCCCATTCTCTTTATGCTTGCCCACAACAAAGAAATCCAAATGCTGCAAATGACTTAATTTTCCCATTCCTCTAGGCATCTCTTCTATAGAAGTCTCATCAATATAAAGGTGGCACAAGTTTAAAAGATTTTGCATACCAATGGGCAACTTACTCAAGTTGTGGCAGTCAGACAACTTCAAAGTTTGTAAATTGTACAAATTACACAATGACTCCGGCAGTGTTTCTATACTTGTATTAGAGAGATTTAAATAACGCAGATGGATCAATTCACCTATTGAATCAGGCAAAACATCCAGACTTTCGAAGTCACAAAATGATAAAACTCTCAAGTACCTAAGCTTCGACACTACAATACATGGTGCCTTTTCATTGTTGAATGGAGAATCTTCAAAATCGATCGGCAAGAAAGTTCTCAAAAATTTTAGTTTGTCAAAAACTTCAATGTCGGAGACTGGATCACTAAACTTGGTAAATGACACATGACGAGTCTTTGTACCTATCTTGGTTTTTTCTCCAAGTTCTTCTGACCTGAAATAGAATTCTCCACCAATTGCCGTTGCTAGATCATGCACGAGGTCGTGCATTACAAAATAATTGCCCCAAGTCCGATTACTTGAACGTTGAAAAAATGATCTCGAAAATAAATCATCAAAATACTCATAACTAACTTCTTTTAAACTCTTTCCTTTTTTTGGTGGCATTACAAGATCTTCAGCCATCCACAACAAGGTCAATTCATTTTTTTCAAATTCATAATCCTTGGGGTACAATGAACAATAAACAAAGCACCGTTTTAAATGTGGAGGGAGATAATGATAACTAATTCTCAATGCTGGAATAATTTTACACTGACTTTCAGGAAGTTCCCAAATGTCACTTTTAAGTATATTATTCCAATCCCTAACAGCATGCTTTCTTCTCAACATACCTCCAAGCGACCGTGCTGCTAAAGGCAATCCATTACACTTTTTAACAATCTCCCTTCCAATTTTTTCTAAAGTTCTTCTATTCTCACTGGATTCTGAGGGAGGAAATGCATGGTTCGCAAACACTAACCAACAATCTTCATTTGACAACTGACTTAGAGGATAAACTTGAACAGTATGGAAAGGGACTACGTTGGCTACATTTTCATTGCGGGTTGTCACGAGAATTTTACTTCCCTTGATCCCATGTAGAAATGGTTTTGTAAGATTACTCCAATTATCATAATCCTCGATCCAAACATCGTCCAAGACAATTAAGAATTTTTTATCTTTCAGCTTGTCCATCAGGTCAAGTTGAATTGAATTTAGATCATTCAATTTACAAGGCTCGTGGGAAACTTCCTCTATTACAGTTTTAGTGACCTTCACAATATCAAATTGATCAGAAACACAAACCCATGCATTTAAATCGAACTTCAAATTGCCATCGTTGTACACAGATCGATCGTTGTACACAGATCGGGCTAAAGTGGTTTTTCCAACCCCACCCATGCCTACAATAGCGATCACAGACACTTGTTCACCATCACTGCTATTCTCTAACAACAACTTCATTATGGCCTCCTTGTCTTCATCCCTACCATACATACCATATCCATCTTCCAGAGATGTGGTTGGCTGAGCATTCCATGGCTCGTTGTTCTCCACTGCAATCTCTTTCAAAGGAAGACCCTTTATGCCTCCTAAAACTTCATCTAATTTGCCAACTACTTTTTCCAACTTACTGGCCATTTTCCTATCGGTAAAGCGAGAAAACACTTTACTTACCTTCTTTTGAGTTGCAGCTTTGGTAGAAATTTCATCCAGCAAGTCATCGGCCTCATAGAGAGCATCCTTGAGCTCAATGAGCCACTTTTTGACACTGAAGAGTGTGATTTCTTTCTTCTCAGCATCATCAAGCACAGCTCCAATCACTCCCAGAGTTCTCTTCAGGTTTTCAAGCAAATCGCGGTCAAGCTTCTTTCCACGGATGAAGTCGACGACCTCATCTGTAGCCAGCCTCTCAAAAAGAACGTTAAGGAAAGCAGAGAGAAACGCACCACCTACCGTTGTCGCTATTGCTACCTCTGCCATGATCTCAGGAACAAGTGATGATCAGAGTACAAGAGATAAAGGAAAGGAATTGGTTGCTATAAACTGGGTTGGTTCTTGGCAAGTTTAACTGATGTGATGAGATCTGATTTCAGTCAACTCTCTCCACTTTAAGTCGCTCTACTCAGTAAGACAGTAACACACAGTGTTGGGGTGTCCTTGGTTGGATGCTTTTTGAACGCGGAATCTTCGTGGAAGTACCTACCATCAAAATTCACCGTTTGATATATTAATTAAAAATTTGATGGTTGAGATTGAAGACCAGTTGCTTGAAAAGTCTAGAGGTGGTGGGTGTCTTTGTCCTTTTTTATTTAATTACATTTATGACTTGTACGTTTTCTGGGATTTGATGTATGTTTATCATTTCTAGCAATTAAGTTTAAGGACCGAATTTAGCTGTAAAAATGCTTTGCTTTGCTGTGCTGTACAATTTCCATTTTCTGATAATGGTCTTTAACTTGTTCATTTGGTGATTTATAGAGGGTGCTGTTGCTAAATTTCCTGCCAATGCACTGAAAGAGCAGAAGTTATGTTTAAATACTTTTTTAGTTGTTATAATTTAGTATTATTTTACTTTTTATTCTTGTAATTTTTTTTTTTATTTTAGTCATTTTAAATTATGTTTGTTTTATTTTTTATTCTTATAGTAATTTAGATAATATTTTTTTCACTGTCCAAAACGCTATCTAAATCATTTTAAGAACAAAAAAATAAAAACAAACATAATTTGTAAGAACTAAAACAAAACAAAAAATTTACAAAGACAAAAAATAAAAAAAAGATTAATTTATAAAAATTAAAAAGATATTTAAACCAAGAAGTTATTTACTCATTCAGACAGCTTGGGTCTTGACTCGAGTTTCTTTAAAAAAAAAAAAAAAGAAGAAGAAAACTCTCCTCTCTTTGGTAGAAGAGAGTTTTGGACTTTTGGGAAAGGGCTTTGCTATTCTTACCCTACAATTTGCTATTCTCACCACTTATGTGGATTATTTTTTTTTATTAATATTCCAAAATATCCTTGTACAACAGAATCACGATTTTGTTGCACACTTGTATAACGGAATCTTGATTCTGTTAAAAGTGTGCAACGAAATCGTGATTCCATTTTGTGAAATATCTCTTTTGCCCACTCACTTCCCTCTCCCTTCCTTTCCCTTAGACTTCCCACTCTCCTTACTTGTACCAAGCAACCCCGCGCCACCCCCGCGCTACCACCGCGATGTAGGCACGACCACCACGTCGCTTGCGTGACCACCGCAACTCCCGCGCGACCATTACGATGCCTGCATGACTCCACTCGCGACCCCCGATAGACCTGTGCCGCCCATGCGCCCCCGGCGCCGCCTGGCATGACCCGGCACCGCCCATGCGACCCGCGCGACCTTGCACCACCCCACACCCCGCAACCCAGATCCAATTGATTTGTTTTGGTTTTCTGGTTTGTTGAATGGGTTTGATGAAGCGGTGTTGGTTGTGTTGTGTTGTGCGAAAGAAAAAGTTGGGTGCGTGAGAGAAGAGACCAACGAAATCATGCTTCTGTTTTACAAAATACTGGGGAAAAAAAAAATAACAACGGAAATGTGATTCCGTTGAACTATTTTCAATGGAATCGTGTTTCCGTTGTTTACTAAAGGGGTGAAAAAATATAAAACAAAGGAAATACGATTCCATTGAAAATATTTCAACGAAATCATGTTTCCTTTGTTTTATATTTTTTCACCCCTTTAGTAAACAACGGAAACACGATTCCGTTGAAAATAGTTTAACGGAATCACATTTCCATTGTTCAATTTTTTTTTCACCCTATATATTGTAACAGAAACATGATTCGGTTGTACACTTGTACAACGGAATCATGTTTCGGTGGGAAAGGACATTTTGGGAAATTCATAAAAAATACCTACGTCTGAGGTGAAAATAGTAATTATGAGGGTGAGAATAGCAACAACACCCTTTGGAAAATTGTTTTAGTTTAGTCCGCTTCACGTTGAAGAAGGAGCAGGTACGTGGGACAAGTTGGGCTTGAAATTTCAGTGAAGCGGGCTGTGGGGTATGTTGGGCCTTGTTTAGTGGGCAATAATAATAATAATAATAAAAGGTTGCTAAAAGAATTAACATCTTCTGTGAAGCCACATGTGGTCTTTGTGGCTTGGGCACACTAAATAGATAAAATTGTGAAACTTTTTTAAAGAATGCTAAAGATTAGAGTAATAGAGTCATTTAAAGAAACGAGCCTTAATTAAGACACTACTACTATTGATTTGTAATAGTAGTAGAAAAATATAAAGGGGGAAAATGAATGAATAATTTACTAAATATAATATAAACCTTTCAAAATTTAACTAGTAATAATTAATTAAATAAATAAAATACTAAAATAAGTATTAGCACTAATTATAATGATATTATACTCCTACCTATACCTAGTAACACAAAAAAGGTGGAATGGAGTGTAAGGTGAGGTGCTGTAATTTAATAAAATCGAGAATGAAATATTGAATTATAATTCTTAATTCGGGTGGTTGATGGTAAGGAGGAATGAAAGATAAGGAGGGATGTATTTTAAGTTTATGTCCATCTCATAAGAAAATGTTACTTGATTCGCATAATCACATGTTTGTAACTAGTATGAGATTTTATATAATCATTGGATTGTACCAAAACAACTGTTCAAATTGAATGAATCAATACAACTTTTCATTTTTAACAAAGTTTCTAGTGCATTACGTGGTGTATTTATAAATTTAAATAATTTTTAATAAAATAATTCGATACTAATGGTGATTATTTTTGTTATTTAAAAAAATTAATTTAAATATATTAATAATAGTGTAATTTTTTTTTACATTATCATCTAATCATACTTTGTCATGTGTGTTAGGATTATTTATTTTTGTAATAACTATTTTAAAAGTCATAATTATGTGATTTTTAATTTGTTGACACTATATAAATCTTTACACTAATAGTGTAAGAAAAGTAAAATTATATTAAAATTTTTTTTTGATCCGTAGGAATCGAAAACGGTACCGGAGGGTTTATAATAACTCACACATTCTGCTCAACCAACTGAGCTAGACCCCCTTGGTAGTAAAATTATATTAAATAAAAATAAAGCAAAGAGACAAAAATATTAAAATTGAGAAGAAAATTTAGGAAATAAATTATTAAAATCAAGAGAGATTATTTTTTTATATGGTTAAGGAGGATGAGAACTATTAATGTTTTTGTTGAAAAATAAAAACTCAAACTTATAATATAAGAATGAAAAAAAACAAGACAATTCTTCATATTTTTTAAATGTCTTATAAGGGTTTTGTCCAAAAATATCTCCTACGAGAATACAACTACTTACTTTGGATTTATGGGGTCAGACACTTTTTTTTCCTCAAATATAATATATTTTGAAGTAGAAATAATTATAGTTTAAGAGAAAATTTGATAAAGAAACCAAAAACTAGCAGACTTAAAAGGAATATATCCCTAAACCATTAAGAGACCAAACCCATTTGTATTTCACATGCTTTGAAAGATTGACCGAGTACAACACAGACAACATATTGGTTTCCATTTCTTCTTCCCGTGAAATTATAGGTTCAATTTACACATTATTTTCCATTTTTAGCCATCTTGCAGCAACTCCTTAATATCCGGAACGGAATTTGTTTCTGTTAAATTTAATAATTGTATGAAGTTTAGGAGAAAACTTCAAGCTATTAATTCTAATACATACATCATCTCGAACTTGCCTCTCTCCATCAATTCTTTTCTTCAACCCACCAACAAACCCCTAAGAGAAAAAATATATATTAATTTCCTCAATTTACTAATCAATGAAATTAGTACACTTCAATGGATATTACAAGTTGGCTTGACATATGACAACAAATTAATATCAAATCGGTTTTCCTTGTAAACTTTTGAATGACATGACAAAATTGAAGACAATGATAAAGATGCCTTAGTTCACACTATATATTAAATGTAAGGGTAATGGAGAAAATTTGGATTCTTGACCCCTAACTATGTGCCTTGAAGTACAACAGCACAGTAAAACATGAAAACTTCATCTCTTCATCCACAAAATCACGAAAGAATGACACCATATTAATCTTTCAGATCCCAACAGAGGGTGCGGGCCAGCATGTCCATACTGAAAGTACTCAGGTTTAGATACTTCAGTAGTTCAGTGTCTTTCCCAAAAGATTCATTTGAACTAAAAGCAGAGGAAAATCCTCAGGCTTCCACCTTGGGGGAACTGAAACAGTGAAACTCTCAATTTTGTGAGTCTGAGTCTTTGTTGTAGAGTTTCACCCAAAGAATGTACTTGATTTCCATTAAGATTTGATAGAGCATAACACATTGAATCCTTTAAAATCTCCCTGGCTCCTGTCTAGATCCAAAATGACTTGTCAGAACTCACTCCACAAAGTGAAGCCTGAACTGCAAAGGTGCTCAAGCTTGTCTTGTGGAAGTTTGATGTTTGTTTTTCAGTGAACTTGATGAAACTGATAAACCACCACCTCCACTATGATCCTAAGCATCAAAAGCTTTGTGAATTGGAGATTTGCATGCTTCCAGTTCATTCTTGTTTTGAACACTAGTGTCAATACTCGATCAAACAGTACAGTGTATGGAATTCACTCCCTTTACACATTAGGGATGCCCACAGAACAGTAAGTTTATAGTTTCCTACAGCACAATATTCGGCAAAAAAGTAAAATTCAAATGTGTAGTAGCAGAGGATTTATATCAAGCAGTTGTTGGTGACATGGCAATATCTTTCAGTTATGTCTCAGCATACCTAGGTGACATGCCCAGTAGGAGCTGTATCCAGAGGTAGGTTGGGATCATCCTTGTCAATTTGAACAAAGCCCTGGGTGAAAGCAAACATTGCATGCATTGACATGAACAAACAACTTTTGAAAGTATGATAAAACACAAATCAGAAGGAAAATAAGAAACAATGAGTAAGAACAAAGCTCTGAGCCTAATCTAAAGGAAAATAAGAAACAACAATGAGTAAGAACAAAGACAATTGCCCAAATCAGCATAGAAAATGATAAGCTCAATGCATCCTAGGTAAAGACTGAAATTGGGACTTCCCTTCTCAGACAGAATGCAATCAAGTATGCCTGTACCTCTATTTTCTATTCTGTGTCCATTGTTGTTATTGTGTTTTAAATCATACAAGTTTCACATAGATTACCATATTGATGTAAGGCATGGACGAACAAAAAAATATAAGTTAAGAAGAAAACAACATTGTCTTCTTTCTTTCTTTCTTTGTATTATTCCCTATTACAGTTATATTTTGGCAATTTTCCTAGAGATACTAGATGGAAACTGTAATTTATTTTTTGTTATTTCAAATCATCTAAGTGTGATTGTTAAGTAGGTTCATGAATCTTTGGTATTAATAGGAATATTATCAATTTTAGATGAATTCTCATAGAATAAGAAACTTTAATGTCTTGGTAAATTTAATAATTATTACCTATCTGAACCAGCCAAGTCATGGCTTAAGGCCTGTATCCTCAGGGAGTTGCCAGTGCTATGCCCCAGACAGTGCCACGGATCAATCTTATTGTGTTGAGTTTTTTGTTGTTCCCCTCTCACCTTATCTGAAGCACTCTGCCATCAACAGACCATGCCCTCACTTCATCCTCCTTTTGCCTTGGAAGATCAGCTTTACACACATAAACATTGAGCTTTTGGTGTTTTACTTAACAGTTTTCCTGACAATAATATTTTCCACAATATATATTTGCATAACTATGCATCTACTAATGTGATTTTGCTTCAAATCTCATGCTATGAAGCATCTCTAGCATGTAATTGAAACACTGAACTACATTTTGGTGATGCAATTGATCCAACCCAGGAGAAAATGGCAAGAGAAGTTTTTGACAATAAATTTTGTGAAAAAAGACAGAATATGCAGAGATGTCTTGTTTTATTGCAGCAGTTTGATTGTATTCAAGTACAGAATGAATGTGTTAAAGCACCAGTACATTAACGTATTTATCAATTGAAGTAGGATGGACACATTCCATATATATGAGATTCAGTCTCCTTCCTGCAAACACAAACAAAATATATAGTAATTTTTTAACTGTTTTAAGAAAAAGTGGTAAATTATGGATGTTGGTCAAATCATAAATCAGAACATTGCTTAATGCTTACTATTTTGCTACTATAAAATTGTACAATGTTGAAATGTTCAGCTAGTTAGAAGTTTTGCATCCTGAGAAGCGGAAAAAAAAGAAAAGAAAAGGAAATATAAGAAGATTATGGCATTTGAATGGTACGAAAAGAAAAAAAAAAAAATCATGGTCGTGATTAAACTGATCTTGTAGTCTTGTAGTTGAGTTTCACCGCTGAAATTTATTTGACTTCCATAACTATCTATGATTTAGTATTTCCATTAAAATGGTAAAGATCAAAGACCTTACCCATCAGACATCATTCATCCTTCAAACTTCCAGAGTTGTTTGGATTCAAAATAACTTGCCAGAACTCACTCCATACAATGAAGCCTGTACCGCAAAGGTGCTCATGCTTCTCTTATGGAAGTTTGATCTCTGAGGACATTATGGAACCCTTCCACACTGATGAAACCACCACCTCCACTATGATCTTTTGCATCCAAAGCTTTGAGTGTAAGATTCCCTTTCTTCCAGTTCTTTTCCATTCAGTGCACTCGTGTAAGTGCAAATCAGTAGTATGTAATGGGATTCACTCCTAACAACATGCACAGGCTACTTTGAGAATTTCGATTACTGACCAAACTTGCAAAAATTCATAGATTCAATTTCCAGCAGTATGAGAAATTCAACCTCTACATATTGGGATATACCTTTTAGAAGTGTTCCACCTATATCCATCTTTGCATCAAACACAAAAGTGATGACCTGCATAGAGAGCAGTTTATTACAATTTCCTACAAAACAGTAATAATGTAAAAAGCAAAACCTCAGATATGTTCTAGCAGAGAATTTGAAATGGCTAGCAGCTAAAGGATATTCAGCATTTTCAATTATCTGCCAGTATATACCTAGGAAGCATGCCTTACTGAAAGATCTGAGATTGTCCTATGTAGTAGTCCTGGTGTAGCTTTTCATCCTCTCCAATGTATGCAATGAAAAGTTTTCCAATTAATAATTCAGGTGTTGAGAAAGCATCATTGTCACGTCAATTAAATCAGAAGTTCCATTTAGATCTTGTTCAAAGTTTAATTCATATCTATTGACAGGTGCAGTTTCTCTGGGCCAATCTACCTTCTCTGAAAAACAAAGTACACCCTATTACACTTTGAACACTGACAGACAATGTAGCAAGAAGAAAGTTTAAATACACTGGCATTGATGAGTAATATTTTTTCAGGGGAATCATTATAAGGAAGTAGTTATCAATGTTGCGTACTTAATACCTGTATTGTTATTTCTTCTTTGATGTTAGATGACCATAAGAAACATTCTTAGCTCAATTCAATTTAGCTGATTCCATATGTTGTCTTTGATATTGTTCATATTCCCTGTAGATTCAGTAACATATAAACTACATCGATTTCCATTTCAGAATCAGTTAATTCACAAGAAATCTCAGCAAAATGTGAGCCACAAGTTTCAGTATCTCAACTGCTAACATAATCAGGCATTAATTTCATAGTTATTTTCAGTTTTAGTTCTCTCACAAATAAAAATTCAAAGGGAACTTCAATTGCTATATTATGAATATTATATTATTATTACACTGAAGAATAAAATGTTTCTTATTTTTTCTTGGTTTACAACTGCATACAAGAAAGTATAAAATACAGATTTACACAACTAACATGTTAGTAGTTGCGACTTTCCTTACGTACTCTAGGCTAAGACTGATTAAAAAGCTTTGTTAATGTGTTTTCAATGTAACTAATCATTTACTGTCGATTATATGAAGATAGATTTCTTGTTTAAGTAGTTTAACCCCATGCTGGTTGATAAACTAGTCTGCTGTCAGCACGAGGAGAAAACCAAGTTCACACTCAATGTATTTTGTGATTTGTATAAGTTGTTATAATTGAAATTACAATCTGGTTTTTCAGCCGAGCAAAACAACAAATATGGCATACTTGAATTCACACCCAGTCAACAGAAAATGTAACTCTTCTCAACCATGAACCAAGTGCTATATTGTTTGTCAAGAACAAGTTTTTTTTTTTTTTTGAAATGTTAAGAGTCTGCTATTAAAATTTTAGAAAGCAAAGGAAATTAGTTTAGTGATTGAAATACATATTATATTCAAAGATAGAAAGTAAATTGTCCCCACAATATTCAGTGATTTCACCCTTACAGAAATCATAAATTTTTTAAGACTACTTCCTCATCATATTTGTAAAAGAGTTTAATTAATATTATGCAATGAGATCTATCCTAGGATAAGCTTTACCTCATTCACTGGGTTCAGATCCTCTGCAGTGACATTTTCACTGCATGAGATCTTAGCCATTAAAGTTGTTTAATTAATTTTATAAAAAAATACTATAAATTTATGTTTAAAAATCATGAATGGATGAAATGAATTCAATTTACCCTCTCATGGTAAATTTCAATGAGGATCTCTCTCCCATATTCACTGCAATACTATGCAGAATCTTGGCTCTGACTACACAGACAAACTGCAAAGAATAAGAAAAAGACCTTTAGTCGTTTCTGCTGTATATTTCGATTAAAAATGCATGAATGCTCGCTGTAAATAAAGTATATACAAAAGAATTTGCTTTTGTTTACACTTGCAATTCCAATCAAGTATCAAACTGAACAACTAATCTAAGACTTGTTGAATACAATAACTAAGTTAAATGTGAAAGGAGAAAGACAAACATATTCTTAACTGAAAAAATTTTCCTAGGTTAGACTTAGATAACAATGATGTAGGCCAAAGAAGGAGAGTTACCTGGTGATCATCCTTGGTGACTAAATCCATCTACCGTCAACCTTAATGCCACGGATATGGGAAATTTTAGGCCAAATTTGACGGTGCTTCGTGTGGCATCGTTTTTGCAGCAAAGGAGATTCCTTTATGCTTAATTTTATTAGAGAGATGGGCAGCCTTTCTCCCACCATATTCTCCAGCTTTTGACACCTATCAATTTCTAAATTTTGCAGGGATGTGAGGTAGAGAAGACCCTTGCAGTCCAACGTCTCCAGATTTGAGAAGTTATATAGATGCAGAGATGTAAGGGAGGGAGGCAGCAGACCCTCCTTTGGGAAGGACTTGATGCCATCACATGGACCCCAGACAGAGAGCTTGGTAAGCATGTCCATGGATGGCCATGCTAGGCCGCTCAGTAGTTTTTCACATTTGCTGATCTTAACTGTTCTCAAGTTAGGTGGCATACCCCCTACAGGAAATGACTCGATTTCCCGGCAGTTGTGTATGCAAAGATATTCTAACTTTGGGAGAAGAGTACACATCTGATCAGGTAACGACTTCAACTTCTTGCAATTGTAGACCACAAAACTAGTCAAATTGGGCGCAGGTAATCCTTCTCTCGGGAATGAGACAAAACTGGGGCAGTTGCGAATCTCAAAAGAAGTCAGACTCTTGTGTGACTCTGAAACCAAAAGACGTTCCATATTTTTACAGTTTTTGATTTTGAGACTTTTGAGATTTGGAAAGGTAACCAATGGAAGAGACTTGAGTGAATCACAACTGTTGTATATTGACAGTGATTCCAGTGAATCGATTTTGTGTTGCATCAGGAATTCCAGATTTTTAAGCTGGTGGATATTCAGAGTCTTCAGCGATGCAGGTAGACGACCACCTGGAAAAGATATGGCTGACAAACAATCCTGTACTGTTAAAGATTGGAGGCAAGTTGGTTGGATGTTAGTGATGGCCTCGATCATGGACTCCACCACCATTGAGCTTCCTTCTATATGTACCTGTTCCACCAAAAGAGGAAACACATGCAGCGCTACTTGATTGCTTTTAAGTATCCATAATCTTCGAAGGGCAGGAGCCCTTGGGAGAGAAGAGACAGGAAGCTGACAATTTTTAATCGCAAGTATTTCTAGAGCAGGAAGGTGATTTGGCAAATCTCCTCTTAGTTTGGGGCAATCATGTATTTTTAGATCCTTTAGTACAGGAAAAGCTTTTGAATCAAAGGAACTCCACACTTCCCAACAAGGCATGTCATGAATGGTTAGAAATCTAAGGGAGGGAAAGGGTGTCACAGAAGGACAATCTTCTTTCCTGTAAAAATTTGCATCAATAGTCTTCACTGAATTTAATTTTGAAATATTGAGATGCTTGAGAGATGGTAGTTGCCCAAGTGGAGGAAGCATACAACAGTTGTTACAATCATTTAAGCATAGAAATGTCATACTATGGTAGGAAAAATTTCCCACCCAATCTGGAAATATGGAGCCCTTATAACCACTTATTGATAGCCATTTCAGGTCTTGGTGAGGTTGTAACTTGCAGAGTACATCTAATTCAATTTGGAAGTCAATGTCATTGTTGTTACCTATAGACCATTGCAAGCATAAATAATGAACGTGCTTCTTATCCATTATCCTAGCCTCCAATGCTTCATCGCTTTTGGTAACATTCTCCAATTTCCTAATAGAAAGCGAACCGTGAAGATTTGAAAGTCCCCCCAATTCTTTGATACTTTTCTGCTCTTGCTTGCCAACAATAAAGAAATCCAAACGCTGTAAATGGTTTAATCTTCCCATTCCTCTTGGCATCTCTTTTATAGAAGTATGATTAATATGAAGATGATGCAAGTTTACAAGATTTTGCATGCCACTGGGCAACGTAGTCAGCTTAGAGCAACCAGACAACTTCAGAGTTTGTAGATTGTACAACTTACACAAAGACTCTGGCAGTGTTTCTATACTTGTGCGAGAGAGATTTAAGTAACGCAAATGGATCAATTCACCTATTGAATCAGGCAAAACACCCAGACTTTTGAAGTCACAAAATGATAGAACTCTCAAGTATGTAAGCTTTGACATTACTATACATGGTGCCTTTTCATTGTTGAATGGAGAAACTTCAAAATTGACCGGCAAGAAAGTTCTCAGAAATTTCACTCTACCAAAAACTTCAATGTCCGAGACTGAATCACTGAATTTGCTAAATGACAAATGACGAGTCTTGATATCAATCTTAGTTTCTTTCCCAAGTTCTTCTGAGCTAAAATAGAATTCTCCACCGAGGGATGTTGCTAGATCATGCATGAGGTCATGCATTACAAAATAATAGCCTCGAGTCTGATTACTATAAGTATGAGTCCGATTAGAACGTTGAAAAAATGACCTTGAAACTAAATAATCAAAATACTCGTAACTAACTTCTTCTAAAGTCTTTCCTTTTTTCGGTGGCTTAACAAGATCTTCCGCCATCCACAACAAGATCAATTCATCTTTTTGAAATGGATAATCCTTGGGGTACAATGAACAATAAACAAAGCACCGTTTTAAATGTGGAGGGAGAGAATGATAACTAATTCTCAGTGCCGGAATAATATTACACTCACTTTCAGAAAGTTCCCAAATGTCACTATTCAGTATATTATTCCAATCCCTGATATCATGCTTTCTTCTCAACATACCTCCAAGCGACTGTGCTGCTAAAGGCAATCCGTTACACTTTTTAATGATCTTCCTTCCAATTTTTTCTAGAGATGTTGTATTCTCACCGGATTCCGTGGAAAGACATGCATGATTTGCAAACACTAACCAACAATCTTCATTCGACAATTGATTTAGATGATAAGGTTGAACAGTATGGACCATAGACGCTACATTTTTATTGCGGGTTGTTACTATAATTTTACTTCCTCTAATCCCACTTTGAAATGGTTTTATAAGAATACTCCACTTACCGTAATCCTCAGTCCAAATATCATCTAAAACAATTAAGAATTTTTTATCTTTCAGTCTTTCCATCAAATCAACGTGAAGTAAATCTAGATTATTCAATTTACAAGGCTCTCGAGTAACTGCCTCTGTCATAGTTTTTGTGACCTTCAGAATATCAAATTCTTCAGAAACACAAACCCATGCTTTAAAATCAAATAAGTCCTTCAAATTGTCATCATTGTACACCAATTGGGCTAAAGTGGTTTTTCCAACCCCACCCATGCCCACAATAGGGATCACAGACACTTGTTCACTATCCTCTAACAACAACTTCGTTATGGCCTCCTTGTCCTTATCCCTACCATATAAATGAGATCCATCTACCAGAGATGTTGATGGAGCTTTCCATGGCATGTTATTCTCCTTGTCAATCTCTTTCAGATCAAGACTCTCCTTGAGTCTTAAAACAGACTCTAATCTGGCAACTACGTCTTCCAACTTACTGACAATTTTCCTATTGAAAAAGCGAGAAAATAGTTTGCTTACCTGGTTTTGAGTTGCAGCCTTGGTGGAAACTTCATCCAGTAAGTCATCGATCTCATAGACAATATCTTTGAGAGCATTGAGCCAGTGATTGACACTGGAGTCTGTGATTTGCTTCTTCTCGGCATCATCAAGCACAGCACTAATCACTTTCAGACTGGTCTCCAGCTTTTGAAGCGACCTGTTCTCAAGCTTCTTTCCACTGATGAAGTTGACAACTGCAGGTGAAACCAGCCTGTTGAACACAACATCAAGGAAAGCAGAGAGGAATGATTCTGCCATGTTCTCAAGAACAGTGATGATAAGAGTAGAAGACAAAGGAAAGGAATTGGTTGCAATAAACTGGGTTGGTTCTTGACAAGGTTAACTGATGTGGTGAGATTTGATTTCATTCAACTCTCTTCACTTTAACTTGATCTGCTCAGTAAAGTGGTGGTAGGCATCCTGTCCCTTTTTAAAGACAAGGTTGTTGGTTTTGATGCTCTTTGAATGCGGAATCTGCTTTTTTAAAGACAAAATGAGAAATACGGTTGAAGACCGTTACTTTGTTTTTTTTTTTTTTAAGAAGAAGAAGATTGAAGACCGTTACTTAAATGTTGTATTATATCAGTTTTGCATTTTAGTCCTCGTATAAAAGAGAAGTTTTAGATTTATTTGCAAAAAATAATGATTTCATAGTATTAGAAGGTAAACCCTAGCAGATTGGAGTCTGCGTTGTCATCATCCTAGCAGAGGTCTCGATGGAAACTTGGCAAGGTAAATGATGAGAGAATGATCGTTGTGGCTGTCCAGTGAAAAGAGAAGAAGCGTGATAGTGGTGTTTGTAACGTACGTTAATGATGTTTATGGTTTAAGTCGTAGTTCAATGGTTGAAACTTGAAAACAGGTACGCTTTCATTGTGTGTTTTCCCATTATATGTTCAATTTAATTGTTGGTGTTGAAATTGATTGGGTGTTGTGTTTTGATGTTATATTTTTGTAGTTGGTTTTGAATTATTTTGTGCTCTCTGTATTTCCAATATAAAGTTGAATTGGGCACTTCTGAGTTTCGGTTTAACGTGATTCTCTTCAGAAGGGAATACTGCTTTGGGGGGAAAAGAATGTTCTATCTGGAACTGTCTTTTAACTTTTAAGAGAGGAAGAGTGATAGCAGGCCGCAAGCAACATAACAGCTAGGCCCAAAAGGGAAATGTACAAGCCTTTTTGTGTTGAAGGACTTTTATTAAATTGGGCTTTTCAATTTAGTTTGGACTAGACGTTTACTATTGGGGATTTGTTGAAGGCACCTCCCATTTTTTCCTGGTACACCTCATTAAAATTTTTTAAGACTATTTTACCCTTTTTCCTTGTATATAGTATTACGGATTCATCAATCCGTAATTATATAAAATACATTACGGATTGTATAATCCGTAATTGTATAAAGTATTACGGATTATACAATCCGTAATACTATTAATACAATTACGGATTATGCGATCCGTATATAATCCGTAAATGAATATTTATTGTATGCTACGGATTGTCTAATCCGTAAGCCTTTCCGCGGGGTTGTATATAAAGCTACGGATTGTCTAATCCGTAACCCCTCTTGTCTAATGGCGTTTTTTTTGGGGGGGGGAGGGCTGTTACGGATTGTCTAATCTGTTTGTTTGGGGGTGGGGGGGGGGGGGGTTGGGGGGCTCTTACGGATTGTCTAATCCGTTTGGGGGGGGGGGGGGAGGGGGTGGGTTACGGATTATCAGTTACTTTTTTATGCATTACGGATTGCTCAATCCGTAATGCATAAAAATGTATTACGAATTGTGCAATCCGTAATACATTTTTATGCATTACAGATTGCTCAATCCGTAATGCATAAAAATGTATTACGGATTATCCGTAATACAAATGTATTACGGATTGTTCAATCCGTAATAATCAAACCATAACTTTGAATTTTGTATTCGAAGGGTAAAAAGGTTATGTTGGCTACGCAGAGAAGCAAGTGAAAGGATTAATGGAGACAGTGAGAAGGTGCGATGCAGTGAAGAGGAAGATGGAGAGAAGAAGAGAGTGAACGTGGAGAGAAGGGTAAGTTGGGAATTTTATAAGTCTTGGAGGTGCACCAAGCAAAAAATGGGGTGCCTTAAGTAATGTCCTTACTATTGTTGGTCATTGTTGTTATTTTCATAAGGGTAGTAGCATCTAGGAGCCTTTTGTAAGTGCTGATCAGTATCAGACCTCTTTTCCGATACGAAGAAATGAATGAATTTAGACTAAAATATGTTTTAGGTTCTAATAAATTAGTGAATTTTGTTTTATGTTTTTAATAATTTTTTTCTTTTTCTTTTACCAAGTTTCAATTAGGGAATTAAGTAATGACACGTGACAGTTAAAAAATTTAAAATACGATTTGTAGTGACTAAAAAATCATCACTATTTAATTTGATATTTAAATTATAACTTTTGACGGTTAAAAACCGTCACAATCAATTAAACAAAAAGAAGAAGAAAAATCATGTTGTAAATAAAGAACCATCTGAGTCATCCCTACCAAAGAAGAAAAATCATAGAAACTAAAATGAAATCACCAAACAAAACAATCATCACAAGGACGATATCCAAAAGTTATCCAGTATCTGGAATTGAAAAAACTAGGAGTTCAATAACAAAAATACTAAATATAACCAACACATCTTGCAGCAGAAGCTAGATATACCAACCAAGCATTGGTTATGAACAAGTTCTATGAGCAAGGTTTCCACTAAATAAGTTAACTCCCTTATATCCTTTGTACCAATTCTTTCCATCTCTGAATGCTACAAACGATATAGTTAAAAATCTACCAAGGTTCATTTAACCTAACAATCTGAAATATCATATCCAAATTCATATTTCAGAGCCACGACAACCTAGGCACTGCAGTATAAAATAAGAACCAATTACTAATTTCCGCCACCATCCTCCATCGCAAGGTGCAGATCTGGCGCGGTGGGGCATATCTGTACTGGCAGCCATGTTGGTGAGTAGCTCTAGCTATGGCGGCGTCGCAAGGAAGCAAAGAAGTTGTGCGGACCTCCGGGAAGCATAGAAGGTGCACGGCGAAGCAGAACTCCGGCAATGGTCAAGCTCCTGGTGGATTAATTGAAAATAAATTCCATACAAAAAAAATAATAATAATAATAACACTTTTCAATCTTTGCTTTTTTTTTTTTTTTTCTTTTCTTGAGACTCAAAACAAAAATTTTAATATATCAAAAATCTAATGTAAAAAAAAAATTTATTAGGAACTCAAACAAAATTCGTTAATTTATCATGAATTTAAAATATATTTTAGCGATAAATTTAATATTGTTAACCTTTTTATCTCTTTTCTCTAGTTTTTAGGTTAATTAGAGTAGTAGTAGCTTTTAACACTCTGACAAAGAGGCTATAACAAAGCGATGAGATTTGATTTCACTCAACTCTCTTCACTTTAACTGGCTCTGCTCTGTAAGACAAAGCGGGGAGCAGATTGGGCGAATTTGGCGCGCGAAAGTCACGGTGGAGTTCATCAGTTTTGACTTTTTAACCATTGGATTAAGAAAGTACATTGGGTTTTCACCCCTATCTTATAAATTTTGATTGTCTCACGTAAATGCCGTTTGAGAAAACGTTTATGTTTTCTTTTTCTTAGTATATCATTATTATAGGAAAAATTGTAGCAATTTGTTATATGTTCTAGTAAAAATTGGCAATAATTTTTTATTAAGCAAAATTAATAATTTTTAATATTGTTGTGGAAGCAGAGACTTTGCCTAGAAGATGGTGAAAAATCTTTTTCTTCACTTATCTTTTATTGAAGATTTAGTTAGATATTATTCATCTTGAGTCATCTCAAATTAAAATGAACGCTGGTGATACATTTAAAATTCCCATTTTGTTAACATTTAGATCTTAAAATTAAGGTTAAAGAGGTGAAAGTAAAATATTTTTATTATAAAATAAGAAATAAATTTTCCAGTTATTTTTAATAATTTTCTTTATTTTATTAACTTTAACTAAATGTTAAGGAAAACTAAATCTACTCTCTCTATAGACTACATAACTTAATGATTGAGACACACATTTTCCTCAGTTTGTCAATTAGTTCACTATCTACTTTTTCTTTCTTCTCTCCTTTACGTGTAAATTTCACTTACTCAGAGTAGAAAGTTTTTTCTTGCTCTTTTTTTATCTCATTTTTATTTTAATTTAATTTCAAATTATAAATAATTTAAATTATAAAATTATAGTAAAAATTATTCATAAATTAAAAAAAATTCAAAACAAATATTTAAAATTTTCATTATCTAACGTTATTCATTTTTTTATTTAAAATATATTAAAGAAATAAAAAAAATGTTTCTTGACATTACAATAATTTAACATGTCGTTAATCCGAGTATAACTAAATTAAAAAATTTTAAGTAAGGTATCAGGTTCTAACTTTGTGGATGAAAAAAAAACATAGTTGAGAAGGGATACCCCATTAAAGATAGTAAGCTATGTTCTCCTGTGGAGATTAATCATAAAGCCGGTAGATACTTCGCACTAATGTTATTATAAAAAAAACAAAAAGTACATTAATAAGATAATGAAAATAAATTTATTAATAAATAATTGTATTACATAGTACAAAAGTTACTATCTCATATTCACATTGAATTATCAAAGTCCTTAAAAGGAAAAATTCATGTTATAAACTAATTAAAGAGAAAAAAAAATATTTTTTTATTGTTATATATAGTTAAAACACTGGTTAGATACGCGGATTTAAATCTAGTTAAAAGTTAATTTTGAGAAATCTAAGGCTTTGTTCTCACCTACTGTTTCAAGGAGAAGGGAAGATAACTTCACCAATATTAATTTCTTCAATCACAATTGTCAATAGTCTTGGAAAATATCTGACATTATTCCCTCTAGCTACTGCTGTGCGAGGGAGAGTTTCAAAGACAGTCTTGGAATAAGATATTTCTGTCTTGCATCTATTACTGTTAGAGATATAAACCATTCTGTAATAAAAAAAAAAAAAGAGATATAAACCATTCTTGGGGTTCCACCAGCAAAACCTTTTAGCGGAATTGTTCTTCAAAATGTTGGAAAAATAGAGAAAAATAAAGGGTCTAGATTATATGGAGGAAAGGTATAGAGAAGGCCATAGGTTGAAGCACACATTACTGCTATAGGTTGAAGCACACATTGCCTCTATTGATCAACAACAGCCAGGGCCATAAAAAAAATTGGAGTCAAGATCAACCAGATTAGTAATGACTCTAACCAGAAGCAATAAATTAACTTAAATCAAATATTTATGCACAAATAAGAAATTCTTTTCAAAGTAATAATACGAAGTCATGTAGACCAATATATCACCATATCATATACACTATTATCCAGGTTCCAGAGACTTTTATAGCATTAACATTTCATTACTGTTAAGAGACCAATAATAGCCTAAAATAGGTGTTAATAGTTTAGGAAAGATTTCCAATTTTCATGATTATGTTTGACTTCTTATACCGCACTAGAGTGCATAACCCGTGCCATGCACGGTTTAAATACTTTTTATGAATATTTTTATAAAATATTCTCTTAAATTTGTATTAAAAATTATTTATGATTATATAATATTTTTAATTATTAATTATTGTTGTCCATTATACATATATAATTGATTATATATATCGTAGACTACAATTTTTAAAATACGAAAAATGAGAAAAGTAAAAAGTTAATTGTGTTAGGTAAGGTAGTAATTTAAATAATTATTGTGAAATAATATTTCGAACAATCTCAAGTAAGAGTTCTTAGTTACGATAAAAAAATGAAAACAAAATATTTTTATGAAATGGTTTTATTAATTATTATATATTCTTAAATTAAAATCTAAATTCAAACTATGCATGTTATGCACGAAATCTATTGGACAATACTTAAAATATTTTAAATTTTAAACATTTAAAGATTTGTGAAAAATTAAATTGAGAGTTATGAACTAAAAATAATAAGAATTTTGTGCTACATATCAATCATGTATTTAAATTATTAATTACTATTGTGCGGTATAAATAATTGGTTGAGTATCTGATTACTTATTATATTTAAAATAAAACATGAGGAAAAATAAAAAAAATGAAATTATAATTAATATTTCAAATGTATAATATATTATAATGTTAAATTTTATTTTCTATAATTAGGGATGACAATAGGTAGAATCTAAGTAGGGTATTGTAGTACTCGCCCCTTATACACACACTTTAAAAAACATTTCATACCCGAACCATACCCGTGTGAATAATAACTTTAATACTCATGTCATTTTTCATTGGGTATCTAAATGCTCATACCGTATCCGTTATCCACACTTTAATTAATATGAAAATTGATAAATAAACAATATTCATTAAAAATACGATAGCTATTAAATTAAAATCTCATTAAAAAAAACATAATCACAATCACAAAACACCACAAAAATAAAAATATTATTCAAAGATCTTTTACAAAACATAATATTTTAGCAAATAAGAAACATATTTTTTTTGTCATTGAATTAAGGAATGTGATTTATCTCTATAAGGAACATTATTTTTTTTGTGAATTAAGGAATGTGGTGTATCCATACCAAAGACTCAAACTCGATACAACTGTTAGGCTAGAACAACTCTATGTCAGTTGATCCACGCACTCAGTGGTCATGATTTTGTTTTTGTGAATTAGGGAACATGATTTATCCCTTATTATTATTATTATTATTATTATTATTATTATTATTATTATTATTATTATTATTATTATTATTATCATGATCATCATCATCATCATCATCATCATCATCATCAACATCATCATCATCATCATTATTATTAATTAATTACTTTTTTCATAAGCATTACAGTTTTATTATGAATTGATTTGATTTTCAGTATAATTTTAGAAAATTTGGATACAAAATTACATGACAATATACATCATTAGTTTATAATTTAATGAAATTAATATCATGTATGAAAGTGACTTATATATATCATAACATATTATCAAATTATATACATAAATGAATTAGTTCTAATTTAAAATTTGGATGAAAGAACGCAACCTGAATAAAATTTATTATAGATGCATCAATAAAATTCATTCATGTTTGACTTTGTTCAAATATGATTCATAAACAATGTCCATCCAACTCGTAACCTGAATTTTGCAATAACAGGTGATAAAAAACAGTTTCTTCAAATAATACAATAATATATATTATATGACAAAATGAAAAAAACATTAATATTAAATCAAAATGGTAGAATCATCATTTTGCTAGTTAGGAAGTTGTTCTTCTCTATTAAACAAATATTGACCTTCCTTAGCTTATTAATAGGCGAAATAGTATTTGCAAAATAAGAAAAAAATTAGAAATTAAAACCATAAAAATAGAGAAAATAAATATCAGTAAAATGTAAATCAAACACTAACCTTCCTTATTATTGATGTAGATCAAGTTGCTTTGAAATCATGACTGAAAAAAAAAAAACCCATTAAATTTGTATTGATTTTCAATACCAAAAAGAAAAACAATGTAATGCAAAGAAATAAGTCATTTTCAATGGAAGAATCGTAAAAGAAAGACAATGAATAAAATTGTACCGATTTTCAGAAGAAAAAAAATGACATGGGCTTAGCTAATAAAATTCAGCCAACTCTTTTATAGTATAAAAAATGATATGGTTATTTCCTAATGTGTTTAATACTGATTGCTTATATGTATCAATTATTTATAACTGAACAAAATTAAACGAATCAATTATGCATTTTAAATTTATACATATCAATTATAACTAAAAAAATTAATATTATTCATAAAAATATTCCTAATAAATTAATGAGACTTAAATGTATTTGAATTTGGTTCGTAACCAAACTAAACAAATCCGAAGCATGAAATGATGACACGTGTCATCCAATGCTTGAGAAGTAACCTTGTTTTGCAATGTGTTTTCCAAAGCTGTTTTTGGATTTGTAAATTTTATATATATTGAATATCCGATTACTTATTATATTTAAAATAAAACATGAGGAAAAATAAAATAAAAATTAAATTATGATTAATATTTCAAATGTATAATATATTATTGTTGAGTCATAAGACGAATCAGGACCCTCAATTATTTTGATTTTATGCAAAACAAATATCGAGTAAAAAGATTGCGTCTTATAAGTGCCAACAAACGAAAATGTTGTATCTACGTCTGTAAGATACAGATGATACGCAAACAGACGCTTAAGTCTGAAGAAGCATTTAAAGGCATAGTAAATGCACTATCATTTTGTAATCTGCTTTGTAGGGAATGTTCCTAGAACATCCTCTTAAGATCTGTCGAAGTGCATAAAAGGGTATAGAAAGAAGAGTCAAAGTTTCTAAAACTTTTCCTTGCCTCAAAAGACGCACTATAGCTAGCAATAAGTTCTTGTCTGAGCAAGCGATGTGACCACTACAGCAGAAGGATATGGAGTACATCTCAAGAAAGATAAGTGGAGTGCTTTATCAGCTCAGAATGACTAGTTGGTGACAAGCATTTAATGTTCGCATTAAATGCCCCTCAACCACCCTCCTTTAGACGATGGTCAGATGCAAGAAAGAAGACCGTTTAGAGACAATGGTTACTTCCTCAGCAAGTCTATATAAAGAAGAAGTTTTGAAGTGCTGAACACACATCACACGAACTGAATTGAAGATTCAAGCATTCTTGCAAGCCTTCATTCTTTCTCTTGTATAAATTCTTTTTGTAAAAAGCTCTCAAATCACTTTGTGCATCCTGAGAGAAAAAAACTTAGTTCTTAATATTGTATATCCGTCTGTAAGATGTGGATCATCCAAGGCACATTAGCATGGCGTACTTCTCCTGTTTGAACCGGGGTTTGAAACCAAACTTATCCTCAGGAGGATAGATGGGGCGATTCAGGTGAGATCCAACGTAGATCCAACTTTCTCTTCACTCGTGGGATCCGGGCGATCCGGGGGGGACCACCACGGCTCCTCTCTTCTCGAGAATTCATACATCCCTTATCAGTATATGGATAATTATCTCTCGAGCACAGGTTTAGGTTTGGCCTCAATGGAATGGAAAAAAACGGAGCACCTAACAACGTATCTTCACAGACCAAGAACTACGAGATCGCCCCTTTCATTCTGGGGTGACGGCGGGATCGTACCATTCGAGCCTTTTTTTCATGCTTTTCCCGGGGGTCTGGAGAAAATTGCAATCAATAGGATTTTCCTAATCCTTCCTTCCCGAAAGGAAGAACGTGAAAAATTCTTTTTCCTTTCCACAGGGACCAGGAGATTGGATCTAGCCATAAGAAGAATAGAATGCTTGGCTGATAAATAACTCACTTCTTGGTCTTTGACCCCCTCAGTCACTACGAACGCCCCCGATCAGTGCAATGAGATGTGTCTATTTATCTATCTCTTGACTCGAAATGGTGGGAGCAGGTTTGAAAAAAGATCTTAGAGTGTCTAGGGTTGTGCCAGGAGGGTCTCTTAATGCCTTCCTTTTTCTTCTCATCGGAGTTATTTCACAAAGACTTGCCATGGTAAAGAAGAAGGGGGAACAAGCACACTTGGAGAGCGCAGTACAACGGATAGTTGTATGCTGCGTTCAGGAAGGATGAATCGCTCCCGAAAAGGAATCTATTGATTCTCTCCCAATTGGTTGGACTGTAGGTGCGATGATTTACTTCACGGGCGAGGTCTCTGGTTCAAGTCCAGGATGGCCCAGCTGCGTCAAGGAAAAGAATAGAAAACTGACTTGACTCCTTCATGCATGCTCCACTCGGCTCGGGGGGATATAGCTCAGTTGGTAGAGCTCCGCTCTTGCAATTGGGTCGTTGCGATTACGGGTTGGATGTCTAATTGTCCAGGCGGTAATGATAGTATCTTGTACCTGAACCGGTGGCTCACTTTTTCTAAGTAATGGGAAAGAGGACCGAAACATGCCACTGAAAGACTCTACTGAGACAAAGACGGGCTGTCAAGAACGTAGAGGAGGTAGGAAGGGCAGTTGGTCAGATCTAGTATGGATCGTACATGGACGGTAGTTGGAGTCGGTGGCTCTCCTAGGGTTTCCTCATTTGGGATCCTGGGGAAGAGGATCAAGCTGGCCCTTGCGAACAGCTTGATGCACTATCTCCCTTCAACCCTTTGAGCGAAATGTGGCAAAAGGAAAAAGAATCCATGGACCGACCCCATCGTCTCCACCCCGTAGGAACTACGAGATCACCCCAAGGACGCCTTCGGCATCCAGGGGTCGCGGACCGACCATAGAACCCTGTTCAAAAAGCGGAACGCATTAGCTATCCGCTCTCAGGTTGGACAGTAAGGGTCGGAGAAGGGCAATCACTCATTCTTAAAAACCAGTATTCTTAAGAGCAAAGAGTCGGGCGGAAAAAAAAGGGGGGCGGGGGAAGCTCTCCGTTCCCGGTTCTCCTGTAGCTGGATCCTCCGGAACCACAAGAATCCTTAGTTAGAATGGGATTCCAACTCAGCACCTTTTGAGATTTTGAGAAGAGTTGGATAGCCAAAAAGTCTGTGCGTCCTTACAAAAACAAATCTTGTGATTTGTTTTAGAGCCAGAAGTGGCTTGATAGTAAAGAATACTTGGGTTTTTAGCTTGGAGAGACTAAGTGTGAAAAACTACTTGGGTGCGCCAGAAGTGACAGTGAACAATACTTGTAACTTGTGAAAGTTAGTAGAACTTGGTGGTTTGCCAAGAACTGGACGTAGTTTCGGTGTGAGACGAACCAGTATAAACTTTCGTGTTATCTTTTCTACTCTTTCTCTGCTTATAACTTCTTGAACTGACTTTGTCTTGTGATTTAAATTTATTTTTCTTAAAAAGGCTTTCATCTATACAATATCGTTTGTAAAACATTTTTCTTCAAAAACGATCTTCTTTTGCTCAACAGACGTTACAAGCTGTTTGTAAAAAGTTTGCGAAATTTTTTTAATCACAATTCAACCCCCTTCTTATGATTTTTGCCTTTACAGTTTGGTATCAGAGCTCATCCTCTAAGGTTTAAGCACCTGACCGTGTCTAGAGGAAAAGATCCAGATGGCCAGTCATGACAATCAGTTCATTCATGAGGGAGCCTATCTAACAAGGCCTCCAGCCTTTCTTGGAGATGACTATCCCTACTAGAAAGATCGCATAGAGATGTACATAAAGTCCAACCAGTATCAACTACGAAACATCATCATAAATGGAGATATCCCCGATACAAGGCCCGAGGATCAATGGAATCAAGATGACTACAACATCCTTCAACTCAACAATAAGGCCAGATATACTTTGACCTGTGCTTTAATTAGAAATGAGTACAAGAAGGTGCATAGACTAAAATCGGCCAAGGAGATTTGGGATTCTCTCTGCACCAACTATGAAGGAACAGAAGATGTTCAACTGAGAAAAGCTGCCATTCTGACCAGACACTATGATAGTTTCTCCATGAAAGAAGGAGAAAGTGTCGATGACATGCTTGGAAGACTTCAGGTTCTTTTCTCAGACCTGGAATCTCTTGGGCACACGTACACTAAAGCTCAGGTCAACCTGAAGATTCTTGACAGCATGCCCAAAGTGTGGGAACCCAAGACCACAGCTATCCAAGAAGCAAGGAACATGAGAACCTTGTCTTGGGATAAGTTGCTGGGAGTTCTACATGTGCATGAAGTGCATCTGCAGAACTGTAACCAACTGCCCATAAACAACGCTATCAAATCCGCTACTCTCAAAGTTGGTGAAACCAACACCATCAAGGAAGAAAAGACAAGAGTCCCCAAGGCTCTGAAAGTTCAAACAGAAGAATCAGACGAAAGCTCTGTCAGATCTACAGATGATGAGGTTGCTCCCATGGTAAGAAAATTCAAGTAGATGCTGAAAAAGAAAAACAAATTCAGACAATCCTCCAGGAAAAAGATTCCAGATTCAAGAAGAAAGATAAGGAGGACAGTCAAGAGATCATCTGCTTTGAATGTAGAAAACTAGGACATATGAAGTCTGAATGTCCGCGGTTAAAGAAAAAGAAGTCCTACAGTGGCAAGAAAAAGAAAAAAAGTCTGATGGCCACATGGGATGACTCAGACAGTGAGAAAAGCAACAGCTTAGACGATGAACAAGCAAATATCTATCTAATGGCAGATACAAAAGAGAAAGTGAGGTAAAAACTTATTCTGAATCTGAAAGCTCATCTGGTTCTTCATCAGACAATGAATAGGAGATGCCTTATGATGTTTTACTTCAGAACTGTCATATGATCTCTCAGCATGGTAAAAAATTTAAACAAAAACTCAAACAATCTATTTATGAAATAGATTTGCTGAAGAAATCAAATACAGAACTAGAAGAAAAAGTCAAGACTCTGGAAGAGAGCTTAAGTTAAACCAACACCTAGTCAAACAGACGATTCATCCATAGTTGAAAAACTAAGGGAAGAAGTAGCATGTTTAACTAAGGATTTTGGGAAGTTTTTGGAGAGTTCTAACACTCTCACTATGCTTTTAAAATATCATCAACATCCCCATGATAAATCTGGCTTAGGCTTAGAAAAAGATGCATCTGCTTCTACTTAGTCTGATCCAGACAAATGTGACTTCTGTGGAAAATCTGGGCACTCTAAGTTCAGATGCATACACAAGAAGAAGCAAATGTCTAAAGGCACTAATGCTGCTGGACCCAAAAAGATTTGGGTACCAAAGTCTCAGATTATTCCTATTTCATATATCCTTGGTAGGAAAAGGCAAGGGTTTGAGCTGGTACCTGGATAGTGGCTGCTCACGACACATGAAGGGAGAAAGGTCTATGTTCCTAGACCTAAAGTTGGTTGAAGGCGGAGCAGTTGCCTTTGGAGGCATGGGAAAAGGACGCATCTCAAGCGTAGGTAAAGTTGGTATGTCCTCCCTAACCCCCATAGACAACGTCCTATATGTTGAAGGTCTGAGGTATAACCTACTGAGCATAAGTCAATTATGTAACAATGGTTATATAGTCTCCTTCAACAAGGACAGATGTATAGTCAAAACAGATGATGGCAAGTCTGTCTTCTCTGCCAGACGACACAACAATCTGTATGAAATTGATCTTATAGACCTTAGCAAGTAGAAGGTAACGTGTCTGCTATCTAGAGAAGATGAAAGATGGATTTGGCATAAAAAGCTTAGGCATGTGAATTTGAAACACTTTCAAAAATTTCGAAAAAGGGTATAGTAAGAGGATTGCCCGAGATTTCTTGGAAAACTCATCTTCTCTGTGAAGCATGTCAAAAGGGGAAACAGATTAAAACGTCTTTTAAATTTAAAAATGTTGTTTTCACCTCCAGACCGTTGCAACTCTTGCATATGGATTTATTTGGTCCTACTAGAACTTTAAGTCAGGGCGGAAAGAAATATGGCTTAGTTATTGTTGATGACTATTCAAGATATACATGGGTATATTTCTTAGGCCATAAACATGAGTCTTTCAAGGTCTTTGAAATATTCTATAAACGAGTTCAAAATGAAAAGGGCTTTTGCATTTCTAGTATCAGAAGTGATCATGGTACTGAGTTTGAGAATGATGAGTTCAAATCTTTTTGCAAAAAAAATGGGATTTTCCACAACTTCTCTTCACCGAGAACACCTCAGTAAAATGGGGTAGTTGAAAGGAAAAACCGAACTCTGCAAGAAATGGCTAGAACCATGCTTTGTTAAAACTCTCTACCTAAACACTTCTGGGCAGAGGCTGTGAACATTGCTTGTTATCTCCAAAATAGAGTATTGATCAGACCTATGATTGAAAAGACTCCTTATAAACTATGGAGAGGAAGAAGACCCAACATTGCTTACTTTCATCATTTCGGATGTGAGTGTTACATCTTAAACACTAAAGATCAATTGGGAAAATTTGATTCTAAGGTTGATAAAGGTGTCTTTTTAGGATATTCTGATACATCTAAGGCTTACAAAGTTTTCAATACAAGGACCTTAGTTGTAGAAGAATTTATGCATGTTAAGTTCAATGATGGACTAACATCTGATAGGAGACTATCAGATCTTGAGGATGATTTTGTAGATATGCAGATAGGTCCGTTGGTAGCACCAAAGTCAGATGAAATTCAACCCTCTCAGGAAATTCTTCCTCAAATTGAAGGAGCGTTTGGCTCTTAACCACAAATAAGAGACTAGAAATTCGTAACCTATCATCCACAATATCAGATCATAGGAGATCAGAAAGAAGGTGTAAAGACCATATCATCCTTCAGAGATCAAGCATCCTATGCTTTCATCTCAAAAATATTAGACGAAGCCTTGATAGACGATGACTGGATCTTAGCCATGGAAGAAGAATTGAACCAGTTTACCAGAAATGACGTCTAGACCCTAGTTCCCAAACCAAAGAATAAATGCATCATTGGAACAAGATGGGTCTTCAGAAATAAACTGGATGAGCAAGGAAAGGTGGTAAGAAACAAAGCTAGATTAGTAGCTCAAGGCTATAATCAGCAGAAAGGTATAGACTTCACCAAAACCTTTGCTGCCGTAGCTAGATTAGAAGCTATAAGAATCATGCTTGCATTTACTGTTCATAAAAACATTAAGCTTTTTCAAATGGATGTTAAGAGTGCCTTTTTAAATGGTTTTATCGAAGAGGAAGTTTATGTTAAACAACCTCCTGGTTTTGAAGATCCCACTCTTACAGATCATGTTTTTAAACTCAAAAAGGCTTTGTATGGTTTGAAATAACCACCTCGTGCTTGGTATGACAGACTGAGCTCTTTTCTTTTAGAAAATGGTTTTATGAGAGGCAAAGTAGATACTACTCTTTTTAGAAGAGAAGTTGGCAAGGATTTTATTATAGTTCAGATTTATGTTGATGATATTATCTTTGGAGCTACTAATGAATCTTTTTGCAAGGATTTTCTGATATGATGAAAAGAGAGTTTGAAATGAGTATGATGGGAGAACTCAAGTTCTTCTTAGGACTTCAGATCAAGCAAGATAGTAAGGGAATCTACGTTCATAAGCAGAAATGTACAAGGGAGCTTCTTAAGAAATTCAAAATGGAAGATGCTAAACAAATGAAAACACCTATGCATGCTTCCAGTCCCTTGAGCAAAGACGAATAAGGTAAACTAGTAGATTAGATGATCTGTAGAGGTATGATTGGCTCACTTCTTTATCTTATAGCCAGTAGACCTGATATTATGCATAGCGTCTGTCTGTGTGCTAGATTTCAGTCAGATCCTAGAGAGTCTCATCTTAAAGCTGTTAAAAGGATCTTATGTTATCTAGTGGGAACCACTAACCTTAGTTTATTCTATAAGAAAAATCAAGATTTCAGGTTAGTAGGATATTGCGACGCAGACTATGTAGGAGACAGAGTTGAACAAAAAAGTACAAGTGGAGGATGTCACTTCATAGGGCCCTGTCTCATCTCATGGGCATGCAAGAAGCAGAATTCAATTGCTTTATCTACTGCAGAAGCTGAATATGTATCTGCTGCAAGTTGCTGCTCACAGCTTCTATGGGTAAAATATCAGTTAGAAGTTTACTCTAGTTTTGAAAACAATATACCCCTATATTGTGACAATACTAGTGCAATTAATCAATCAAAAAATCCCATACAACATTCTAAGGCAAAGCATATTGAAATCAGATATCATTTCATTCGTGATTATGTTAAAAAATGTGTTTTCGATATCAAGTTTGTAGATACAGATCACCAATGGGCTGATATCTTTACAAAGTCTTTGTCTGAAGAATGTTTCGTCTGTATTAGGGATCATTTGCATATGCACATGCTATCAGATTAATGTTTACATTCATCAGACGATATCCTTCATCTTATCTTTTTCATTAATCTCTTGGAACTAATGTGTGTGCAAGTGTACAGACGATAGAGTGCCCACGTTCACAATGGTTATAAGTCTTTTCGTTTTCACTCAAAATGTGTGCCGCCCTTTTCGCCATAATGAGACAGTTTTTGAAATTTTTTTAATGTTTTAAACTACTCTTTTTATGACATTTTCTCTTCTCTCTCATCTCCTTTGGTATAAAAGGACGAAGTGCCTAAAGAAGAAGGTTCCTTTGATCTTTCTAATCTCTATGAAATTCTCTAAGTTTCTCAAAGACTTCAAAGATCAAAACTTTCTTATCTTCTCTTTTCTAAAACCTAACCTTATGTGAGCAATGGCACCAAGGAAGCAAGTTTCATCCTCTGCTACCCCTCTCATCCGCAACATGGACGAAGCCACTACAACCTTTCCAGAAGAGCTTTTCATTCCTAGAAAGTGGGCAAATATGGAGAACCTGGCTAAGGAGGGCTTTGATGTTCTGGACATGTTCACTAGAGCTGGGTGGACCAACTTTGTTGGAAAACATAATGTTTGGTACCATGGTCCATATGCCCTTTTCTAGGGGACAACCAAGATGGAGGATGACCAATGCATCAAGGGGACGATTGGTCAAACATTTGTAGAGATCAGCCCTGCGACCATAGCTAAGGCTATTGGTTGTGCTGAAGAGAGTCTGGTCTTTGATAAAGATTGGGAGAAGACCATCACTCAAGAGAAGGTAGATAAACTTCTCTACAATGGGGTAAGACTAGCAGACAAAGACCCCAAGAAAAGAGCTGCAAACTTGAAGATCTTCCTCAGGTCTGCCAACATGACTCACGTCTGTAGACTCTTTCACAACATGCTCTTCAACATCATACTCCCAAGGACCGGGTCAATGGACCATGTGAGTGAAAGGGATAGATTATGCATCTACAACAATATCATAGGAGAGAAGATCAATCTTCCAGATCTGATCTTCTATCATCTGGAGCAGGCATTCAAAGATAGATTCTCCATGAAGAAGCAGAAAAACTCCATCCCTTATTGCATGTTGTTTACTCAACTAATGAGGGATGCTGGTGTTGATGTGACAGAGTTTGAAGTCTCTGGAGGACCCACACAGGTGATAGGGACCACCTTTGTGAGGATGGGTATAGCTCACAAATTCCCTGAATGGGTGAAGAAGCAGGGAACCAAAGAGAAGAAGGAGCCCAAGGAGGAATCATCTGACGAACCTGTGTCTGTTGCAAAAACTCAAACTCTACCCCAACCGTCACAAACTTTGCCCCAGTCCAAACCAACCCCCAGACGCACCCAACCTCCTTCCTCAGACCAACCCAAAAAGCCCAAACAACAAACATCTTTAGATCCACCTTCATCCCTAAAGAGAAAGGTGTCAAACACACCATCTGAACCAATTCCTGAACCTCCACTCAAAAAGCCTTTCACCAGATCTACCAAAATCCACATCATTACCAAAGCCAAACTCACCACCTCACCTAAATCCCAAACAGAACCCCAATCTGAACCTCAACCTGCACCTTCCCAAACCCAAGAATCAGATGTTGAGATTTTTGATGCACCCCTCCATATAGCCTAAACCTCTTCAAAAACCCAAGCCTAAACCATCATCTTTTCCTTCACCAGCTGATAAAAAGAAAGTAGCAGCCATTAGAAAGGTTCAGGAACTGTTAAGAAAGGAAGCTGCTAAGAAGGCTAAGCTAGATTTCCTTGAGCAGAAGGAGCAGATTGAGTTAGAACAATTTGTAATAGAGTCTGTCAAGACTTTATCAGCTGAAGAAATGAAGAGAAAAGCTGTTGAAAAAGTCTTGGCTCCTGCAGATGATGCTGCAGAAGAAGAAGCAATAGAAGAAGCTGTTATAAAGTCTATCAAAACTCTTTCTGAAGAAGAACAGAAACAGGCAGCTACAAAAGATCTTGGGAGAATTGAATTTATCCTGACTCAAACTACCGAGATAGCGTCTACAGAAGTGGCAAATAAGCAAATGGCACTTCAGATGCTCACAATAGATAAAGACGCAGTCGAAGCTAAAATCGCAGAACTAAATGAAGCTCTTCTTCAGTCTACTTTGGAGGCAAGCGCCCAAGGTCTGAATATTGGAGAAGACCTTGTTGAAACTAATGATTCTGGACCCCGTGCTATTTATAGGCCAATCACTGAAGCGGATGAAAGAAAAGTAGATGAGCACTTAGCACAATCTAAAGAGGACCGTGCTGCCAAATAGATAGTCATCTATGGTGGCTCATCGTCTGTATCCATAAGTGAACTTCAGAATCAGACTGATGAAGTCATGCAGACTCTGACTGAAGAAGAACTATTCAGACGTAGAAGGTATGCTGCCAAGGCCTTTCTCTCTCTCTCTCGGATACATATATGGAAGTCTAGCTCTGGACTTCGCTCCAAAGTACAGAGGCTATGACTGGATCATCCGGAGAAGGCCCAACATCCCACTTCCTCCAGTGCAACCACCAACAGACCCAGATGTTAATGTGAGATACTACCATGGGTGGAACCGACCCAGAGTCAATGAATGGGAACACTGCAACAGGGAATGGAGGAGGAAGGGTATCTGCACTGATGAGGATCAAGCCTTCTTGCTTGATTCCATTAACTTCGTAGAGTTGTGGAAGAATGGTGTTCCTGGGATTAATCCCTTCAATCTTCCCAAGTATAAAGTCCTACCGGAGGAAGAACTGTCTGCTCTCTCATGCTATAAGGAGGAACCCCAATTCAGAATCTTCCCTCCTCGACAGACAGCAACACCAAACTCAAACGGCATTATCTTCGAGCACAATCTGCGTGGCAGACGCAAATATCCCCCTGATGCCTCAATCTGGAGAAGGCTCTCAGTGCTCACTGATGAGGTACCTTTTTATGAGCTTATCAACCTACAACAGATGATGGGTCTCCTCGCTTATCTTAATGTGATTCTCCCCTAGAATCATGCTGGGCCAAGCTGCTCTGTTTACACTGAAGATCTAAACTTGGACGATCCATAAGTAAGTCCAACGTTTCATCTTTGGGAATCTTCAGACTACTTTGTAGAGTTACGTATGAAGTTGCAGATGTACAAGGAAGAGATAAAGAAGAGGCAAAACTCTCTCAGACAGATTCAACAACGAGCACAGATGATGCCTCACTTCCTGGGCACACAATTTTGCTGTGTGGCCTCAAATCAAACCCAATTTAAGCTCGCTTTGGACAAGGTTATCCTAATCCTTCCTATCTTGAATTATAAGGGTAAGGAGAAGGCTGAAGATGAAGATGAAGCTCCTCAATGAATCTTTCGAGTTCAAAGAGGCAGAGCCTTTAGACGAGAGATTGAAGCCATCTTTCAAAAGTCAGACGTTGAAAGAACGTCTGAAGATTTAAAGACTATCAGACTCATCAGGAAATTTGATGCATTATGCTCTGGTTTGGAACCTGAAGACAAGCCTCCAGCAGACGGATATCATCTGAAGATTGGCATATGCTATTAATGCAAAGGACATCAGCCCTTTCTCTCTGCGTCCAACACCTCCGAGCTCATGCCCTGGAAGTCCAAATTCTACTATCAATTTGATAGGGACTTCTCCTTTGCTGTGGAACTTCCATATTCAACATTCTTCTTTGACAAGCTTATTCTGGGTATTGTGGAAGACCTAGATGATGCTATTATTCCATACAAAGCCCCCATCTCAGGCGAAGAAGTCTATGATCTGTATGCTGAACTCTGGGCAACCAGAAAAGCTTTGTGTCAAGCTCTGGAAGATAGGAAAGCACTCAAGGCTGAGCTCAAAAAGTGGATAAACATATATGACTTCTTCAAAGGACGTCGCTGCAGACATACTCCTACTCCACTAGGATCCCCTATGGTACTTTCATCAGACTCTGACACCTTTGACTCTGACGGTCCAATTCCTAGGGAACTAGGTTTTGCTAATCGCCATGCAAATGGGGGAGAAGGGAAGAGCAAAAAGAAAATATGAAGATAGGGATGCATTTAAGAGGGAGCTACATCTATGGGGGAGGTTGAGAAAAAAGGAAAGTAAAGTTTTTTTTCTTCTGCTTATCATCTATAAAAACACATCATCTTGATGTGAAAACTTTTAATAAGACAAGTTGTTTGATTGCTCATCAAACCTGAGTCTTCTTTTCTCTCTGTTTAAATTCTATGTTTATAGTTAATAGTTTTTAATAGCTCTGATATATCTTTTTACAATATTTGCTTGGCATCATAAAAAAGGGGGAGATTGTTGAGTCATAAGACGAATCAGGACCCTCAATTATTTTGATTTTATGCTAAACAAATATCGAGTAAAAAGATTGCGTCTTATAAGTGCCAACAAACGAAAACGTTGTATCTGCGTCTGTAAGATACAGATGATACGCAGACAGACGCTTAAGTCTGAAGAAGCATTTAAAGGCATAGTAAATGCACTATCATTTTGTAATCTACTTTGCAGGGAATGTTCCTAGAACATCATCTTAAGATCTGTCGAAGTGCATAAAAGGGTATAGAAAGAAGAGTCAAAGTTTCTAAAACTTTTCCTTGCCTCAAAAGACGCACTACAGCTAGCAATAAGTACTTGTCTGAGCAAGCAATGTGACCACTGCAGCAAAAGGATATGCAGTACATCTCAAGAAAGATAAGCAGAGTGCTTTATCAACTCAGAATGACTAGTTGGTGACAAGCATTTAATGCTCGCATTAAATACCCCTCAACCACCCTCCTTCAGACGATGGTCAAATGCAAGAAAGAAGACCGTTTAGAGACAATGGTTACTTCCTCAGCAAGTCTATATAAAGAAGAAGTTTTGAAGTGCTGAACACACATCACACGAACTGAATTGAAGATTCAAGCATTCTTGCAAGCCTTCATTCTTTCTCTTGTATAAATTCTTTTTGTAAAAAGCTCTCAAATCACTTTGTGTATCTTGAGAGAAAAAGACTTAGTTCTTAATATTGTATATCCGTCTGTAAGGCAATAGCCAAAAAGTTTGTGCGCCCTTACAAAAACAAATCTTGTGATTTGTTTTAGAGCCAAAAGTGGCTTGGTAGTAAAGAATACTTGGTTTTTTTTAGCTTGGAGAGGCTAAGTGTGAAAAACTACTTGGGTGAGCCAGAAATGACAGTGAACAATACTTGTAACATGTGAAAGTTAGTAGAACTTGGTGGTTTGCCAAGAACTGGACGTAGTCTCGGGGTGAGACGAACCAGTATAAATTTCTGTGATATCTTTTCTGCTCTTTCTATGCTTATAACTGCTTGAACTGACTTTGTCTTGTGATTTAAATATGTTTTTCTTAAAAAGGCTTTCATCTGTGCAGTATCATCTGTAAAACGTTTTTCTTCAAAAACGATCTTCTTTTGCTCAGTAGACGTTATTGTAAAAAGTTTGCAAATTTTTTTTAATCACAATTCAACCCCCCTTGTGATTTTTGCCTTTACAATTATAATGTTAAATTTTATTTGCTATAATTAGGGATGACAATAGGTAGAATCTAAGTAGGGTATTGTAATACTCGCCCCTTATACACACACTTTAAAAAATATTTCGTACCCGAACCATACCTGTGTGAATAATAACTTTAATACTCATGTCATTTTTCGTTGGTTACCTAAATGCTCATACTGATTGCTTACATGTATCTTCTTCTTCTTATGATATGGTTATTTCCTAATGTGTTTAATACTGATTGCTTATACGTATCAATTATTTATAACTGAACAAAATTAAACGAATCAATTATGCATTTTAAATTTATACATATCAATTATAACTGAAAAATTAATATTATTCATAAAAATATTCCTAATAAATTAATGAGACTTAAATGTATTTGAATTTAAATTTGGTTCGTAACCAAATCAAACAAATCCGAAGCATGAAATGATGACACGTGTCATCCAATGCTTGAGAAGCAACCTTGTTTTACCATGTATTTTCCAAAGCTGTTTTTGAATTCGTAAATTTTATATATATTGATTAGTCCCATTAGTCGCACTTGAGTACAAATATAATGATGGAAATTGAGAATTTAGTAACCACTAACCCCTTTGAAACAGTCTAAGTAAATCTCATGGAAATTGGTCGAGTTAGTGGTTTCTAAATTTTACTTTCCTTGATTATACATAGTCAAATTGACCAAGTTTTGTAAATCAATCTCATTCGGCTATATGCAATTGTTCAGCGCTTTTATCTACCCATTTGCTGTTAGGAATTTTTTTCTCCTAGGCATGTGCCTACAATGACCATGTCATTAAAAATGTATATATTTAAAAAAAGAAAGAAAACAGGCTCCTTTTATTCAATGGTTGAAGGTGCATGAAGGGAAAGAAGAGACTTTTATATGCAATTTTTTTTATTTATTTATAGGAATCAAATTCAGATACTAGATATTTACAATAACTCACGTACATTGCTCAACCAATTGAACTAAACCCCTTGATTTTTATATGCATCTTCTAATTAAGTAATGTCATATTAATTAATGTAATTACAAATTTTTTGATGCGTAAAAAAAAATTCAATTACGAATTTAATTTAACACTAATAGTTAGATGTTATGTAAAAGAATTTTGATGGTGAGCCTCGAGTCATCAATTGAATTTTTTTATTATATTAAATTCTGTTTACTTTAACTATTAGGAATATTATTAATCTTGTTTTTTATTTATTTATGAGAAGTTAATTTAATATATTGTTGGTAATTTAATTTAATGTTTCATAGTGAGAGTCACTTAAATTGTTTTAAAATTTATAGATTTTATTAGTTTATTTATTTACATATTGTTAACATCAGTGGTTATACATGTATATCTAACGAAAAGTTAAATATGTTTTTAGTCTTTAAAAATATTACAACATTTCTTTTTAGTATTTATAAAAAATCATTCATTTTTAGTCCACACATAGGGTATGACAAAAAAAAAAAAACATAACAGGACGGGACAAGGGTGAGTAGTTAGGTACCCATACTTATGGGTACCCGCACTTTGAAAATATTTAAATATCCTAAATAATACATAAAGTAAATTGTTATAATTTATTTTTAGTATAAATATATATTTCAAAATTATTTTTTTAGTATAAATATATGTTACAAATTATTTTTTATACAAAATTGCATAAAGGTGTTATCTTTAAAAGGCAATGACAACCTAGGTGTGAGAAAAGGATGGTTTAGCCATCAACACAAAATTGGTGCAAGTTGATTTTGTAGTGAGCAGTTTCAACATCAAGGTCAAGAATAGTGTCTCCAATGATAAGGCCAGGCATTTTCATTGCAACTGTAGAGAGGCCCTTCTTATATATATATATATATATATATATATATATATATATATATATATATATATATATTCTTTATGTCATGGATCATATTTTCAAAGCCAACAGAGAATGAGTTTGGAGACTAATTTTTTATTCATGTCTATCCAATGAGTTCAATTTATAGGGTGCAATGCCAATAACCCTATGGACTATGGAAGTTACAAAAGTTTTAATATCATTGTAATGATAATTCATTTTATTCTTTAGTGTTTCAATAGAGCATATATAGAGTGCAATATCAATAACAATAATGTACAAATAGGAGAGATGTGAGTTGTGAAAGTTTTAATGTCAAATGAGAGTACTTATTCGGGTGAGAGATTGGAGAAGGCAAAGGACGACACATAATGTAATATTGACGTGTAAGCGTATTGTTTCGCAACTTAGATTTATATATTATAAATAGATGATCATATAATTTTACTTGATGTCTATCACATACAAACATGTTACGTGATTCACATGTTTATACTAACTTGTATGAGGCATTCTAACCATTTGATTGAACCAAGACTACTCTTCAAATTGAATGAATTAATGCAACTTTTCATTTTAAACTAAATTTCCTATGTGTTACCCAGTGTATTTATAAACTTGAATAAAATTTATAATAAAATTTTAATAAAATAATATATATTTTCATTACTAATAATGAATATTCAGTTATATTTAAAATTTAATTTAAATACTCTAAAGGCAAAATCACAAGAATGGGGGTTGAATTGTGATTTATAAAATTTTCGTAAACTTTTTCACAAAGCTTTTTGTCTGTTAAGGGTTTACAAAAATAGATTTAAACAATGAGCTACAGATGAAGTTTTAGAGCTTAAGGCAAACGTTATTTTCGCAGACACAAAATCACAACTCGAGGTCAGATCAAACAACAGATAAAGAGAAAGAGATAAACACACAGAGGATTTTATACTGGTTTGTCTCTACCACTGAGACTACATCCAGTTCTTGGCAACCCACCAACTTTCACTACCTTTTCACAAAGATGCAAGTATTGTTCACTGTCACTTCTGGCTCAGGCCCAAGTAGTTTTACACTAGCCTCTCCAAACTAAAAACCCCAAGTATTCTTTACTACCAAGTTACTTTTAGCTCTAAAACAAAACAGAAGATTTGTTTAAGGTTGGGTGCACACAGACTAGCTTATCACGTCTTACAGACAGATATACAAGGTTAATGTTACAGTCTTTTTCTCTCAGGATATACAAAGTGTTTTGAGAGCTTTTACAACTTAGAAAAGAAAGAACACAAAAAGAATTTGAATGCTTGAGAGTATGCTTGAGTTTTTAGTTTGTAACTAGTGTGTTTGCACTTCAAAAACTTATGGTATTTATAGCCTTGCTGAGGAAGTAGCCGTTGTCTCTAAACGACCTTCTCTTTGTGTCCGACCTTCGTTTGAAGCTGGGTGTCTATTGAAGCATTAAATCTAACATTAAATGCTTGTCACCAACTAATCACTTAGACCTGATAAAACACTATGTATATCTTCCTTAAAGAGCACTTCATATCTTTTGCTTTAGTAGTCAAATTGCTTTTGCTCAGACAAGTACTAATTGCTACAGTGGCGCATCTTTTTAGGAGAAAGGAAACTTTAAACTTTACTTTTCTTCTCTCCTTTGTACTTCGACAGATCCTAGGAAGAATATTCAGACATTCCCTCCATACAGGATCAAAAACGATAATGCATTAACTATGCCTTAAATGCTATCAGACTCAGCATTTGTTTGCTATCGTCTGTCCTTACAGACACAAATACAACACTTTTGTCTGTTACCATTTTTCAGACGCAACTTTTTAACTTAATATTTATTTGCATCAAATCAAAATTATCGAGGGTTCGGATTCGTCTTATGACTCAACAAATACATTCACAATATAAAGGCTCGTTTGGTGTCAGGATAGATTGGATAGGATAGTTCTATCCTATCCTGTTGTAATCAATTAATTGGTGCACCAGGATATCATTTGTTTATCCTATTGCCTATCCTATCCTGTTGGTGTAGTGTATTTCTTATCTTGAGGGGGGAGATGGGTTAGAAAGCAACAGGATAGGATAGTCGCTATCTTTCGCTCCCTCCCTCTCACCACCCCCACTGCCACCACCACCATCACCACCACCATCAATGTTTCGCCACCACCGTCACTACCGCCACAGTCACCACCACCACCAACACCATCTCCATCATAGCAACTACCACCGTTGTCACCACCACCACCATCGCCACCATAACAAGCACCACCACTACCGTCATTACCACCACTCCCACCATTGTTGCCACCACTCCACCATCGCCACCACCACCATTGTCGCCACCATTCCATCACTATTTTCGTCACCATCGCCACTGCCACCACCACCGCCACCATTGCTGCCACCACCATCACCGCCATTGCCTCCACCGCAACCACCACCACCACTACCATTGTCACCACCACTGCCACCACCATTGTCGTTGCCACCACCACCAATGTTGTCACCATCCCATCACTATTATCATCGCCATCGCCATTACCATTGTCGTTGCCACCATTGCCACCACCACCATCACAGTCATTGCCGCCACCGCAACCACCACCACTACCATTATCACAACCATTGTTGTCACCACAACCACTACCGCCACTACCATTGCCGCCGCCACCACTGCCACTGCCATCGTCATAACTACCACTCTTGTCGTCGTCGTCGTCACCACCACCTCCTATCATTATCTGGTTTGTATCTTGGTGTGCACCAAACATTGAATAGGATTAAGGTTTATCCTACTCTTATCTTATCATGTTCCTATCCTATCCATATATCCTATCATATCCTATCCTACCCTGACAATCAAACGGACCCTAAAAGTTTTTCACATTGTCATCTAATCATAGTTTGTTATGTATGATAAAATTGAGTTTTGTAATAATTACTTTAAAAGTCTTAATAAGGTTATTTTTAATTGGTTGGTAGCATAGAAATCTATACACTGACAGTTTAAAAAAATAAAAAATAAACTCTTACCTTCAATATTAAATAAGAATAAAGTAAGGAGATGACAATTATATTGAAAAAAAATTACATAAACAAATTATTAAAATCAAGTCATAAATTTTATTGATATGGTGTGTGAAATTTCAAAAATTAAAAATCAAATCAAAATTATGATTAACTAAGTATAATTATCTTCAAATTTAGTTTATCTAACAGGAAAAACAACTTTTTGATATAATGTATCAAAATTTAAAATTAAAATTATATTTAAAAAGAACCATTTTAAAAGAATAAAAAATACACAAATAAGAAAATAAAATTGAATGCTCAAAGCTGGTGAAGTTACGTGACTTAACAAGGATGAGAATAGCTCCTAGCTAGCCTCCTACCAATATTTTTTTATTTATAAAAATAAGGGCTCAAATTTATAGTATTGAATGAATATAACAAACCAACTCTCCATATTTTTTTTTCTTATAAGGGTTTTGTCCAAATTTACCTCCCATAAAAATACAACTACTTAATTTGTATGGGCTAGACATTTTTTAACAAATATAATATATTTTGAAGTAGAGGTAATTATAGTTTAAGAAAAAAATTTGATAAAGGCACCAAACACAATTAGACTTAAAGGAGTATATCCCTTAACTATCAAGATACCAAACCCATTTGTATTTCATGTGCTTTGAAAGATTGATTGAGTACAACACAATCAACAAATTAGTTTCCATTTCTTCTCCCCGTGAAATTATAGCTTCCATTTCCACATTACTTTATGTAGAAAGTAACAGGGAATATTTTCTTGTATTATTCAGTATATTCAGCAGTAAATGTACTGCTTATATAGAAAGATTACATTAAAGACTATTCCTTGCTTCAATAAATAATAAAAGGAAACAAAATAAAACAAGTAATAATGCATATCTTATTTTTAAAACAAAATAAATCAATTCTCTTATTCTAAAATAAATCAGAATAAATCAATTCTCTGGTTATGAAATATTTTTAATTCCTGCACCCTCCCAAGTTGGTGCATAGATATCTATCATGCCCAACTTGCTTATCAAATGCTCAAAGATGGGTCTTGCTAGGCTCTTGGTCAAGATGCCAGCTGTTTGTTGATTAGAAGGCACAAATGGCAAGCAGATAATTTCAGCATCCAATTTCTCCTTGATAAAGTGGTGATCAATCTCAATGTGCTTCATTCTATCATGCTGGACAGGATTGTGAGTTATGCTTATTGCAACCTTGTTGTTACAGTACAACTTTAATGGAAGTTCCACTATCATCTTGAGTTCTTCTAGGACTCTATAAATCCACATTCCTTCACAAATTCCTTGAGCCATTGCTTTAAGTTTGGCTTCTACACTGCTTCTAGCAACTAATCCTTGTTTCTTGCTTCTCCAAGTTACCAAATTTTCCCACACATAGGTGCAATATCCTAAAATAGATTTTCTGTCTATAACAGATCCTGCCCAATCTGCATCAGTGAAAACAACAACATTCCTTTCACTGGTTTTTTTAAAAAATGGTCATTTTCCATGATTGCTCTTTAAGTACCTCAAAATTCGGTAAATTGCCTCCAAGTGTTCTTCATTAGGAGAGTGCATAAACTGACTTACAACACTCATTGAGAAAGCAATGTCAGGCCAGGTGTGAGACAGATAAATTAGTTTGCCAACTACCCTTTAGTATTTTCCAACATCAACAGGAACACTTCCTTTTTCCCATAGTTTTATATTGGGATCCATGGGGGTATCTGCTAGTCTGCAACCACTCATTCCAGTTTCCTCCAAGAGGTCCAAAATATACTTCCATTGGGAAACAACAATCCCTTTTTTTGAGCGAGCAACCTCCATGCCAAGAAAGTATCTCAAAGATCCCAAGTCCTTGATCTCAAATTCCGCTGCCAAGTTCTTTTCAGCCTCCCCAATTCTACTTCATCATCTCTAGTGAGGATGATGCATCAACATAGATTAGTGTTGCAAATTTCTTTTAGAGGAATGCTTTGTAAATCAGGTATGATCTGCTTGCCCCTGAGAGTATCCTTGTCTCTTTACTGAGTGAGTGAACTTTTCAAACCATGCCCTTGGAGACTGTTTGAGTCCATAAAGAGACTTTTCCAATTTAGATACCTTTGACCCAAATCTATCTTTGAAGCCTGGAGGACTATCCATGTATACCTCTTCCTCCAAGTCGCCGTTGAGGAAGGCATTTTTTACATCTAATTGATGCAAAGGCCAATCTAAGTTGGTAGTAAGAGATAAGAGAATTATATCAGTGTTCAGCTTTGCAACAGGGGAAAAGGTCTCTGAGTAGTCTATACCATACGTCTGAGTGAATTCCTTAGCTACCAACCGTGCCTTGTATCTTTCCAGTGATCCATTAGAATTAAACATCACACTGAAAACCCATTTACATCCAACAGTATTCTTTCCCGCTGGTAAAGGCATAATACTCTAAGTATGGTTCTTCTCAAGAGCTTTCATTTCCTCAAGAACAACTTCCTTCCACTTCGGAACCTTTAGAGCTTCCTGTACATTTTTTGGAATTTCTACACTAGACAATTGAGAGGTAAATGCAGCAAAGGATGAAGACAAGTTTGAGTATGACACAAATTTAGACAGAGGATACTTAGTACAAGACCTAACACCTTTCCGAAGAGCTATGGGAATATTTATTTCAGAAGACTTATCTTGATTATTGCATTTAGAGGAAGATTTACCTGTATCAAGTTCATTGATTGAATTCTCCCTTGGTTCAGACTCGTGGCAATGTTGGAGAGTTTTTTCATCTTCAACTTCCTTATTTTTCTTCCTTATATAAATGTTTCCCTTCCAAATTCGGTATGATTAGTTGAACCTGTTTCCTATTTCTTTACAAGAATCATCATGTTGTGGCATTAAGGTTAGTTGTTCCTTATTTCCAATTTCTAAGGATTGTCTGGTACAATTTTCCTTTAAAGATGTAGCATCAGATTCAGTAGGAACCTCACTCATTATGAAAGTAGGTTCAAATAATGAATCTTGTCCATTTTGTTTTGGTGAAATAGTGCAAGTCTTAGAATCTTGTGAAATAAGCACATCATCTGAAAGAATTACATTTTCAAAATAATCTTCCTTTGAACTCACCCTTGAAGATGAATGTCATTAAAAAAAGGTTGGTTCTCGAAGAAAGTTACATCCATAGTGACAAAAAATCTTTTTGATTTTGGATCAAAACACTTATATCCTTTTTGGGTTGGAGAGTAACCAATGAAAACACATTTTATAGCACGTGGATCAAGCTTTCCAAGTTGTTTATGCTCATGAACAAAAGCAGTACAACCAAATATTTTTAATGTTAAATTAGTTGAAATATGTGCCATAGGAAACTGCTCTTTAAAAGTATGCAAAGGAGTTTGAAATTGTAACACTTTGGAAGGCATGCGGTTAATCAAATATGCAGCAGTTTAAACAACCTGACCTGATAGATATTTTGGGACTTTAGTGGAAAAGAGTAAAGCCCTAGCCACCTCTAAAAGGTGTTTATTTTTTCTCTCCGCAATCCCATTTTGTTGGGGTGTATTAGCACATGAACTGTGATGGACAATCCCATTTTCAAGAAAAAAATTTCCTAAGATCCTATTACAATATTCCTTCCCATTATCACTTTTGAAGACTTGTATATTGGTTTGAAATTGAGTCTACACCATTTTTAAACAAATTAACAACTTGTTCAACCTTAGATTTTTCTTTTAATAAGTACACCCAACAAAGTCTAGTGTGGTCATCCGTAAAAGTGATGAACCATTTTTTGTTGGAGAGTGTCCTTATTCTATTGGGACCCCAAACATCGCTGTGAATAACATTAAATGGTTTTGATGACCTATATGGCTTCATAGGAAAAGAAGTATGATGATGTTTTGCAAATTCGCATATTTCACAATGAAACAAAGAAGAGTTTTTATTACCAGACAATTTCGAAAGTAAGTATTTTAAATATCTAAAACTTAGGTGGCCTAACCGAAAATGCCATAACATGATATCCTCATTATTATTTGGAACAAAAATAGATTCAAAATAGGAACTTATTGTTTGGGATTGCTGTCTTGGGCCAAGTCCATCTTCAAAGAGGTAGAGTCCTCCACTCTCCTTACCACTGCCACTCGTCCTCCACGAGTTCAAATCCTTAAACACACAATGAGAACGAAAGAAATTAGCTTGACAATTTTTATCTTGAACTAATTTATTGATAGACAACAAATTACAAGATAGGTTAGGGACATGCAAGACATCTTGGGGAGTTAATGTTGGGGATAGGACAACAGAACCTTTTCCTGCAATGGCTGAAAAAGAACCATTTGCAATCTTAATTCTTTGGTTACCTGCACAAGGACTATATGAAGAAAAGAAACTAGACTCTCCCGTCATGTGATTGAAAGCACCTGAATCAATGATCCAAGTATGATTAGAATTGACACTAAGAAGGGCAGTTGTTAAAAAATTCCCTTTCTGAGCTATGAAGCAAGAAGGAATTTGAGACTCAAGGAGTTTGTACAATTGATCTAATTGTTCCTTTGTGAATGGAAGCGAACTTGAGGGAGACTGCTTCTCTTGGTCAAAGTACCAACTTGAAATGCATGACCCTCACTTCCTCCTTTCTTTTTCCAATTTGGAGGCTTCCCATGAATCTTCCAGTAGGTTTCACATGTATGCCATGGGCGTTTGCAATTATCGCACCATGGTCTATCATTTTTTTTACCATCTCTCCTCCCCTCTTCATTATGGTTCTTAGCAGTAAGAGCAGAACCTTCCACTTCTAAAGTAGGGGCTGACTTGTTCAGCATGACCCTTTATCATGCTTCTTCTCTCCTTACTTCAGAGAAGGCTTCATGAATTATTGGTAAAGGTGTCTTCCCTAGAATCCTACCCCTTACTTCATCAAGTTCTTTGTTGAGCTCAGTAAGGAACTTAAATACACGATCATTTTCTTGCCTTTTAACAAAATGAACACTGTCCTCAGTACACATCCAATTGTCCTCATAGCAGAGGTCTAATTCTTGCCATAGAGCCATCAATTCATTATAGTAGGTAGTCACATCCCTGTCACCCTGCTTAGCATGCCACAATCTTAATTTCAGGCCAAAAATCTGAGAAGAATTCTTAATATCAAAGTATGTATCTTTCACGGGTTCCCATACCTCTTTTGCTATGGGCAAGAACATAAAAGGTTTTCTGATTGCTAGTTCCATAGAATTGATTAACCAAGCAATGATCAAGGAATTTTCAAATTTCCATGACCTAAAATTTGGATCTCCTTCGATAGGTTTAGGCACGTTCCCCGTAAGAAACCCAAATTTTCCTTTTCCTTCCAAAATGAGACGAATAGTTTGGGACCATTCTGGATAGTTCTTCTAATTTAGATGCTGAACATTGACTTGAAGCGAGTTGGAGAACCCTTCTTGACTATTCAGCAAGATGGGTCCTCCTGCACCGCCACTTCTCGTCGTTGTGGTGTCGTTGGTTTTGTAGCCGGTCGCTATTGGTCATGTCGGTCAGAGCCGTCTTCTATGGGTCTAGGCATGCCGCCATAAGGGAAGAGAGAGAATCCCTAGATTAGTAAACCTAGGGCTCCTGATACCATGTAGAAAGTAACAGGGAATATTTCCTTGTATTATTCAGTATATTCAGCAGTAAATGTACTGCTTATATAGAAAGATTACATTAAAGACTATTCCTTAATTCAAGGAATAATAAAAGGAAACAAAATAAAACAAGTAATAATGCATATCTTATTTTTAAAACAGAATAAATCAATTCTTTGATTTTGAAATAAAACAAAATAAATCAATTCTCTAATTCTGATATATTTTTAATTCTTACACTTTCCATCTCTAGCCACCTTGCACTTCGGAACAAAATTGTTTTTGTTTAATTTAACAAATAATGGATAAAGTTAAGGAGAAAATTTCAAGCTATTACCTCTAATACATACACCATCTTGAACTTAACTGTCATCATGAATTCTATTCTTCAACCCATCAAACAAACCAAAAAAGAACAATAATTGAGTTTAATGGTGATGCACTGACAATGTAAAATAGTTTTACACTGTCATCCAATCACAAACCACCGTTGGTATGACTTTTAATTTTAAGATAATTTTGTAAAAGTCAATAAACTTATCATACATGGTGGGCTGTGATTGTATGACAGTGTAAAACTATTTTATACTGTCAATGCATAGTCCTTTTTCTCATATATATTTCCTCAAATTACCAAGATCTTTTCATCAACTTAAGGCATTTTTAGAATTCTACCCATCGCTAAGAACCAATGAACCTTGAATAGTTTGACTAGATATAGATCTCAAAACTTTACACCAAAAGGCATTTGTTTTACATTAAGCAACCTCCCAAGAACAAAATCTTCCTAACCAATGAGATCTGTTCACTTTAATTAGTTTAATGGATATTACAAGTTGGCTTGACATGACAACAAATATCAAATTGACCTTTCTCATAAACTTTTGAATGACATGACTAAATTGAAGAGAATGATAAAGATACCTTACTATTCTTACCGAATTTGGTAAGAGTTCTGATGTGGTGGCTCCGCCGGAATCTCCTCCGTGAATTGTGGTGGGTGTACCTGCAAAGACACTCTGATGCTCAAGTTAGAGGCACAAAGGTAGGAGACATGTATCACAATTGGTTATATAATTTTGTACCTTGATTGGAATGAGTATTGTTATATTTATAGAGTGTAAAGAGATAGATTTGATAGGGTTATTTGCCTTCCAAATCTCCTCAAATCTTATGAATTATGATAGAGATAGTCTTATCTTCTATCATAATCAGGTGCCATAATCTTCGTATATCTTATCTTTTAATAAGATATACTTTTCGTTATAACTGCCTTGGTTCGAGTAGGCTTGTACCACTCGACTAGGTCATCTACTCAGTGGAGTGTCGAGTCCGAGTAGTACACATGCCCCCAAGCTCTGAAGCTATGTAAGAGCTTAAGTGGTGACTATTCAGAATCTCGAATTTTCATTTGGCCGAGTTGGCTTTGTGTCTTACTCGTCTCGTTCTGTCGGATTCGGCTCCGTCGTTTCCCTTTGAAAGGTCGCGTCGCTTCGTTTTCGAGTGGTCGCATCGCTTCAAACCTATTTACTCGTAACGTTTCCTGAGGTTGGTAGAAATGATTATTTTTGAATTTCGAAATGTCCTTGGGATACCCAAAGGTCTCAAGCCTCCCCAGCCATTGATTCGTTTGGCGAAGAGTCTTGATCCAACGATTTGAGTCGCTTCGTCTCTTCATATTTGAGGCGCTTTAAGCCATATATAAGGGTCACTGTACGCGTCCCTCGCTTATTTCTTTCCTTTCTCTTAATCTTCTTCTCCGATGAACACTCTTCGTCATTTCCTTCCTCTCTCTTGTTTTCATTCTTCTTTTTTCCATCCAGGTACGCTCCTTCCTCCCCTTCTCTGGCTCTTTCTTCCTTAAAATGTCTTTTTCTGGGGAATCAGGACTTTTCGGCAGTGGCAAGATGCTGCCGTCGGAGGTGCGTTTGATCGGAGAGGACTCTGATGGCGAGGCCTCGCCGCGTCGTCATAACTCTGGTGGGGTTAGCGACGGCGCGTCAGAGTTATGCGTCGCTGAAGTGGATGTGGTTCGCCCTTCCATCCCTTCTGGTAGGCCGAAGTGCCTTTGGCTACTGCTCCAATAGGGGTTATGGTTCTAGATGATTCTGAGGCCACCGAGGAGGTACCTTCGGTTCCTTGTCATGTCCAGCCTTCTCCTCCCGAACCGAGTAGTTCTAAGCCTCCTAAAAGGGTCTTCCCTCCCATTACTCTTCCAGGTTATTTCTAGGTAAATGAGGAGGTAGGGAGTTATGCTTCTCGGTAACAAACCCGAGAGTCTCTTCTCTATTTTTTAGAAGAGATTGAGTTATGCCACTCAGACTTGTCGGATATTATTCATGCCGAGCCTTGTAGTCTGAGTGAGTGTGTCTTTCTTCGGGCTCTTCCATGTGAGTCTCACTATACTTACATGTATGATGCCCTCTTCTCTTTTCTTGGCATCACTGTTCCTTTCGACAAATTTGAGTGTGACGTCCTCCGAGAGTTAAATGTTGCTCCTACCCAGTTACATCTGAATGCCTGGGCTTTTATGTGTGCTTTTAGAGTATTGTGTAATGAATTCTTCATTACGCCTACCGCTCCTAAGTTTCTTTTTTATTACATGGTGAAAGAGAGTAAGAAGGGTGGTTGAGTTTTCTTAACTGGCATCCTGGGTAAATCTCTACTCGGTCCTTATACCTCCTCTTGGAAAAACTTCAAGGGAGGGTTTTTCCAAGCTCGATCGGGAAAGGACGAGATGTCCAATTTCTTTGATAGGCAGGGAAGGTCCCGGTTTCCTTTGTATTGGATGATGGAGTCTAAGACTTTGGACGATGTCCAACCCCTCAAACTTCAATTTTGATGATAACAAATGAGATTAAATTTTGAAGTATCTAATGCTTTATGTTTGAGTATTATAGGTACCATACTGTCCAATGCCTCAATGGTATTCTATTTCTTAAGCTTAAACAATATATCTCTATGTGTATAGTGCATCCAATGAGTATCTGGAAACTTGTTTTTCTAACTATAAAACCCAGCGTCCAACGCGCTGTTATGAAATAAGCGTCCAATGCATTGTGAAAACCAGTGTGTAAACATTGCGTCCATTTGGGGAAGCGTCCAGCGCTTATATAACTTACACTATTTTTTCTATCAAACAGTTATATAATGCGTCAATGATTATGTAAAAGTACACTTAAGCTTTTCAATGTTGATTCTCTGAAATGTTCCTTATTCCCTCTCTTATCATATGTGACATTTCATTTGAAAATTCGAAAGTGGACCACAGGGGATAGGAAAGCTTCTCTCTGCAAAAACCGTACAGAAGTAGAGGCGCTACATGTACTATTGTCTCCTCCCTCTCTTCACCCTAAGTTGACACGTAGCAACGATCACATGACTGTGAGAGAGCGGTTATTGGCAAAGGCTTAGATCCCATGTAACATCCTGAAATTTTAATATAATTATTGTTATTTTAAAAGATTAAATTGTTATGAGAATTATTAACATTATTAGTATAAGAATTTATTTGAGTTAAAATGATTGAATTATTATGATATAATATGATATTATGTTTATAATGTTGTATCGTGATATGTTATTTGAATTGATTATGATATTATTTTATTTGGATGAAATCTTATCTTAGTATATCATATTTGTTTGGAAATTAGGATAGGATATATTAACTTTGATTGAAATAATTGAATTAAAATATTACTCTTTAGTTACTAGATATCAAATATTATTGAGTTAAATAATTATCTTATCAATAAAAAGATTAGGTGATTAATATAAGAATTGTTAAGATTATCTAACAACTACAAAAGAATGCAAAAGATAATTAATATAGTAATGATATAATATTATATATCTAGTCTAGATAAAATATTCATTATATATAATTTGAATTGGTCTTCGATAACGATTTAAATCTTATCATGTTTTATCTTAATATATCTTGAAAGAAAAGAAAATAGTAGATAATGCTAATAATGAGATAAATCTAGATAATAAAGTAGAAAAAGATAAAGAAAGATTTGATAAGCCAAATCTGCTAAAATAAATCTTATGCTATTTAATCTTAATCACGTACAACTGCACTTATATAAGGATAGGCAGTTTCCTTTCCTAGAATTACATAGTTAGTCTCTTAGGGAACAGAAAATTAGTAGATAGTTGAGGACTCGGGAGAAGAAGACATAGAGGGAATCTTGTTGACGTAGTAGACAGAGAAGAGAAAGAATAAACAAAAACCGTAGATTACTTTGCTTCAAGAGGTGAGTAAAACATTTATCTTTTAAAACCTTCCATGGTATGTTTCTTGAAAGATATAAACTTTAGGTTCTTGATTAGAGGGATTTGGTGTTAGTGGAATTCTAAATTTTATAGCTGAACTATAGGTGATCGTTCATGCATGCGTGGGTATGATTTTCGAATGATTGAAATTGCCTTGATTATGTAGAATACTAAGCACTGCAGCAGTTTTACTCCTTGAATAATTTGTGAAATTCTGTTATTATATTTTAATTATTGTTTGCACATTGATATATATAGTTTGTATGTTGTGTTGCTGCATATTGTTATTCGAAACTGAGATGTTAGTGTACCCGTAATGTGATATGAGAAATGTTATTAGGTGTATGGAATTATCGGATGCATGAAATTAGAGGATTTATTTGATAATTATCTGGGATGATATTTTGTAATTATGTGTGAGTTAGTCATCATCTTCCGGGAAGTGGTGACGGTGTGTATTTTATTCTGAAAATTGAATATGAGATACCTCCATCTGGGATGGGGATGAGATTTATTATAGATACCTCCATCTGGGATGGGGAAGAGATTCAGATACCTCCATCTAAGATGGGGAAGGCAGTGGGATGCCATTGCATGGATATGAGCTCATAGACCTTTTACGAATCTGAGATCCACACCGGTTCTGGGAACCAAAGAGTCTAGCCTAGTGATTCTGGGAATCACTAAGTTGTGTTTGTGATATCTATTTGAATGTATTGAGGGGTTAATTTTATTTATTGAAATATTTTCCTTAATGAGAATGATATGAGTGTGATTTGTGGTTGTCTTAATTTGGCTTCTATTGGAGTGTATATATATATATATATATATATATATATATATATACACACACACACACACACACAATATTTTATTTTAAATTATTACGGGTACCATGGTTGAGTTTTCCGGATCACCGCACCGGCTGAGAACAACACTATTTGCGAACCCTTTTATAACTTGTTTTATTCACTGGGATTATTGTCTCATTAAAAGTGTTGTTTTCTGAGCACGAGGGAGAGATTGTTGAGACGTCGGAGACTTGAAGACTTATTTATTTTTAATTATATTTTTGGGTTAGTACCTTTAGAATAAAGGGTTGGTTGTGGTTAATTCCGCTACTATTTATTATTCATTGTTTTAGATGCCCATATTTGAGGATAATGTTTTTATATATGTAAGGATTTATTTATTCAATCTTATTTTATAAAATTTGAGGTATTTCAGACCATTGTATTTCCGAAAAGTTTATATTATTTATGTTTTAAAGAATATTTTATTACGGGTTGTTATTGTAACGAAGGGCGTTACATTTATGGTATCAGAGCAGTTTGATCCTAAATCGGACTGTGGTGATGGGATTGTTTTCAAAAAAAAAATCAAATATGGGCACATAGGACTGCTTGTTAGAACTACGAATGTTGCATTCTAATCTTTTAGATATTGGACCTGATCAACCCAATATTTGATTGGTGGTGTGCAATTTCATTGAAGCTAATAGGCGAGGGGCAAACATGAGTGAGGCACTTGCTATAGCTTTGGATCAGGGGTCAAAGTTATGCAAGAGCAGACGGAGATTATCCGTCAGATGGGAAATAGGGACGGAGTTGTCGCTGGAGCGATAACGCCTTCAAATCCTTAGTACGCGGGGTTTTCCGAATTTCGTAGGAACGGTCCACCAACTTTTTGCGACAACTTACATTTGATTGAGGTAGAGGGGTGACTTCAGATACTAGAGGAAATTTCAATTATGATTGTCTTAAAAATCTAATCTTTCCTGTTTTTCTTAATTGCCACATGTTTTGTGTGTTAGGATAAGTTTGTTACCTCTATTACTTGTTGAGATGTCTTGTGGTGTATTGAGATGTGTCTCATTCTGTTGATCTTATATGTTTGCCTATGTCTAGGTTAAATGTCGTTCATGGCATCGATTGCTTGTCATCTAATTATGTATAAATTAATCTGATAAAACTATTCTTATTGCATCTCAACCATGATTGTTGAATTCCTCCGTGTCAAACCTTAAGTGCTAAGTTGAGGAAACCATCCAGTAACATTTTGGAAATTCTTGTTATTTGACTCTTGATTAATGCAATTTATCTTAACACCATAGCTAACCTTTCCCAATTATTACGTACTGTCACTGCATGTATTATCTTGACACTGCCACTCACCAAATATGATTCTAGTATCAAGTGCATCAACTTGTTCCTTGTGAGATTAAAAAGTTTCTTGGAGCATAGTACAACAACGAAAACAGTGGCTCAGCTAGAATGTGTGATGAAACTGTCAACAAAAAAAATTAGCTAGTGATAGTGTAAATATCAAGCCAATTTTAAGAATAAGAAATAGTCTTCACGAATAAAGCCCTTAGTTAGTATAGTTACGACTAACTTTGTACTGAGAGTGCCGTTAAAACTAATAAACATTATAGAATGGTTACTTGCAAACTAAACCCTGCTTAGTGATACACCCCATTAGCCTTAGTGGTCAAACATCCGGGGGATATAAGTTGAGTTCCACCTCTAAAAAGATATCGACATCATATAATATTCTTATTAGAGTTGTGACAGTCTAGCTCATCGAGTTGAATTTTGACCAAGGGAGGGTGAAACTTTTTTTATTCTGAAAATTTTAATTTCAATAATAAGAAAAGTAAAATTAATAATAATGTTAATAATTGGCATGAAGGCATACGTCTTACTCTTTTATTGAGCTTATTGTAATGAACATGTTTGAAATTTCATTGTCTGCATATCTTGAGTCACATTGCGGATATTCTATTTTAAGCAAAATGCATGATGAGCTTTAAAAAAAAAACAAAACTAATAATAAGTTCCAAAAAAAAAAAATTTGAATGTCTTGAAGATTTTTTGGTGATTGTTTATTCATTGTAATAATTAGAGTACTAATACATATGTTTGGTGGATTCTGATTACTGATATATTTTTCTGGTCTTGTGTTCGTAGTGTTACATGAGTATTTATTTATTTATTTTCTTTTTGTGTCTGTTTGGACTAAGATACAATACTTGTAAGTGAGATTGGTACCCCGTACCACCTTTTTATAAACTTGTTTGTTTGCAAAAAAAATAATAAAATGGAGGGCACAATTGTGAATAATGGATCTATCATAAGTAATTAATTTATAATTGCAAGTAGTCTTTTTGAACTTGTGATTTTTTTACAAGGCTATGATTCTAGTAATAAATTTTTTTTAATGGATTATTGACGTGGAAGAAGTATGATATTTTTCTTTTTCAAGTTTTAAGTCTCAAAGCCTTATATTAAAAATTATAACCAATGATTCTTTTGTGTACTGATGTAATTATACTTACCTATATTTAGTGTTTCCATATTTTACTTACCTAGACACATTTACTAAATGGTGGTTTATCCTCTAAGAAATTTATTGTAAACTTGTGTCTGAGATGTCTGTTATATATGCTTTTGATGGTTAATTGTTTTAAGTGGTCAACCATAATTTTCATGTCTATTGGTATGCCGGATGTACAGTATACATATTATTTATGGACAGTTTCTAGATAAATAAATAAATCAATAGATAAATAAATCAATAAATAGCATATGTTAATGATTGAGCGATGTATATCCATTTGTCTTAATAATTATTGTTCAGACAATAGAAATTGTTGTTGCTATGAGTGATATGTTTCCTATATTATGATCGTGCTTATATTGGAAAGTTGTTTTCTTAAATTACTTTAGTAAAACTCAAAGGTAAATAAAGGTGATCAAAGTATAGACTAGGCACATGTTGTTATCCTGTAAGTGGAGTACAAGAATTGAATAATAAGATCTAAGGGGAAGAATTTTTCTCTAGGAAGTGAGATAAGTAGGATTTATATATTTTAAACATTGAGGGTAGCCCAAACCTTGGGGCTAAGTGTGGGATTCTTTAAGGATTATTTATGAGGGTGAGTTGAGGCACCATTTGGGAAAAGTCAATGTAGTGGCTAATGTTCTTAGTAGTGAATTTTTGCACATCTAGCTTAGTTGTGAGAGAGATAAACTTGATAGAGAAGTCTAGAGACTTGATGTTGAGTGTGTCATTGAATACTACTTTAAATTTGAAACTAAATAGGTTGAAAATTTGTAGTGACCTTAGGGGAGAGATTAAGTACGAGCAGTTTTAAGAAAAAGAAAAATGGTATAGTTTAGGTAAAAGAAAATTATGTGTTATTGTTGATAGTAATTGTTCCTAAATAAGGAGGGGAGTCTTTGAGAAAAAGGAGTGGAGTGAGGCATATAAACGGAAGTTCCCCATACATTCTGGGATAACCAAGACGAACTAGGATTTAAAGAAAGTGTATAGGTGGCCAGTAATAGAAAAAGATTGACTTTGAAGAAGACTACTCGGTAGTTAGAGGAGGATGTTATGTGCTAGTACTTAGACCTTACTAATTGAGGAACACCTACTCTAAATGTGGTTAACGTGAATTACTTGGATGTAAGATTAAGGTTAATTTCGAGGACGAAATTCTTAAAGGAGGGGAGAAATGTAACATCCTGAAATTTTAATATAATTATTGTTATTTTAAAAGATTAAATTGTTATGAGAATTAATATTAACATTATTAGTATAAGAATTTATTTGAGTTAAAATGATTGAATTATTATGATATAATATGATATTATGTTTATAATGTTGTATCGTGATATGTTATTTGAATTGATTATGATATTATTTTATTTGGATGAAATCTTATCTTAGTATATCATATTTGTTTGGAAATTAGGATAGGATATATTAACTTTGATTGAAATAATTGAATTAAAATATTACTCTTTAGTTACTAGATATCAAATATTATTGAGTTAAATAATTATCTTATCAATAAAAAGATTAGGTGATTAATATAAGAATTGTTAAGATTATCTAACAACTACAAAAGAATGCAAAAGATAATTAATATAGTAATGATATAATATTATATATCTAGTCTAGATAAAATATTCATTATATATAATTTGAATTGGTCTTCGATAACGATTTAAATCTTATCATGTTTTATCTTAATATATCTTGAAAGAAAAGAAAATAGTAGATAATGCTAATAATGAGATAAATCTAGATAATAAAGTAGAAAAAGATAAAGAAAGATTTGATAAGCCAAATCTGCTAAAATAAATCTTATGCTATTTAATCTTAATCACGTACAACTGCACTTATATAAGGATAGGCAGTTTTCTTTCCTAGAATTACATAGTTAGTCTCTTAGGGAACAGAAAATTAGTAGATAGTTGAGGACTCGGGAGAAGAAGACATAGAGGGAATCTTGTTGACGTAGTAGATAGAGAAGAGAAAGAATAAACAAAAGTCGTAGATTACTTTGCTTCAAGAGGTGAGTAAAACATTTATCTTTTAAAACCTTCCATGGTATGTTTCTTGAAAGATATAAACTTTAGGTTCTTGATTAGAGGGATTTGGTGTTAGTGGAATTCTAAATTTTATAGCTGAACTATAGGTGATCGTTCATGCATGCGTGGGTATGATTTTCAAATGATTGAAATTGCCTTGATTATGTAGAATACTAAGCACTGCAGCAGTTTTACTCCTTGAATAATTTGTGAAATTCTGTTATTATATTTTAATTATTGTTTGCACATTGATATATATAGTTTGTATGTTGTGTTGCTGCATATTGTTATTCGAAACTGAGATGTTAGTGTACTCGTAATGTGATATGAGAAATGTTATTAGGTGTATGGAATTATCGGATGCATGAAATTAGAGGATTTATTTGATAATTATCTGGGATGATATTTTGTAATTATGTGTGAGTTAGTCATCATCTTCCGGGAAGTGGTGACGGTGTATATTTTATTCTGAAAATTGAATATGAGATACCTCCATCTGGGATGGGGATGAGATTTATTATAGATACCTCCATCTGGGATGGGGAAGAGATTCATATACCTCCATCTAAGATGGGGAAGGCAGTGGGACGCCATTGCATGGATATGAGCTCATAGACCTTTTACGAATCTGAGATCCACACCGGTTCTGGGAACCAAAGAGTCTAGCCTAGTGATTCTGGGAATCACTAAGTTGTGTTTGTGATATCTATTTGAATGTATTGAGGGGTTAATTTTATTTATTAAAATATTTTCCTTAATGAGAATGATATGAGTGTGATTTGTGGTTGTCTTAATTTGGCTTCTATTGGAGTGTATATATATATATATATATATACACACACACACACACACAATATTTTATTTTAAATTATTGCGGGTACCATGGTTGAGTTTTCCGGATCACCGCACCGGCTGAGAACAACACTATTTGTGAACCCTTTTATAACTTGTTTTATTCACTGGGATTATTGTCTCATTAAAAGTGTTGTTTTCAGAGCACGAGGGAGAGATTGTTGAGACGTCGGAGACTTGAAGACTTATTTATTTTTAATTATATTTTTGGGTTAGTACCTTTAGAATAAAGGGTTGGTTGTGGTTAATTCCGCTACTATTTATTATTCATTGTTTTAGATGCCCATATTTGAGGATAATGTTTTTATATATGTAAGGATTTATTTATTCAATCTTATTTTATAAAATTTGAGGTATTTCAGACCATTGTATTTCCGAAAAGTTTATATTATTTATGTTTTAAAGAATATTTTATTACGGGTTGTTATTGTAACGAACGCCGTTACATCCCACAACTTATATCTCCACCGAGCTGCCTATAAATAAAGGATTAAGTTCAAGAAATCAATAACGAAGCATTCAAGTTTTGTAAGAGCTGAAACTCTGCTAAAACGACTGGACGATTTACAGTTGTGCAAAAAGAGCAATCTTTTTAGCTTTGCTAAGTTACTTTTATTGAACTTGTAATTAAACTGTTTGTTTGGAAAGCCAGGAGTGGCTTAGTGACAAAGAATACTTGGGTGTTCTTTAATCTCAGGGGGAGATTAAAGGTGTGCCAGAAGTGGCCTAGAGAATACTTGTAGCCAGAAGTGGTAAGGTACATAATACTTGTTTGTAATCAGGATTTGATTAGTGGAACCCTTCAAAGGTTTTTGAAGGAGAACTGGACGTAGCTCAGGTTGAGTGAACCAGTATAAACCAAGTGTTTTTACTGTATCACTTTTTAGCTTATCAGTTATTCTCTTGAGTTGTTTCTTCGCATTATACGCATAAGTTTCTTTTCTGTTATATTTGCAAAAAACCTTTGCTTCACGTTTGGACGACAATCTGAAACGCAATTCCATTGAACTGTTATTTTGAACGATTGGAGTTGCAATCTTCTATTTTTCAAGTTCCTTGTAAAACTTAAGTTGAAATATCTCCATCTTTGCGAAAAGCTTTTAAGATTTTATCTAACACACTATTCAACCCCCTTTCTAGTGTGTTCTCTGCATTTCATTGGACTCGATCTCTGAACAAGCAGCTATCTTGTAAGATAGTGGATATGTCTCCTGGGGACCAGGATGACATGGTTGAGCTCTGTAAACTCCCTCGTCTACTTAAGTGTAAAATTATAGGCGAGATTCAATTCTCCAAGACTCCGAGAGCCGACTGGGATCGTGAGTATGTTTTTTGCTTATTCGATTCTCTTTCTTTTGTTTATTTTTGCTAATCACTTTTCCTCTTTTTTTTGCAGTTGTGATGGGGAAGTATGATTACAAGAATGCTAAAAAGCTTCAGCTTGAGAAACTGAAGAGCAAGGACGCTGCCGCCGAGGGGGTCCAAATTGCTTCTCCAATTCCATCTCCTCCTCCTCCTCCTCCTCCTCCTCCTCCTCCTCTTCCTTCACCGAAGAAGAATCAACGGGCTATTCAAGAAGGGGACGAACTTTCGGAGAAGGCCAAGTCAAGTTCTCCTCCTGCTCAGACTGTCGTTGCCCCCATCGAGAGGCATCCAGCCTTTCTTTCTATGAAGGACGGGCGGTCTTCTCTTTGGGTTAAAGACTTCAACCCTCAGGCCCTCATTAGTGCCGAGAATCTCGGTCAAGCTAACCGGGATATGCTGAGGAATGTCGAGCCCCGACTTTCCATGGAGGCTGTTTCGTGCTTCTTGGCTCATTCTTGGACCATTGCCCAATTTTGGGCTGAAGAGTTCGACCGTAGTCACCGCGAGCTCGCTATGGCCAATGAGACTACCTTGAAGGCCGAGCAGGCCTTGGTGGATGCTACTCGGGCTAACGAGACTCTACTTCAATCTACTGAGGAGTCTCGTAAGTCCCTTGAGGCAGCAGAAGCCAAGCTAAAGGAAGCTGAAAACTGAGAGAAGGCTTTGAAGCTTTCTTTGACTACTGCCGAGAATTCGGCGAAGGATCTACAGGTCGAGGTGGAGTGCCTCAACTAAGAGCTTAAGCAAGTGAAGTTGGATGCTGCTAACTCTGAGGCCAAACTAAGAGCCGACTTGGGTGAGGCTGTGGATGAGGTCATCTCAACTCATGAGGCCGGGTTCAAGTAGGCAATTTGCCAAGTCTGGTTCTTTTTTAAGGATGATGATACCTCTGTTTTTGATATCGATAAGGATGTCAACAAACAAGGGGAGTTGGTGGATGAGTCGACCATCCCGGATGACAAGGTTCCAGGTGACTTGGCCCAACTTGACCAGCCTGCAGCTTAGCTCTTAGGCATTTTTTTTGTTTTCTTTTGTAAAGAGGCTCACACCTGGTCTATCTAATAGGGTGCCTTTATCTTAATGAAATTTGACTTTCTCTTAAGTATGGTGCCCTTATTTTTTCGTGTGTTATATCAATGATTCGTAGCCGATTTGGGTCTTCATTGTTAGTTTAACTCATTTTTCATATCCTGTTGAAGGTTTACACAGTTTTTAACTTATTATTTCGTATCCTGCTGGAGGTCTATGCAGTTTTTAGCTTAACTCATTTTTTCATATCCTGTATAGGTATACACGATTGGCATATTTTCATAACTTAGTCAATTGAGAGCTAGTTATCGAAGTTCGGTCATTCTCCTTTCGGGATGTCGAATGTCGGTCACTTTAAGTGGCTTTTTGTGCTGGGTATCCGTTTGGTCTACTCGGTCTTATGCGAATTAAGATAATGTGATGGAAAGAGGAACTTTTATTAATAATGAAAGTCGGGTGTGCCTCTTTAAAACCTCTTTGACAAAAACCTCTTGGGAAAAATTGTCAAAGTAGGAAAAAAAGTACATCACCATTTACAATTTTCTAGCTATAATAAAAGTTCAGATGAGTGGCGTTCCAAGTTCGAGGAATGGCTTTGCCGGATGGATGCTCTAGTTGGTAGGCTTCATTTCCCAGTGACTCGGTTACTCTGAAGGGGCCTTCCCAGTTGGCTGCCAATTTGCCCTCTCTGGTTGCCTTTCTCGCTTCTCCACATTTTCTCCAAACCGGATCTCCGACTTCGAAGTTTCTTGGCTTGATCTTGTTGTTGTATCTCTTCTCGGCTCCTCTTTTGCAGGTCTCTGCTCTGATTTGGACCTCATTGAGGGTCTCTTCGATCATGTCGAGTGCATGCCTTAGTGATTGGTCATTGTTCTCTTGAACAAAGTTTGCTCTTCACAAAGAGGGTTCTCCGACTTCTACCGGTATCATGGCATCTGATTTATATGAGAGTCGGAAAGGTGTTTCCCTAATTATGGATTGCGGCGTGCAGCGGTATGCCCAAAGGATTGCAGGAAGCTCCTCGGCCAAACTTCCTTTGGCGTCGCCAACTCGCTTTTTTAGTTGACCTAGTATGACTTTGTTGGCTGCTTCACTTTTCCCATTGGTTTGAGGGTGCTCTACTGAAGTCACTCGATGCCGAATCCCGAGGTTCTTAAAGAACTCTTCTAGGTTCTTTTCAACAAACTATTTTTTGTTGTCAGATATTATTGAGTGGGGGATGCCGAATTGGAAGATGATGTTTTTCCATATGAACTTTTATACGTTGTTGGCTGTGATGGTGGTCAAGGGTTCGGCTTCGATCCACTTCGTGAAGTAGTCGATTCCGACAAGGAGGAATTTGACCTATCCTTTAGCAAGTAGGAATGGTCCTAAGATATCCATTTCCCATATGGCCAAGGACCATGGTGCCATGATGTTGTGCAGTTCTTCCGCTGGTAGGTGAGATATGTTGCCATATTTTTGGCATTCTTCACATCTTCTTACAAATTCGACTCAGTCTTGACGCATTGTCGGCCAATAGTATCTGGGTCGTAATACTCGAGCGGCCATGGCTTTTCCTTCTTAGTGCATTCCACATATTCCTCTATGCATCTCGTTCACCACATACTCAGCCTGTGCCTTCGTAATGCACTTTAGCAATGGTGCAGAGAAGCCTATTCTGTAAAGGTCTTCTCCTTCTTTCAAATAGTAACTCGCCCTTCTTCTAATCTTCCTAGCTTCCTCTCAGTTTTCAAGGAGGGTTCCTCCTTTCAAGAAGTTCCATACCTCGGTCATCCACTCTCGGTCTGCTGGGCTGATATTGGAAAATTCTTTGTCAATACTCGGAGCGGATACCGTCTCCTGTATGACAGTTCAGTGTTGGCTTTTCTTCTTTGTACTTGCCAATTTGATAACAAGTTGGCTGTTTTGTTTTGCTCTCTTAAGATATGGTTGAGTTCGAACTCGGTGAATTCGTTCTTCAACTAGGAAGCTAAGTGGTAGTACTTTGTCATCTAGGGGTCCTTCGTTTGATAGGATCCGTTCATTTGTCCCGTGACCAGTTTTGAGTTGCTCCAGCACCTGAGGTGCTTTGCTCCTACTTCTTTAGCGAGTTTCAGCCCGGCTAATAGGGCTTCATTTTAGATGCTTCGAAGTCGAACCTGAGTGACTATTCTAAAACAATCCTTCTGAGACTTTCAATAATGACACCTGCTCTACTACCTTTGGTGTTTGAGGAGCCATCCACGTAGAGGATCCACCATGGTGAGGGTGCCTCTTCTACTGGTGCTAACTCTGTGATAAAGTCAGCTAGGCATTGGGCTTTGATAGGTCCCCTCGGCTTATACTTGATGCCGAACTTTGATAGTTCTACCAACCAGGCTATCATTCTTCCGGCCAGTTCTGGCTTCCTTAACACTTGTCATATTGGGTGGTCGGTTCATACCACCACTTGGTGGCTCTGAAAGTACTATTGTAGCCATCGTGCTGAGGTGACCAAGGCAGGTGCTAGCTTTTCGATCATCTGGTACCTTGTTTCAGCATCTTTCAGCACTCAACTTACGTAATAGACTGGTGTTTGCGTCTATTTTTCTTCTTGGATGATGACCGAGCTGATCGCGTCCCCCGAGATTTCTAGGTATAACACTAAGTCTTTGCCAGGTTCAGGTCGCGTTAGGATTGGTGGTGAGGTGAGTAGCGTTTTCAACTTTAGGAAGTTCACTTCACACTCATCACTCCAGTCAAATGTTTGTTGCTTCTTGAGGAGTTGGAAGAAAGGTCTGGCTACCTCTGTCGCTTTCGACAGAAAATGGGATAGGGACGCCAGCCTTCCAGTTAGCCTTTGTACTTCCTTCATGTTACTCGAGCTTCTCATGTTTATGATAGCCGCACATTTCTCAGGGTTGGCCTCTATACCTCTGTGTGTGAGCATGAAGCCTAAGAATTTTTCGCCTTGTACTCTGAATACACACTTCTCTGGGTTTAGCCTCATATTGTGTTTTCTGATCTCATCAAATATTTCGGTTAAGTCTCCTAAATGTGAGTTCGGGTCTCGGATTTTGATTACCATGTCATCTACGTTGCCCGAGTTGCTCCACAAATATCTTATCCATCAGTCACTGGTATGTTGCACCCGCATTCTTTAGCCCGAATGACATTATCGTGTAGTAGTAATTAGCCATATCGGTTATGAATGTTGTTTTCTCCTCATCTTGTGTAACTGGAATACGCGTCCAGAAAACTCATGATGGGATAACCAGATGCTCCGTCCACCAACCTGTCTATACTCGGCAGTGGGTATGAGTCCTTGGGACATGCCTTGATAAGGTCTATGTAGTCAGTACACATCCTCTACTTGCCGTTTGCTTTCTTTACCATCACGACGTTCACTAGCCATGTGGTATAGTGTACTTCTCTTATGAAACCGGCATTGAGTAACTTTTTAGTTTCCTCTCCGATCGCTTTTCCTCTTTCTGCCCCAAGCTTTATCTTCTTTTGGGAGATTGACCTAGCCTCTGGGCAGATGGCAAGTTTATGACAATGGAAATTTGGGTCGATTCTAGGCATGTCAGTTGCTGACCATGCGAACAGGTCGACGTTCTTTGATAAGACTTGGGCGATTGCATTCTCGGTTTCGCTAGTTAGCTGAGTCCCGAGCTTTGTGCATTTACCTGTTTCTCTTCCTAACTAGAAGGATTTTACCTCTTTGGTGGGTTTTTCTCTCGACTCACCCTCCCTGGGGTCGAGTTCGGCCTCCTTTGTTGGTTGTATCATGAATGAGGTGCATGCTACGTGCTTCACTCTTGGTTTTGGAACATTTTTACCGTTGGCTATCTTTAGACTTTCCAAGTAGCACTCGCAGCCTGTTTCTTGATCAGCTTTTATTGTTACTATTTCCTTTTCAGAGCTGGGGAACTTCATCGCCAGGTGAGGAGTTAAGATCACTGCTCCTAACCCATTGAGTACAGGTCTGCCTATAAGGATATTATATGAAGTGAGGGCGTTGACTAAGAGGTACCTGACTGTAATGGTCTTGGACCCTTTCTCTTTGTCTTCTTCGAAGGTGGTAAGGAGGTCTATGTAGCCTTTGGTATCCATTTTTTCGCTTAAAAAACCAACTAGTTGTTCGGTGTATAGCTGTATCTTGCTCTCAGGGATGTCTAACTGTTGGAAGGTGGACCAGTACAAGATGTCCGCCGAGCTTCCCTGGTTTACCAAGACCTTGCATACTAGGAAGTTGGCAACCTCAACCTTAACCACCATTGGGTCATCGTGGTTGGGTTCTATACCTTTGAAGTCCGCGTCAGTGAATGTTATTGGTGGTAGGCTTGTCGGTGCTCTCGGTCTTATAGAAGCCAAGTTGATTGATCGGATGCTACGTAGGTGTCTTTTCCTTGCCGAGCTCGAGCTTCCTCCTCCGGCAAATCCTCCTGCTATTATGTTGACAATCCCCCAGAGCCGAGTCTCGGGAGGGTTGTAACACCCTAAATTCGGGTTTACATGTATTTGCATTTTAAACTATTTTAATTTCATAGGCGTGTTACTTTATTTAATTCTCGTAAAAGAAAGAAGAGATTATTTACTTGTTCATTTTACAAAGTGCCAAAGTTATTTAATTTCGCAAATCAAATGTAATTGCAAAAAGGTAAGTTGGAATTTTGTCAAATTGTTAAAAAAAAGTTTTATGTAAATTTTAAGTTCAAAAGTTGTGTTCCACTTAGTAATTAAAACGGGTTATTTACGTTCGTAAAAAACTAATTTCAACGTCATTTCAAACATAAATGGGCACTTAATTTCGAATTAATAAAATAAAGAACACAAGATAATTTGGTTGGTTATCAAGTATACACATATGCATAAAATAGAGAATTTCATACATCAAAATGTTTTTCTCGGAGCAATAGTAACATATATACATAGACACATTGCTCAAGGTATATACCAAATACATAGGGTAATAGAGTGTGAAAACTAAATATACATAGTAAAATCTGAAACCTAGGTCTACCCGTATTCAAATACATAAAAGGGAAAATCCTAGTCTCAGAGAAGTCATCTCTAAACCCAACCCTGCATGTTAGACCAATCCCAAGAAATAGGATAGCGGGGGATCTTTGACAAGATCCCTGAGAAGAATCTAGTGGTCATCGTCCACGAAATCCTTCACAGAATCTTCCTCAAAGTTCTCCAAATCCTTCGTAAAACCTTGATTCACTGTTCCTTAAGCTCACGACTAGCAGCGGATCCCCCTGACGGGCACTCACCCAATTACGCCTCCAATTCTGGACATAAAGGGGTTTGGCGAAAGGTGGGAGGCGTTGGACCAAGCATAAGCTCCTCGGATGGTGTGGCATCGGGAACAGTAGCGGGCACAGCTGGAACCTCTGATGATACTTTGAAAAAGAAGGGTGATGATGATAGCATCTTAGTGATCTCCACAGGTATTTCCACCAGTTCCTAAAATAAAATGTACGGGTGAACTCTCTGCTTCATCAAGCAAATCACACAGAAATGACTTTAAAAGTCACACACAATCCTGCTAACCACTACGGGGTGGTTCTCTAACGTTCACACTCAGAACCTACTCGTTTCCATGACTTTTATCTGTAAACTGTAACACACTGGCCAGTTGCCACTGGAACTCCCAGAACTCAGTGATCTTACATATATTGAGGAGAATGTCTGCTGGGAGTACACCTTCACCCTGGTATAAGGTGGGCTCTCACCAACTGAGAATTTCTCGTGGTTATTGTTAGGGTCGCCAAGTCGGTTTGTGTGAACGAAGTCACAACTTGACGCCTATCGTAATGCCTCACGATCATCTCCCAAGTACCAATATGTGGTCATTCATACTCCGAGGACTTACTCCTCACACACTCTCTCATAGATATTATCTTTGCTCGTCATCGTGGGTTTCCGCTGATGGTGGTACAAGATGGATCGAATCGAAGCCGAGCTCAAGACCTTGTCCTGGCTCTAACAAAAATTATACCATACGAGAATATGCTCTCCATCACCTATTGGGGACCACGTCGTTCGATCTTCGCCAACATCTTTGCATCTTTCTCTCAGCCAAAATTGCCCCACGCGACTTCCTTCACAAGTCCGCCTTACACGCGTATTTCCTTGTTGCACGACTCTCAAGGCGTATATCGTCATCGCATATCAAGATTCTTTATTTCATTTTATTTGTGCCTTACCCTCTCAATTTCTAAAGTTTTTAATAATTAATACTTACCGACAATTCCTCCACGCAAAGGTCCTAGAATGTTTATCTAAGTCTAAAGCACAAATTAAAGAGTTCATTTATTAAGCTTATGAAATAAATTAATTCTCAAGTCTAAATTAATGGTTCTCACTGTTGGAATTTATATTATTATTATTATTACCAACAAAATTGCCCGGATTACTAGGACAGAGTCCTAGTCCGCATAAGCACTTGCATTCGAGCCTTATGCCCACAGAAACACATACATCACAGAGAAATACAATTCATACTACAGTCCACGTGACTGTACCACAGAGCGTTTCAAAACGCAAAAATCACACGCACAGAGATGCCTTAGGTTCACATTCCAAGGGTCTTACAGTCATTTAAGACAAGAGTGAAATTTACCTACTGCCTTACATCCACACAATTATAATTAATTTACACATTCAAATATATCACAAATCAAATATCATATTTCAAGGCAATTTAAGACAAAATCCCTTTTTGGCGGTACTTAATCTCTGTTCAAAATTAATTTAGCAAATGATTTTTGTTCTGTGAAATTCTTATATCAAATTAAAGCCCTTAAACATATTTTTCAAAAAGGTATCCCACACTCTCATATTAAATCTACAAAAATTACTAAAATTCCTAGAAGTTCGCAGGTTAGTATGTCCTTCACAGTGAGCATACCTCAAAGATGTGTAATTTTCTCAACCTTCCCAAATGAGATTTTAACTAAAATTTTTATGGTAAAAATATAACATTCATATATTTCAGAAAAGGTAAAACTTTAATCCTAATTCCTCCTACATTTTTCCCAGTAATTTCTTTTCTAAGACCTATGTCTCAGGTTCAAAATTTGGAATCCTTGCATGAGTTCTGTTTAAACCAAATTTGTTAAATTAGTAATTGTGGATGAAAATTTTCGAAACTTATATCATTTTGAATCTCTGTTTGTATATTTTTAGGAAAAAAATAGATTTAAAAAATGGTCATTACTTTGGTGTAAAAAGCTCAAAAACTGAACCTTGTCCGAACCAGTTTCCAAAAGCATAACAGCCCCATTGCATGTCACGGATGAACCTTCATTTTAGATTATATCACAATATTCTCAAAAGAAAAGTTGGTGTATTTTTAGTCTACTTTAACTGAGGATAAGTTTCATCAAAATACAATGGCTAGATCAAAAGTTATGCACAAAAACGTAAGTACTGTCCAGGGCTTCTACGCGAGACAGTCACTGCCAACACCAATTTTCGAGTTTTGGAAAATGCATGAGGGTTTAGAAAAGAGTTCTCCAAAAATTGGGCATGGTCTCCTTTGTATTGGAGCCAGCCCACATATTTCAGAAAAGGAAGAAGATGAAGAGAGGGTTTGAACACAGCCACAAGCCACTGCCAAAGGGGATTTGCAGAACACCAACTCAACACACACATGCAAGCACACTTTTGACAAATTCAGTCAACAAGGGAGGCATTTAGACAAGAGTGGTTAGATCCTCCACCTCCAGCCACTTTAGAATCCATAAGGAGTTACCTTACCATGATGGTGAGCTCGTGTGAAAGAGGAGGAAGAGCTGATCACTTTCTTCCAAAGGAGGGTTGGCTTTTGGCCCCTCTAGCTATGGCATGCAAGGGAGAAAAGAAGTTGAAGAATGGTGTTGTGAGGGTGGAGGTGTCTCGGCCAGGAGAAAGGAAGAGATAGGGAGGAGCAAGTTTGATTTCTTTTGGGCTGAAGTGAGGCTGAAATTAAGTGAGAGATTTTGAGTGAGTGTTAGGTTTAGTTGTGATTTGAGTGATGTTTTGTGAGAGTGAGTGTGAGTGGCCGTGAGTTTGAGTGTGTGAGGGAGTGTTTTGCATGGATTTTAAGTGGCCAAAGGTCACTTGATTAGATGGGTTAGGATAGTGTCAAGTTACACGGTGTAGAAATACACTGTGTAATTTAAACCGGAACGCGTTCTAAAAAAAAGAAACGAATTTTTTTTAAACATCCCATTTAAATTTTAATAATTCTTTATAATTGAAAAAGTTTTTAAAATAACTTTCCTAAAATTTCTCTGTAGAGTAATCACTCACAGATGAATTTTACGAAAGATTACTTGTCTTGCAAGTCTCAGATTTTAAGAAAACGATTCAAAACGGTTTTTCTAGTCAATTAAGTTTCCAACAATACAGAGACAACAATTTTATGAATTATCACAGACAATTTTCTACAGGCAAATGAATTCACATTCTTTTTCTCGGATATCTTTAATAACCAATCCACAGATAATTTAAGTATTTAAATACTTATCACACTGCACATCCTCACTCAAATAAAATAACACAAAATATTTTATTTAAACAGAAACTAGAATCAATCCTACAGGCAATTATACATAAAAGCAATTGATCTCTCATGTTCTTATTTACTGAGTTGTAATTTTTGGGGTGTTACAATACTCCCCTCCTTTTAGGAATTCCGTCCCCAAAATTCATTGAGCGTAAGGTTAACTATGCTAGGGCTATAATCGTCTTGGTTCATACTCAGGCTAATCTATTATTCCATAGTTAGTCTTAGACTTCTCCCATAAGAAGGTGTTCCCCTTAAGGGAGCTCGTTTCTAACTTACTATCTCTTTCTCCAACACAAAGCATAGATAAGGTTTGTTCTAAAAGGGTGTATACTAGTTTTATCTAAGAAAACCCACTTTCAAGGCTATAGGCTCACTAGCATAGAGTGGGCTTTGGCAAGAATCCAATCGAGTTACTAGGTGGCAGCATAGTCCTTCTCAAGACTGAACTTAAGTCTACTCGACGTTGAGGGTTTAGGTTTATCATACTCTATATGAGTTGTAGGCAAATCACTAGGCATGTCCTTAACTCTCGGTTACATCTTAGTATCCTATTCAAACTATTTCACTATTAGTATCGCTTCCAACTTATTTTCAAACCACTTTAATCCACTACTACCAATATGATCAATTCCAACATCTAAGTCACACCCTTTTAAACGTTCCCATTACTTATTTTCCATCTTAAACTTTTGGCTACTATTTCTAGCATTCATTTCTTATTCCACCCATCAATCCATGTCCTAACCCTTAAGGACCATCATACTTCCACACTATGCTTCCACTGCGAACTCTGTTAAAAGTCTTAAAGACATCACTTACCCCATGGCAACAAATCTAACTGGCTAAATTCGCGAGTCAAATCTCAGTACTAGGAGGTATACTATTTTGTTTCCAAGACATGCTCCCAACACACAGTCTCAAATCTTATTGATTAAGATATCAATCCTACGATAATGCCATGCCACAACACTTAACTTCACTTTTCTAACCACGAGAAAAATAGTCATCAAAACTATAGGGTAACAACTACATTTCTAGCCTCTTCTTACCTTCCTAATCATCACAACAACCTTAGAATTCTTTCTATCCTCATTTTCTCTACTCCTTTCGGTCTAATAACTTGAACATATTCATTGACACCATGTAATAACACTATAATTCTCACCTCCCATTGTACCCACAAACATCAAGACACCGTCAAACTCCTTTTTCCTTTCCCTTCCCTTAAGATTAACTCCAATTTACCAACTCCGACCTTCAAACATCTATTCTCAACCAACTCAAGAATACAAGCTCACACCTCACAGAATGGAGCACAAGGATGGATAAAATGACATGAATCAAAATTTCCATAACTTTGGTATTAGGAGGGAAAGTCATCTTGATTGAGTCCTGAGTGTGCACCCTCACAACTTTATCAAGATTTTCTTTCTTCCTTTGAAACATTCACCTTGCTTCAAAATCAAGAGTGATAGAAAAGGCAACTTATCCTCATGAAATGAATGATCGTCACTAGGACTGAAGACAACTCAATCACCCTCGATATAACTTCTCGGAACACGATCACTCAATTTATTTCCACAAGAGATATAGGTACAGGAAGAAGTCTATGTTACCACACGATTTAAAAAAGAAACATCAAGGCAAGACATCATTTATACGAAATGAATGACTCGAATAAGAATTTAGGTATCTTATTTACAAAAATAGTAGGCTACTCAAAAGTAGACTACTTGAAACATGTCCAATCGACTCATTCTTACAAGAAAAGTAATGGCAAAATGAGATATCCAACATCACTGTACTACTCAAAAGATAGTAGAATGCATAAGGAGTCAAAATAACTTGATAACAAAGAAGGACAACTCATGTCGGATGCATAGATTTCTCTATCACACTTAACCCCTTATCCCACTATAGATGCCAAGGTCTTAAGAATTCCTTAAGGCAAGGCATAGTCTAAACAAATAATCTTATCTCTTAGCTTAGCAATGTCTAGCTAGTCTCACAGTTCTACAGGAAACTCTAAGGGCTCCTACCTATCCTCAAGATGTCAGCATTCTCTTCTAATGACGTTGTACTAACGATCTCACATGTATACATATATAGTCTGATCTCACATACCCTTGTAGTCAATGCAAGATTATACTATCACAAACAACTTCATATCTTACACTACTACCCACACATAGTAGGTGTAAGATCACGCCACATACATTTTTTCCTTCACCAATGTTAAATAACAGTCAATGCAAGGGCAAAAGTTCAATCAATTCATCCTACATTGCTATTAAAGAAAAGTTCAATCAATGCACTCAATGGTATCTGCAAAACTTGGACATGTCTGCTTTTTTCAGGGACCGGTTCCTAGTAGGTAGACTAATCAGCTCGGCGCTTTATGCCTCTTCTAAGACTTAACTTCTACTTTCTATCAAGGGAGTGTAGTGAGTGAATCTTGCACAAGGCAGCTTTTCGGCCCTGGATCTGCCGTTACAAGTCTACTCTCGGCTTGTTCCTGTTTTCTCGCGTTCTTCATGTTTTTTACGAGATTCGCCTCTAACGCATTCTCGGAACTTTGTCATCTCTTCCATCTAAATGTACCCTGCTGCTCTTACTCTGAACTCGTCCATGTCATGCGGCGGCTTCTTGCAGAGGCTGTCCGAGAAGGGTCCGAATTTCAGGGCCATCAACATCGTGGTTAATGCTACTTGAGGATTCAGGTCTCGGATTTTAACTGAGACTTCGCAAATCTCTCCATGAAGTCCCTAAGGGACTCGTTGTCCTCTTGCCAAATGTTGGCCAAGGCCATTCCTGTTAAGTGGTGAGGCCGACTCGTGGTGTATTGGGCACCGAAACGAGCGACCAAGGTGACGAAAGAGTCAATCGAATGCAGTGGGAGGTGTGTGTACCAGTTCAACATTGCCCCCTTCAACGTGGTTGGGAAAATGCGGCACATGATAGCATCATCATTTGTGTAGAGGTTGACCTGCGTGACGAACGTGTCGATGTGCTCGTCCGGGTCTATTAGGCCATCATAACTGTCCATGGACAGGGGTTTCCACCTGGCTGATAGTTGTGTTTCCATGATACCGTGTATGAACGGGTGTCGTTTTGTTGTCTCCAGCATTGCATTCTGTCTTGGGACCATGCGCGAAATGGATATAGGTTTGGATTCCATCTAGGTTGTTCGATCTGCCTCACTCCAGGTAGTGTCATCCCGTTCTGTTCGATCAGGTTGTTCGTGGGCGGTCGTGTGGGCAGTAAAGTGCGTGTTTCGGTTCTCTTGCTATTTCTGGTATTGCTCTCAGAGATTAGCATTCTCTATGCAGAGATCTTCTATCTCCTTTGTGTTATTTTGTTTCATCATGCTTACCTCCCTTTGCAAGGCTTGGATCAATAAGTGATTCTCAAGCGCCTGACACGGGATGGGCGCTACATTGTTAAGGTTACCCTCGTAGGTATCCCCCAATGCCAGTGTTCCTTTAGTTAGGGTTTCCAGCACTTGTGGTCACTTTTCGTGATTCGTTGTTTTGCCTTGGGTTGCTGTCATCGCGATCGTTTCACGTTGATTGGTGTGGCTGGGAAAAGTTTCACCGGGCCCCACGATGGGCACCAAATGTTCTTACTAGATTTGGTAAGTGTTCCGATGCGGTGGCTCCGTCGGAATCTCCTCCGTGAATGGTGGGGGGTGTACCTGCAAAGACACTCCGACGCTCAAGTTAGAGGTGCAGAGGTAGGAGACAGGTATCACAATTGGGTGTATAATTTCGTACCTTGATTGGAATGAGTATTATTATATTTATAGAGTGTAAAGAGATAGATTTGATAGGGTTATTTCCTACCAAATCTCCTCAAATCCCATGAATTATGATAGAGATAGTCTTATCTTCTATCATAATCTGATGCTATAATCTTCGTATATCTTATATTTTAATAAGATATACTTTCCGTTATAACTGTCTTGGTCCAAGTAGGCTTGCACCACTCGACCAGGTCATCTACTCGGTGGAGTGCCAAATTCGAGTAGTACACTTACTATATACTCCACACTATTAAAAGGTAAGGGTAATGGAGAAAATTTGGATACTTGACCCCTAACTATTTGCCTAGAAATACAAAAGCAAAGCAAAACATGAAACCTTCATCTTTTCTTTGTTTTGACTTTCCTGACCAAAGATTTGTACTTTTCCTGTTACATCCACAAAAGAAACACACCAGGTAAATCTTTCAGATCCCCGACAGAAGGTGTGGGCCAGCATGTCCTTACTGAAAATAATCAGGTTTTGATACTTCAGTAGTTCAGTGTCCTTCCCAGAAGATTCATTTGAAGGAAAATGTCACACCTTGGGGGAACTGAAACTCTCAATTTTGTGAGCCTGAGTCTTTGTTATGGAGTTTCACCCTAAGAATGTACTTGGGTTCCATTTAGATTAATTTGATAGAGCAAACCCATTAAATGCTTCAAACCTTCCTGGCTCTAGTCTAGATCCAAAACAACTTGCCAGAACTCACTCCATACAATGAAGCCTGAACTGCAAAGGTGCCCAAGCTTCTCTTGTGGAAGTTTAATGCTTGGTTCTCAATGAACTTGATGAAACTCTTCTATAATGATGAAACCACTACCACCACTCTAATCTTAAGCAACGAAAGGATGTGAATTGGTGATTCCCTTTCTTCCTGTTCATTCTTATTTTAAACACTAGTGTCGAGACTCAATCAAACAGTTCAATGGAGTTCACTCCCTATACACATTAGGGATGCCCAACACATAATAAGTTTATAGTTTCCTGAAGCACAATTATAGTAAAAAAACTAAAACTTAAAATGTGTAGTGGTAGAGAATTTATAACAAGCAGTAGTTAGAGGCATGACAACATTTTTCAATTATGTGTCAATATACCTAGGTGACATGCCCAATAGGAGCTATAACCAGAGGTAGGTTGGGATCATCCTTGTCAATTTGAACAAGGCCCTGGGTGAAAGCAAACATTGCATGCATTGACATGAACAACTTTTGAAAATATGATAAAACACAAATTAGAAGGAAAATAAGAAAGAGTGAGTAAGAACAAAGGCAATTGCCCAAATCAGCTTAGAGAATGATAAGCTTGATGTATTCAAGGTAAAGACTGAGATTGGGACTTCCCTTCTCAGACAGACCACAATCTCCTACCCATAACCTCTATTTTCTATTCCTTGTCCAATGTATTGTGATTTAAATCATACAAGTTTCACATACGTTACAAAATTGATGTAAGGCATAGGAGGAACAATAAAATATAAGATTAAGAAGAAAACAACATTGTCTTTTTTTTTGTCTTTTCTTTTTTATTCCTTGTTAAAGCTATATTTTGACAATTTTCCTAGAGATACTAAACAAGAACTATAACTTATTTTTTGTTATTTCAAATTATCTAAAATGCGACTGTGAAGTTGGTTCATGAATCTGTGGCATTAATGGGAAGACCTAAATCCTTATCACTCCTTATAGAATAAGAAGTTTTAATGCCTTGGTGAATTTAATAGTTATTACCTATCCGGCTATCCCAACCAGCCAAGTTATGGCTTAAGGCCTGTATGCTCGGGGAGTTGCCAGTGCTATGCTCCAGACAGTGCCATAGATCAATCTTATTCTCTTGAGATTTTCATTGTTCCCCTCTCTCCTTATCCGAAGCACCCTGCCATCTTCAGACCTTGCTCTCACTTCCTCCTCCCCTTGCCCTAGAAGGTCAGCTTTACACACATAAACATATGAGCTTTTGGTGTTTTACTTAACAGTTTTCCTGACAATAATATTTTCCACAATATATTATTTACATAACTATGCATCTACTAATGCGATTTTGCTTCAAAGCTCATGAATTGAAGCATCTCTAGCATATGTGATTGAAACACTGTGAACTACATTTTAGTGATGCAAATAATCCAACCCAGAAAAAAAATGGCAAGAGGAGTTTTTGACAACAATTTTTTTGAAAAAGGAAAGAATGTGCAAAGATGTCTTGTTTTATTACAGCAGTCTGATTGTATTTATCTATGAGAAGAATGTGTTAAACCAGCTTCAGTACATTAACGTGTTTCTCATTTGAAGCAGAATGGACACATTCCATATATATGGATTCAATCTCTATCATGCAAACACAAATAAAAATATATAGCAACTTTTTTAACTGTTTTAAGAAAAAGTGGTAAATTATGAATGTTTGCCAAATCATAAATCAGAACATTGTGTAAGGCTTACTATTTTGCTACCATAAAATTTGTTGAGAAAAACAAAACAGAGAATAAGAACAGCAAAAATATAAACGTATAAGAAGAGAGGAGCAGAGGAGCAAAACAGAACTGATATGTATTTCAGATTTTGCATTAAGGTTTTGCACACTTTAATCTGTTACAACAGGAGCTTAAATAAAAAGACTAACAAGTTCTGATTGAGTAAAGCAAACAGCAAATTAAAGCTAACATAGAATACGCATCATTAACCCACAACTACCTAATAAATAAAAGGCATGCTTAAAAAGTAATCAGAAAAGTTGCAAGCAAATTTAATATGACAGTAGAAAAATCTCAACTGCCAACAATATGATAGCAGGAAAAATCTCAATTGCCAACACTCCTCCTTGAGATTTTTCTTCAATACTCCAAGCCTTGATCTCAAATCATTCCCATATCTATGGAGGATCACCTTCAAGTAGACAAACATTTGTATCCCCTTGCTTAATAGAAATTGTATCATCCGAAACAAGAATGTTTGCATCCTTCTTAATCAATTTTCCATCTTGAAGGACCTTAGTTTTAGGCACCAAATGAGCTATGACAGTTGCACCAACTTTATCAACATTGTACTCCTCTATTGCATTTGCCAAAGCAATAACAATAATAGTTGCAGCTTCCATGGTCCATGAAAAACGATTGAACATAAAACTCCAAAACATCAAAAACTTGTTTTCCTTCTTCTCTTCAAATTTATTGTGGCCAAAGATGTCCAATTTCTTCTCAACAACTTCTGTTGTAGGTCCATTTGAATCACATTGTTGATTCTGAAATACCTCCTTCTCAAGTGGCATATTTTCCAAATTCACAGCTTCCTCCAAAACAGCATGCGTGGTTTATTTTTTTTCCATTCCACTGGAAAACTTTTATCTCTCATTTTAATGGACATTAGCTCACATCCAACATGATCAAATATGGTGCAGCTCATATTTTTAAAACACAAGGAATAATTCCTTTCTAGCATTTGTCCCACACTCAACAGACTTTGATTAATCTCAGGTACAAATAACACATCAGAAATATATTTTGTACCTGCTGGAGTTTCAACAACAACAACTCTTTTGCCTTTGACATCAACACATTCACCATTGCCAATGGTGACTTTGGAGAAGTAGGACAGGTCCAATTCCTTGAAAACGCTAGCATTGTAGGCCATATGATTTGTGCAACCACTGTCTATAAGCCATACTTCTTTGTTATTACTTGCTGGATAGCAAGTAGCAGCAAATAAATGCTCCTCATTTTGTTCTTCATGCTCCACAACTTGGGCTTGTTGTACCTGTTGGTTTGGTTTATTTTTACAAACCTTTTCCACATGACCAAATTGATTGCAGGCCCTATATTTAACGCTTGGCCTGAACCAACAAAAGTTTTCAGTATGGTTGTTCTTCTTGCAATGGGGGCAAGGTGGAAACTTATTTTTCCAACCTCCTCCTTTGTTGTCTTCTTCTTTCTCCCCAAAAAATGGCTTTTTCCCAGAACTGCTCCAGCCTTGGGCTTTGCCTTTGGAGTGTGCCACAAGAGCACCTTCCATACTTTCTTCCATTCTCAGAGATATCCTGTGTTCAGTGGCTTGCAGTGCATTCACAAGCTCTGCAATGGATATTTGAGAAAAATCTTTATTTTCTTCTAGAGTGGAGATTTTTTACTCAAACCTCTAGAAGACACACTAGGATTTTCTCCACAACACATTGATCACTTAGCTCTTCACCAAGCAATCTGATTTGTGTAACCACCTTTGAAAGTCTGTTAGTAAAATCTTTTACAGATTCACTTTCCTTCATTTTCACAGCTTCAAACTCCCTCCTTAGGTTCAGAACCTGCATCCTTTTTGTTCTTTCACTCCCTTGGAACTCCTCCTTCAACTGATCCCATGCCTCTTTTGCAGTCTCAAGAGTAAGGATCTTGATAAAAACGTCATCGTGTAGTGCTGCTTATATAATGGCAAGTGCTTTGCCTTCCTTTGCCAATTCCTCATTATGACTCCTCATTTGAGCTACTGTTGGATTATTTGGTAATGGAAGTGGATTACTTCCATTTTCTACCACATCCCACAAACTTTGAGTTCTGAGATAAGTCCTCATTTTTTGCAGCCCACAAGTGATAATGTTCACCTGCAAATATAGGAGGTGGAGGTAAAGAACTACTGTAACGACCCATCTTCGTTACAGATTTGTTATACTTAAACAATTATTAAATATTATCATATGAAATTTCAAAGAAATTTTTTTCTCATTTAACACATATTATATGTACCTACTTCCCTACGGATAACGTACATCATCACATCATAAAAATGTTAAGTCTGGCTATACAAAACTTACGTATATATATACATACATACAATACCAATATAGTCTTCTCTTAAAGGACATTCATAGCAACCTAAATATTTATACATATTTCCTAAGCTGGTCCCCATACTATGTACATATATATATACTAGAACATAATCAGCAGAACAGGAGGATCGTCCAATCTTTAGATCGTCCAATCCGAAGAAACAAAAGGATCGTCCAATCTTCAACCTTGACTATCATGAGAGCCTGCGCCATCACTATTACCTGCTCATGTGTCAATACACGATCATTGCAGTAATACAATACAAACACAAATTGCAAGGGTAAGCTTCTTATAAAAAGAATGATAGATTATACACAAAATTTCAATCAACATCATTCACACTAAACATTCAGTTCATTTCATATTTCACTCCATACATCAATATCATCATGCAATAATATGCTGACTCGACTCCATGGAGATTTCAACAAATTTTGGGCGGTCCTCATAGGCCCCATCCCCTACCATTAGTCTCACCTTAGACCATTCAGGGAGTCCCTTGAGCCACCATGTGGAGGAAGTGTGAATTTAATCCGATATAGACAAGTGTTGGTATTGGCTTACCTCTGTCAGGTTTGCAAAACCTTCCATCTTTAGGAATTCGCCCACTTGTCTATTCTATATGCCCGCCATTGGCCACCACGAAATCCTCCAACACTAGGTTGAGAGCCCACCTAGCACTCTCAACTTACGTGCCTACCCGCATGCAATCTTATGCATAAACCAAACAACTCTGCTCGCCACATGTTCCCTCTATGTTATAAATTCACCATTTTTCTTAAATCACACTTATGAACCCAATCTAGCAGTTCAGTAAGCACAAGTAAGGCATTCTCAACACCTGAATCCTTACTCACAACTCAACATCAACGTTAACCAAAAATGTGAATTTCCTAACATAGTTCTAGAACCAAAAATAGCGGCATATCCAACCTCTTCGTTCGTAACAAGACTAGGTTCTGATTCTCTGCTAAACACACCCTCAAAATTTCACAACCACCATCGTTGGACGTCAGACTTTACTGAACATAAGGCACCGCTGAATGCGGGTCATTATACACTGAATCATTGGACATTGGTCTCTAGACACTGGGTCATTGGATGCTGGTCTTTAAACACTGGGTCATTGGACGCTGGTCTTTAGACACTGGGTCATTGGACGCTGGTCTTTAGTATTCACTGGACGTTATTTTTAATTGTAGTATAGATAGATGGACGATGGTTTTCTTTGGACGAGTGGTTTTCTGCAGAGCCCAGAACCTTTCAAAAACCCATTACGAACACATGTTTCAAAGATTTTGAAACCATTTCTATCACTTACAATATCATTCCAAAGCACAACAACATTTTATCACAACAAACTCATCTCAAATCATCAAAACATCAAGAGAGAAAAATCATCACATCATCATAACAAATCTTTAAAGCATACAAACAGAAACAGAATTCCAAACATATCACCACCAGATCATTTCAAACAGTTATGAAGCTTCCCTTACCTACAGCTCTTGATTCAAACCGTGAAGAAGAAAAAAGCTAGAGAGGATAACTTTGGATTTCTTGAGTGATCTGTCCTCAAGTTTTGTTACAGAATCAACTAGGAGACACCAACTTAAAATCAGCTAAGATTCTCTAGGAAAGAAGAAATCAAGCTTCAAGCTAAAGTAGAAATAAATCTCTCACTCACGGTAAAGAAACTTTCAGAAAAGAAAGATAAGGATGAAGGAGAATGGAAGAAATAGGAAGCTTTGCACGTTTAATAAGAAGATTTGCATGGAATTTTGCTATTTGTCTCCACCTTTCCTCTAAAGACACTCCCTTCTCTTATTATTTTCTTCTACAACTTATGAAACTTACGTAAAAATCCCGAAAATCTCTCAACACACACTCTAAGCCCAACACCTCATTAAATTCCAAAAGTAATACCACAACACATAGCACAACGTATAACTTAAGTTAATTATTATATTATTTCAACATAATTTAATTTTAATTTTTCTCTTGCATTATTGGTCAAACACTTAATCATACAATTAGGAAAACTACAACGTTACAATTCTCCCTAACAAGAAAATTTTCGTCCTCGAAAATTCGCTTACCTGAGAAGAGATAAGGATATTGTTCACGCATTTTATCTTCAAGTTCCCATGTAGCATCACCCGTAGTATCACTCCATATAACTTTAACCAAACTAATAGCTTTGCCCCTAAGCTGTTTAGTCTCTTGATCCTCAATCCTGACTGGACGAGTCTCAAGCGTCCAGTCCTCTCGTACTTGTATCACATCCGGCTCAATGATATGAGTAGGATCATAAACATATTTCCTCAATTGAGACACATGTAATACATTGTGCAAGTTGGCTAGAGTAGGTGGTAAAACCATTTCATAAGCCACTGGACCTATGCGTCTAAGGATTTGATAGGGTCCAATGAACTTAGGTGTAAGCTTCTTCGACTTAATTGATCGTCCAATACCCGTAGTTGGTGTAACCTTTAGAAACACATGCTCGCCCGCTTCAAACTCAAGTGGCCTTCTACGTTTATCCGCATAAGATTTCTGTCTACTTTGTGAGGCCTTCATCCTTTCTTGAATTAACTTAATCTTTTCTGTAGTCTGTTGTAACATCTCTGGCCCTACTACCATATTCGTTCCATCTTGGTACCAACAAAGAGGTGTTCTACACCTTCTACCATACAAAGCTTCAAATGGTGCCATACCAATACTAGCATGAAAACTGTTGTTATAGGTGAATTCTACCAAAGGTAAAACTTCATCCCAACTTCCAAGATGATCCAAAACACATGCCCGCAACAGATCTTCTAGTGATTGGATCGTTCTCTCAGATTGTCCATCAGTCTGTGGGTGATAAGCAGAACTAAATCTCAACTTAGTTCCTAAGGCTTTTTGCAAACTTTGCCAAAATCTTGAAGTAAATCGTGGGTCTCTGTCCGAAATGATACTAGATGGCACTCCATGCAATCTTACTATCTCTCTGATATACAATTGAGTGAACTTCTCCAAGGAATACTTCATGTTAACAGGTAAGAAGTGAGCACACTTTGTTTATCTGTCAACTATCACCCATATGGCATCACAACCTCTAGTTGTCCTAGGCAAACTGGATACAAAATCCATGGTAATACTGTCCCATTTCCACTCTGGAATCTCCATTGCTTGCAACAAACCACCGGGCCTCTGATGTTCTACTTTAGCCTTCTGATAAGTTAAACATACTGCTACATATTGTACCACATCTCTCTTCATACCGGACCACCAAAACATCTTCCTCAAATCTTGATACATCTTAGTCATACCGGGATGTAGACTAAGTTTACTTTTATGACCTTCGTCCAATATGAGTCTTTTTAACTCAATGTCTTGTGGTACACAAATTCTACCTTTGAATCTCAAAATTCCATCATCACCCAAACTAAAGTCTATTGCTTTATCCGTACCCAACAACTCCATTGTTCTACTCAAGCTAGGATCCAATAACTGTTTCTCCTTAATCATTCTCAGAAAATTATTAGTCACAGTTAACTAAGGTGATCGTAGGTCACTTCAACATACAAGTTCAAATCTCTAAACTTCTCCACCAATTCTAACTCTTTCACCATCAGAGTGGACATCTGGACGGTCCTTCTGCTAAGGGCATCAGCTACCACATTAGCTTTACCCGGATGGTACATCAATTGAAAATCATAATCCTTCAAAAACTCCATCCATCGCCTTTGTCTCATATTGAGCTCCTTCTGATCAAACAAGTATTTTAAACTCTTGTGATCACTAAATACATCGAATTTAGCTCCATAAAGATAATGTCTCCATATTTTCAAGGCAAACACCACTGCTGCTAACTCCAAATCATGAGTGGGATAGTTCCTCTCATGAGTCTTCAACTGTCTTGAGGCATAAGCCACAACTTTCCTTCCTTGCATCAACACACAACCCAATCCTTGATGAGATGCATCACAGTAAACTTCAAAAGGTTCACTAGTATCAGGTATTACAAGGACAGGAGAAGAAGTCAACCTTTGCTTCAATTCTAGAAAACTCTGTTCACAAGCTTCAGTCCATGCAAATGGTTGGTCCTTGCGAGTAAGTTGGGTCAATGGTGTTACTATCTTAGAGAATCCTTCTATGAATCTCCGATAGTATCCAGCTAATCCAACAAAACTTCTAATCTCTGTGGCTGTCTTTGGACGTTCCCATTGCAACACTGCTTCTACTTTTGAAGGATCCACTGCAATCCCTTCAGCTGAGATTACATGACCCAAGAACTTCACTTCTTCTAGCCAAAACTCACACTTGGAGAGTCTTGCATACAATTGCTTTTCTCTTAAAATCTCCAATACTACTCTTAAATGGTCTTCATGCTCTTCACGAGTACGGGAATAGATAAGAATGTCGTCGATGAACACCACAACAAACTTATCCAAGAATGGACGAAAGATCCTATTCATGTAATCCATGAATATAGCAGGAGCATTCGTCACTCCAAAAGGCATGACCACATACTCATAATGTCCATACCGAGTCCGAAAAGCTATTTTCGGTATGTCCTCATCTTTCACCCTTATCTGATGATACCCCGACTTCAAATCAATTTTTGAGAAAATCTTTGCTCCACGCAACTGGTCCATCAAATCATCTATCCTTGGCAAAGGATATTTATTCTTGATAGTGAGCTTATTCAATTGACGATAGTCAACACATAGTCTAGAACCACCATCTTTCTTCTTGACCAGTAACACAGGTGCTCCCCAAGGAGAAACACTAGGTCTGATCATTTCCTTCTCCAACAAATCTTCAATTTGTTTCTTCAGTTCAGCTAATTCAGCGGGTGCCATCCTATAAGGAGTTATTGACACTGGTCCCACAGCTGGAACTAGTTCGATAGCAAACTCAACCTCTCTTTGTGGAGGCAAGCCAGGTACTTCTTCTGGAAAGACTTCAGAAAAATCTCTAACAACTGCTATAGAATTCAAGTCAAGATCACTCTTGACTTCCAAGAAAGAAAAGACCACAAAACACGAAGCTCCTTCCTTCAAAGAAACTTGTGCTTGCTTTGCAGAAATAATTTCAAGATCTTAATGATCAGGGCATACAAGAGTCTTTTGAGCATAATCTATAAGAATACGATTGGGGGACAACCAATCCATTCCTAAGATTATGTCCAAATCCATCAAAGGGAGGCAAATCAAGTTAACCTTGTACTTGCGTCCATTGACCAAAACAGGACATCCCACGCATACTAAAGAAGTCACCACAGGGGTGGCTGTAGGAGTAGAGACATGCAAATCAAACGACAAAGGACACGTAGACAATTTCAATCTTTTCACACAATCATAAGAAATAAAGGAATGTGTAGCTCCAGAATCAAACAAAACAGATAAAGAGTTACCGTCCACTTCACACACACCTTGCACAAGATCATCAGATTTGGACGCTTCCGCTCCATTCATAGCAAAAACCCTTCCAGCTACCTTAGGCTTCTCAACCTTTGGTGCATTTCTTGCTGGTACAGCTCTATCATTAACTTGGCAATCTCTTGCTATATGCCCGGGCTTCTGACATTTGAAACAAATCATCTCCTTATAAGTACAATGAGTGCTGTAATATGGACCACCACACCTGAAGCATCTAATGCCTTGAGCTCCTGATTGAGCTACAACTATACTTCCCCGAGGCTGTTGGGGTCTAAAATAAGGTTTCTTCTGAAAATTTCCCTTTCTACTGCCTGAGGATTCATCACCATGAGTCCTTATTACTCTACTACCACCCTCTAGGCGTTCCACAGTCTTCGCCTTCTCTACTAATGCAAGAAACTCCCTAATAGCCATAGGGACAATCACCCGCTTCACCTCTTGCTTCAAGCCTTCTTCAAATTTTCTACACCTCCAAGCTTCAGTAGTAGCTTGAGAATAAAAACGAGCTAAGTGTTCAAACTTAGTCGCATATTCATGAACTGTTAGGTTGCCTTGCTCTAACTTCATGAATTCTGTCTCTTTAGCATATCTAGCACTATCTGGAAAATACCTCTCCAGAAAGCGCTCCCTGAAATTTCCCCAAGTGAGGGGTTCTCCACGTGCTTCCATCATTTGTCGAGTTCCATGCCACCAGAACTCTGCTTCATCAGTTAACATATATGTGGCATAAGTAACCTTTCTATCTTCAGGACATGCCATTGCCCTAAAAATCTTTTCTAAAACTCTTATCCAGTTATCAGCTGCATCCGGATCAAAGTTTCCTTTAAATGGTGGTGGATCATTCTTCCTAAATTCAGCCAATCCTTGGTATTCAGGTGGGATTACTGTTTGAGTTGCTTGGGCAGCAACCTGAGTGGCCTCTAACTGTGCCAAGGCTGCTTGATGCTGATGTGCCATAGTAGCACTCTGTTGTTGCATCGCAGCTGCCATTACTTCTATGGCATGGGCCAATTGGGCCATATCTGAGGGAGGAGGAGGAACAGGAGGTCTAGGTGGTCTTACCATCCTAACAGAAGACCAAACCAAGTTAGAGAATAACATTGGTTAAAGCCTTCTACTCATCATGTCAATCACACACAGCAAAAACATAATAGACCTATCCCCATAGGTTCGTCCAAAAGATACGACCAGCTCTGATACCACTGTTGTAACGACCCATCTTCGTTACAGATGTGTTATACTTAAACAATTATTAAATATTATCATATGAAATTTCAAAGAAATTTTTTTCTCATTTAACACATATTATATGTACCTACTTCCCTACGGATAACGTACATCATCACATCATAAAAATGTTAAGTCTGGCTTTACAAAACTTACGTATATATATACATACATACAATACCAATATAGTCTTCTCTTAAAGGACATTCATAGCAACCTAAATATTTATACATATTTCCTAAGCTGGTCCCCATACTATGTACATATATATACTAGAACATAATCAGCAGAACAGGAGGATCGTCCAATCTTTAGATCGTCCAATCTGAAGAAACAAAAGGATCGTCCAATCTTCAACCTTGACTATCATGAGAGCCTGCGCCATCACTATTACCTGCTCCCGTGTCAATACACGATCATTGCAGTAATACAATACAAACACAAATTGCAAGGGTAAGCTTCTTATAAAAAGAATGATAGATTATACACAAAATTTCAATCAACATCATTCACACTAAACATTTAGTTCATTTCATATTTCACTCCATACATCAATATCATCATGCAACAATATGCTGACTCGACTCCATGGAGATTTCAACAAATTTCGGGCGGTCCTCATAGGCCCCATCCCCTACCATTAGTCTCACCTTAGACCATTCAGGGAGTCCCTTGAGCCACCATGTGGAGGAAGTGTGAATTTAATCTGATATAGACAAGTGTTGGTATTGGCTTACCTCTGTCAGGTTTGCAAAACCTTCCATCTTTAGGAATTCGCCCACTTGTCTATTCTATATGCCCGCCATTGGCCACCACGAAATCCTCCAGCACTAGGTTGAGAGCCCACCTAGCACTCTCAACTTACGTGCCTACCCGCATGCAATCTTATGCACAAACCAAACAACTCTGCTCGCCACATGTTCCCTCTATGTTATAAATTCACCATTTTTCTTAAATCACACTTATGAACCCAATCTAGCAGTTCAGTAAGCACAAGTAAGGCATTCTCAACACCTGAATCCTTACTCACAACTCAACATCAACGTTAACCAAAAATGTGAATTTCCTAACATAGTTCTAGAACCAAAAATAGCGGCATATCCAACCTCTTCGTTCGTAACAAGACTAGGTTCTGATTCTCTGCTAAACACACCCTCAAAATTTCACAACCACCATCGTTGGACGTCAGACTTTACTGAACATAAGGCACCGCTGAATGCGGGTCATTATACACTGAATCATTGGACATTGGTCTCTAGACACTGGGTCATTGGACGCTGGTCTTTAGTATTCACTGGACGTTATTTTTAATTGTAGTATAGATAGATGGACGATGATTTTCTTTGGACGAGTGGTTTTCTGCAGAGCCCAGAACCTTTCAAAAACCCATTACGAACACATGTTTCAAAGATTTTGAAACCATTTCTATCACTTACAATATCATTCCAAAGCACAACAACATTTTATCACAACAAACTCATCTCAAATCATCAAAACATCAAGAGAGAAAAATCATCACATCATCATAACAAATCTTTAAAGCATACAAACAGAAACAGAATTCCAAACATATCACCACCAGATCATTTCAAACAGTTATGAAGCTTCCCTTACCTACAGCTCTTGATTCAAACCGTGAAGAAGAAAAAAGCTAGAGAGGATAACTTTGGATTTCTTGAGTGATCTGTCCTCAAGTTTTGTTACAGAATCAACTAGGAGACACCAACTTAAAATCAGCTAAGATTCTCTAGGAAAGAAGAAATCAAGCTTCAAGCTAAAGTAGAAATAAATCTCTCACTCACGGTAAAGAAACTTTCAGAAAAGAAAGATAAGGATGAAGGAGAATGGAAGAAATAGGAAGCTTTGCACGTTTAATAAGAAGATTTGCATGGAATTTTGCTATTTGTCTCCACCTTTCCTCTAAAGACACTCCCTTCTCTTATTATTTTCTTCTACAACTTATGAAACTTACGTAAAAATCCCAAAAATCTCTCAACACACACTCTAAGCCCAACACCTCATTAAATTCCAAAAGTAATACCACAACACATAGCACAACGTATAACTTAAGTTAATTATTATATTATTTCAACATAATTTAATTTTAATTTTTCTCTTGCATTATTGGTCAAACACTTAATCATACAATTAGGAAAACTACAACGTTACAACTACTGCTGGAAGCCATTTTGTGTTTGAAGGTTTTTTTTTTTTGTATGGGGTTTTCTCTCACTCACTGACTATGGTTTTTCACTCCCTCACAGTCCCTTAAAGATCATTTAAGCTCTAGATACCATGTTGAGAAAAACTGAACAGAGCATAAGAACAGCAAAAATATAAACGTATAAGAAGAGAGGAGCAGAGGAGCAAAACAGAACTGATATGTATTTCAGATTTTGCATTCAGGTTTTGCACACTTTAATCTGTTATAGCAGGAGCTTAAATAAAAAGACTAACAAGTTCTAATTGAGTAAAGCAAACAGCAAATTAAAGCTAACATAGAATACACATCATTAGCCCACAACTACCTAATAAATAAAAGGCATGCTTAAAAAGTAATCAGAAACGTTGCAAGCAAATTTAATATGACAGTAGAAAAATCTCAACTACCAACAATATGACAGCCAACAATATGACAGCAGGAAAAATCTCAACTGCCAACAAAATTGTGCAGTGTCGAAATGTTCAACTGGTTAGAAGTTGTGCATCCTGAGAAGCAAAAATACAAAAATGATTAAAATGAACTTTGACTATTGTAGTGGAGTTTGACCCCTGAAATTTATTTTATTTCCATAAATATCTGTGATTTAGTAGTTCCTTTAAATTGCTAAAGATCAAAGACCTTACCCATCAGCTATCATTAATTCTTCAAAATTCCCGAGCTCCTGTTTGGATTCAAAATGACTTGCCAGAACTCAGTCCATACAATGAAGCCTGTACCGCAAAGGTGCTCAAGCTTATGGAACCCTTCCACACTGTTGAAACCACCACTTCGACTCTGATCTTTTGCATCAAAAACTTTGAACGTATGATTCCCTTTCTTCCAGTTCTTTCCCATTCAGAGCACTGGTGTCAAGTGCAAATCAGTAGTGTGTTGCGGGATACACTCCAAACAACATGTATAGGCCACTTTGGGCATTTCAAATACTGACCAAACTTGCAAAAATTCAGGGATTCAAGCAGTACGGGAAATCCAAATTGTGATATACATTTGAGAAACATTCTTCCACCTATATCCATCCTTTCATCAAGTGATGATCTGCCTAGACAGTTGTATATTACAATTTCCTATAACACAATAATATTCGAAAACGAGAAACCTCAGATATGTTCTAGCAGAGAATTTGAAATGGCTAGCAGTTAAAGGATATGCTGCATTTTCAATTTGTTGCCAGTATATACCTGGGAAGCATGCCTGACTGAAAGATCTGAAAAGGAATCCTTTCATCCACTGCATTGTACCAAATGAAAAGCCTTCGAATTAAAAATTCAGTTGGTGAGAAAGCATCACTGTCATGTCAAATAAATCAAAAGTTCTATTTAGATCTTGTTTAAAGTTGAATTCATATCCTAAAAACAAAATCCAGTTTCCCAGAGTCATGAATTTTATTTTGGCCTCAGTCAACTGAATAATAGTACGTTGGACAAAGTAGACCAACGCACATTAACCAAAACAAAAATCATAACTTTTTTAAGACTACTTCCTCTTCATATTCGTAAGAGTTTAAATTATATTCTGCAATGAGATCTATCCTAGGATAATCTTTACCTCATTCACCAGGTTCAGATCCTCTACAGTGACATTTTCACTGCATGAGATCTTAGCCATTAAAATTGTTTAATTCATGGTTATCCAATCAAGATTCGAATCGTGAATTGGAAGAGCTATTTTATTAATCGTGAATCGAATCGTTTTATGAATCGTAAGATACATGATCAATAAAATATATGACATTTTAAATTAAAAATAAGTGACATAAGGAAAAAAAACATATCTTAATATATTCTATATGAAGTTATACAAAACAAAATAAAGTGGCCAACCCTTGAAAAAACAAATCAATATGAAAAAATGCAAATTACTATTTCTTTCTTCCTATATCCTACACCCTATCAAATTTCAGACATATGACTATATGAGGGCTGAAGTAAATATTTTGAATGAAGCAAGGGAATGTTCAACCAATATTTTTTTAAGAAGAGTAAAGGAAGACAGTCTCGAACAAGGGATTAGAATTTAAGACCAAAAGGGGTCCACAAAATAAGAAAGGTAAAACTTTAAAGCAATGCGCAGAGAAGGGCATTCCAATCACACAGAGAAAGAAAATATTTTTTATTTCTGAAATCTTAAAAGTAAAAAGCACAGTGACAATATGCACAGTAGCACAACACTTTATTCTGAGCGAAATCAGAAAAGGGAAGAGCTTTTCTTCCCCTGAAAGAAGGCGTAGGGTTATAGTATACTAGGAGGAAACTTTTTGGTAGTTTCCCTCTCTTTTAAACCCCCTCCCCCAAAAAGCAAAACCCCAAATCGACATTTCGCACCGTTGAGCCCCACTCGTTCGGGATGTGCAAGCTGCGTTTATGAATCGCAAAACGGATGCAGAATTGCGAAACAAACGATTCAACCACGATTCTTACGATACAGGAGCCGATTCATGCTCTAAAACGATTCAGGGTGCGATTTGTATCACCAGCCCTCAAATTTGTACTGAATCTCGATTCGAATCGTACGATACTTACGATTATAATAACTATGGTTTAATTTATTTTATAAAAAATACTATAAACTTATATTTAAAAATCACAAGTGGATGAGATGAGTTCCACTTACCCTCTCATGTTAAATTTCAATGGAGAGGAACTATCTCCCATATTCACTATAATACTAAGCAAAGTCTTGGCGTTGACTACACAGACAAACTGCAAAGAATAAGAAAAAGACCACTAGTCATTTCTGCAGTTTGTTTTGATTAAAAATACTTGAATGCTCACCGTAAATAAAGTATATACAAAAGAATTTTCTTTTGTTTGCACTTGCAATTCCAATCAAGTATCATACTGATCAACTAATCTGACTTGTTGAATGCAACAACTAGTTAAATGTGAAAGGAGAAAGACATGAAAGGAAACATATCCTTGACTGAAATAGTTTTCCTTTGTTAGAGTTAGATGACAATGAAGTAGATCAAAGAAGGAGAATTACCTTGAGATCATTCTTGGTCACTAAATCCATCTACCATCAACATTAATGCCACGAATATGGGAAATTTTAGGCCAAATTTGATGGTGCTTCGTGCGGCATCGCTTTTGAAGCAAAGGACATCTCTTTATGCTTAAGCTTAATTTTATTAGAGAGACAGGTAGCCTTTCTCCCAACATATTCTCCAGCTTTTGACAATCAACAATTGCTAAATTTTGCAGGGATGTGAGATGGAGAAGCCCTTTGCAGTCCAACATCTCCAGACTTGAGAAGCTATATAGATACAAAGACGTAAAGGAGGGTGGCAGCAATCCCTCCTTTGGGAAGGACTTGATGCCATCACATCGACCCACGACATAGAGATCGATAAGCATGTCCAAGGATGGCCATGCTAGGCCACTCAGTAGTTTCTCAGAATTGCCGATCCAAACTGTTCTCAAGTTAGGTGGCATACCCCCTCCAGGAAACGACTCAATTTCCGGGCAGTTGGATATGCTAAGATATTCTAAATTTGGGAGAAGAGTACTCATCTGATCAGGCAACGACTTCAACTTGTCACAATGGTAAACTAAGAAACGAGTCAAATTTGGCGTAGTCAATCCTTCTCTCGGGAATGATACAAAGTTGGGGCATTTGTTAATTTCAAAAGAATTCAGATTCTTAAATGACTCTGATCCTGAAACCAAAAGAGATTCCATATTTTCAGAGCTTTCGATTCGGAGCCTTTTGAGATTTGGAAAGGTAACCAATGGAAGAGATGTGAGCGAATCACAACTATAGTATCTTGACAGTGATTCCAGTAACTCGTGTTTGTGTTGTGTCGGGAATTCCAGATTTTTAAGATCCCAGATATCCAGAGTCTTCAGCGATGCAGGTAGGCGACCACCTGGAACAGATTTGGCCGATGAACAATCCTGTAATGTTAAATATTGGAGGCAAGTTGGTTCAATGCTAGTGATGGCCTCGATCATGGACTCCACCATTGGGCTTCCTTCTACTTCTATAGATTCCACCAAAAGAGGAAACACATGCAGTGATACTTTATTGCTTTTACATATCAGTAATCTTCGAAGGGCAAGAGCCCTTGGGAGAGAAGAGACAAGAAGCTCGCAATTTGTAATTCGAAGTGTTTCCAGAGAAGGAAGGTGATTTGGCAAATCTCCTCTTAGTTTGGAGCAATTTCTTATTTGAAGAGACTTAAGTAGAGGAAAAGCGTCTGATTTAGGAGAACTCCACAACTCCCAACAACACATGCCTTCAATGTCTAGAGATTCAAGAGAGGAAAAAGGTGTCACAGAAGGACAATCTTCATTTTTGTAAAACCCTTCATCAACCGTCTTCACTGAATTCAATTTTGAAATATGGAGGTTCTTAAGAGATGGTAGTTGCCCTAGTGAAGGAAGCACACAACAGTTGTTACAATTACATAAACTTAGATATGTCATGTTGTTGTAGGAAAAATTTCCCACCCAATCTGAAAATATGGTTCCATTATAACCACGTATTGATAGAGATTCCAGGCCTTGATGAGGTTGTAACTTGCAGAGTACATCCAATTCAATTTGGAAATTGATATCATTCTCGTTACATATAGACCATTTCAAGGATAAACTATCAATGTGCTTCTTATCCATTATCTTTGCCTCCAATGCCTCATTGCTTCTGGTAACATTCTCCAAATTCATAATATAAAACCAACCGTGAAGATTTGAAAGTCCTCCAAATTCCTTGATCCCATTCTCTTTATGCTTGCCCACAACAAAGAAATCCAAATGCTGCAAATGACTTAATTTTCCCATTCCTCTAGGCATCTCTTCTATAGAAGTCCCATCAATATAAAGATGGCACAAGTTTAAAAGATTTTGCATACCAATGGGCAACTTACTCAGCTTGTAGCACTCAGACAACTTCAAAGTTTGTAGATTGTACAAATTACACAATGACTCCGGCAGTGTTTTTATATGTGTACGAGAGAGATTTAAATAACGCAAATGGATCAATTCACTTATTGAATCAGGCAAAACATCCAGACTTTTGAAGTCACAAAATGATAAAACTCTCAAGTACTTAAGCTTCGACACTACAATACATGGTGCCTTTTCCTTGTTGAACGGAGAATCTTCTAAATCAATCGGCAAGAAAGTTCTCAAAAATTTTAGTTTGTCAAAAACTTCAATGTCAGAGACTGGATCACTAAACTTGGTAAATGACACATGACGAGTCTTTGTACCAATCTTGGTTTTTTCTCCAAGTTCTTCTGACCTGAAATAGAATTCTCCACCAATTGCCGTTGCTAGATCATGCAAGAGGTCGTGTATTACAAAATAATTGCCCCAAGTCCGATTACTTGAACGTTGAAAAAATGATCTCAAAAATAAATCATCAAAATACTCATAACTAACTTCTTCTAAACTCTTTCCTTTTTTTGGTGGCATTACAAGATCTTCAGCCATCCACAACAAGGTCAATTCATTTTTTTTTTAAATTCATAATCTTTGGGGTACAATGAACAATAAACAAAACACCGTTTTAAATGTGGAGGGAGATAATGATAACTAATTCTCAATGTTGGAATAATTTTACACTGACTTTCAGGAAGTTCCCAAATGTCACTTTCAAGTATATTATTCCAATCCCTAACAGCATGCTTTCTTCTCAACATACCTCCAAGCGACCGTGCTGCTAAAGGCAATCCATTACACTTTTTAACAATCTCCCTTCCAACTTTTTCTAAAGTTCTTCTATTCTCACTGGATTCTGAGGGAGGAAACACATGGTTCATAAACACTAACCAACAATCTTCATCTGACAACTGACTTAGAGGATAAACTTGAACAGTATGGAAAGGGACTACATTTGCTACATTTTCATTGCGGGTTATCACGAGAATTTTACTTCCCTTGATCCCATGTAGAAATGGTTTTGTAAGATTACTCCAATTATCATAATCCTCGATCCAAACATCGTCCAAGACAATTAAGAATTTTTTATCTTTCAGCTTATCCATCAAGTCAAGTTGAATTGAATTTAGATAATTCAATTTACAAGGCTTCTGGACAACTTCCTCTATTATAATTTTTGTTACCTTCACAATATCAAATTGATCAGAAACACAAACCCACGCATTTAAATCGAACATCTGCTTCAAATCACCATCGTTGTACCCAGATCGGGCTAAAGTGGTTTTTCCAACCCCACCCATGCCTACAATAGGGATCACAGACACTTGTTCACCATCACTCCTATCCTCTGACAATAACTTCATTATGGCCTCCTTGTCTTTATCCCTACCATACATACCATATCCATCTTCCAGAGATGTCGTTGGCTAAGCATTCCATGGCTCGTTATTCTCCACTGGAATCTCTTTCAAATCAAGACACTTCTTTTGTTCTAAAATATCATCTAATCTGTCAACTATGTCTTCCAACTTACTAATACTAACTATCTTCTGTAAGATAAATATTTTACCAAGAACGGCACAATTTATATGAATTTAGAACACCGATAAATAGAAAGAATTTTACTTACTTGTTGAAGACATGATTAAGAGTGATGAGAATTGCCTGTGCGTTGCACAACCTTCAGAAATCTAAAAGCCAAATCTTCCTTCGCCTGATCACACGCTCCACGTTCTAGAGTTCTCAATGGGGCAAACCCTAGTAAGCAGTTGAATGAAGTGACGGCAAAGGGGACATAGCCTCTCTATTTATTAACCCTAGGCACCTCCCATTATGGGCATAGTGGTTCAGCCCACACTATTTCCCACACTGATCAGAATTAGGTGTCCAAAGCCAGTAAAAATTAATCATATTATTAGTGGGCTTAAGTATCATCAAATGGATCATAATATTAGTCTGTTTTTGGCAAAACAAAATATTACAATTAATTGCAGTCCACATAAATTCATAGGAAAATTCTAACATCTTCTTCCTGTTGAAAAAGCAAGAAAAGGACTTGCATACCATCTTTTGAGTTGCAGCTTTTGTAGAAACTTCATCCAGTAAGTCATCAACCTCGTAGACAACATCTTTGAGAACATCGAGCCACTATTTGACATTGAAATCTGTGATTTGTCTCTTCTCAGCATCATCAAGCACAACTCTAACCACGATCAGCTGGTTCTTCAGCTTCTGAAGCAACTTGTCAGGCTTCTTTCCATGGATCAAGTTGACAAGCTCAGGGGATGCCAGCTTGTTAAAAAGAACGTTAACGAAAGCAGAGAGGAATGCACTACCTACCACAGCTAATGCCATGATCTCAAGAGCAGTGATGATCAGAGTAGAAAGCAAAGGAAAGGAATTGGGTTGCAAGGAGCTAGGTTGGTTCTTGACAAGGTTAACTGATGTGATGAGATCTGATTTCGGTCAACTCTCTCCACTTTAAGTCGCTCTACTCAGTAAGACAGTAACACAGAGTGTAGGGATGTCCTTGGTTGGATGCTTTTTGAACGCGGAATCTACGTGGAAGTACCTACCATCAAAATTCACCGTTTGATATATTAATTAAAAATTAGATAGTTGAGATTGAAGACCAGTTGCTTGAAAAGCCTAGGGTGGTAGGTAGGTGTCTTGTCCTTTTTTATTTATGACTTCTATTCTATTTTTTTTCTGGGACTGCTTTTGAGTTTTGTAAAATTTGGCCTTTGACGTATGGTTTATCATTTCTAGCAATTAATTTCAAGGACTGAATTTAGTTGTAAAAATGCTTTGCTGTGCTGTGTAAAATTTTCATTTTCTGATAATGGTCTTTAACTTGTTCCTGTGGGGTATGTTGGGCCTTGTTTAGTGGGCAATAATAATAAAAAGGTTGCTAAAAGAATTAACATCTTCTGTGAAGCCACATGTGGTCTTTGTGGCTTGAGCACACTAAATAGATAAAATTGTGAAACTTTTTAAAAGAACGCTAAAGATTAGAATAATAGAGTCGTTTAAAGAAATGAGCCTTAATTAAGACACTACTACTATTGATTTGTAATAGTAGTAGAAAAATATAAAGGGAGAAAATGAATGAATAATTTACTAAATATAATATAAATCTTTCAAAATGTAACTAGTAATAATTAATTAAATAAATAAAATACTAAAATAAGTATTAGCACTAATTATAATGATATTATACTCCTACCTATACCTAGTAAGACAAAAAAAGTGGAATGGAGTGTAAGGTGAGGTGCTGTAATTTAATAAAATCGAGATTGAAATATTGAATTATAATTCTCAATTAGGGTGGTTGATGGTAAGGAGGGATGAAAGATAAGGAGGGATGTATTTTTACTTTATGTCCATCACATAAGAAAATGTTACTTGATTCACATAATCACATGTTTGTAACTAGTATGAGGTTTTATATAACCATTGGATTGAACCAAAACAACTGTTCAAATTGATTGAATCAATACAACTTTTCATTTTTAACAAAGTTTGTAGTGCATTACGTGGTGTATTTATAAATTTAAATAATTTTTAATAAAATAATATATATCTTTGATACTAATGGTGATTGTTTTGTTATTTTAAAAATTTAATTTAAATATATTAATAATAGTGTAAATTTTTTTTACATTATCATCTAATCATACTTTCTCATGTGTGATAGGATTATTGATTTTTGTAATAACTATTTTAAAAGTCATAATTATGTGATTTTTAATTTGTTGACACTATATAAATCTTTACATTAATAGTGTAAGAAAATTAAAATTAAATTAAATAAAAATAAAAGCAAAGAGACAAAAAAAAATTGAGAAGAAAATTTAGGAAATAAATTATTAAAATCAAGAGATGTCATTTTTTATATGGTGAAGGAGGATGAGAACTATTAATGTTTTTGTTGAAAAGTAAAAACTCAAACTTATAATATAAGAATGAATAAAACAAGACAATTCTTCATATTTTTGAAATGTCTTATAAGGGTTTTGTCCAAAAATACCTCCCACGAGAATACAACTACTTGCTTTGGATGGGGTCAGACATTTTTTTCACAAATATATATAATAGTATATTTTGAAGTAGAGATAATTCTAGTTTAAGAGAAAATTTGATAAGAAACCAAACACTAGCAGACTTAAAGGAATATATCCCTGAACTATGAAGAGACCAAACCCATTTGTATTTCTCATGCTTTGAAAGATTGACTGAGTACAACACAGTCAACAAATTAGTTTCCAGGATTTCTACTTCCCGTGACATTATAGCTTCCATTTCCACATTATTTTCCACCTTTATCCATCTTGCAGCAACTCCTTAATATCCGGAACAGAATTTGTTTCTGTTAAATTTAATAATTGTATGAAGTTTAGGAGAAAACTTCAAGCTATTACTTCTAATACATACATCATCTCGAACTTACCTCTCTCCACCAATTCTTTTCTTCAACCCACCAACAAACCCCTAAGACAACAAATATATATTAATTTCCTCAATTTACTAATCAATGAAATTATTGCACTTCAATGGATATTACAAGTTGGCTTGACATATGACAACAAATTAATATGAAATCGGTTTTCCTTGTAAACTTTTGAATGACATGACAAAATTGAAGACGATGATAAAGATGCCTTAGTCCACACTATTAAACGGTAAGGGTAATGGAGAAAATTTTGATGATTGACCCCTAACTATGTGCCTTGAAGTACAACAGCAAAATAAAACATGGAAACTCCGTCTCTTCTTTGTTTTGACATCCACAAAACCACGAAAGAAAGACACCACGTTAATCTTTCAGATCCCAACAGAAGGTGCGGGCCAGCATGTCCATACTGAAAATACTGAGGTTTAGATACTTCAGTAGTTCAGTGTCTTTCCCAGAAGATTCATTTGAACTAAAAGCAGAGGAAAATCCTCAGGCTTCCACCTTGGGGGAACTGAAACTCTCAATTTTTTGAGCTTGAGTCTTTGTCGTAGAGTTTCTCCCAAAGAATTTACTTGTTTTCCATTAAGATTTGATAGAGCAAACACATTGAATCCTTAAAACCTCCCCGGCTCTTGTCTTTATCCAAAATGACTTGCCTGAACTGCAAAGGTGATCAAGCTTCTCATGTGGAAGTTCGATGTTTGTTTCTTGGTGAACTTGAAACTCTGATAAAATAACCATCTCCACTCTGATCTTAAGCATCAAAAGCTTTGTGAATTGGAGATTCCCTTTGTTCCAGTTCATTCTCGTTTTGAACACTAGTGTCAAGACTCGATCAAACAGTACAGTGTAATGGAATTCACTCCCTATACACATTAGGGATGCCCACAGCACAGTAAGTTTATAGTTTCCTGCAACACAATATTCGGTAAAAAATTAAAACTTCAAATGTGTAGTAGCTGAGAATTTATAGCAAGCAGTAGTTAGAGGCATGGCAACATTTTTCAATTTTGTGTCAGCATACCTGTGTGACATGCTTAAAAGGAGCTGTAACCAGATGTAGGTCAAATAGAACAAAGCCCTAGGTGAAAGCAAACAATGCATGCATTGACATGAGCAACTTATGAAAATATGATAAAACATTAATCAGAAGGAAAATAAGAAACAACAATAAGTAAGAACAGAGACAACTGCCCAAATCAGCATAGAGAATGATAAGTTCTATGGATTCTAGGTAAAGACTGAAATCAGGACTTACCTTCTCAGACAGACCACAATTTCCTATCCGTGACCTCATTTTCTATTCCTTGTTCATTGCTATTAATGTGTGTTTTAAATCATCCAAATTTCACATAAGTTACAAAATTTATGTAAGGCATGGGAGGAACAATAAAATATAAGATTAAGAAGAAAACAACATTGTCATACTTTTTCTTTCTTTTTTTTTTATTCCTTGTTAAAGTTATATTTTGTTATTTCAAATAACCTAAGGTGTGATTGTTAATTTGGTTCACGAATCTTTGGTATTACAGGGAAGAATCTAAACCCATATCAATTTTAGATGAACCCTCAGAATAAGAAGCTTTAATGTCTTGGTGAACTTAATAGTTATTACCTATCTCATGGAGTTGCTGGTGCTATGCTCCAGACAGTGCCATGGATCCCTCTTATTCTCTTCAGTTTTTTGTTGTTCCCCTCTCCCATTATCTGGAGTACTCTGCCATCTTCAGACCTTGCCCTCCCTTCCTCCTCCATTTGCCTTGGAAGATCAGGTTTACACACATACACATATGAGCCCTTGGTCTTTTACTCAACAATTTTCCTGACAATAATATTTTTTTGCAATATATTATTTGCATAAATATGCATCTACTAATGCAATTTTGCTCCAAATCTTATGTTACAAAGCATTTCTAACATGTGATTGAAACACTGAACTACATTTTTGAGATGCAAATGATCCAACTCAAGAGAATGGCAAGAGAAGATTTTGACAATATATTTTGTAAGAAAGACAGAATGATAGGATGGGTTTTAGGCCCAAAATAAAATGGTTGAAAGATTATATAGGACGGAAACTCCATCCTATATAATCTTTCAACCATTTTATTTTGGGCCTAAAGCCCATCCTATCACAGAATATGCAGAGATGTCTTGTTATATTGCAGCAGTCTGATTGTATTCAACTATGAAAATGAAAAGAATATGTTAAAGCACCAGTAAATTAACGTGTGTCTCAATTGAAGTAGGATGGACACATTCCATATATATGGGATTCAGTCTCCATCCTGCAAACACAAACAAAATATATTTTAACTGTTTTAAAAGAAAGTGGTAAATTATGGATGTTAGCCAAATGATAAATTAGAACATTGCTTAATGCTTACTTTTTTGCTACCATAAAATTGTACAATGTTGAAATGTGTTAGGAATAGCAACTGGAATTCTAAAGATCAGAGTAATCACATGCATACACACAAACACGAGATTTAATGAGGTTCGGCAAGTGTGCCTACCTCCTCGGGGGCAGAGCGGCTGTTTCTATTATTATCATTTGGCCAATAGGGTTACATCAGTTTATATAGAATAAACCACGATACAGACTTACAATATCACCCCTGTACAATATATTGTGTACAATATACTGCGCACAATATTATCCCTGTACCGTACCGCCGGGCTAAACCCCCGCACCCCCAACCCACTTATTTCGTAACCCAACAACAAGTGGCCCAAGCCCAATCTGCTCACTCATAGAATGAGTCATGCACAACAATCTCCACCTTGGCGAATATTCGACCCTGTGGAAGATAACAACAAGTCTACCTCATATCCTATATGTCTCCTGGGTTGGGGGGTCCACTCACGTCTAGCACCGAGCAACATTCAACAAGTCCAAGCAATGATTGAACTTGTCAGCTGTGACCGCCTTGGTTAGCATATCAGCTGCATTCTCTGAAGTATGAACCTTCCTGAGCAAAATCTGACCAGATGCCATCAACTCCCTAATCTTGTGGAACCTCACATCAATATGCTTGGTTCTAGCATGATACACCTAATTCTTTGCCAAATCGATAGCACTCTGACTATCATAATGCAACTGAACTCCACCTTGCTCAATGGCAAGCTCCTTTGTTAGCCCTGTGAGCCACACAGCTTCTTTACTAGCCTCTGCTACTGTTATGTACTCTGCTTCAGTTGTTGACATTGCCACAATAGACTGAACAATGGACTTCCAACAAATAGGCCCACCTGTAAGAGTAAAAACATACCATGTTGTAGACATCATGTCATCTAAATCACCAGCATAGTCAGAATCCACATATCCCACAACTGAAGGATCACCCTGTTGACTGCCAAACATGATACCATGCCCTGTTGTACCCTTTAGGTAACTGAAGATCCACTTCACTGCTTCCCAATGTCGCTTCCCTGGCTTTAACATAAACTTGTAGACTTGGCTTACACCATGTGCCAAATCTGGTCTAGTGCAAACCATAACATACATCAAGTAACCAACTGCATTGGCATAGCTTTGACATGTATTCCACCTCTTCATCTGTCTTCGGGCACTGATCTACAAAAATTTTAAAGTGGTTTGCAAGTGGAGTACTCATTGACTTAGCATTACTCATGCCAAACTTGTCCAACACCTTCTCAACATAGCCCTGCTGTGAGAGCCATAGTCTTCTGGACCTCCTGTTCCTGTGAATCTCCATCTCAAGAATCTTCTTGGCAAGACCCGAGTCCTTCATGTCAAACTCCTTACCCAGCATGGATTTCAACTCATTCACATCACGCAAATGGTTACCAATCAACATATCATCCACATAAAGTAGTAGAAAAATAAAAGAGCCATCATCAAGGCTCCTTACATAAACAAACTGCTTGTAAGAATCATGTAAGAATCAAACTGCTTGTACCATTGCCTTGGAGACTGCTTTAATCCATACAGAGACCTCTTCAACTTACAAACCAGCCAGCCCAGTTCATTTTTACTGAACCCCTCTGGCTGCTCCATGTAAATCTGCTCCTCTAGATCACCGTGAAGAAAATTTGTCTTCACATCCATCTGCTCCAAATGCATATCCCGACTGGCTACCAAAGCTAACACTGCCCTGATAAAAGTATGCCTCACGGCTGGGGAGAAAACCTCATCATAGTCAATCCCCTTCTGCTGTGAATCCCCTTCAACTTACAAATCAGCCGACTCGATTCATTTTTACTGAACCCCTCTAGCTATTCCATGTAAATCTGCTCCTCTAGATCACCGTGAAGAAAAGTTGTCTTCACATCCATTTGCTCCAAGTGCATATCCCGACTGGCTACCAAAGCTAACACTGTCCTGATAGAAGTATACCTCACAACTGGGGAGAAAACCTCATCATAGTCAATCCCCTTCTACTGTGAATACCCTTTTACTACTAGGCGAGCCTTGAACTTTTCCCCTTTTTTCTGATACTGGAGGTCTCCTCTTGTACACCCATTTGCACCCTATGGCTCTCTTGCCTAGAGGAAGCTCAACTAACTCCCATGTCTGATTCTTCCGCAAAGACTCCATCTCCTCCACCATAGCACCCATCCATCTGTCTTTCTCCTGGCTCTTCATAGCCTCTTGAAAGGTAGACAGGTCTCCAAAATTGGTGAGAAGTGCAAAAGAAGCCAACTCTTCAAACCCATATCTGACAACATGTTTAATAGTGCGTTGTTCTCTATCTCTGACAAGAGTGTACTCCTGCGGTCCTGCTGGACTAACCATTCTAGGCTCAAGTGCAGGTGTGATCTCAGGTCTTGGACTACATGGTTCTGCCCTCTCAGGAATCACCGACAACTGCTCAAAGACCACCTGAACCTCCACGGAGCTAGGGGAAGCTCCATCTGGTACTGGTACATGTGTCTCAACTGTTTGTGGCATCATGGATTGCTCATCAAACACTGCATCCCTGCTGATCACCATCTTCTTGGAAGTTGGATCCCAAAACTTGAACCCCTCCACACCTTTAGAATAACCTACGAAAACACACTTTTTTGACTTTGGATCAAGTTTAGATCTTTCATCATTGGATATATGCACAAAAGCAGGACACCCAAATATTCTTAAATTATTAAAATCAACCAGGTTACCTGTCTAGACTTCCTTTGCAACTTTCCCATCCAATGAAGCTCGTGGTGATCGGTTGAGTAGATAGCACGCCATGTTCACCGCCTCTGCCCAAAAGCCTTTGGAAAGGCCAACATTCAACCTCAGACACCGGGCCCTTTCAGTAAGGGACCTATTCATCATCACTACAACATCATTCTGTTGTGGTGTTTTTCGCATTGAGAAGTGTCTCTAAATACCATGTTCCTCATAGAATTTCTGAAATCGTGAGTCTGTGTACTCCTTGCCATTATCAGACCTCAAGTACCTGGTTTTTCTACCCGTCTTGTTCTCCACCTCAGCCTTCCACAGCTTGAACTTCTCAAAGACTTCAGATTTCTGTTTCATGAAGTACACCAAGACCTTGCAAGAAAAATCGTCAATGAAGGTGACAAAATAATGGGAACCACCCAAGGACAGATCCCTAGTAGGACCCCACACATTCGTATGCACATAATCTAGGATCCCCTTGGTGGTATGCTTCACAGCTTTAAACCGCACTCTGGACTATTTCTCAAGCATACAGTACTCACACAAGTCTAACTTGCAGCTTTGAACTCCCATCAAGAACCTCTCTTATGAAGCTCCACCATCCCACGCTCACTGAGATGACCCAAACGCATGTGCCATAATCTGGTAGCATCATCATCAGACTCAACAGATGCAACACGGCCTACAATTGTGCTCCCCAACAGTTTGTAAATATTGCCTACAATCCGTTGTGCTTTTATCACAGTCAACGCACCCTTGCACACTCTGAGGGTGTCCTGATCTCCATCAGTCCTGTAACTGAAACCATTGACCTGTAAAGTACAAAGTGAGATCAAATTCTTCCTCAACGATGAGTAAGAACAAAGCTCTGAGCCTAGGCAGCAAACACTAACCAACAATCTTCATTTGACAATTGACTTAGAGGATAAACTTGAACAGTATGAAAAGGGACAACATGCGCTACATTTTCATCGCGGGTTGTCACGAGAATTTTACTTCCCCTAATCCCACGTAGAAATGGTTTTGTAAGGCTACTCCAATTATCATAATCCTCGATCCAAATATCATCCAAGACAATTAAGAATTTTTTATCTTTCTGCTTGTCCATCAAATCAAGTTGAAGTGAATTTAAATCATTCAATTTACAAGACTTCTGGGCAACTTCCTCTATTACAGTTTTTGTGACCTTCACAATATCAAATTGATCAGAAACACAAACCCATGCATTTAAATCAAACATCTGCTTCAAATTGCCATCGTTGTACATAGATCGGGCTAAAGTTATTTTTCCAACCCCACCCATGCCTACAGTAGGGATCACAGACATGTGTTCGCCATTACAAATCCTTTTTCAAAGACAAGGTTCTTGGTTGAATACTTTTTGAAGGTGGAATCTACAGGGAAGTACCTAACATCAAAATTTACCATTAGATATATTAATTAAAAATTCAATGTGGTTGAGGTTGAAGACCAGTTAAATGAAAGTTGCATTATATCAGTTTTGCATTTCATAGAATAAGGTGTATAAGTTAACTTTAGTTGATAAGAAAAGCTCAATGTATTTAATTCTTTTTCTTGTAAATGCTAATGGAAAATTTTATCTAAACAAAGTCAAATTGTAAATGAGCCTAATCCAAGTATGGTTAATGCCACAATCTATGGGCAATACATAACTCTGAACGAAGGAGAATTTGCATCCTTCGTGTTCATATGCCAGCATCTATGTTCCCTTTGAGTAATTTTGCAACATGTGTTTTTGTTTGTGGATTGGTATTATAGTTTTTTGGATTATCTCATTATTGGTATGAAGTTCAATTGACTTTATCAATGACTAATCTCCGCTACATGTGAACCTGATTAACCACATTTAGTGAAGTCTCTCCTTCCAACCATGGAATACAAGCCCAATTCCATTTAGACCAATGACTTGTTGGAATTATAGTTTGATAATTTAACTATTTTTTTTTCTTTTTTTAAAATTTTATACAGGAAAACCTGCCTAAATTAAAGTCAGTGTTTGGTATAGTGTAAATCTCAGGTGAGCACGGTCCTTGTAGACATAATCAATCAAAAGTTAAATTCTAATGTATTGAGATTTATTAAACTACATTTTGACTTGCATGTTTTCTAGGACTGTTTTTGAGTTTTGTCAAACCCGGTATTTGATGTATGGTTTATCAGCTTTCCAAAAAACAAATGTATGGTTTATCATTTCTAGCAATTAATTTCAAGGACCAAATTTAGCCGTAAAAATGCTTTGCTGTGCTATGTACAATTTTCATTTTGTGATTGTTCATTTGGTTATCTATAGTGGGTTCTAAATTTCCTGCAAGTGCACTGAAAGAGCAGGAAGTTATTTACTCATTCAGAGAGCTTGTGTCTTGAGTTTCTTTCAAAATTTGATTTTTTGTACTCTCTCAATAGTATTTGATCATATTATCTTTGGTACTCTGAGATCCCAATCTATTAATCTAGGGTGAATTCATTGGGCAAAACTAAGTAATCCAGCTGAAGAGTAAGGACTATCAATAATGGACATAGGAGGATCCTTGCATCTATTTCTTCTTTAGAAGGGTTTTTAACTCCACAAAGCTTCAGTTGGGTAGAGAAGTAAGTTTTGATGAGTTCGATCATTATATCTTAAAGCCTGAACAACATGTGGTTTACTAATAATTTGGCTGCCATGGACCTTTTTGGATCTGAAGTAACTATGTTTATTACTTCAATATGATTGTTAGCACATTCCATACCTGTAAGAAAGAAAATTTGGACCTTTTTAGGTGGGATAAATTTTGAGAAAATAATTGCTTATTTTTTAAAAGCTCTCTTGAGTGATTACAAAAAAAGCTATTATTTTTGCAAAATATGTTGAACTAATCATGCGCATGTGGAAACTTAAGTACGTTTAATTCATATGCCTTGGTTATTTCATTTCTTGCACTATTTGATCAAATGTTTGCAAACATATTTGTATTGAGAGACATAGAAGAATTGAGAATAATTTAAATGCTAACTAACAACGATTATTTTGTAACTTATTATTCAAGAACCAAGATCCAAAGTTAAAAGCTGACATCCCGATATGAAAATACTTACCCCGTCAGTTGCCAAAACCACAAACTCGTCCTGGTTGGTAAGTTTTCAGTAAGATACATCAGGGGACTGAGGTGACACCATAGTCTTTTAGGCAAAAATTTCGAAAGGCTCTTGCCATAGCCAGTCCTCTTCAGGCATCCATATTCTGTTTATACCTGGATCTTTGTTAATTGCTATAATTACTTACTTTTAGAGTGGTTGTTAAGGCAATTATCTATCTTTTTCTCTTATTTGGAGTGTTGTTTTACTCAATTTCTATTAATTTCATAATTGAGTTAGAATTTCTTTAATTTTCTAGTTTTATGGTTATATCTTAGTGATTTGTCCCACTTTTTGTAGGAATTGGAAATTAAAGTTGAAGAACGCATTTTGGAGCTGCATTCTGATGTTTTGGAAGCAGTGAAGGGTCTTTTGTAGTAGCAATCTGTTGAAGTGTAGAAATTGCTAATCAGCCAAGCCAAAATTCCAAGCTGAGCGAAATGTCACTTTGAAGAAATTATGCACATGTATATAAAGAGCTAACCCTCATTTATGAAGCAGTCTTTTGACATTTTCAGAAGAATTCTCTGTAGCTCATTTTGTACTATTTTATTGGAGAGAAAAACTCTCTCTTTTGTTCATAGTGTTCTTCCTCATCTCCTTCCCCTCCATGTGTATTTTGCAACTGCTCATGTCCATGAGTGGTTGAGTTCTTTAGTTGTAAGGGGTTAGATGTAACCATTATCAAAACTCTCTTGTATCATTTCATATTATCTATATATATTCTGCATATTTGTGTTTATTGTTAGTATTTTGCTTCTTTTCTTAAAGCTTGTTGTGGCTTGATCACCCATAGCATGATCCATGGACATGATTGTTGTTGGGAAACACTTTTGTTGTCTAGATCTGAAGCAATATACCTCATGAACTTTGTGTCTAGGAATGGAGCTTAGTTCATGGGTTATCTTGTGGTCACTAGACTTAAAGCTAGTTGCTTCGTTAAGTTGTTGAGGGATCAAGGCTTAGGGAAGTAATCTAAGACTCTCTGCACCTAAGGAATTAGGGCTGAGAATGTTTTTATTGACTGATTTTAATATTTAAATGCAAATAGAATATATATTATGCATTAATGCAAGAAGATAGTAGAGTTTGGTGAGATCTAACCCCTACAACATCTTTATTTATCTATTTTACCCTCTGTCTACTATTGTATTTTACTTGAAAACTACAAAACATCTTCTTTATTTTTGTTCTGCATTAGATCTGTTGTAACCTTTCACAAAACCAACCAAAGTTTATGTTTTTACTGCTTTCTTGTGAAATCCAGTTTAGTCTAGCTAATATCTACGTGAAGACTGTCTATATTACGTGAATCCCTTGGGAAAACAATACTTGGACTGATCCATTTACTACTTGTTCGATTGGTGCACTTGCCAAACATCGTTAACAAGTTTCTGGGGCCGTTGCCGGGGATTTGCGTCTCAATATTAGGAAACTTCACGTTCATATTATCCTAGGCTTTATTCTTTATTATTTTATTCTTTGTGTTTTTTTTTATTTTTTGTTCTGTTTAATTTCTTATGCTAACTTTCTATTCTAGTGTTCTATTTTTGTTTTCCTTGTTTATGCACACTAGGAGTTCAGCTGATCCTTTGTATTACGACCCAGAGATTGAGAGGACAGCAAGATGACCAACAGTTGGACAAGGAAAAGGAAAGCTCTAGAAAGACTTGCTAGCTAAGAACCATTTTCTCCTATTTCACCATATCCATCTTTGACGTCCATTCCTGAAGAAGAAGAGCTCATAATGGCGGAAGAGGAGGAAGTGCAGCAGCCAATGCGTACTTTGAATGATTACTACGCCAACACAGGGCCGAGATTCTTCAACACCATCGCTAGACCAGAGGTGCAAGCTCACAATGTTGAAATGAAGGCATCTCTCATCCACTTGATTTAGCAAAACAAACTCCATGGTCTTGACCATGAAGAAGCTTATGCTCATTTGACTACTTCTGTCGATATCTGCAACACAGTGAAGCTTCATCAAGCTAATGATGATTATATCCGGATCAGTCTTTTTCCATTCTCTCTTAATGGAAAGGCAAATGATTGGTACAGAGCCATCCTTCCTAACACTCCATTGACTTGGGACGAAGTGGTTGACAGATTTTTGAACCTTTTCTTTCCTCAATCCAAGATCAACCAAAGGAAGACAACTATCTCTACTTTCACTCATGGAGCAGATGAACCCTTGTGTGAAGCATGGGAGAGATTTAATGGCCTGTTAAGGAAATGTCCAGCTCATTTCTTGGTTGGACTTAGACTTTAAACAAAGCTTATGCTTGATGCTTCAGCTGGAAACAAAATCATGTACAAGACACCAGATGAGGCTAAGGAAATTATTGAAAATATGGCCTCTAACGACTATGAGGTGCAGCATAACAGAACTCCCGTGCAAGTGCAGAAGAGAGGAGTTCTTAAATTGAATTCTCAAGACACATTCCAAGCCCAAAACAAGCTTCTCACGCAACAGCTTGATGCACTCACTAAGCAACTTGCTAAGATGCCTCAACAACTCCAAGGTTTATAAGCTACTCAATCCAACACTCAACAAGTTCTTTACTGTGAACTTTATGGAGGTGGTCATTCAAGTGGCCAATGCATCATGCCATCGGGTTCCCAAGAAGAAATCAATTATATAGGGAACCAAAACTAACAAGGCAATTCTTATGCTCAACCTTTCAATCAAGGTTGGAGAAACAACAATGTTGGTTGGAAGCAAGAAGCTGATCCTTTGAACAGACCTCCTTACCAAAGTCGTCAACAACAATACGAACCTCTTCATCAAGACCGTGTTTCTAAGTTGGAGGACACTTTCAATCAATTCATGCAAGTATGTATCACCAACCAAAAGAACACGGATTCTTCTATCAAGAATATTGAAGTGCAGATGGGACAATTTGCTAAGGATTTGGTAGAACTTAAAAGTGGAGCATTTTCAGCCAATACTTAAGAAAACCCCAAGGAGCAATGCAAGGCTATAACTACAAGGAGAGGTAAAATTATGGGAGATTTGAGTAGAGAGAAAAGTGAACAAAAGGTAGTTATGGAGGATGTAAAAGATGATGAGGAAGAGAAAAATGAGCTGAGTGAAAAAGAATTGAGTGAGGAAGAGAAAAATAGTGAGAAAAATGCAGAAAAGAGTGTAATCAGTGAGGAGGGTGAGCCAAAAAATGACTAAAAACCAGAGGGTGAGAGAAGAGAAGAAGAAAAAGGAGTCAAATTATGTTCCTCCACAAGGGTTACCTTACCCTCATGTGCCAACAAGGAAGGATAGAGAAAGGCAATTTGCACATTTCTTAGATATTTTCAAGAGATTACAAATCAATATACCCTTCTCGGATGCACTTGAGCAAATTCTAACTTATGCCAAGTTCATGAAGGAACTCCTCACCTAGAAGAAAATGTACATTGAGAAAGATACAATTGAATTAGAAGTTGGATGCAGTGCCATAATTCAAAAGCCACTGCCTTTCAAGCACAAAGATCCCAGTAGTTTTACCATTCCAAGCACCATTGGAAATCTTTCCATTGGAAAAGCTTTGCTAGACTTGGGAGCAAGCATCAATCTTATGTCGTTGTCCATGCTTAGCAAGGTGGGGGATGTAGAAATTAAGCCTACAAGGATGACACTTCAACTAGCATACCGAACCATTAAGCTTCCATACAAAGTTGTTGAAGATTTGCTAATGAAGGTGGATAAATTTATATTCCCAGCTGACTTCGTAATTATGGATATGCAAGAGGATGTTGAAGTTCCTCTCATTTTGGGGAGACCATTTATGACGATAGACCGTGCCTTCATTGATGTTAGTGATGGAAAATTCAAGATGAGGGTACAAGATGAAGAAGTCACTTTTAATGTGTTTGAAGCTATGCAGCACCCTAGTGAAGATAAGTCTAGCTTTAGAGTGGATATCCTTGATGAAATCTACACCACCTCTAGAAAGCAAGTGCCTAGTTCCACTCCTCTTGAGAAAGCTCTAATTGATGCATTCGAGTTACTTAATGAGGAGGAAGAGAATGAAGTTGAGGAATGCTTGAAGAGCCTTGATACTTTGAAGGAAATTCCTCCACATGAAGAAACTGTTGAAGATTTGAAGAAAGATGAGAAGATGGAGGAAACCAAGCCCGAATTGAAGGTGGTACCTCCACATTTGAAGTATGTGTTTCTTGAAGAAAATGGTGGCAAGCCAGTCATCATTAGTAATTCCTTGTCTACTTCAGAGGAGGAGAAATTAATTGAGGTTTTGAAAGTTAATAAAGGAGCCATTGGCTGGTCTATCTCTGATCTCAAAGGGATAAGTCCTTCTTATTACATGCATAGGATCTTCATGGAAGATGATTTTAACCCGTGGCTCAACCTCAAAGAAGACTCAATCTTGTGATGAAGGAAGAAGTGAGAAAGGAAGTCTTAAAGTTGTTGGAAGATAGATTGATCTACCCTATCTCCGATAGTGCATGGGTGAGCCCTGTGCAAGTTGTTCCTAAAAAGGGTGGCATGATAGTGATCCGCAATGAGAAAAATGAATTGATTCCTACAAGAACTTTCACGGGATGGAGAATGTGCATAGACTATAGAAAGCTCAACAAAGCAACAAGGAAGGATCTTTTTCCTCTTTCTTTCATGGATCAAATGTTGTAGAGACTGGCTGGTCAAGCTTTCTATTGCTTCTTGGATGGTTACTTAGGCTATAATCAGATTGTTGTGGATCCTAAAGACCAAGAGAAGACAACTTTCACTTGTCCTTTTGGAGTCTTTGCATACAGGAAGATGCCATTTGGGCTATGCAATGCACCTGCTACTTTCCAAAGGTGTATGTTGGCTATTTTCTCAGATTTGGTGGAGAAATGCATAGAAGTCTCCATGGTTGACTTTTCTATTTTTGGTGGTTCATTTGAATTATGCTTATCCAACCTGGAAACTGTTTTGAAGAGGTGTGCTGAGACAAATCTCATCCTTAATTGGGAGAAATGCCATTTTGTGGTGACCGAAGGAATTGTTCTTGGCCACAAAATTTCATCAAGAGGAATTGAAGTTGATAAAGCCAAAGTAGATGTCATTGAAAAGCTTCCACCCCCAACAAATGTGAAAGGAATTCGAAGCTTCCTTGGACATGCATGATTCTATAGGCACTTCATCAAAGATTTCTCCAAAATTGCCAAACCATTGAGCAATTTGCTGAACAAGGGCACACCATTTAATTTTGATGCTGAATGTTTAAATGCTTTTAACTTTTTGAAGTCTAGTTTACTTTCTACTCCTATACTCACTGCACCTAATTGGAAAATTGATTTTGAACTCATGTGTGATGCTAGTGATTATGCAATAGGGGCTGTCCTAGGCCAAAGAAAGAATAAAATTTTTCATCCCATACATTATGTTAGCAAGGTGCTCAATGAACACCAAGTGAATTATGCAACAACTGAAAAAGAGTTGCTAGCAATAATGTATGTGTTAGAAAAATTCCATTCTTACTTAATTGGTTCCAAAGTAGTTATGTACACTGATCATGCTGCAATTAAATACTTGCTGTCCAAACTTGATTCCAAGCCTAGACTCATTCGTTGGGTTTTGTTGCAGCAGGAATTTGATCTTGAAATTAAGGACAAGAAAGGAAGTGAGAACCAAGTTGCTGATCACTTGTCACGGCTTGTGAATGATGAGGTGACCACTTTTGAGAAAGAAATCCTTGAAGAGTTCCCTGAGGAGAAATTGCTTGTGGTGCAAGAAAGGCCATGGTTTGTGGATATGGCAAACTACAAGGCTGGTGGAATCATTCTAGTGGATATGAATTGGCACCAAAAGAAGAAATTTTTCAAGGATTCTCGTTTCTATGTGTGGGATGATCCTCATTTATTCAAAATTGGAGCTGATAATTTACTTAGAAGGTGTGTTGCTAAGGAAGAAGCAAGGAACATCTTGTGGCATTGCCACAATTCACCTTATGGAGGGCACTGCAATGGAGAGACGACTGTTGCAAAGTCCTCCAATCTGGATTCTTTTGGCCTACCATTTTTAAAGATGCTCAAGATCATATGCAAAGCTGTGATAAATGCCAAATAACCAGGGGGATATCAAACAGGAATGAGATGCCACTTCAAAACATTCTTGAAGTTGAGGTCTTTGATTGCTGGGGCATAGACTTTGTTGGCCCCTTACCTTCATCCCTTTCCAATGAATACATTTTGGTGGATGTAGACTATGTTTCAAAATGGGTAGAAGCTGTTGCTTGCCCCAAAAGTGACTCCAAAATAGTCATTAAATTTCTCAAGAAGAATATCTTATCTCGGTTTGGTGTTCCTAGAGTTCAAATTAGTTATGGAGGATCTCATTTTTGCAATGCACAATTGAAGAAAGTTTTGGAGCATTATGGAGTCAAACACAAAGTAGCTTCTCCTTACCATCCTCAAACCAATGGTCAAGCTGAGGTTTCTAATAGAGAAATTAAGAGGATCCTTGATAAGACAATTGCTTCTTCAAGAAAGGATTAGGCTGTAAAGCTTGATGATGCTCTATGGGCATATAGGACTGCATTCGAGACTTCAACTAGCCTATCTCCATTCCATATGGTTTATGGCAAAGCTTGTCACCTCCCTATGGAATTGGAGCACAAAGCCTATTGGACTCTCAAGTTCCTTAATTTTGATAAGTCCTTGGCTGGTGAGAAGAGGAAGATTCAACTTCATGAGCTAGAGGAGATGAGGCTTAATGCATATGATTCTTCAAGGCACTACAAACAGAAAGTGAAGGCCTTTCTTGACAAAAAGCTTGTGAAGAGAGACTTTCGGCCTAATCAAAAGGTTTTATTGTTCATTTCAAGGCTGAAATTATTTCCAGGGAAGCTTAAGTCCAAATGGTCTAGCCCTTTCATCATTAAAGAGGTTCATCCTCATAGTGCTGTTATTTTGGAGGATCCTTCAACAGAAAGAAATTGGATAGTCAATGGTAAGAGATTAAAGCCTTATTTGGGGGGTGAAATTGAGAGGCTGACCACCATTCTGCATCTAAGTGACCCTTGAGGTCACCAAATGTCAAGCTAATGAAATTAAGAGCGCTATCTGGGAGGCAACCCAGTTTTCTTGCCTTTTTACTTCTGCATTCTACATTTTGAATTGTTAGATTTAGTTAGTTATGTGTTTTGATCATTTAGAGCTCATGTGTTTGATCCTTGTTTCATTTTGTGTGTTGTTATTGTTAGTTTAGTTTCTATGTGGTGTGATCATTTAGAAGCATTGTTCTGTAGTTGCACATGTTCCATTTGATTATTACATTGTAGCACTTAGGCTCAATTCTGTATAATTCACATTTTGGTAATGTCTGTGAAAAAATTGCTCTCAAGTGACTTTTGGCTCAAGCCACTGATACTGGCTCTAAGCCAAAACCACTGGAAGCAATAATTTAATTTCCCTGCAATTTTGAGTCAAGCCACATTCCATGGTTAAGCCAAAAGCCACTTTGTGATCCTTTTCCAAATTCATGCTTTTTGCCAAGCCATGCTTCATAGCTAAGCTGTTGTCCACTTTTTCAAACCCTCAGATCTTTTTCAAATTTTCCCACCTCCCAAGACTTTTGTTTTTTTTTTACTCATAACATCTCCACTCAGTCCCAATCACCTTTTTCCATCCTGTTTTCCTATAACCACCACTATTACATTTTCCTATTCACCCCTCCTTTCCACCAATCACGTCGCCCCATATCACTCCACCTCTAATCAAAATCTTCTCTTCTTTATAACAGTCACCGTACATTCCCCATTCACAACCTTTCCACCAATCAAAATCTTTTGTACCCTTTCCCCACTCCTTTACGTCTTTCCCTATGCTGCCACCCCTTCTACTCCCCACCCATTTCTACTTTTTCATTCCCATCATCCTTCTGAGCACAGCCCTCTTCCTCTCTTAACTCATGCAGCATCACTTGGACTGTGACCCCTTCCTCTCGGCCTACTCGTCCTCTCCACCTTGAGCTAAACCTATTTCTATCCATACGTGAGTGTCCATTTCTGTGATTCCATCTTCATCTTTGCTTGTCATTTTCAGTTCATCTTAGAAAAAGATTCTAGGGTTCTTAATTTTCCATTTTTGTGTTCTTCTATTTTGCTTTTTTCTATTTTTAGAACTGTAGCAAGTTTTAGGGTTTTGTCCATATGCATCTCTGCAGTGTCATTTCCCTTTTTCTTTTTCATTTTCATTTTCGTTTCAGTTTTTGAAGCATGTGCATGTTTAAAATTTTTCTGTTCTTGTTATTTTATTGTTGTTATTGTTAAAGTTTTAACCTTTTGTGTTTGGGTTTTCTATTTTCTTCCCTTTTCGTTGACAAAGGTCAAAACTTTTGTTAGAACCTTCTTTTGTTTTTGCTGTTTTGAAGCTTCCCTTGAGTGGGTATGTCTTTTTCTACCTCTGTTTGTTGAAAAAGTGCAAGCTTTGTGTCTTTTTCTTTTGTTTATGATGTTTTGGGATATCTTTCCCTGTTGGGTGTAGGCATGTGTTTATTCCCCTTTTCCCTCTTGCGTTTGTTGTTCATCTTTTAGGAAACCCTCTTTTATTCCTGTTGTTTTTTACTTTTTAGTTTCTGTTCTTGTTTTTAATTTTTGGATCTGTGTGGATCTTGTCTTTTTCGTTGTTTTTAGGACCACTGATGGTTCAAGTTCTGGTTTTTCTGAATATTCTTCAAAGGTTCTAGTTTCTCTGTGTTCTGGGACCATGTTTTGGGTCTCTGTGCTGTGAGTTTTGTTTAATATTTTTCTGCATATTGTTGTGTGTATCTGGGGAGCACATGGGTGCTGTTGTGAGTGTTCTGTTTTACCCATAAAGTAACCCTTTTTCTTTTTATTTTTGCCTTCACGTGTGCTTTTCCTACTGAGACTGGGACCACTCTATTTTTCTTATTCACTTTGTCACCCACACTTGCTAGAACCACATTTTCTGGAAAAATCTGAGTAGTGCACGTTTAGTGGATTTAGGCAAAGCCTCCCTGTGGAAGCTAAGCCAAATCCCCTGCACATTTGAATATTCATGCATGGTTTTTGCACATGTGTGTGACAAAATCTCTTTGCTGTTTATGGATTCTCAGTTATCCTTTTAATTTATTGTTAATTTATTGTTCTGTTTTTCTTTTCTTTTTTTTACGTGTTGTGTTTCAATTATGTTTTGTAACTTATGTTTTGAATTATTTTCTGTTTCTTGTTTCTTATTTTTGTCACTAACTTATTTCATTTCTTGTGTCTTCCGTTTTATTTTTTTGTTTGTTTCTTTTGTTTTACAGCATGACTCCTAAGCAAAAGCAACCTGTTGATGTCGCAACCCCCTCTGCCAAGAAACAACGCATTACTAGGAGAGGTTCTTCCTCTCGGGCTCCCCCTCAAGCCTCATGAGAAAATGATGAAGTGGAGGAGATTCCACCACCACCACCATAGCCTCAAACTCCTCATGAACCCCTTCAGAAGAACCGCTTCCTTGCTCCTCCTAACCAAGAGCGTTTCAAAAATAATGCCAACTGAAACTTGATCAAGGAGCGAGAAGTGCAATTGCTGGTTGGAGATTTTCAGGATTTTCAAGATGCGATCGTTCGAAGGAAGTGGCAGAAACTTACCACCTTCCCTCTCAAGATCAACGAGGAAGTGGTGCGCGAGTTCTATGTGAATGCCATCCCAAGGCATGCCAGTGATCCTGCCCGTAGGTCTTGGATGAAGGGTTGCTTTGTCCACTATGATGCCTTGTCCGTCAATCATTTTCTGGCCAACGACTTCACAGATCCAAACAACCAAGACTGTGGCTTCTTTTTAATGTCTACTAGGAGGATCCCCTTTTGCACCACTGCTGTTAGCAATAGCTTGTGCATCTCGGGCCGTTCTTATGTAGAAAATGATGTGGGGAAGGCCCTTCGCTTTAAGAAGGCAGCTTTGAGAACCATATCTCATATTTGGGCTTCATTCCTCTTCTCCAACATCACACCTACAACCCACACCATCACACCTACAACCCACACCTCAGAGCTCAGCATGTCAGGAGCCTCCATAGTTTACTACATCATGAACAACATTGACATTAACATTGGGAGGATCATCTCAAGAGAAATGCATAAGTTTGTGACTGCCAAAGCTCCTACCACCCCACCTAGGCCTCTCGATTTTCCAACCCTCATCACAGCTCTGTGTGAGAGCCATGGAGTCAATGTTTGTTGCGCTCCCCTCCTCAACCTTAGGGAGCCAATCACATTGCATTTTATGATCAGCACTGCCGCAATCCTGCGAAAGTTGATGGACCTCAACCTCTCATTCCTCCTGTTGTGGAGCCGTTTAACAGATCACAAATAGCATATGCTTTCATCTTCCTTTTCCAGCAGTTGGCAGCAATTCATCGCAGCCAACAAAATTTAAATTCTTCCATCTATTATTATCTTACTCCTGCAGCCCCAAGACCTGGTGGACGTCTCCATTGGCCATCCCTTTTCGAGTGTGAAGCTATGACTGCATGGCCTGGGGACAGACCTATCTTTTTGGGGGGTGCAACTGCTGCTGATGGAAATGAGGCTGCTGCTGGAAATGGTGCTACTGCCGAAGCTGGAGACTAAGGAGGAAAGTGAAGTGGAGGAAGAAGGAATTTAAGAAGAAGAAGAGGAGTTTGGCAGTTCAGAGGCAGAGGAAGATGATGATGTTTGATGGGGGATTTTTTTTGTTTAATCCCCGTTTTACCAGGACAATTTAATTTTCTGCATTTACAGCTTTTAGTATTTTAAATTTTAGTTCAGTGCATGTTTAGTTGTTGTTTGTTGCTTGGTAATTTAGTTGCTGTTAGTTTTAGTTGGTATTTTGGTGATGTTGGCCAAGGCTCAATCGTTTTCTGAACTTGGTACTTATGCTATGGTTGCAAGTTTAATTATGTTGTAGTTGTTCATGGCCTTAGAAAAATCCCATCGTGCATTTTCCTAGCTTGCTTCTCACTCTTTTTAAAGAAAATTGCGTTTGAGAATCCGTGATTTGAATGATTTTGTGGCTGCGCATTTTGTTAGCATAGCTTGGATGCATGTGTGTTTTTGAGAAAATGTTTCAAGCATGACATGATTTTGAGGATAGGTTTGAGAATGTTTGAGAAATGATTTCAATGAGTTGTGTGATGTCTCAAATGATTATGAATGCCACCTTTGGCACCACACTTGGTTTTGAACAATTCTCTTGTGATGATTTTTGCATGATAATAAAGAAATGATAAAGGCAAATTTTGTGTGATGATTATGAATCTTAGAGCCAAAAAGCCTTCCCTTGTTACTATCATCCTTTTTGTGCAGCCCCTTTGAGCTTTAATTGAATAAATTTCTATCATGATAACCCAAAGTGCCTAAAAGAAAAAATAATTCACTTTCCTTACCATTGGATAGGAGAGCAATTGCATGTGTTGGGTTTAGAATAAGTTTGGGGGAAATCTTACATGAAAGGAACAACTTTGGAACAATTGTGGATCACTTTCATTAAATTAAAAGAAGTGTCACAGCTGTGTTGTCTTATGTTCTGTAAATTCGTGTTTAAAAAAAATTGAGAAAAGAAAAGAAAAAGAAGATCAAGGAAAACAAAAAGAAATAAAAAGTTGTGATACTTGTTGTGACAATAGTGGCATGTTTGTGAGCTTAAATTTGAGAAATGTAAGGAATTGGTATCTTTGTCATTGTGAGAAAATAAGGGGGATTGGGAAAATAGTGTGAAATGTATTGGTTGCTCTCTTTATCTCATGGTGTTTGTTTATCTAGAAAAACCAATTTCCTTTCAAGCCTAGCCACGTTTCAAACCTTGATCAAGTCCTTATGATCTTAATTTGTGTGCATAATTTCATTGCATTGAGAAGGAAAGCAAAACTGATTTGTGGTTTCCATTGTGTGTTGACTGTGAGAGAATTCAGCACCTAAAAAAATTGGTGCTTGAGTGAGACACTTGAGTGAAAAGAATCAAACATTCTTGGATTTTGTCTAATTAGGATTGTTATGCTTATTTCATTTCTTGAGAAATTAGGTACTTGCATCCTTGTTATGGTCTCGGTTTAAGGCACCATGGGTGAAATTCGAATCATTGATTTGGTCCTTTTTAGTTCTTAAATAGAAGCATGTTTTGGATTTGTTAGGATGGGATTGATCTTGGTCCGTGATTTCTGTTCTAGTGTTCGTTATTTTCAGTTTTGTATAGTTTGTTAGTTGTTGTTTTATCTTTTGCTTAAGGGTAAACAAAACTCCAAGTTTGGGGGAGTTGTTAGTTGCTGTAATTACTTACTTTTCAAATGGTTTTTAAGGCAATTATCTATCTCTTTCTCTTATTTGGAGTGTTGTTTTACTCAATTTCTGTTAATTTCGTAATTTAGTTAGAATTTCTTTAATTTTCTAGTTTTATGGTTATATCTTAGTGATTTGCCCCACTTTTTGTAGGAATTGGAAATTGAAGTTGAAGAATGCATTTTGGAGCTGCATTCTAATGTTTTGGAAGCAGTGAAGGGTCTTTTGCAGTAGCAATCTGTTGAAGTGCATAAATTGCCAATCAGCCAAGCCAAAATTCCAGGCTGAGCGAAATGTCACTTTGAAGAAATTCTGCACATGTATATAAAGAGCTGACCCTCATTTATGAAGCAGTCTTTTGACATTTTCAGAAGAATTCTCTGTAGCTCGTTTTGTACTATTTTATTGGAGAGAAAAACTCTCTCTTTTGTTCTTAGTGTTCTTCCTCATCTCCTTCTCCTCCATGTGTACTTTGCAGCTACTCATGTCCATGAGTGGCTGAGTTCTTTAGTTGTAAGGGGTTAGATGTAACCATTCTCAAAACTCTCTTGTATCTTTTGATATTATCTATATATATTCTACATATTTGTGTTTAATGTTAGTATTTTGCTTCTTTTCTTAAAGCTTGTTATGGCTTGATCACCCATAGCATGATCCGTGGACATGACTGTTGTTGGGAAACACTTTTGTTGTCTAGATCTGAAGCAATATACCTCATGAACTTTGTGTCTAGGAATGGAGCTTAGTTCATGGGTTATCTTGTGGTCACTAGACTTAAAGCTAGTTGCTTTGTTAAGTTGTTGAGGGTCAAGGCTTAGGGAAGTAATCTAAGACTTTCTGCACCTAAGGAATTAGGGCTGAGAATGTTTTATTGACTGATTTTAACATTTAAATGCAAATAGAATATATATTATGCGTTAATGCAAGAAGATAGTAGAGTTTGGTGAGATCTAACCCCTTCAACATCTTTATTTACCTGTTTTACCCTCTGTCTACTGCTGTGTTTTACTTGAAAACTACAAAAATATCTTCTTTATTTCTGTTTTGCATTAGATCTGCTGTAACCTTTCACAAAACCAACCAAAGTTTACGTTTTTACTTCTTTCTTGTGAAAACCAGTTTTTTCTAGCTAATATTTACGTGAAAACTGTCTATATTACGTGAATCCCTTGGGAAAACGATACTTGGACTTATCCATTTACTACTTGTTCGATTGGTGCACTTGCCAAACACCGTTATCAATCTTCTTCTGCAGCAACAATTCTACCTCCACAACTAATGATTCTTAAAGCTTCACCTAAGTGACATTGAAGAAGAAAATCTAATTAATCATAGACCTAGGTATATTTGGAAGAGTTTATATAAAACTTATTTGGACTTATAAAAGTAACTTATGGTGCAAAGAAGTAATTCATAGTCTCTACAGTCCACTGTCCAAGTTCATGCCTAGCAATGAATCGTCATCCTCAAGCTAAAGTTCAATTGGAAAAGAAAAGAAACATACAGGATATATGGGTAATCAAGTCAGATAGTGAACCAAAGAGAAAAAATAGGTAGGAAAATTGGGGGAACAACAATCTCATATTTGCATGAATGAACTGGTAATAAGTTAAAAATCATTGTAAAGTATACCAAAAAAATAAATAAAACCATTATCATGGTATGAGAGCATTATCCATTAAGTTGGCTTAAGCATTGTTTACCTTAAGCAACCTCCCAAAAACAAAATCTTCCTAATCAATGAAATTAGTACACTTTAATGCATCTTACAAGTTGGCTTGACAATGACCAACAAATATCTAATCAATCTTCCTTTTAAACTTTTGAATGACATGACAAAATTGAAGTGAATGATACCTTACTCCACGGTATTCTTTTTATACATAGAACATGGTATGAAGAGGCATCATAATAATGACTGCAATCCCAACCAGGTTGGCACCCCAATCATTATCTATCATTTGCAGCACACCAAAATATTATTAAAAAGATTTAAAGAAAATAATAAGTACAAAAACATGGGGGGACATAAACCTAACCCATGAACAATTATTTAAAGCTAAAATTCGGAAGCCCAAAATACTCCACACTATTAAAAGATAAGGGTAATGGCGAAAATTTAGATACTTGATCCCTAACTATGTGCCTTGAAGTACAACAGCAAAGTAAAACATGAAAACTTCAACTCTTCTTTGTTTTGACATTCCTGACCAATGGTTTTTACTTTTCTTGTTACATCCACAACAAAACCACAAAAGAAAGACACCACGTAAATCTTTCCCAGAAGATACTTCATAGTTCAGTGTGTTCCCCAGAAGATTCAGTTGAACTAAAAGCAAAGGAAAATGTCACATTTGTCATAAATTCTTCAGGCTTCCACCTTGGGGGAACTGAAACTCTCAATTGTGTGAGCCTGAGTCTTTGTCATGGAGTTTAACCCCAAGAATGTACTTTGTCTTCCATTTATATTTCATAGAGCAAACCCTCAATCCTGATGAATCCTTCAAACCTCCCTGGCTCGTGTCTAGATCCAAAATGACTTGCCAGAACCACAAAGGTGCTCAAGCTTTTCTTGTAGAGAAGTTTGATGATTGTTTTTCAGTGAACTTGATGAAACTCTGATAAAACCACCACCTCCACTCTGATCCTAGGCAGCAAAAGCTTTGTGAATTGGTGATTCCCTTTCTTCCAGTTCAATCTCATTTGAACACTACATCAAGACTCAATCAAAGTGTATTGGAATTCACTCCCCCTATACACATAAGGGATGCCCACAGCACAGTAGAGTCTATAGTTTGCTGCACCACAATATTTGACAAAAAAGTAAAGCTTCAAATGTGTAGTAGCAGAGAATTTATAACAAGCAGTAGTTAGAGGCATGGCAACATTTTCAATTTTGTGTCAGCATACCTGTCAATTTGAACAAAGCCCTGGGTGAAAGAAAACATTGAATGCATCGACATGAGCAACTTATGAAAATATGATAAAACACTAATCAGAATGAAAATAAGAAACGATGAGTAAGAACAAAGCTCTGAGCCTCAATCTCCTACCTGTGACCCTCTATTTTCTATTCCTTTTCCATTGTTGTTTTTGTGTTTAGTTTCACATAGATTACAAAATTGATGTAAGGAATGGGAGGAACAATAAAATATAAGATTAAGAAGAAAACAACATTGTCTTATTTTTGCTTTCTTTTTTTATTCCCCGTTGGAGTTATATTTCGGCAATTTTCCTAGAGATACTAGACAGGAACTGTAATTTATTTTTTATTTCAAATCATCTAAGGTGTCATTGTTAAGTTGGTTCACGAATCTATGGTATTACTAGGAAGACCTAAACCCTTATCAATTTTAGATGAACCCTCATAGAATAAGAAGCTTTAATGTCTTGGTGAATTTAATTGTTATTACCTATGCGAACCAGCCAAGTCATGGCTTAAGGCCATGTATGCTCAGGGAGTTGCCGGTGCTATGCTGTAGACAGTGCCAAGGATCAATCCTATTCTCTTCCCTTATCCAAAGCACTCTACTATCTTCAGAAACTGCCTCAACTTCCTCCTCCGTTAGCCCTGGAAGATAAGCTTTATACACAGCATATTAATTGTATAACTATGCATCTACTAATTCGATTTTGCTTCAAAGCTCATGTTATGAAGCATCTCTAGCATGTGATTGAAACACTGAACTACATTTTGGTGATGCAAATAATCCAACACAGAAAAAAATGGCAACAGAAGTTTTTGATAATAAATTTTGTGAACAAGACAGAATATGCAGAGATGTCTGCAGCAATCTGATTGTATTCAACTATGAAGAGACTGTGTTAAAGCATGAGTACATTATTGGATTTCTCAATCGAAGCAAGATGGACACATTCTATATGTATGAGATTCAGTCTGCATCCTGCAAACAAACAAAATATATAGTAATTTTTTAACTGTTTTAAGAAAAAGTGGTAAATTATGGATGTTTGCCAAATCATAAATCAGAACATTTCTTAATGCTTACTCTTTTGCTACCATAAAATTGTACAATGTTGGAATGTCCAGCTGGTTAGAAGTTGTGCATTCTGACAAGCCACAAAAAAAATAAAAAAGAAAAACAAGAAGATTATGGCATTTGAATAGTATATAAAAAAAAAATCATGGTCATGAATAAACTAAACTTGGGCTATTGTAGTGGAGTTTCACAACTGGAATTTATTTGACTTCCATAAATATCTTTGATTTTGTAGTTCCATTCAAATGCTAAAGATCAAAAACCTTACTATCCTCAGCCATCATTCATCCTTCAAACTTCCCGATTTCTTGTTTGGATTCAAAATGACTTGCCATACTCCATACAAAGAAGCCTGTACCAAAAGGGGCTCAAGCTTTTCTTATGGAAGTTTGATATTTGTCTTCGAGATTATGGAACCCTTCCACACTGATGAGACCCTCACCTCCATTCTGATCTTTTCCATCAAAAGCTTTGAATGTACGATTCCCTTCCTTCCAGTTCTATCCCATTCAGAGCACAGGTGTCAGGTGCATATCAGTAGTGTGTAACGGGATTCAATCCTAACAACATGTATAGGCAACTATGGCATTTTAAATACTGACCAAACTTGCAAAAATTCAGGGATTCAAGCAGTACTGGAAATCCAACCTCCACATATTGTGATATACCTTTTAGAAACTTTCATCCACCTATATCCATCCTTGCATCAACTCACAACCTGCCTAGAGAGCAGTATATTACAATTTCCTACAACACGATAATAATGAAAAAAGAAAAACATCAGATATGTTCTAGCAGAAAATTGAAATGCCTAGCAGTTAAAGGACATATAACATTTTCAATTATCTGCCATTATATACCAGGGAAGCATGCCTTACTGAAAGATCCGAGACCGTCCTATGTAGTTGGCCTGTTATAGCCTAGTAATCAATGAAAAGCTTTCCAATTAAAAGTTCAGCTGTTGAGAAGGCATCACTGTCACATCAATTAAATCAGAAGTTCCATTTAGATCTTGTTCAAAGTTGAATTCATATCCATTGACAGGTGCAGTTTCTCCAGGCCACACTACCATCTCCAAGAAACAAAGTACACTGAATTACACTTAGAATACTGACAGACAATGCGACCAGAAAAAACAGCCACCAGTGAGTGCTGATAATTGAGAAAGTTTAAATACAATAGAATTGATGAGTAACATTTTTTCAGGGGAATCGTTATAGTGAAATTTTTATTGATGTTGCATACTTAATACCTGTGTTGTTATTTCTTCTTTCAAGCTAGAGGACCATAAGAAACATTCTTAACTCAATTCGATTTAGCTGATCCCTCATCCCATATGTTGCCTTTCATAATGAGCTTTTTCTCTGTAGATTAAGTAACATATATGCTACATCAATTTTCATTTCAGAATCAGTTCAATTCAGTAGATCATACACAAGAAATATCAGCAAAATGTGAGTCAGAAGTTTCAGTATCTCAACAGCTAACATAATCTGGCATTAATTTCACAGTTATTTCAGTTTTAGTTCTTTCAGAAATTAAAAATCAAAGGGAACTTCATGTGCTATATTATGAATATTATATTATTATTACACTGAAGAATAAAATGTTTTTTATTTCTTCTTGGTTTACAACTGCATACAAGAAAGTATATAACACAGATTCACACAACTAGCATGTTAGTAGTTATGACTTTCCTTACGTACTTTAGACGAAGACTGATTAAAAAGCTTTGTTAATATGTTTTAAATATCACTAATCATGTACTGCTGATTATAAGCAGACAGATTTCTTGTTTAAGTAGTTTAACCCCATGCTGGCTGATAAACTAGTCTATTGTCAAAATGGGGAGAAAACTAAGGTCAAGCTCAATGCATTTTGTGATTTGTATAAGTTGTTAGAATTGAAATTACAGTCTGGATTTTCAGCCGATTAAAATAACAATTATTGCACACTTGAATTCACACCCAGTCAACTGAAAATGTCACTCTTCTCAACCATGAACAGTGTTATACTGTTTGTTAAGAACAACTAGGACTGTTTTCTCTTTAAATGTTAAGAGTCCTCCATTAAAATTATAGAAAGCAAAGGAAATTATTTTAGTGACTGGAATGCATATATTCAAAGATAAAAAGTAAATAATCCCCACGCACATTTACCAAAATAGAAATCATAATTTTATTAAGACTACTTCTACGTCATATTTGTAAGAGTTTAATTTATATTCTGCAATGAGATCTATCCTAGGATAATTTTTACCTCGTATTCACCAAAATACTAAGCAAAATCTTGGTTGAGTCTTCTGACTACCCAGACAAACTGCAAAGAATAAGTAAAGGACCACAAGTCATTTCTGCAGTAAGTATGTTTCAATTAAAAAGACATGAATGCTCACTGTAAAGAAAGTATATACAAAAGAATTTGCTTTTGTTTACACTTACAATCCCGATCAAGTATCAAACTGAACAACTAATATAAGACTTGTTGAATGCAATAACTAAGATAAATGCGAAAGGAGAAAGACATGTAATGAAACATATCCTTGACCCAAATAGTTTCCTTGGTAAGACGAAGATGATGATGAAGTCGGTAAAAGAAGGAGAATTACCTGGTGATCATCCTTGGTCACTAAATCCATCTACCCTCAACCTGAATGCCCCGAATATGGGAAATTTTGGGCCAAATTTGACGATGCTTCATGCAGCATTGTTTTTGCAGCAAAGGACATGTGTATATGCTTAATTTTATTAGAGAGACAGGCAGCCTTTCTCCTACCATATTCTCCAACTTTTGACAATTAATAATTGCTAAATTTTGCAGGGATGTGAGATGGAGAAGCCCCTTGCAGTCCAACGTCTCTAGGCTTGAAAAGCCAGATAAAAGCAGAAATGTAAGGGAGGGAGGCAGCAAACCCTCCTTTGGGAAGGACTTGATGCCATCACATGGACCCCAGACATAGAGATTGGTAAGCATGTCCATGGATGGCCATACTAGACCGCTCAGTAGTTTCTCACAATTGTTGATCGTAACTGATCTCAATTTAGGCGGCATACCCCCTCCAGGAAAAGACTCAATTTCCGGGCAGTTGGATATGTCAAGAGCTTCTAACTTTGGGAGAAGAGTACTCATCTGATCAGGCAACGACTTCAACTTCTCACCCTTGAATCGAATCAAATTGGGTGCAGGCAATCCTTCTCTCGGGAATGATACAAAGCTGGGGCATTTGATAATCTGAAAAGAACTCAGACTTTTAACAGACTCTGACCCCGAAACCAGAAGAGATTCCATATTTTCACAGTTTTCGATCCGGAGACTTTTGAGATTTGGAAAGGTAACCACTGGAAGACACGAGAGCGAATCACAGCTACTGTATATTGATAGTGATTCCAGCAACTCGTGTTTGTGTTGCCTCTGGAATTCCAGATTTTTAAGACCGAGAATAGTCAGAGTCCTCAGCGATGCAGGTAGATGACCAACCGGGAGAGATATGGCTGATGAACAATGCTGTAATGTTAAGGATTGGAGGCAAGTTGGTTTGATGTTAGTGATGGCCTCGATCATGGACTCCACCGTTGGACTTCCTTCTACTTCTATAGAGTCCACTGAAAGAGGAAACACATGCAGCGGTACTTTGTTGCTTGTAAAAATCTGTAATCTTCGAAGGGTGGGAGCCCTTGGGAGAGAAGAGACAAGAAGCTCACATTTTTCAATCGTAAGTGTTTCCAGAGCAGGAAGGTGATGCGGTAAATCTCCCTTTAGTTGCGGGCAGTCATGTATTTTAAGATCCTTGAGTACAGAAAAAGCTCTTGAATCAAAGGAACTCCACTCCTCCCAACAAGGCATGTTACAAATGGCTAGAGATTCAAGGGAGGGAAAGGGTGTCACAGAAGGACAATTCTCTTTCTTGTAAAAACCTGCATCAATAGTTGTCAATGAATTCAATTGTGAAATACTGAGGTGCTTGAGAGATGGTAGTTGCCCAAGTGAAGGAAGCATACAACAGTTGTCACAATTATCTAAGCTTAGATATGTCATCTTGTGGTAGGAAAAATTTCCCACCCAATCTGGAAATCTCGTTCCTTTGCAACCACTTATTGACAGCGATTCCAAGTCTTGGTGAGGTTGTAACTTGCATAGTACATCTAATTCAATTTGGAAGTCGGTCCCATTGTTGTTACACTTGCACTTACACTTACACTTACACAGCGTAGACCATTCCAAGGATAAACTATTAATGTGCTTCTTATCGATTATCCTGGCCTCCGATGCTTCTTTGCTTTTGGTGACATTCTCCAAACTCCAAATAGAAAGCGAACCGTGCAGATTTGAAAGCCCTCCCAATTCTTTGATGTTGTTACCTTTATGGTTGCCCACGATAAAGAAATTCAAATGTTGCAAATGGTGCAATTTTCCCATTCCTCCAGGCATCTCTTCTATATAAATAGGATTGATATCAAGATGACGCAAGTTTACAAGATTTTGTATGCCAACAGGCAACTTAGTCAGCCAAATGCAATTATTCAACTTCAAAGTCTGTAGATTGTAAAGATTACACACTGACTCTGGCAGTGTTCTTATGCTTGTACCAGAGAGATTTAAATAACGCAAATGAATCAAGTCACCAATTGAATCAGGCAAAGCATCAAGTCCTTTGAAGTCACAAAATGATAAAACTCTCAAGTAGGTGAGCTTCGAAAGTATGGTACTTCCAGCCTTTTCATTGTTAAATGGACAAACTTCAAAATTGATTGGCAAGAAAGTTCTCACAAACTTTCCTTTGCAAAAAGCTTCAAAGTTTTCCGTGACTGGATCACTGAACTTGGAAAATGATAAATGACGAGTCTTGACATCAATCTTGGTTTCTCTTCCAAGTTCTTTTGATACCAAATAGAATTTTCCACCAAGGGATGTTGCTAGGTCATGCATGAGGTCATGCATCACAAAATCATTGCCCCATGTCCCACTACTTGAATGTTGAAAAAATGATGTTGAGACTAAATAATCAAAATACTCAAAACCAACCTCTTCTAACGTCTTTCCTTTTTTTGGTGGCTTCAAAAGATCTTCAGCCATCCACAACAAAATTAATTCAGTTTTATTAAATTCATAGTTCTTGGGATACAATGAACAATAAACAAAGCACCGTTTTAAATGAGGAGGGAGATAATGATAACTAATTCTCAGTGCTGGAATAATTTTACATTGATCTTCTGGAAGTTCCCAAATGTCACTTTCAAGTATATTATTCCAGTCCCTAATAGCATGCTTTCTTCTCAACATACCTCCAAGTGATTGTGCTGCTAAAGGCAATCCATTACACTTTTCAACAATCTCCATCCCAATTTTTTTTAGAGTTGTTCTGTTCACACCAGATTCTGAGGGAGGAAATGCATGGTTCGCAAACACCAGCCAACAATCTTCATTTGACAATTTGTCTAGAGAATGAACTTTAACAGTATGGAAAGGGACTACATCCGCTACATTATTATTGCGGGATGTGACGAGAATTCTACTTCCCGTAATCCCACTAAGAAATGGTTTTGTAAGACTACACCAATTATCATAATCATTGATCCATACATCATCCAAGACAAAAAAGAATTTTTTATCTTTCAACTTGTCCATCAAGTCAAGTTGGAGTGAATTTAGATCATCCAATTCACAAGACTTTTGGGTAACTTGCTCTATCATAGTTTTGGTGACCATCTTAATATCAAATTTTTCAGAAAGATAAAACCATGCTTTTAAATCAAATCTCTGCTTCAAATCGCCATCGTTGTACACAGATCGGGCTAAAGTGGTTTTTCCAACCCCACCCATGCCTACAATAGCAATCACAGACACTTTATTATGGCTATCAGATTGTTCACCAACACTGCTATCCTCTAACAACTGCTCACTAACACTGCTGTCCTCTGACAACAACTTGATTATGGCCTCCTTGTCTTTATCCCTACCATGCATACGAAATCCATCTTCCAGAGATGTTGGCTGAGCTTTCCAGGGCTCCTCTTTTTTCTCTGGAATCTCTTTCAAATTAAGATTCTTCGTTTGTTCTAAAATATCATCTAATCTGTCAACTATGTCTTTCAACTTATTAATACTAACCATTTTCTTCCAGTTGAAAAAGCCAGAAATGAACTTGCTTACCTCCTTCTGAGTTGCAGCTTTAGTAGAAACTTCATCCAGTAAGTCGTCAACCTCGTAGGCGAGATCTTTGAGAACATCGAGCCACTCTTTGACATTGGAGTCTGTGATTTGTCTCTTCTCAGCGTCTTCAAGCACAACTCTAACCACGATCAGCTTGTTCTTCACCTTTTGAAGCAACTTGTCAGCCTTCTTTCCACGGATCAAGTTGACAACCTCAGGGGAAGCCAGCTTGTCGAAAAGAACATCAAGGAAAGCAGAGAGGAGTGCACCACCTACCACAGCTAGTGCCATGATCTCAATTCTCAAGAACAAGTCAAGATCAGAGTAGAAAGACAAAGGTAAGGAATTGGTTGCAATAAACTGGGTTGACTCTTGACAAGGTTAACTGATGTGATGAGATTTGTTTTCGGTCAACTATCTTCAATTTAACTCTGCTAAGTAAGACAAAGTGTAGTAGTAGAGGTTAACTTGTCCTTTTTCAAAGTCAAGGTTCTTTGTTGGATGCTTCTTGAACGCAGAACGGAGAAGTATCTACTATCAAAATTAACTGTTAGATATATTAATTAAAAATTTGGTGGTTGAGATTGAAGACTGTTACTTGAAAGTTGTATTGTATCAGTTTTGCATTTTAGTCCTTGAATAAAAGAGAAGTTTTAGGTGTATTTGCAAAAGAATAATGATTTAATAGTATTGGAAGGTAAACCTTAGCAGAGCAGAGTCTGCATTGTTGTCATTCCAGAAGAGGAAGAGGCTATAACGTTACTTTAACTGTTCAACCATCTTTCATCTATTAGCATGGCTGCGGTGAGTCCTATGTCTGCAATGCTGTGAACTCATTTTAGTGATATTGGGGTTCCTAGAATCATGATCAGTAGTAGAGAAATTGAAAATGAGCCTAGTCGTCCAAGTATATATGGTTAATGATGCATTCTATGCTGTTGTATGTGGCTGGATAAAGATGTGAAAGATAGCAAATTAAATCTGATATGCGCAATACACAGAACTCTAGAGGAAGGAAAATTTGCATCCTTCATGTTCACGTGCCAGCATCTATGATCCCCTTGAGTAATTTTGCAACATGTGTGTGCACCTGTCCTTTTGTTTGTGGATTGGGATTATAGTTTGATAACTTAACTGTTATAATTTTGCAACATGTGTGTTCATCCTTCATAGTTGATATGACTTTTAAAATAATTATCATAAAAGTCAATCAACAAACTTACCATTAACGAGATTTGTGATTGGATGATAGTATAAAACTGTTTTATTTAAATTGCTTTATACTTTCAGTGCATAACCATTAAACTCATAATTTTTTGTAACCCTATTTTCTCTTATTAAAATAAATACACAAATTTTATTGATATGGTGTGTCAAATTTCAAAATTTAAAAATCAAACTCAAATTATGATTAACTAAGTACAATAATCTTAAAATCTAGTTTATCTAACATGAAATTAAGATGTCTTCAATTTGATATAATGTATCGAAATTTAAAATTTAAATTATATTTAAGAAGTAATGTTTTAAAAGAAAAAAATTATAAATAAGAAAACAAAATTGAATTCTCAAAGTTGGGGAAGTTACGTGACTTAATGAGGATGAGAATAACTTCTACCAATATTTTTTTATAAAAATAAGGACTCAAATTTATAATATTGGAATGAATAAAACAAAACAATTCTTCATATATTTTTTTGGGTAAACTATGTTTTTGGTCCCTCATTTTATCTTGATTTTTATTTTTAGTCCCTCATAATTTTTTTTCTCTATAGTCCCTAAGAAACTGTTTCATTTTGTTTTTAGTCCCTGACAATTAATTTCAACTGTTAAGATATGTCGTGGCAAGCAGAATTTGCACTGGATAAATTTCTGTTTAAGTTTCTAGCAGTTTTTAACTACTGCAAATTTTTTGACAGACTAAAACTGTCAGAAATGTTAAAAATAAAAAAAAATCAAAACCCCGAACACCAAATTTTCTGAAATCACAAGAAATGTTACAAAAGTAAACATTTATGACCACCAAAAAATTTGTAGTGGTTAAAAGTCGTTACAAACTTAATCAAGAAATTTTCACACACATAGTTTATGTCTGTCATGTCATCACTTAATAATTGAAATTAATGTCAGGGACTAAAAACAAAACAAAACAATTTATGAATGATTAAAAACAGAACAGAACAATTTATGAGGGACTAAAAACATAAATCAATATAAAATGAGAGACCAAAAACATATTTTATCCTCTTTTTTTTTCTTATAAGGTTTTTGTCCAAAACTACCTCCCATAAGAATACAACTACTTTGGATGGGCTAGACATTTTTTTTTTTTATCAAATATAATATATTTGGAAATAGAGATAATTCTAGTCTAAGAAAAAAATTGATAAAGGCACCAAACACAAGTAGACTTAAAGGAGTATATTCCTTTAAGTTACCAAACCCATCTGTATTTCATGTGCTTTGAAAAGATTGACTGAGTACAGCACAATCGAAAATTAGTTTCCATTTCTTCTTCCCGTGAAATTATAGCTTCCTTTTCCACATTAAATTGCATCTCTAGCTAGCCACACCTTGCACTTCCGAACAGAATTTTTTTCTATTTAATTTAACAATTGTTTGAAGTTAAGGAGAAAACTTAAAGCTATTACCATCTTAAACTTAACCCTCATCATAAATTATATTCTTCAACCCATCAAGAATCCTGTAAGAGAACAACAGGATCGATCCAACGATGAGTGAGGTCTAAAACAAAATTTTAAGAGAAATTTTTTTACTTTAAATGAGAATGCTATATGTTGGGCCCTTTTGCCAACATATGTGGTCTCTTTGTCAACATATGTGGCCTTTTTTGCTTTATAAAAATTAATAGCAAATAATTTTTTATTAGGGGCCTAAAGCTTGAGCTTTAATTGCCTTATCCTTGAGCCAGCCCTGGAGAACAATATATATTTCCTCAATTTACTATATAATATCTGTCCATCAACTTAGCATTTTTAGCATTCCCCACGCACCGTTAAGAACTAATGAACCTTGAATTGTTTGACTAGATATAGATCTCAAAACATTACACCAAATGGCATTTTTTACCTTAAGCAACTTCCTTCCTAACCAATGAAATCAGTAGTACACTTTAATGGATATAATAATGTTGGCTTGACATATGACAACAAATATCAAATCGATTTTCCTTGTAAGCTTTTGAATGACGTGACAAAATTGAAGAGAATGATAAAGATATCTTACTCCACACTATTAAACGGTTAGGGTAAAGAAGAAAATGTGGATACTTGAGCCTTAACTTTGTGCCTTGAAGTAAAACAGCATAGTAAAACATGAAAACTTCATCTCTTCTTTGTTGTGATGTTTCACCCCAAGAATGCACTTGACTAAGACTTCCATTTTGATAAAGCAAACCCACCAGTCCTGATGAATCCTTCAAACCTCCCTTGCTCTTGTCTAGATCCAAAATGACTTGCCAGAACTCACTCCATGCTGTGAAGACTGAACTGCAAAGGTGATCAAGCTTCTCTTGTGGAAGTTTGATGTTTGTTTCTCAGCGAACTTGATGAAATTCTTCTATAATGATGAAACCACTACCTCCGCTCTGATCTCGAGCATCAAAAGCTTTGTGAATTGGCGATTCCCTTTCTTCCAGTTCATTCTTGTTTTGAGAACTAGTGTCAAGACTCGATTAAACAGTGCAATGGAATTCACTCCCTATACACAATAGAGATACCCACAGCACAGTAAGTTTATAGTTTCCTGCAGTAAAGTATTCGACAAAAAAGTATAACTTCAAATGTGTAGGAGTAGAGAGTTTATAACAAGCAGTTGTTAGAGGCATGACAACTTCAATTATGTGTCAGCATACCTGGGTGACATGCCCAAAAGGAGCTGTAACCAGAGGTAGGTTGGGATCATCCTTGTCAATTTGAACAAAGCCCTGGGTGAAAGCAAACATCGCATGCGTTGACACAAACAACTTTTGAAAATATGATAAAACACAAATCATAAGGAAAATAAGAAACAATGAGTAAGAACAATGATCTGAGCCTAGTCTAAGGGAAAATAAGAAACAACAATGAGTAAGAACAAAGGCAATTGGCCAAATCAGCATAGAAAATGACAAGCTTGATGCATTCTAGGTATTGACTGAAATTAGGACTTCCCTTCTCAGACAGACTGCAATCTCCTACTTTCTATTCCTTTTCTATTGTTGTTATTGTGTTTTAAATCATACAAGTTTCACATAGGTTACAAAATTGAAGGCATGGGAGGACCAATAAAATATAAGATTAAGAGGAAAACTACATTGTCTTATTTTTCTTTATTTTTTTTTTTATTCCCTGTTAAAGTTATATTTTGCAATTTTCCTAGGGCTTTTCGTATTTTACTTAACAGTTTTCCTGATAATAATATTTTCCATAATATATTATTTGCATAACTATGCATCGACTAATGCAATTTTGCTTCAAAACTTATGTTACGAAACATGTCTAGCATGTGATTGAAACTCTGAACTACATTTTGGTGAAGCAAACAATCCAACCCAGGAAAAAATGGCAAGAGAAGATTTTGACAATAAATTTTATGAAGAAAACAGAATATGCATAGATGATGTCTTATTCATTGCACCAGTCTGACTATATTCAACTATGAAAAGACTGTTAAAGCATCAGTACATTACTGTATTTTTCAATTGAAGCAGGTCGGACACATTCCATATATATGAGATTCAGTCTCCATCCTGCAACACACAAAATATATTGTAATTTTTGGTATCCTGAGACGCAATAAAAAAATATAAGATTATGGCATTTGAATATTATGAAAAAAAATAATGGTCGTGATTAAAACTGAACTTGGACTAAGTTTCACCCCTGAAATGTTTTTGACTTCCATAAATATTTGTGATTTAGTAGTTCAATTAAAATGGTAAAAGATCAAAGACCTTACCCATCAGCCATCACCATTTATCCTTCAAACTTCTTGAGTTCTTGTTTGGATTCAAAATGACTTGCCAGAACTCACTCCATACAATGAAGCCTGTACCGCAAAGGTGCTCAAGCTTCTCTTATGGAAGTTTGATATTTGTCTTTGAGAACATTATGGAACCCTTCCACACTCATGAAATTAACACCTCTACTCTGATCTTTTGCACCAAAAGCTTTGAATGTATCATTCCCTTTCTTCCAGTTCTATCCCATTCAGAGCACTGGTGTCAAGTGCGAATCAGTATTGTGTAATGGGATTCACTCCTAACATGTATAGGCCACTTTGGGCATTTCAAATACTGACCAAACTTGCAAAAAATCAGGGATTCAAGCAGTATTTGAAATCCAAATTGTGATATACCTTTCAGAAACACTCTTCCACCTATATCCATCCTTGCGTCAAGTGATGAACTGCCTAGGGAGCAGTATATTACAATTTCCTACAACACAATAATAATGGAAAAAGCAAAACCTCAGATTTGTTCTAGCAGAGACTTTGATATGGCTAGCAGTTAAAGGATATGCAGCATTTTGAATTATATGCCGGTATATACCTTGGAAGCATGCCTTACTGAAAGATCTGAGATCGTCCTATGTAGCTGGCCTGGTATAGCTTTTCATCCTCTCCGTTGTACCCAATGAAAAGCTTTCCAATTAAAAATTCAGCTGTTGAGAAAGCATCACTGTCATGTGTCAATTAAATCAGAAGTTGAATTCATATCCATTGACAGGTGCAGTTTATCCGGGCCACTCTACCATCTCTGAAAATTGAAAAACAAAATACAACCAATTACACTTTGAACACTGACAGACAATATAACAAGAAGAAACAGCCCCCAGTGAGTGCTGATATATTGAGAAAGTTAAAATACAAGGGCATTGATGAGTAACATATTTTCAGGGGAATCGTTATTTGAAGTATTTATCGATGTTGCGTACTTAATACCTGTATTGTTATTTCTTCTTTGAAACTAGAGGACCATAAGAAACATTCTTAGCTCAATTCGATTTAGCTGATCCCTCATCCCATATGTTGCCTCTGATAATGTGCTTTTTTCTCTGTAGATTCAGTAACATATATGCTACATCAATTTACATTTAAGAATCAGTTGGATTCAGTAAATCATACACAAGAAATATCAGCAAAATGTGAGTCAGAAGTTTCAGTACTATCTCAACTGCTACCATAATCTGGCATTAATTTCATAGTTATTTTCAGTTTTAGTTCTTTCAGAAATAAAAAATCAAAGGGAACTTCATGTGCTATATTATGAATATTATATTATTATTACACTGGAGAATAAAATGTTTTTTATTTCTTCTTGGTTTACAACTGCATACAAGAAAGTATAAAACACAGATTCACAAAACTAACATGTTAGTAGTTATGACTTTCCTTACGTACTCTAGGCTAAGACTGATTAAAAAGCTTTGTTAATGTGTTTTCAATATGACTAATCATGTACTACTGATTATAAGCAGACAGATTTCTTGCTTAAGTAGTTTAACCCCATTCTGGTTGATAAACTAGTCTGTTGTCTAGCATGCGGAGAAAACTAAGTTCACACTCAACGCATTTTGTGATTTGTATAAGTTGTTGTTATTGAAATTACAGTCTGGATTTTCAGCCGAATAAAATAACAATTATTGCACACTTGAATTCACACCCAGTCAACAGAAAATGTCACTCTTCTCAGCCACGAACAGTGTTATATTATTTGTTTAGAACAACTAGGACTGTTTTTTCTTTAAATGTTAGAGCCCGATATTAAAATTATAGAAAGCAAAGGAAATTATTTTAGTGATTGGAATACATATATTCAAAGATCGAAAGTAAATAATCCCCACGCACATTTACCAAAATAGAAATCATAATTTTATTAAGACTACTTCCTCGTCATATTTTTTTAAGAGTAAAATTTATATTCTGCAATGAGATCTATCCTAGGATAATTTTTACCTCGTATTCACCGCAATACTAAGCAAAATCTTGGTTGAGTCTTCTGACTACCCAGACAAACTGCAAAGAATAAGAAAAGGACCACAAGTCATTTCTGCAGTAGGTATGTTTCAATTATAAAGAAATGAATGCTCACTGTGAAGAAAGTATATACAAAAGAATTTGCTTTCATTTAACACTTGCAATTCCGATCAAGTATCAAACTGAACAACTAATATAAGACTTGTCAAATGCAATAACTAAGTTAAATGCGAAAGGAGAAAGACATGTAATGAAACATATCCTTGACCGAAATTGTTTTCCTTGGTTAGACTTAGATGATGATGAACTAGGGTAAAAGAAGGAGAATTACCTGGTTATCATCCCTGGTCACTAAATCCATATACCATCAACCTCAATGCCACGTATATGGGAAATTTTAGGCCATATTTGATGGTGCTTCATGCATAATCGTTTTTGCAGCAAAGGACATGTATATATGCTTAATTTTAATAGAGAGACAGGCAGCCTTTCTCCCTCCATATTCTCCAGCTTTTGACAATGAATAATTGCTAAATTTTGCAGGGATGTGAGATGGAGAAGCCCCTGGCAGTCCAATGTCTCCAGACTTGAAAAGCCAGATAGAAGCAGAGATGTAAGGGAGGGAGGCAGCAAACCCTCCTTTGGGAAGGACTTGATGCCATCACATGGACCGTGGACATCGAGAGAGGTAAGCATGGCCATGGATGGCCATGTTAAGCCGCTCAGCAGTTTCTCACAGTTGCCGATCCTAACTGATCTCATGTTAGGTGGCATACCCCCTCCAGGAAACGACTCAATTTCCGGGCAGTTGGATATGTCAAGAGCTTCTAACTTTGGGAGAAGAGTACTCATCTGATCAGCCAACGACTTCAACTTCTCACCCTTGAAACGGATCAAATTGGGCGCAGGCAATCCTTCTCTAGGGAATGATGCAAAGCTGGGGCATTTGATAATCTGAAAAGAACTCAGACTTTTAACAGACTCTGACCCCAAAACCAGAAGAGATTCCATATTTTCACAGTTTTCGATCCGGAGACTTTTGAGATTTGGAAAGGTAACCACTGGAAGAGACGAGAGTGAATCACAACTACTGTATATTGACAGTGATTCCAGCAACTCATGTTTGTGTTGTGTCTGAAATTCCAGATTTTTAAGACCAAGAATAGTCAGAGTCCTCAGCGATGCAGGTAGATGACCAACCGGGAGAGATATGGCTGATGAACAATGCAGTAATGTTAAGGATTGGAGGCAAGTTGGTTGGATGTTAGTGATGGCCCCAATCATGGACTCCACCGTTGGACTTCCTTCTACATCTATAGAGTCCACTGAAAGAGGAAACACATGCAGTGGTACTTTGTTGCTTGTAAATATCTGTAATCTTCGAAGGGTGGGAGCCCTTGGGAGAGAAGAGACAAGAAGCTCACATTTTTCAATCGTAAGTGTTTCCAGAGCAGGAAGGTGATGCGGTAAATCTCCCTTTAGTTGCGGGCAGTCATGTATTTTAAGATCCTTGAGTACAGAAAAAGCTCTTGAATCAAAGGAACTCCACTCCTCCCAACAAGGCATGTTACAAATGGCTAGAGATTCAAGGGAGGGAAAGGGTATCACAGAAGGACAATCCTCTTTCTTGTAAAAACCTGCATCAATAGTTGTCAATGAATTCAATTGTGAAATATTGAGGTGCTTGAGAGATGGTAGATGCCCAAGTGAAGGAAGCATACAACAGTTGTCACAATTATCTAAGCTTAGATATGTCATCTTGTGGTAGGAAAAATTTCCCACCCAATCTGGAAATCTCGTTCCTTTGTAACCACTTATTAACAGCGATTCCAAGTCTTGGTGAGGTTGTAACTTGCATAGTACATCTAATTCAATTTGGAAGTCAGTCCCATTTTTGTTACACTTGCACTTACACTTACACTTACACCGCGTAGACCATTCCAAGGACAAACTATTAATGTGCTTCTTATCGATTATCCTGGCCTCCGATGCTTCGTTGCTTTTGGTGACTTTCTCCAAACTCCTAATAGAAAGCGAACCGTGCAGATTTGAAAGCCCTCCCAATTCTTTGATGTTGTTATCTTTATGGTTGCCCACGATAAAGAAATTCAAATGCTGCAAATGGTGTAATTTTCCCATTCCTCCAGGCATCTCTTCTATATAAATAGGATTGATATCAAGATGACGCAAGTTTACAAGATTTTGTATGCCAACAGGCAACTTAGTCAGCCAAATGCAATTATTCAACTTCAAAGTTTGTAGATTGTACAGATTACACACTGACTCTGGCAGTGTTCTTATGCTTGTACCAGAGAGATTTAAATAACGCAAATGAATCAAGTCACCAATTGAATCAGGCAAAGCATCAAGTCCTTTGAAGTCACAAAATGATAAAACTCTCAAGCAGGTGAGCTTCGAAAGTATGGTACTTCCAGCCTTTTCATTGTTAAACGGACAAACTTCAAAATTGATTGGCAAGAAAGTTCTCACAAACTTTCCTTTGCAAAAAACTTCAAAGTTTTCCATGACTGGATCACTGAATTTGGAAAATGATAAATGACGGGTCTTGACATCAATCTTGGTTTCTCTTCCAAGTTCTTTTGATACCAAATAGAATTTTCCACCAAGGGATGTTGCTAGGTCATGCATGAGGTCATGCATCACAAAATCATTGCCCCATGTCCCACTACTTGAATGTTGAAAAAATGATGTTGAGACTAAATAATCAAAAAACTCGAAACCAACTTCTTCTAACGTCTTTCCTTTTTTTGGTGGCTTCAAAAGATCTTCAGCCATCCACAACAAAATTAATTCAGTTTTATTAAATTCATAATTCTTGGGATACAATGAACAATAAACAAAGCACCGTTTTAAATGAGGAGGGAGATAATGATAACTAATTCTCAGTGCTGGAATAATTTTACATTGATCTTCTGGAAGTTCCCAAATGTCACTTTCAAGTATATTATTCCAGTCCCTAATAGCATGCTTTCTTCTCAACATACCTCCAAGTGATTGTGCTGCTAAAGGCAATCCATTACACTTTTCAACAATCTCCATCCCAATTTTTTTTAGAGTTGTTCTGTTCACACCAGATTCTGAGGGAGGAAATGCATGGTTCGCAAACACCAGCCAACAATCTTCATTTGACAATTTGTCTAGAGAATGAACTTTAACAGTATGGAAAGGGACTACATCCGCTACATTATTATTGCGGGATGTGACGAGAATTCTACTTCCCGTAATCCCACTTAGAAATGGTTTTGTAAGACTACACCAATTATCATAATCATTGATCCATACATCATCCAAGACAAAAAAGAATTTTTTATCTTTCAACTTGTCCATCAAGTCAAGTTGGAGTGAATTTAGATCATCCAATTCACAAGACTTTTGGGTAACTTGCTCTATCATAGTTTTGGTGACCTTCTTAATATCAAAATTTTCAGAAAGATAAAACCATGCTATTAAGTCAAATGTATGCCTCAAATCGCCATTGTTGTACACAGATCGGGCTAAAGTGGTTTTTCCAACCCCACCCATGCCTACAATAGCGATCACAGACACCTTATTATGGCTATCACAGTGTTCACCATCACTGCTACCCTCTAACAACTGTTCACCAACACTGTTATCCTCTAACAACAACTTGATTATGGCTTCCTTGTCTTTATCCCTACCATGCATAGGGAATCCATCTTCCAGAGATGTTGGCTGAGCTTTACAGGGCTCCTCCTTCACCTCTGGAATCTCTTTCAAATTAAGATTCTTGGTTTGTTCTAAAATATCATCTAATCTGTCAACTATGTCTTTCAACTTACTAACACTAACCATCTTCTTCAAGTTGAAAAGGTGAGAAAAGCACTTGCTTACCTCCTTTTGAGTTGCAGCTTTAGTGGAAACTTCATCCAGCAAGTCATCAACCTTGTAGACAACATCTTTGAGAACATCGAGCCACTCTTTGACATTGGAGTCTGTGATTTGTCTCTTCTCAGCATCATCAAGCACAACTATAACCCCGATCAGCTTGTTCTTCACCTTTTGAAGCAACTTGTCAGCCTTCTTTCCACGGATCAATTTGACAACGTCAGGGGAAGCCAGATTGTGGAGAAAAACCTCAAAGCAGAGAGGAGTGCACCACCAACCACAGCTAATGCCATGATCTCAAGAACAAGGGATGATCAGAGTAGAAACACAAAGGAAAGGAATTGGTTGCAATTGCAATAAACTGGGTTGATAAAGTGTAGTGGTGGTAGGCATCTTGTCCATTTTTATATACAAGATTCTTGGTTGGATGCTTTTTGAACGAGGAATCTATGGTGAAGTACCTAGCATCAAAATTAGACGTTAAATATATTAATAAAAAATTCACTGGTTGAGACTTGAAAATTAAGTGTAGTGGTGGTGGCTGCGTGGTGCTTTTTTAAATACAAGGTTCTTGGTTGGATGCTATTTGAACGTGGAATCTAGAATCTAGGGGGAAGTACCTATAATTAGAATACAAGTTTAGGGGGAAGTACCTATATATTAATTGAAAATTCAATGGTTGAGATTGAAGACCAGTTAAATGAAAGTTGTACATGTATTATATCAGTTTTGCATATTATAGAAGCTTTTTTCATCTAACTTTTCTGAAAGCTAAGGTTTAGCTTAGGAGAGAAGTTTAATGCATTTTACTTTGTTATTATCTTGTCTCATAAGTGTTTATGGAAAAATTTATCCAAACAGGACCAAATTGTAATTGAGCCTAGTCAAAGTATGGTTAATGACAAAATCTATGTGGCCATGGCTGTCTAAAGATGTGAAAGATAGCAAATTAAATCTGATATGCGCAATACAAAACTCTGGAGGAAGGAGAATTTGCATGCATCATGTTCACGTGCCAGCATCTATGATCTCCCATAGTAATTTTGCAACATGTATCTGCATGTGCGCTTTTGTTTGTGGATTGGGATTGTTGTTTGATAACTTAACTGTTGTTTTTTTCTTATGAAATTTTACACAGGCAAAACCTGCCTAAATTAAAACCAGTGTTACTGTTTGGTGTAGTGTAAACTTGGGTGAGCACAATCCTTGTAGACATAATCAATCAAAAGTTAAATTCTAAAGTATAAAGATTCATTTAGCTACGCCTGAGTTATGATGTTTTCTGGGACTGCTTTTGTCAGTTTCAGCATTTGATGTATGATTTATCATTTCTAGCAATTAATTTCAAGGACTGACTTTAGCTGTAAAACTAACTAATCCAGCTCCAGAGTAAGGACTATCAATGATGGACATAGGAGGAGCCTTGCATAGTTGCATCTGTTTCTTCTTCAGAAGGGTTTTTTAACTTCACAAAAGGTCATGTCCTTTTTTCCAGTGAAGTCCTAATATTATATCATATATATGCTAAAGCATTAATCCAAGCCATGAATTTCGTTCCCTAAGAATCATTATGCATTAATAAAGTAACTGTTCAACCATAAAGTTAAAGATGACTATCAAGTATCAATGCTAGAAGCATAGATAGATTGCTATTGAAGAGGAATCCTAGTAGCAAGTTGTGAGAACTGAGGTTAGAATAGTACAACCTAACTAAATATTTTATCTCCATATTTGGTTTAAGGAAAAGATATTTTTATTATTAATGGCAAATTATGGGACAAAGCTATAATATAGAATACAAAGAAGCGTATAGTTTATACAAAGCTATGATATAGGAAGCGTATAGTTTATAGACTCTACAGTCCACAGTCTAATTAATGTTCAATTGAAAATGAAAAGATACAGAATATGGGTAATCATTTTCTATTTTCATGAGTGGGGGGAACAACCAACTCATTTGCATGAAAGAAAACAAATTCAGCAAAATTAGGATGACAATATTCTGTATCTTTCTTTTCATTTTCAACTGAACTTTATGATGACAATTCATCTTTGCTGGGCATGTTAGACTATGGACTGTATAGTCTATAAACTATACGCTTCTTTGTATTCTATATCATAGCTTCGTCCTATAATTTGCCATTAATAATAAAAATATCTTTTTCCATAAACCAAATATTGAGATAATTTATTTAGTTAGCTAGGATTGCTACTAGGGTTCCTCTTCAATAGCCATCTATCAGCATGGGCCTAGAGAATTACTCTTCAATAAAAATTAATATAAAAAATTTAAAAGCAATTATAGTTGAGATTTAAAAATTTCTTTAAAAAAGACTTTAATATAAAAAGAATTGTCAACGTAAAAAGAATTGAATGTGTCCCTCTTGTGCATATGGAAGCTGTAGAACGTGGAGATTTTTCATGTGCTACTTGTCATGCATGTGTTGCTGAAGATTAAAGACTAAGGGATCGATGATGAACTATATAACTGACGCGTATTTTAATTTGTTCCAGTCAATGTCAATCCCAGGCAGCTTCATCGGAGTCAAGTGTCATGATAGCAGCCTCCCTTTGACCTACTCACGTTGATTAACCATGTCCAACATAAATGCAATAACTTCTGATTTTTCAAGATTTTGATCCACACCTTAGGGCATTGACGTAGATCCAAAATACATGCATAGTAGTGTATATATATGCATATATATATACACCTTTTATGCATATATATCGATTTTCTATCCTGAGGCTAAGGATGTTACTATTTACCAATTTATTAGTATCTGGTGTTGTCTTTTTTCTTGCCTTTTATTTTTTCATCAACACTTGGTGTGAAGTAATTTTGTTGTTTAATCTTTTGATGGAAAATCTTAATCACGTTTTATTTATCTATTTACAACACTCGAATCTAAACAGAATTTTATTCAGACTAATGACATGATTTTGTTTGGGCTTTGGTTGGCAAAAAGCAGCAGTTCACTTTTTCTGGGTTCCTTAAACTCAATTTATTTAACATGCAAGTTGAGATGGGTTAAAATTGGGTTAACACGTTCCTTATTTTAGTTTTTTTTTTCATTTAATTCACAAATATTTGACTTGAACTTAGACTTATTTTAAATTTAGTTATGTGCCTTTAATAGTTTAACATGAAACACTAAACTTAATTTAGTTTTTCTACTTTTCTTACTTTTCTGTATTTTTTTTTTTAATTTTTTATGAAAATAAGGTTAGTTAGTTTATCCAACTCACTAATTTGGGTGCGTCAACCTCTTCTCAAAATTAAGCCAAGCCAAAATTTACTGTTTAGTAAGCATGTAGTGAACCAACTATTTTGTAAGCATGCTGATAGATTCATTTTCACAGCACTACCTCCTTATGAAACACTAATTTAAATTTCTTACTATTTATTTTTTCTTTTCAATAATGTATTTGATCAGTACTGAAAGGATAAGGCTTAAAGAGAAGAGAAGAGAGTAAACATGAAGATAAATAATGTCTCCAAATTGCGTACTATATGCATTGGAATGGACTATTTGTTATTTTGCTATTGGAGCAGTACAAAATGTACTCTCATCATAGGCTGCATTGATTGTAGTAGTTTGCTGTGACAATTGTACACCACCTTTAATTCAAACCAGTATTGGTCCTATTGGAAGCATTAAATTATGGGAAAAGGAACTCGTCATATGAAAAAATTGTCATTCATTGTATCTGCTAACAAGTACCATAGAATTCTTCAGTAGCAATGAAAGGTATCACCACATATTTTCGCCAGAATGGAAGACTAATGCATTGTTCTGGACGATTTCACCTTGTGCAGCTGCAGAATGCACATTGTGCTCAGTCTTTCAAGGGTCATTAACTTTATTTTTGGTTGAATCTTTCATCTACCACCGAGGAAATTGTACTAGTGTGATTTTTATATAAAATAATCTAGTAATTATTTTGTAGAGATATAGAAAAAGAAGTTAATTTATATTTGTTTACAATCATGAAAAAATATATATATTTTTAAAAGCTATTGATTTTATTAGAAGCTATTGAAAAATGATTTGATTTTTATAAGATTTTAAGTTTTTTTCAGTTTTTGATTATTTTGAAAAATTTAAAGCAAACACACGGAAAGCTTTTAAAAGTGATTATATTTTAAAAATAAGTGATTTTTTAAAAAATAAAAACTGCAACAAACCGGCCAATAAGTGATTCACTTTTTTTTTTCCCTTTCTTTTTAAGTTGGCTATACAACATGATCAGTTCATAGCACAGCAGTAGTATCCTGATTCAGTTCCCCTTGTTTTCATTTTTCATTTTCCAATCGAAAATTATTAATATATATAGCTTATATCTAGTCCCCAAAAATTATTCCCATACATTCATTTATTTTTTACATAACTAAATTTTCATCAAAATTCTACATGCTTGACTAAAAATAAAATAAAATAATGTATTGTGTATGGCTTATGTGAAGGAAATTTGAAAAGAAAAAAGTCAGCGTCCATTGAGTTCATAGTTCATAGTTTTCCCCCCTTGTTAAACTTATGTAATATACATTTTTAATATTAAAGAGTCATTTTCAAGAATTAAATCTATAAGAATTTTCTTGATACTCTTTTCTTTTGAGAAGGTATTGATATCCTTAACTAACTAGTAATTAATATTTGTCCAACCAATCACAAGTATTTAAAACGTTTACTTTGAAAAGAAAATATTAGCAACAATAACAGGTTCATTGATAATGTGAGTAGTTTTCTTCTTTTTATTTTTTTGGGGTCAATTAGTAGTTGAGGATTGCTAATCTCACCCCCTACTTTTTCAAAATTGTTAAATAACATTCTTGCCCTTGTTACCATTTCCTCTCACCCCCTCCCCTCCCTTCCTCCTCTCCTTCCGCTACTTTCTTTCTCTCTCTCTCCTTTTCTATTTTTTCTTTACACCCCACATAATATTTTACGTTTTTCATATTTTTTAACTTTAAATTTTATTAAAATTTTGTATAAATACATTTCAACTTAAATTGTTTTAAAATTGTGATATATGTATATATTATATGTATTCATTAGGTAAGTTGTTTAGATTTTTATGTTATATATATTTTATGTTATAAAATTAGCAAAATACAATTTTGGTCTCTTTATTTTTTAAAGTCCATAATTTTAGTCTCTCTATTTTAAAATAAAGACATTTATTTCCCATATTTTTCAAAATCTGCAATTTTGGCCCCTATTTTAAAATAGAGATATTTAGTCCCCAATTTTATAAAATCTGTGATTTTGGTCCTTCTATCAAACTAAAATTGTGGATTTTGAAAAATATGAGGACTAAATGTCTTTATTTTAAAATAGAAGAACCAAAATTACAAATTTTAAAAAATAGAGGGACCGAAATTGCATTTAAGTCATTTATATGTTTTGTCAGTTTAAATTTTTTATATTTTATATATGTGGATTTTTAAGTTTTAACATGGTTATTGAAATTTAAATTTAATTATTTAAATATTCATATTTATTAAAAATAAATTTCAAAAACTTAAAAATAGAGATGACATTGTTTAAGAAAAAGAAAAAGAGATGACAAAGGCAAAAAGAGGATGCTCAAATAGAAAAAAAAAATAAAAAATATAATGCTTTGCCTTAACGGAAATGTAATTCCGTTACATTGAATTTCATTGAATATAACGGAATTACATTTCCGTTTATGCAACCTGCAACTGTGTAAAAAAAAAAGTAACAGAAATGCATTTCCCTTGTAATATCCAACAAAGCGGAATTGTATTTCCATTACTTTTTTTTACACCCCTTCATTATAGCGGAAACATAATTCCGCTGTTTAATTTTTTTTTTCGCCCCATTAAATACAACGGAAACACGATTTCATTGTACAAATGTACAATGAAATCATGCTTCCGTTGAATTAATTTTTTCCAGACCATATATTGCCATGGAAACGTGATTCCGTTGAGTTATGTACAACGAAATCGGGATTCTGTTGTACATAACACAACTGAATCACGATTCCATTGTGTTACGGGAGGTGAAAAAAATCTTAAAACGGAATTGTGATTCCGCTGTACATGTTGCACAGCGGAATCATGATTCCGTGGGAAGGACAATTTCGGAATTAAAAAACCCACCCACGTGGGTAGTGAGAATAGAAAAATATGGGGTAAGAATAGTAACTCCCTTAGTAGTTGCTCTTTTTATTAACAGTTGAACAGTTGACCCATAAAAAGCCCAAGGCCCAACATAAATCCATGTCCGACCTAAAAAGGATTGCAATTCTTGCATGGGGCCGAGGGCCACGAGCCCACGATACTATTAACATTCCCACACTGTCCATGGTGGGATCATTGAGATGTGATTAGCTTGACAGTTATTATAGCTGGAGAAGGGAGGGTAGAGAGAAGTTCTGTTAATTGGTTAAAAAATTTAAGGAGGTTTAGAAGGGAAGAAAAAGTAATATATAATTAGAGTTTAATATCTATGCACCAACATCAATCGAAAAAATAACTATAGTTAACAATAAAATACTAGAAAAAGGCAACATATGACGAAGATTGGTTGTCGTTGGAAAAAATAGAAGTCTCACTCCTATTAACATAGGAACTGAAATGAAATAAAATCATTAAAATGTATGATCCGTGAATAGTGATGTGTATTTTCATGCGATATAGATGCGACAAACAAAAAAAAATCTAATTCTAATGAATTTTGTTTCTTATTTGTTGGTCTTTTTTTTTTTGTAAAGTAAAAAATGTTATGTTATCAACTAATCAAAATATATGATCAATATAATTTTTAAGGTAGTTATTGTAAAAGTTTAAAAAAATTATCATATTTAACAATTTGTGATTAAATGACAAAGTAAAAAGCCAATACATATCATATCCTATTTATTCAATTAATTATTGATATGTGCTTTTTATACTACTTTGATATATTGTTTTAGCTTTCATCCTTTTCATTAATAATAATAAGAACACACAAGTATATTACCTTGATTTTCTCTTTTCTACTCTTATAAACTATTACGTCCTCAAGAAAAAAAAAAACCAGTAATCGTGTTTTGGACACACGGAAAATACACGTATTTATTTAACAATAAAATTGTCATATAAGGGAAATAATCAAGACTCTACTATTTGTAACTTTTATTTATTTGTTTATTTTTACAATGACAAAATTAAAGTTTATGTATTTTTCCTTAAGCATACCTAATGTATACAAGTACCTAGTAACGTGTAGCTAGGACTCAGAATGAAATACCTCAGGGCTTCCGAATATACCTCAGAAACTCTTGGGTGGATTTATCCATACCATTTAAAAAATCACATTGAGATTTATGTATTTTCCAATAACTTTCACACGTGCATATGCATAGTTTCTCTCAAAAAAAAAGCATATGCATAGTTTATGAAGATAACATCTTTTTGGTATCATTACTTTATCCAATAACTACTATGTTCAACATTGTGCTGGGTTGACTAGTTAAATTGATCACTTTTTAATTTTGTAGATTCCCTCTTAAGCTCTAATTCTGCTCAGCAACTATATAACCCCCCACTGAATTATCAGAAAACTATTAACACTATATTCTAGTTGGTATGTACAATTTCAAAATCCTCTTATTCTGGTGTCTAGTAATATTTTATGCTGTATATTAGAGGGAAGGGGAGGAGTCAACACAGCACACTGGGAAAGAATTGAGGATAAATAGAAAAGTAGGTGCTCCTTGGTTCTTCATTGAACTCTTTAGTACCCAAGCCAGAAACAAAAAAAAAAAAAGTTGTATGGTACAATGTTGTAGAGTGCTAAAATTGATCAAAGTTTGTCTTGGGCAGATAGAAAAAAAAAAGTCTTGCATGTAATCACACCAGAATTAGAAGGCTAAAATAATTGCCTTCTTCAGGGTTTGTGCCAAAAGCAAAATCTTCTGGCCATACAATTGTTAACTTGTTAGTAGCACTAGCCCTTGGATTTGTGGAGTGCTGGCTGAGTTAGTGATCAGCTTCAAACCCCTTTAAGGTACTGAGATGATTCCCATCTATGATTCAAAGTTGGTTCTTGAGAACCCTCCAAGAGCTTCCCATTCTTCCTTTTGATTCTACCATACTCTTGACATCTACACTTTCAATATATACATGTCTAGATTAAGAGAAATGCAGGTGTTTCAAGGGATGTCTATTGTTCCCACTCACATTGGATCAAGATTGGGAGGCTAATCCTTCAGGAACAAGCATAAGGCTGTACAATCATCAACCTTGAAACCATACTTATATCTCCACGCCCGAACAGCATGATTTACTAACAATTTGGCTGCCATGGACCTTTTTGGTGCTGAAGCAACTATGTTTATCACTTCACTGTTTGTTAACACATCCCATATCTGTAAGAAAGAAAATTTAGACTTTTTTTGGTTAGGATAAATTTTGAGAAAGTAATTGGTTATTGCTTATTGTTTAAAAGCTCTCTTAGGAAATTGACAAAAAAAAAAAGCTATTATTCTTGCCAAATATGTTGGGACAAAACTTAGATGCAGTTTCATAGGTGTTTTTAATATTGTTCTTCAATTAGAATTGGAGTTTCACTTCAATAATCTATGTTGACTTTTAATAGAAACATTTATTACATGGATTGCTGAGATGAAACTCCAATTCTGATTGGAAGACACCACCGAAAACACTTATAGAATTGCATTGTTTTGTCCAATATGTTGAACTAAACTTATGTGTTGAAACTTATTACTGTTAATTCATTTGACCTTGGTTATTTCTTTTCTTTACACTATTTGATCAAATATTTTGCAACATTGAGAGGAATACAAGAATTGAGCATAATTTAAATACTAACAATGATTGTTCTGTAACTGATTATTCAAGAATCAAAATCCAAAATTCAAAGTTGACATTGTGATATGAAAATACTTACCCCATCAGAAGCCAAAACCACAAACTCATCCTGCTTGGTAAGTTTTCTGTAAGATACATCAGGGACTGAGGTGACACCACAGTCTTTTAGGCAAAAATTTCCAAAGGCTCTTGCCATAGCCAGTCCAGGGGAGTCCCCATTAGCTATCCATACTCTGTTTACACTTGGATCTTCTTGTGCAGCAAAAATTCTACCTCCACAATTAATGATTCTCAAAGCTTCACCTGAGTGACATTGAAGAAAAAAAGCTAGTTAGACATAGACCTAGGGGCAATTGGAAGAGTTTCTATAAAACTTATTTGGACTTATAAAAGTAACTTATGACCATCCAGTAAGCTATTCTTAGCTTATTTCAATTAAGTTTCACCAAGAAGCTTATCAAAATAAATTTCTTTTAAGTTTTACAATCAAGCTTATAAATACGCTCTCATTTGATAAGTTCTTAATGAATATGGCTTAATTAAACCATTTAACCAAACACACCCAAGAAGGTTGTAAGATTTGGGAACTAAGATTAATATTTAATAGTTAATACTTAATACCAAGACCTACTTGGAATATCTGGGGTCAAGTCAACAGTAAGTTGAACAGGAATAAGATTGTTGTCATGTGCTCTTCTGCAAAGAACTGCACGAGAATCCCCCACATTGCCAATTATTAATTGGTCACCATGAAATTTAAAGGGGGCAAAGGATGTGGTTATAACAACATTCTTGCAAAAGCAACATTGACAAAGAGTTAATGCAATTGTGAAGGTCTAATTATACCTGTTTGATCAAAGTTACAGCGGTGCTACCACCACGAAATCCATCAGTGTCAATTTTCTTAGCAAGTTTTTCATCTATTTCACTGAAGCACCTCATAAAGGTTTCCTCCCATGAAGGAAAGGACATGTTTTGGTTATCTTGAACATAGACATCACTATGACTGCTTCCATCTGCAGCATTAGTATCACAGTGTTTCATAGCCTTTTTTTGTGACTGTTTGATTGATGCTGAGAGTTTTGAGGGTAGATTGTCACGTATGCACTGTGCTATCTTGTGTCCTAGAGGACCATGACCATCAAACACGCCACAAAAGATCATGTCCTTTTGCCCAGTGAAGTCCTAATGATATATCATATTAAGCATTAGTCCAAGCCATGAATTAGGTTCACTAAGAACCATTATGCTTTAATAAAAAACAAAAGATAAAGTCACTGTTCAAAATCATAAAGTTAAAGATATCAATGCTAGTAAGATAGGGATAGAGCTTTGCCATCTCAAAGCTCATGCTGTTACATCATATGGCTATTGAAGAAGAATCCTAACTTAATAAATCATCATAATATTTGGTTTAAAGAAAAAATAGTTTTATTATGAAATGACAAATTATTGGACTAAGCTATGACATAGAATATGCAGAAGCAAATAATTCAGTATCTGCAGTCCACAGTCCAAGTTCACGTCTAGCAATGAATCTTCATCCTCATACAAAAGTTCAATTAAAATAGAAAAGAAAGATACTAAATATGGGTAATTAAGTCAGATGACGAACCAAAAGAGCATAAATAGGAACGAAAAGTGGGAAACAACCAACTCATGTTTGCATGAATGACCTGGTAATTAGTTAAAAATCATTGTAAAGAATACCAAAAAAATAAATAAATCCATTGCTCCTTTTGCCTTCCTCATCTTTCTTTGCCAAAAAAAAAAAGAAGAGAACATTATCCATTTAATTCAAAATTAATGGTATTGCCATGTCAATAATTAAGGATTGCCAGCTCAATAGTTAAGGATTTACAAAGTGGAAAGTTTTTATTAAAAAAAGTATTAGATTTAATGTTATTAATAAGGTTTTTCTGCCGTCATTTCTTATAACTTTTTTTTTTGTTCTTTAACTCTTTAACAAAATAGAAAACACGACAAAAAAGACTGATTGTTGCGAAGAGAAAACATGTCGAGAGCACAATGATTCAAAACCCATCAAAATTTAATTTTATATCTATAATTCACCTTTTAATGTGTAATTTCTAACCTTTAGGAGCTTAATCGTAAATAAAGAAAACAAAATCCAGCAAAATTGATGGAAATGAAAATAGAAAATAATGAAGCCAAATTGCAAACATATACATGAAGAATAATATATCTCACCTCCCAAACTGTCGATGCATCTTGATTAACTCCTTTTGAACCCTTTTGGCTGTGCATTGACACAAACGTAGAGGACCCATTTAACATGACCCGGGCCCCACCATGTTCACATGTACCATCATCATGGTTACATTCACATTCCAAATCATGCACCTTGCCTACAAATGAAACATGGCAGCTGCAACACCCTCCCATTATCTTAGATGCAAACAACAAAAATTTCCAAAAAATATAGAGGGCCCCACAAATTTCCAGAGAAAAATGGTGAAGGAAAAATGGGACTTTCTTGTCAAGATCAAAGAGGTTAATGGAGGCAGTGGAAGGAATAGGGAAGAAAAAATTGCATGCAAAAAGGTTGCGTTTTTGAGAAAAATTGGATGATTAAACCTTGAATTGAGATAAAAAAATTGTAGGGGTTTTGTCTTTTATATATCTACAGTAGTTCAGTTTGTTAATTTGTGTGCAGTTGTCACCATGAACTTAATTTGGATTATAAGTTGAGTATTTGAACTGGCTCAGTTCTGATTTAGATTAATATTATAGTAATCTAACTAATACTGTTTTTATATTTGTAGATAATATCGAATCGAAAACTTACTTCGACAGCTATATTTTAGTTGTTCTGTGAGTAACGGGGGAAAATAATCCGTAATGATAGGGTACATTTGTTTATAGTAAGTTACTTTTATCTGATATGAGTTCCATTTGTTTATTCTTAATTTTATAGATTCTCTATTTCACATTTGATCACAACATATTACATTTTTTTTAAGAAAATAAATATATCTTTATTGTTTAAAAATAAGTGTATTCAACAACAAAGTTCATTATAATTAAAAGATAATTAAGTTTCTTAAACATATAAAACCGTTAATTCTTGATCATTTGTACAAAAAAATATATATATTTAGAAAAAATCCTTATCTTGAATGAGAGTGTTTTTAGGAGCTATTTTTCAATGAGAATATTTTAGGAATTTTATTTAATTATTTTTTTCACGATAGCCTTTTTAGAGATTTATTTTAATCTTTCATATCTTTAAAATCCTTTTTAAAAATATTTATTACAAGTTTTAATTATAATATATTTATATATTTTTTGTCAAAAAATATAATATATTTATGTATTTAAAATTATTTATTTATTTTAAATTTTTGTTATTTAAAATAAAAATTTATCTTGTGTATTTTTAGGTTTGTTTTAGGATTTTTTTAACCTTTTACCTCTTTTAATTTATCATTGTTATATTTATTTTTAAATTGAATTCCGATATTTTTAAAATGATATGAATGAATAAAAATAACTTTGTATTACAATATAAATTGTAAATTTATAGTTTCCTGTAGCACAATATTACTAAAAAAAGTAAAACTTAAAATGTGTAATAGCAGAGAATTTATAACAAGCAGTAGTTAGAGGCATGGCAACATTTTTCAATTACGTGTCAGCATACCTGCGTGACATGCCCAATAGGAGTTGTATCCAGAGGTAGGTTGGGATCATCCTTGTCAATTTGAACATGGCCCTGGGTGAAAGCAAACATTAATTTCATTCATGTGTGGAAATGAGCAACTTCAGAAAATATGATCAAAAGAAAAATAAGAAACAATGAGTAAGAACAAAGCTCTGAAGCCAAATTTAAAGGAAAACAAGAAACAAGAAGGAGAAAGAACAAAGACAATTGCCTAAATTCAGCATAGAGAATGATAAGCTTGATGCATTCTAGGTAAAGACAGAAATCAGGACTCTGCTTCTCAGGTAGACCACAATCTCCTACCCATGACGCTCTATTTTCTATTCCTTTGTTCATTGTTATTATTGCGTTTTAAATCATCCATGTTTCACATGTTACAAAATTGATGTAAGGCATGAGAGGTACAATAAAATATAAGATTAAGAAGAAAACAACAATGTCTTATTTTTTCTCTCTTTTTTTTATTCACTATTAAAGTTATATTTTGGCAATTTTCCTAGAGATATTAGACAGGAACTGTAATTTATTTTGTCATTTCAAATCATCTAAGGTGAGATTGTTAAGTTAGTTCCACGAATCTTTGGGATTACTAGGAAGATCTAAACCCTTATGAATTTTAGATGAACCCTCATAGAATAAGAAGCTTTAATGTCTTGGTGAATTTAATAGTTATTACCTATCCCAACAAGACAAGTCATGGCTTACGGCCTGTATGCTCAGGGAGTTGCTGGTGCTATGCTCCAGACAGTGCCATGGATCAATCTTACTCTGTTGAGTTTTTTGTTGTTCCGCTCTCCCCTTATCCGTAGCACTCTGCCATCATCAGACCATGCCCTTACTTCCTCCTCCTTTTGCCCTGGAATCAGCCTCACATGCATAAATATATGAACTTTTGGTGTTTCACTTAACAGTTTTCCTGACAATAATATTTTCCACAATATATATTTGCATAACTATGCATCTACTAATGTGGTTTTGCTTCAAAGCATCTCTAGCATGTGATTGAAACACTGAACTACATATTGGAGATGCAAATGATCCAAACCAGGAGAAATAGCATGAGAAGTTTTTGACAAAAAAAATTGTGAGAAAGAATATGCAGAGATGTCTTTTTTTATTGCAGCTATCTGATTGTATTCAACTATGAAAAGAATGTGTTAAAGCACCAGTACATTAATGTATTTCTCAATTGAAGTAGGATGGACACATTCCATATATATGAGATTCAGTTTCCATCCTGCACACACAAACAAAATACATAGTAATTTTTTAACTGTTTTAAGAAAAAGTGGTAAATTAAGGATGTTTTGCCAAATCATAAATCAGAACATTGCTTAATGCTTACTATTTTGCTACCATAAAATTGTACAATGTTGAAATGTTCAGCTGGTTAGAAGTTTTGCATCCTGAGAAGGAAAAAAAAAGGAAATATAAGAAGATTATGACACTGAATAGTATGAAAAGAAAAAAAAAATCATGGTCATTATTAAACTGAACTTGGACTATTGTAGTTGAGTTTCACCTCTGAAATTTATTTGACTTCCATAAATATCTATTATTTAGTATTTCCATTAAAATGGTAAAGATCAAAGACCTTACCCATCAGACATCATTCATCATTCATCCTTTATACTTCCCGAGTTGTTTGGATTCAAAATAACTTGCCAGAACTCACTCCATACAATGAAGCCTGTACCGCAAAGGTGCTCTAGCTTCTCTTATGGAAGTTTCACCTCTGAGGACAAACCTTTCCACACTGATGAAACCACCACCTCCACTCTGATCTTTTGCATAAAAAGCTTTGAATGTAAGATTTCCATTCTTCCAGTTCTTTCCCATTCAGTGCTCTGGTTTAAGTGCAAATCAGTAGTATGTAACGAGATTCACTCCTAACAACATGTACAGGTTACTTTGAGCATTTTGATTACTGACCAAACTTGCAAAAATTCATAGATTCAATTTCAAGCAGTATGAGAAATTCAACATCTACATATTGGGATATACCTTTCAGTAGTGTTCCACCTATATCCATCTTTGCATCAAACACAAAAGTGATGACCTGCCTAGGGAGCAATATATTACAATTTCCTACAACACTAATAATGGAAAAAGCAAAACCTCAGATATGTTCTAGCAGAGAATTTGAAATAGCTAGCAGTTAGAGGATATTCAGCATTTTCAATTATCTTCCAGTATATACAAAGGAAGCATACCTCGCTGAAAGATCTGAGATTGTCCTATGTAGTTGTCCTGGTATAGCTTTTCATCCTCTCCATTGTATGCAATGAAAAGTTTTCCAACAAATAATTCAGGTGTTGAGAAAGCATTACTGTCACGTCAATTAAATCAGAAGTTCCATTTAGATCTTGTTCAAAGTTGAATTCATATCCATTGACAGGTGCAGTTTCTGCGGGCCAATCTACCATCTCTGAAAAACAAAGTACACCCAATTATACTATGAACACTGACAGATAATGTAGCAAGAAGAAAGTTTAAATATACTGGCATTGATGAGTAATATTTTTGCAGGGGAATCGTTATATTGAAGTAGTTATCAATGTTGCGTACTTAATACCTGTATTGTTATTTCTTCTTCGATGTTAGAGGACCATAAGAAACATTCTTAGCTCAATTCAATTTAGCTGATTCCATATGTTGTCCTTGATATTGTTCATATTCCCTGTAGATTCAGTAACATATATACTACATCAATTTCCATTTCAGAATCAGTTCATACACAAGAAATCTCAACAAATTGTGAGCCCCATGTTTCACTATCTGAACTGCAAACATAAACTGGCATTAATTTCATAGTTATTAGTTCTTTCACAAATAAAAAATCAAAGGGAACTTCAATTGCTATATTATGAATATTATATTATTATTACACTGGAGAATGAAATGTTTCATATTTCTTCTTGGTTTACAACTGCATACAAGAAAGTATAAAACACAGATTTACACAACTAACATGTTAGTAGTTGCGACTTTCCTTACATACTCTAGGCTAAAACATATTAAAAAGCTTTATTAATGTGTTCCCAAAGTAACTAATCATGTACTGCTGATTATAAGCAGATAGATTTCGTGTTTAAGTAGTTTAACCCCATGCTGGTTGATAAACTAGTCTGCTGTCCGCATGGGGAGAAAACCAAGTTCACACTCAATGTATTTTGTGATTTGTATAAGTTGTTATAATGGAAATTACAATCTGGTTTTTCAGCCTAGTAAAACAACAAATATGGCACACTTGAATTCACACCCAGTCAACAGAAAATGTAACTCTTCTCAACCATGAACCGAGTGTTATATTGTTTGTCAAGAACAACAAGGATTTTTTTTTTTTTTTTTTTAAATGTTAAGAGTCTGCTATTAAAATTTTAGAAAGCAGAGGAAATTAGTTTAGAGATTGGACATGTTATATTCAAAGATTGAAAGTAAATTGTCCTCATGCACATTTCAGTGATTTCACCAAAACAGATATCATAAATTTTTAAGACTACTTCCTCATCATATTTGTAAGAGTTTAATTAATATTATGCAATGAGATTTATCCTAGGATAAGCTTTACCTCATAATTCACTGGGTTCAGATCCTCTGCAGTGACATTTTCACTGCATGAGTTCTTAGCCAATAAAATTGTTTAATTTATTTTATAAAAAATACTATAAATTTATGTTTAAAAATCATGAATGGATGAGATGAATTCAATTTACCCTCTCATGGTAAATTTCAATGCGGATCTCTCTCCCATATTCACCGCAATACTAAGCAAAATCTTGGCTCTGACTACACAGACAAACTGCAAATAATAAGAAAAAGACCTTTAGTCATTTCTGCAGTATGTTACAATTAAAAATGCATGAATGTAAATAAAGAATATACAAAAGAATTTGCTTTCGTTTACACTTGCAATTCCAATCAAGTATCAAACTGAACGACTAATCTAAGACTTGTTGAATGCAATAACCAAGTTAAATGTGAAAGGAGAAAGACATGAAATGAAACATATCCTTGACTAAAATAATTTTCCTCGCATTGACTTAGATGATGATGAAGTAGTTCAAAGAAGGAGAATTACCTGGCGATCATCCTTGGTCACTAAATCTATCTACCGTCAACCTTAATGCCACGGATATGGGAAATTTTAGGCCAAATTTGACGGTGCTTTGTGCGGCATCGTTTTTGCAGCAAAGGACATAGCTTTATGCTTAGTTTTATTAGAGAGTCAGGCAGCCTTTCTCCCAGCATATTCTCCAGCTTTTCACAGCTCTCAATTTCTAATTCTTGCAGGGATGTGAGATGGAGAAGCCCCTTGCAGTCCAACGTCTCCAGACTTGAGAAGTTATATAGATACAGAGACGTAAGGGAGGGAGGCAGCAAACCCTCCTTTGGGAAGGACTTGATGCCATCACATGGACCCCAGACAGAGAGATTGGTAAGCATGTCCATGGATGGCCATACTAGGCCGCTCAGTAGTTTCTCACAATTGATGATCCTAACTGTTCCCAAGTTAGGTGGCATACCCCCTCCAGGAAACGACTCAATTTCCGGGCAGTTGTCTATTTCAAGATATTCTAACTTTGGGAGAAGAGTACTCATCTCATCAGGTAATGACTTCAACTTGTAGCAATGCTCAACTACGAAACGAGTCAAATTGGGCGCAGGCAATCCTTCTCTCGGGAATGATACAAAGTTGGGACATTTGTTAATTTTAAAAGAATTCAGACCCTTAAATGACTCTGACCCTGAAACCGAAAGAGATTCCATATTTTCACAGTTTATGATTTGGAGCCTTTTGAGATTTGGAAAGGTAACCAATGGAAGAGACGTGAGCGAACCACAACTATTGTATATAAAAAGTGATTCCAGTGACTCGTGTTTGTGTTGTGATGGGAATTCCAGATTTTTAAGCAGCCAGATAGACAGATTCTTTAGCGATGCAGGTAGACGACCACCCGGAAAAGATATGGCTGACGAACAATCATGTAATGTTAAAGATTGGAGGCAAGTTGGTTGGATGTTAGTGATGGCCTCGATTATGGACTCCACCATTGGGCTTCCTTCTACTTCTATAGATTCCACCAAAGGAGGAAACACATGCAGCGATACTTTATTGCTTTCACGTATCTCTAATCTTTTAAGGGCGGGAGCCCTTGGGAGAGAACAGACAAGAAGCTCGCAATTTGTAATACAAAGTGTTTCCAGAGAAGGAAGGTGATTTGGCAAATCTCCCCTTAGTTTGGGGCAATCTCTTATTTTAAGAGACTTAAGTAGAGGAAAAGCGCCTGACTCGGGGGAACTCCACAACTCCCAACAACACATGTCATAAATGTCTAGAGATTCAAGAGAGGAAAAAGGTGTCACAGAAGGACAATCTTCATTTTTGTAAAACCCTGCATCAATCGTCTTCACTGAATTCAATTCTGAAATATGGAGTTTCTTAAGAGATGGTAGTTGCCCAAGTGAAGGAAGCACACAACAGTTGTTACAACTACGTAAACTTAGATCTGTCATGTTGTCGTAGGAAAAATTTCCCACCCAATCTGGAAATATGGTTCCATTATAACCACATAATGATAGAGATTCCAGGCCTTGATGAGGTTGTAACTCGTGGAGTATATGTACATCTAATTCAATTCGGAAATTGGTATCATTCTTGTTACATATAGACCATTTCAAGGATAAACTATCAATGTGCTCCTTATCCTTTATCTTAGCCTCCGATGCCTCATTGCTTCTGGTAACATTCTCCAAATTCGTAATAGAAAACGAACCGTGAAGATTTGAAAGTCCTCCCAGTTCCTTGATCCCATTCTCTTTATGCTTGCCCACAACAAAGAAATCCAAATGCTGCAAATGACTTAACTTTCCCATTCCTCTAGGCATCTCTTTTATAGAAATATCACAAATATCAAGATGGTGCAAGTTAACAAGATTTTGCATACCAATGGGCAACTTACTCAAGTTGCAGCACCAAGACAACATCAAAGTTTGTAGATTGTACAAATTACACAATGACTCCGGCAATGTTTTTATACTTGTATTAGAGAGATTTAAATAACGCAGATGGATCAATTCACCTATTGAATCAGGCAAAACATCCAGACTTTCGAAGTCACAAAATGATAAAACTCTCAAGTACTTAAGCTTCGACACTACAATACATGGTGCCTTTTCATTGTTGAACGGAGAATCTTCAAAATCGATCGGCAAGAAAGTTCTCAAAAATTTTAGTTTGTCAAAAACTTCAATGTCGGAGACTGGATCACTAAACTTGGTAAATGACACATGACGAGTCTTTGTACCTATCTTGGTTTTTTCTCCAAGTTCTTCTGACCTGAAATAGAATTCTCCACCAATTGCCGTTGCTAGATCATGCACGAGGTCGTGCATTACAAAATAATTGCCCCAAGTCCGATTACTTGAACGTTGAAAAAATGATCTCGAAAATAAATCATCAAAATACTCATAACTAACTTCTTTTAAACTCTTTCCTTTTTTTGGTGGCATTACAAGATCTTCAGCCATCCACAACAAGGTCAATTCATTTTTTTCAAATTCATAATCCTTGGGGTACAATGAACAATAAACAAAGCACCGTTTTAAATGTGGAGGGAGATAATGATAACTAATTCTCAATGCTGGAATAATTTTACACTGACTTTCAGGAAGTTCCCAAATGTCACTTTCAAGTATATTAGTCCAATCCCTAACAGCATGCTTTCTTCTCAACATACCTCCAAGCGACCGTGCTGCTAAAGGCAATCCATTACACTTTTTAACAATCTCCCTTCCAATTTTTTCTAAAGTTCTTCTATTCTCACTGGATTCTGAGGGAGGAAATGCATGGTTCGCAAACACTAACCAACAATCTTCATCTGACAACTGACTTAGAGGATAAACTTGAACAGTATGGAAAGGGACTACATTCGCTACATTTTCATTGCGGGTTGTCACGAGAATTTTACTTCCCTTGATCCCATGTAGAAATGGTTTTGTAAGATTACTCCAATTATCATAATCCTCGATCCAAACATCGTCCAAGACAATTAAGAATTTTTTATCTTTCAGCTTGTCCATCAAGTCAAGTTGAATTGAATTTAGATCATTCAATTTACAAGGCTCGTGGGAAACTTCCTCTATTACAGTTTTAGTGACCCTCACAATATCAAATTGATCAGAAACACAAACCCATGCATTTAAATCAAACATCTGCTTCAAATTGCCATCGTTGTACACAGATCGGGCTAAAGTGGTTTTTCCAACCCCACCCATGCCTATAATAGGGATCACAGACACTTGTTCACCATCACTGCTATCCTCTAACAACAACTTCATTATGGCCTCCTTGTCTTCATCCCTACCATACATACCATATCCATCTTCCAGAGATGTCGTTGGCTGAGCATTCCATGGCTGGTTGTTCTCCACTGCAATCTCTTTCAAAGGAAGACCCTTCATGCCTCCTAAAACTTTATCTAATTTGACAACTACTTTTTCCAACTTACTGGCCATTTTCCTATCGGCAAAGCGAGAAAACACTTTACTTACCTTCTTTTGAGTTGCAGCTTTGGTAGAAATTTCATCCAGCAAGTCATCGGCCTCATAGAGAGCATCCTTGAGCTCAATGAGCCACTTTTTGACACTGGAGAGTGTGTCTTGTTTCTTCTCAGCATCATCAAGCACAGCTCCAATCACTCCCAGAGTGCTCTTCAGGTTTCCAAGCAAATCGCGGTCAAGCTTCTTTCCACGGATGAAGTCGACAACCTCATCTGTAGCCAGCCTCTCAGAAAGAACGTTAAGGAAAGCAGAGAGAAGCGCACCACCTGCCGTTGTCGCTATTGCTAGCTCTGCCATGATCTCAAGAACAAGTGATGATCAGAGTACAAGAGATAAAGGAAAGGAATTGGTTGCTATAAACTGGGTTGGTTCTTGGCAAGTTTAACTGATGTGATGAGATCTGATTTCAGTCAACTCTCTCCACTTTAAGTCGCTCTACTCAGTAAGACAGTAACACACAGTGTTGGGGTGTCCTTGGTTGGATGCTTTTTGAACGCGGAATCTTCGTGAAGTACCTACCATCAAAATTCACCGTTTGATATATTAATTAAAAATTTGATGGTTGAGATTGAAGACCAGTTGGTTGAAAAGTCTAGAGGTGGTAGGTGTCTTTGTCCTTTTTTATTTAATTACATTTATGACTTGTACGTTTTCTGGGATTTGATGTATGTTTATCATTTCTAGCAATTAAGTTTGAGGACCGAATTTAGCTGTAAAAATGCTTTGCTTTGCTGTGCTGTACAATTTTCATTTTCTGATAATGGTCTTTAACTTGTTCATTTGGTTATTTATAGAGGGTGCTATTGCTAAATTTCCTGCCAGTGCACTGAAAGAGCAGAAGTTATGTTTAAATATTTTTTTAGTTGTTATAATTTAGTATTATTTTACTTTTTATTTTTGTAATTTTTTTTTTATTTTAGTCATTTTAAATTATATTTGTTTTATTTTTTATTCTTATAGTAATTTAGATAATATTTTTTTCACTGTCCAAAACGCTATCTAAATCATTTTAAGAACAAAAAAAATAAAAACAAACATAATTTGTGAGAACTAAAACAAAACAAAAAATTTACAAAGATAAAAAATAAAAAAAAAGATTAATTTATAAAAATTAAAAAGATATTTAAACCAAGAAGTTATTTACTCATTCAGACAGCTTGGGTCTTGACTCGAGTTTCTTTAAAAAAAAAAAAAAAGAAGAAGAAAACTCTCCTCTCTTTGGTAGAAGAGAGTTTTGGACTTTTGGGAAAGGGCTTTGCTATTCTTACCCTACAATTTGCTATTCTCACCTCTTATGTGGATTATTTTTTTTTATTAATATTCCAAAATATCCTTGTACAACAGAATCACGATTTTGTTGCATACTTGTATAACGGAATCTTGATTCTGTTAAAAGTGTGCAACGAAATCGTGATTCCATTTTGTGAAATATCCCTTTTGCCCACTCACTTCCCTCTCCCTTCCCTTTCCCTCAGACTTCCCACTCTCCTTACTTGTACCAAGCAACCCCGCGCTACCACCGCGATGCAGGCACGACCACCACGTCGCTTGCGTGACCACCGCAACTCCCGCGCGACCATTACGATGCCTGCGTGACTCCACTCGCGACCCCCGATAGACCTGTGCCGCCCATGCGCCCCCGGCGCCGCCTGGCATGACCCAGCACCGCCCATGCGACCCGCGCGACCTTGCACCACCCCACACCCCGCAACCCAGATCCAAATTGATTTGTTTTGGTTTTCTGGTTTGTTGAATGGGTTTGATGAAGCGGTGTTGGTTGTGTTGTGTTGTGCGAAAGAAAAAGTTGGGTGCGCGAGAGAAGAGACCAACGAAATCATGCTTCTATTTTACAAAATACTGGTGAAAAAAAAAATAACAACGGAAATGTGATTCCGTTGAACTATTTTCAATGGAATCGTGTTTCCGTTGTTTACTAAAGGGGTGAAAAAATATAAAACAAAGGAAATACGATTCCATTGAAAATATTTCAACGAAATCATGTTTCCTTTGTTTTATATTTTTTCACCCCTTTAGTAAACAACGGAAACACGATTCCGTTGAAAATAGTTTAACGGAATCACATTTCCATTGTTCAATTTTTTTTTCACCCTATATATTGTAACAGAAACATGATTCGGTTGTACACTTGTACAACGGAATCATGTTTCGGTGGGAAAGGACATTTTGGGAAATTCATAAAAAATACCTACGTCTGAGGTGAAAATAGTAATTATGAGGGTGAGAATAGCAACAACACCCTTTGGAAAATTGTTTTAGTTTAGTCCGCTTCACGTTGAAGAAGGAGCAGGTACGTGGGACAAGTTGGGCTTGAAATTTCAGTGAAGCGGGCTGTGGGGTATGTTGGGCCTTGTTTAGTGGGCAATAATAATAATAATAATAAAAGGTTGCTAAAAGAATTAACATCTTTTGTGAAGCCACATGTGGTCTTTGTGGCTTGGGCACACTAAATAGATAAAATTGTGAAACTTTTTTAAAGAATGCTAAAGATTAGAGTAATAGAGTCATTTAAAGAAACGAGCCTTAATTAAGACACTACTACTATTGATTTGTAATAGTAGTAGAAAAATATAAAGGGGGAAAATGAATGAATAATTTACTAAATATAATATAAACCTTTCAAAATTTAACTAGTAATAATTAATTAAATAAATAAAATACTAAAATAAGTATTAGCACTAATTATAATGATATTATACTCCTACCTATACCTAGTAAGACAAAAAAGGTGGAATGGAGTGTAAGGTGAGGTGCTGTAATTTAATAAAATCGAGAATGAAATATTGAATTATAATTCTTAATTCGGGTGGTTGATGGTAAGGAGGAATGAAAGATAAGGAGGGATGTATTTTTAGTTTATGTCCATCTCATAAGAAAATGTTACTTGATTAGCATAATCACATGTTTGTAACTAGTATGAGATTTTATATAATCATTGGATTGTACCAAAACAACTGTTCAAATTGAATGAATCAATACAACTTTTCATTTTTAACAAAGTTTCTAGTGCATTACGTGGTGTATTTATAAATTTAAATAATTTTTAATAAAATAATTCGATACTAATGGTGATTATTTTTGTTATTTTAAAAAATTAATTTAAATATATTAATAATAGTGTAAATTTTTTTTTACATTATCATCTAATCATACTTTGTCATGTGTGTTAGGATTATTTATTTTTGTAATAACTATTTTAAAAGTCATAATTATGTGATTTTTAATTTGTTGACACTATAAATCTTTACACTAATAGTGTAAGAAAAGTAAAATTATATTAAATTTTTTTTTGATCCGTAGGAATCGAAAACGGTACCGGAGGGTTTATAATAACTTACACATCCTGCTCAACCAACTGAGCTAAACCCCCTTGGTAGTAAAATTATATTAAATAAAAATAAAGCAAAGAGACAAAAATATTAAAATTGAGAAGAAAATTTAGGAAATAAATTATTAAAATCAAGAGAGATTATTTTTTTATATGGTTAAGGAGGATGAGAACTATTAATGTTTTTGTTGAAAAATAAAAACTCAAACTTATAATATAAGAATGAAAAAAACAAGACAATTCTTCATATTTTTTAAATGTCTTATAAGGGTTTTGTCCAAAAATACCTCCCACGAGAATACAACTACTTGCTTTGGATGGGGTCAGACATTTTTTTCACAAATATATATAATAGTATATTTTGAAGTAGAGATAATTCTAGTTTAAGAGAAAATTTGATAAGAAACCAAACACTAGCAGACTTAAAGGAATATATCCCTGAACTATGAAGAGACCAAACCCATTTGTATTTCTCATGCTTTGAAAGATTGACTGAGTACAACACAGTCAACAAATTAGTTTCCAGGATTTCTACTTCCCGTGACATTATAGCTTCCATTTCCACATTATTTTCCACCTTTATCCATCTTGCAGCAACTCCTTAATATCCGGAACAGAATTTGTTTCTGTTAAATTTAATAATTGTTTAATAATTGTATGAAGTTTAGGAGAAAACTTCAAGCTATTACTTCTAATACATACATCATCTCGAACTTACCTCTCTCCATCAATTCTTTTCTTCAACCCACCAACAAACCCCTAAGAGAACAAATATATATTAATTTCCTCAATTTACTAATCAATGAAATTAGTACACTTCAATGGATATTACAAGTTGGCTTGACATATGACAACAAATTAATATCAAATCGGTTTTCCTTGTAAACTTTTGAATGACATGACAAAATTGAAGACAATGATAAAGATGCCTTAGTTCACACTATATATTAAATGTAAGGGTAATGGAGAAAATTTGGATTCTTGACCCCTAACTATGTGCCTTGAAGTACAACAGCAAAGTAAAACATGAAAACTTCATCTCTTCATCCACAAAATCACGAAAGAATGACACCATATTAATCTTTCAGATCCCAACAGAGGGTGCGGGCCAGCATGTCCATACTGAAAATACTCAGGTTTAGATACTTCAGTAGTTCAGTGTCTTTCCCAAAAGATTCATTTGAACTAAAAGCAGAGGAAAATCCTCAGGCTTCCACCTTGGGGGAACTGAAACAGTGAAACTCTCAATTTTGTGAGTCTGAGTCTTTGTTGTAGAGTTTCACCCAAAGAATGTACTTGATTTCCATTAAGATTTGATAGAGCATAACACATTGAATGCTTTAAAATCTCCCTGGCTCCTGTCTAGATCCAAAATGACTTGTCAGCACTCACTCCACAAAGTGAAGCCTGAACTGCAAAGGTGCTCAAGCTTGTCTTGTGGAAGTTTGATGTTTGTTTTTCAGTGAACTTGATGAAACTGATAAACCACCACCTCCACTATGATCCTAAGCATCAAAAGCTTTGTGAATTGGAGATTTGCATGCTTCCAGTTCATTCTTGTTTTGAACACTAATGTCAATACTCGATCAAACAGTACAGTGTATGGAATTCACTCCCTTTACACATTAGGGATGCCCACAGAACAGTAAGTTTATAGTTTCCTACAGCACAATATTCGGCAAAAAAGTAAAATTCAAATGTGTAGTAGCAGAGGATTTATATCAAGCAGTTGTTGGTGACATGGCAATATCTTTCAGTTATGTCTCAGCATACCTAGGTGACATGCCCAGTAGGAGCTGTATCCAGAGGTAGGTTGGGATCATCCTTGTCAATTTGAACAAAGCCCTGGGTGAAAGCAAACATTGCATGCATTGACATGAACAAACAACTTTTGAAAGTATGATAAAACACAAATCAGAAGGAAAATAAGAAACAATGAGTAAGAACAAAGCTCTGAGCCTAATCTAAAGGAAAATAAGAAACAACAATGAGTAAGAACAAAGACAATTGCCCAAATCAGCATAGAAAATGATAAGCTCAATGCATCCTAGGTAAAGACTGAAATTGGGACTTCCCTTCTCAGACAGAACGCAATCAAGTATGCCTGTACCTCTATTTTCTATTCTGTGTCCATTGTTGTTATTGTGTTTTAAATCATACAAGTTTCACATAGATTACCATATTGATGTAAGGCATGGAGGAACAAAAAAATATAAGTTAAGAAGAAAACAACATTGTCTTCTTTCTTTCTTTCTTTGTATTATTCCCTATTAAAGTTATATTTTGGCAATTTCCCTAGAGATACTAGACAGAAACTGTAATTTATTTTTTGTTATTTCAAATCATCTAAGTGTGACTGTTAAGTAGGTTCATGAATCTTTGGTATTAATAGGAATATTATCAATTTTAGATGAATTCTCATAGAATAAGAAACTTTAATGTCTTGGTGAATTTAATAATTATTACCTATCTGAACCAGCCAAGTTATGGCTTAAGGCCTGTATGCTCAGGGAGTTGCCAGTGCTATGCCCCAGACAGTGCCACGGATCAATCTTATTGTGTTGAGTTTTTGGTTGTTCCCCTCTCACCTTATCTGAAGCACTCTGCCATCAACAGACCATGCCCTCACTTCATCCTCCTTTTGCCTTGGAAGATCAGCTTTACACACATGAACATTGAGCTTTTGGTGTTTTACTTAACAGTTTTCCTGACAATAATACTTTCCACAATATATATTTGCATAACTATGCATCTACTAATGTGATTTTGCTTCAAAGCTCATGCTATGAAGCATCTCTAGCATGTGATTGAAACAATGTGAACTACATTTTGGTGATGCAATTGATCCAACCCAGGAGAAAATGGCAAGAGAAGTTTTTGACAACAAATTTTGTGAAAAAAGACAGAATATGCAGAGATGTCTTGTTTTATTGCAGCAGTCTGATTGTATTCAAGTACAGAATGAATGTGTTAAAGCACCAGTACATTAACGTATTTATCAATTGAAGTAGGATGGACACATTCCATATATATGAGATTCAGTCTCCATCCTGCAAACACAAACAAAATATATAGTAATTTTTTAACTGTTTTAAGAAAAAGTGGTAAATTATGGATGTTAGCCAAATCATAAATCAGAACATTGCTTAATGCTTACTATTTTGCTACTATAAAATTGTACAATGTTGAAATGTTCAGCTGGTTAGAAGTTTTGCATCCTGAGGAGCGAAAAAAAAAGAAAAGAAAAGGAAATATAAGAAGATTATGGCATTTGAATGGTACGAAAAGAAAAAAAAAATCATGGTCATGATTAAACTGAACTTGTAGTCTTGTAGTTGAGTTCACCGCTGAAATTTATTTGACTTCCATAACTATCTATGATTTAGTATTCCATTAAAATGGTAAAGATCAAAGACCTTACCCATCAGACATCATTCATCCTTCAAACTTCCAGTGTTGTTTGGATTCAAAATAACTTGCCAGAACTCACTCCATACAATGAAGCCTGTACCGCAAAGGTGCTCATGCTTCTCTTATGGAAGTTTGATCTCTGAGGACATTATGGAACCCTTCCACACTGATGAAACAACCACCTCCACTATGATCTTTTGCATCCAAAGCTTTGAGTGTAAGATTCCCTTTCTTCCAGTTCTTTTCCATTCAGTGCACTCGTGTAAGTGCAAATCAGTAGTATGTAACGGGATTCACTCCTAACAACATGTACAGGCTACTTTGAGAATTTCGATTACTGACCAAACTTTAAAAATTCATAGATTCAATTTCAAGCAGTATGAGAAATTCAACCTCTACATATTGGGATATACCTTTTAGAAGTGTTCCACCTATATCCATCTTTGCATCAAACACAAAAGTGATGACCTGCATAGAGAGCAGTATATTACAATTTCCTACAAAACAGTAATAATGTAAAAAGCAAAACCTCAGATATGTTCTAGCAGAGAATTTGAAATGGCTAGCAGCTCAAGGATATTCAGCTTTTTCAATTATCTGCCAGTATATACCTAGGAAGCATGCCTTACTGAAAGATCTGAGATTGTCCTATGTAGTAGTCCTGGTAAAGCTTTTCATCCTCTCCAATGTACGCAATGAAAAGTTTTCCAATTAATAATTCAGGTGTTGAGAAAGCATCACTGTCACGTCAATTAAATCAGAAGTTCCATTTAGATCTTGTTCAAAGTTTAATTCATATCTATTGACAGGTGCAGTTTCTCTGGGTCAATCTACCTGCTCTGAAAAACAAAGTACACCCTATTACACTTTGAACACTGACAGACAATGTAGCAAGAAGAAAGTTTAAATACACTGGCATTGATGAGTAATATTTTTTCAGGGGAATCATTATATTGAAGTAGTTATCAATGTTGCGTACTTAATACCTGTATTGTTATTTCTTCTTTGATGTTAGATGACCATAAGAAACATTCTTAGCTCAATTCAATTTAGCTGTTTCCATATGTTGTCTTTGATATTGTTCATATTCCCTGTAGATTCAGTAACATATATACTACATCAATTTCCATTTCAGAATCAGTTAATTCACAAGAAATCTCAGCAAAATGTGAGCCACAAGGTTCAGTATCTCAACTGCTAACATAATCAGGCATTAATTTCATAGTTATTTTCAGTTTTAGTTCTTTCACAAATAAAAATTCAAAGGGAACTTCAATTGCTATATTATGAATATTATATTATTATTACACTGAAGAATAAAATGTTTCTTATTTTTTCTTGGTTTACAACTGCATACAAGAAAGTATAAAATACAGATTTACACAACTAACATGTTAGTAGTTGCGACTTTCCTTACGTACTCTAGGCTAAGACTGATTAAAAAGCTTTGTTAATGTGTTTTCAATGTAACTAATCATTTACTGTCGATTATACGAAGATAGATTTCTTGTTTAAGTAGTTTAACCCCATGCTGGTTGATAAACTAGTCTGCTGTCAGCACGAGGAGAAAACCAAGTTCACACTCAATGTATTTTGTGATTTGTATAAGTTGTTATAATTAAAATTACAATCTGGTTTTTCAGCCGAGCAAAACAACAAATATGGCATACTTGAATTCACACCCAGTCAACAGAAAATGTAACTCTTCTCAACCATGAACCAAGTGTTATATTGTTTGTCAAGAACAACAAGTTTTTTTTTTTTTTGAAATTTTAAGAGTCTGCTATTAAAATTTTAGAAAGCAAAGGAAATTAGTTTAGTGATTGAAATACATATTATATTCAAAGATAGGAAGTAAATTGTCCCCACACATATTCAGTGATTTCACCATTACAGAAATCATAAATTTTTTAAGACTACTTCCTCATCATATTTGTAAAAGAGTTTAATTAATATTATGCAATGAGATCTATCCTAGGATAAGCTTTACCTCATATTCACTGGGTTCAGATCCTCTGCAGTGACATTTTCACTGCAGGAGATCTTAGCAATTAAAGTTGTTTAATTTATTTTATAAAAAAATACTATAAATTTATGTTTAAAAATCATGAATGGATGAAATGAATTCAATTTACCCTCTCATGGTAAATTTCAATGAGGATCTCTCTCCCATATTCACTGCAATACTATGCAAAATCTTGGCTCTGACTACACAGACAAACTGCAAAGAATAAGAAAAAGACCTTTAGTCGTTTCTGCAGTATATTACGATTAAAAATGCATGAATGCTCGCTGTAAATAAAGTATATACAAAAGAATTTACTTTTGTTTACACTTGCAATTCCAATCAAGTATCAAACTGAACAACTAATCTAAGACTTGTTGAATACAATAACTAAGTTAAATGTGAAAGGAGAAAGACAAACATATTCTTAACTGAAAAAATTTTCCTAGGTTAGACTTAGATAACAATGATGTAGGCCAAAGAAGGAGAGTTACCTGGTGATCATCCTTGGTGACTAAATCCATCTACCGTCAACCTTAATGCCACGGATATGGGAAATTTTAGGCCAAATTTGACGGTGCTTCGTGTGGCATCGTTTTTGCAGCAAAGGAGATTCCTTTATGCTTAATTTTATTAGAGAGATGGGCAGCCTTTCTCCCACCATATTCTCCAGCTTTTGACACCTATCAATTTCTAAATTTTGCAGGGATGTGAGGTAGAGAAGACCCTTGCAGTCCAACGTCTCCAGATTTGAGAAGTTATATAGATGCAGAGATGTAAGGGAGGGAGGCAGCAGACCCTCCTTTGGGAAGGACTTGATGCCATCACATGGACCCCAGACAGAGAGCTTGGTAAGCATGTCCATGGATGGCCATGCTAGGCCGCTCAGTAGTTTTTCACATTTGCTGATCTTAACTGTTCTCAAGTTAGGTGGCATACCCCCTACAGGAAACGACTCGATTTCCCGGCAGTTGTGTACACAAAGATATTCTAACTTTGGGAGAAGAGTACACATCTGATCAGGTAACGACTTCAACTTCTTGCAATTGTAGACCACAAAACTAGTCAAATTGGGCGCAGGTAATCCTTCTCTCGGGAATGAGACAAAATTGGGGCAGTTGCGAATCTCAAAAGAAGTCAAACTCTTATGTGACTCTGAAACCAAAAGACGTTCCATATTTTTACAGTTTTTGATTTTGAGACTTTTGAGATTTGGAAAGGTAACCAATGGAAGAGACTTGAGTGAATCACAACTGTTGTATATTGACAGTGATTCCAGTGAATCGATTTTGTGTTGCATCAGGAATTCCAGATTTTTAAGCTGGTGGATATTCAGAGTCTTCAGTGATGCAGGTAGACGACCACCTGGAAAAGATATGGCTGACAAACAATCCTGTACTGTTAAAGATTGGAGGCAAGTTGGTTGGATGTTAGTGATGGCCTCGATCATGGACTCCACCACCATTGAGCTTCCTTCTATATGTACCTGTTCCACCAAAAGAGGAAACACATGCAGCGCTACTTGATTGCTTTTAAGTATCCATAATCTTCGAAGGGCAGGAGCCCTTGGGAGAGAAGAGACAAGAAGCTGACAATTTTTAATCGCAAGTATTTCTAGAGCAGGAAGGTGATTTGGCAAATCTCCTCTTAGTTTGGGGCAATCATGTATTTTTAGATCCTTTAGTACAGGAAAAGCTTTTGAATCAAAGGAACTCCACACTTCCCAACAAGGCATGTCATGAATGGTTAGAAATCTAAGGGAGGGAAAGGGTGTCACAGAAGGACAATCTTCTTTCCTGTAAAAATTTGCATCAATAGTCTTCACTGAATTTAATTTTGAAATATTGAGATGCTTGAGAGATGGTAGTTGCCCAAGTGGAGGAAGCATACAACAGTTGTTACAATCATTTAAGCATAGAAATGTCATACTATGGTAGGAAAAATTTCCCACCCAATCTGGAAATATGGAGCCCTTATAACCACTTATTGATAGCCATTTCAGGTCTTGGTGAGGTTGTAACTTGCAGAGTACATCTAATTCAATTTGGAAGTCAATGTCATTGTTGTTACCTATAGACCATTGCAAGCATAAATAATGAACGTGCTTCTTATCCATTATCCTAGCCTCCAATGCTTCATCGCTTTTGGTAACATTCTCCAATTTCCTAATAGAAAGCGAACCGTGAAGATTTGAAAGTCCCCCCAATTCTTTGATACTTTTCTGCTCTTGCTTGCCAACAATAAAGAAATCCAAACGCTGTAAATGGTTTAATCTTCCCATTCCTCTTGGCATCTCTTTTATAGAAGTATGATTAATATGAAGATGATGCAAGTTTACAAGATTTTGCATGCCACTTGGCAACGTAGTCAGCTTAGAGCAACCAGACAACTTCAGAGTTTGTAGATTGTACAACTTACACAAAGACTCTGGCACTGTTTCTATACTTGTGCGAGAGAGATTTAAGTAACGCAAATGGATCAATTCACCTATTGAATCAGGCAAAACACCCAGACTTTTGAAGTCACAAAATGATAGAACTCTCAAGTATGTAAGCTTTGACATTATTATACATGGTGCCTTTTCATTGTTGAATGGAGAAACTTCAAAATTGACCGGCAAGAAAGTTCTCAGAAATTTCACTCTACCAAAAACTTCAATGTCCGAGACTGAATCACTGAATTTGCTAAATGACAAATGACGAGTCTTGATATCAATCTTAGTTTCTTTCCCAAGTTCTTCTGAGCTAAAATAGAATTCTCCACCGAGGGATGTTGCTAGATCATGCATGAGGTCATGCATTACAAAATAATAGCCTCGAGTCTGATTACTATAAGTATGAGTCCGATTAGAACGTTGAAAAAATGACCTTGAAACTAAATAATCAAAATACTCGTAACTAACTTCTTCTAAAGTCTTTCCTTTTTTCGGTGGCTTAACAAGATCTTCCGCCATCCACAACAAGATCAATTCATCTTTTTGAAATGGATAATCCTTGGGGTACAATGAACAATAAACAAAGCAGCGTTTTAAATGTGGAGGGAGAGAATGATAACTAATTCTCAGTGCCGGAATAATATTACACTCACTTTCAGAAAGTTCCCAAATGTCACTATTCAGTATATTATTCCAATCCCTGATATCATGCTTTCTTCTCAACATACCTCCAAGCGACTGTGCTGCTAAAGGCAATCCGTTACACTTTTTAATGATCTTCCTTCCAATTTTTTCTAGAGATGTTGTATTCTCACCAGATTCCGTGGAAAGACATGCATGATTTGCAAACACTAACCAACAATCTTCATTCGACAATTGATTTAGATGATAAGGTTGAACAGTATGGACCATAGACGCTACATTTTTATTGCGGGTTGTTACTATAATTTTACTTCCTCTAATCCCACTTTGAAATGGTTTTATAAGAATACTCCACTTACCGTAATCCTCAGTCTAAATATCATCTAAAACAATTAAGAATTTTTTATCTTTCAGTCTTTCCATCAAATCAACATGAAGTAAATCTAGATTATTTAATTTACAAGGCTCTCGAGTAACTGCCTCTGTCATAGTTTTTGTGACCTTCAGAATATCAAATTCTTCAGAAACACAAACCCATGCTTTAAAATCAAATAAGTGCTTCAAATTGTCATCATTGTACACCAATTGGGCTAAAGTGGTTTTTCCAACCCCACCCATGCCCACAATAGGGATCACAGACACTTGTTCACTATCCTCTAACAACAACTTCGTTATGGCCTCCTTGTCCTTATCCCTACCATATAAATGAGATCCATCTACCAGAGATGTTGATGGAGCTTTCCATGGCATGTTATTCTCCTTGTCAATCTCTTTCAGATCAAGACTCTCCTTGAGTCTTAAAACAGACTCTAATCTGGCAACTACGTCTTCCAACTTACTGACAATTTTCCTATTGAAAAAGCGAGAAAATAGTTTGCTTACCTGGTTTTGAGTTGCAGCCTTGGTGGAAACTTCATCCAGTAAGTCATCGATCTCATAGACAACATCTTTGAGAGCATTGAGCCAGTGATTGACACTGGAGTCTGTGATTTGCTTCTTCTCGGCATCATCAAGCACAGCACTAACCACTTTCAGACTGGTCTCCAGCTTTTGAAGCAACTTGTTCTCACGCTTCTTTCCACAGATGAAGTTGACAACTGCAGGTGAAACCAGCCTGTTGAACACAACATCAAGGAAAGCAGAGAGGAATGATTCTGCCATGTTCTCAAGAACAGTGATGATAAGAGTAGTAGACAAAGGAAAGGAATTGGTTGCAGTAAACTGGGTTGGTTCTTGACAAGGTTAACTGATGTGATGAGATTTGATTTCATTCAACTCTCTTCACTTTAACTTGATCTGCTCAGTAAAGTGGTGGTAGGCATCCTGTCCTTTTTTAAAGACAAGGTTGTTGGTTTTGATGCTCTTTGAATGCGGAATCTGCTTTTTTAAAGACAAAATGAGAAATACGGTTGAAGACCGTTACTTTGTTTTTTTTTTTTGAAGAAGAAGAAGATTGAAGACCGTTACTTAAATGTTGTATTATATCAGTTTTGCATTTTAGTCCTCGTATAAAAGAGAAGTTTTAGATTTATTTGCAAAAAATAATGTTTTCATAGTATTAGAAGGTAAACCCTATCAGATTGGAGTCTGCGTTGTCATCATCCTAGCAGAGGTCTCGATGGAAACTTGGCAAGGTAAATGATGAGAGAATGATCGTTGTGGCTGTCCAGTGACAAGAGAAGAAGCATGATAGTGGTGTTTGTAACGTACGTTAATGATGTTTATGGTTTAAGTCGTAGTTCAATGGTTGAAACGTGATGAGAGAATGTTTATGGTTTCATTGTGTGTTTTCCCATTATATGTTCAATTTAATTGTTGGTGTTGAAATTCATTGGGTGTTGTGTTTTGATGTTATATTTTTGTAGTTGGTTTTGAATTATTTTGTGCTCTCTGTATTTCCAATATAAAGTTGAATTGGACACTTCTGAGTTTCGGTTTAACGTGATTCTCTTCAGAAGGGAATACTGCTTTGGGGACAAATTCTAGGGTGGGAGACTTGGACAGGTCTCCCACCGTGGGAAATGAATGTGGTGCGTAGGATGTGGATTGTTTTTGAGATCAACGTGAGAGTACCGTAGGAATGATTACACTGGATTAAATTAATAATAAAAAAAAAAACATTTTGCCAAAATCGGGTTCCACCACACATACTTCTTTTCCTGATGCCAAAATCGATGAAAAGTTTGCTTCTTTTAGTGGTGATCCTTCTAGGTCCTGCACTTGCAATGCTCGTTTGCTTATTTTGTAATTTTGTAGGTTGATTTATATGGTAACAGTTGCAAGTGCAACAAGTTGAAACGGTTTCAATATGCAACAAAAAACAAATTTTCTATTTTTAAAGATAAAATGAATAAGAATTTTCAGAATAATAAGCAAAATTATTTTTAAGGCTCTCTTTTGCATTCTCGAATCTTTCCGTCGTCTTCTCCGTCGTCCTTTTATTGTCGGCACTATCACACACCTTTGACCAGAGGATAAATTGTAAGAGAAGAATGGAGGAGAAGAGGTCACTCCTCTCACTGTGTTCCACCATCGGACACACCTTGCTCTCTCTCTCCTCCGATGATCTTCTGCACCACTCTCTCTCTCATCTGATGGAGGAGATGGGTCTTTGTTGGAGACTGTCAGTTGCTTTCTTAATTTAATCATGTGTAGTCATTTCTATGTTAGACTAACACTAATTTCGAAAAAAATCCACATCCTACACACCACATTTCTTTCTCACGATGGGAGATTTGTCCATGTCCCCCACCCTAAAACTCATCCTGCTTTGGGGGGAAAAGTATGTTCTATCTGGAAGTGTCTTTTAACTTTTAAGAGAGGAAGAGTGATAGCAGGCCGCAAGCAACATAACAGCTAGGCCCAAAAGGGAAATATACAAGCCTGTTTGTGTTGAAGGACTTTTATTAAATTGGGCTTTTCAATTTTAGTTTGGACTAGACGTTTACTATTGTTGGTCATTGTTGTTATTTTCATAAGGGTAGTAGCATCTAGGAGCCTTTTGTAAGTGCTGATCAGTATCAGACCTCTTTTCCGATACGAAGAAATGAATGAATTTAGACTAAAATATGTTTTAGGTTCTAATAAATTAACGAATTTTGTTTTATGTTCCTAATAAATTTTTTCTTTTTCTTTTGTCAAGTTTCAATTAGGGAATTAAGCAATGACACGTGACAGTTAAAAAATTTAAAATACAATTTGTAGTGACTAAAAAATCATCACTATTTAATTTGATATTTAAATTAAAACTTCTGACGGTTAAAAATCGTCACAATCAATTAAACAAAAAAAGAAGAAAAATCATGTTGTAAATAAAGAACCATATGAGTCATCCCTACCAAAGAAGAAAAACCATAGAAACTTAAATGACAACCATCAACCCAAAACAATCATCAGAAGGACTTATTTCAAATGACACCCAGTATCTGAAATTGAAATAACCAGGAATTACTATTCTGGAAAGCAGCATTCCATGTTGTAAATAAAGAACCATCTGAATCATCCCTAATCAACCAACCAAAGAAGAAAAATCATAGAAACTAAAATGAAATCACCAAACAAAACAATCATCACAAGGACGATATCCAAAAGTTATCCAGTATCTGGAATTGAAAAAACTAGGAGTTCAATAACAAAAATACTAAATATAACCAACACATCTTGCAGCAGAACCTAGATATACCAACCAAGCATTGGTTATGAACAAGTTCTATGAGCAAGGTTTCCACTAAATAAGTTACCTCTATATCCTTTGTACCAATTCTTTCCATCTCTGAATGCTACAAACGATATAGTTAAAAATCTACCAAGGTTCATTTAACCTAACAATCTGAAATATCATATCCAAATTCATATTTCAGAGCCACGACAACCTAGGCACTGCAGTATAAAATAAGAACCAATTACTAATTTCCGCCACCATCCTCCATCGCAAGGTGCAGATCTGGCGCGGTGGGGCATATCTGTACTGGCAGCCATGTCGGTGAGTAGCTCTAGCTATGGCGGCGTCGCAAGGAAGCAAAGAAGTTGTGCGGACCTCCGGGAAGCATAGAAGGTGCACGGCGAAGCAGAACTCCGGCAATGGTCAAGCTCCTGGTGGATTAATTGAAAATAAATTCCATACAAAAATAATAATAATAATAATAACACTTTTCAATCTTTGTTTTTTTTTTTTTTTTTTTTTCTTGAGACTCAAAACAAAAATTTTAATATATCAGAAATCTAATGTAAAGAAAAAATTTATTAGGAACTCAAACAAAATTCGTTAATTTATCATGAATTTAAAATATATTTTAGCGATAAATTTAATATTGTTAACCTTTTTATCTCTTTTCTCTAGTTTTTAGGTTAATTAGAGTAGTAGTAGCTTTTAACACTCTGACAAAGAGGCTATAACAAAGCGATGAGATTTGATTTCACTCAACTCTCTTCACTTTAACTGGCTCTGCTCTGTAAGACAAAGCGGGGAGCAGATTGGGCGAATTTGGCGCGCGAAAGTCACGGTGGAGTTCATCAGTTTTGACTTTTTAACCATTGGATTAAGAAAGTACATTGGGTTTTCACCCCTATCTTATAAATTTTGATTGTCTCACGTAAATGCCGTTTGAGAAAACGTTTATGTTTTCTTTTTCTTAGTATATCATTATTATAGGAAAAATTGTAGCAATTTGTTATTTGTTCTAGTAAAAATTGGCAATAATTTTTTATTAAGCAAAATTAATAATTTTTAATATTGTTGTGGAAGCAGAGACTTTGCCTAGAAGATGGTGAAAAATCTTTTTCTTCACTTATCTTTTATTGAAGATTTAGTTAGATATTATTCATCTTGAGTCATCTCAAATTAAAATGAACGCTGGTGATACGTTTAAAATTCCCATTTTGTTAACATTTAGATCTTAAAATTAAGGTTAAAGAGGTGAAAGTAAAATATTTTTATTATAAAATAAGAAATAAATTTTCCAGTTATTTTTAATATAATAAACAATTATTTTTAATAATTTTCTTTATTTTATTAACTTTAACTAAATGTTAAGGAAAACTAAATCTACTCTCTCTATAGACTACATAACTTAATGATTGAGACACACATTTTCCTCAGTTTGTCAATTAGTTCACTATCTACTTTTTCTTTCTTCTCTCCTTTACGTGTAAATTTCACTTACTCAGAGTAGAAAGTTTTTTCTTGCTCTTTTTTATCTCATTTTTATTTTAATTTCATTTCAAATTATAAATAATTTAAATTATAAAATTATAGTAAAAATTATTCATAAATTAAAAAAAATTCAAAACAAATATTTAAAATTTTCATTATCTAACGTTATTCATTTTTTTTATTTAAAATATATTAAAGAAATAAAAAAAAAGTTTCTTGACATTACAATAATTTAACATGTCGTTAATCCGAGTATAACTAAATTCAAAAATTTTAAGTAAGGTATCAGGTTCTAACTTTGTGGATGAAAAAAAAACATAGTTGAGAAGGGATACCCCATTAAAGATAGTAAGCTATGTTCTCCTGTGGAGATTAATCATAAAGCCGGTAGATACTTCGCACTAATGTTATTATAAAAAAAACAAAAAGTACATTAATAAGATAATGAAAATAAATTTATTAATATATAATTGTATTACATAGTACAAAAGTTACTATCTCATATTCACATTGAATTATCAAAGTCCTTAAAAGGAAAAATTCATGTTATAAACTAATTAAAGAGAAAAAAAAATATTTTTTTATTGTTATATATAGTTAAAACACTGGTTAGATACGCGGATTTAAATCTAGTTAAAAGTTAATTTTGAGAAATCTAAGGCTTTGTTCTCACCTACTGTTTCAAGGAGAAGGGAAGATAACTTCACCAATATTAATTTCTTCAATCAGAATTGTCAATAGTCTTGGAAAATATCTGACATTATTCCCTCTAGCTACTCTGCTGTGCGAGGGAGAGTTTCAAAGACAGTCTTGGAATAAGATATTTCTGTCTTGCATCTATTACTGTTAGAGATATAAACCATTCTGTAATAAAAAGAAAAAGAGATATAAACCATTCTTGGGGTTCCACCAGCAAAACCTTTTAGCGGAATTGTTCTTCAAAATGTTGGAAAAATAGAGAAAAATAAAGGGTCTAGATTATATGGAGGAAAGGTATAGAGAAGGCCATAGGTTGAAGCACACATTACTGCTATAGGTTGAAGCACACATTGCCTCTATTGATCAACAACAGCCAGGGCCATAAAAAAAATTGGAGTCAAGATCAACCAGATTAGTAATGACTCTAACCAGAAGCAATAAATTAACTTAAATCAAATATTTATGCACAAATAAGAAATTCTTTTCAAAGTAATAATACGAAGTCATGTAGACCAATATATCACCATATCATATACACTATTATCCAGGTTCCAGAGACTTTTATAGCATTAATATTTCATTACTGTTAAGAGACCAATAATAGCCTAAAATAGGTGTTAATAGTTTAGGAAAGATTTCCAATTTTCATGATTATGTTTGACTTCTTATACCGCACTAGAGTGCATAACCCGTGCCATGCACGGTTTAAATACTTTTTATGAATATTTTTATAAAATATTCTGTTAAATTTGTATTAAAAATTATTTATGATTATATAATATTTTTAATTATTAATTATTGTTGTCCATTATACATATATAATTGATTATATATATCGTAGACTACAATTTTTAAAATACGAAAAATGAGAAAAGTAAAAAGTTAATTGTGTTAGGTAAGGTAGTAATTTAAATAATTATTGTGAAATAATATTTCAAACAATCTCAAGTAAGAGTTCTTAGTTACGATAAAAAAATGAAAACAAAATATTTTTATGAAATGGTTTTATTAATTATTATATATTTTTAAATTAAAATCTAAATTCAAACTATGTATGTTATGCACGAAATCTATTGGACAATACTATAAAATATTTTAAATTTTAAACATTTAAAGATTTGTGAAAAATTAAATTGAGAGCTATGAACTAAAAATAATAAGAATTTTGTGCTACATATCAATCATGTATTTAAATTATTAATTACTATTGTGCGGTATAAATAATTGGTTGAGTATCTGATTACTTATTATATTTAAAATAAAACATGAGGAAAAATAAACAAAATGAAATTATGATTAATATTTCAAATGTATAATATATTATAATGTTAAATTTTATTTGCTATAATTAGGGATGACAATAGGTAGAATCTAAGTAGGGTATTGTAGTACTCGCCCCTTATACACACACTTTAAAAAACATTTCACACCCAAACCATACCCGTGTGAATAATAACTTTAATACTCATGTCATTTTTAGTTGGGTATCTAAATGCTCGTACCGTATCCGTTATCCACACTTTGATTAATATGAAAATTGATAAATAAACAATATTCATTAAAAATACGATAGTTATTAAATTAAAATCTCATTCAAAAAAACATAATCACAATCATAAAACACCACAAAAATAAAAATATTATTCAAAGATCTTTTACAAAACATAATATTTTAGCAAATAAGAAACATATTTTTTTTTGTCATTGAATTAAGGAATGTGATTTATCTCTATAAGGAACATTATTTATTTTGTGAATTAAGGAATGTGGTGTATCCATACCAAAGACTCAAACTCGATACAACTGGTTAGGCTAGAACAACTCTATGTCAGTTGATCCACGCACTCAGTGGTCATGATTTTGTTTTTGTGAATTAGGGAACATGATTTATCCCTTATTATTATTATTATTATTATTATTATTATTATTATTATTATTATTATTATTATGATCATGATCATGATCATCATCATCATCATCATCATCATCATCATCATCATCATCATTAATTAATTACTTTTTTCATAAGCATTACAGTTTTATTATGAATTGATTTGATTTTCAGTATAATTTTAGAAAATTTGGATACAAAATTACATGACAATATACATCATTAATTTATAATTTAATGAAATTAATATCGCGTATGAAAGTGACTTTTATATATCATAACATATTATCAAATTATATACATAAATGAATTAGTTCTAATTTAAAATTTGGATGAAAGAACGCAACCTGAATAAAATTTATTATAGATGCATCAATAAAATTCATTCATGTTTGACTTTGTTCAAATATGATTCATAAACAATGTCCATCCAACTCGTAACCTGAATTTTGCAATAACAGGTGATAAAAAACAGTTTCTTCAAATAATACAATAATATGTATTATATGACAAAATGAAAAAAACATTAATATTAAATCAAAATGGTAGAATCATCATTTTGCTAGTTAGGAAGTTGTTCTTCTTTATTAAACAAATATTGACCTTCCTTAGCTTATTAATAGGCGAAATAGTATTTGCAAAATAAGAAAAAAATTAGAAATTAAAACCATAAAAATAGAGAAAATAAATATCAATAAAATGTAAATCAAACACTAACCTTCCTTATTATTGATGTAGATCAAGTTGCTTTGAAATCATGACTGAAAAAAAAACCCATTAAATTTGTATTGATTTTCAATACCAAAAAGAAAAACAATGTAATGCAAAGAAAGAAGTCATTTTCAATGGAAGAATCGTAAAAGAAAGACAATGAATAAAATTGTACCGATTTTCAGAAGAAAAAAAATGACATGGGCTTAGCTAATAAAATTCAGCCAACTCTTTTAGAGTATAAAAAATGATATGGTTATTTCCTAATGTGTTTAATACTGATTGCTTATATGTATCAATTATTTATAACTGAACAAAATTAAACGAATCAATTATGCATTTTAAATTTATACATATCAATTATAACTAAAAAAATTAATATTATTCATAAAAATATTCCTAATAAATTAATGAGACTTAAATGTATTTGAATTTGGTTCGTAACCAAACTAAACAAATCCGAAGCATGAAATGATGACACGTGCCATTCAATGCTTGAGAAGCAACCTTGTTTTGCAATGTGTTTTCCAAAGCTGTTTTTGGATTTGTAAATTTTATATATATTGAATATCCGATTACTTATTATATTTAAAATAAAACATGAGGAAAAATAAAATAAAAATTAAATTATGATTAATATTTCAAATGTATAATATATTATTGTTGAGTCATAAGACGAATCAGGACCCTCAATTATTTTGATTTTATGCAAAACAAATATCGAGTAAAAAGATTGCGTCTTATAAGTGCCAACAAACGAAAACGTTGTATCTGCGTCTGTAAGATACAGATGATACGCAAACAGACGCTTAAGTCTGAAGAAGCATTTAAAGGCATATTAAATGCACTATCATTTTGTAATCTGCTTTGCAGGGAATGTTCCTAGAACATCCTCTTAAGATCTGTCGAAGTGCATAAAAGGGTATAGAAAGAAGAGTCAAAGTTTCTAAAACTTTTCCTTGCCTCAAAAGATGCGCTATAGCTAGCAATAAGTTCTTGTCTGAGCAAGCGATGTGACCACTACAACAGAAGGATATGGAGTACATCTCAAGAAAGATAAGTAGAGTGCTTTATCAGCTCAGAATGACTAGTTGGTGACAAGCATTTAATGCTCGCATTAAATGCCCCTCAACCACCCTCCTTTAGACGATGGTCAGATGCAAGAAAGAAGACCGTTTAGAGACAATGGTTACTTCCTCAGCAAGTCTATATAAAGAAGAAGTTTTGAAGTGCTGAACACACATCACACGAATTGAATTGAAGATTCAAGCATTCTTGCAAGCCTTCATTCTTTCTCTTGTATAAATTCTTTTTGTAAAAAGCTCTCAAATCACTTTGTGCATCCTGAGAGAAAAAAACTTAGTTCTTAATATTGTATATCCTTCTGTAAGACGATAGCCAAAAAGTCTGTGCGTCCTTACAAAAACAAATCTTGTGATTTGTTTTAGAGCCAGAAGTGGCTTGATGGTAAAGAATACTTGGGTTTTTAGCTTGGAGAGACTAAGTGTGAAAAACTACTTGGGTGAGCCAGAAGTGGCAGTGAACAATACTTGTAACTTGTGAAAGTTAGTAGAACTTGGTGGTTTGCCAAGAACTGGACGTAGTTTCGGTGTGAGACGAACCAATATAAATTTTCGTGTTATCTTTTCTACTCTTTCTCTGCTTATAACTTCTTGAACTGACTTTGTCTTGTGATTTAAATTTATTTTTCTTAAAAAGGCTTTCATCTGTGCAATATCATTTGTAAAACATTTTTCTTCAAAAATGATCTTCTTTTGCTCAACAGACGTTACAAGCTGTTTGTAAAAAGTTTGCGAAATTTTTTTAATCACAATTCAACCCCCTTCTTATGATTTTTGCCTTTACAGTTTGGTATCAGAGCTCAGCCTCTAAGGTTTGAGCACCTGACCGTGTCTAGAGGAAAAGATCCAGATGGCCAGTCATGACAATCAGTTCATTCATGAGGGAGCCTATCTAACAAGGCCTCCAGCCTTTCTTGGAGATGACTATCCCTACTAGAAAGATCGCATAGAGATGTACATCAAGTCCAACCAGTATCAACTACGGAACATCATCATAAATGGAGATATTCCCAATACAAGGCCCGAGGATTAATGGAATCAAGATGACTACAACATCCTTCAACTCAACAATAAGGCCAGATATACTTTGACCTGTGCTTTAATTAGAAATTAGTACAAGAAGGTGCATAGACTAAAATCGGCCAAGGAGATTTGGGATTCTCTCTGCACCAACTATGAAGGAACAGAAGATGTTCGACTGAGAAAAGCTGCCACTCTGACCAGACACTATGATAGTTTCTCCATGAAAGAAGGAGAAAGTGTCGATGACATGCTTGGAAGACTTCAGGTTCTTTTCTCAGACATGGAATCTCTTGGGCACACGTACACTAAAGCTCAGGTCAACCTGAAGATTCTTGACAGCATGCCCAAAGTGTGGGAACCCAAGACCACAACTATCCAAGAAGCAAGGAACATGAGAACCTTGTCTTGGGATAAGTTGCTGGGAGTTCTACATGTGCATGAAGTGCATCTGCAGAACTGTAACCAACTGCCCATAAACAACGCTATCAAATCCGCTACTCTCAAAGTTGGTGAAACCAGCACCATCAAGGAAGAAAAGACAAGAGTCCCCAAGGCTCTGAAAGTTCAAACAGAAGAATCAGACGAAAGCTCTGTCAGATCTACAGATGATGAGGTTGCCCCCATGGTAAGAAAATTCAAGCAGATGCTGAAAAAGAAAAACAAATTTAGACAATCCTCCAGGAAAAAGATTCCAGATTCAAGAAGAAAGATAAGGAGGACAATCAAGAGATCATCTGCTTTGAATGTAGAAAACTAGGACATATGAAGTCTGAATGTCCGCGGTTAAAGAAAAAGAAGTCCTACAGTGGCAAGAAAAAGAAAAAGAGTCTGATGGCCACATGGGATGACTCAGACAGTGAGAAAAGCAACAGCTTAGACGATGAACAAGCAAATATCTATCTAATGGCAGATACAAAAGAGAAAGTGAGGTAAAAACTTATTCTGAATCTGAAAGCTCATCTGGTTCTTCATCAGACAATGAATAGGAGATGCCTTATGATGTTTTACTTCAGAACTGTCATATGATCTCTCAGCATGGTAAAAAATTTAAACAAAAACTCAAACAATCTATTTGTGAAATAGAATTGCTGAAGAAATCAAATACAGAACTAGAAGAAAAAGTCAAGACTCTGGAAGAGAGCTTAAGTTAAACCAGCACCCCTAGTCAAACAGACGATTTATCCATAGTTGACAAACTAAGGGAAGAAGTAGCATGTTTAACTAAGGATTTTGGGAAGTTTTTGGAGAGTTCTAACACTCTCACTATGCTTTTAAAATATCATCAACATCCCCATGATAAATCTGGCTTAGGCTTAGAAAAAGATGCATCTGCTTCTACTTAGTCTGATCCAGACAAATGTGACTTCTGGGGAAAATCTGGGCACTCTAAGTTCATATGCATACACAAGAAGAAGCAAATGTCTAAAGGCACTAATGCTGCTGGACCCAAAAAGATTTGGGTACCAAAGTCTCAGATTATTCCTATTTCATATATCCTTGGTAGGAAAAGGCAAGGGTTTGAGCTGGTACCTGGATAGTGGCTGCTCACGACACATGAAGGGAGAAAGGTCTATGTTCCTAGACCTAAAGTCGGTTGAAGGCGGAGCAGTTTCCTTTGGAGGCATGGGAAAAGGACACATCTCAAGCGTAGGTAAAGTTGGTATGTCCTCCCTAACCCCCATAGACAACGTCCTATATGTTGAAGGTCTGAGGTATAACCTTCTGAGCATAAGTCAATTATGTAACAATGGTTATATAGTCTCCTTCAACAAGGACAGATGTATAGTCAAAATAGATGATGGCAAGTCTGTCTTCTCTGCCAGACGACACAACAATCTGTATGAAATTGATCTTATAGACCTTAGCAAGCAGAAGGTAACGTGTCTGCTATCTAGAGAAGATGAAAGATGGATTTGGCATAAAAAGCTTAGGCATGTGAATTTGAAACACTTTCAAAAATTTTGAAAAAGGGTTTAGTAAGAGGATTGCCTGAGATTTCTTGGAAAACTCATCTTCTCTGTGAAGCATGTCAAAAGGGGAAACAAATTAAAACGTCTTTTAAATTTAAAAATGTTGTTTTCACCTCCAGACTGTTGCAACTCTTGCATATGGATTTATTTGGTCCTACTAGAACTTTAAGTCAGGGCGGAAAGAAATATGGCTTAGTTATTGTTGATGACTATTCAAGATATACATGGGTATACTTCTTAGGCCATAAACATGAGTCTTTCAAGGTCTTTGAAATATTCTATAAACGAGTTCAAAATGAAAAGGGCTTTTGCATTTCTAGTATCAGAAGTGATCATGGTACTGAGTTTGAGAATGATGAGTTCAAATCTTTTTGCAAAAAAAATGGGATTTTCCACAACTTCTCTTCACCGAGAACACCTCAGTAAAATGGGGTAGTTGAAAGGAAAAACTGAACTCTGCAAGAAATGGCTAGAACCATGCTTTGTGAAAACTCTCTACCTAAACACTTCTGGGCAGAGGCTGTGAACATTGCTTGTTATGTCCAAAATAGAGTATTGATCAGACCTATGATTGAAAAGACTCCTTATAAACTATGGAGAGGAAGAATACCCAACATTGCTTACTTTCATCATTTCGGATGTGAGTGTTACATCTTAAACAATAAAGATCAATTGGGAAAATTTGATTCTAAGGTTGATAAAGGTGTCTTTTTAGGATATTCTGATACATCTAAGGCTTACAGAGTTTTCAATACAAAGACCTTAGTTGTAGAAGAATCTATCCATGTTAAGTTCAATGATGGACTAACATCTGATAGGAGACTATCAGATTTTGAGGATGATTTTGCAGATATGCAGATAGGTCCGTCGGTAGCACCAAAGTTAGATGAAATTCAACCCTCTCAGGAAATTCTTCCTCAGATTGAAGGAGCGTTTGACTCTTAACCACAAACAAGAGACTAGAAATTCGTAACCTATCATCCACAAGATCAGATCATAGGAGATCAGAAAGAAGGTGTAAAGACCAGATCATCCTTCAGAGATCAAGCATCCTATGCTTTCATCTCAGAAATAGACCAAAAATAATAGACGAAGCCTTGACAGACGATGACTGGATCTTAGACATGGAAGAAGAATTGAACCAGTTTACCAGAAATGACGTCTAGACCCTAGTTCCCAAACCAAAGAATAAATGCATCATTGGAACAAGATGGGTCTTCAGAAATAAACTGGATGAGCAAGGAAAGGTGGTAAGAAACAAAGCTAGATTAGTAGCTCAAAGCTATAATCAGCAGAAAGGTATAGACTTCACCAAAACCTTTGCTCCCGTAGCTAGATTAGAAGCTATAAGAATCATGCTTGCATTTGTTGTTCATAAAAACATTAAGCTTTTTCAAATGGATGTTAAGAGTGCCTTTTTAAATGGTTTTATCGAAGAGGAAGTTTATGTTAAACAACCTCCTGGTTTTGAAGATCCCACTCTTACAGATCATGTTTTTAAACTTAAAAGGGCTCTGTATGGTCTGAAACAACCACCTCGTGCTTGGTATGACAGACTGAGCTCTTTTCTTTTAGAAAATGGTTTTATGAGAGGCAAAGTAGATACTACTCTTTTCAGAAGAGAAGTTGGCAAGGATTTTATTATAGTTCAGATTTATGTTGATGATATTATCTTTGGAGCTACTAATGAATCTTTTTGCAAGGATTTTCTGATATGATGAAAAGAGAGTTTGAAATGAGTATGATGGGAGAACTCAAGTTCTTCTTAGGACTTCAGATCAAGCAAGATAGTAAGGGAATCTATGTTCATCAGCAGAAATGTACAAGGGAGCTTCTTAAGAAATTCAAAATGGAAGATGCTAAACAAATGAAAACACCTATGCATGCTTCCAGTCCCTTGAGCAAAGACGAATAAGGTAAACTAGTATATTAGATGATCTGTAGAGGTATGATTGGCTCACTTCTTTATCTTACAACCAGTAGACCTGATATTATGCATAGCGTCTGTCTGTGTGCTAGATTTCAGTCAGATCCTAGAGAGTCTCATCTTAAAGCTATTAAAAGGATCTTACGTTATCTAGTGGGAACCACTAACCTTAGTTTGTTCTATAAGAAAAATCAAGATTTCAGGTTAGTAGGATATTGCGACGCAGACTATGTAGGAGACAGAGTTGAACGAAAAAGTACAAGCGGAGGATGTCACTTCATAGGGCCCTGTCTCATCTCATGGGCATGCAAGAAGCAGAATTCAATTGCTTTATCTATTGCAGAAGCTGAATATGTATCTGCTGCAAGTTGCTGCTCACAGCTTCTATGGGTAAAATATCAGTTAGAAGTTTACTCTAGTTTTGAAAATAATATACCCGTATATTGTGACAATACTAGTGCAATTAATCAATCAAAAAATCCCATACAACATTCTAAGGCAAAGCATATTGAAATCAGATATCATTTCATTCGTGATTATGTTAAAAAATATGTTTTCGATATCAAGTTTGTAGATACAGATCACCAATGGGCTGATATCTTTACAAAGTCTTTGTCTGAAGAATGTTTCGTCTGTATTAGGGATCATTTGCATATGCACATGCTATCAGATTAATGTTTACATTCATCAGACGATACCCTTCATCTTATCTTTTTCATTAATCTGTTGGAACTAATGTGTGTGCAAGTGTACAGACGATCGAGTGCCCACGTTCACAATGGTTATAAGTCTTTTCGTTTTCACTCAAAATGTGTGCCGCCCTTTTCGCCATAATGAGACAGTTTTTGAAATTTTTTTAATGCTTTAAACTACTCTTTTTATGACATTTTCTCTTCTCTCTCATCTCCTCTGGTATAAAAGGATGAAGTGCCTAAAGAAGAAGGTTCCTTTGATCTTTCTAATCTCTATGAAATTCTCTAAGTTTCTCAAAGACTTCAAAGATCAAAACTTTCTTATCTTCTCTTTTCTAAAACCTAACCTTATGTGAACAATGGCACCAAGGAATCAAGTTCCATCCTCTGCTACCCCTCTCATCCGCAACATGGACGAAGCCACTACCACCTTTCCAGAAGAGCTTTTCATTCCTAGAAAGTGGGCAAATATGGAGAACCTGGCTAAGGAGGGCTTTGATGTTCTGGACATGTTCACCAGAGCTGGGTGGACCAACTTTGTTGGAAAACATAATGTTTGGTACCATGGTCCATATGCCCTTTTCTAGGGGACAACCAAGATGGAGGATGACCAATGCATCAAGGGGACGATTGGTCAAACATCTGTAGAGATCAGCCCTGCGACCATAGCTAAGGCTATTAGTTGTGCTGAAGAGAGTCTGGTCTTTGATAAAGATTGGGAGAAGACCATCACTCAAGAGAAGGTAGATAAACTTCTCTACAATGGGGTAAGACCAGCAGACAAAGACCCCAAGAAAAGAGCTGCAAACTTGAAGATCTTCCTCAGGTCTGCCAACATGACTCACGTCTGTAGACTCTTTCACAACATGCTCTTCAACATCATACTCCCAAGGACCGGGTCAATGGACCATGTGAGTGAAAGGGACAGATTATGCATCTACAACAATATCATAGGAGAGAAGATCAATCTTCCAGATCTGATCTTCTATCATCTGGAGCAGGCATTCAAAGATAGATTCTCCATGAAGAAGCAGAAAAACTCCATCCCTTATTGTATGTTGTTTACTCAACTAATGAGGGATGCTGGTGTTGATGTGACGGAGTTTGAAGTCTCTGGAGGACCCACACAGGTGATAGGGACCACCTTTGTGAGGATGGGTATAGCTCATAAATTCCCTGAATGGGTGAAGAAGCAGGGAACCAAAGAGAAGAAGGAGCCCAAGGAGGAATCATCTGACGAACCTGTGTCTGTTGCAGAAACTCAAACTCTACCCTAACCATCACAAACTTTGCCCCAGTCCAAACCAACCCCCAGACGCACCCAACCTCCTTCCTTAGACCAACCCAAAAAGCCCAAACAACAAACATCTTCAGATCCACCCTCATCCCTAAAGAGAAAGGTGTCAGACACACCATCTGAACCAATTCCTGAACCTCCACTCAAAAAGCCTTTCACCAGATCTACCAAAATCCACATCATTACCAAAGCCAAACTCACCACCTCACCTAAATCCCAAACAGAACCCCAATCTGAACCTCAACCTGCACCTTCCCAAACCCAAGAATCAGATGTTGAGATTTTTGATGCACCCCTCCCTATAGCCTAAACCTCTTCAAAACCCAAGCCTAAACCATCATCTTTTCCTCCACCAGCTGATAAAAAGAAAGTAGTAGCCATTAGAAAGGTTCAGGAACTGTTAAGAAAGGAAGCTGGTAAGAAGGCTAAGCTAGATTTCCTTGAGCAGAAGGAGCAGATTGAGTTAGAACAATTTGTAATAGAGTCTGTCAAGACTTTATCAGCTGAAGAAATGAAGAGAAAAGCTGTTGAAAAAGTCTTGGCTCCTGCAGACGATGCTGCAGAAGAAGAAGCAATAGAAGAAGCTGTTATAAAGTCTATCAAGACTTTTTCTGAAGAAGAACAGAAACAGGCAGCTACAAAAGATCTTGGGAGAATTGAATTTATCCTGACTCAAACTACCGAGATAGCATCTACAGAAGTGGCAAATAAGCAAATGGCACTTCAGATGGTCACAATAGATGAAGACGCAGATGAAGCTAAAATCGCAGAACTAAATGAAGCTCTTCTTCAGTCTACTTTGGAGGCAAGCGCCCAAGGTTTGGATATTGGAGAAGACCTTGTTGAAACTAATGATTCTGGACCCCGTGCTATTTATAGGCCAATCACTGAAGCGGATGAAAGAAAAGTAGATGAGCACTTAGCACAATCTAAAGAGGACCGTGCTGCCAAATAGATAGTCATCTATGGTGGCTCATCGTCTGTATCCATAAGTGAACTTCAGACTCAGACTGATGAAGTCATGCAGACTCTGACTAAAGAAGAACTATTTAGATGTAGAAGGTATGCTGCCAAGGCCTTTCTCTCTCTCTCGGATACATATATGGAAGTCTAGCTCTGGACTTCGCTCCAAAGTACAGAGACTATGACTGGATCATCCGGAGAAGGCCCAACATCCCACTTCCTCCAGTGCAACCACCAACAGACCCAGATGTTAATGTCAGATACTACCATGGGTGGAACCAACCTAGAGTCAATGAATGGGAACACTGCAACAGGGAATGGAGGAGGAAGGGTATCTGCACTGATGAGGATCAAGCCTTATTGCTTGATTCCATCAACTTCGTAGAGTTGTGGAAGAATGGTGTTCCTGGGATTAATCCCTTCAATCTTCCCAATTATAAAGTCCTACCGAAGGAAGAACTGTCTGCTCTCTCATGCTAGAAGGAGGAACCCCAATTCAGAATCTTCCCTCCTCGACAGACAGCAGCACCAAACCCAAACGACATTATCTTCGAGCACAATCTGCGTGGCAGACGCAAATATCCCCCTGATGCCTCAATCTGGAGAAGGCTCTCAGTGCTCACTGATGAGGTACCTTTTTATGAACTTATCAACCTACAACAGATGATGGGTCTCCTCGCTTATCTTAATGTGATTCTCCCCTAGAATCATGCTGGGCCAAGCTGCTCTGTTTACACTGAAGATCTAAACTTGGACGATCCATAAGTAAGTCCAACATTTCATCTTTGGGAATCTTCAGACTACTTTGTAGAGTTACGTATGAAGCTGCAGATGTACAAGGAAGAGATAAAGAAGAGGCAAAACTCTCTCAGACAGATTCAACGACGAGCACAAATGATGCCTCACTTCCTAGGCACGCAATTTCGCTGTGTGGCCTCAAATCAAACCCAATTCAAGCTCGCTTTGGACAAGGTTATCCCAATCCTTCCTATCTTGAATTATAAGGGTAAGGAGAAGGCTGAAGATGAAGATGAAGCTCCTCAACGAATCTTTCGAGTTCAAAGAGGCAGAGCCTTCAGATGAGAGATTGAAGCCATCTTTCAAAAGTCAGACGTTGAAAGAATGTCTGAAGATTTAAAGACTATCAGACTCATCAGGAAATTTGATGCATTATGCTCTGGTTTGGAACCTGAAGACAAGCCTCCAGCAGACGAATATCATCTGAAGATTGGCATATGCTATTAATGCAAAGGACATCAGCCCTTTCTCTCTGCGTCCAACACCTCCGAGCTCATGCCCTAGAAGTCCAAATTCTACTATCAATTTGATAGGGACTTCTCCTTTGCTGTGGAACTTCCATATTCAACATTCTTCTTTGACAAGCTTATTCTGGGTATTGTGGAAGACCCAGATGATGCTATTATTCCATACAAAGCCCCCATCTCAGGCGAAGAAGTCTATAATCTGTATGCTGAACTCTGGACAACCAGAAAAGCTTTGTGTCAAGCTCTGGAAGATAGGAAAGCACTCAAGGCTGAGCTCAAAAAGTGGATAAACATATATGCCTTCTTCAAAGGACGCCGTTGCAGACGTACTCCTACTCCACTAGGATCCCCTATGGTACTTTCATCAGACTCTGACACCTTTGACTCTGACGGTCCAATTCCTAGGGAACCAGGTTTTGCTGATCGCCATGCAAATGGGGGAGAAGGGAAGAGCAAAAAGAAAATATGAAGATAGGGATGCATTTAAGAGGGAGGTACATCTAAGGGGGAGGTTGAGAAAAAAGGAAAGTAAAGTTTTTTTTCTTCTGCTTATCATATGTAAAAACACATCATCTTGAAGTGAAAACTTTTAATAAGACAAGTTGTTTGATTGCTCATCAAACCTGAGTCTTCTTTTCTCTCTGTTTAAATTCTATGTTTATAGTTAATAGTTTTTAATAGCTCTGATATATCTTTTTACAATATTTGCTTGGCATCATAAAAAAGGGGGAGATTGTTGAGTCATAAGACGAATCAGGACCCTCAATTATTTTGATTTTATGCTAAACAAATATTGAGTAAAAAGATTGCGTCTTATAAGTGCCAACAAACGAAAACGTTGTATCTGCGTCTGTAAGATACAGATGATACGCAGACAGACGCTTAAGTCTGAAGAAGCATTTAAAGGCATAGTAAATGCACTATCATTTTGTAATCTGCTTTGCAGGGAATGTTCCTAGAACATCCTCTTAAGATCTGTCGAAGTGCATAAAAGGGTATAGAAAGAAGAGTCAAAGTTTCTAAAACTTTTCCTTGCCTCAAAAGACGCACTACAGCTAGCAATAAGTACTTGCCTGAGCAAGCAATGTGACCACTGCAGCAAAAGGATATGCAGTACATTTCAAGAAAGATAAGCAGAGTGCTTTATCAACTCAGAATGACTAGTTGGTGACAAGCATTTAATGCTCGCATTAAATGTCCCTCAACCACCCTCCTTCAGATGATGGTCAAATGCAAGAAAGAAGACCGTTTAGAGACAAAGGTTACTTCCTCAGCAAGTCTATATAAAGAAGAAGTTTTGAAGTGCTGAACACACATCACACGAACTGAATTGAAGATTCAAGCATTCTTGCAAGCCTTCATTCTTTCTCTTGTATAAATTCTTTTTGTAAAAAGCTCTCAAATCACTTTGTGTATCTTGAGAGAAAAAGACTTAGTTCTTAATATTGTATATCCGTCTGTAAGGCGATAGCCAAAAAGTTTGTGCGCCCTTACAAAAACAAATCTTGTGATTTGTTTTAGAGCCAAAAGTGGCTTGGTAGTAAAGAATACTTGGTTTTTTTAGCTTGGAGAGGCTAAGTGTGAAAAACTACTTGGGTGAGCCAGAAATGGCAGTGAACAATACTTGTAACATGTAAAAGTTAGTAGAACTTGGTGGTTTGCCAAGAACTGGACGTAGTCTCGGGGTGAGACGAACCAGTATAAATTTCTATGATATCTTTTCTGCTCTTTCTATGCTTATAACTGCTTGAACTGACTTTGTCTTGTGATTTAAATATGTTTTTCTTAAAAAAGCTTTCATCTGTGCAGTATCATCTGTAAAACGTTTTTCTTCAAAAACGATCTTCTTTTGCTCAATAGACGTTACAAGCTGTTTGTAAAAAGTTTGCAAATTTTTTTTAATCACAATTCAACCCCCCTTGTGATTTTTGCCTTTACAATTATAATGTTAAATTTTATTTGCTATAATTAGGGATGACAATAGGTAGAATCTAAGTAGGGTATTGTAATACTCGCCCCTTATACACACACTTTAAAAAACATTTCGTACCTGAACCATACCTGTGTGAATAATAACTTTAATACTCATGTCATTTTTCGTTGGGTACCTAAATGCTCATACTGATTGCTTACATGTATCTTCTTCTTCTTATGATATGGTTATTTCCTAATGTGTTTAATACTGATTGCTTATACGTATCAATTATTTATAACTGAACAAAATTAAACGAATCAATTATGCATTTTAAATTTATACATATCAATTATAACTGAAAAAATTAATATTATTCATAAAAATATTCCTAATAAATTAATGAGACTTAAATGTATTTGAATTTAAATTTGGTTCGTAACCAAACCAAACAAATCCGAAGCATGAAATGATGACACGTGTCATCCAATGCTTGAGAAGCAACCTTGTTTTACCATGTATTTTCCAAAGCTGTTTTTGAATTCGTAAATTTTATATATATTGATTAGTGTCATTAGTCGCACTTGAGTACAAATATAATGATGGAAATTGAGAATTTAGTAACCACTAACCCCTTTGAAACAGTCTAAGTAAATCTCATGGAAATTGGTCGAGTTAGTGGTTTCTAAATTTTACTTTCCTTGATTATACATAGTCAAATTGACCAAGTTTTGTAAATCAATCTCATTCGGCTATATGCAATTGTTCAGCGCTTTTATCTACCCATTTGCTGTTAGGAATTTTTTTCTCCTAGGCATGTGCCTACAATGATCATGTCATTAAAAATGTATATATTTAAAAAAAAGAAAGAAAACATGCTCCTTTTATTCAATGGTTGAAGGTGCATGAAGGGAAAGAAGAGACTTTTATATGCAATTTTTTTATTTATTTATAGGAATCAAATTCAGATACTAGATATTTACAATAACTCACGTACATTGCTCAACCAATTGAACTAAACCCCTTGATTTTTATATGCATCTTCTAATTAAGTAATGTCATATTAATTAATGTAATTACGAATTTTTTGATGCGTAAAAAAAAATTCGTAAAAAAAAATTCAATTAGGAATTTAATTTAACACTAATAGTTAGATGTTATGTAAAAGAATTTTGATGGTGAGCCTCGAGTCATCAATTGAATTTTTTTATTATATTAAATTCTGTTTACTTTAACTATTAGGAATATTATTAATCTTGTTTTTTTATTTATTTATGAGAAGTTAATTTAATATATTGTTGGTAATTTAATTTAATGTTTCATAGTGAGAGTCACTTAAATTGTTTTAAAATTTATAGATTTTATTAGTTTATTTATTTACATATTGTTAACATCAGTGGTTATACATGTATATCTAACGAAAAGTTAAATATGTTTTTAGTCTTTAAAAATATTACAACATTTCTTTTTAGTATTTATAAAAAATCATTCATTTTTAGTCCACACATAGGGTATGACAAAAAAAAACATAACAGGACGGGACAAGGGTGAGTAGTTAGGTACCCATACTTATGGGTACCCGCACTTTGAAAATATTTAAATATCCTAAATAATACATAAAGTAAATTGTTATAATTTATTTTTAGTATAAATATATATTTCAAAATTATTTTTTTTAGTATAAATATATGTTACAAATTATTTTTTATACAAAATTGCATAAAGGTGTTATCTTTAAAAGGCAATGACAACCTAGGTGTGAGAAAAGGATGGTTTAGCCATCAACACAAAATTGGTGCAAGTTGATTTTGTAGTGAGCAGTTTCAACATCAAGGTCAAGAATAGTGTCTCCAATGATAAGGCCAGGCATTTTCATTGCAACTGTAGAGAGGCCCTTCTTATATATATATATATATATATGTATATATATATATATATTCTTTATGTCATGGATCATATTTTCAAAGCCAACAGAGAATGAGTTTGGAGACTAATTTTTTATTCATGTTTATCCAATGAGTTCAATTTATAGGGTGCAATGCCAATAACCCTATGGACTATGGAAGTTACAAAAGTTTTAATATCATTGTAATGATAATTCATTTTATTCTTTAGTGTTTCAATAGAGCATATATAGAGTGCAATATCAATAACAATAATGTACAAATAGGAGAGATGTGAGTTGTGAAAGTTTTAATGTCAAATGAGAGTACTTATTCGGGTGAGAGATTGGAGAAGGCAGAGGACGACACATAATGTAATATTGACGTGTAAGCGTATTGTTTCGCAACTTAGATTTATATATTATAAATAGATGATCATATAATTTTACTTGATGTCTATCACATACAAACATGTTACGTGATTCACATGTTTATACTAACTTGTATGAGGCATTCTAACCATTTGATTGAACCAAGACTACTCTTCAAATTGAATGAATTAATGCAACTTTTCATTTTAAACTAAATTTCCTATGTGTTACCCAGTGTATTTATAAACTTAAATAAAATTTATAATAAAATTTTAATAAAATAATATATATTTTTATTACTAATAATGAATATTCAGTTATATTTAAAATTTAATTTAAATACTCTAAAGGCAAAATCACAAGAATGGGGGTTGAATTGTGATTTATAAAATTTTCGTAAACTTTTTCGCAAAGCTTTTTGTCTGTTAAGGGTTTACAAAAATAGATTTAAACAATGAGCTACAGATGAAGTTTTAGAGCTTAAGGCAAACATTATTTTCGCAGACACAAAATCACAACTCGAGGTCAGATCAAACAACAGATAAAGAGAAAGAGATAAACACACAGAGGATTTTATACTGGTTTGTCTCTACCACTGAGACTACGTCCAGTTCTTGGCAACCCACCAACTTTCACTACCTTTTCACAAAGATGCAAGTATTGTTCACTGTCACTTCTGGCTCAGGCCCAAGTAGTTTTACACTAGCCTCTCCAAACTAAAAACCCCAAGTATTCTTTACTACCAAGTTACTTTTAGCTCTAAAACAAAACAGAAGATTTGTTTAAGGTTGGGTGCACACAGACTAGCTTATCACGTCTTACAGACAAATATACAAGGTTAATGTTACAGTCTTTTTCTCTCAGGATATACAAAGTGTTTTGAGAGCTTTTACAACTTAGAAAAGAAAGAACACAAAAAGAATTTGAATGCTTGAGAGTATGCTTGCGTTTTTAGTTTGTAACTGGTGTGTTTGCACTTCAAAAACTTATGGTATTTATAGCCTTGCTGAGGAAGTAGCCGTTGTCTCTAAACGACCTTCTCTTTGTGTCCGACCTTCGTCTGAAGCTGGGTGTCTATTGAAGCATTAAATCTAACATTAAATGCTTGTCACCAACTAATCACTTAGACCTGATAAAACACTATGCTTATCTTCCTTAAAGAGCACTTCATATCTTTTGCTTTAGTAGTCAAATTGCTTTTGCTCAGACAAGTACTAATTGCTACAGTGGCGCATCTTTTTAGGAGAAAGTAAACTTTAAACTTTACTTTTCTTCTCTCCTTTGCACTTCGACAGATCCTTGGAAGAATATTCAGACATTCCCTCCATACAGGATCAAAAACGATAATGCATTAACTATGCCTTAAATGCTATCAGACTCAGCATTTGTTTGCTATCGTCTGTCCTTACAGACGCAAATACAACACTTTTGTCTGTTACCATTTTTCAGACGCAACTTTTTAACTTAATATTTATTTGCATCAAATCAAAATTATCTAGGATTCAGATTCGTCTTATGACTCAACAAATACATTCACAATATAAAGGCTCGTTTGGTGTCAGGATAGATTGGATAGGATAGTTCTATCCTATCCTGTTGTAATCAATTAATTGGTGCACCAAGATATCATTTGTTTATCCTATTGCCTATCCTATCTTGTTGGTGTAGTGTATTTCTTATCTTGAGGGGGGAGATGGGTTAGAAAGCAACAGGATAGGATAGTCGCTGTCTTTCGCTCCCTCCCTCTCCCTCCCTCTCACCACCCCCACTGCCACCACCACCATCACCACCACCATCAATGTTTTGCCACCACCGTCACTACCGCCATAGTCACCACCACCACCACCACCATCTCCATCATAGCAACTACCACCGTTGTCACCACCACCACCATCGCCACCATAACAAGCACCACCACTACCGTTATTACCACCACTCCCACCATTGTTGCCACCACTCCACCATCGCCACCACCACCATTGTCGCCACCATTCCATCACTATTTTCGTCGCCATCGCCACTGCCACCACCACCGCCACCATTGCTGCCACCACCATCACCGCCATTGCCTCCACCGCAACCACCACCACCACTACCATTGTCACCACCACTGCCACCACCATCGTCGTTGCCACCACCACCAATGTTGCCACCATCCCATCACTATTATCATCGCCATCGCCATTACCATTGTCGCCGCCACCATTGCCACAGCCACCATCACAGCCATTGCCGCCACCGCAACCACCACCATTACCATTATCACAACCATTGTTGTCACCACAACCACTACCGCCACTACCATCGCCGCCACCACTGCCACTGCCATCGTCATAACTACCACTCTTGTCGTCGTCGTCGTCGTCACCACCACCTCCTATCATTATCTGGTTTGTATCTTGGTGTGCACCAAACATTGAATAGGATTAAGGTTTATCCTACTCTTATCTTATCATGTTCCTATCCTATCCATATATCCTATCATATCCTATCCTACCCTGACAATCAAACGGACCCTAAAAGTTTTTCACATTGTCATCTAATCATAGTTTGTTATGTATGATAAAATTGAGTTTTGTAATAATTACTTTAAAAGTCTTAATAAGGTTATTTTTAATTGGTTGGTAGCATAGAAATCTATACACTAACAGTTTAAAAAAAATAAAAAATAAATTCTTACCTTCAATATTAAATAAGAATAAAGTAAGGAGATGACAATTTCAATATTGAAAAAAAAAATTACATAAACAAATTATTAAAATCAAGTCATAAATTTTATTGATATGGTGTGTGAAATTTCAAAAATTAAAAATCAAATCAAAATTATGATTAACTAAGTATAATTATCTTCAAATTTAGTTTATCTAACAGGAAAAACAACTTTTTGATATAATGTATCAAAATTTAAAATTAAAATTATATTTAAAAAGAACCATTTTAAAAGAATAAAAAATACACAAATAAGAAAATAAAATTGAATGCTCAAAGCTGGTGAAGTTACGTGACTTAACGAGGATGAGAATAGCTCCTAGCTAGCCTCCTACCAATATTTTTTTATTTATAAAAATAAGGGCTCAAATTTATAGTATTGAATGAATATAACAAACAAACTCTCCATATTTTATTTTCTTATAAGGGTTTTGTCCAAATTTACCTCCCATAAAAATACAACTACTTAATTTGTATGGGCTAGACATTTTTAACAAATATAATATATTTTGAAGTAGAGGTAATTATAGTTTAAGAAAAAAAATTGATAAAGGCACCAAACACAATTAGACTTAAATGAGTATATCCCTTAACTATCAAGATACCAAACCCATTTGTATTTCATGTGCTTTGAAAGATTGATTGAGTACAACACAATCAACAAATTAGTTTCCATTTCTTCTCCCCGTGAAATTATAGCTTCCATTTCCACATTACTTTATGTAGAAAGTAACAGGGAATATTTCCTTGTATTATTCAGTATATTCAGCAGTAAATGTACTGCTTATATAGAAAGATTACATTAAAGACTATTCCTTGCTTCAATAAATAATAAAAGGAAACAAAATAAAACAAGTAATAATGCATATCTTATTTTTAAAACAAAATAAATCAATTCTCTTATTCTAAAATAAATCAGAATAAATAAATTCTCTGGTTATGAAATATTTTTAATTCCTGCACCCTCCCAAGTTGGTGCATAGATATCTATCATGCCCAACTTGCTTATCAAATGCTCAAATATGGGTCTTGCTAGGCTCTTGGTCAAGATGCCAGCTGTTTGTTGATTAGAAGGCACAAATGGCAAGCAGATAATTTCAGCATCCAATTTCTCCTTGATAAAGTGGTGATCAATCTCAATGTGCTTCATTCTATCATGTTGGACAGGATTGTGAGCTATGCTTATTGCAACCTTGTTGTTACAGTACAACTTTAATGGAAGTTCCACTATCATCTTGAGTTCTTCTAGGACTCTATAAATCCACATTCCTTCACAAATTCCTTGAGCCATTGCTTTAAGTTTGGCTTCTACACTGCTTCTAGCAACTAATCCTTGTTTCTTGCTTCTCCAAGTTACCAAATTTTCCCACACATAGGTGCAATATCCTAAAATAGATTTTCTGTCTATAACAGATCTTGCCCAATTTGCATCAGTGAAAACAACAACATTCCTTTCACTGGTTTTTTTAAAAAATGGTCCTTTTCCATGATTGCTCTTTAAGTACCTCAAAATTCGGTAAATTGCCTCCAAGTGTTCTTCATTAGGAGAGTGTATAAACTGACTTACAACACTCATTGAGAAAGCAATGTCATGCCGGGTATGAGACAAATAAATTAGTTTGCCAACTAACCTTTAGTATTTTCCAACATCAACAGGAACACTTCCTTTTTCCCATAGTTTTATATTGGGATCCATGGGGGTATCTGCTGGTCTGCAACCACTCATTCCAGTTTCCTCCAAGAGGTCCAAAATATACTTCCATTGGGAAACAACAATCCCTTTTTTTGAGCGAGCAACCTCCATGCCAAGAAAGTATCTCAAAGATCCCAAGTCCTTGATCTCAAATTCCGCTGCCAAGTTCTTTTTAGCCTCTCCAATTCTACTTCATCATCTCTAGTGAGGATGATGCATCAACATAGATTAGTGTTGCAAATTTCTTTTAGAGGAATGCTTTGTAAATAAGGTATGATCTGCTTGCCCCTGAGAGTATCCTTGTCTCTTTATTGAGTGAGTGAACTTTTCAAACCATGCCCTTGGAGACTGTTTGAGTCCATAAAGAGACTTTTCCAATTTAGATACCTTTGACCCAAATCTATCTTCGAAGCCTGGAGGACTATCCATGTATACCTCTTCCTCCAAGTCGCCGTTGAGGAAGGCATTTTTTACATCTAATTGATGCAAAGGCCAATCTAAGTTGGTAGTAAGAGATAAGAGAATTATATCAGTGTTCAGCTTTGCAACAGGGGAAAAGGTCTCTGAGTAGTCTATACCATACGTCTGAGTGAATTCCTTAGCTACCAACCGTGCCTTGTATCTTTCCAGTGATCCATTAGAATTAAACTTCACACTGAAAACCCATTTACATCCAACAATATTCTTTCCCGCTGGTAAAGGCACAATACTCTAAGTATGGTTCTTCTCAAGAGCTTTCATTTCCTCAAGAACAACTTCCTTCCACTTCGGAACCTTTAGAGCTTCCTGTACATTTTTTGGAATTTCTACACTAGACAATTGAGAGGTAAATGCAGCAAAGGATGAAGAGAAGTTTGAGTATGACACAAATTTAGACAGAGGATACTTAGTACAAGACCTAACACCTTTCCGAAGAGCTATGGGAATATTTATTTCAGAAGACTCATCTTGATTATTGCATTTATAGGAAGATTTACCTGTATCAGGTTCATTGATTGAATTCTCCCTTGGATCAGACTCGTGGCAATGTTGGAGAGTTTTTTCATCTTCAACTTCCTTATTTTTCTTCCTTATATAAATGTTTCCCTTCCAAATTTGGTCTGATTAGTTGAACCTGTTTCCTATTTCTTTACAAGAGTCATCATGTTGTGGCATTAAGGTTAGTTGTTCCTTATTTCCAGTTTCTAAGGATTGTCTGGTACAATTTTCCTTTGAAGATGTAGCATCATATTCAGTAGGAACCTCACTCATTATGAAAGTAGGTTCAAATAATGAATCTTGGCCATTTTGTTTTGGTGAAATAGTGTAAGTCTTAGAATCTTGTGAAATAAGCACATCATCTGAAAGAATTACATTTTCAAAATAATCTTCCTTTGAACTCACCCCTGAAGATGAATGTCATTAAAAAAAGGTTGGTTCTCGAAGAAAGTTACATCCATAGTGACAAAAAATATTTTTGATTTTGGATCAAAACACTTATATCCTTTTTGGGTTGGAGAGTAACCAATGAAAACACATTTTATAGCACGTGGATCAAGCTTTCCAAGTTGTTTATGCTCATGAACAAAAGCAGTACAACCCAATATTTTTAATGTTAAATTAGTTGAAATATGTGCCACAGGAAAATGCTCTTTAAAAGTATGCAAAGGAGTTTGAAATTGTAACACTTTGGAAGGCAAGCGGTTAATCAAATATGTAGCAGTTTAAACAACCTCACCTGATAGATATTTTGGGACTTTAGTGGAAAAGAGTAAAGCCCTAGCCACCTCTAAAAGGTGTTTATTTTTTCTCTCCGCAATCCCATTTTGTTGGGGTGTATTAGCACATGAACTGTGATGGACAATCCCATTTTCAAGAAAAAAATTTCCTAAGATCCTATTACAATATTCCTTCCCATTATCACTTCTGAAGACTTGTATATTGGTTTGAAATTGAGTCTACACCATTTTAAAAAAAATTAACAACTTGTTCAACCTTAGATTTTTCTTTTAATAAGTACACCCAACAAAGTCTAGTGTGGTCATCCGTAAAAGTGATGAACCATTTTTTGTTGGAGAGTGTCCTTATTCTATTGAGACCCCAAACATCGCTGTGAATAACATTAAATGGTTTTGATGACCTATATGGCTTCATAGGAAAAGAAGTATGATGATGTTTTGCAAATTCGCATATTTCATAATGAAACAAAGAAGAGTTTTTATTACCAGACAATTTCGAAAATAAGTATTTTAAATATCTAAAACTTAGGTGGCCTAACCGAAAATGCCATAACATGATATCCTCATTATTATTTGAAACAAAAATAGATTCAAAATAGGAACTTATTGTTTGGGATTGCTGTCTTGGGCCAAGTCCATCTTCAAAGAGGTAGAGTCCTCCACTCTCCTTACCACTACCAATCGTCCTCCGCGAGTTCAAATCCTTAAACACACAATGAGAATGAAAGAAATTAGCTTGACAATTTTTATCTTGAACTAATTTATTGACAGACAACAAATTACAAGACAGGTTAGGGACATGCAAGACATCTTGGAGAGTTAATGTTGGGGATAGGACAACAGAACCTTTTCCTGCAATGGCTGAAAAAGAACCATTTGCAATCTTAATTCTTTGGTTACCTGCACAAGGACTATATGAAGAAAAGAAACTAGACTCTCCCGTCATGTGATTGAAAGCACCTGAATCAATGATCCAAGTATGATTAGAATTGACACTAAGAAGGGCAGTTGTTAAAAAATTCCCTTTCTGAGCTATGAAGCAAGAAGGAATTTGAGACTCAAGGAGTTTGTACAGTTGATCTAATTGTTCCTTTGTGAATGGAAGCAAACTTGAGGGAGACTGCTTCTCTTGGTCAAAGTACCAACTTGAAATGCACGACCCTCACTTCCTCCTTTCTTTTTCCAATTTGGAGGCTTCCCATGAATCTTCCAGTAGGTTTCACATGTATGCCATGGGCGTTTGCAATTATCGCACCATGGTCTATCATTTTTTTACCATCTCTCCTCCCCTCTTCATTATGGTTCTTAGCAGCAAGAGCAGAACCTTCCACTTCTAAAGCAGGGGCTGACTTGTTCAGCATGACCCTTTGTCATGCTTCTTCTCTCCTTACTTCAGAGAAGGCTTCATGAATTATTGGTAAAGGTGTCTTCCCTAGAATCCTACCCCTTACTTCATCAAGTTCTTTGTTGAGCTCAGTAAGGGAACTTAAATACACGATCATTTTCTTGCCTTTTAACAAAATGAACACTTCCTCACTACACTTCCAATTGTCCTCATAGCAGAGGTCTAATTCTTGCCATAGAGCCATCAATTCATTATAGTAGGTAGTCATATCCCTGTTACCCTGCTTAGCATGCCACAATCTTAATTTTAGGCCAAAAATCTGAGAAGAATTCTTAATATCAAAGTATGTATCTTTCACGGGTTCCCATACCTCTTTTGCTGTGGGCAAGAACATAAAAGGTTTTCTGATTGCTAGTTCCATAGAATTGATTAACCAATCAATGATCAAGGAATTTTCAAATTTCCATGACCTAAAATTTGGATCTCCTTCGATAGGTTTAGGCACGTTCCCCGTAAGAAACCCAAATTTTCCTTTTCCTTCCAAAATGAGACGAATAGTTTGGGACCATTATGGATAGTTCTTCCAATTTAGATGCTGAACATTGACTTGAAGTGAGTTGGAGAACCCTTCTTGACTATTTAGCAAGACGGGTCCTCCTGCACCGCCACTTCTAGTCGTTGTGGTGTCGTTGGTTTTGTAGCCGGTCGCTATTGGTCATGCCGGTCAGAGTCGTCTTCTATGGGTCTAGGCATGCCGCCATAAGGGAAGAGAGAGAATCCCTAGATTAGTAAACCTAGGGCTCTTGATACCATGTAGAAAGTAACAGGGAATATTTCCTTGTATTATTCAGTATATTCAGCAGTAAATGTACTGCTTATATAGAAAGATTACATTAAAGACTATTCCTTAATTCAAGGAATAATAAAAGGAAACAAAATAAAACAAGTAATAATGCATATCTTATTTTTAAAACAGAATAAATCAATTCTTTGATTTTGAAATAAAATAGAATAAATCAATTCTCTAATTCTGAAATATTTTTAATTCTTACACTTTCCATCTCTAGCCACCTTGCACTTCGGAACAAAATTGTTTTTGTTTAATTTAACAAATAATGGATAAAGTTAAGGAGAAAATTTCAAGCTATTACCTCTAATACATACACCATCTTGAACTTAACTGTCATCATGAATTCTATTCTTCAACCCATCAAACAAACCAAAAAAGAACAATAATTGAGTTTAATGGTGATGCATTGACAATGTAAAATAGTTTTACACTGTCATCCAATCACAAACCACCGTTGGTATGACTTTTAATTTTAAGATAATTTTGTAAAAGTCAATAAACTTATCATACATGGTGGGCTGTGATTGTATGACAGTGTAAAACTATTTTATACTGTCAATGCATAGTCCTTTTTCTCATATATATTTCCTCAAATTACCAAGATCTTTTCATCAACTTAAGGCATTTTTAGAATTCTACCCATCGCTAAGAACCAATGAACCTTGAATAGTTTGACTAGATATAGATCTCAAAACTTTACACCAAAAGGAATTTGTTTTACATTAAGCAACCTCCCAAGAACAAAATCTTCCTAACCAATGAGATCTGTTCACTTTAATCAGTTTAATGGATATTACAAGTTGGCTTGACATGACAACAAATATCAAATTGACCTTTCTCGTAAACTTTTGAATGACATGACTAAATTGAAGAGAATGATAAAGATACCTTACTGTTCTTACCGGATTTGGTAAGAGTTCCGATGTGGTGGCTCCGCCGGAATCTCCTTGTGAATTGTGGTGGGTGTACCTGCAAAGACACTCTGATGCTCAAGTTAGAGGCACAAAGGTAGGAGACATGTATCACAATTGGTTATATAATTTTGTACCTTGATTGGAATGAGTATTGTTATATTTATAGAGTGTAAAGAGATAGATTTGATAGGGTTATTTGCCTTCCAAATCTCCTCAAATCTTGTGAATTATGATAGAGATAGTCTTATCTTATATCATAATCAGGTGCCACAATCTTCGTATATCTTATCTTTTAATAAGATATACTTTTCGTTATAATTGCCTTGGTCTGAGTAGGCTTGTACCACTTGACTAGGTCATCTACTCAGTGGAGTACCGAGTCCGAGTAGTACACATGCCCCCAAGCTCTGAAGCTATGTAAGAGCTTAAGTGGTGACTATTCAGAATCTCGAATTTTCATTTGGCCGAGTTGGCTTTGTGTCTTACTCGTCTCGTTCTGTCAGATTCGGCTCCGTCGTTTCCCTTTGAAAGGTCGCGTCGCTTCGTTTTCGAGTGGTCGCATCGCTTCAAACCTACGTTTCCTGAGGTTGGCAGCAATGATTATTTTTGAATTTCGAAATGTCCTTGGGATACCCAAGGGTCTCAAGCCTCCCCAGCCATTGATTCGTTTGGCGAAGAGTCTTGATCCAACGGTTTGAGTCGCTTCATCTCTTCATATTTGAGGCGCTTTAAGCCATATATAAGGGTCACTGTACGCGTCCCTCGCTTATTTCTTTCCTTTCTCTTAATCTTCTTCTCCGATGAACACTCTCCGTCATTTCCTTTCTCTCTCTTGTTTTCATTCTTCTTTTTTCCATCCAGGTACGCTCCTTCCTCCCCTTCTCTGGCTCTTTCTTCCTTAAAATGTCTTTTTCTGGGGAATCAGGGCTTTTTGGCAGTGGCAAGATGCTGCCGTCGGAGGTGCGTTTGATCGGAGAGGACTCTGATGGCGAGGCCTCGCCGCGTCGTCATAACTCTGGTGGGGTTAGCGATGGCGCATCAAAGTCATGCGTCGCTGAAGTGGATGTGGTTCGCCCTTCCATCCCTTCTGGTAGGCCGAAGTGCCTTTGGCTACTGCTCCAATAGGGGTTGTGGTTCTAGATGATTCTGAGGCCATCGAGGAGGTACCTTCGGTTCCTTGTCATGTCCAGCCTTCTCCTCCTCCCGAACCGAGTAGTTCTAAGCCTCCTAAAAGGGTCTTCCCTCCCATTACTCTTCCAGGTTATTTCTAGGTAAATGAGGAGGTAGGGAGTTATGCTTCTCGGTAACAAACCCGAGAGTCTCTTATCTCTTTTTTAGAAGAGATTGAGTTATGCCACTCAGACTTGTCGGATATTATTCATGCCGAGCCTTGTAGTCCGAGTGAGTGTGTCTTTCTTCGGGCTCTTCCATGTGAGTCTCACTATACTTACATGTATGATGCCCTCTTCTCTTTTCTTGGCATCATTGTTCCTTTCGACAAATTTGAGTGTGACGTCCTCCGAGAGTTAAATGTTGCTCCTACCCAGTTACATCTGAATGCCTGGGCTTTTATGTGTGCTTTTAGAGTATTGTGTAATGAATTCTTCATTACGCCTACCGCTCCTAAGTTTCTTTTTTATTACATGGTGAAAGAGAGTAAGAAGGGTGGTTGAGTTTCCTTAACTGGCATCCTGGGTAAATCTCTACTCGGTCCTTATACCTCCTCTTGGAAAAACTTCAAGGGAGGGTTTTTCCAAGTTCGATCGGGAAAGGACGAGATGTCCAATTTCTTTGATAGGCAGGGAAGGTCCCGGTTTCCTTTGTATTGGATGATGGAGTCTAAGACTTTGGACGATGTCCAACCCCTCAAACTTCAATTTTGATGATAACAAATGAGATTAAATTTTGAAGTATCTAATGCTTTATGTTTGAGTATTATAGGTACCACACCGTCCAATGCCTCAATGGTATTATATTTCTTAAGCTTAAACAATATATCTTTATGTGTATAGTGTATCCAATGAGTATCTGGAAACTTATTTTTCTAACTATAAAACCCAGCGTCCAACGCGCTGTTATGAAATAAGCGTCCAATGCATTGTGAAAACCAGTGTGTAAACATTGCGTCCATTTGGGGAAGCGTCCAGGGCTTATATAACTTACACTATTTTTTCTATCAAACAGTTATATAATGCGTCAATGATTATGTAAAAGTACACTTAAGCTTTTCAATGTTGATTCTCTGAAATGTTCCTTATTCCCTCTCTTATCATATGTGACATTTCATTTGAAAATTCGAAAGTGGACCACAGGGGATAGGAAAGCTTCTCTCTGCAAAAACCGTACAGAAGTAAAGGCGCTACATGTACTATTGTCTCCTCCCTCTCTCCACCCTAAGTTGACACGTAGCAACGGTCATATGATTGTGAGAGAACGGTTATTGGCAAAGGCTTAGATCCCACAACTTATATCTCCACCGAGCTGCCTATAAATAAAGGATTAAGCTCAAGAAATCAATAACGAAGCATTCAAGTTTTGTAAGAGCTAAAACTCTGCTAAAACGACTGGACGATCTACACTTGTGCAAAAAGAGCAATCTTTTTAGCTTTGCTAAGTTACTTTATGTATTCAAGTTACACTGTAATATCCTCTCTGTGAGTATTATTTATTGAACTTGTAATTAAACTGTTTGTTTGGAAAGCCAGGAGTGGCTTAGTGACAAAGAATACTTGGGTGTTCTTTAATCTCAGGGGGAGATTAAAGGTGTGCCAGAAGTGGCCTAGAGAATACTTGTAGCCAGAAGTGGCAAGGTACATAATACTTGTTTGTAATCAGGATTTGATTAGTGGAACCCTTCAAAGGTTTTTGAAGGAGAACTGGACGTAGCTCAGGTTGAGCGAACCAGTATAAACCAAGTGTTTTTACTCTATCACTTTTTAGCTTATCAGTTATTCTCTTGAGTTGTTTCTTCGCATTATACGCATAAGTTTCTTTTCTGTTATATTTGCAAAAAACCTTTGCTTCACGTTTGGACGACAATCTGAAACGCAATTCCATTGAACTGTTATTTTGAACGATTGGAGTTGCAAATTTTGCAAGTTCCTTGTAAAACTTAAGTTGAAATATCTCCATCTTTGCGAAAAGCTTTTAAGGTTTTATCTAACACACTATTCAACCCCTTTTCTAGTGTGTTCTCTGCATTTCATTGGACTCGGTCTCTGAACAAGCAGCTATCTTGTAAGATAGTGGATATGTCTCCTGGGGACCAGGATGACATGGTTGAGCTTTGTAAACTCCCTCGTCTACTTAAGTGTAAAATTATAGTCGAGATTCCATTCTCCAAGACTCCGAGAGCCGACTGGGATCGTGAGTACGTTTTTTGCTTATTTGATTCTCTTTCTTTTGTTTATTTTTGCTAATCACTTTTCCTCTTTTTTTGCAGTTGTGATGGGGAAGTATGATTACAAGAATGCTAAAAAGCTTCAGCTTGAGAAACTGAAGAGCAAGGACGCTGCCGCCGAGGGGGTCCAAATTGCTTCTCCAATTCCATCTCCTCCTCCTCCTCCTCCTCCTCCTCCTCCTTCACCGAAGAAGAATCAACGGGCTGTTCAAGAAGGGGACGAACTTTCGGAGAAGGCCAAGTCAAGTTCGCCTTCTGCTCAGACTGTCGTTGCCCCCATCGAGAGGCATCCAGCCTTTCTTTCTATGAAGGACGGGCGGTCTTCTCTTTGGGTTAAAGACTTCAACCCTCAGGCCCTCATTAGTGCCGAGAATCTCGGTCAAGCTAACCGGGATATGCTGAGGGATGTCGAGCCCCGACTTTCCATGGAGGCTGTTTCGTGCTTCTTGGCTCATTCTTGGGCCATTGCCCAATTTTGGGCTGAAGAGTTTGACAGTAGTCACCGCGAGCTCGCTATGGCCAAGGAGACTACCTTGAAGGCCGAGTAGGCCTTGGTGGATGCTACTCGGGCTAACGAGACTCTACTTCAATCTACTGAGGAGTCTCGTAAGTCCCTTGAGGCAGCAGAAGCCAAGCTAAAGGAAGCTGAAAACTGAGAGAAGGCTTTGAAGCTTTCTTTGACTACTGCCGAGAATTCGACGAAGGATCTACAGGTCGAGGTGGAGTGCCTCAACAAAGAGCTTAAGCAAGTGAAGTTGGATGCTGCTAACTCTGAGGCCAAACTGAGAGCCGACTTAGGTGAGGCTGTGGATGAGGTCATCTCAACTCATGAGGCCGGGTTCAAGTAGGCGATTTGCCAAGTCTGGTTCTTTTTTAAGGATGATGATACCTCTGTTTTTGATATCGATAAGGATGTCAACAAACAAGGGGAGTTGGTGGATGAGTCGACCATCCCGGATGACAAGGTTCCAGGTGACTTGGCCCAACTTGACCAGCCTGCAGCTTAGCTCTTAGGCATTTTTTTTGTTTTCTTTTGTAAAGAGGCTCACACCTGGTCTATCTAATAGGGTGCCTTTATCTTAATGAAATTTGACTTTCTCTTAAGTATGGTGCCCTTATTTTTTCGTGTGTTATATCAATGATTCGTAGCCGATTTAGGTCTTCATTGTTAGTTTAACTCATTTTTCATATCCTGTTGAAGGTTTACACAGTTTTTAACTTATTATTTCGTATCCTGCTGGAGGTCTATGCGGTTTTTAGCTTAACTCATTTTTTCATATCTTGTATAGGTATACACGGTTAGCATATTTTCATAACTTAGTCAATTGAGAGCTAGTTATCGAAGTTCGGTCATTCTCCTTTCGGGATGCCGAATGTCGGTCACTTTAAGTGGCTTTTTGTGCTGGGTATTCGTTTGGTCTACTCGGTCTTATGCGAATTAAGATAATGTGATGGAAAGAGGAACTTTTATTAATAATGAAAGTCGGGTGTGCCTCTTTAAAACCTCTTTGACAAAAACCTCTTGGGAAAAATTGTCAAAGTAGGAAAAAAAGTGCATCACCATTTACAATTTTCTAGCTATAATAAATGTTCAGATGAGTGGCGTTCCAAGTTCGAGGAATGGCTTTGCCGGATGGATGCTCTAGTTGGTAGGCTTCATTTCCCAGTGACTCGGTTACTCTGAAGGGGCCTTCCCAGTTGGCTGCCAACTTGCCCTCTCTGGTTGCCTTTCTCGCTTCTCCATATTTTCTCCAAACCGGATCTCCGACTTCGAAGTTTCTTGGCTTGATCTTGTTGTTGTATCTCTTCTCGGCTCCTCTTTTGCAGGTCTCTGCTCTGATTTAGACCTTATTGAGGGTCTCTTCGATCATGTCGAGTGCATGCCTTAGTGATTGGTCATTGTTCTCTTGAAAAAAGTTTGCTCTTCACAAAGAGGGTTCTCCGACTTCTACCGGTATCATGGCATCTGATCCATATGAGAGTCGGAAAGGTGTTTCCCTAATTGTGGATTACGGCGTGCAGCGGTATGCCCAAAGGATTGCAGGAAGCTCCTCGGCCAAACTTCCTTTGGCATCGCCAACTTGCTTTTTTAGTTCACCTAGTATGACTTTGTTGGCTGCTTCACTTTTCCCATTGGTTTGAGGGTGCTCTACTGAAGTCACTCGATGCCGAATCCCGAGGTTCTTAAAGAACTCTTCTAGGTTCTTTTCAATGAACTATTTTTTGTTGTCAGATATTATTGAGTGGGGGATGCCGAATTGGCAGATGATGTTTTTCCATACGAACTTTTATACGTTGTTGGTTGTGATGGTGGTCAAGGGTTCGGCTTCGATCCACTTCGTGAAGTAGTCGATTCCGACGAGGAGGAATTTGACCTATCCTTTAGCAAGTGGGAATGGTCCTAAGATATCCATTTCCCACATGGCCAAGGACCATGGTGTCATGATGTTGTGCAGTTCTTTCGCTGGTAGGTGAGATATGTTGCCATATTTTTGGCATTCTTCACATTTTCTTACAAATTCGACTCAGTCTTGACGCATTGTCGGCCAGTAGTATCTAGGTCGTAATACTCGAGCGGCCATGGCTTTTCCTTCTTAGTGCATTCCACATATTCCTCTATGCATCTCGTTCACCACATACTCAGCCTGTGCCTTCGTAATGTACTTTAGCAATGGTGCAGAGAAGTCTATTCTGTAAAGGTCTTCTCCTTCTTTCAAATAGTAACTCGCCCTTCTTCTAATCTTCCTAGCTTCCTCTCAGTTTTCAGGGAGGGTTCCTCCTTTCAAGAAGTTTCATACCTCGGTCATCCACTCTCGGTCTACTGGGCTGATATTGGAAAATTCTTTGTCAATACTCGGAGCGGATACCGTCTCCTGTATGACAGTTCGGTGTTGGCTTTTCTTCTTTGTACTTGCCAATTTGATAACAAGTTGGCTGTTTTGTTTTGCTCTCTTAAGATATGGTTGAGTTCGAACTCGGTGAATTCGTTCTTCAACTAGGAAGCTAGGTGGTAGTACTTTGTCATCTAGGGGTCCTTCGTTTGATAGGATCCGTTCATTTGTCTCGTGACCAGTTTTGAGTTGCTCCAGCACCTGAGGTGCTTTGCTCCTACTTCTTTAGCGAGTTTCAGCCCGGCTAATAGGGCTTCATTTTATATGCTTCGAAGTCGAACCTGAGTGACTATTCTAAAACAATCCTTTCGAGACTTTCAATAATGACACCTGCTCCGCTACCTTTGGTGTTTGAGGAGCCATCCACGTAGAGGATCCACCATGGTGAGGGTGCCTCTTCTATTGGTGCTAACTCTGCGATAAAGTCAGCTAGGCATTGGGCTTTGATAGGTCCCCTCGGCTCATACTTGATGCCAAACTTTGATAGTTCTACCAACCAGGCTATCATTCTTCCGGTGAGTTCTGGCTTCCTTAACACTTGTCATATTGGGTGGTCGGTTCATACCACCACTTGGTGGCTCTGAAAGTACTATTGTAGCCATCGTGCTGAGGTGACCAAGGCAGGTGCTAGCTTTTCGATCATCTGGTACCTTGTTTCAGCATCTTTGAGCACTCAACTTACATAATAGACTGGTGTTTGCGTCTATTTTTCTTCTTGGATGATGACCGAGCTGATCGCGTCCCCCGAGATTTCTAGGTATAGCACTAAGTCTTTGCCAGGTTCAGGTCGCGTTAGGATTGGTGGTGAGGTGAGTAGCGTTTTCAACTTTAGGAAGTTCACTTCACACTCGTCACTTCAGTCAAATGTTTGTTGCTTCTTGAGGAGTTGGAAGAAAGGTCTGGCTACCTCTGTCGCTTTCGACAGAAAATGGGATAGGGACGCCAGCCTTCCAGTTAGCCTTTGTACTTCCTTCATGTTACTCGGGCTTCTCATGTTTATGATAGCCGCACATTTCTCAGGGTTGGCCTCTATACCTCTGTGTGTGAGCATGAAGCCTAAGAATTTTTTGCCTTGTACTCTGAATACACACTTCTCTGGGTTTAGCCTCATATTGTGTTTTCTGATCTCATCAAATATTTCGGTTAAGTCTCCTAAATGTGAGTTCGGGTCTCGGCTTTTGACTACCATGTCATCTACGTCGCCTGAGTTGCTCCACGGATATCTTATCCATCAGTTGCTGGTATGTTGCACCCGCATTCTTTAGCCCGAATGGCATTATCGTGTAGCAGTAATTAGTCATATCAGTTATGAATGTTGTTTTCTCCTCGTCTTGTGGGAACATGGGTATCTGGTTGTAACTGGAATACGCGTCCAGAAAACTCATGATGGGATAACCAGATGCTCCGTCCACCAACCTGTCTATACTTGGCAGTGGGTATGAGTCCTTGGGACATGCCTTGTTAAGGTCTATGTAGTCAGTACACATCCTCTACTTGCCGTTTGCTTTCTTTACCATCACGACGTTCACTAGCCATGTGGTATAGTCTACTTCTCTTATGAAACCGGCATTGAGTAACTTTTTAGTTTCCTCTCCGGTCGCTTTTCCTCTTTCTGCCCCAAGCTTTATCTTCTTTTGGGAGATTGACCTAGCCTCTGGGCAGATGACAAGTTTATGACAATGGAAATTTGGGTCAATTCTAGGCATGTCAGTTGCTGACCATGCGAACAGGTCGACGTTCTTTGATAAGACTTGGGCAATTGCATTCTCGGTTTCGCTAGTTAGCTGAGTCCCGAGCTTTATGCATTTACCTGTTTCTCTTCCTAACTAGAAGGATTTTACCTCTTTGGTGGATTTTTCTCTCGACTCACCCTCCCTGGGGTCGAGTTCGGCCTCCTTTGTTGGTTGTATCATGAATAAGGTGCATGCTACGTGCTTCACTCTTGGTTTTGGAACATTTTTACCGCTGGCTATCTTTAGACTTTCCAAGTAGCACTCGCAGCCTGTTTCTTGATCAGCTTTTATTGTTAGTATTTCCTTTTCGGAGCTGGGGAACTTCATCGCCAGGTGAGGAGTTAAGATCACTGCTCCTAACCCATTGAGTACAGGTCTGCCTATAAGGATATTATATGAAGTGAGGGCGTTGACTAAGAGGTACCTGACTGTAATTGTCTTGGACCCTTTCTCTTTGTCTTCTCCGAAGGTGGTAAGGAGGTCTATGTAGCCTTTGTATCCATTTTTCGCCTAAAAAACCAACTAGCTATTCGGTGTATAGCTGTATCTTGCTCTCAGGGATGTCTAACTGTTGGAAGGTGGACCAGTACAAGATGTCCGCCGAGCTTCCCTAGTTTACCAAGACCTTGCATACTAGGAAGTTGGCAACCTCAACCTTAACCACCATTGGGTCATCGTGGTTGGGTTCTATACCTTCGAAGTCCGCGTCAGTGAATGTTATTGGTGGTAGGCTTCTCGGTGCTCTCGGTCTTATAGAAGCCAAGTTGATTGATCGGATGCTGGGTAGGTGTCTTTTCCTTGCCGAGCTCGAGCTTCCTCCTCCGGCAAATCCTCCTGCTATTATGTTGACAATCCCCCGGAGCCGAGTCTCGGGAGGGTTGTAACACCCTAAATTCGGGTTTACATGTATTTGCATTTTAAACTATTTTAATTTCATATGAGTGTTACTTTATTTAATTCTCGTAAAAGAAAGAAGAGATTATTTACTTATTCATTTTACAAAGTGCCAAAGTTATTTAATTTCGCAAATCAAATGTAATTGCAAAAAGGTATGTTGGAATTTTGCCAAATTGTTAAAAAAAAGTTTTATGTAAATTTTAAGTTCAAAAGTTGTGTTCCACTTAGTAATTAAAACGGGTTATTTACGTTCGTAAAAAACTAATTTCAACGTCATTTCAAACATAAATGGGCACTTAATTTCGAATTAATAAAATAAAGAACACAAGATAATTTGGTTGGTTATCAAGTATACACATATGCATAAAATAGAGAATTTCATACATCAAAATGTTTTTCTCGGAGCAATAGTAACATATATACATATACACATTGCTCAAGGTATATACCAAATACATAGGGTAATAGAGTGTGAAAACTAAATATACATAGTAAAATCTGAAACCTAGGTCTACCCGTATTCAAATACATAAAAGGGAAAATCCTAGTCTCAGAGAAGTCATCTCTAAACCCAACCCTGCATGTTAGACCAATCCCAAGAAATAGGATAGCGGGAGATCTTTGACAAGATCCCTGAGAAGAATCTAGTGGTCATCGTCCACGAAATCCTTCACAGAATCTTCCTCAAAGTTCTCCAAATCCTTCGTAAAACCTTGATTCACTGTTCCTTAAGCTCACGACTAGCAGCGGATCCCCCTGACGGGCACTCACCCAATTACGCCTCCAATTCTGGACATAAAGGGGTTTGGCGAAAGGTGGGAGGCGTTGGACCAAGCATAAGCTCCTCGGATGGTGTGGCATTGGGAACAGTAGCGGGCACAGCTGGAACCTCTGAAGATACTTTGAAAAGGAAGGGTGATGATGATAGCATCTTAGTGATCTCCACAGGTATTGCCACCAGTTCCTAAAATAAAATGTACGGGTGAAATCTTTGCTTCATCAAGCAAATCACACAGAAATGACTTTAAAAGTCACACACAATCCTGCTAACCACTACGGGGTGGTTCTCTAACGTTTACACTCAGAACCTACTCGTTTCCATGACTTTTATCTGTAAACTGTAACACACTGGCCAGTTGCCACTGGAACTCCCAGAACTCAGTGATCTTACATATATTGAGGAGAATGTCTGCTGGGAGTACACCTTCACCCTGGTATAAGGTGGGCTCTCACCAACTGAGAATTTCTCGTGGTTAATGTTAGGGTCGCCAAGTCGGTTTGTGTGAACGAAGTCACAACTTGACGCCTATCGTAATGCCTCACGATCATCTCCCAAGTACCAATATGTGGTCATTCATACTCTGAGGACTTACTCCTCACACACTCTCTTATAGATATTATCTTTGCTCGTCATCGTGGGTTTTCGCTGATGGTGGTACAAGATGGATCGAATCGAAGCCGAGCTTAAGACCTTGTCCTGGCTCTAACAAAAATTATACCATACGAGAATATGCTCTCCATCACCTATTGGGGACCACGTCATTCAATCTTTGTCAACATCTTTGCATCTTTCTCTCAGCCGAAATTGCCCCACGCGACTTCCTTCACAAGTCCGCCTTACACGCGTATTTCCTTGTTGCACGACTCTCAAGGCGTATATCGTCATCGCATATCAAGATTCTTTATTTCATTTTATTTATGCCTTACCCTCTCAATTTCTAAAGTTTTTAATAATTAATACTTACCGACAATTCCTCCACGCAAGGGTCCTAGAATGTTTATCTAAGTCTAAAGCACAAATTAAAGAGTTCATTTATTAAGCTTATAAAATAAATTAATTCTTAAGTCTAAATTAATGGTTCTCACTGTTGGAATTTATATTATTATTATTACCAACAAAATTGCCCAGATTACTAGGACAGAGTCCTAGTCCGCATAAGCACTTGCATTCGAGTCTTGTGCCCACAGAAACACATACATCACAGAGAAATACAATTCATACTACAGTCCACGTGACTGTACCACAGAGCGTTTCAAAACGCACAAATCACACGCACAGAGATGCCCTAGGTTCACATTCCAAGGGTCTTACAGTCATTTAAGACAAGAGTGAAATTTACCTACTGCCTTACATGCACACAATTATAATTAATTTGCACATTCAAATATATCACAAATCAAATATCATATTTCAAGGCAATTTAAGACAAAATCCCTTTTTGGCGGTACTTAATCTCTGTTCAAAATTAATTTAGCAAACGATTTTTGTTCTGTGAAATTCTTATATCAAATTAAATCCCTTAAACATATTTTTCAAAAAGGTATCCCACACTCTCATATTAAATCTACAAAAATTACTAAAATTCCTAGAAGTTCGCAGGTTAGTATGTCCTTCACAGTGAGCATACCTCAAAGATGTGTAATTTTCTCAACCTTCCCAAATGAGATTTTAACCAAAATTTTTATGGTAAAAATATAACATTCATATATTTCAGAAAAGGTAAAACTTTAATCCTAATTCCTCCTACATTTTCCCAGTAATTTATTTTCTAAGACCTATGTCTCAGGTTCAAAATTTGGAATCCTTGCATGAGTTCTGTTTAAACCAAATTTGTTAAATTAGTAATTGTGGATGAAAATTTTCGAAACTTATATCATTTTGAATCTATGTTTGTATATTTTTAGGAAAAAAATTAGATTTAAAAAACGGTCATTACTTTGGTGTAAAAAGCTCAAAAACCGAACCTTGTCCGAACCAGTTTCCAAAAGCAGAACAGTCCTATTGCATGTCACGGATGAACCTTCATTTTAGATTATATCACAATATTCTCAAAAGAAAAGTTGGTGTATTTTTAGTCTACTTTAACTGAGGATAAGTTTCATCAAAATACAACGGCTAGATCAAAAGTTATGCACAAAAACGTAAGTACTGTCCAGGGCTTCTACGCGAGACAGTCACTGCCAACACCAATTTTCGAGTTTTGGAAAATGCATGAGGGTTTAGAAAAGAGTTCTACAAAAATTGGGCATGGTCTCCTTTGTATTGGAGCCAACCCACATATTTCAGAAAAGGAAGAATATGAAGAGAGGGTTTGAACACAGCCACAAGCCACTACCAAAGGGGATTTGCAGAACACCAACTCAACACACACATGCAAGCACACTTTTGACAAATTCAGTAAACAAGGGAGGCATTTAGACAAGAGTGGTTAGATCCTCCACCTCCAGCCACTTTAGAATCCACAAGGAGTTCCCTTACCACGATGGTGAGCTCGTGTGAAAGAGGAGGAAGAGCTGATCACTTTCTTCCAAAGGAGGGTTGGCTTTTGGCCCCTCTAGCTATGGCATGCAAGGGAGAAAAGAAGTTGAAGAATGGTGTTGTGAGGGTGGAGGTGTCTCGGCCAGGAGAAAGGAAGAGATAGGGAGGAGCAAGTTTGATTTCTTTTGGGCTGAAGTGAGGCTGAAATTAAGTGAGAGATTTTGAGTGAGTGTTAGGTTTAGTTGTGATTTGAGTGATGTTTTGTGAGAGTGAGTGTGAGTGGCCGTGAGTTTGAGTGTGTGAGGGAGTGTTTTGCATGGATTTTAAGTGGCCAAAGGTCACTTGATTAGATGGGTTAGGATCGTGTTACACGGTGTAGAAATACACTGTGTAATTTAAACCGGAACGCGTTCTAAAAAAAAGAAACGATTTTTTTTTAAACATCCCATTTAAAATTTAATAATTCTTTATAATTGAAATTTTTTTTGAAATAACTTTCCTAAAATTTCTCTGTAGAGTAATCACTCACAGATGAATTTTACGAAAGATTACTTGTCTTGCAAGTCTTAGATTTTAAGAAAACGATTCAAAACGGTTTTTCTAGTCAATTAAGTTTCCAACAATACAGAGACAACAATTTTATGAATTATCACAGACAATTTTCTACAGGCAAATGAATTCACATTCTTTTTCTCGGATATCTTTAATAACCAATCCAAAGATAATTTAAGTATTTAAATACTTATCACACTGCACATCCTCACTCAAATAAAATAACACAAAATATTTTATTTAAACAGAAACTAGAATCAATCCTACAGACAATTATACATAAAAGCAATTGATCTCTCATGTTCTTATTTACTGAGTTGTAATTTTCAGGGTGTTACAATACTCCCCTCCTTTTAGGAATTCCGTCCCCAAAATTCATTGAGCGTAAGGTTAACTATGCTAGGGCTATAATCCTCTTGGTTCATACTCAGGCTAATCTATTATTCCATTGTTAGTCTTAGACTTCTCCCATAAGAAGGTGTTCCCCTTAAGGGAGCTCGTTTCTAACTTACTATCTCTTTCTCCAACACAAAGCATAGATAAGGTTTGTTCTAAAAGGGTGTATACTAGTTTTATCTAAGCAAACCCACTTTCAAGGCTATAGGCTCACTAGCATAGTGTGGGCTTTGGCAAGAATCCAATCGAGTTACTAGGTGGCAGCATAGTCCTTCTCAAGACTGAACTTAAGTCTACTCGACGTTGAGGGTTTAGGTTTATCATACTCTATATGAGTTGTAGGCAAATCACTAGGCATGTCCTTAACTCTCGGTTACATCTTAGTATCCTATTCAAACTATTTCACTATTAGTATCGCTTCCAACTTATTTTCAAACCACTTTAATCCACTACTACCAATATGATCAATTCCAACATCTAAGTCACACCCTTTCAAACGTTCCCATTACTTATTTTCCATCTTAAACTTTTGGCTACTATTTCTAGCATTCATTTCTTATTCCACCCATCAATCCATGTCCTAACCCTTAAGGACCATCATACTTCCACACTATGCTTCCACTGCGAACTCTGTTAAAAGTCTTAAAGACATCACTTACCCCATGGCAACAAATCTAACTGGCTAAATTCGCGAGTCAAATCTCAGTACTAGGAGGTATACTATTTTGTTTCCAAGACATGCTCCCAACACACAGTCTCGAATCTTATTGATTAAGACATCAATCCTACGATAATGCCATGCCACAACACTTAACTTCACTTTTCTAACCACGAGAAAAATAGTCATCAAAACTATAGGGTAACAACTACATTTCTAGCCTCTTCTTACCTTCCTAATCATCACAACATCCTTAGAATTCTTTCTATCCTCATTTTCTCTACTCCTTTTGGTCTAATAACTTGAACATATTCATCGACACCATGTGATAACACTATAATTCTCACCTCCCATTGTACCCACAAACATCAAGACACCGTCAAACTCCTTTTTCCTTTCCCTTCCCTTAAGATTAACTCCAATTTACCAACTCCGACCTTCAAACATCTATTCTCAACCAACTCAAGAATACAAGCTCACACCTCACAGAATGGAGCACAAGGATGGATAAAATGACATGAATCGAAATTTCCATAACTTTGGTATTAGGAGGGAAAGTCATCTTGATTGAGTCCTGAGTGTGCACCCCCACAACTTTATCAAGATTTTCTTTCTTCCTTTGAAACATTCACCTTGCTTCAAAATCAAGAGTGATATAAAAGGCAACTTATCCTCATGAAATGAATGATCGTCACTAGGACTGAAGACAACTCAATCACCCTCGATATAACTTCTCGGAACACGATCACTCAATTTATTTCCACAGGAGATATAGGTACAGGAAGAAGTCTATGTTACCACATGATTTAAAAAAGAAACATCAAGGCAAGACATCATTTATACGAAATGAATGACTCGAATAAGAATTTAGGTATCTTATTTACAAAAATAGTAGGCTACTCAAAAGTAGACTACTTGAAACATGTCCAATCGACTCATTATTACAAGAAAAGTAATGGCAAAATGAGATATCCAACATCACTGTACAACTCAGAAGATAGTAGAATGCATAAGGAGTCAAAACAACTTGATAACAAAGAAGGACAACTCATGTCAGATGCATAGATTTCTCTATCACACTTAACCCCTTATCCCACTATAGATGCCAAGGTCTTAAGAATTCCTTAAGGCAAGGCATAGTCTAAACAAATAATCTTATCTCTTAGCTTAGCAATGTCTAGCTAGTCTCACAATTCTACAGGAAACTCTAAGGGCTACTACCTATCCTCAAGATGTCGGCATTCTCTTCTAACGATGTTGTACTAACGATCTCACATGTATACATATATAGTCTGATCTCACATACCCTTGTAGTCAATGCAAGATTATACTATCACAAACAACTTCATATCTTACACTACTACCCACACATAGTAGGTGTAAGATCACGCCACATACATTTTTTCCTTCACCAATGTTAAATAACAGTCAATGCAAGGGCAAAAGTTCAATCAATTCATCCTACATTGCTATTAAAGAAAAGTTCAATCAATGCACTCAATGGTATCTGCAAAACTTGGACATGTCTGCTTTTTTCAGGGACCGGTTCTTAGTAGGTAGACTAATTAGCTCGGCGCTTTATGCCTCTTCTAAGACTTAACTTCTACTTTCTATCAAGGGAGTGTAGTGAGTGAATCTTGCACAAGGCAGCTTTTCAGCCCTGGATCTGCCGTTACAAGTCTACTCTCGGCTTGTTCCTGTTTTCTCACGTTCTTCATGTTTTTTACGAGATTCGCCTCTAACGCATTCTCGGAACTTTGTCATCTCTTCTATCTAAATGTACCTTGCTGCTCTTGCTCTGAGCTCGTCCATGTCATGCGGCGGCTTCTTGCAGAGGCTGTCCGAGAAGGGTCCGAATTTCAGGGCCATCAACATCGTGGTTAATGCTACTTGAGGATTCAGGTCTCGGATTTTAACTGAGACTTCACAAATCTCTCCATGAAGTCCCTAAGGGACTCGTTGTCCTCTTGCCAAATGTTGGCCAAGGCCATTCCTGTTAAGTGGTGAGGCCGACTCGTGGTGTATTGGGCACCGAAACGAGCGACCAAGGTGACGAAAGAGTCAATTGAATGCAGTGGGAGGTGTGTGTACCAGTTCAACATTGCCCCCTTCAACGTGGTTAGGAAAATGCGGCACATGATAGCATCATCATTTGTGTAGAGGTTGACCTGCGTGACGAACGTGTCGATGTGCTCGTCCGGGTCTATTAGGCCATCATAACTGTCCATGGACAGGGGTTTCCACCTGGCTGATAGTTATGTTTCCATGATACCGTGTATGAACGGGTGTCATTTTGTTGTCTCCAACATTGCATTCTGTCTTGGGACCATGCGTGAAATGGATATAGGTCTGGATTCCATCTGGGTTGTTCGGTCTGCCTCACTCCAGGTAATGTCATCCCGTTCTGTTCGATCAGGTTGTTCATGGGCGGTCGCGTGGGCAGTAAAGTGCGTGTTTCGGTTCTCTTGCTATTTCTGGTATTGCTCTCAGAGATTAGCGTTCTCTATGCAGAGATCTTCTATCTCCTTTGTGTTGTTTTGTTTCAGCGTGCTTACCTCCCTTTGCAAGGCTTGGATCAATAAGTGATTCTCAAGCGCCTGACACGGGATGGGCGCTACATTGTTAAGGTTACCCTCGTAGGTATCCCCCAATGCCAGTGTTCCTTTAGTTAGGGTTTCCAGCACTTGTGGTCGCTTTTCGTGATTCGTTGTTTTGCCTTGGGTTGTTGTCATCGCGATCGTTTCACGTTGATTGGTGTGGCTGGGAAAAGTTTCACCGGGCCCCACGATGGGCACCAAATGTTCTTACTAGATTTGGTAAGTGTTCCGATGTGGTGGCTCCGTCGGAATCTCCTCCGTGAATGGTGGGGGCTGTACCTGCAAAGACACTCCGACGCTCAAGTTAGAGGTGCAGAGGTAGGAGACAGGTATCACAATTGGGTATATAATTTCGTACCTTGATTGGAATGAGTATTATTATATTTATAGAGTGTAAAGTGATAGATTTGATAGGGTTATTTCCTACCAAATCTCCTCAAATCCCATGAATTATGATAGAGATAGTCTTATCTTCTATCATAATCTGATGCTATAATCTTCGTATATCTTATATTTTAATAAGATATACTTTCCGTTATAACTGCCTTGGTCCAAGTAGGCTTGCACCACTCGACCAGGTCATCTACTCGATGGAGTGCCAAATTCGAGTAGTACACTTACTATATACTCCACACTATTAAAAGGTAAGGGTAATGGAGAAAATTTGGATACTTGACCCCTAACTATTTGCCTAGAAATACAAAAGCAAAGCAAAACATGAAAACTTCATCTTTTCTTTGTTTTGACTTTCCTGACCAAAGATTTGTACTTTTCCTGTTACATCCACAAAAGAAACACACCAGGTAAATCTTTCAGATCCCCGACAGAAGGTGTGGGCCAGCATGTCCTTACTGAAAATAATCAGGTTTTGATACTTCAGTAGTTCAGTGTCCTTCCCAGAAGATTCATTTGAAGGAAAATGTCACACCTTGGGGGAATTGAAACTCTCAATTTTGTGAGCCTGAGTCTTTGTTATGGAGTTTCACCCTAAGAATGTACTTGGGTTCCATTTAGATTAATTTGATAGAGCAAACCCATTAAATGCTTCAAACCTTCCTGGCTCTAGTCTAGATCCAAAACAGCTTGCCAGAACTCACTCCATACAATGAAGCCTGAACTGCAAAGGTGCCCAAGCTTCTCTTGTGGAAGTTTAATGCTTGGTTCTCAATGAACTTAATGAAACTCTTCTATAATGATGAAACCACTACCACCACTCTAATCTTAAGCAACGAAAGGATGTGAATTGGTGATTCCCTTTCTTCCTGTTCATTCTTGTTTTAAACACTAGTGTCGAGACTCAATCAAACAGTTCAATGGAGTTCACTCCCTATACACATTAGGGATGCCCAACACATAATAAGTTTATAGTTTCCTGAAGCACAATTATATTAAAAAAACTAAAACTTAAAATGTGTAGTGGTAGAGAATTTATAACAAGCAGTAGTTAGAGGCATGACAACATTTTTCAATTATGTGTCAGTATACCTAGGTGACATGCCCATTAGGAGCTATAACCAGAGGTAGGTTGGGATCATCCTTGTCAATTTGAACAAGGCCCTGGGTGAAAGCAAACATTGCATGCATTGACATGAACAACTTTTGAAAATATGATAAAACACAAATCAGAAGGAAAATAAGAAAGAGTGAGTAAGAACAAAGGCAATTGCCCAAATCAGCTTAGAGAATGATAAGCTTGATGCATTCAAGGTAAAGACTGAGATTGGGACTTCCCTTCTCAGACAGACCACAATCTCCTACCCATAACCTCTATTTTCTATTCCTTGTCCAATGTTATTGTGATTTAAATCATACAAGTTTCACATACGTTACAAAATTGATGTAAGGCATAGGAGGAACAATAAAATATAAGATTAAGAAGAAAACAACATTGTCTTTTTTTTTGTCTTTTCTTTTTTATTCCTTGTTAAAGCTATATTTTGACAATTTTCCTAGAGATACTAGACAAGAACTATAACTTATTTTTTGTTATTTCAAATTATCTAAAATGCGACTGTGAAGTTGGTTCATGAATCTGTGGCATTAATGGGAAGACCTAAATCCTTATCAATCCTTATAGAATAAGAAGTTTTAATGTCTTGGTGAATTTAATAGTCATTACCTATCCGGCTATCCCAACCAGCCAAGTTATGGCTTAAGGCCTGTATGCTCGGGGAGTTGCCAGTGCTATGCTCCAGACAGTGCCATAGATCAATCTTATTCTCTTGAGATTTTCATTGTTCCCCTCTCTCCTTATCCGAAGCACCCTGCCATCTTCAGACCTTGCTCTCACTTCCTCCTCCCCTTGCCCTAGAAGGTCAGCTTTACACACATAAACATATGAGCTTTTGGTGTTTTACTTAACAGTTTTCCTGACAATAATATTTTCCATAATATATTATTTACATAACTATGCATCTACTAATGCGATTTTGCTTCAAAGCTCATGAATTGAAGCATCTCTAGCATATGTGATTGAAACACTGTGAACTACATTTTAGTGATGCAAATAATCCAACCCAGAAAAAAATGGCAAGAGGAGTTTTTGACAACAATTTTTTTGAAAAAGGAAAGAATGTGCAAAGATGTCTTGTTTTATTACAGCAGTCTGATTGTATTTATCTATGAGAAGAATGTGTTAAACCAGCTTCAGTACATTAATGTATTTCTCATTTGAAGCAGAATGGACACATTCCATATATATGGATTCAATCTCTATCATGCAAACACAAATAAAAATATATAGCAACTTTTTTAACTGTTTTAAGAAAAAGTGGTAAATTATGAATGTTTGCCAAATCATAAATCAGAACATTGCGTAAGGCTTACTATTTTGCTACCATAAAATTTGTTGAGAAAAACTAAACAGAGAATAAGAACAGCAAAAATATAAACGTATAAGAAGAGAGGAGCAGAGGAGCAAAACAGAACTGATATGTATTTCAGATTTTGCATTAAGGTTTTGCACACTTTAATCTGTTACAACAGGAGCTTAAATAAAAAGACTAACAAGTTCTGATTGAGTAAAGCAAACAGCAAATTAAAGCTAACATAGAATACGCATCATTAACCCACAACTACCTAATAAATAAAAGGCATGCTTAAAAAGTAATCAGAAAAGTTGCAAGCAAATTTAATATGGCAGTAGAAAAATCTCAACTGCCAACAATATGACAGCAGGAAAAATCTCAACTGCCAACACTCCTCCTTGAGATTTTTCTTCAATACTCCAAGCCTTGATCTCAAATCATTCCCATATCTATGGAGGATCACCTTCAAGTAGACAAACATTTGTATCCCCTTGCTTAACAGAAATTGTATCATCCGAAACAAGAATGTTTGCATCCTTCTTAATCAATTTTCCATCTTGAAGGACCTTAGTTTTAGGCACCAAATGAGCTATGACAGTTGCACCAACTTTATCAACATTGTACTCCTCTATTGCATTTGCCAAAGCAATAACAATAATAGTTGCAGCTTCCATGGTCCATGAAAAATGATTGAACATAAAACTCCAAAACATCAAAAACTTGTTTTCCTTCTTCTCTTCAAGTTTGTTGTGGCCAAAGATGTCCAATTTCTTCTCAACAACTTCTGTTGTAGGTCCATTTGAATCACATTTTTGATTCTGAAATACCTCCTTCTCAAGTGGCATATTTTCCAAATTCACTGCTTCCTCCAAAACAGCATGTGTGGTTTTTTTTTTTTCCATTCCACTGGAAAACTTTTATCTCTCATTTTAATGGACATTAGCTCACATCCAACAGGATCAAATATGGTGCAGCTCATATTTTTAAAACACAAGGAATAATTCCTTTCTAGCATTTGTCCCACACTCAACAGACTTTGATTAATCTCAAGTACAAATAACACATCAGAAATATATTTTGTACCTGCTGGAGTTTCAATAGCAACAACTCTTTTGCCTTTGACATCAACACATTCACCATTGCCAATGGTGACTTTGGAGAAGTAGGACAGGTCCAATTCCTTGAAAACGCTAGCATTGTAGGCCATATGATTTGTGCAACCACTGTCTATAAGCCATACTTCTTTGTTATTACTTGCTGGATAGCAAGTAGCAGTAAATAAATGCTCCTCATTTTGTTCTTCATGCTCCACAACATGGGCTTGTTGTACCTGTTGGTTTGGTTTATTTTTACAAACCTTTTCCACATGACCAAATTGATTGCAGGCCCTACATTTAACGCTTGGCCTGAACCAACAAAAGTTTTCAGTATGGTTGTTCTTCTTGCAATGGGGGCAAGGTGGAAACTTATTTTTCCAACCTCCTCCTTTGTTGTCTTCTTCTTTCTCCCCAAAAAATGGCTTTTTCCCAGAACTGCTCCAGCCTTGGGCTTTGCCTTTGGAGTGTGCCACAAGAGCACCTTCCATACTTTCTTCCATTCTCAGAGATATCCTGTGTTCAGTGGCTTGCAGTGCATTCACAAGCTCTGCAATGGATGTTTGAGAAAAATCTTTATTTTCTTCTAGAGTGGAGATTTTTTATTCAAACCTCTAGAAGACACACTAGGATTTTCTCCACAACACATTGATCACTTAGCTCTTCACCAAGCAATCTGATTTGTGTAACCACCTTTGAAAGTCTGTTAGTAAAATCTTTTACAGATTCACTTTCCTTCATTTTCACAGCTTCAAACTCCCTCCTTAGGTTTAGAACCTGCATCCTTTTTGTTCTTTCACTCCCTTGGAACTCCTCCTTCAACTGATCCCATGCCTCTTTTGCAGTCTCAAGAGTAAGGATCTTGATAAAAACATCATCGTGTAGTGCTGCTTGTATAATGGCAAGTGCTTTGCCTTCCTTTGCCAATTCCTCATTATGACTCCTCATTTGAGCTACTGTTGGATTATTTGGTAATGGAGGTGGATTACTTCCATTTTCTACCACATCCCACAAACTTTGAGTTCTGAGATAAGTCCTCATTTTTGCAGCCCACAAGTGATAATGTTCACCTGCAAATATAGGAGGTGGAGGTAAAGAACTACTGCTGGAAGCCATTTTGTGTTTGAAGGTTTTTTTTTTGTATGGGGTTTTCTCTCACTCACTGACTATGGTTTTTCACTCCCTCACAGTCCCTTAAAGATCATTTAAGCTCTAGATACCATGTTGAGAAAAACTGAACAGAGCATAAGAACAGCAAAAATATAAACGTATAAGAAGAGAGGAGCAGAGGAGCAAAACAGAACTGATATGTATTTCAGATTTTGCATTCAGGTTTTGCACACTTTAATCTGTTACAGCAGGAGCTTAAATAAAAAGACTAACAAGTTCTAATTGAGTAAAGCAAACAGCAAATTAAAGCTAACATAGAATACGCATCATTAGCCCACAACTACCTAATAAATAAAAGGCATGCTTAAAAAGTAATCAGAAAAGTTGCAAGCAAATTTAATATGACAGTAGAAAAATCTCAACTGCCAACAATATGACAGCAGGAAAAATCTCAACTGCCAACAAAATTGTGCAGTGTCGAAATGTTCAGCTGGTTAGAAGTTGTGCATCCTGAGAAGCAAAAATACAAAAATGAAATATAAAAAGATTAGTGCATTCGAAAGTATGATAAAAAAATCATGGTCAGGATTAAAATGAACTTTGACTATTGTAGTGGAGTTTGACCCCTGAAATTTATTTGATTTCCATAAATATCTGTGATTTAGTAGTTCCTTTAAAATGCTAAAGATCAAAGACCTTACCCATCAGCTATCATTAATTCTTCAAAATTCCCGAGCTCCTGTTTGGATTCAAAATGACTTGCCAGAACTCAGTCCATACAATGAAGCCTGTACCGCAAAGGTGCTCAAGCTTATGGAACCCTTCCACACTGTTGAAACCACCACTTCGACTCTGATCTTTTGCATCAAAAACTTTGAACGTATGATTCCTTTTCTTCCAGTTCTTTCCCATTCAGAGCACTGGTGTCAAGTGCAAATCAGTAGTGTGTTGTGGGATACACTCCAAACAGCATATATATGCCACTTTGGGCATTTCAAATACTGACCAAACTTGCAAAAATTCAGGGATTCAAGCAGTACGGGAAATCCAAATTGTGATATACATTTGAGAAACATTCTTCCACCTATATCCATCCTTTCATCAAGTGATGATCTGCCTAGACAGCTGTATATTACAATTTCCTATAACACAATAATATTCGAAAACGAGAAACCTCAGATATGTTCTAGCAGAGAATTTGAAATGGCTAGCAATTAAAGGATATGCTGCATTTTCAATTTGTTGCCAGTATATACCTGGGAAGCATGCCTGACTGAAAGATCTGAAAAGGAATCCTTTCATCCTTTGCATTGTACCAAATGAAAAGCCTTCGAATTAAAAATTCAGTTGGTGAGAAAGCATCACTGTCATGTCAAATAAATCAAAAGTTCCATTTAGATCTTGTTTAAAGTTGAATTCATATCCTAAAAACAAAATCCAGTTTCCCAGAGTCATGAATTTTATTTTGACCTCAGTCAACTGAATAATAGTACGTTGGACAAAGTAGACCAACGCACATTAACCAAAACAAAAATCATAACTTTTTTAAGACTACTTCCTCTTCATATTCGTAAGAGTTTAAATTATATTCCGCAATGAGATCTATCCTAGGATAATCTTTACCTCATTCACCAGGTTCAGATCCTCTGCAGTGACATTTTCACTGCATGAGATCTTAGCCATTAAAATTGTTTAATTCATGGTTATCGAATCGAGATTCGAATCGTGAATTGGAAGAGCTATTTTATGAATCGTGAATCGAATCGTTTTATGAATCGTAAGATACATGATCAATAAAATATATGACATTTTAAATTAAAAATAAGTGACATAAGGAAAAAAAAAACATATCTTAATATATTCTATATGAAGTTATACAAAACAAAATAAAGTGGCCAACCCTTGAAAAAACAAATCAATATGAAAAAATGCAAATTATTATTTCTTTCTTCCTATATCCTACACCCTATCAAATTTCGGACATATGACTATATGAGGGCTGAAGTAAATATTTTGAATGAAGCAAGGGAATGTTCAACCAATATTTTTTTAATAAGAGTAAAGGAAGACAGTCTCGAACAAGGGATTAGGATTTAAGACCAAAAGGGGTCCACAAAATAAGAAAGGTAAAACTTGAAAGCAATGCGCAGAGAAGGGCATTCCGATCACACAGAGAAAGAAAATATTTTTTATTTCTGAAATCTGAAAAGTAAAAAGCACAGTGACAATATGCACAGTAGCACAACACTTTATTCTGAGCGAAATCAGAAAAGGGAAGAGCTTTTCTTCCCCTGAAAGAAGGCGTAGGGTTATAGTATACTAGGAGGAAACTTTTTGGTAGTTTCCCTCTCTTTTAAACCCCCTCCCCCAAAAAGCAAAACCCCAAATCGACATTTCGCACCGTTGAGCCCTACTCGTTCAGGATGTGCAAGCTGCGTTTATGAATCGCGAAACGAATGCAGAATTGCGAAACAAACGATTCAACCACGATTCTTACGATACAGGAGCCGGTTCATGCTCTAAAATGATTCAGGGTGCGATTTGTATCACCAGCCCTCAAATTTGTACTGAATCTCGATTCGAATCGTACGATACTTACGATTCTAATAACTATGGTTTAATTTATTTTATAAAAAATACTATAAACTTATATTTAAAAATCACAAGTGGATGAGATGAGTTCCACTTACCCTCTTATGTTAAATTTCAATGGAGAGGAACTATCTCCCATATTCACCATAATACTAAGCAAAGTCTTGGCGTTGACTACACAGACAAACTGCAAAGAATAAGAAAAAGACCACTAGTCATTTCTGCAGTCTGTTTTGATTAAAAATACTTGAATGCTCACCGTAAATAAAGTATATACAAAAGAATTTTCTTTTGTTTGCACTTGCAATTCCAATCAAGTATCATACTGATCAACTAATCTGACTTGTTGAATGCAACAACTAGTTAAATGTGAAAGGAGAAAGACATGAAAGGAAACATATCCTTGACTGAAATAGTTTTCCTTTGTTAGAGTTAGATGACAATGAAGTAGATCAAAGAAGGAGAATTACCTTGAGATCATTCTTGGTCACTAAATCCATCTACCATCAACATTAATGCCACGGATATGGGAAATTTTAGGCCAAATTTGATGGTGCTTCGTACGGCATCGCTTTTGAAGCAAAGGACATCTCTTTATGCTTAATTTTATTAGAGAGACATGTAGCCTTTCTCCCAACATATTCTCCAGCTTTTGACAGTCAACAATTGCTAAATTTTGCAGGGATGTGAGATGGAGAAGCCCTTTGCAGTCCAACATCTCCAGACTTGAGAAGCTATATAGATACAAAGACGTAAGGGAGGGTGGTAGCAAACCCTCCTTTGGGAAGGACTTGATGCCATCACATCGACCCACGACATAGAGATCGGTAAGCATGTCCAAGGATGGCCATGCTAGGCCACTCAGTAGTTTCTCAGAATTACCGATCCAAACTGTTCTCAAGTTAGGTGGCATACCCCCTCCAGGAAAGGACTCAATTTCTGGGCAGTTGGATATGCTAAGATATTCTAAATTTGGGAGAAGAGTACTCATCTGGTCAGGCAATGACTTCAACTTGTTACAATGGTAAACTAAGAAACAAGTCAAATTTGGCGCAGTCAATCCTTCTCTCGGGAATGATACAAAGTTGGGGCATTTGTTAATTTCAAAAGAATTCAGATTCTTAAATGACTCTGATCCTGAAACCAAAAGAGATTCCATATTTTCATAGCTTTCGATTCGGAGCCTTTTGAGATTTGGAAAGGTAACCAATGGAAGAGATGTGAGCGAATCACAACTATAGTATCTTGACAGTGATTCCAGTAACTCGTGTTTGTGTTGTGTCGGGAATTCCAGATTTTTAAGATCCCAGATATCCAGAGTCTTCAGCGATGCAGGTAGATGACCACCTGGAACAGATTTGGCCGACGAACAATCCCGTAATGTTAAATATTGGAGGCAAGTTGGTTCAATGCTAGTGATGGCCTCGATCATGGACTCCACCATTGGGCTTCCTTCTACTTCTATAGATTCCACCAAAAGAGGAAACACATGCAGTGATACTTTATTGCTTTTACATATCAGTAATCTTCGAAGGGCAAAAGCCCTTGGGAGAGAAGAGACAAGAAGCTCGCAATTTGTAATTCGAAGTGTTTCCAGAGAAGGAAGGTGATTTGGCAAATCTCCCCTTAGTTTGGAGCAATTTCTTATTTGAAGAGACTTAAGAAGAGGAAAAGCGTCTGATTTAGGAGAACTCCACAACTCCCAACAACACATGCCTTCAATGTCTAGAGATTCAAGAGAGGAAAAAGGTGTCACAGAAGGACAATCTTCATTTTTGTAAAACCCTTCATCAACCATCTTCACTGAATTCAATTTTGAAATATGGAGGTTCTTAAGAGATGGTAGTTGCCCTAGTGAAGGAAGCACACTACAGTTGTTACAACTACATAAACTTAGATATGTCATGTTGTCGTAGGAAAAATTTCCCACCCAATCTGGAAATATGGTTCCATTATAACCACGTATTGATAGAGATTCCAGGCCTTGATGAGGTTGTAACTTGCAGAGTACATCTAATTCAATTTGGAAATTGATACCATTCTCATTACATATAGACCATTTCAAGGATAAACTATCAATGTGCTTCTTATCTATTATCTTTGCCTCCAATGCCTCATTGCTTTTGGTAACATTCTCCAAATTCATAATATAAAACCAACCGTGAAGATTTGAAAGTCCTCCAAATTCCTTGATCCCATTCTCTTTATGCTTGCCCACAACAAAGAAATCCAAATGCTGCAAATGACTTAATTTTCCCATTCCTCTAGGCATCTCTTCTATAGAAGTCCCATCAATATAAAGATGGCACAAGTTTAAAAGATTTTGCATACCAATGGGCAACTTACTCAGCTTGTAGCACTCAGACAACTTCAAAGTTTGTAGATTGTACAAATTACACAATGACTCCGGCAGTGTTTTTATATGTGTACGAGAGAGATTTAAATAACGCAAATGGATCAATTCACTTATTGAATCAGGCAAAACATCCAGACTTTTGAAGTCACAAAATGATAAAACTCTCAAGTACTTAAGCTTCGACACTACAATACATGGTGCCTTTTTCTTGTTGAACGGAGAATCTTCAAAATCGATCGGCAAGAAAATTCTCAAAAATTTTAGTTTGTCAAAAACTTCAATGTCAGAGACTGGATCACTAAACTTGGTAAATGACACATGACGAGTCTTTGTACCAATCTTGGTTTTTTCTCCAAGTTCTTCTAACCCTAACCTGAAATAGAATTCTCCACCAATTGCCGTTGCTAGATCATGCAAGAGGTCGTGTATTACAAAATAATTGCCCCAAGTCCGATTACTTGAACGTTGAAAAAATGATCTCAAAAATAAATCATCAAAATACTCATAACTAATAGAGTCATTTAAAGAAATGAACCTTAATTAAGACACTACTACTATTGATTTGTAATAGTAGTAGAAAAATATAAAGGGAGAAAATGAATGAATAATTTACTAAATATAATATAAATCTTTCAAAATGTAACTAGTAATAATTAATTAAATAAATAAAATACTAAAATATTAGCACTAATTATAATGATATTATACTCCTACCTATACCTAGTAAGACAAAAAAAGTGGAATGGAGTGTAAGGTGAGGTGCTGTAATTTAATAAAATCGAGATTGAAATATTGAATTTTAATTCTCAATTAGGGTGGTTGATGGTAAGGAGGGATGAAAGATAAGGAGGGATGTATTTTTACTTTATGTCCATCACATAAGAAAATGTTACTTGATTCACATAATCACGTGTTTGTAACTAGTATGAGGTTTTATATAACCATTGGATTGAACCAAAACAACTGTTCAAATTGATTGAATCAATACAACTTTTCATTTTTAACAAAGTTTGTAGTGCATTACGTGGTGTATTTATAAATTTAAATAATTTTTAATAAAATAATATATATCTTTGATACTAATGGTGATTGTTTTGTTATTTTAAAAATTTAATTTAAATATATTAAGAATAGTGTAAATTTTTTTTACATTATCATCTAATCATACTTTCTCATGTGTGATAGGATTATTGATTTTTGTAATAACTATTTTAAAAGTCATAATTATGTGATTTTTAATTTTTTGACACTATATAAATCTTTACATTAATAGTGTAAGAAAATTAAAATTAAATTAAATAAAAATAAAAGCAAAGAGGCAAAAAAAAATTAAATTGAGAAGAAAATTTAGGAAATAAATTATTAAAATCAAGAGATGTCATTTTTTATATGGTGAAGGAGGATGAGAACTATTAATGTTTTTGTTGAAAAGTAAAAACTCAAACTTATAATATAAGAATGAATAAAACAAGACAATTCTTCATATTTTTGAAATGTCTTATAAGGGTTTTGTCCAAAAATACCTCCCACGAGAATACAACTACTTGCTTTGGATGGGGTCAGACATTTTTTTCACAAATATATATAATAGTATATTTTGAAGTAGAGATAATTCTAGTTTAAGAGAAAATTTGATAAGAAACCAAACACTAGCAGACTTAAAGGAATATATCCCTGAACTATGAAGAGACCAAACCCATTTGTATTTCTCATGCTTTGAAAGATTGACTGAGTACAACACAGTCAACAAATTAGTTTCCAGGATTTCTACTTCCCGTGACATTATAGCTTCCATTTCCACATTATTTTCCACCTTTATCCATCTTGCAGCAACTCCTTAATATCCGGAACAGAATTTGTTTCTGTTAAATTTAATAATTGTATGAAGTTTAGGAGAAAACTTCAAGCTATTACTTCTAATACATACATCATCTCGAACTTACCTCTCTCCATCAATTCTTTTCTTCAACCCACCAACAAACCCCTAAGACAACAAATATATATTAATTTCCTCAATTTACTAATCAATGAAATTATTGCACTTCAATGGATATTACAAGTTGGCTTGACATATGACAACAAATTAATATGAAATCGGTTTTCCTTGTAAACTTTTGAATGACATGACAAAATTGAAGACGATGATAAAGATGCCTTAGTCCACACTATTAAACGGTAAGGGTAATGGAGAAAATTTTGATGATTGACCCCTAACTATGTGCCTTGAAGTACAACAGCAAAATAAAACATGGAAACTTCGTCTCTTCTTTGTTTTGACATCCACAAAACCACGAAAGAAAGACACCGCGTTAATCTTTCAGATCCCAACAGAGGGTGCGGGCCAGCATGTCCATACTGAAAATACTGAGGTTTAGATACTTCAGTAGTTCAGTGTCTTTCCCAGAAGATTCATTTGAACTAAAAGCAGAGGAAAATCCTCAGGCTTCCACCTTGGGGGAACTGAAACTCTCAATTTTTTGAGCTTGAGTCTTTGTCGTAGAGTTTCACCCAAAGAATTTACTTGTTTTCCATTAAGATTTGATAGAGCAAACACATTGAATCCTTAAAACCTCCCTGGCTCTTGTCTTTATCCAAAATGACTTGCCTGAACTGCAAAGGTGATCAAGCTTCTCATGTGGAAGTTCGATGTTTGTTTCTTGGTGAACTTGAAACTCTGATAAAACAACCATCTCCACTCTGATCTTAAGCATCAAAAGCTTTGTGAATTGGAGATTCCCTTTGTTCCAGTTCATTCTCGTTTTGAACACTAGTGTCAAGACTCGATCAAATAGTACAGTGTAATGGAATTCACTCCCTATACACATTAGGGATGCCCACAGCACAGTAAGTTTATAGTTTCCTGCAACACAATATTCGGTAAAAAATTAAAACTTCAAATGTGTAGTAGCTGAGAATTTATAGCAAGCAGTAGTTAGAGGCATGGCAACATTTTTCAATTTTGTGTCAGCATACCTGTGTGACATGCTCAAAAGGAGCTGTAACCAGATGTAGGTCAAATTGAACAAAGCCCTGGGTGAAAGCAAACAATGCATGCATTGACATGAGCAACTTATGAAAATATGATAAAACATTAATCAGAAGGAAAATAAGAAACAACAATAAGTAAGAACAGAGACAACTGCCCAAATCAGCATAGAGAATGATAAGTTCTATGGATTCTACGTAAAGACTGAAATCAGGACTTACCTTCTCAGACAGACCATAATTTCCTATCCGTGACCTCATTTTCTATTCCTTGTTCATTGCTATTAATGTGTGTTTTAAATCATCCAAATTTCACGTAAGTTACAAAATTTATGTAAGGCATGGGAGGAACAATAAAATATAAGATTAAGAAGAAAACAACATTGTCATACTTTTTCTTTCTTTTTTTTTTTTATTCCTTGTTAAAGTTATATTTTGTTATTTCAAATAACCTAAGGTGTGATTGTTAATTTGGTTCACGAATCTTTGGTATTACAGGGAAGAATCTAAACCCATATCAATTTTAGATGAACCCTCAGAATAAGAAGCTTTAATGTCTTGGTGAACTTAATAGTTATTACCTATCTCATGGAGTTGCTGGTGCTATGCTCCAGACAGTGCCATGGATCACTCTTATTCTCTTTAGTTTTTTGTTGTTCCCCTCTCCCATTATCTGGAGTACTCTGCCATCTTCAGACCTTGCCCTCCCTTCCTCCTCCATTTGCCTTGGAAGATCAGGTTTACACACATACACATATGAGCCCTTGGTCTTTTACTCAACAATTTTCCTGACAATAATATTTTTTTGCAATATATTATTTGCATAAATATGCATCTACTAATGCAATTTTGCTCCAAAGCTTATGTTACAAAGCATTTCTAACATGTGATTGAAACACTGAACTACATTTTTGAGATGCAAATGATCCAACTCAAGAGAATGGCAAGAGAAGATTTTGACAATATATTTTGTAAGAAAGACAGAATGATAGGATGGGTTTTAGGCCCAAAATAAAATGGTTGAAAGATTATATAGGACGGAAACTCCATCCTATATAATCTTTCAACCATTTTATTTTGGGCCTAAAGCCCATCCTATCACAGAATATGCAGAGATGTCTTGTTATATTGCAGCAGTCTGATTGTATTCAACTATGAAAATGAAAAGAATATGTTAAAGCACCAGTAAATTAACGTGTTTCTCAATTGAAGTAGGATGGACACATTCCATATATATGGGATTTAGTCTCCATCCTGCAAACACAAACAAAATATATTTTAACTGTTTTAAAAGAAAGTGGTAAATTATGGATGTTAGCCAAATGATAAATTAGAACAATGCTTAATGCTTACTTTTTTGCTACCATAAAATTGTACAATGTTGAAATGTGTTACGAATAGCAACTGGAATTCTAAAGATCAGAGTAATCACATGCATACACACAAACACGAGATTTAATGAGGTTCGGCAAGTGTGCCTACCTCCTCGGGGGCAGAGCAGCTGTTTCTATTATTATCATTTGGCCAATAGGGTTACATCGGTTTATATAGAATAAACCACAATACAGACTTACAATATCACCCCTGTACAATATATTGTGTACAATATACTGCGCACAATATTATCCATGTACCGTACCGCGGGCTAAACCCCGCACCCCCAACCCACTTATTTCGTAACCCAACAACAAGTGGCCCAAGCCCAATCTGTTCACTCATAGAATGAGTCATGCATGCACAACAATCTCCACCTTGGCGAATATTCGGCCCCGTGGAAGATAACAACAAGTCTACCTCATATCCTATATGTCTCCTGGGTTGGGGGGTCCAGTCACGTCTAGCACCGAGCAACATTCAACAAGTCCAAGCAATGATTGAACTTGTCAGCTGTAACCGCCTTGGTTAGCATATCAGCTGCATTCTATGAAGTATGAACCTTCCTGAGCAAAATCTGACCAGATGCCATCAACTCCCTAATCTTGTGGAACCTCACATCAATATGCTTGGTTCTAGCATGATACACCTAATTCTTTGCCAAATCGATAGCACTCTGACTATCATAATGCAACTGAACTCCACCTTGCTCAATGGCAAGCTCCTTTGTTAGCCCTGTGAGCCACACAGCTTCTTTACTAGCCTCTGCTACTGCTATGTACTCTGCTTCAGTTGTTGACATTGCCACAATAGACTGAACAATGGACTTCCAACAAATAGGCCCACCTGTAAGAGTAAAAACATACCATGTTGTAGACATCATGTCATCTAAATCACCAGCATAGTCAGAATCCACATATCCCACAACTGAAGGATCACCTTGTTGACTACCAAACATGATACCATGCCCTGTTGTACCCTTTAGGTAACTGAAGATCCACTTCACTGCTTCCCAATGTCGCTTCCCTGGCTTCGACATAAACTTGTAGACTTGGCTTACACCATGTGCCAAATCTGGTCTAGTGCAAACCATAACATACATCAAGCAACCAACTGCATTGGCATGGCTTTGACATGTATTCCACCTCTTCATCTGTCTTCGGGCACTGATCTACAGAAATTTTAAAGTGGTTTGCAAGTGGAGTACTCATTGACTTAGCATTACTCATGCCAAACTTGTCCAACACCTTCTCAACATAGCCTTGCTGTGAGAGCCATAGTCTTCTGGACCTCCAGTTCCTGTGAATCTCCATCCCAAGAATCTTCTTGGCAAGACCCAAGTCCTTCATGTCAAACTCCTTACCCAGCATGGATTTCAACTCATTCACATCATGCAAATGGTTACCAATCAACATATCATCCACATAAAGTAGTAGAAAAATAAAAGAGCCATCATCAAGGCTCCTTACATAAATAAACTGCATGTAAGAATCATGTAAGAATCAAACTGCTTGTACCATTGCCTTGGAGACTGCTTTAATCCATACAGAGACCTCTTCAACTTACAAACCAGCCAGCCCAGTTCATTTTTACTGAACCCCTCTGGCTGCTCCATGTAAATCTGCTCCTCTAGATCACCGTGAAGAAAATTTGTCTTCACATCCATCTGCTCCAAATGCATATCCCGACTGGCTACCAAAGCTAACACTGCCCTGATAAAAGTATGCCTCACGACTGGGGAGAAAACCTCATCATAGTCAATCCCCTTCTGCTGTGAATCCCCTTCAACTTACAAATCAGCCGACTCGATTCATTTTTATTGAACCCCTCTAGCTGCTCCATGTAAATCTGCTCCTCTAGATCACCGTGCTCCAAGTGCATATCCCGACTGGCTACCAAAGCTAACACTGTCCTGATAGAAGTATACCTCACAACTGGGGAGAAAACTCATCATAGTCAATCCCCTTCTACTGCGAATACCCTTTTGCTACTAGGCGAGCCTTGAACTTTTCCCCTTTTTTTTCTGATACTGGAGGTCTCCTCTTGTACACCCATTTGTACCCTATGGCTCTCTTGCCTAGAGGAAGCTCAACTAACTCCCATGTCTGATTCTTCCACAAAGACTCCATCTCCTCCACCATAGCACCCATCCATCTGTCTTTCTCCTGGCTCTTCATAGCCTCTTGAAAGGTAGATAGGTCTCCAAAATTGGTGAGAAGTGCAAAAGAAGCCAACTCTTCAAACCCATATCTGACAACATGTTTAATAGTGCGTTGTTCTCTATCTCTGACAAGAGTGTACTCCTGCGGTCCTGCTGGACTAACCGTTCTAGGCTCAAGTGCAGGTGTGATCTCAGGTCTTGGACTACATGGTTCTGCCCTCTCAGGAATCACCGACAACTGCTCAAAGACCACCTGAACCTCCACGGAGCTAGGGGAAGCTCCATCTGGTGCTGGTACATGTGTCTCAACTGTTTGTGGCATCATGGATTGCTCATCAAACACTGCATCCCTGCTGATCACCATCTTCTTGGAAGTTGGATCCCAAAACTTGAACCCCTTCACACCTTTAGAATAACCTACGAAAACACACTTTTTTTTTACTTTGGATCAAGTTTAGATCTTTCATCATTGGATATATGCACAAAAGCAGGACACCCAAATATTCTTAAATTATTAAAATCAACCGGGTTACCTGTCCAGACTTCCTTTGCAACTTTCCCATCCAATGAAGCTCGTGGTGATCAGTTGAGTAGATAGCACGCCATGTTCACCGCCTCTGCCCAAAAGCCTTTGGAAAGGCCAACATTCAACCTCAGACACCGGGCCCTTTCAGTAAGGGACCTATTCATCATCTCTACAACATCATTCTGCTGTGGTGTTTTTCGCACTGAGAAGTGTCTCTGAATACCATGTTCCTCATAGAATTTCTGAAACCGTGAGTCTGTGTACTCCTTGCCATTATCAGACCTCAAGTACCTGGTTTTTCTACCCGTCTTGTTCTCCACCTCAGCCTTCCACAGCTTGAACTTCTCAAAGACTTCAGATTTCTGTTTCATGAAGTACACCCAGACCTTGCAAGAAAAATCATCAATGAAGGTGACAAAATAATGGGAACCACCCAAGGACAGATCCCTAGTAGGACCCCACACATTCGTATACACATAATCTAGGACCCCCTTGGTGGTATGCTTCACAGCTTTAAACCGCACTCTGGACTATTTCTCAAGCATACAGTACTCACACAAGTCTAACTTGCAGCTTTGAACTCCCTTCAAGAACCTCTCTTATGAAGCTCCATCATCCCACGCTCACTGAGATGACCCAAACGCATGTGCCATAATCTGGTAGCATCATCATCAGACTCAACAGATGCAACGCGGCCTACAACTGTGCTCCCCAACAGTTTGTAAATATTGCCTACAATCCGTTGTGCTTTTATCACAGTCAACGCACCCTTGCACACTCTGAGGGTATCCTGATCTCCATCAGTCCTGTAACTGAAACCATTGACCTGCAAAGTACAAAGTGAGATCAAATTCTTCCTCAACTTAGGGATATGCCAGACATCACACAACGTTCTCACTCCACCATCATCCATATCAATCTGCACCTGTCCCATTCCAACAACAGCACAAGCTTTGTCGTCACCCAAATAGACACTGCCAAAATTGCCTGACCTGTATGTGGTGAACCACTCCCTATTGGGAATCATATGGTAAGAACATCTGGAATCAAGAATCCACGCATCTGTAAGTTGACTGCATGAAACCGAGAGAACATCTCCCTCACTGTAGTAGTCTAAGTCGTCAGTCTCTGCCACAGTCGCAAAGCGGGATGCCCCTTCACCAGACTGCTTCAACTTTGAACCGTTCTTTTTTATATGCCCTTGTTGTTTGCAATTGTAGTACAGAACTGGTTTGCTGTGTTTGGTTTTGGACTTATTCCTCATCCCAAAACCCCATTTGCCTTACGTCCTCCCACATTCTTTATTCCCCTTCGCATATAAACCCTTGCCTTGAGAACACTCCCCTGCATTCTATTTCTGTTGACAATGGGACATAAGTGCAGCCATGATCTCCTCCAGACTAATGGTATCTTTCCCATACGTTAGGATGGTCACTAAATGCTTGTAGGAATTAGGCAAAGAACACAATAGAATTATTGCTTTATCCCTGTCCTCAATCTTCACATCAAGCCTCAGTAAATCACTGATAATCTAATTGAAGACATTGATATGTTGTTATAATTCAGAACCCTCCTACATCTTCAACCCGTACAATTTATGCTTCATGTACATTGTTAATCAGGGACTTGGACATGTACTGACTCTCCAATTTCGTCTATACTTCCCTCGGAGACGTCAAGTCCATAACGTGGTACATGACCTCGTCTACCAGACATAATCGTATGGTCGCCACAACCCTCTCCTTCAACTCCTCCCAATTCGCATCCTCCATACCAGTAGGTTTCGTTACGCGCAACACCTTCAGAAAACCTTGTTGTGCCAACATATCCTTAATCCTTCTTTGCCACACTGCAAAATTCCCAGTTCCATCAAACTTCCCCACTTCGAATTTCACACCAGGGTTAAGTGCCATCTGATACCAGTTGTTAGCAATAGCAACCGAAATTCTAAAGATCAGAGTAATCACATGCACATACATAGCACGAGATTTAACGAGGTTCGGCAAGTGTGCCTACATCCTCGAGAGCAGAGCAACTGTTTCTATTATTATCATTTGGTCAATAGGGTCACATCAGTTTATATAGAACCACGATATAGACTTATAATATAACCCATGCACAATATACTGCGTACAATAACCATGTACCGTATTGCGGGGCTAAACCCTCGCACCCCCAACCCATTTATTTCGTAACCCAACAACAAGTGGCTAAAGCCAATCTGCTCACTAATAGACTATGAGCCATGCACAACAAAATGTTCAACTCGTTAGAAGTTATGCATCCTGAGAAGCAAAAAAATAAATAAATAAAGGAATATAAGAAGATTATGGCATTTGAATAGTATTGAAAAAAAAATTCATGGTCATTATTAAACTAAACTTGGACTATTGTAGTGAAGTTTCACCCTTGAAATTTATTTGACTTCCATAAATATTTGTGATTTAGTATTTCCATTAAAATGGTAAAGATCAAAGACCTTACCCATCAGACATCATTCATCCTTCAAACTTCCCAAGTTGTTTGGATTCAAAATAACTTGCCAGAACTCACTCCATACAATGAAGCCTGTACCGCAAAGGTGCTCAAGCTTCTCCTATGGAAGTTTGATCTCTGAGGACATTATGGAACCCTTCCACACTGATGAAACCACCACCTCCACTCTAATCTTTTGCATCAAAAGCTTTGAATGCAAGATTCCCTTTCTTCCTGTTCTTTCCTGTTGGAGTAGAAGTGTGAAGGTGAAGTCCCACATTGGGTAGAAATGGGCAAGTTGAGCAACATATAAGTGAGGAAGACCCACAAACTTAATGCCTTAAGGTTTTGGGTTGAAGTGTGGTGTCAAGTTCACTTGTGTGGTGTGCTCATGGGCCCATTGGTGAAGATCTCCCCGATGTTTCCTCCCCCTCCTATTCACAACAATTGGTATTAGAGCCGATGGTTCGACTTGGTGACCGGCTCAGACGAGTAAAATGGATTGGCAATGGATCCAGGCATGGACATGAGGATCCCTTGTATCGAAAGACTTCCTGGCGATGGGTCCATACATGGAGGCCCGGCGGCGTGTCCCGCACCGTGGAACGGCGGTTCAAGAGAGCAATGGCTAAGCTCTAAAGGCGCCATCAATGGATACTTATGGATTAAAAAAGGCTTCCGCTTGAGGGGTAGCTACAATGTGGAAGAGACTCACACTTAAGGGGGAGATTGTTGGAGTACAAGTGTGAAGGTGAAGTCCCACATTGGGTAGAAATGGGCAAGTTGAGCAACATATAAGTGAGGAAGACCCACAAACCTAATGCCTTAAGGTTTTGGGTTGAAGTGTGGTGTCAAGTTCACTTGTGTGGTGTGCTCATGGGCCCATTGGTGAAGATCTTCCTGGTGTTTCCTCCCCCTCCAATGCACAACATTTCCCATTCAGTGCACTGGTGTAAGTGCAAATTAGTAGTATGTAACGAGATTCACTCCTAACAACATGTACAGGCTACTTTGAGCATTTCGATTACTGACCAAACTTGAAAAAATTTATAGATTCAAGCAGTATGAGAAATTCAACCTCTACATATTGGGATATACCTTTCAGAAGTGTTGCACCTATATCCATCTTTGCATCAAACACAAAAGTGATGACCTGCCTGGGAGTAGTATATTATGATTTCCTACAACACTAATAATGGAAAAAGCAAAGCCTCAGATATGTTCTAGCAGAGAATTTCTAATAGCTAGCAGTTAAAGGATATTCAACATTTTCAATTATCTGCCAGTATATACCTAGGAAGCATACCTTACTAAAAGATTTGAGATCGTCCGATGTGTCACACCCTACCTTTAAACGCTTTATTAAAACTAAAAAAAATATAAATAATAAAACATTATAGAAATTCACAATTATACAAAAGGTGCGTCCAATAAGAGGCACACCGGAATACATATATATAAAGTAAGATGTTTAACAAACAAAAGTAGAAAACGTAAACAAAGAACCCTGCCCCGATGTCACAGCTATCAGAGCACAAGTCCCAACTAACTTAACAAAGTATAAGAGGCTAAGCCCCTTTGTCCATGTCGTGTTGTATGATTGGATGATCCTCACCTGCAATTGGCGATCAGCCTAAACACAAACAATGGAAACAACAACAGAGGAAAGGAGTGAGAATCATTCACAATCACAAATAAATTACATGTAAACAATAACTCAGATTCATATTACGTAACTTTCCCAAGGAGCTTACATACACACACATCACATTATCTAACAACTGACATCGTCCAGCGACGACATTGTCCAACGATAATTAACCAATGCATGTGTACTGCAACAAACCCCCTTCTCTTAGACTCTACTCTGTATACCATAGGGTATCATTTCTACCCCTTCATTTCTACTACTTGGAATAGTCAAGGAGTACATGTCTACCCATAAAGAAGCTCATCACAGTCTGATGCCTTTGGTGTAAACCGCACTACCTAGAATGGTGTCCTCCAGTGGCTAGTCAGGGTCGCCTAGTATTGCAAGAAGATTCTGACCCATGGGATCATAAAGGGTCATTGGAACTTTCATACTACGACACTCAACCTATCGCGACCTCCACTATCCAGTCCATATCTATTCCACTCCTTCCTAACTCTCAGACATTACACATTTAACACAAATTCTTCCCAGATGCTCATTACACTTAAGCAAGCCCAATCTCGCCTCTCAAAGGCTAGGTTACTCACAGTCATGATACCACCCAGGCCCATTTTTGCCTCTCACAGGCTAGGTTACCTGTCTTAATGGCATCTGACCAAAACCTCTTGTCTCATATCATACTCTTGCATCATCCATTCACCATTCATACATACATACATAGTTATACAGTTCACCTCATAAGAAGGCAATCACATCTTGCAGAAAACAATGCATAAGATACGAATACCATACATTCACATCGCATAACAGTACCGAGTCTTGGACACTAAGATTACTGGAAAAATGGGTTATTGGATGCTGGGTCACTCAACACTGAGTCACTGGACACTATATATGGTCATTGGATGCTAGGTTACAAGACACTGGGTTACTAGACGCTAGGTTACTTAGCTACTAAGAAAAGTGGTAACCGACTTTCCTGCAGGATTCACAACCTAACCAGCCTTTCTGCAGAACTCAAGGCCTTTCAAAAGGGTTCCCCAAAACACTCAAGAACATGACTCAAAGCTTTTAGAAATAAAACTAACACTCCCAGATCCATGAAACAATACAAACCATCCATAGATTCACAGAAACACAACTTGCAAGACTCAGACCACATAGAAACCATACAGACATACAGAAAACACTACATACAAGACTCAACTCAGAACTCATGGTAACTGCCATACTTAACCATAAGAAAGAAACCCACTCCCCTCCTACCTCGAAGTAAGAAAACGTAGCAAAGAGAAGAGGATGCCGCAGGGATGTTTTCCTCTGTCCTTCTCTCAGAAACACAGAGCTGATACACGTGATCTCTTGTGAGTACTCTACTGCAGCAACTTGCAGAGGTATTCCACCCGCAAGCAAGGAAAGAGGCAAGAAGAAGCTGTTTTAGATTTTTAGGTCAGGAGACACTAAGGTAGTCCTTATATACTATTGGAAAAGGGTCTTAAGGTCTAACTGAAAAATGTTTCTAGAAAACAAGCTGATGCTACACTATAGAACCAACTTCAAGGTTCTTAAACAGAAAACTTATTCTTATTAACCATATATTCAGTTAATTAATTAATAGTATTTTCACAACACTTATTTACTTACATATATAATAAATAATTATCGGGGTGTTACACTATGTAGTTGTCCTGATATAGCTTTTCATCCTTTCCATTGTACGCAATGAAAAGTTTTCCAATTAATAATTCAAGTGTTGAGAAAGCATCATTATCACGTTAATTAAATCAGAAGTTCCATTTAGATCTTGTTCAAAGTTGAATTCATATTTATTGACAGGTACAGTTTCTCTCGGCCAATCTACCATCTCTGAAAAACAAAGTACACCCAGTTACACTTTGAACAATGACAAACAATGTAACAGGAAGAAAGTTTAAATACACTGGCATTGATGAGTAACATTTATTCAAGGGAATCATTGTATTGAAGTAGTAATTGATGTTGCATACTTACTACCTGTATTGTTATTTCTTCTTTGAAGCTATAGGACCATAAGAAACATTCTTAGATGAATTCGATTTAGATGGTTCTCAGCAAAATGTGAGCCATAAGTTTCAGTATCTCAACTGCTAACATAATCTGGCATTAATTTCATAGTTATTTTCAGTTTTAGTTCTTTCACAAATAAAAATTCAAAGGGAACTTCAATTTCTATATTATTAATATTATATTATTATTACACTGAAGAATAAAATGTTTCTTATTTCTTCTTGGTTCACAACTGCATACAAGAAAGTATAAAATACAGATTTACACAACTAACATGTTAGTAGTTACGACTTTCCTTACGTACTCTAGGCTAAGACTGATTAAGAAGATTTGTTAATGTGTTTTCAATGTAACTAATCATTTACTGCTGATTATTAAGCAGATAGATATCTTGTTTAAGTAGTTTAACCCCATGCTGGTTGATAAACTAGTCTGCTGTCAGTAGGGGGAGAAAACCAAGTTCACACTTAATGTATCTTGTGATTTGCATAAGTTGTTATAATGGAATTACAAAATGCTTTTTCAGCCAAGCAAAACAACAAATATGGCACACTTGAATTCACAACCAGTCACTAGAAAATGCAACTCTTCTCAACCATGAACCTAGTGTTAGAACAAGAACAACAAGGTTTTTTTTATTTTTTTTTTATTTTAAGAGTATGCTATTAAAATTTTAGAAAGCAAAGGAAATTAGTTTACTGATTGGAATACATATTATATTCAAAGATAGAAAGTAAATTGTCCCCATGCACATTTCAGTGATTTCACCAAAACAGAAATCGTAAATTTTTTAAGAATACTTCCTCATCATAGCTATAAGAGTTTAATTAATATTATGCAATGAGATCTATCCTAGGATAAGCTTTACCTCATAGTCACTGGGTTCAGATCCTCTGCAGGGACATTTTCACTGCATGAGATCTTAGCCATTAAAATTGTATAATTTTATTTTATAAAAAAATACTATAAATTTATGTTTAAAAAACATGAATAGATGAGATGAATTCAATTTACCCTCTCACGGTAAATTTCAATGAGGATCTCTCTCCCATATTCACCACAATACTATGAAAATCTTGGATCTGACTACACAGACAAACTGCAAAGAATAAGAAAAAGACCTTTAGTCATTTCTGCAGTATGTTGCGATTAAAAATGCATCAATGTAAATAAAGAATATACAAAAGAATTTTCTTTGGTTTACACTTGCAAATCCAATCAAGTTTCAAATTGAACAACTAATGTAAGACTTGTTGAATGTAATAATTAAGTTAAATGTGAAAGGAGAAAGACATGAAATGAAACATATCCTTGACTGAAATTCTCTTTCATTAGACTTAGATGATGATCAAGTAGGCCAAAGAAGGAGAATTACCTGGTGATCATCGTTGGTCACTAAATCTATCTACCATCAACCTCAATGCCATGAATATGAGAAAATTTTAGGCCAAATTTGAGAGTGCTTCCTGCGGCATCATTTTTCCAGCAAAGGACATTCCTTTATGCTTATTTTTATTAGAGAGACTGGCAGCCTTTCTCCCATGATATTCTTCAGCTTTTGACAGCTATCAACTTCTAATTTGTGTAGGTATGTGAGATGGAGAAGCCCTTTGCAGTCCAACGTCTCCAGACTTGAGAAGTTAAATAGACACACAGATGTAAGGGAGGGAGGCAGCAAACCCTCCATTGGGAATGACTTGATGCCATCACATGGACCCAAGACAGAGAGATTGGTAATCATGTCCATGGAAGCTAGGCCGCTCAGTAGGTTCTCACAATTGATGATCCTAACTATTCCCAAGTTAGGAACTTAGGTGGCAAACCCCCTCCAGGAAACGACTCAATTTAAAGGCAGTTGTCTATTTCAAGATATTCTAACTTTGGGAGAAAAGTACTCATCTCATCAGGTAATGACTTCAACTTGTTGCAATTCTCAACTACGAAACGAGTCAAATTAGGCACAGGCAATCCTTCTCTCGGGAATAATACAAAGTTGGGGCATTTGTGTAATTCAAAAGAATTCAGACTCTTAAATGACTCTGATCCTAAAAGCAAAAGAGATTCCATATTTTCACAGTTTTCGATTTCGAGCCTTTTGAGATTTGGAAAGGTAACCAATGGGAGAGACGTGAGTGAATCACAACTATAGTAAATTGACAGTGATTCCAGTAACTTGTGTTTGTGTTGTGTCGAGAATTCCAATTTTTTAAGATCCTAAATATCCAGAGTCTTCAGTGATGCAGGTAGGCGACCACCTAGAAAAGATATGACTGATGAACAATCCCGCAATGTTAAATTTTGGAGGCAAGTTGGGCGATGCTAGTGATGGCCTCAATCATGGACTCCACCATTGGGCTTCCTTCTACTACTATAGATTCCACCAAAAGAGGAAACACATGCAGTTCTACTTTATTGCTTTCACATATCACTAATCTTTTAAGGGCAGGAGCCTTTGGGAGAGAAGAGACAAGATGCTCGCAATTTTTAATCCTAAGTGTTTCCAGATAAGGAAGGTGATTTGGCAAATCTCCCTTTAGTTTGGGGCAACCATATATTTCAAGATGCTCAAGTAGAGGAAAAGCTTCTGAATCAAAGGAATTCCATAACTCCCAACAAGGCATGTCATAAACCATCTTCATTCTTGTAAAAACCTGCATCAATGGTATTCATCGAATTCAAATTTGAAATATTGAGTACCTTGAGAGATGGTAGTTGCCCAAGTGAAGGTAGCATAGAACAGTTGTTACAATTTTCTAAGCGTAGATATGTTATACTGTGGTAGGAAAATTTTCCAACCTATTCAGGAAATCTGGTTCCTTTATAACCCCTTTATTGATATTGATTTCAAGTCTTTGTGAGGTTGTAACTTGCAAAGTACATCTAACTCAATTTGGAAGTAAGTGTCATTGTTATTATATGCAAACCATTCTAAAGATAAACTATTAATGTGCTTCTTATCCATTATCGTAGCCTCCAATGCCTCATTACTATTGGTAACATTCTCCAAACTCATAATAGAAAGCGAACTGTGAAGATCTGAAAGTCCTCCTAGTTCTTTGATCCCATTCTCTTTATGCTAGCACACAACAAAGAAATCCAAATGCTACAAATGACTTAATTTTCCCACTCCTCTAGGCATCTCTTCTATAGAAGCTTGATGAATATCAAGATGGCGCAAGTTTACAAGATTTTCCATGATACTCGGCAACTTAGTCAACTGTCTGCAACTAAACAACAACATAGTTTGTAGATTGTACAAATTACAAAGCAAACCGTGAAGATTTGAAAGTGCTAGTTCTTTGATCCCATTCTCTTTATGCTAGCCCACAACAAAGAAATCCAAATGCTACAAATGACTTAATTTTCCCATTCCTCTGGGCATCTCTTCTTTAGAAGCTTGATGAATATCAAGATGGCACAAGTTTACAAGATTTTGCATGCCACTAGGCAACTTAGCCAACTGTCTGCAACTAAACAACAACACAGTTTGTAGATTGTACAAATTACATAGTGACTCCGGTAGTGTTTCTATACTTGTATGAGAGAGATCTAAATAGCGCAGATGGATCAATTCACCTATTGAATCAGGTAAAGCATCCAAACTTTTGAAGTCACGAAATAATAAAACTCTCAAGTACTTAAGCTTTGACACTACGATATATGGTGCCTTTTCCTTGTTGAACGGAGAATCTTCAAAATAGATTGGCAAGAAAGATCTCAAAAATTTTACTTTGTCAAAAACTTCAATCTCCGAGACTGGATCACAGAATTTGGTAAATGACAAATGACGAGTCTTTGTAGCAATCTTGGTTTCTTTTCCAAGTTCTCTTGGTCTGGAATAGAATTCTCCACTGAGGGATGTTGCTAGATCATGCACGAGGTCATGCATTACAAAATAATTGCCCCAAGTCCGATTACTTGAAAGTTGAAAAAATGATCTCGAAAATAAATCATCAAAATACTCATAACTAACTTCTTCTAAACTCTTTCCTTTTTTTGGTGGCATTACAAAATCTTCAGCCATCCACAAAAAGATCAATTCATTTTTTTGAAATTCATAATCCTTGGGGTACAATGAACAATAAACAAAGCACCGTTTCAAATGTGGAGGGAGATAATGATAACTAATTCTTAATGCTGGAATAATTTTACACTGACTTTCAGGAAGTTCCCAAATGTCACTCTCAAGTATATTATTCCAATCCCTAATAGCATGCTTTCTTCTCAACATACCTCCAAGTGACCGTGCTGCTAAAAGCAATCCGTTACACCTTTTAACAATCTCCCATCCAATTTTTTCTAGAGTTCTTCTATTCTCACTAGATTCTGAGGGAGGAAATGCATGGTTTGTAAACACTAACCAACAATCTTCATTTGACAATTGACTTAGAGGATAAACTTGAACAGTATGGAAAGGGACAACATGCGCTACATTTTCATCGCGGGTTGTCACGAGAATTTTACTTCCCCTAATCCCACTTAGAAATGGTTTTGTAAGGCTACTCCAATTATCATAATCCTCTATCCAAATATCATCCAAGACAATTAAGAATTTTTTATCTTTCTGCTTGTCCATCAAATCAAGTTGAAGTGAATTTAAATCATTCAATTTACAAGACTTCTGGGCAACTTCCTCTATTACAGTTTTCGTGACCTTCACAATATCAAATTGATCAGAAACACAAACCCATGCATTTAAATCAAACATCTGCTTCAAATTTCCATCGTTGTACATAGATCGAGCTAAAGTTGTTTTTCCAACCCCACCTATGCCTACAATAGGGATCACAGACATGTGTTCGCCATTACAAATCCTTTTTCAAAGACAAGGTTCTTGGTTGAATACTTTTTGAAGGTGGAATCTACAGGGAAGTACATAACATCAAAATTTACCATTAGATATATTAATTAAAAATTCAATGTGGTTGAGGTTGAAGACCAATTAAATGAAAGTTGCATTATATCAGTTTTGCATTTCATAGAATAAGGTGTATAAGTTAACTTTAGTTGATAAGAGAAGCTCAATGTATTTAATTCTTTTTCTTGTAAATGCTAATGGAAAATTTTATCTAAACAAAGTCAAATTGTAAATGAGCCTAATCCAAGTATGGTTAATGCCACAACCTATGGGCAATACATAACTCTGAACGAAGGAGAATTTGCATCCTTCGTGTTCATGTGCCAGCATCTATGTTCCCTTTGAGTAATTTTGCAACATGTGTTTTTGTTTGTGGATTGGTATTATAGTTTTTTGGATTATCTCGTTATTGGTATGAAGTTCAATTGACTTTATCAGTGACTAATCTCCGCTACATGTGAACCTGATTAACCACATTTAGTGAAGTCTCTCCTTCCAACCATGGAATACAAGCCCAATTCCATTCAGACCAATGACTTGTTGGAATTATAGTTTGATAATTTAACTATTTTTTTCTTTTTTTTTAAATTTTATACAGGAAAACCTGCCTAAATTAAAGTCAGTGTTTGGTATAGTGTAAATCTCGGGTGAGCACGGTCCTTGTAGACATAATCAATCAAAAGTTAAATTCTAATGTATTGAGATTTATTAAACTACATTTTGACTTGCATGTTTTCTAGGACTGTTTTTGAGTTTTGTCAAACCCGGTATTTGATGTATGGTTTATCAGCTTTCCAAAAAACAAATGTATGGTTTATCATTTCTAGCAGTTAATTTCAAGGACCAAATTTAGCTGTAAAAATGCTTTGCTGTGCTATGTACAATTTTCATTTTGTGATTGTTCATTTGGTTATCTATAGTGGGTTCTAAATTTCCTGCAAGTGCACTGAAAGAGTAGGAAGTTATTTACTCATTCAGAGAGCTTGTGTCTTGAGTTTCTTTCAAAATTTGATTTGTTGTACTCTCCCAATAGTATTTGATCATATTATCTTTGGTACTCTGAGATCCCAATCTATTAATCTAGGGTGAATTCATTGGGCAAAACTAAGTAATCCAGCTGAAGAGTAAGGACTATCAATAATGGACATAGGAGGATCCTTGCATCTATTTCTTCTTCAGAAGGGTTTTTAACTCCACAAAGCTTTAGTTGGGTAGAGAAGTAAGTTTTGATGAGTTTGATCATTATATCTCAAAGCCTGAACAACATGTGGTTTACTAATAATTTGGCTGCCATGGACCTTTTTGGATCTGAAGTAACTATGTTTATTACTTCAATATGTTTGTTAGCACATTCCATACCTGTAAGAAAGAAAATTTGGACCTTTTTAGGTGAGATAAATTTTGAGAAAATAATTGCTTATTTTTTAAAAGCTCTCTTGAGTGATTACAAAAATAAGGTATTATTTTTGCAAAATATGTTGAACTAATCATGCCTATGTGGAAACTTAAGTACGTTTAATTCATATGCCTTGGTTATTTCATTTCTTGCACTATTTGATCAAATGTTTGCAAACATATTTGGATTGAGAGACATACAAGAATTGAGAATAATTTAAATGCTAATTAACAACGATTATTTTGTAACTTATTATTCAAGAACCAAGATCCAAAGTTCAAAGTTGACATCCCGATATGAAAATACTTACCCCGTCAGTTGCCAAAACCACAAACTCGTCCTGGTTGGTAAGTTTTCAGTAAGATACATCAGGGGACTGAGGTGACACCATAGTCTTTTAGGCAAAAATTTCGAAAGGCTCTTGCCATAGCCAATCCTCTTCAGGCATCCATATTCTGTTTATACCTGGATCTTTGTTAGTTGCTATAATTACTTACTTTTAGAGTGGTTGTTAAGGAAATTATCTATCTTTTTCTCTTATTTGGAGTGTTGTTTTACTCAATTTCTATTAATTTCGTAATTTAGTTAGAATTTCTTTAATTTTCTAGTTTTATGGTTATATCTTAGTGATTTGTCCCACTTTTTGTAGGAATTGGAAATTAAAGTTGAAGAACACATTTTGGAGCTGCATTCTGATGTTTTGGAAGCAGTGAAGGGTCTTTTGTAGTAGCAATCTGTTGAAGTGTAGAAATTGCTAATCAGCCAAGCCAAAATTCCAAGCTGAGCAAAATGTCACTTTGAAGAAATTCTGCACATGTATATAAAGAGCTAACCCTCATTTATGAAGCACTCTTTTGACATTTTCAGAAGAATTCTCTGTAGCTCATTTTGTACTATTTTATTGGAGAGAAAAACTCTTTTTTTTGTTCATAATATTCTTCCTCGTCTCCTTCCCCTCCATGTGTATTTTGCAGCTGCTCATGTCCATGAGTGGTTGAGTTCTTTAGTTGTAAGGGGTTAGATGTAACCATTATCAAAACTCTCTTGTATCTTTTCATATTATCTATATATATTCTGCATATTTATGTTTATTGTTAGTATTTTGCTTCTTTTCTTAAAGCTTGTTGTGGCTTGATCACCCATAGCATGATCCGTGGACATGATTGTTGTTGGGAAACACTTTTGTTGTCTAGATCTGAAGCAATATACCTCATGAACATTGTGTCTAGGAATGGAGCTTAGTTCATGGGTTATCTTGTGGTCACTAGACTTAAAGCTAGTTGATTCGTTAAGTTGTTGAAGGATCAAGGCTTAGGGAAGTAATCTAAGACTCTCTGCACCTAAGGAATTAGGGCTGAGAATGTTTTTATTGACTTATTTTAGTATTTAAATGCAAATAGAATATATATTATGCATTAATGCAAGAAGATAGTAGAGTTTGGTGAGATCTAACCCCTACAACATCTTTATTTATCTATTTTACCCTCTGTCTACTGTTGTATTTTACTTGAAAACTACAAAACATCTTTATTTTTGTTCTGCGTTAGATCTGCTGTAACCTTTCACAAAACCAACCAAAGTTTATGTTTTTACTGCTTTCTTGTGAAATCCAGTTTAGTCTAGCTAATGTCTACGTGAAAACTGTCTATATTACGTGAATCCCTTGGGAAAACAATACTTGGACTGGTCCATTTACTACTTGTTCGATTGGTGCACTTGCCAAACATCGTTAACAAGTTTCTGGGGCCGTTGCCGGGGATTTGCGTCTCAAAATTAGGCAACTTCACGTTCATATTATCTTAGGCTTTATTCTTTATTATTTTATTCTTTGTGATTTTTTTTTCTGTTCTGTTTAATTTCTTGTGCTAACTTTCTATTCTAGTGTTCTATTTTCGTTTTCCTTGTTTATGCACACTAGGAGTTCAGCTGATCCTTTGTATTACGACCCAGAGATTGAGAGGACAGCAAGATGACCAACAGTTGAACAAGGAAAAGGAATGCTCTAGAAAGACTTGCTAGCCAAGAACCATTTTCTCTTATTTCACCATATTCGTCTTTGATGTCCATTCCTGAAGAAGAAGAGCTCATAATGGCAGAAGAGGAGGAAGTGCAGCAGCAAGGCATACTTTGAATGACTACTGCGCCAACACAGGGCCGAGATTCTTCAACACCATCGCTAGACCAGAGGTGCAAGCTCACAATGTTGAAATGAAGGAATCTCTCATCCACTTGATTTAGCAAAACAAATTCCATGGTCTTGACCATGAAGAAGCTTATGCCCATTTGACTACTTCTGTTGATATCTGCAACACAGTGAAGCTTCATCAAGTTAATGATGATTATATCCGGATCAGTCTTTTTCCATTCTCTCTTGATGGAAAGGCAAATGATTGGTACAGAGCCATCCTTCCTAACACTCGATTGACTTAGGACAAAGTGGTTGACAGATTTTTGAACCTTTTCTTTCCTCAATCCAAGATCAACCAAAGGAAGACAACTATCTCTACTTTCACTCATGGAGCAGATGAACCCTTGTGTGAAGCATGGGAGAGATTTAATGGCATGTTAAGGAAATGTCCAGCTCATGGTTTCAATGAGGCAGCTCAAATCAACACTTTCTTGGTTGGACTTAGACCTTAAACAAAGCTTATGCCTGATGCTTCAGCTGGAAACAAAATCATGTACAAGACACCAGATGAGGCTAAGAAAATTATTAAAAATATGGCCTCTAACGACTATGAGGTGCAGCATAACAGAACTCCCGTGCAAGTGCAGAAGAGAGGAGTTCTTGAATTGAATTCTCAAGAAGCCCTCCTAGCCCAAAATAAGCTTCTCATGCAATAGCTTGATGCACTCACTAAGCAACTTGCTAAGATGCCTCAACAACTCCAAGGTTTATAAGCTACTCAATCCAACACTCAACAAGTTCTTTACTGTGAACTTTATGGAGGTGGTCATTCAAGTGGCCAATGCATCTTGCCATCAGGTTCCCAAGAAGAAATCAATTATATAGGGAACCAAAACTGACAAGGCAATTCTTATGCTCAACCTTTCAATCAAGGTTGGAGAAACAACAATGCTGGTTGGAAGCAAGAAGCTGATCCTTTGAACAGACCTCCTTACCAAAGTCATCAACAACAATACCAACCTCTTCATCAAGACCGTGTTTCTAAGTTGGAGGACACTTTCAATCAATTCATGCAAGTATGTGTCACCAACCAAAAGAACATGGATTCTTCTATCAAGAATATTGAAGTGCATATGGGACAATTTGCTAAGGATTTGGTAGAACTTAAAAGTGGAGCATTTTCAGCCAATACTTAAGAAAACCCCAAGGATCAATGCAAGGCTATAACTACAAGGAAAGGTAAAATTATGGGAGATTTGAGTAGAGAGAAAAGTGAGCAAAAGGTAGTTGTGGAGGATGTAAAAGATGATGAGGAAGAGAAAAATGAGCTGAGTGAAAAAGAATTGAATGAGGAAGAGAAAAACAGTGAGAAAAATGCAGAAAAGAGTGTAATCAGTGAGGAGGGTGAGCCACAAAATGACTAAAAACCAGAGGGTGAGAGAAGAGAAGAAAAAGGAGTCAAATTATGTTCCTCCACAAGGGTTACCTTACCCTCATGTGCCAACAAGGAAGGATAGAGAAAGGCAATTTGCACATTTCTTAGATATTTTCAAGAGATTGCAAATCAATCTACCCTTCTCGGATGCACTTGAGCAAATTCCAACTTATGCCAAATTCATGAAGGAACTCCTCACCTAGAAGAAAAAGTACATTGAGAAAGATACAATTGAATTAGAAGCTGGATGCAGTGCCATAATTCAAAAGCCACTGCCTTTCAAGCACAAAGATCCCAGTAGTTTTACCATTCCAAGCACCATTGGAAGTCTTTCCATTGGAAAAGCTTTGCTAGACTTGGGAGCAAGCATCAATCTTATGCCGCTGTCCATGCTTAGCAAGGTGGGGGATGTAGAAATTAAGCCTACAAGGATGACACTTCAACTAGCATACCGAACCATTAAGCTTCCATACAGAGTCGTTGAAGATTTGCTAGTGAAGGTGGATAAATTTATATTCCCAGCTGACTTCGTAATTATGGATATGCAAGAGGATGCTGAAGTTCCTCTCATTTTGGGGAGACCATTTATGACGATAGACCGTGCCTTCATTGATGTTAGTGATGGCAAATTCAAGATGAGGGTACAAGATGAAGAAGTCACTTTTAATGTGTTTGAAGCTATGCAGCACCCTAGTGAAGATAAGTCTAGCTTTAGAGTGGACATCCTTGATGAAATCTACACCACCTCTAGAAAGCAAGTGCCTAGTTCCACTCCTCTTGAGAAAGCTCTAATTGATGCATTCGAGTTACTTAATGAGGAGGAAGAGAATGAAGTTGAGGAATGCTTGAAGAGCCTTGATACTTTGAAGGAAATTCCTCCACATGAAGAAATTGTTGAAGATTTGAAGAAAGATGAGAAGATGGAGAAAACCAAGCCCGAATTGAAGGTGCTGCCTCCACATTTGAAGTTTGTGTTTCTTGAAGAAAATGGTGGCAAGCCAGTCATCATTAGTAATTCCTTATCTACTTCAAAGGAGGAGAAATTAATTGAGGTTTTGAAAGTTAATAAAGGAGCCATTGGATGGTCTATCTCTGATCTCAAAGGGATAAGTCCTTCTTATTACATGCATAGGATCTTCATGGAAGATGATTTTAACCCGTGGCTCAACCTCAAAGAAGACTCAATCTTGTGATGAAGGAAGAAGTGAGAAAGGAAGTCTTAAAGTTGTTGGAAGATAGATTGATCTACCCTATCTCCGATAGTGCATGGGTGAGCCCAGTGCAAGTTGTTCCTAAAAAGGGTGGCATAATAGTGATCCGCAATGAGAAAAATGAATTGATTCCTACAAGAACTGTCACGGGATGGAGAATGTGCATAGACTATAGAAAGCTCAACAAAGCAACAAGGAAGGATCATTTTCCCCTTTCTTTCATGGATCAAATGTTGGAGAGACTGGCTGGTCAAGCTTTCTATTGCTTCTTGGATGGTTACTTAGGCAATAATCAGATTGCTGTGGATCCTAAAGACCAAGAGAAGACAACTTTCACTTTTCCTTTTGGAGTCTTTGCATACAAGAAGATGCCATTTAGGCTATGCAATGCACCTGCTACTTTCCAAAGGTGTATGTTGGCTATTTTCTCGGATTTGGTGGAGAAATGCATAGAAGTCTTCATGGTTGACTTTTCTATTTTTGGTGGTTCATTTGAATTATGCTTATCCAACTTGGAAACTGTTTTGAAGAGGTGTGCTGAGACAAATCTCATCCTTAATTGGGAGAAATGCCATTTTATGGTGACCGAAGGAATTGTTCTTGGCCACAAAATTTCATCAAGAGGAATTGAAGTTGATAAAGCCAAAGTAGATGTCATTGAAAAGCTTCCACCCCCAACAAATGTGAAAGGAATTCGAAGCTTCCTTGGACATGCTGGATTCTATAGGCACTTCATCAAAGATTTCTCCAAAATTGCCAAACCATTGAGCAATTTGCTGAACAAGGACACACCATTTAATTTTGATGCTGAATGTTTAAATGCTTTTAACTTTTTGAAGTCTAGTTTAGTTTCTACTCCTATACTCAATGCACCTAATTGGAAAATTGATTTTGAACTCATGTGTGATGCTAGTGATTATGCAATAGGGGTTGTCCTAGGCCAAAGAAAGAATAAAATTTTTCATCCCATACATTATGTTAGGGGGGTGCTCAATGAACACCAAGTGAATTATGCAACAACTGAAAAAGAGTTGCTAGCAATAGTGTATGTGTTAGAAAAATTCCATTCTTACTTAATTGGTTCCAAAGTAGTTGTGTACACTGATCATGCTGCAATTAAATACTTGTTGTCCAAACTTGATTCCAAGCCTAGACTCATTCATTGGGTTTTGTTGCAGCAGGAATTTGATCTTGAAATTAAGGACAAGAAAGGAAGTGAGAACCAAGTTGCTGATCACTTGTCACGACTTGTGAATGATGAGGTGACCACTCTTGAGAAAGAAATCCTTGAAGAGTTCCCTGAGGAGAAATTGCTTGTGGTGCAAGAAAGGCCATGGTTTGTGGATATGGCAAACTACAAGGCTGGTGGAATCATTCCAGTGGATATGAATTGGCACCAAAAGAAGAAATTTTTCAAGGATTCTCGTTTCTATGTGTGGGATGATCCTCATTTATTCAAAATTGGAGCTGATAATTTACTTAGAAGGTGTGTTGCTAAGGAAGAAGCAAGGAACATCTTGTGGCATTGCCACAATTCACCTTATGGAGGGCACTGCAATGGAGAGAGGACTGTTGCAAAGTCCTCCAATCTGGATTCTTTTGGCCTACCATTTTTAAAGATACTCAAGATCATATGCAAAGTTGTGATAAATGCCAAATAACCAGGGGGATATCAAACAGGAATGAGATGCCACTTCAAAACATTCTTGAAGTGGAGGTCTTTGATTGCTGGGGTATAGACTTTGTTGGCCCCTTACCTTCATCCCTTTCCAATGAATACATTTTGGTGGATGTAGACTATGTTTCAAAATGGGTAAAAGCTGTTGCTTGCCCCAAAAATGACTCCAAAATAGTCATTAAATTTCTCAAGAAGAATATCTTATCTCGGTTTGGTGTTCCTAGAGTTCTAATTAGTTATGGAGGATCTCATTTTTGCAATGCACAATTGAAGAAAGTTTTGGAGCATTATGGAGTCAAACACAAAGTAGCTTCTCCTTACCATCCTTAAACCAATGGTCAAGCTGAGGTTTCTAATAGAGAAATTAAGAGGATCCTTGAGAAGACAGTTGCTTCTTCAAGAAAGGATTAGGCTGTAAAGCTTGATGATGCTCTATGGGCATATAGGACTGCATTCGAGACTTCAATTGGCCTATCTCCATTCCATATGGTTTATGGCAAAGCTTGTCACCTCCCTATGGAATTGGAGCACAAAGCCTATTGGGCTCTCAAGTTCCTTAATTTTGACAAGTCCTTGGCTGGTGAGAAGAGGAAGATTCAACTTCATGAGCTAGAGGAGATGAGGCTTAATGCATATGATTCTTCAAGGCACTACAAATAGAAAGTGAAGGCCTTTCATGACAAAAAAGCTTGTGAAGAGAGACTTTCGGCCTAATCAAAAGGTTTTATTGTTCAATTCAAGGCTGAAATTATTTCCAGGTAAGCTTAAGTCCAAATGGTCTAGCCCTTTCATCATTAAAGAGGTTCATCCTCATAGTGCTGTTATTTTGGAGGATCCTTCAACAGAAAGAAACTAGATAGTCAATGGTAAGAGATTAAAGCCCTATTTGGGGGGTGAAATTGAGAGGCTGACCACCATTCTGCATCTAAGTGACCCTTGAGGTCACCAAATGTCAAGCTAATGACATTAAGAGCGCTATCTGGGAGGCAACCCAGTTTTCTTGCCCTTTTACTTCTGCATTCTACATTTTGAATTGTTAGATTTAGTTAGTTATGTGTTTTGATCATTTAGAGCTCATGTGTTTGATCCTTGTTTCATTTTGTGTGTTGTTATTGTTAGTTTAGTTTCTATGTGGTGTGATCATTTAGAAGCATTGTTCTGTAGTTGCACATGTTCCATTTGATTATTACATTGTAGCACTTAGGCTCAATTCTGTATAATTCGCATTTTGGTAATGTCTGTGCAAAAATTGCTCTCAAGTGACTTTTGGCTCAAGCCACTGATACTGGCTCTAAGCCAAAACCACTGGAAGCAATAATTTAATTTCCCTGCAATTTTGAGTCAAGCCACATTCCATGGTTAAGCCAAAAGCCACTTTGTGATCCTTTTCCAAATTCATGCTTTTTGCCAAGCCATGCCTCATAGCTAAGCTGTTGTCCACTTTTTCAAACCCTCAGATCTTTTTCAAATTTTCCCACCTCCCAAGACTTTTGTTTTTTTTACCCATAACGTCTCCACTCAGTCCCAATCACCTTTTTCCGTCCTATTTTCCTATAACCACCACTGTTACATTTTCCTATTCACCCCTCCTTTCCACCAATCACGTCGCCCCATATCACTCCACCTCCAATCAAAATCTTCTCTTCTTTATAACAGTCATCGTACATTCCCTATTCACAACCTTTCCACCAATCAAAATCTTTTGTACCCTTTCCCCACTCCTTTACGTCTTTCCCTATGCTGCCACCCCTTCTACTCCCCACTCATTTCTACTTTTTCATTCCCATCATCCTTCTGAGCACATCCTTCTTCCTCTCTTAACTCATACAGCATCACTTGGACTGTGACCCCTTCCTCTCGGCCTACTCGTCCTCTCCACCTTGAGCTAAACCTATTTCTATCCATACGTGAGTGTCCATTTCTGTGATTCCATCTTCATCTTTGCTTGTCATTTTCAGTTCATCTTAGAAAAAGATTCTAGGGTTCTTAATTTTCCATTTTTGTGTTCTTCTATTTTGTTTTTTTTCTATTTTTAGGACTATAGCAAGTTTTAGGGTTTTGTCCATATGCATCTCTACAGTGTCATTTCCCTTTTTCTTTTTCATTTTCATTTTCATTTTCGTTTCAGTTTTTGAAGCATGTGCATGTTTAAAATTTTTCTGTTCTTGTTATTTTATTGTTGTTATTGTTAAAGTTTTAACCTTTTGTGTTTGGGTTTTCTATTTTCTTCCCTTTTCGTTGACAAAGGTCAAAACTTTTGTTAGAACCTTATTTTGTTTTTGCTGTTTTGAAGCTTCCCTTGAGTGGGTATGTCTTTTTCTACCTCTGTTTGTTGAAAAAGTGCAAGCTTTGTGTGTTTTTCTTTTGTTTGTGATGTTTTGGGATATCTTTCCCTGTTGGGTGTAGGCACGTGTTTATTCCCCTTTTCCCTCTTGCGTTTGTTGTTCGTCTTTTAGGAAACCCTCTTTTATTCCTGTTGTTTTTTACTTTTTAGTTTCTGTTCTTGTTTTTAATTTTTGGATCTGTGTGGATCTTGTCTTTTTCGTTGTTTTTGGGACCACTAATGGTTCAAGTTCTGGTTTTTTTGAATATTCTTCAAAGGTTCTACTTTCTCTGTGTTCTGGGACCACGTTTTGGGTCCCTGTGCTGTGAGTTTTGTTTAATATTTTTCTGCATATTGTTGTGTGTATCTGGGGAGCACATGGGTGCTGTTGTGAGTGTTCTGTTTTACCCATAAAGTAACCCTTTTTCTTTTTATTTTTGCCTTCACGTGTGCTTTTCCTACTAAGACTGGGACCACTCTGTTTTTCTTATTCACTTTGTCACCCACACTTGTTGGAACCACATTTTTCTGGAAAAATCTAAGTAGTGCACGTTTAGTGGATTTAGGCAAAGCCTCCCTGTGGAAGCTAAGCCAAATCCCTTGCACATTTGAATATTCATGTATGGTTTCTGCACATGTGTGTGACAAAATCTCTTTGCTGTTTATGGATTCTCAGTTATCCTTTTAATTTATTGTTAATTTATTGTTCTGTTTTTCTTTTCTTTTCTTTTTTTTTACATGTTGTGTTTCAATTATGTTTTGTAACTTATGTTTTGAATTATTTTCCGTTTCTTGTTTCTTATTTTTGTCACTAACTTATTTCATTTCTTGTGTCTTCTATTTTATTTTTTTGTTTGTTTCTTTTCTGTTTTACAGCATGACTCCTAAGCAAAAGCAACCTGTTGATGTCGTAACCCCCTCTGCCAAGAAACAGCGCATTACTAGGAGAGGTTCTTCCTCTCGAGCTCCCCCTCAAGCCTCACGAGAAAATGATGAAGTGGAGGAGATTCCACCACCACCACCACAGCCTCAAACTCCTCATGAACCCCTTCAGAAGAATCGCTTCCTTGCTCCTTCTAACCAATAGCGTTTCAAAAACAATGCCAACTGAAACTTGATCAAGGAGCGAGAAGTGCAATTGCTGGTTGGAGATTTTCAGGATTTTCAAGATGCGATCATTCGAAGGAAGTAGCAGAAACTTACCACCTTCCCTCTCAAGATCAACGAGGAAGTGGTGCGCGAGTTCTATGCGAATGCCATCCCAAGGCGTGCCAGTGATCCTGCCCGTAGGTCTTGGATGAAGGGTTGCTTTGTCCACTATGATGCCTTGTCCATCAATCAGTTTCTGGCCAACGACTTCACAGATCCAAACAACCAAGACTGTGGCTTCTTTTTAATGTCTACTAGGAGGATCCCCTTTTGCACCACTGCTGTTAGCAATAGCTTGTGCGTCCCGGGCCGTTCTTATGTAGAAAATGATGTGGGGAAGGCCCTTCGCTTCAAGAGGGCAGCTTTGAGAACCATATCTCATATTTGGGCTTCATTCCTCTTCTCCAACATCACACCTACAACCCACACCATCACACCTACAACCCACACCTCAGAGCTCAGCATGTCAGGAGCCTCCATAGTTTACTACATCATGAACAACATTGACATTAACATTGGGAGGATCATCTCAAGAGAAATGCATAAGTTTGTGACTGCCAAAGCTCCTACCACCCCACCTAGGCCTCTCGATTTTCCAGCCCTCATCACAGCTCTGTGTGAGAGCCATGGAGTCAATGTTTGTTGCGCTCCCCTCCTCAACCTTAGGGAGCCAATCACATTGCATTTTATGATCAGCACTGCCGCAACCCTGCGAAAGTTGATGGACCTCAACCTCCCATTTCTCCTGTTGTGGAGCCGTTTAACATGCCACAAATAGCATATGCTTTCATCTTCCTTTTCCAGCAGTTGGCAGCAATTCATCGCGACCAACAAAATTTAAATTCTTCCATCTATTATTATCTTACTCCTGCAGCCCCAAGACCTCATGAACGTCTCCATTGGCCATCCCATTTCGAGTGTGAAGCTATGACTGCATGGCCTGGGGACAGACCTATCTTTTTGGGGGGTGCAGCTGCTGCTGCTGGAAATGGTGCTACTGCCGAGGCTGGAGACCAAGGAGGAAAGTGAAGTGGAGGAAGAAGGAATTTAAGAAGAAGAAGAGGAGTTTGGCAGTTCAGAGGCAGAGGAAGATGATGATGTTTGATGGGGGATTTGTTTGTTTAATCCCCGTTTTACCAGGACAATTTAATTTTCTGCATTTACAGCTTTTAGTATTTTAAATTTCAGTTCAATGCATGTTTAGTTGTTGTTTGTTGCTTGGTAATTTAGTTGCTGTTAGTTTTAGTTGGTATTTTGGTGATGTTGACCAAGGCTCAATCGTTTTCTGAACTTGGTACTTATGCTATGGTTGCAAGTTTAATTATGTTGTGGTTGTTCATGGCCTTAGAAAAATCCCATCGTGCGTTTTCCTAGCTTGCTTCTCACTCTTTTTAAAGAAAATTGCGTTTGCGAATCCGTGATTTGAATGATTTTGTGGCTGCGCATTTTGTTAGCATAGCTTGGATGCATGTGTGTTTTTGAGAAAATGTTTCAAGCATGACATGATTTTGAGGATAGGTTTGAGAATGTTTGAGAAATGATTTCAATGAGTTGTGTGATGTCTCAAATGATTATGAATGCCACCTTTGGCACCACACTTGGTTTTGAACAATTCTCTTGTGATGATTTTTGCATGATAATAAAGAAATGATAAAGGCAAATTTTGTGTGATGATTATGAATCTTAGAGCCAAAAAGCCTTCCCTTGTTACTGTCATCCTTTTTGTGCAGCCCCTTTGAGCCTTAATTGAATAAATTTCTATCATGATAACCCAAAGTGCCTAAAAGAAAAAATAATTCACTTTCCTTACCATTGGATAGGAGAGCAATTGCATGTGTTGGGTTTAGAATAAGTTTGGGGGAAATCTTACATGAAAGGAACAACTTTGGAACAATTGTGGATCACTTTCATTAAATTAAAAGAAGTGTCACAGCTGTGTTGTCTTATGTTCTGTAAATTCGTGTTTAAAAAAAATTGAGAAAAGAAAAGAAAAAGAAGATCAAGGAAAACAAAAAGAAATAAAAAGTTGTGATACTTGTTGTGACAATAGTGGCATGTTTGTGAGCTTAAATTTGAGAAATGTAAGGAATTGGTATCTTTGTCATTGTGAGAAAATAAGGGGGATTGGGAAAATAGTGTGAAATGTATTGGTTGCTCTCTTTATCTCATGGTGTTTGTTTATCTAGAAAAACCAATTTCCTTTCAAGCCTAGCCACGTTTCAAACCTTGATCAAGTCTTTATGATCTTAATTTGTGTGCATAATTTTGTTGCATTGAGAAGGAAAGCAAAACTGATTTGTGGTTTCCATTGTGTGTTGACTGTGAGAGAATTCAGCACCTAAAAAAATTGGTGCTTAAGTGAGACACTTGAGTGAAAAGAATCAAACATTCTTGGATTTTGTCTAATTAGGATTGTTATGCTTATTTCATTTCTTGAGAAATTAGTAGAGCTGTCAAATGGGCCGGGCCGGCCCGGCCCTGCCCGACCCATGCGGGCCATTCAATTTTTCGGGCCAGCCTGGCCCGGCCTGCATCAGATTCAGGCTGTTATTTATTGGGCCCGGCCTGGCCCGATTTGGGCCATCGGGCCACCGGGCCAATTTGGCCCGAATTTTAAAAAAAAATTCCAAAAAAAACTGGAAATTAAATTTTTCCTTTCAGCTACTGCATACAAGCATTTGTAGACTTTTAATGTGTTTTTATCACCAAAATCACAGCCATCCAGCATCAACAAAACAAGGCTCCATACATTAATACTACCAAATGAATAATTAAAAACTAACAACAATAATATTAATTAACAAGTTCCATAAAACACTACAAATTCATAATTTCAATCTTCAAAATCAAGAAAAGTAAACAATGCAGAAAGTAAATAATTTTAGTCACGAGTCACAGTTACTAAACAAGTTCCAAAAAAGTACTACAAATTCATAAATTCAGAAACAAGTAACAAGTTCAACAACAATTCAACAAATATCTCCAACAACAAATTAAGATGTTGGGATTTCTCCTTGATCATTTTGTTCTGTAAACAGCGGTATTTCCACCACTTCTTTGACATCTGCAATTCATAATACAAAACAAAAGTAAATAACTAAAATTAAATTAAAATTTCAAATTTTGAAAACAAAAGAAGAATTATAACATATTACTAATTTAATATTACCAGAATATCCAACTTCTGAATAACCATACAACCAATTGCGGGTACAAGTGAGGGCTTGCACAGTTTCAGGAAGTAGAGAATTTCTATACTTATGCAAGATACGACCTCCAATACTAAATGAAGATTCTGAAGCCACTGTTGTGATTGGAATACTTAAAACATCACAAGCCATAAGTGCAAGTTGAGGGAATCGAAGTTTATTCAATCTCCAATATTGGAGGACATCAATTTCATTATCAACAATGCATTCTTCTTTCAAGTATATGTCAAGTTCAGACTTGCCATCATTTGAAGTCTTTTGTCTTATTTCTTGATGGTATGCCTAAAATTAAACAATCACAGTACAATTAAATTAGAGACATTAATTGAAAACTAAATATAATGTAATCAATAGAAATTAGTGAATTACTCAAACTTACATTAAGAATGGATGATGAGAAATTTCCACTTGACATTGGAGGATGAGATTGAGTGTCTCTTGATGAGCTAGGTAGAGATGAGTTTGATGCATTGGCTTGGCTTACATATTCAGCAAAGAGTTTATACAAACCCTCCTTCACTTTTTCCACCTTCTCTTCATAATCATTTGGATAAAGCCTCTTATAACAAAAGGTTATAAAATTCAACTTTGCCTTGGGGTCAAGAACACATCCAAATGCAAGAGTGACACTATATTCACTCCAATACTGATCAAATTTCTCCTTCATCCTTGCTGCCATTTCCTTGATTACCCCATCTTCACTAGTCAAATTTTCATTCAATCCCATCTCTATAATTGCAACTTGCATGAAATATAAGTTTGAGGTGGGGTAATGTGACCCAGAGAACAAGTTAGTAATATCATAAAACGGAGCCAAGAATTCACACATCTTCTCTGCTCTTTCCCACTCTTCATTGGTTGGGCAAAAATTGTAATTTCTATCACTATATCCCAAACTAGTGAATGCACGACGATACCTAATAGCACTTTCAAGCATCAAGTATGTAGCATTCCATCTAGTAGCCACATCCAACCTTAAGCCACTACCTACATCAGTCAAGTGCACTTCTTCAACACATCTTTGGAAATCCCTCATCCTTGACTCCGAGGCCCTCACATACTTGACACTTTGTCTAATTTTCCACAAAGCTTCAGCACCTGCAGCCTTTAAACCTTGTTGAACTATCAAATTCAAGATATGTGCGCAACACCTTACATGAAAATAATCACCTTTACATAACAAGGCATTTTGCAAATTAAGCCTCTCTTTCAAAATTCTTACCAAGACATCATTAGAAGAGGCATTATCCAATGTGATAGAAAATATTTTTGCTTCTATCCCCCAATCCTTAAGCTCTCCAAGTATTTTTGATGATAATTCTAACCCAGTATGTGAAGTATCCAAGTGACCAAATGAAATTAGTTTACTATTTAACTTCCAATTTTCATCAACATAATGTGCAGTGACTGTCATATAGCCTTGAGTAGTTACAGCTGTCCATACATCAGAAGTTAAACATATTCTACCAGGAATAGAAGCTAATGCACTCTTTAGCTTTGCCTTTTCAGTTAAAAACACTTTCATGCAATCAGATGTTATAGTGTTTCTACTAATGGGTTTAAAATCGGGATTCAACAACTTATTCACTGCCCAAACCCCTTCATACTCAGCATAGCTAAATGGAAGATCATGCTTGATAATACATTTAGCAAGTGCATCTCGATAAGCCTTAGAATCAAATTTCCATTGCTTCAAGAAGGTAGCTTTGTTATCCAACATGACCCCCACATCTTGGTACTTAGGACAACCCCCACATTTGATAATATGAGATCTTAAATGGTTGGTACCAGAAATAGCTTTACATGTATACAGTTTCGCACAACCCTTACATTTACATTTCTCCACCCCATCAACTAGGCCAACCTTTTCAAAATAACTCCACACCTCACTAGAGCAAGACTTACTTTTCTTAGCTTGTGCACTATCTGGGTCATCATTAGCATCCCTACCCTTACTCTTATTTCCAGCAGTAGTGGTACTACGATTAACAGAAGGGTTGCTATTTGGGGTAGGCTGAGGCTCTCTGTTTTCAGGTGCAGTTTCCATTTTATCAAACTCATCCTCCATATTTTCTAAATTTTCAACAAAATCCATGTCTACAATATAAAAAATTAACAAGATTCACTAACCAATTTAACAGAATAGATAGGTATGATTACTGTAACATTAAATCGCAAATCGCAATGAGGCAACAACAGTCCAGTATTTATTATTTAACAATAAGGCAATAACAGTCCAGTATTTAACAAAACAAGAAGTCATAAGCATAACAGGAAAAAATTACACAAACATTAAATCGCAAATCGAAAAAATTAGAAGCAAAGGTATGATTTTTGATACCTGAAAAGTTAGAAGCAAATCGCAAATTGCAAATCTCCTTCGCACCCTCGCAGCCCCGCAACCTCGCAATGCTGGCGTCGCACCCTCGCACTCGCGGGCTCGCAGTTTTCGCGTGACAGTGGCACCCTCGCACTCGCACTCGCACTCGCAGTGTTCGCGTGACAGTGGCACCCTCGCACTGCAGGCTTTGAGGCTGGCGTCGCACCCTCGCACAGTCGCACCCTCGCACCGCAGGCTTTGAGGCTGGCATCGCACCCTCGGACCCTCGCAGGCTCGCACCCTCGCACAGTCCCTTGCAGTGTTGTCTCGCACAGTCGCACAATCATCTTTGGAAAAATTAGGTTGTGTTTGTGGTGCCTCTGTGGATGTGGAGTCACTGGACTGGAGTGTCACAGACTCACGGACCACTGGAGTAGAGCCTCTGTGGGTGGGGATTGGGGTGCAGACGTGCAGTGCAGCTGGAAGGGAAGGGAAGGCCCAATAGGGCCAATACCATTTACTGAAGGTGGACAATGGGCCACAGACCATTTACGGAAGGGAAGGCCCAATAGCCAATACTAGTGCAGTAGTAGTGCTGCTGGTGCTGGGCTAGCTGCTGGCCTGCTGCATATAATTTTTTTTAAATAACATTAGTCTCTCGGGCCAGCCCATAGCCTGCGGACCAGCCCGGCCTTAGGCCATTTGGCCCGTGGAGCCTATCGGGCCAGGCCGAAAAGGCCTGAATCTATTTAGGTTGCAATTTTTAAAGCCTAGGTACTTGCATCCTTGTTATGGTCTCGGTTTAAGGCACCATGGGTGAAATTCGAATCATTGGTTTGGTCCTTTTTAGTTCTTAAATAGAAGCATGTTTTGGATTTGTTAGGATGGGATTGATCTTGGTCCGTGATTTCTGTTCTAGTGTTCGTTATTTTAAGTTTAGTATAGTTTGTTAGTTGTTGTTTTATCTTTTGCTTGAGGATAAGCAAAACTCCAAGTTTGGGGGAGTTGTTAGTTGCTGTAATTACTTACTTTTCAAGTGGTTTTTAAGGCAATTATCTATCTCTTTCTCTTATTGTGTTGTTTTACTCAATTTCTGTTAATTTCGTAATTTAGTTAGAAATTCTTTAATTTTCTAGTTTTATGGTTATATCTTAGTGATTTGCCCCACTTTTTGTAGGAATTGGAAATTGAAGTTGAAGAATGCATTTTGGAGCTGCATTCTGATGTTTTGGAAGCAGTGAAGGGTCTTTTGCAGTAGCAATCTGTTGAAGTGCAGAAATTGCCAATCAGCCAAGCCAAAATTCCACTTTGAAGAAATTCTGCACATGTATATAAAGAGCTGACCCTCATTTATGAAGCAGCCTTTTGACATTTTCAGAAGAATTCTCTGTAGCTCGTTTTGTACTGTTTTATTGGAGAGAAAAACTCTTTCTTTTGTTCTTAGTGTTCTTCCTCATCTCCTTCTCCTCCATGTGTACTTTGCAGCTACTCATATCCATGAGTGGCTGAGTTCTTTAGTTGTAAGGGGTTAGATGTAACCATTCTCAAAACTCTCTTGTATCTTTTGATATTATCTATATATATTCTGCATATTTGTGTTTAATGTTAGTATTTTGCTTCTTTTCTTAAAGCTTGTTATGGCTTGATCACCCATAGCATGATCCGTGGACATGACTGTTGTTGGGAAACACTTTTGTTGTCTAGATCTGAAGCAATATACCTCATGAACTTTGTGTCTAGGAATGGAGCTTAGTTCATGGGTTATCTTGTGGTCACTAGACTTAAAGCTAGTTGCTTCGTTAAGTTGTTGAGGGTCAAGGCTTAGGGAAGTAATCTAAGACTCTCTGCACCTAAGGAATTAGGGCTGAGAATGTTTTATTGACTGATTTTAACATTTAAATGCAAATAGAATATATATTATGCGTTAATGCAAGAAGATAGTAGAGTTTGGTGAGATCTAACCCCTTCAACATCTTTATTTACCTGTTTTACCCTCTGTCTACTGCTGTGTTTTACTTGAAAACTACAAAAACATCTTCTTTATTTCTGTTTTGCATTAGATCTGCTGTAACCTTTCACAAAACCAACCAAAGTTTATGTTTTTACTTCTTTCTTGTGAAAACCAGTTTTTTCTAGCTAATATTTACGTGAAAACTGTCTATATTACGTGAATCCCTTGGGAAAATGATACTTGGACTTATCCATTTACTACTTGTTCGATTGGTGCACTTGCCAAACACCGTTATCAATCTTCTTCTGCAGCAACAATTCTACCTCCACAACTAATGATTCTTAAAGCTTCACCTAAGTGACATTGAAGAAGAAAATCTAATTAATCATAGACCTAGGTATATTTGGAAGAGTTTATATAAAACTTATTTGGACTTATAAAAGTAACTTATGGTGCAAAGAAGTAATTCATAGTCTCTACAGTCCACTATCCAAGTTCATGCCTAGCAATGAATCGTCATCCTCAAGCTAAAGTTCAATTGGAAAAGAAAAGAAACATACAGGATATATGGGTAATCAAGTCAGATAGTGAACCAAAGAGAAAAAATAGGTAGGAAAATTGGGGGAACAACAATCTCATATTTGCATGAATGAACTGGTAATAAGTTAAAAATCATTGTAAAGTATACCAAAAATAAAACCATTATCATGGTATGAGAGCATTATCCATTAAGTTGGCTTAAGCATTGTTTACCTTAAGCAACCTCCCAAAAACAAAATCTTCATAATCAATGAAATTAGTACACTTTAATGGATCTCACAAGTTGGCTTGACAATGACCAACAAATATCTAATCGATCTTCCTTTTAAACTTTTGAATGACATGACAAAATTGAAGTGAATGATACCTTACTCCACGCTATTCTTTTTATACATAGAACATGGTATGAAGAGGCATCATAATAATGACTGCAATCCCAACCAGGTTGGCACCCCAATCATTATCTATCATTTGCAGCACACCAAAATATTATTAAAAAGATTTAAAGAAAATAATAAGTACAAAAACATGGGGGGACATAAACCTAACCCATGAACAATTATTTAAAGCTAAAATTCGGAAGCCCAAAATACTCCACACTATTAAAAGACAAGGGTAATGGAGAAAATTTAGATACTTGATCCCTAACTATGTGCCTTGAAGTACAACAGCAAAGTAAAACATGAAAACTTCAACTCTTCTTTGTTTTGACATTCCTGACCAATGGTTTTTACTTTTCTTGTTACATCCACAACAAAACCACAAAAGAAAGACACCACGTAAATCTTTCCCAGAAGATACTTCATAGTTAAGTGTGTTCCCCAGAAGATTCAGTTGAACTAAAAGCAGAGGAAAATGTCACATTTGTCATAAATTCTTCAGGCTTCCACCTTGGGGGAACTGAAACTCTAAATTGTATGAGCCTGAGTTTTTGTCATGGAGTTTAACCCCAAGATGTACTTTGTCTTCCATTTATATTTCATAGAGCAAACCCTCAATCCTGATGAATCCTTCAAACCTCCCTGGCTCGTGTCTAGATCCAAAATGACTTGTCAGAACCACAAAGGTGCTCAAGCTTCTCTTGTAGAGAAGTTTGATGATTGTTTTTCAGTGAACTTGATGAAACTCAGATAAAACCACCACCTCCACTCTGATCCTAGGCAGCAAAAGCTTTGTGAATTGGTGATTCCCTTTCTTCCAGTTCAATCTCATTTGAACACTACATCAAGACTCAATCAAAGTGTATTGGAATTCACTCCCCCTATACACATAAGGGATGCCCACAGCACAGTAGAGTCTATAGTTTGCTGCACCACAATATTTGACAAAAAAAGTAAAGCTTCAAATGTGTAGTAGCAGAGAATTTATAACAAGCAGTAGTTAGAGGCATGGCAACATTTTCAATTTTGTGTCAGCATACCTGTCAATTTGAACAAAGCCCTGGGTGAAAGAAAACATTGAATGCATCGACATGAGCAACTTATGAAAATATGATAAAACACTAATCATAATGAAAATAAGAAACGATGAGTAAGAACAAAGCTCTGAGCCTCAATCTCCTACCTGTGACCCTCTATTTTCTATTCCTTTTCCATTGTTGTTTTTGTGTTTAGTTTCACATAGATTACAAAATTGATGTAAGGAATGGGAGGAACAATAATATATAAGATTAAGAAGAAAACAACATTGTCTTATTTTTGCTTTCTTTTTTTATTCCCCGTTGGAGTTATATTTCAGCAATTATCCTAGAGATACTAGACAGGAACTGTAATTTATTTTTTATTTCAAATCATCTAAGGTGTCATTGTTAAGTTGGTTCACGAATCTATGGTATTACTAGGAAGACCTAAACCCTTATCAATTTTAGATGAACCCTCATAGAATAAGAAGCTTTAATGTCTTGGTGAATTTAATTGTTATTACCTATGCGAACCAGCCAAGTCATGGCTTAAGGCCATGTATGCTCAGGGAGTTGCCGGTGCTATGCTGTAGACAGTGCCAAGGATCAATCCTATTCTCTTCCCTTATCCAAAGCACTCTGCTATCTTCAGAAACTGCCTCAACTTCCTCCTCCTTTAGCCCTGGAAGATAAGCTTTATACACAGCATATTAATTGTATAACTATGCATCTACTAATTCGATTTTGCTTCAAAGCTCATGTTATGAAGCATCTCTAGCATGTGATTGAAACACTGAACTACATTTTGGTGATGCAAATAATCCAACACACAAAAAAATGGCAACAGAAGTTTTTGATAATAAATTTTGTGAACAAGACAGAATATGCAGAGATGTCTGCAGCAATCTGATTGTATTCAACTATGAAGAGACTGTGTTAAAGCATGAGTACATTATTGGATTTCTCAATCGAAGCAAGATGGACACATTCTATATGTATGAGATTCAGTCTGCATCCTGCAAACAAACAAAATATATAGTAATTTTTTAACTGTTTTAAGAAAAAGTGGTAAATTATGGATGTTTGCCAAATCATAAATCAGAACATTTCTTAATGCTTACTCTTTTGCTACCATAAAATTGTACAATGTTGGAATGTCCAGCTGGTTAGAAGTTGTGCATTCTGACAAGCCACAAAAAAAATAAAAAAGAAAAACAAGAAGATTATGGCATTTGAATAGTATATAAAAAAAAATCATGGTCATGAATAAACTAAACTTGCTATTGTAGTGGAGTTTCACAACTGGAATTTATTTGACTTCCATAAATATCTTTGATTTTGTAGTTCCATTCAAATGCTAAAGATCAAAAACCTTACCTATCCTCAGCCATCATTCATCCTTCAAACTTCCCGATTTCTTGTTTGGATTCAAAATGACTTGCCATACTCCATACAAAGAAGCCTGTACCAAAAGGGGCTCAAGCTTTTCTTATGGAAGTTTGATATTTGTCTTCGAGATTATGGAACCCTTCCACACTGATGAGATCCTCACCTCCATTCTGATCTTTTCCATCAAAAGCTTTGAATGTACGATTCCCTTCCTTCCAGTTCTATACCATTCAGAGCACAGGTGTCAGGTGCATATCAGTAGTGTGTAACGGGATTCAATCCTAACAACATGTATAGGCAACTATGGCATTTCAAATACTGACCAAACTTGCAAAAATTCAGGGATTCAAGCAGTACTGGAAATCCAACCTCCACATATTGTGATATACCTTTTAGAAACTTTCATCCACCTATATCCATCCTTGCATCAACTCACAACCTGCCTAGAGAGCAGTATATTACAATTTCCTACAACACGATAATAATGAAAAAAGAAAAACATCAGATATGTTCTAGCAGAAAATTGAAATGCCTAGCAGTTAAAGGATATATAACATTTTCAATTATCTGCCATTATATACCTGGGAAGCATGCCTTACTGAAAGATCCGAGATCGTCCTATGTAGTTGGCCTGTTATAGCCTAGTAATCAATGAAAAGCTTTCCAATTAAAAGTTCAGCTGTTGAGAAGGCATCACTGTCACGTCAATTAAATCAGAAGTTCCATTTAGATCTTGTTCAAAGTTGAATTCATATCCATTGACAGGTGCAGTTTCTCCAGGCCACACTACCATCTCCGAGAAACAAAGTACACTGAATTACACTTAGAACACTGACAGACAATGCGACCAGAAAAAACAGCCACCAGTGAGTGCTGATAATTGAGAAAGTTTAAATACAATAGAATTGATGAGTAACATTTTTTCAGGGGAATCGTTATAGTGAAATTTTTATTGATGTTGCATACTTAATACCTGTGTTGTTATTTCTTCTTTCAAGCTAGAGGACCATAAGAAACATTCTTAGCTCAATTCGATTTAGCTGATCCCTCATCCCATATGTTGCCTTTCATAATGAGCTTTTTCTCTGTAGATTAAGTAACATATATGCTACATCAATTTCCATTTCAGAATCAGTTCAATTCAGTAGATCATACACAAGAAATATCAGCAAAATGTGAGTCAGAAGTTTCAGTATCTCAACAGCTAACATAATCTGGCATTAATTTCATAGTTATTTCAGTTTTAGTTCTTTCAGAAATTAAAAATCAAAGGGAACTTCATGTGCTATATTATGAATATTATATTATTATTACACTGAAGAATAAAATGTTTTTTATTTCTTCTTGGTTTACAACTGCATACAAGAAAGTATATAACACAGATTCACACAACTAGCATGTTAGTAGTTATGACTTTCCTTACGTACTTTAGACGAAGACTGATTAAAAAGCTTTGTTAATATGTTTTAAATATCACTAATCATGTACTGCTGATTATAAGCAGACAGATTTCTTGTTTAAGTAGTTTAACCCCATGCTGGCTGATAAACTAGTCTATTGTCAAAATGGGGAGAAAACTAAGGTCAAGCTCAATGCATTTTGTATAAGTTGTTAGAATTGAAATTACAGTCTGGATTTTCAGCCGATTAAAATAACAATTATTGCACACTTGAATTCACACCCAGTCAACTGAAAATGTCACTCTTCTCAACCATGAACAGTGTTATACTGTTTGTTAAGAACAACTAGGACTGTTTTCTCTTTAAATGTTAAGAGTCCTCCATTAAAATTATAGAAAGCAAAGGAAATTATTTTAGTGACTGGAATGCATATATTCAAAGATAGAAAGTAAATAATCCCCACGCACATTTACCAAAATAGAAATCATAATTTTATTAAGACTACTTCTACGTCATATTTGTAAGAGTTTAATTTATATTCTGCAATGAGATCTATCCTAGGATAATTTTTACCTCGTATTCACCAAAATACTAAGCAAAATCTTGGTTGAGTCTTCTGACTACCCAGACAAACTGCAAAGAATAAGTAAAGGACCACAAGTCATTTCTGCAGTAAGTATGTTTCAATTAAAAAGACATGAATGCTCACTGTAAAGAAAGTATATACAAAAGAATTTGCTTTTGTTTACACTTACAATCCCGATCAAGTATCAAACTGAACAACTAATATAAGACTTGTTGAATGCAATAACTAAGATAAATGCGAAAGGAGAAAGACATGTAATGAAACATATCCTTGACCCAAATAGTTTCCTTGGTAAGACGAAGATGATGATGAAGTCGGTAAAAGAAGGAGAATTACCTGGTGATCATCCTTGATCACTAAATCCATCTACCCTCAACCTGAATGCCCCGAATATGGGAAATTTTGGGCCAAATTTGACGATGCTTCATGCAGCATTGTTTTTGCAGCAAAGGACATGTGCATATGCTTAATTTTATTAGAGAGACAGGCAGCCTTTCTCCTACCATATTCTCCAACTTTTGACAATTAATAATTGCTAAATTTTGCAGGGATGTGAGATGGAGAAGCCCCTTGCAGTCCAACGTCTCTAGGCTTGAAAAGCCAGATAAAAGCAGAAATGTAAGGGAGGGAGGCAGCAAACCCTCCTTTGGGAAGGACTTGATGCCATCACATGGACCCCAGACATAGAGATTGGTAAGCATGTCCATGGATGGCCATACTAGACCGCTCAGTAGTTTCTCACAATTGTTGATCGTAACTGATCTCAATTTAGGCGGCATACCCCCTCCAGGAAACGACTCAATTTCCGGGCAGTTGGATATGTCAAGAGCTTCTAACTTTGGGAGAAGAGTACTCATCTGATCAGGCAACGACTTCAACTTCTCACCCTTGAATCGAATCAAATTGGGTGCAGGCAATCCTTCTCTCGGGAATGATACAAAGCTGGGGCATTTGATAATCTGAAAAGAACTCAGAATTTTAACAGACTCTGACCCCGAAACCAGAAGAGATTCCATATTTTCACAGTTTTCGATCCGGAGACTTTTGAGATTTGGAAAGGTAACCACTGGAAGACACGAGAGCGAATCACAGCTACTGTATATTGATAGTGATTCCAACAACTCGTGTTTGTGTTGCCTCTGGAATTCCAGATTTTTAAGACCGAGAATAGTCAGAGTCCTCAGCGATGCAGGTAGATGACCAACCGGGAGAGATATGGCTGATGAACAATGCTGTAATGTTAAGGATTGGAGGCAAGTTGGTTTGATGTTAGTGATGGCCTCGATCATGGACTCCACCGTTGGACTTCCTTCTACATCTATAGAGTCCACTGAAAGAGGAAACACATGCAGCGGTTCTTTGTTGCTTGTAAAAATCTGTAATCTTCGAAGGGTGGGAGCCCTTGGGAGAGAAGAGACAAGAAGCTCACATTTTTCAATCGTAAGTGTTTCCAGAGCAGGAAAGTGATGCGGTAAATCTCCCTTTAGTTGGGGGCAGTCATGTATTTTAAGATCCTTGAGTACAGAAAAAGCTCTTGAATCAAAGGAACTCCACTCCTCCCAACAAGGCATGTTACAAATGGCTAGAGATTCAAGGGAGGGAAAGGGTGTCACAGAAGGACAATCCTCTTTCTTGTAAAAACCTGCATCAATAGTTGTCAATGAATTCAATTGTGAAATACTGAGGTGCTTGAGAGATGGTAGTTGCCCAAGTGAAGGAAGCATACAACAGTTGTCACAATTATCTAAGCATAGATATGTCATCTTGTGGTAGGAAAAATTTCCCACCCAATCTGGAAATCTCGTTCCTTTGTAACCACTTATTGACAGCGATTCCAAGTCTTGGTGAGGTTGTAACTTGCATAGTACATCTAATTCAATTTGGAAGTCGGTCCCATTGTTGTTACACTTGCACTTACACATATACTTACGCCACGTAGACCATTCCAAGGATAAACTATTAATGTGCTTCTTATCGATTATCCTGGCCTCCGATGCTTCTTTGCTTTTGGTGACATTCTCCAAACTCCAAATAGAAAGCGAACCGTGCAGATTTGAAAGCCCTCCCAATTCTTTGATGTTGTTATCTTTATGGTTGCCCACGATAAAGAAATTCAAATGCTGCAAATGGTGCAATTTTCCCATTCCTCCAGGCATCTCTTCTATATAAATAGGATTGATATCAAGATGACGCAAGTTTACAAGATTTTGTATGCCAACGGGCAACTTAGTCAGCCAAATGCAATTATTCAACTTCAAAGTCTGTAGATTGTAAAGATTACACACTGACTCTGGCATTGTTCTTATGCTTGTACCAGAGAGATTTAAATAACGCAAATGAATCAAGTCACCAATTGAATCAGGCAAAGCATCAAGTCCTTTGAAGTCACAAAATGATAAAACTCTCAAGCAGGTGAGCTTCGAAAGTATGGTACTTCCAGCCTTTTCATTGTTAAACGGACAAACTTCAAAATTGATTGGCAAGAAAGTTCTCACAAACTTTCCTTTGCAAAAAACTTCAAAGTTTTCTGCAACTGGATCACTGAATTTGGAAAATGATAAATGACGGGTCTTGACATCAATCTTGGTTTCTCTTCCAAGTTCTTTTGCTACCAAATAGAATTTTCCACCAAGGGATGTTGCTAGGTCATGCATGAGGTCATGCATCACAAAATCATTGCCCCATGTCCCACTACTTGAATGTTGAAAAAATGATGTTGAGACTAAATAATCAAAATACTCAAAACCAGCCTCTTCTAACGTCTTTCCTTTTTTTGGTGGCTTCAAAAGATCTTCAGCCATCCACAACAAAATTAATTCAGTTTTATTAAATTCATAGTTCTTGGGATACAATGAACAATAAACAAAGCACCGTTTTAAATGAGGAGGGAGATAATGATAACTAATTCTCAGTGCTGGAATAATTTTACATTGATCTTCTGGAAGTTCCCAAATGTCACTTTCAAGTATATTATTCCAGTCCCTAATAGCATGCTTTCTTCTCAACATACCTCCAAGTGATTGTGCTGCTAAAGGCAATCCATTACACTTTTTAACAATCTCCATTCCAATTTTTTTTAGAGTTGTTCTGTTCACACCAGATTCTGAGGGAGGAAATGCATGGTTCTCAAACACCAGCCAACAATCTTCATTTGACAATTTGTCTAGAGAATGAACTTTAACAGTATGGAAAGGGACTACATCCGTTACATTATTATTGCGGGATGTGACAAGAATTCTACTTCCCGTAATCCCACTAAGAAATGGTTTTGTAAGACTACATCAATTATCATAATCATTGATCCATACATCATCCAAGACAAAAAAGAATTTTTTATCTTTCAACTTGTCCATCAAGTCAAGTTGGAGTGAATTTAGATCAACCAATTCACAAGACTTTTGGGTAACTTGCTCTATCATAGTTTTGGTGACCATCTTAATATCAAATTTTTCAGAAATATAAAACCATGCTTTTAAATCAAATATCTGCTTCAAATCGCCATCGTTGTACACAGATCGGGCTAAAGTGGTTTTTCCAACCCCATCCATGCCTACAATAGCAATCACAGACACTTTATTATGGCTATCAGATTGTTCACCAACACTGCTATCCTCTAACAATTGCTCACTAACACTGCTGTCCTCTGACAACAACTTGATTATGGCCTCCTTGTCTTTATCCCTACCATGCATACGAAATCCATCTTCCAGAGATGTTGGCTAAGCTTTCCAGGGCTCCTCTTTTTCCTCTGGAATCTCTTTCAAATTAAGATTCTTCGTTTGTTCTAAAATATCATCTAATCTGTCAACTATGTCTTTCAACTTTTTAATACTAACCATTTTCTTCCAGTTGAAAAAGCGAGAAATGAACTTGCTTACCTCCTTCTGAGTTGCAGCTTTAGTAGAAACTTCATCCAGTAAGTCGTCAACCTCGTAGACAAGATCTTTGAGAACATCGAGCCACTCTTTAACATTGGAGTCTGTGATTTGTCTCTTCTCAGCATCTTCAAGCACAACTCTAACCACGATCAGCTTGTTCTTCACCTTTTGAAGCAACTTGTCAGCGTTCTTTCCACGGATCAAGTTGACAACCTCAGGGGAAGCCAGCTTGTGGAAAAGAACATCAAGGAAAGCAGAGAGGATCGCACCACCTACCACAGCTAGTGGCATGATCTCAATTCTCAAGAACAAGTCAAGATCAGAGTAGAAAGACAAAGGTAAGGAATTGGTTGCAATAAACTGGGTTGACTCTTGACAAGGTTAACTGATGTGATGAGATTTGTTTTCGCTCAACTATCTTCAATTTAACTCTGCTAAGTAAGACAAAGTGTAGTGGTGGAGGTTAACTTGTCCTTTTTCAAAGTGAAGGTTCTTTGTTGGATGCTGTTAGACGGATTGGCAAGCGCACCAGTCGCACAAGTAGTAAATGGATAAGTTCAAGTATCGTTTTCCCAAGGGATTTGCTTGATATAGGCAATGTTCACATAAATACTAGCTAGACTGAACTGGTTTTCACAAGAGAGCTATAAAAACGTGAACTTTGGTTGGTTTTGTGAAAAATATAACAGAACTAATGCAGAACAGAAATTAAAGAAGGTATTTTTGTGGTTTTTAAACACAGCAGTAGACAGAGGTTAAAACAGATAATAAAGATGTTGCAGGGATTAGATCTCACCATTCTCCACTCTCTTCTTGCATTAACGCATAATATATATTCTATTTGCAATTAAAAGTTAAAATCAGTCAATAAAAACATTCTCAGCCTAATTCCTTAGGTGCAGAGAGTCTTAGATTACTCCCTCAAGCCTTGATTCCTCAACAACTTAACGAAGCAACTAGAGACCACAAGATAACCCATGAACTAAGCTCCATTCCTAGACACGAAGTTCATGAGGTATATTGCTTCAGTTCTAGACAATGAAAGTGTTTCCCAACAACAGTCATGTCCAAGGATCATGCTATGGGTGATCAAGTCACAACAAGCTTTAAGAAAAGAAGCAAAATACTAACTTTAAACACAAATATGCAGAATATATATCGATAATATCAAAAGATACAAGAGAGTTTTGAGAATGGTTACATCTAACCCCTAACAACTACAGAACTCAGCCACTCATGGGAATGAGCAGCTGGAAGATACACATGGAGGGGAAGGAGATGAAGAGAAAACTAAGAACTAAAGAGAGAGCTTTTCTCTCTCACTAAACAGTGTAAACGAGCTACAGAGAATGAGTTCTCAAAAATGTTCCAGCCCCCTGAACTTCTGAGGGTCAGTCCTTTATATACATGTGCAGAATTTCTCCAAAGTGACATTTGGCTCAGCCAGGGATTTTGGCTTGGCTGATTTGAAAATTCTGCACTTCAACAGATTTCTCTTGCAAAGGACCTTCCACTGCTTCCAAAGCTCAGAATGCAGCTCCAAAATGTGTTCTTCAACTTCAATCTCCAATTCCTACAAAAAGTGGGGCAAAACACTAAGACATAACCATAAAACTAGAAAAACTAAGGAAATTCTAACTAAATTGCAATATTAATAGAAATTGAGTAAAACAACACTCCAAATGAGATAAAAAGATAGATAATTGCCTTAAAAATTACTTGGAAAGTAAGTAATTATAGCAACTAACAGATGCTTCTTGAACGCAGAACGGAGAAGTATCTACTATCAAAATTAACTATTAGATATATTAATTAAAAATTTGGTGGTTGAGATTGAAGACTGTTACTTGAAAGTTGTATTGTATCAGTTTTGCATTTTAGTCCTTGAATAAAAGAGAAGTTTTAGGTGTATTTGCAAAAGAATAATGATTTAATAGTATTGGAAGGTAAACCTTAGCAGAGCAGAGTCTGCATTGTTGTCATTCCAGAAGAGGTCTCGATGGAAACTCGAAAGGGAAATGATGAGAGAATGATCGTTGTGGCAGTCCAGTGAAAAGAGAAGTGTGATAGGGGTTTTCGTAATTGTTAATCGATGTTTTTGGAGTCGTAGTTAAATGGTTGAAAACGGCTATGCTTTCATTGTGTGTTTTCCCATTATATGTTCAATTTGATTGTTGGTGTTGAAATTGATTGGGTGCTTTGATGTTATAGCCAAGGTTTTCGTAGTTGGTTTTGAATTATTTCTTGTGCTCTCTATATTTCTTTCCCAGTAGTTGAACTCTTCTATATTTCTTTGAATAGAAAGTTGAATTGGGCACGTTTGAGTTTCTGTTTAAGGTGATTCTCTACAGAAGGGAATACTGCTTTGGGAGGAGAAGTATGTTCTATGTGGAAGAAATTAAGTGTCTTTTAAGAGAGGAAGAGGCTATAACGTTACTTTAACTGTTCAACCATCTTTCATCTATTAGCATGGCTGCGGTGAGTCCTATGTCTGCAATGCTGTGAACTCATTTTAGTGATATTGGGGTTCCTAGAATCATGATCAGTAGTAGAGAAATTGAAAATGAGCCTAGTCGTCCAAGTATATATGGTTAATGATGCATTCTACGCTGTTGTACGTGGCTGGCTAAAGATGTGAAAGATAGCAAATTAAATCTGATATGGGCAATACACAGAACTCTAGAGGAAGGAAAATTTGCATCCTTCATGTTCACATGCCAGCATCTATGATCCGCTTGAGTAATTTTGCAACATGTGTGTGCACCTGCCCTTTTGTTTGTGGATTGGGATTATAGTTTGATAACTTAACTGTTGTAATTTTGCAACATGTGTCTGCATCCTTCATAGTTGGTATGACTTTTAAAATAGTTATCATAAAAGTCAATCAACAAACTCACCATTAACTAGATTTGTAATTGGATGATAGTGTAAAACTGTTTTATTTAAATTGCTTTATACTTTCAGTGCATAACCATTAAACTCATAATTTTTTGTAACCCTATTTTCTCTTATTAAAATAAATACACAAATTTTATTGATATGGTGTGTCAAATTTCAAAATTTAAAAATCAAACTCAAATTATGATTAACTAAGTACAATAATCTTAAAATCTAGTTTATCTAACATGAAATTAAGATATCTTCAATTTGATATAATGTATCAAAATTTAAAATTTAAGTTATATTTAAGAAGTAATGTTTTAAAAGAAAAAAATTATAAATAAGAAAATAAAATTGAATTCTCAAAGTTGGGGAAGTTACGTGACTTAATGAGGATGAGAATAACTTCTACCAATATTTTTTATAAAAATAAGGACTCAAATTTATAATATTGGAATGAATAAAACAAAACAATTCTTCATATATTTTTTTGGGTAAACTATGTTTTTGGTTCCTCATTTTATCTTGATTTCTATTTTTAGTCCCTCATAATTTTTTTCTCGGTAGTCCCTAAGAAACTGTTTCATTTTGTTTATAGTCCCTGACAATTAATTTCAACTGTTAAGATATGTCGTGGCAAGCAGAATTTGCGCGAGATAAATTTCTGTTTAAGTTTCTAGCAGTTTTTAACTACTGCAAATTTTTTGACAGACTAAAACTGTCAGAAATGTTAAAAATAAAAAAAAATCAAAACCCCGAATACCAAATTTTCTGAAATCACAAGAAATGTTACAAAAGTAAACATTTATGACCACCAAAAAATTTGTAGTGGTTAAAAGTCGTTAGAAACTTAATCAAAAAATTTTCACACACGTAGTTTATGTCTGTCATGTCATCACTTAATAATTGAAATTAATGTCAGGGACTAAAAACAAAACAAAACAATTTATGAATGATTAAAAACAGAACAGAACAATTTATGAGGGACTAAAAACATAAATCAATATAAAATGAGAGACCAAAAACATATTTTACCTTTTTTTTTCTTATAAGGTTTTTGTCCAAAACTACCTCCCATAAGAATACAACTACTTTGGATGGGCTAGACATTTTTTTTTATCAAATATAATATATTTGGAAATAGAGATAATTCTAGTCTAAGAAAAAAATTGATAAAGGCACCAAACACAAGTAGACTTAAAGGAGTATATTCCTTTAAGTTACCAAACCCATCTGTATTTCATGTGCTTTGAAAAGATTGACTGAGTACAGCACAATCGAAAATTAGTTTCCATTTCTTCTTCCCGTGAAATTATAGCTTCCTTTTCCACATTAAATTGCATCTCTAGCTAGCCACACGTTGCACTTCCGAACAGAATTTTTTTCTATTTAATTTAACAATTGTTTGAAGTTAAGGAGAAAACTTAAAGCTATTACCATCTTAAACTTAACCCTCATCATAAATTATATTCTTCAACCCATCAAGAATCCTGTAAGAGAACAACAGGGTCGATCCAACGATGAGTGAGGTCTAAAACAAAATTTTAAGAGAAACTTTTTTACTTTAAATGAGAATGCTATATGTTGGGCCCTTTTGCCAACATATGTGGTCTCTTTGTCAACATATGTGGCCTTTTTTGTTTTAAAAAAATTAATAGCAAATAATTTTTTATTAGGAACCTAAAGCTTGAGCTTTAGTTGCCTTATCCTTGAGCCAGTCCTGGAGAACAATATATATTTCCTCAATTTACTATATAATATCTGTCCATCAACTTAGCATTTTTAGCATTCCCCACGCACCGTTGAGAACTAATGAACCTTGAATTGTTTGACTAGATATAGATCTCAAAACATTACACCAAATGGCATTTTTTACCTTAAGCAACTTCCTTCCTAACCAATGAAATCAGTAGTACACTTTAATGGATATAATAATGTTGGCTTGACATGACAACAAATATGAAATCGATTTTCCTTGTAAGCTTTTGAATGATGTGACAAAATTGAAGAGAATGATAAAGATATCTTACTCCACACTATTAAACGGTTAGGGTAAAGAAGAAAATGTGGATACTTGAGCCTTAACTTTGTGCCTTGAAGTAAAACAGCAAAGTAAAACATGAAAACTTCATCTCTTCTTTGTTGTGATGTTTCACCCCAAGAATGCACTTGACTAAGACTTCCATTTTGATAAAGCAAACCCACCAGTCCTGATGAATCCTTCAAACCTCCCTTGTTCTTGTCTAGATCCAAAATGACTTGCCAGAACTCACTCCATGCTGTGAAGACTGAACTGCAAAGGTGATCAAGCTTCTCTTGTGGAAGTTTGATGTTTGTTTCTCAGCGAACTTGATGAAACTCTTCTATAATGATGAAACCACTACCTCCGCTCTGATCTTGAGCATCAAAAGCTTTGTGAATTGGCGATTCCCTTTCTTCCAGTTCATTCTTGTTTTGAGAACTAGTGTCAAGACTCGATTAAACAGTGCAATGGAATTCACTCCCTATACACAATAGAGATACCCACAGCACAGTAAGTTTATAGTTTCCTGCAGTAAAGTATTTGACAAAAAAGTATAACTTCAAATGTGTACGAGTAGAGAATTTATAACAAGCAGTAGTTAGAGGCATGACAACTTCAATTATGTGTCAGCATACCTGGGTGACATGCCCTAAAGGAGCTGTAACCAGAGGTAGGTTGGGATCATCCTTGTCAATTTGAACAAAGCCCTGGGTGAAAGCAAACATCGCATGCGTTGACACAAACAACTTTGGAAAATATGATAAAACACAAATCATAAGGAAAATAAGAAACAATTAATGAGTAAGAACAATGATCTGAGCCTAGTCTAAGGGAAAATAAGAAACAACAATGAGTAAGAACAAAGGCAATTGCCCAAATCAGCATAGAAAATGATAAGCTTGATGCATTCTAGGTATTGACTGAAATTAGGACTTCCCTTCTCAGACAGACTGCATTAATCTCCTACTTTCTATTCCTTTTCTATTGTTGTTATTGTGTTTTAAATCATACAAGTTTCACATAGGTTACAAAATTGAAGGCATGGGAGGAACAATAAAATATAAGATTAAGAGGAAAACTACATTGTCTTATTTTTCTTTCTTTTTTTTATTCCCTGTTAAAGTTATATTTTGCAATTTTCCTAGAGCTTTTGGTATTTTACTTAACAGTTTTCCTGATAATAATATTTTCCATAATATATTATTTGCATAACTATGCATCGACTAATGCAATTTTGCTTCAAAACTTATGTTACGAAACATGTCTAGCATGTGATTGAAACTCTGAACTACATTTTGGTGAAGCAAATAATCCAACCCAGGAAAAAATGGCAAGAGAAGATTTTGACAATAAATTTTATGAAGAAAACAGAATATGCATAGATGATGTCTTATTCATTGCACCAGTCTGACTATATTCAACTATGAAAAGACTGTTAAAGCATCAGTACATTACTGTATTTTTCAATTGAAGCAGGTCGGACACATTCCATATATATGAGATTCAGTCTCCATCCTGCAACACACAAAATATATTGTAATTTTTGGCATCCTGAGAAGCAATAAAAAAATATAAGATTATGGCATTTGAATATTATGAAAAAACTGAACTTGGACTAAGTTTCACCCCTGAAATGTTTTTGACTTCCATAAATATTTGTGATTTAGTAGTTCAATTAAAATGGTAAAAGATCAAAGACCTTACCCATCAGCCATCACCATTTATCCTTCAAACTTCTTGAGTTCTTGTTTGGATTCAAAATGACTTGCCAGAACTCACTCCATACAATGAAGCCTGTACCGCAAAGGTGCTCAAGCTTCTCTTATGGAAGTTTGATATTTGTCTTTGAGAACATTATGGAACCCTTCCACACTCATGAAATAAACACCTCTACTCTGATCTTTTGCACCAAAAGCTTTGAATGTATCATTCCCTTTCTTCCAGTTCTTTCCCATTCAGAGCACTGCAGGTGTCAAGTGCGAATCAGTATTGTGTAATGGGATTCACTCCTAACATGTATAGGCCACTTTGGGCATTTCAAATACTGACCAAACTTGCAAAAAATCAGGGATTCAAGCAGTATTTGAAATCCAAATTGTGATATACCTTTCAGAAACATTCTTCCACCTATATCCATCCTTGCGTCAAGTGATGAACTGCCTAGGGAGCAGTATATTACAATTTCCTACAACACAATAATAATGGAAAAAGCAAAACCTCAGATTTGTTCTAGCAGAGACTTTGATATGGCTAGCAGTTAAAGGATATGCAGCATTTTGAATCATATGCCGGTATATACCTTGGAAGCATGCCTTACTGAAAGATCTGAGATCGTCCTATGTAGCTGGCCTGGTATAGCTTTTCATCCTCTCCGTTGTACCCAATGAAAAGCTTTCCAATTAAAAATTCAGCTGTTGAGAAAGCATCACTGTCATGTGTCAATTAAATCAGAAGTTGGATTCATATCCATTGACAGGTGCAGTTTATCCGGGCCACTCTACCATCTCTGAAAATTGAAAAACAAAATACACCCAATTACACTTTGAACACTGACAGACAATATAACAAGAAGAAACAGTCCCCAGTGAGTGCTGATATATTGAGAAACTTAAAATACAAGGGCATTGATGAGTAACATTTTTTCAGGGGAATCGTTATTTGAAGTATTTATCGATGTTGCGTACTTAATACCTGTATTGTTATTTCTTCTTCGAAACTAGAGGACCATAAGAAACATTCTTAGCTCAATTCGCTTTAGCTGATCCCTCATCCCATATGTTGCCTCTGATAATGTGCTTTTTTCTCTGTAGATTCAGTAACATATATGCTACATCAATTTCCATTTAAGAATCAGTTGGATTCAGTAAATATAACACAAGAAATATCAGCAAAATCTGAGTCAGAAGTTTCACTATCTCAACTGCTAGCAAAATCTGGCATTAATTTCATAGTTATTTTCAGTTTTAGTTCTTTCAGAAATAAAAAATCAAAGGGAACTTCGGGAACTTCATGAGCTATATTATGAATATTATATTATTATACACTGGAGAATAAAATGTTTTTTATTTCTTCTTGGTTTACAACTGCATACAAGTATAAAACACAGATTCACACAACTAACATGTTAGTAGTTATGACTTTCCTTATGTACTCTAGGCTAAGACTGATTAAAAAGCTTTGTTAATGTGTTTTCAATATGACTAATCATGTACTGCTGATTATAAGCAGACAGATTTCTTGTTTGAGTAATTTAACCCCATGTTGGTTGATAAACTAGTCTGATGTCAGCATGGGGAGAAAATTAAGTTCGCACTCAATGCATTTCGAAATTTTTATAAGTTGTTGTAATTGAAATTACAATCTGGATTTCAGCCGAATAAAATAACAATTATTGCACACTTGAATTCACACCCAGTCAACAGAAAATGTCACTTTGTTGGGAAGTCCCACATCGCCTGCCTTAATTCTTGGGGTGCAGCTTATATATTTGTTGGGCAACTTCATTTAATGCCAATTGGTTTTAAGATGAAATCTAACATGGTATCAGAGCCTATAGTCCATCTTTACTTATTCTGGTAGGCTCGCCTATTCTGCCAGGCATCTGTGGAGGGAGGTGTTGGGAAATCCCACATCGCCTGCCTCAACTCTTGGGGTGCAGCTTTTATATCTATTGGGCAACTTCATTTAATGCCAATTGGTTTTAAGATGAAATCTAACATTCTCAACCACAAACAGTCCTTTTTCTTCCTTGTTAAGAACAACAAGGACTGTTTTTTCTTTAAATGTTAGAGTCCACTATTAAAATTATAGAAAGCAAACGAAATTATTTTAGTGATTGGAATACATATTATATTCAAAGATAGAAAGTAAATAATTCCCACACACATTTACCAAAATAGAATCATAATTTTATTAAGACTACTTCCTCATCATATTTGTAAGAGATTAATTTCTATTCTGCAATGAGATCTATCTTAGGATAGATAATATTTACCTCATATTCACCAAAATACTAAGCAAAATCTTGTTTGAGTCTTCTGACTACCCAGACAAACTGCAAAAATTAAGAAAAAAAACCACAAGTCATTTCTGCAGTATGTTTCAATTAAAAAGACATGAATTCTCACTGTGAAGAAAGTATATACAAAAGAATTTGCTTTCGTTTAACACTTGCAATTCCGATCAAGTATCAAACTGAACAACTAATATAAGACTTGTTGAATGCAATAACTAAGTTAAATGTGAAAGGAGAAAGACATGTAATGAAACATATCCTTGACCGAAATTGTTTTCCTTGGTTAGATTTAGATGATGATGAAGTAGGTAAAAGAAGGAGAATTACCTGGTGATCATCCTTGGTCACTAAATCCATATACCGTCAACCTCAATGCCACGTATATGGGAAATTTTAGGCCAAATTTGGTGGTGCTTCATGCATAATAGTTTTTGCAGCAAAGGACATGTATATATGCTTAATTTTAATAGAGAGACAGGCAGCCTTTCTCCCTCCATATTCTCCAGCTTTTGACAATGAATAATTGCTAAATTTTGCAGGGATGTGAGATGGAGAAGCCCCTGGCAGTCCAATGTCTCCAGACTTGAAAAGCCAGATAGAAGCAGAGATGTAAGGGAGGGAGGCAGCAAACCCTCCTTTGGGAAGGACTTGATGCCATCACATGGACCGTGGACATCGAGACAGGTAAGCATGGCCATGGATGGCCATGTTAAGCCGCTCAGCAGTTTCTCACAGTTGCCGATCCTAACTGATCTCATGTTAGGTGGCATACCCCCTCCAGGAAACAACTCAATTTCCGGGCAGTTGGATATGTCAAGAGCTTCTAACTTTGGGAGAAGAGTACTCATCTGATCAGGCAACGACTTCAACTTCTCACCCTTGAAACGGATCAAATTGGGCGCAGGCAATCCTTCTCTCGGGAATGATACAAAGCTGGGGCATTTGATAATCTGAAAAGAACTCAGACTTTTAACAGACTCTGACCCTGAAACCAAAAGAGATTCCATATTTTCACAGTTTTCGATCCGGAGACTTTTGAGATTTGGAAAGGTAACCACTGGAAGAGACGAGAGTGAATCACAACTACTGTATATTGACAATGATTCCAGCAACTCGTGTTTGTGTTGTGTCTGAAATTCCAGATTTTTAAGACCGAGAATAGTCAGAGACCTCAGCGATGCAGGTAGATGACCAACCGGGAGAGATATGGCTGATGAACAATGCAGTAATGTTAAGGATTGGAGGCAAGTTGGTTGGATGTTAGTGATGGCCCCAATCATGGACTCCACCGTTGGACTTCCTTCTACTTCTATAGAGTCCACTGAAAGAGGAAACACATGCAGTGGTACTTTGTTGCTTGTAAATATCTGTAATCTTCGAAGGGTGGGAGCCCTTGGGAGAGAAGAGACAAGAAGCTCACATTTTTCAATCGTAAGTGTTTCCAGAGCAGGAAGGTGATGCGGTAAATCTCCCTTTAGTTGCGGGCAGTCATGTATTTTAAGATCCTTGAGTACAGAAAAAGCTCTTGAATCAAAGGAACTCCACTCCTCCCAACAAGGCATGTTACAAATGGCTAGAGATTCAAGGGAGGGAAAGGGTGTCACAGAAGGACAATCCTCTTTCTTGTAAAAACCTGCATCAATAGTTGTCAATGAATTCAATTGTGAAATATTGAGGTGCTTGAGAGATGGTAGATGCCCAAGTGAAGGAAGCATACAACAGTTGTCACAATTATCTAAGCTTAGATATGTCATCTTGTGGTAGGAAAAATTTCCCACCCAATCTGGAAATCTCGTTCCTTTGTAACCACTTATTAACAGCGATTCCAAGTCTTGGTGAGGTTGTAACTTGCATAGTACATCTAATTCAATTTGGAAGTCGGTCCCATTGTTGTTACACTTGCACTTACACTTACAGTTACACTTACACCGCGTAGACCATTCCAAGGACAAACTATTAATGTGCTTCTTATCGATTATCCTGGCCTCCGATGCTTCGTTGCTTTTGGTGACTTTCTCCAAACTCCTAATAGAAAGCGAACCGTGCAGATTTGAAAGCCCTCCCAATTCTTTGATGTTGTTATCTTTATGGTTGCCCACGATAAAGAAATTCAAATGCTGCAGATGGTGTAATTTTCCCATTCCTCCAGGCATCTCTTCTATATAAATAGGATTGATATCAAGATGACGCAAGTTTACAAGATTTTGTATGCCAACAGGCAACTTAGTCAGCCAAATGCAATTATTCAACTTCAAAGTTTGTAGATTGTACAGATTACACACTGACTCTGGCAGTGTTCTTATGCTTGTACCAGAGAGATTTAAATAACGCAAATGAATCAAGTCACCAATTGAATCAGGCAAAGCATCAAGTCCTTTGAAGTCACAAAATGATAAAACTCTCAAGCAAGTGAGCTTTGAAAGTATGGTACTTCCAGCCTTTTCATTGTTAAACGGACAAACTTCAAAATTGATTGGCAAGAAAGTTCTCACAAACTTTCCTTTGCAAAAAACTTCAAAGTTTTCCGTGACTGGATCACTGAATTTGGAAAATGATAAATGACGGGTCTTGACATCAATCTTGGTTTCTCTTCCAAGTTCTTTTGATACCAAATAGAATTTTCCACCAAGGGATGTTGCTAGGTCATGCATGAGGTCATGCATCACAAAATCATTGCCCCATGTCCCACTACTTGAATGTTGAAAAAATGATGTTGAGACTAAATAATCAAAAAACTCGAAACCAACTTCTTCTAACGTCTTCCCTTTTTTTGGTGGCTTCAAAAGATCTTCAGCCATCCACAACAAAATTAATTCAGTTTTATTAAATTCATAATTCTTGGGATACAATGAACAATAAACAAAGCACCGTTTTAAATGAGGAGGGAGATAATGATAACTAATTCTCAGTGCTGGAATAATTTTACATTGATCTTCAGGAAGTTCCCAAATGTCACTTTCAAGTATATTATTCCAGTCCCTAATAGCATGCTTTCTTCTCAACATACCTCCAAGTGATTGTGCTGCTAAAGGCAATCCATTACACTTTTTAACAATCTCCATTCCAATTTTTTTTAGAGTTGTTCTGTTCACACCAGATTCTGAGGGAGGAAATGCATGGTTCGCAAACACCAGCCAACAATCTTCATTTGACAATTTGTCTAGAGAATGAACTTTAACAGTATGGAAAGGGACTACATCCGCTACATTATTATTGCGGGATGTGACGAGAATTCTACTTCCCGTAATCCCACTTAGAAATGGTTTTGTAAGACTACCCCAATTATCATAATCATTGATCCATACATCATCCAAGACAAAAAAGAATTTTTTATCTTTCAACTTGTCCATCAAGTCAAGTTGGAGTGAATTTAGATCATCCAATTCACAAGACTTTTGGGAAACTTGCTCTATCATAGTTTTGGTGACCTTCTTAATATCAAAATTTTCAGAAAGATAAAACCATGCTATTAAGTCAAATGTATGCCTCAAATCGCCATTGTTGTACACAGATCGGGCTAAAGTGGTTTTTCCAACCCCACCCATGCCTACAATAGCAATCACAGACACCTTATTATGGCTATCACAGTGTTCACCAACACTGCTACCCTCTAACAACTGTTCACCAACACTGTTATCCTCTAACAACAACTTGATTATGGCTTCCTTGTCTTTATCCCTACCATGCATAGGGAATCCATCTTCCAGAGATGTTGGCTGAGCTTTACAGGGCTCCTCCTTCACCTCTGGAATCTCTTTCAAATTAAGATTCTTTGTTTGTTCTAAAATATCATCTAATCTGTCAACTATGTCTTTCAACTTACTAACACTAACCATCTTCTTCAAGTTGAAAAGGCGAGAAAAGGACTTGCTTACCTCCTTTTGAGTTGCAGCTTTAGTGGAAACTTCATCCAGCAAGTCGTCAACCTCGTAGACAACATCTTTGAGAACATCGAGCCACTCTTTGACATTGGAGTCTGTGATTTGTCTCTTCTCAGCATCATCAAGCACAACTATAACCCCGATCAGCTTGTTCTTCACCTTTTGAAGCAACTTGTCAGCCTTCTTTCCACGGATCAATTTGACAACGTCAGGGGAAGCCAGCTTGTGGAAAAGAACCTCAAGGAAAGCAGAGAGGAGTGCACCACCAACCACAGCTAATGCCATGATCTCAAGAACAAGGGATGATCAGAGTAGAAACACAAAGGAAAGGAATTGGTTGCAATTGCAATAAACTGGGTTGATCAAGTTTAGAGGTGGTAGGTATCTTGTCCATTTTTATATACAAGATTCTTGGTTGGATGCTTTTTGAACGAGGAATCTATGGTGAAGTACCTAGCATGCATCAAAATTAAACGTTAAATATATTAATAAAAAATTCACTGGTTGAGACTTGAAAATTAAGTGTGGTGGTGGTGGCTGCGTGGTGCTTTTTTAAATACAAGGTTCTTGGTTGGATGCTATTATTGAACGTGGAATCTAGAATCTAGGGGGAAGTACCTATAATTAGAATACAAGTTTAGGGGGAAGTACCTATATATTAATTGAAAATTCAATGCTTGAGATTGAAGACCAGTTAAATGAAAGTTGTATTATACATATTATAGAATTTTTTTCATCTAACTTTTCTGAAAGCTAAGGTTTAGATTAGGAGAGAAGTTTAATGCATTTTACTTTGTTATTATCTTCTCTCATAAGTGTTTGTGGAAAAATTTATCCAAACAGGACCAAATTGTAATTGAGCCTAGTCAAAGTATGGTTAATGACAAAATCTATGTGGCCATGGCTGTCTAAAGATGTGAAAGATAGCAAATTAAATCTGATATGGGCAATACAAAACTCTGGAGGAATGAGAATTTGCATGCATCATGTTCACGTGCCAGCATCTATGATCTCCCATAGTAATTTTGCAACATGTATCTGCACATGCACTTTTGTTTGTGGATTGGGATTGTTGTTTGATAACTTAACTGTTGTTTTTTTCTTATGAAATTTTACACAGTCAAAACCTGCCTAAATTAAAGCCAGTGTTACTGTTTGGTGTAGTGCAAACTTGGGTGAGCACAATCCTTGTAGACATAATCAATCAAAAGTTAAATTCTAAAGTATAAAGATTCATTTAGCTACGCCTGAGTTATGATGTTTTCTGGTACTGCTTTTGTCAGTTTCAGCATTTGATGTATGATTTATCATTTCTAGCAATTAATTTCAAGAACTGACTTTAGCTGTAAAACTAACTAATCCAGCTCCAGAGTAAGGACTATCAATGATGGACATAGGAGGAGCCTTGCATAGTTGCATCTGTTTCTTCTTCAGAGGGGTTTTTTAACTTCACAAAAGGTCATGTCCTTTTTTCCAGTGAAGTCCTAATATTATATCATATATATGCTAAAGCATTAATCCAAGCCATGAATTTCGTTCCCTAAGAATCATTATGCATTAATAAAATCCATAAGATAAAGTCACTGTTCAACCATAAAGTTAAAGATGACTATCAAGTATCAATGCTAGAAGCATAGATAGATTGCTATTGAAGAGGAATCCTAGTAGCAATTTGTAAAAACCGAGGTTAGAATAGTACAACCTAACTATAAATATATTATCTCCATATTTGGTTTAAGGAAAAGATATTTTTATTATTAATGGCAAATTATGGGACAAAGCTATAATATAGAATACAAAGAAGCGTATAGTTTATACAAAGCTATGATATAGAATACAAAGAAGCGTATAGTTTATAGACTCTACAGTCCAGTCTAATTAATGTTCAATTGAAAATGAAAAGAAAGATACAGAATATGGGTAATCATTTTCTATTTTCATGAGTGGGGGGAACAACCAACTCATTTGCATGAAAGAAAACAAATCCAGCAAAATTAGGATGACAATATTATGTATCTTTCTTTTCATTTTCAATTGAACTTTAGGATGACAATTCATCATTGCTGGGCATGTTAGACTGTGGACTGTAGAGTCTATAAACTATACGCTTCTTTGTATTCTATATCATAGCGTTGTCCTATAATTTGCCATTAATAATAAAAATATCTTTTCCATAAACCAAATATTGAGATAATTTATTTAGTTAGCTAGGATTGCTACTAGGATTCCTCTTCAATAGCCATCTATCAGCATGGGCCTAGAGAATTACTCTTCAATAAAATAATTAATATAAAAAATTTAAAAGCAATTATAGTTGAGATTTAAAAATTTCTTTAAAAAAGACTTTAATATAAAAAGAATTGTCAACGTAAAAAGAATTGAATGTGTCCCTCTTGTGCATATGGAAGCCGTGGAACGTGGAGATTTTTCTCTTTAACCATGCATGTGTTGAGATTTTTCATGTGCTACTTGTCATGCATGTGTTGCTGAAGATTAAAGATTAATTTTTCATGTGCTACTTGTCATGCATGTGTTGCTGAAGATTAAAGATTAAGGGATCGATGATGAACTATATAAATGACACGTATTTTAATTTGTTCCAGTCAATGTCAATCCCAGGCAGCTTCATCGGAGTCAAGTGTCATGATAGCAGCCTCCCTTTGACCTACTCACGTTGATTAACCATGTCCAACATAAATGCAACAACTTCTGATTTTTCAAGATTTTGATCCACATCTTAGGGCATTGACGTAGATCCAAAATACATGCATAGTAGTGTATATATATTTGTTGGGAAGAGAGATGAACTTGGCTGCTAGGCTTGTTGCGTGGAGTACTTGGCGTTGAAATTGTCCTTCAACAATTAACCTAAACCTTGGCTATTTAAACCTTATTTCTAGAAGATTGGAGCGTTGTGTTGGAGCATACTTTTGCGGGAGGCCAACTCATTGGAGCAATGAGGGAATTTGATTTGATTATTTTGGAATCCACTCCCCACCATGCAGCATTATTTATTGCCCCCTATGGATTTTCTTCCATTGTCTCCTAAACGTGCGTGCTGTTAAAGCTAGCTAATTAACTCAAAAGTTACAATTGACGCAAGTCTATAAACTATTAACGTCTTTTCAAACACGCATTTGACTCATAAGATGAGAATTGTGTAACTGGTGTCTTGACCATGACTAGGTGGGAGACCACCTCATATCTTGTACCATGAGAAACCTATTTTCAACAGTTAGATAAATACGTTATTAAGAAGTCTAATAGAATAGTCATGTATAATTATTTTTTGTAAATTATGTTTTTAATCTTTTATCAACTAATATGATATCATCAATTGTTTTAAACATATGAAGATTCAATTCTCATGAGTTGTTGATTTTGTGTTTTGGGTCATAGTTTGTGGGGGTGTTGATTTGTGTAAATTCATCTTTATGGTTTATTGATTTTGCTTTATTACATTTCTGTTTTTTTTTTCCAAAATTTCAAAAAAAATTTATAGTAGTGAAAATTTGTAACGCCTTAGAACTGCCAAATTGAACCAACAATATTTTATTACGTGACTGTTATATCACATTAGCAGTCCGCGTGATAAGTCACGTAGCTGCACACATTATCGCTTAATGGTGATACTATATGAGAAGGACTAAAAATAATGATAGACAAAAGTTGAGGGACTCAGTCAAAAAATTGTTGAGGGACTAAGGTAGGTTAAAATATTGTTGAGGGACTAAAACTGGTCAAAAAAATTGTTGAGTGACTAAAAGTAAATTTCCTAAAAGGATGAAGGACTAAAAACATGATTTACACAAAAATTTGACAAGTGGTTGCCACATCAGATTAGTAAGCCACGTGGCTGCCACATCATCACTTAATGGTGATACTTAACTACAGGGACTAAAAACATAAGCCGAGAAAAGTATAGGAACTAAGACCGATCAAACTTTTATTTAACGACTAGAAATAAAAATCACCAAAAGTTAAGGGACCAAAAACATATTTTGCCTTACAACTTTATCTTCCTTCTTTTGTTGCAATTAGGATGTCTATGAAATAGAGGCCTTGCATGAATTGAAGGAAACTGTCGAAGTCAAGTTCTTTTAGAAGTCAAGTTCTTTTAGAACTCAAGTTTAATTTGTTCTTTCAATTTTCATTTACTGTTGAAAGAAATACATTCAAATCTTTATAACATACTCCCTTTGGACTGAAATATAAGAAAGAAAAAAAAATGATTCACGCTAATTAGTAAAATAAGTTAATATCATTTACTTTGATAGTCTCAATTAAAAAAATTAATTCATTTTCTAAGTTACCATTTACATTTAATTGCATAGGACAAAATAAAGAAAGTTATTAAAAATAAAACTCTAATTAAATGAAGGGCATTTTGGAGATGGTATCATTAAATAGGAAAAATTAGTTAAAATTTGTTTATATTTTAGTCTATCACACATAGAATTTATTGTTTTTTTTTCCTTATATTTCAGTCTAGCTAGATGAATACACGATAACATAAACAAGTTCAACAATGATAGTCGGCCCTGAGATTTTTGGTGCCCTAGGCGAATCGAGAGAGAAAATTCAAGCCCTTGTTTACTTGTTTACATAATTACGATAAAGCCGATACAAGTGGAAAGAAATAATATATCACACTATCCTCTTTATATTTAGTATTGTAGGTTCATTTTCCCAAACTTATGGATGGATTTTTGTTGAGGAATATAAACATTACCCATTAAAATATTGGTAAACGTAAGTTGACTTACTAGTAATTGTTTCGTAAAAAAATATTGGTAATCATCTCATTTTTTTATATAATTTTTAAAATTATCTAAAATTTCATTTTAATATTTATAGACTAAATAGAAAAAAATTGGTGTCCCTCTAAAAATGGGATCCTGGGCGGTTGCCCCTCTTGACTGTGCTCAGGGCCACCACTGTATGATATATTTTGGTAAAAAAAAATGCCGTACAACGAAGAGGCACCCCCAAACTATCGGGTAGGGCATCAATGAGATGCTAGGACTGTCAGCAGTTCTACTAAGTTGTAACTACTTAATTAGTCTCTAGGCTTCAAGAGATCTTCCCGGAGAGAATTGCCCATCAAATAATAAAGTGGTGTCATGAGAATTCGATCCCACACTAAAAAAAAAGTAAAAATTCATATCAGATTCTTAATTACTTCAACAACAATGATATATAAACACCCAATAATACAAATACTAATTTGACACTCTTCATTATACACACGTTCAACTGGAACTAATGATCCAATACTTGACCGATTTGATAACCATACCAAATTCAATAACATTGCTCGTAGATAATGTTATAATAGCTCTATATAATTGGTGTCTGATTCGCTCCCATGCTAACACAAAAAGCAAAAACGACAAGGAAATAAAATGAATAACAGAATATATGGGTAAAAGTATGCAGATAGACAACCCTCGTTCTTATTAGCCATAACCCCACAGACAAACTGGACCCAACCTAAAAAGCAATGTTACTACAAGACAAGCTTAATCCCCTGCATCTGCGCCACATTTATGTCCTTTTCTGACCCCTATTAAAGAACTTCATTCATACCTTCCTTAGATAGTAAAAACTAAAAACCATATTATCCATTCTTTATATTCGTTCCATGGTGCTAAATTGCTAATGAGCTGTAAAAAATTCTTCTTAGTCCTATCCGAGGATCGTCTCCAATGAAGAATATATATTGTTTATGCCAAAAAAATAAAAATAAAAATGCTTCTATGTAAAACAAAAAAGCTTTATGATGAGGACACAACTAAGGGCAAGGACCATGAAGCACTTGAAGGGCCCATGACCAGAGGCAGACTTAAAAAGGCCCAATACGTCGAAGAGACAAGGTTGGTCATTTGTATAGCTGCCATTGATGATGACTGAAGGCCCATGTCCCCATAATTTTTATTTTATTATTTAATTATTGCAATTTTTATTTTTATTATTTAATTATTACAATTAAATAAATAAATTGGTGGTTGTGGCTGAAACCTATGCCTTTTCAGCTGCACCAATTTATTTCGTACTAAATTGGTGAACTATATGTATTTTCGTCAAAAATGAATGAGGGACTTTTGGCATTTTTCGAAATACGTGAGTATTCTGAGAGCTTCTCTCAGGATTCCTGTTGAACCAAATTCTGACTTATCAAGGTTGATTCCTTGTGGCGTCACCGTGACTTATCTTCCATCTCTGGAAGTGGCGTCCCTCCCCGTCGGCAATCCTGTACCAAGCGGTCCGCCCCGTAAGGATCACGTCACTTTATGTAGCTTACATAATCCCTTTCCCATTAGATGATAAAAAAATAGTTTCATGCTAACTCTATTCTTTTACTTTTCCGTTTTATTTGCCACAGTATACGCTTGATATCTATGTGGAATCTTGATTGCAACCAACAAAGGTGCAAACAATCAAGAATTTTGGTCGCCATTTCGTTGTCAGTAATAATAATTAGCAAAAAAAAGTCCCACATACGATCCTTTTCTCGTGTATGAAGTTAAGTCTTTTTTCAACTACCAAGTGCCTTTAATATATAGAACCCCACAAAGAACAGTTAAAAACTACTTGAGAATCTGTCCTCCCGTCTGCACCAGGAAAAGTGATCCAGAAAAAGTGGCATTGAATATTCGACTTTGCTACTGTTTAAGTGGGGCATTGAATCTTCACTTTACACTTCATCTGATATAATTTTTTTTCAATTACCATGTATTGTATTGCTTCACTGCCCTTCATGCCTCTCCAGCTAACTGCAACCTTAAATTTTCTTAATAGGATTGGTAAATATTAGATCATTGGAACCTGCATTAATTCTCTTGGTTGTTACTGGAACCTGTACTATTATACAGGATTCTCCTCTTAGTATCAATAGAAGCATGCAATTTAAAGAAAATCGTGTCCACAGAAGTGACTATTTAAAAATCAAGTATCAATATCAAACTGTTTTGCATGTGGCATTTCATCTACAAGCTCATTATTCGCCTTCTATAAATGCAGAGAACTCACCTAAAGAAAACCACATTTTAACAACCACGTAGCTGGAAGAGATCCCATTTAAATGGCATACTTGAACATTATCACATGGCTGCGCTAATTAATAATATCCTGCTTTCGCTTTACTAATCATTAACAAGAATAGTTTCAGATAAAGACAGACAATAAACAACTGATAAGTGATATACACAACAAACCATGTAACATCATTAGAACCATTAACCTCTGAATACTACCATGTACCAACAGCTATCATGGCTGAGGAATTAACTTGGCTGATAAACTGCAACTTATAAAAAAAACAATGACCATACACCAGTCTCTTTGGGAAACAACGAACTAAAGTTGATCATATTTGTCACTTGATTACTAATGGTATAAAGCAAGATTTTAGTTCAGTCCCTTTGGTTGTTATTGTCAATTGACTGAATTCTCCGTAATTGGCGCTTTTGTGAGCAATATATATACATATGGGCCCTGAAAACAATTTCAGGAAAGTCGTCACCTGGGGTAATGATTTCAACTCTCAAACCACTATTGTCAAGTAATTCTGTTATAGCCACGGAAAATCCAATCCCATTTCAAGAACCTTTTAACTAAATATCCACATCAATTTTATTACCTAGTGCACTAGAACTAATTCAACACAGTAATATTATTTAGATATCCAATAGTTTAAATACTCAATTGACACTTTATATCACTTATCACATTTATACTTTTTTTGTCTTTTTCTTTCTATTGCATTATATCACTTATCACATTTATATTTTTTTGTTCTCTTTTATCTCTTTCTCTCCTGATGAATGTCTACTAACATATCCACCAATTCAATAATAATTTGACAAAAAGGAACAATCAAATTCTTCTCAGAGATAAAATAAAAGAATAAACTTTAAAGAGAAAATTTATAGTAGTGAAAATTTGTAACGCCTTAGAACTATCAAATTGAACCAACAATATTTTATTACGTGACTGTTATATCACATTAGCAGTCCACGTGACAAGTCACGTAGTTGCACACATTATCGTTTAATGGTGATACTATATGAGAAGGACTAAAAATAATGATAGACAAAAGTTGAGGGACTCAGTCAAAAAAATTGTTGAGGGACTAAGGCCGGTTAAAAAATTGTTGAGGGACTAAAATCGGTCAAAAAAATTGTTGAGTGACTAAAAGTAAATTTCTTAAAAGGATGAAGGACTAAAAACATGATTTACACAAAAATTTGACAAGTGGTTGCCATATCATATTAGTAAGCCTCGTGGCTGCCACATCATCACTTAATGGTGATACTTAACTGCAGGGACTAAAAACATAAACCGATAATTTATTTAAGGACTAGAAATAAAAATCACCAAAAGTTGAGGGACCAAAAATATATTTTGCTTTACAAGTTTATCTTTCTTCTTTTGTTGCAATTAGGATGTCTATGAAATAGAGGCCTTGCATGAATTGAAGGAAACTGGCGAAGTCAATTTCTTTTAGAACTCTAGATTAATTTGTTCTTTCAATTTTCATTTACTGGTGAAAGAAATACATTCAAATCTTTATAACATACTCTTTTTGGACTGAAATATAATAAAGAAAAAAAATGATTCACGCTAATTAGTAAAATAAGTTAATATCATTTAATTTTGACAGTCTCAATTAAAAAATTAATTTATTTTCTAAGTTACCATTTACATTTAATTGCATAGGACAAAAAAAAGAAAGTTATTAGAAATAAAAATCTAATTAAATGAAGGACATTTTGAAGATGGTATCATTAAATAGAAAAAATTAGTTAAAATTTGTTTATACTTTAGTCTATCACACATAGAATTTATTTTTTTTTCTTATATTTCAGTCCAGGTGAATACATGATAACATAAACAAGTTCAACAATGATAGTTGGTCATGAGATTTTTGGTGCCCTAGGCGAACCGAGAGAGAAAATTCAAGGCCCTTGTTTACTTGTTTACATAATTACGTTAAAGCCGATACAAGTGGAAAGAAATAATATATCACACTATCCTCTTTACATTTAGTATTGTGCATAAATTGTGGGTTCATTTTTCCAAACTTATGGATAGATTTTTGTTGAGGAATATAAACATGGGAAAAAGAGCTATGCACTGATAGTGTAAAATAATTTTACACCGTCGTCCAATCACAACCCACCATGTAGGATAAGTTTGTTGACTTTGACAAAATTACCTTAAAAGTAATATCAACAGTGATTTATGATTGAATGATTGTGTAAAATAGTTTTACACCATCAGTGTATCACCATTAAACTTTATAAACATTACCCATTAGTTGACTTACTAGTAATTGTTTCCTAAAAAAATATTGGTAATCATCTCATTTTTTATATAATTTTAAAATTATATAAAATTTCATTTTAATATTTATAGACTAAATAGAGAAAAATTGATGTCCCTCTAAAAATGGGGTCCTTGGCAGTCGCCCCTCTTGACCGTGCTCAAGGCCACCACTGTATGATATATTTTGGTAAAAAAAAAAAATATCTTGCAATGGAGAGGCACCCCCAAACTATCGGGTAGGGCATCAATGAGATTTTAGGGCTGTCAGTAGTTCTACTTCTACTAAGTTGTAACTACTTAATTGGTCCCTAGGCTTCAAGAGATCTTCCTAGAGAGAATTGCCCATCAAATAGTAAAGTGGTGTCATGAGAATTCGATCCCATACTAAAAAAAAGAGTAAATTACATGGACATCTCCTAAGGTTTACTCTTATTACATCTAATATCCTTCCTTTTTTTTACATTACTTTGAGTACCCCTAAGGGGGGTTAGTGTAAGATTTTTCAAACCTGAGAAAGGGAATCGATATAACAATTTACACTTAAGAAGGGGGGTTGGTGTAACGAAAATCCAAAAATTAGAGGGTTTTCTGTAGGGTTAAAAATAGAGGAATATCAGATGTAATAAAGGCAAACTTCAGAGAGAATCCGTATAATTTACTCTAAAAAAAAAAGTAAAAATTCGTATCAGATTCTTAATTACTTCAACAACAATGATATATAAACATCCAATAATACAAATACTAATTTGACACTCTTCATTATACACACGTTCAACTGGAACTAATGATCCAATACTTGACCGATTTGATAACCATACCAAATTCAATAACATTGCTCGTGGATAATGTTATAATAGCTCTATATAATTGGTGTCTGATTCGCTCCCATGCTAACACAAAAAGCAAAAACGACAAGGAAATAAAATGAATAACAGAATATGTGGGTAAAAGTATGCAGATAGACAACCCTCGTTCTTATTAGCCATAACCCCACAGACAAACTGGACCCAACCTAAAAAGCAATGTTACTACAAGACAAGCTTAATCCCCTGCATCTGCGCCACATTTATGTCCTTTTCTGACCCCTATTAAAGAACTTCATTCATACCTTCCTTCCTTAGATATTAAAAACCATATTATCCATTCTTTGTATTCGTTCCATGGTGCTAAATTGCTAATGAGCTGTAAAAAATTCTTCTTAGTCCTATCCGATTCAAACAGGATTGTCTCCCATAAAAGATACATATTGCCTATGCCAAAAAAAAAATGCTTCTATGTAAAACAAAAAAGCCTTATGTAGCTTACATAATCCCTTTCCCATTAAATGATAAAAAAATAGTTTCATGCTAACTCTATTCTTTTACTTTTCCGTTTTATTTGCCACAGTATGCGCTTGATATCTATGTGGAATCTTGATTGCAACCAACAAAGGTGCAAACAATCAAGAATTTTGGTCGCCATTTCGTTGTCAGTAATAATAATTAGCAAAAATAAGTCCCACATACGATCCTTTTCTCGTGTATGAAGTTCAGTCTTTTTTCAACTACCAAGTGCCTTGAATATATAGAACCCCACAAAAAACAGTTAAAAACTACTTGAGAACCTGTCCTCCCGTCTGCACCAGGAAAAGTGATCCAGAAAAAGTGGCATTGAATATTCGACTTTGCTACTGTTTAAGTGGGGCATTGAATCTTCACTTTACACTTCATCTGATATAATTTTTTTTCAATTACCATGTATTGTATTGCTTCACTACCCTTCACGCCTCTCCAGCTAACTGCAACCTTAAATTTTCTTAATAGGATTGGTAAATATTTGATCATTGGAACCTGCATTAATTCTCTTGGTTGTTACTGGAACCTGTACTATTATACAGGATTCTCCTCTTAGTATCAATAGAAGCATGCAATTTAAAGAAAATCGTGTCCACAGAAGTGACTATTTAAAAATCAAGTATCATTATCAAACTGTTTTGCATGTGGCATTTCATCTACAAGCTCATTATTCGCCTTCTATAAATGCAGAGAACTCACCTAAAGAAAACCACATTTTAACAACTACATAGCTGGAACAGATCCACTTAAATGGCATACATGAACATTATCACATGGCTGCGCTAATTAATAATATCCTGCTTTCGCTTTACTAATCATTGACAAGCATAGTTTCAGATAAAGACAGACAATAAACAACTGATAAGTGATACATAACAAACCATGTAACATCATTTAGAACTATTAACCTCTGAATACTACCAAGTACCAACAGCTATCATGGCTGAGGAATTAACTTGGCTGATAAACTGCAACTTAAAAAGAAAACAATGACCATACACCAGTCTCTTTGGTAAACAACGAACTAAAGTTGATCATATTTGTCACTTGATTACTAATAGTATAAAGCAAGATTTTAGTTCAGTCCCTTTGGTTGTTATTGTCAATTGACTGAATTCTCCGTAATTGGCGCTTTTGTGAGCAATATGTATAGATATGGGCCCTGAAAACAATTTCAGGAAAGTCGTCACCTGGGGTAATGATTTCAACTCTCAAACCACTATTGTCAAGTAATTCTGTTATAGCCACGGAAAATCCAATCCCATTTCAAGAACCTTTTAACTAAATATCCACATCAATTTTATTACCTAGTGCACTAGAACTAATTCAACACAGTAATATTATTTAGATATCCAATAGTTTAAATACTCAATTGACACTTTATATCACTTATCACATTTATACTTTTTTTGTCTTTTTCTTTCTGTTGCATTATATCACTTATCACATTTATATTTTTTTGTTCTCTTTTATCTCTTTCTCTCCTGATGAATGTCTACTAACATATCCACCAATTCAATAATAATTTGACAAAAAGGAACAATCAAATTCTTCTCAGAGATAAAATAAAAGAATAAACTTTAAAGTATCCTCTGCTATATGTACACAGAAAAAAGAAGAGAAATGTGTAACAAATACAATTGTTGTAAAGGGATGATTTTCATTTTCATTTTCTGTTGCAACTGTTACAAGTAAAGAAATTTAAAAAATTAAAGGACTCTGTCTTTCTCTCTTCTCTATTGGCTGGGGAAAAATAAGAACTATGAAGAAGAAACATGCAGAAGGCAACAGGAAAATAAGAATGGTACAGAACATGTATATAGGGTTTGACCCATCCATCAGGGCAATTTCACCAGTTAAAACCATTGATGAACAAGAACTCCACTTTGTCTGAGAGAAGTGAAGAGCTGCAAGCACTGATCATAAGTTTTCTCATACTTGGGACTCCTCTGTCCAGGGCAACACCTCTGCCACCTATTGTAATGGCACTCAAGAAAAATTTCATCCACCAAACAGATAGCCCCTGTTTCAAACAACCTGGGAATCAAATCAAACTCAGTACCCTCCACATCCATCTTCATCACCACAAAATCGTTCTCCGAAACTGTGTTCTTCAACCAGTCAGCAAAATCAAACCCGGGAATCTTCTCAACCTCACCACCATCAAAACCACCTGAAGACTGCAATGGCTGAATCCTCCCCATTCCCCTGCCCTTCCCCTGAACCTTCTCCCCCGGGCCGCGGTTAATCTCAAACACCAAACTCTCATTCCTCACCCATGCAGCATAAGGAAGCAAAGTAACACCCTTTTTCATTCCATATTCCTGATGAAACGTTTTATCAGCCTCAATTGCATACACATGAAAGGTCTTGTTCTGTTTCGGGTACTGTTTCCTAAACCAACTTCCAATGCTAGAACCATAGCTTCTAGCTCCAACATCAACATACACATACCTATCCTTAAAGCTTATATCAACCATTGAAGAAAGGTACCTTATGTTCTTCACGTTTCTCTTCAGAGTGATCCATGGCTTCAGTGGCTCTTCTTCAATTAAAGGCTCTGCATTTCTAACCAACTTTTTCTTATACTCTGGAACAGAGCATTTTCCATTGGAATTGGATTCAATTCCGTAACGCTCTTTCTTCACAACGATTTCTCTTATCTGAGGCATCGATGAATCAAACCCTAACATGTCGTTTATTTTCACCACATTGCAACAAAAATTGAACAAATCAACGAATGAATTGTAACTGTAAGTGTCATTGGCCTTTACATGGAACGCGGCAAACCCTTCGGGTTTGAGCGTCCGAGCAATCTCCGCGGCGAACTCCGCCGGCCGCGGAGATTTTTCTAACGCGCCGTCGCCGGCGAACACGAAGTCGAACGTTCCGTTCGCGAACCGAATCCGGCGAGCCTCGCCGGCCTTCACCAGCGGCGGCGACGCCTTCTTCGAGATCCCGACGGCGTCCGCCACGCCGATCTCGCGCAGCGCGAAGACATCGCGCCCGGTCGGCGTCTCCACGCAGAGCGACTTCGCCGCCGGCGAGAGGAAGCCGCCGGAGATCATTTCCTGGAACACCGACGAATAGAACCGGACGCCGTTGATCCAGTCCTTGCTGGCGTAGCGCTCCGGCGCCGCCGCGCCTCCGCCGCGTGCGGCGAGGGCGCCGGATCTGGTCCCGGCGATGGCGAGGTTGATTGACGGAGAGAAGAAGCAGAAGTCGCCGACGGTGCAGGACTCGCCGGCGAGGGTGATGACGTAAGCGAACCGCACGATCACGATGAAAACGCCGAAAACTAGTAACCGTACCAGAACGTTTCTGAGAAAGCCAGGCTTCCCTACAGTAGGCTCCATGGAAACAAATTGTGCACTAATAACAATTATCAGGAAAAAAAAAATGAATTAAATGAAAAGAGGAAAAAAAAATTGCGTTGAAAATTTTCTGGTATTTAACGGGAGCAGAAGCGAGCGGAGGTGTGGTTAGCGCCGATGAGAGAAGGTGTTTTTCGGAGGGAAGGGGTTGAGAAAGAGAGAGGGGCAAAATGGGAAATCATGGTTTTTGGTGGGTTTGAGTTTCTCTATGGAACAGTGGTGAAAGAGAAAGAGAACGATTCCATTAGCATTACTTTGTGTGGGTTTTGGATGAGTGAAGATGATGATAAAAATAAGAGTAACGCGGTGTGGAGGGTAGTGGTGACCGGAATAGCCGGTTGATTATACGCGGAAGGAACTGCGTAGAGGAAGGGAGAAGGAACGATGCCGTGGGGTCCAGGTTGACTAAAATTACGAGAATGCCATTTTTGTTTTATTAGTACTACTATTTATTTTGGCTATTTTTTTAATGTACAATTGTTGAGCCATTTATGGGTTTTTATTTTATTCATAAAATGATATGATGACAAGTTGTGAGATGTATGTAAATTCCAGAAACCCTGAATTGTCAGTTTGCTAAGGAGTGGCAGCGGCAAGTAAGCATTTTTGGCATTGCACAGTGGCAAGTGTTGTATTATTCTTATTTTCACGTCACTATACACTGACCCATCTTATCCTATAAGTTAGTAGTATATATTATTTGTTTGGTCAAAGTGCAACATTTCTTTATTTTTATTCTTTTAAAGCTGAAAGGAACCTTGTTCTTAAAATTTACTTTATCTTTTTAGAATTTAGGGTATTAATTGAGTGCATTTGTTTTTTTTTTTCATAAACAATATTCATAAGTACTAGTACTTCATTGTTTTTTTTTATTTATAGTAATAAATTTATAGATTTATTATAAAATCAGAATTCAATAAGTACTTTTAATTTGTCATAATATCACACGTATTCGGATATTGTAAAAATTTTCTGTGATTTATTGTTATTCTTCAAATAAAATCTTTAAAGACAAAATTTTCTAATTTAACCACGAACAAATCTCTTATAATTTTTTATTTTTTTGACAAAAAAATCTCTTATATAACTTATAAGCATTGTAGATAACATATTTGTTTTCTTTTTAGTATTTATACATGTCTTTTAAAATCAGACTGGTCTTGTTTAAAATATTAAAGTGTCCTTTTTTTTCCGTTAATATTAAGACTGTCTTCTACCATGCATTTTCACACTATCAAGTATTTTTTTATTATATTTTTAATGAATCACACTATTAAATATTGACACCGTAGCTAACTTTCCCATGACCCAATTGGTCCTGTGGATCAGACATTTCTATTTTCGAAAGATCTTATTTTCTGAGATATTTTTCCTATTTGTAAGACCCGGTACAATGTAAAAGTAAACAAATCTTCAGTATCTCTATAAATTATAATTATCTAGTTTATAAGAGATTTATTCTCTTCACTTTTTATTACAGGATTTTGTTGAAATCCTCTTATCTTCAAATTTTAAATGCCTTCCTAACATGTAATATTTGATATATGATCTCATACATGTATAAAAAAAAATACGGATTAAAAAAATACATGTATAAAAATATATATAATCCCATACTTTTAATATCAATGGAATGGTTTAATTTAACTTCTTATTTCTTTCAATATATCATTTTTAAAATCTTTAATTCTAATTTTAATTTAAATATTTTTTAAAAAAATTATCAATAATTAATAATAACAATATATCATAATATAAATTATTTATCATAAATCTAAAACATAATTTATATGTTCAAATTATTTTTTTATTATAAATTTTAATTATAATATAATTTATATATTATAAATTATAAATTTTAATTATATAAAATAAACATTTATTTTGTACAATGCACAAGATAAAATACTATTACTACTATATGAGATCACTCTAATCTCCATGAGCCTTATTGAAGAGCTCCATATAATTAGTCCTTATTTATATTGATGTAAGAAGATTACTCCATTCGGTCTTTTATATAAGAAACAAATAAAAATAACTAAATCGTCAATACCAATAAAAATAGTTTAATTAATTAGCTATAATTAATAATGTTATAAATTTTAATTTTATTCCAAAAGTATCCATTAAATTAATTGGTTTAAGTGGTGGTTACATTAATGACACTGCACCTCCACCAATAAGTATAACTTTTATTGTTAATAAACCAATAAATGCATGAGAAATGAGTAGGTGTCTCATTAATAAATTTCACAAGATGAAAGATAAAAAAGAAAATTAGCAATTAATACATCTTAAAGTCGGTCTATGTTTCTTATAATTAGGACCAAAAAATAATACTATTTTGTTTCTTATAAAAAGGACCGGAGGGAGTACTAATTTTTAATATAAATTAATGATTAAAATTAATGTATATAAATATTTTAATTACGTTTAAAAAATTAAAATTAATGTCTCTCTGATTTCAAACGAATCCACCTATATCAATTTTCATAGGAATAAATCTACGGCGATGGGATGATGGGAAGCTAAATCTCAGTACAAGCTTTAATTGTAAATCCATTTACTGTCGAGGATTTTCATCTACTGTGGCGGCCATGTTAAGCATTCAGCACATGCAAATTTTACCAAAACAATTTAATTAAACCAACTTTCTCGGATCTGCCTTCCATTTTTATTTTTATTTTTACTTTTTTCTCCCACCAGAGAATCTAAATTCATTCATTAATTAAAGCAAAGGTCAAAACTTCGTATCTTAGCAATATAATTATGGAAACACATTAATTATAAATTAAAACAAAAATATTTAAAATATATTAACAATTAATATGATTAAGGTCATAATTTTAATAAAAATTATGTGATAATTTCTTAATCAAGATTTTTAAAATACCTATTAATAATAACATTTATAAGTTATATTTAGGATAAAATATGTTTTGGATCCTTGTAAAATATGTAAAATATTAATTTTGTCCTTTAAAAAATTTTCGTATTAATTTGGTCTCTCTAAAATTGAAACATATTTTTGTAGATCCCTGTGAATATTAATAACTTATTTTTTCTTTTATTAATTCTCTAAATATGCAATAACAAAACATGAAAATTTGATAAATATTAAATTTATAATTCATTTTCACGTGTAAATAGATAGTCATGTCAAATTATTATTTAACGAAATTATTAATAAAGACTTATAAAAATAGATTTTAATTTTAAAAAGATCAAATTAATACAAAAAAATTTTAAAAGATAAAATTAATATTTTACATATTTTATAAGAATCAAAAATATATTTTATTCTTATATTTATTTCCTAATAATGGAGACGTACATATCAACTACTAGTATTAAAAATAAATAGTACTAGTAGTTTTCTGGAAAGAATAATATTCACATGAAGAATCTGATGATCTGACACAAGACAATTGATTGTTTATCAGTCAAATCGTTGAGAATGGTGAGTAGTGCTGTGTAGAGAGTAATTATTAAAATTTAAAAATATACCAGTAGTTTACTAGAAAGAATATTATTCAGACGATTAGAAATTTTAGATGAATCTAAAGGTCTGACAAAAGACTCCAGATTAATTATCAGAAAAATATGAAAGTCAAATCGTTGAGAGTGGCAAGGTACTACTGACTACTGAGTAATGAGTAGCAGCCACAGCCAGTTCTCACATGTACACGTGAGAAGCTCACGTGAGATAACTCCCAAAGAAAAGAAAGAAGTAAAAGTTAAAGAAAATAATAAATATTATTTAGATATAAAAAAAATTATTTTTTGTTTAACTAAAAATGAAAACAATTATATGAATTAATTTTTATGTAGTATTTTATAATATAGAAAAAAGTAACTGAATAAATGAGCAAATTTATTATGTTTTATATCTTTCTTATTTTGAAAGAATTTAAGTTGTCTCATTGAGTCAATTATCAATTAGATTATAACAAACTTGAATAACAAGACTTATCATGTACCATCAAGTATATCTAATAATTATTCCATTATAATTGTTAATTACTTGCCTTGAGGAAACTTATTTACATAATAGTAGCTTAAAAAGAGGGTAAATATTACTAATTCTCAAAAGAAAATAATGATTGAGGTCAAACTTTGATGAGAATATATGTACCAAAAAAACCTTTGATGAGAGTATGCGACTGAAAACTTTCTTTTTATGGTATGGTATATGGTTGGGGAGAGGAATAGGAAGGAGGAAAATGAGGAATGACAGAAATAGGTTTTATGTTGCAAAGGAGTAGGGGCGGACCCAGAATCTAACGATCGGGGGGCCAAAATCCAATAAATACATAAGTATTTTATTTTATGTAGATAAATACATAAACATTAAAATTGATATAAAATATTTATGTGTTTTTTAAAATGATCTAAGAACATATAATAGAGAATACATTTACATAAAAGATATTAAACATCCTTTTAAATACTTAAAATTATAAATGATAATCATCAATTTAATTTCATATGTCACAAAAAACCTTCGTGAATTTATAGTTAAAATTGGTATCTATATTAACCATGTCTTTTTTTTACGAAAAATCCTATATTAATTATATTCTAAAAATCTACTAAATTTGAGTAAATTATGTTACTAAATTATCTTTTAGGATAATAGCAGCTAACAACCATTGAAGAATAATTTGCTTATGAAAAATGTTGTGTTGTGACAAATGTTCCAACTTTGAAGCAAACTATGGCAAATAAATTTTACATAGCAAGCAGGTTTAGAGTTTAGACCTATGCACTTGAAATCGAAAGTATAGTGGAACCTCACAATGATAAAAAGAACAAAGATAATACGAGAAAAACAAAGAGAATATAAGAAAAAATGTGATAGAAAGATAGAATATTTCTTTATGCATTTCAACATTTAAATTGTCAATTTTGTATATGGTGTTTGTAAATTTAACCAATTAATAAAGGTAAATAAAGTCATTTGATTACAAACTACAATTATTTATAACTTTTAAAATAATAATAATAATAATACGAAAAAATTATTAGAAAGAAAAATAAATGGTACTCAAATATTTTATCAAGAAAAAAAGAAAAATACAATTATCTCTACAACAAAAATTACAAAATAATAGAATATTTTATTAAAATATAAAAAGATAAAAAAACACTTAAATATAATATTATTTACATACTTAAAATCCTAAATAAAAATAATTGCTTAATATATATATATATATATATATATATATATATATATATATATATTAAAAAATAAATTGAAAAAGATTAGGGGGGCCAAGGCCCCACTTGTACAAGCCGTAGGTCCGCCCTGCAAAGGAGAAAGAGGAAAAAGAAGACCGGATAAGGTTCGCCTTATTAAATAAAATATGCGAATATTTCTACCTTTTATATATTCTGTTAATATTTTTAATTATTTTTTGGTAAAAAAAATATCTCTAATTATTTTATTTTATTACTAAATCATATTATCTATTATATTCTTTTTTCAACTTTGTTCTCTTATTAAATGTTAAATAGAGTTAAAGTATCACAAATTATTTTTCTTTTTGTAAAAAAAGAAACTCTCTCAAGTCTCAAAGTAGGTAGGGGAGAGGATTTCTTGATTTTTATAAAATAATTTTTAATATTTAATAATATCTTATTTATTATAAATTATAGAAAATTTAAATATATTTTTTAAAATGTTATATTAAAAATTTAAATTCACATTAAACTAATTTGTTTATTATTGTTATAAAAAAAATAGTATGATTTTTTTTTTACTTTCTCTTCTATTAATTCAAACAAGTAAAAAAATTATCAAGAAAATCTAACTTAATTAATTGAATAATGTGCATAAATTATTATAAACTTCTTAATACTTGAGTTTAATTCTTAAAAAAAATATGTAAAGAAAATTTTCTTTATTTTTTATTTATTTAAACAACACATACTTTTCTCTTTTACTTTTACTCAATTTTTTCTATTCTATTTTTATTTCTCATTAATATAAAACTTTAAGTTACTATAACTTTTTATTTTAAATTAGATAATAAAAAATAACTTCAATTAATTTTTTCTTCCAACTAAATAGTGGTGACGGGCTCAAGCGGTGGAATGGACGGTGAGGTGAGTCACGGGTAAACGACACGTGTAAAAAGAGGGACGTATACGGTGGGCGCAGAAAAGCAACACAAAATGCTGTGACTGCGCACTTCAAATAGCCGTTGCAAAACTTTTTGTCGTCAGCGAAATGCCGAAAACGCCCCTACGCCCGTGGTCCACACGACAGGTCGTTTGGTTCTGGCTCCAGGTTGTGATCGTGATCGTGATCGTGTTCGCGTCGGGTGGGTCCGCCAAACGGTGCGCAGAAGCATCACGGAATAAAGACACACGCTTCTGTTGGAAGTTGGTGGATTGATGCAGCACGGCATTGGATGCTGTTCAAGAAAAAATAAAAGGTGAAAATTACTAAAATTATGGTTTGTTTCGAATAAGAGAAATTAAAAAACGATAGTTAATACGAAATAATGTTTGACATCAAACCACTTGAATGAGTTTTCTTTTCTTAAAAATAAAAACAGAAAACACACGAATCACGATTTATGAATGTGACGACTTACTCTTTTTTCAATTTTTCTTTACAATTAAGACGTAATAAAAGTAAATTAAATAAATTGGATGATAAAAATGCAAGCATATGCTTTCCTTTTATTCATTGCTTGGTTATTTTACCATTTTTTTTTATCACTCAAAGATATTCTCCAACATATGGTCAGAGATTTGTTTGTTTTTCAAGATATCAAACTCTTGACGACATGTTTAACGAATCTAACTATCTACCAATTATGTTTGGCCTACTGTCAAAAAAAAATTATGTTGGACCTCGTTGATTTATTTTATGAATTTCATTTCATAAGACCAGACATTTCTCCTAGACAAGATTAAAGATGTTCTAATATGTAAAAAGTCTCACATCGCTTATGAGTTGAGACTAAAGATAGTTTATAAACATTTTCTTTCCTCAACCCATCGATGCACCTTTTAATAAGGACAGAATAGTGACAGATCACCAAGCACCAAAACGAACAATACCTATATAATATTGCAGTTGCTAACAACTCATTTCATTTTTTTATAAGAAAGTAAGTTATGCACTGACAGTGTAAAATAATTGTACACCGTCATCTAATCATAATTCACCATGTATAGTAAATTTATTGACTATTATGATGTTAGTGCATGACCATTAAACTCTTTTTTTATAAGAGCTCGCATTGTTATAAAAAAAAATTAACGAATTATATTAGGAAAAAGAAAGAAAATATAACAATTTAGAGCTTTTTATTGTACTCACTTATGTTTTGTGTTATTTATTGTTTGTATTTATTTTTTCTGACTTCAAAATCAGAAAAATCTATGATATATCCCTTTTCGTGCTTATTTAGAGGGTTTGACATGATTTTTCAGTAAGTTAAAAATTTATTTTATTTATTAGCTTAAAAACGTATTTAAGTAAAACAAACTCATTTTTTTTTAGGATAAATAAGATTAGCTCTATAAATAAGCATTAAAATAAAGGGTCCCTCAACTCTTTCTAGAAGATTTATTTAAATAAGTGTCTACAGGCCTTTTTGGGGTGCAGGAATTGGCAGGGAAGAGGAGGTGTTAGGGTTGAGGGTATTTTTGTCCCTTTAGGTCTTTTTGGGGTGGAGGAAGAAAAAACGAGTGCAGAAAGTAATTCTCAGATGCTTAATGTGACACAGGCCCAACTTTGTGAGCCATTCACCCATTTTTGAACAACCTAGTTCAAATATCCTAGATTAGCAATTTTTTTCAAAAGCAAATTCTATCAGAATCATTCCGCAGATGACACCTATATTTTCTTCTTTCAATAGTGACTTCAATATATATATATATATATATATATATATATATATATATATCATATATGTCTTGTATGGACCTTTCTTTACTTTACTAAATTCTTAATGAAAAATTAGATACAAACTTAATTTAATAGGTAAAAACAGGACTAATTTCTTTTCATTTATATTTTCATATATAATTGTTTTTATCAAGCAATTAGAAGTTAAAAGACTTTTTCGAAGAGTCATGTTCTTTTATTCAATTATTAAACAAGACATTCTTTTACTTAATTATTAAGTCATATTTATTCATCACACATATGAGACATTTCTTATACTCACTCTGTTTTTCTTTTATAAGAAAAAAAAACTTATTTTTCTTGTTCTCAAATGTAAGTAACTTATAGGGGGTTTATACTTGATATCAAGTTCCAATGAAAGGTAATTTAGAAGAAAAAAAATGATTTATTTTTTAATTAGAATTGACAAAATTTAATGAAGTTAACTAATTTTCTTAATAAGTATAAAATAGAGAACAAAGGGAGTATATTATATGTCATCTATTCAAGCTCTTTTTTATTTTCAATTTACACCTCTTCATAATCACTTTACTACAAATCTAAGGATACCTTCAAATCCCATTGTTGATTTAAAGACTTTGTTAGTGAATGATGTATAAGTACTTATATAAGTATTTTTAAACCTTGAGACATGTTTTAGTCAGGGGAAGGAAGAGGTCATTAGTTTGAATCTCTCTCATTGACATTTCTAACAAACCAACAAACTAACATTTACTGATAAAAAAAAAATTCCCATGATCCAACTTACCTCAAACCTTTTTTTTTGTATAAAAAAAATTTAAGGACACAAAAAATATACATATTTAAATATATGGATCCAAATTGCAATTAAACTTTTTTTTAATCGAAACAACAATAAAAAAAATATCAAATCATAGGCTTTCGCCATACTTTTGTTAATAATTAGATGAAAATTGATATTAAAAACAAGATTTTATTAATTAAAAAATATAAAGACTAAATTTAACAATTAAAATTGCATAGGCCAAAATTACACACAAGAGTACCTATACAGACTGAAAGTATAATTAAAAAAAAAAAAAGACAACTTAAATGCTTTTTTATTTTTCAATTTTAACTCCTAACTTTTTATATTAAGAGAACGTTACTTTCGCGGACATAAATTTCAGATTCAACATAAGGAAAAGGCAGAAGCGTGACAAACTAAATACTCATACCGACATTGTGTAAATTTAATCATTTCATGATTTTCATCCCTTCGATTCGATATAAGAAAAAGGTAAGAAAAGAAAAATAAATAAATAATATAATTGCTTAATTTTTTTTATTTTATATAATATAATATATCTTCATTATGTTAATAAAGGCTTAAATACCTTTTTAGTCCTTGCAATTTAAGACTTTTTTGCTTTTCTTCCTTGTAAAATATTTTTTTTGGTTTTGGTCATTGCAAATTATGTTTGTTTTATTTTTCGTCCTTAAAGTGATTTAAATAGCATTTTTTTACTGTTCAAAGCACTATCTAAACTGCTTTAAGGATGAAAAACAAAACAAACATAAATTGCAAGAACTAAAATAAATAAAAAAATTACAAGAACGAAAAGTAAAAAAATACTAAATTACAAAAACATATTTAAACGGTTAATAAAATATGTATTGTTTTTCATGTTAATCCCTTTAACGCACTCTTCCCGCCAATCCAGTAACGGCACGTTGTTGAACCCTTCGTGCAGTTCACGCGCTCTCTTATTGGCTCAAAACCGAAACTTCGTTAACTTCTATAATGATTCGCCAACACAACAACCATAAAACCGGTTTTTCCAAAATAAAAAGCTAGGACATTCACAACAAACTTTGCGTGCTTCTTCATCTTCTTTTTCTTCTCATTGTTCTTCTTCACTTTTGTTTTCATTTTTCAATTCATATTGTTGTCTAAATTTTAAACCTTGGAATCCAAAGAGTGTCATGGAAGATCACAAAGAGAAGATTTCAGGTTCCGACAATTTAGAAATGAACATTGACGTGCAGCCAGAGCCATTTGTGGCGAGTGTGGACAAAAATGAGCCGGAAACCGGCGGCGGCGGCGCCGCCAGTGTCCTACGGCGATGGAAGAGGGAAGATATGCTAAGGAGAGGCTCGTTAGGGCTAAGAGGAATTGCTCTATTTTTTTCTTTGATTTCCTTCATCCTTATGGCTACTAACAAGCATGCTGATTGGGAAGAATTTGACAAGTACCAAGAATACAGGTACAAGCTGAAACTTTTTTTGTTTTCAATTTGGTTGTAAATGTGATGTGGGTTTGTGAGGATTCGGGCTGAAGATTATAGAGTTTTTGTCAAAATTTGATTTTGTGTAAGAATTTAATTGAAATATACTAAAACTAACTTATATTAAAGAAATTATTGTACGATGCAAAATCATGTATCTTTGATTAATCTTTACATAACACATTATTTTTTCTCATAAAGTAAAAAAAATAATGTGATTATGTGTCTAGTAAAGATTGACAGAAATCATAGGATCCAAATCATACAAAATTTCTCTTTATCTATACTAAATATAAAAATCATCCAGTCACCGTCACGTGTCACCGTTATATGTAATATGGGCTCACTTTTCTTTCTTTCTTTTTTTTTTGCTTTTTTATCCTTTACTCTTTCTCTTTTTATTCTCCCTCTTTCTCATTTTCTCTCTCTGTCTATGCATAACACAGGTTACTACCTAGTAGTATCATATAACTGAAAATTATTGACTTTTTAATAATTACCATTAAAGTCATACTTATAGCAATTTCTTCATTAAAAGTTTGTACACTTATTGTATATCAAAATTAAACTCTTTTTTTTGATGAAGTAATGTGATTGAAGTTGTATTGGAATTTTTGGATTATAGATACTTGTTGGCTGTGGCAATTCTATCTAGTTTGTACACTGGAGTTCAAGTGTTTCGTCAAGTTCATGAACTTTCCACTGGGAAATACCTGATTCAGCCAAGAACTGCAGGGTTGATTGATTTTGTTGGAGACCAGGTTTGGCATTCTTTCTTCTCTCATCACATTGATTTCATTAGTGCTCTGTTTCTAAAGCCAACTTTGGTTTTCTGAATAATGAAGGAATCGGGAATCAAATTTAGTGTTAAAATTGAATTTAACTGCACTTTTTACAAGATTCATCTCTTAAAAAAAAAAAAATCGATCGATTTGTTTTTATGTTGTTGATGAGCCCCATTGTAATATTGCATTAGTGTTTTTTGTCCCTATGGGCTGTGGTAGACTGAAGTTTAACCTAACTAGTGGTGAGTTACACTAGCAAGTAATGTTTAAAAAGTTTAGATTGAAAACTTGACACTTCTCTTTGGTGTTATCCTTCGGAAGGAATAAAATTCTAAACTTATTTCTTCAAGTAATCAATGATAACTAAAGTGTTATTCTAATAATAAGAAAATAGGACTTTCAAGATTTTTTTTTTTTTTTGGTGAATATAGGACTTTCAAGTTAGTTCTCAATGTTTCTAATATAATATGATTTGGAGGGAGAACGATACGTATTGGCTTTACTCTTAAAATGCTAGTGGGTCCTACATATTGCTATTTGTCTTAAAAAATTAATGGGTCCTGCTTATGCTGTATCACTCAAAGCATCACAGCAAATTGTTTATTTTAAATAAGTATAGATAATTCTAACAATTTTTATAATTAAGAGAGATAAAAGAAAGAAAAAGAAAAATATAATATTAGAAAAGTGATGTGATAAAGATAAAAATAAGGGTAAAATGTGTTTTAGATGTTTTAAATTTTAGTTAAAATTCGTCTTAATTCTTGTATTTGTAAAAATAATAATTTGGGTCTTCACAAGTTTTATAATTAATGAACTTTGTCATTTTTTATGAAACTTAAGATGTTAGGGTGAGATACAAAATTAACCATTTATATAAAAAAAAATCAAAATTAAAGAGATCTAACACAATTGATTGAACAGTGTGTTTGAGTTGTTATAAACCTTGTAGTACTAGAGTTCAATTCCCCGTTGAATAAAAAAGAAAATAAAGGAACTCAGACCAATTTTGAAGGACCTAAAATATATTTTATAAAAAAAATTATAAAAAAGTATTAAAAGAAGTTTGTGTAAAAAATAGTATTACTCAAACAGGATTAAGGCCATATGATTGGCTTCTATATGTTGTCTTTTTGACCTTTCTAAAAAAAATGTTGTCTTTTTGATTGATTATGAAATGTTAGCAAATTGAGGTGAGGTTGATTGGCAAATTGTTTGGTTTCAGGTTGTGGCTTATCTCTTGGTATCATCAACCTCTTCAGCGATTCCAATAACAAATAGAATGAGGGAAGTTGCAGACAATATATTTACTGACTCTTCAGCTGCAGCCATTGCCTTTTCCTTTTTTGCCTTTTGTTGTCTAGCACTATCTGCTGTTATATCAGGATACAAACTCTCTACCCAAAGTTATACTCCTATGAACATCCTTAGTAGTTAAAAGTTTCTCCTACCATGTTTCAACTTCCATTTATTGGTAGATTTGTGTGAGCAAGGGAGTATAAGAAATTAAGAATCCCCCCTCCCCTTTAAGTGTGTGCACGTGTTGCAATAAGATATGAGATTGTACTAATTTCATAGAATAATACAACTTTTTTTTTTGTCCTACTTTACACTATGTTGATGTGTTGATACTTTTCTTTAATGTGGAATTTGGCAGTGATTTTTTTTTTCAATAGACTATATGTATTTTTAATTGGAAACAATCTTTTTTGAGCTAGATAGAATCACTATAGGTCGCAAAGCTCTTCCTCCAAGTATTTAACACAACTGAATACTCAAAACTACTTATTAAGTTAGAATAACTCGCGTCAATTGATTTATACACTCGGTGATATTTAAGCAAACATTGGTAGAAAATAATACAGTGGTGAACGCACAAACAAACAGAGCGATTAAAAGAATCCAACATTGGAACTAGATTCTTTTTATTAAATAATATGAATTATTACTATAATAAATGCTAACCGCACATTAATATACTCTTTTCTAATAGAGAAAATTCAAGGGAAGTCCACTAAAAGCTCCATTTCTTATTTAATTGTTCTCATTTACTACTTAGTAGGACATATGTGAGGTCCATCTAATAGTAAAAAGAATTGTTAATAAAATTGTGTTAAAAAGTATAATTTTAGCATTTCTTCTAGAGTTAGACGAATTTCTCAGCAGCATGAACATTTTCCTGACTAAATCAGAAGTCGCTGACTATTTCATAATTTGAGCAAACAAGGACTTTTGACTGAAAAATTATAGTCAGTAACACAACCAAAAGTAACCATAACTAGTAACACAGTAGACATTTGTATACCACAGTAGACATTGCTAACACAACAATAAATCTTAGAAGTAATTGAATGTAGTAAGATTCAGCCAAAGAAAGCAACAAAAGAATAATAGAATTCAAGGTCAACACGTTTTCTGTCTCCTATTACTAAATTGAAAGTTGAAAAAAGGCCTGACTCTTGTCAAGCTTTAGAATGTTGTAGCTCTAGTCTCTAATCTTAGTACACTAAAATTAGTAGATGCTCATGATTTTCTTATTCTATTCCTATATGCTATACATAACCATATCTATGATATTTTTATGTGTAACGTTCTAGTGTTCTTCTGCTTCCAAATTCAAAAGTTCTTTGACAAAAAGGACTGAAGGAATGAGTCATTAGCCGAAAATCCAAGGCTTCCAGGGCTCAGCAACAAGTCCATTGGAAAAGGTTCTTGACTTGCAGATGTTGGTGGCTTTGTGTCATGAAGTGAATTGGTGAAACTTGTTGAGTTAGAATAGTTAGTCACTGCTGAGGGCCTTATAGGGGCAGGAGCTGTTACATTGCTGGTGTTGGTGTTGTTGGTTGTGTTGTTTAGAGAAGTTCTGTTCATGTTATAGCTTGAGTTTCCTCGTCCTATAGGTACATCATGGTTATGTTTCCCTTCATAGGTTGTAATCACAGCTTTCATGTCATGTGCAGCTCTCTCAACATGTTTTCTCACTGAACAACCCGGGGCTACGCATTTGTAGTAACTCCTGCAGAAAGAATATTTTGAATAAGTCATGATGGCCTTATGGGGATGGTAATAATACAATTTGTTACACTAAAAACCATATAACTAATCAATTCTATTAAGAATTTAATTGAAATACACTAATAGTATACATGCCTTATTACACTATTATCCAATTACAGATCGCTTTGAATTTATTGATTTTTGTAATAACTATCTTAAAAGTAACCACAGATGATTTTTGATTGATTGACAGTCCAAAAACTTTTACACTAACAGTGTATGACAATTAAATTATTCTGTTAAAATCTAAAAAATGGAAATACCTTGGGTTTGGGTTTCCTTTAACTACTTTCTGTCCATATTTCCTCCACCTATATCCATCATCAAGTATGTCAATTTCACTTGTGGTTTGAACCACAACTCTAGGTTCCTTAACAGTTCTACTCACAGCAGAGGAATAGGAATGGCCATCATTTTCATTCTCCCTCTTCCTGCAATAATGAGAATCATAATCATAATTAGTCACACTAAAATCAAGTTCATCATGCAGTTTCAATTTAACAATACAAATCATGTCATTAGAGTGATATAGTATCATTTGCTGATCTTACCATCTTTTGGCTTCAGGTCCAAGGTCATCAACACCCCCTCCAGAATAACTAGTCTGTGATGTTTGCTCAAGATCTTCCTCTCCCGCAGATTGATCAGAAATCCCCGAGTTTGTGCAGGATGAAGAAGTTTGATGAATTGATTGAGAACCATTTTTTCTACCATGTGGCTTGGGATGATTGTGACTTCCCTTGTATATTATTTCAGTAATATATCCCTCCACAGACCTCTCAACTTTCTTCTTTGTTGGGCAATTCGGGTGCGTGCACTTGTAATAACTGCGCGGATTTTCGCTTCCTTTCACTTGTTTCTCTCCATACTTCCTCCAATTGTAACCATCTTCTGATTTCCTTTGTTCTCCAATAGACTTAGGAGCATTAGTGGAGTTAAATTGAACAGATCCAGGAACAGAATTGCTTTGTATTTCAGGTTTGATTGAGGCCAATGCTGTTGAGAAGCCCTGAGTGGATGGATATTCAGATTTTGTTTCTGTCCTCTCAGATGAGAAATTTGTTTTATTTGCAGCTTCATTGAATATCATTGTGTCCTGTTTCTTTAGTGGCTCCTGCTGTTCAAGTGGAACAAAGATTAAAAAACAAAGTTAAATAAATGACAAGATTACTAGATTAGCATATTCCATTCCAAAGCATCAATATGTCACACCTTGTTTATTGTGACTATGTAGTTTGATAACCATTACAATAAAGTTAACAAATTTTCAAGGCAGAAAAGTTGGAAACTTACTGACAAATTCTTATGTCAACTTCATAAACGTTTTATTAAGCACACAGCAATGACCTACAAAATTTATATCGATTGGCACAAAATAAGACGTCTATTTTATTTTCGAAAGTAGGTAAGAATTTCTGAAAACATAAATGGAAATACTTTTAAGTTTGATTCTGTCAACTTGGAATTCAACAGTCAAGTTTTGAATTGTTCAAACATGCTTGTACCAACCAAATACAAAATTAATTAATTAATGTAAAGAACTGAAAGAAGACGACACATTAAATTAAACAAATAGCAGATGCTAATAAAACAAACTGGTCCAAGTAAGTCAAGAGAAGCAGATTGAACAAGAAATGGTCTCACCCCCCCTTAATGATCAAATAAATAACCAAGAAAAAACACACCCCCAAAACATGTGCTTTAAGTTAAATATATCATCAAAGAAAATGCAACTTACCACTTGAAACATGTTTGTGGAAGGTTGAAAGAGAGGCACGTGGCTTGTTTTTGTTTGGAAGGAGAGGTCAGAGTAGTTTCTCTCTTGCTCCTTGTTACCTTGTTGACCCTCAGTTGAACTGTTTCTCATGTTGAAGCTCATGCTAGAAGATGGCTCAGTTGTGTAAGATGCAGGAACCTAAACCAACACATAAAACAAGAACACCCCACAATTAGTTTTCACCAAAAAACATGACATTGGAGTTGCAAAAGATCACCTAAAGTCCTAAACCAACACATAAAACAAGAACACCCCACAATTAGTTTTCACCAAAAAACATGACATTGGAATTGCAAAAGATCACTTAAAGTCCTAAACCAACATAGTATATGACAAGAATACCCCACAAAACATGAAATTGGAATTGCCAAAGACCAATAATAATTTTGTTACGATGACACGGTTATTTTCTACCGGAGACAATTCTGTTACAGACTTGCGGTAGGACTACTATACACAACAAAACTCTTCATCTGAGTATAATAATTGTGATAATAATTGATTGTAACTTACATTTTGAGAAGAAAAAAAGAGGGGTGAATTAAATGACTGTGTGGTTGGGGCAAAACCAGGTGGGAACTCAGCATAAGAAGGGTAGAATGATGATGGAGGAGAGAGAGGCAGTGAAGCTGACTTGAAGTTATTAGCAAATTCAAGTCCAAAGGGATCATCATCCATGGCCATGTTATTGTTGGTGGAAAGAAGGTCAGTGAAACTGAAAGACATGTTCAAGAGTTGAGGTATGAAAAAGGTGTGGTTATTGATGTTTGTTGGGTTTGAAATTGGGGAGAGAGAAGAGAGGGAATGGAGCATTTTATGTAAGGCATGCACACACCCATGTCTTTGGAAGAAGCTGCTTCTGACTGAGTAGGGAAAGGTTGACCTTTGACCGTGGAAAAATGCACAACAAAAATGGGTCAAGGGTTGTGGGTTTGACTTGACTCAGCAACCCTATGATTAATATTGCATTACATAATTTAAATTACACTATAGTCCAAAAAGACACAGAGGCGGCTGAACAAATTAGAACCTGCAGTCACACTTATTGCACATTCATGCAATCAATGAATCCTGACCGTTAAATAAAGATCCAATGATTGGTACTTTAAATGTGTATTTTTAAGTTTAGTTTATGAAATAAGATATGAGTCGTTTGATCTTCATCAAAGGGTTGTGGTTTGCTGATTACGTTAATGCACGCAAAAGTCTACCGCGGGAAATCCTGATCGAAGGAAAGTTGTAGCGTTAATTTTAGCCATCTGTCTCATTATGTGGCGTCGTTTTCTCAATAGAAATTTGAGACTCAGCAACGACACGGTTTTTTTGGATGTTTTTTATTATTGAATAAATTTTATCAAATAATCTTACTCTATGTTTTATTTAATTAAATTTATATAAAATTAATTAAAAGTATACATTAAAGAATATATCATTAGTTTTTTTCAAATCTTAAATATATCTTGATCTTTACTATTATATATTATTATTATTATTATTCATTTTAATTTATAGAAATATATATATTATCTTATTAGGTTAAAAATGTAATTAAAATGAATAAAAATAAAACTATAAACTGTATTTTGGAAAGATACACTTTTAATAATGTATTTAAACAAAAAATAGAGCACTAAAGAATTTCAACTTTCGACTACCTAGGAGGTTTGAATTTCTCTCGTGTTACAGTACTTATGTCACTTCTCTTTCATTATTTTGTGTATTACATGTTGGATCGTTTTTCAGTGGGTGTATAGTTTGTTTCATTATGAAAAGAATTAATTTGATAGTATAACTGACTAAAATTTAAGATAAAAAATAATTAAAGCCAATATTTGAGGGGAAATTATTGAGGATAAAAATAATACTTTTGAAATATAATAAATATTTTTAACCTAAAATATATATATAATTTAGTTCATTTATATGTTTCTTGACTTTTTGTATTTTCTATCTTATATATAGAAATTTTCATCATTTCATAATGTTAATTTGTTAATTATTATTGTATTTCTGTTTCTGTTTATTTTAAAAATTCTATAAATAACAAAAAATTCTATAAATTAAAAATTCTATAAATGAATATATATACAATTTGAGGAAAAATTATTGTGAGGATAAAAATAATACTTTTGAAATATAATAAATATTTTTAAACTAATATATATATATATATATATTAGTTTAAAAATATTTTTCTTGACTTTTTGTATTTTCTATCTTATATATAGAAATTTTCATCATTTCATAATGGTAATTTGTTAATTATTATTGTATTTCTGTTTCTGTTTATTTTAAAAATTCTATAAATAACAAAAAATTGTATATATAAAAAATTCTTCAAATAAAATTCTATAAATAACAAGAAAAATATAAAATTTAAATTAATTATTATTATACTTTTATTTCTGTTTATTTAAAAATTCTATAAATAACTATAAATATATAAAAGATAAAATTTAAAAGATAGAAAATACAAAAAGTCAAGAAACATATAAATGAACTAAATTAAGTAATAAATTAAAAGAATTTAAAAATTAATAAAAATGCCATGTGACAATTTTAATAAGAAAATCTTTAGTATTTAGATATTTTCATTGTTTTATAAGGATAATTTATTAATTATTATTATACTTTTATTTCTGCTTATTTAAAAATTCTATAAATAACTATAAAGGTATATATAATACTAAAGATTATTTTATTAAAATTGTCATATGGAATTTTTTATTGATTTTTTAAAATTCATTTAATTTATTAATTAATTTAGCTCATTTATGTGTTTCTTGACATTTTGTATTTCCAATCTTTTAAATTTATTTATTTTATATGTTTACAGTTATTTATAGAATTTTAAAATAAACAGAAACTAAAGTATAATAATAATAATTAATAAATTATCATTGTGAAATGATGAATATATATATATATATATATATATATATATATAATGCTAAATGTTTTTTTATAAAAATTGTCACATAGAATTTTTAATAATTTTTTTAATTTATTTAATTTATTACTTAATTTAGTTCATTTATATGTTTGTTGACCTTTTGTATTTCCAATATTTTTATTTATAGAATTTTTTAATAAACAGAAATAAATATATACATAGAATTACATTTAATATTATTTGAGAGACTTGTTTGATATAATATATTTTTTTTAATAATCAAATTAATACCAAGTATATTTTCAAAGTACTAAGTAAATAGTTTAGTATGTTTTCTAAGTAAATTATAGTAACCTATTTCCTAAAATATATATTGATGTAAATAAATAATATATTTAATATTATTATTATAATAATTATTATTATTAAATTGAGAATGATTAATAAAATACATATAAAATATTATAGCTCAGTTGGTTGAACATGGTGCGTGGATTATTGTAAATTCTCGGTACCTGTCTTCAATTTCTATGGATAAAAAAAAATATTATACATTTTATATACTCATATATCACACGAGTAACCATCTAATTATCTGACATTAAGGGTGATAATTAAAAGTTTTTTTTTTTTTGGAAGTGTTTGTTTATAACAAACGTATACAATTTTTTGGCATGAATTTTTATTTTTAATTTTTAATATCTCCCATCCTTCTTTGGTTAACTTTTTGAGTTTAATGGTCATATACTATGTATTGTTAGTGTAAAAAATTTTACATTTATAATTAATCAAAAATCTTCATTAATATAATTTTTAAAGTAATTATTATAAAAACCAACCAATTTATTATTTATAATAGTTTATAATAATGTAAAACTCTCTTATATTCTCTATTGTCTATGTACAGAGTATTTAATCAGATCAAACTTTTTTACTCTACGTGGTAAAATGGATAAAAATGAAAAATTAGAGTTTTGGGTACAGATTGGTGTACGTGACTGGTTCTATGGTGTAGTGGTTAGCACTCTGGACTTTGAATCCAGCGACCTGGGTTCGACTCCCGGTAGGACCTTTATTTTGTATCCCTTCAGTTTTTACTATACAGTCATTAATCATTATAATAAACCTCTTTTTGATACTCCTAAAAATGAGTTAAAAAATAAAAAGACTAAAATTCACTAGAGAGAAGCTATAAATAACTATATGAGTTATAGTTGCACACTTTGACTGGTCTCAACATAAACTTTTGACGGGAATTGGTATTCTCAACCCACGTTTTGCTATTCTCACCATCCACGTGGGTGGCTTTTATGTTATACCGAAATTACCATTCTCATGGAATCACGATTCCGTTATATACGTTCATTTATTTATTTTTTATTTTTCTAAGTTTTTTTTATGAGTAATTTTTTTAAAATGTATAATTTTAGGTTTTAAATTTTGGGCAGAAACAAACATACCAATTTAATGCACATTGATCGATGTAACTTATAGGACTAATATAGACAATTACTTTTTATGCAACAAAAAAACAAAGTTATTAATGTCCATCTGACAGGCAAATAGTAAGTATGTGATAATTGAAGTATTGATGCTATCTAAACCCTATATTTTGTCGGTGCAATCTTGGTTGTTGCCTTTTGTTAAACAAAGTGCAGAATATGTGATAATTGAATGACAGAGTTAGTCACGGATGAACAGTAAATATTGTAGTATAAAACATCAGTGGTGTAGGTATAAGGCAACTCATTGCAGTGTGTTTATATTGGGTATATTGGTTGAAAGATGGAGGGATCTCTTGCTGTTGTGTATTACGATGGTGACATGATTTCAACTTCTGAGGGGGTAAAGTTTGAATGTCCCCATAGTCCTTAATTCATTACAAATTTACAATAAGTGAGGACATGTCGCTTGCTGCTTTGAAAAAAACCGTAAAGGATGTCATTGGAGGTAGCAGAATGCTACTTGACATGTATTACCGTCAACCTGTATATGTAGGTGATGGTTGTGTTGAGTACGATTGCATGGAGCTTAAAGACAACAATGATGTGGGTAGGATGTTTTTCATCTTTTGTGAATTTCGTTCAAAAGGACCGATTGAATTATATACAACATTTGGCCGATCTCCTGAAGAAATCCTTGCCTTGATGCGTAAACCCATATCTCCTGAAGAAGTCTATGTAGTAAACCAACAACTATGTTTAAGTTTTATTATGTTGGTTGTTGTTGTTGTTGTTATATTCTATGAAATATGTGTAGAAGTGCTATTATGTTGCACATTGTTGTTGTTGTTTGTTCTATGATTTTAATGGAGAAATCATTCCTTGTTTATAGAGTTTATAAAGAAAAAATATAATAAACTCAAAACATCAACTGTAAAATAAAATAAAATGTGCATACAAAATAAAAGTTTAGATACAAATATCAATAAATACATCATAAATCAACCGCCTCTGCTGTAACACCCCGAAAATTTCAACCCAGTAAGTAGGAACGTGAGAGATTTAATTGGAACTAATGGGAACTTAATTGCTTGTTTAAAATAAGAAAATAATATACTTGGAGTAATTTAATACATTTAGTAATTAATTGAGTAAATAAGAAAAACGAAGAAAAATAAATAATATGAGTAATTCGTTATAATGATCAAATAGGAAAAGATTTATAAAATCAAAAGATATAATATCCTCTGTAATTAAAATCTAAGTAAGTAATCTAATTAAAACAATTGCTTGTAATAAAAAGTCCTCTGTGAGTAACTCGCTGGAATTAATTCTCTGCAATTAATTCTCGGTAGTTACTTTCCTGTGTATTCATCTGTGAGTGATGATTATCTGTTATGTCTGCTAGTAATTAATTGAACTATGATTAATTACTAGTAGTAAATACTTAATATATCTATTGTTATGTATTAATTAATTAATTGGTTTCAAGTTGGTTTTAATTATTTTAATTATTTTAAATTATGAAACTTGCCCGTCAGGGTATCGCTTATAAAATTCATCTGTGAGCAATTCCTCTACAAAGAGAATTTTATAAGAGTTATTAAAAAGTTTTCATTTCATAAAGATTTATAAAATTAAATAGATATTTATCTATTCGAAATATCTGAGAAAAAGATTATGAATTCATCTGTCTGTGGTAACTGTTAAAAAAAAATATCTGGAAATAAATTCCTTTGTCTGTGATTAATTATTAGTAATAAATAATAAAAAAAATTGTTGTTGCGTTTTAATTATTTATTTGACCAAAAATTTGTTTTGACCGTTTTTGAACTTTGAAACTTGCACGTCAAGTTACCTTTCGTAAAATTCATCTTTGAGTGATTACTCTACAGAGAAATTTAGGAAAGATATTTAAAAAGTTTTTCAATTATAAAGAATTATCAAAATTTAAATTAGATGTTTATCGATTCGTTTTCTTTTTTTAAACCCCGTTCCGATTTAAATTACATAGTGTATTTCTACACTGTGTAACTTGACACGATCCTAACCCATCAAATCAAGTGGCTTTCAACCACTTAAAATCCCTGCAAATCCCTCCCCTACACCCTCAAAACTCACAGCCCTATCACACTCACACTTACTCTCCCTAACCACCACTTAAATCACAACGTAAGACTAACACTCACAACCTCTCACTTACTTCAGCTCACTTCACTCAACTTCTGCCCAAAAAGAGGATACAAACTGCTCCTCCCTCTCTCTTCTTTCTCCTGGTCACAGCTCACTCCCTCCCTCACCAACACCATTTTCAGTTTCTTCCTCCTCTTGCAAGCCATAGCTTGAATGCTCAACAGCCAACACTCATTTGGAAGAAAACAACCAGCCCCTTCTCCTCTTTCCAGCAAGCTCATCATCAAGTAAGGAGACTCTTTTTTGGATTCTAAAGTGGCGGGAGGTGGAGGATCCAGCCACTCTTTGCCTAAATGCCTCCCTTGTTGACTGAAAGTGGGAAAACTTTGCTTGCATGTGTGTGTTGTGTGTTGTTTCTGAAAAACTCTTTGGCAGTGGCATTGTAGCTGTGTCCAAATCTCTTCATCTTTTTCCTTTTCAAAATTTCGTGGGATGACTCCAATACAAAGGAGACCATGCCCAATTTTCGTTGAAACTCATTTCCAAAACCTTCATGTATTTTTTCAAACTCGAAAATAGTGTGGATAGTGGCTATCTCACGTAGAAACCCTGGACAGTGCTTACATTTTTGTGCATAACTTTTGATCTAGCCGTTGAATTTTGATGAAACTTATCCCCAGTTAAATTAGACTCAAAATGAACCAACTTTTCTTTTGAGACCATTTCAAGATAACCTTAAATGAGGGTTCATCCATGACATGCAATGGAACCGTTCTACTTGGGAAACTGGTTCGGGTAGTGGCTGTTTCATGTAGAAGTCCTGGACAATGTTTACATTTTTTAGCATAAATTTTAATCTAACCATTGGATTTTGATAAAACTTGTCCCCAGTTAAATTAGACTCAAAATGAACCAACTTTTATTTTAAGACCATTGCGAGCTAACGTCAAATGAAAGTTCATCCATGACGTGCAATGAAACCGTTCTGCTTGGAAAACTGGTTCGGGCAGTGACTGTTTCACGTAGAAGCCTTGGATAAAGTTTACGTTTTTGAGAATAACTTTTAATCTAACCGTTGGATTTTGATAAAACTTATTTTCAGTTAAATTAGACTCAAAATTAACCAACTTTTCTTTTGATACTATTGTGAGATAAGCTCATATGAAGGCTCATCCGTGACATGCAATTTGACTATTCTGCTTATGAAATCTGGTTTGGGCAAGGTTCGGTTTTTGACCTTTTTAAACCAAAATAATGACCATTTTTGAAATATAATTTTTGTTCATAAAACTAGACAAACAGATCTTTAAAATCGTATAAGTTTTGAAAATTTTCATCCACAAATACTAATTTAACTAATTTGGTTCAGACAGAACTCATGCATGGATCCCAAATTTTGAACGTGAGACATAGGTCTTGGAAAAGAAATTACTGGGAAAAATGTAGGAGGAATTAGGATTCAAGTTTTACTTTTTCTGAAAGGTATGAATGTTAGCTTTTTACCATAAAAATTTGAGTGAAATATCATTTATGAAGGTTGAGAAAATTGCGCATCTTTAAGGTATGCTCACTGTGAGGAGTATGCTGACCTGCGAACTTCTAGGAATTTTCATAATTTTTGTAGATTTAATTTGAGAGTGTGGATTACCTTTTTGAAAAATACGTTTTAAGATATTTAATTTGATATAATAATTTCACCAAACAAAAATCGTTTGCTAAATTAATTTTGGATAGAGATTGGGTGCTACCAGAGAGGAATTCTGTTCTTAAAATTGCTTCGATATATGATATTTGAACTATGATATATTTGAATGTGTGAATTAATTTTAAATATGTACATGCAAGGCAATGGGTAAAATTGACTCTTGCCTTAAATGATTGTAAGACCCTTGGAATGTGAACCTAGGGCATCTCTGTGCGTGTGATTGTGCGTTTTGAAACGCTCTGTGGTACAGTCACGTGGACTGTAGTGTGAATTAAAATTTTCTGTGATGTCTGTGATCTGTGAGCATAAGATTCGAATGCGAGTGCTTATGTGGACTACGACACTGTCCTAGTAATCCGGGAAAATTTTACAGGCAATAATAATAATATAAATTCCAACAGTGAGAACAACTAATTTAGATTTTGAGAATTTATTTACTTTTTTAACTTAATAAATGAACTCTTTAATTTGTACTTTGGACTTAGATAAATATTCTAGGACCCTTGCGTGGAGGAATCGTCAGTAAGTATTAATTATTAAAAAAAATTAGAAACTGAGACGGTAAGGTACAAATAAAATGTAATAAAGAATCTTGATACGTGATGGCGATATGCGCCTTGAGAGTCGTGCAACGAGAAAATATGCATGTACGGCGGACTTGTGAAGGAAGTCGCGTGGGGCAATTCCGACTGGGAGAAAGATGTAAAGATGTTGGCGGAGATCAAACGACGTGGTCACCAATGGGTGATGGAGAGCATATTCTCATATGGTATAATTTTTTTTGGAGCTAGGACAAGGTCTTGAGCTTGGCGTCGATTCGACCCGTCTTGTACCACCAGCAACGAAAACCCACGGTGACGGGCAAAGATAATCTCCGTGAGAGAGTGTGCGAGGAGTAAGTCCTCGGAGTATGAATGACGACAGATTGGTACCTGGGAGATGATCGTGAGGCATTACGACCTTGGAGGGTAGGCGTCGAGTTGTGACTACGCTCACATAAACCGACTTGGCAACCCTGACAATAACCACGAGAAAATCTCAGTTGGTGAGAGCCCACCTTATACCAGGGTGATGGTGTACTCCCAATAGTCATTCCACTTAATGTAAGACCACTAAGTTCTAGGAGTTCCAGTGGCAGCTGGCCAGTGTGTTACAGTTTACAGAGATTAATTCTGGGAAACGAGTAGGTTCCGAGTGTGAACGTTAGAGAACCACCCCGCAGTGGTTAGTAGGATTGTGTGTGACTTTTAAAGTCTTTTCTGTGTGATCTGCTTGATGAAGCAAAGAGTTCACCCTTACATTTTTGTTTTAGGAGCCGATGGCAGTACCTATGGATATCACAAGGGGGGCTATCCTCATCAGTTTCGTTGCTCTCGTCATCATCCGCCTCTTCGAAGCGTCCTTGAAGAGTTCATTGATACCCGCTACTATTTCCGATGCCACACCATCCGAGGAGTTCGCGTTGGTCCGACACTTCCCGCCTTTCGCCGAACCCCTCTTACGTCAAAGAATCAGAGACGTAATTGGGTGAGAACCAGTCAGGGGGATCCGCCGCTAGTCGTGAACTTAGGAAACAGTGAGTCCTAGGATTTGAGGAGGATTGGAGAACCTTGAGAAAGATTCCGTGAAGGATCCTGTGGACAATGACCACTAGATTCTCTCCTCCGGGATCTTGTCAAAGGCCCTCCACCATCCCATTTCTTTGGATTGGTCTAACATGCAGGGTTGGGTTTAAAGCTGACTGCTCTGAGACTAGGTTTTCCCTTTTATGTATTTGTATACGGGTAGACCTAGGTTTCAGATTTTACTATGTATATTCAGTTTTCATACTCTATTACCCTATGTATTTGGTATATACCTTGAGCAATGTGTATATGTATATATGTTACTATTGCTCCGAAAAACATTTTGATGTATGAAATTCTCTATTTTATGCATATGTGTATACTTGATAACCAACCAAATTATCTCGTGTTCTTTATTTTATTAATTTGAAATTAAGTGCCCATTTATGTTTGAATACGTTGCAATTAGCTTCTTGCGAACGTAAATAACCCGTTTTAATTACTATGTGGAACACAACTTTCGAACTTAAAATCTACATAAAACTTTTCTTTTCACAATTTGGCAAAATTCCATCTTACCTTTTTACAATTACATTTGATTTGCGAAATTAAACAAACGTTGGCGCTTTGTAAAATGAATAAATAAAAAATCTCTTCTTTCTTTTACAAGAATTAAATAAAGTAACACGCTTATGAAATTAAAATGAGTTTAAAATACAAATACATGTAAATCCGGATTTAGGGTGTTACATCTGCAACCATAACCTCTGCGGCCACAACCTCTGTGACCATCGCCCTCGGTCCTCCTCCTCTGTCTGCGTCCTTGGTTGCTGCACCCAGCACCTAAGCCGCCCTGTGCTATGCGCAATAGCCGCTGCACCAACTCATGGTCATGCGTGCCCTCAGGAATGGCTCTGGTATGTAACAACCTCTCTGCAATCGCAGACATCATCCGATACCGATCCTACATAAACGAAAATTAAAATTAGTAATTATTTATTGAAAAAAATGTAAACAATTATGGAAAAAGTGTTTGCATTACATTACCTCGCACGAGTAATCTACACCTTCTACAGACTCTGGCAGAGGGTCACCAGGCTGAGGCTGAGATTGAGGCTGAGGCTGAGGTATGGGGTCGAGCATACGTACTGGGCTTCGTGCTGCCTCTCCTTCCTCTGGCAGAATCACATATGGATGTGAATGCTCATAATACCACACCAAGCAGTCGGAGGTGTAGGCCCATGGAGCATCCTCTGGCACATGCTTGCCCAGTTGCACTTTACGCTGCTCCCACTCGGCCCATGTCTGAATCGATGTCTCAAATGGAGGACGAGGAGGTGGGGGTGGAGGGATCCCCTGTACGTACCCTAACTGCCTCAAAACCCTCTCTGGCAGATAGGGTCGCATGTCTGTGTCACACCTAATGTGGCCAGAATAATATGTCTGCTCCAAGAAGGGTCTACCAGCGGCAGCCCTGTATCTATCATCATATGGGGACCAGACGACGTCCTCCATCTGCAACTGATCCAGCAACTGCCTGGTCCCCCAAGCCTTGCCGGTACCCCTCGTCATCTTCCATCTTGTAGCAAAGGGAAGCCTGGGGTCATAAGCGACATCCTCTCATCCGCCAACTGATGGCAGATATGCAAACGCCCATGCCTGTAAAATAAAGAAAGTAAATTATGTGAACATTTGTATTCAAAACAAACAAATATGTAAACAACAAATAAATAATTCCTTACCATCAGTAGCGTCATAGAACCTCCACACCGCTTGCTCTCACGCAAGCTCGCATAGGAGAGATGGTCGTATAGATACGCTAGTGCAGATACTCCCCAAGCGTACTGGGCGCAGGTGGACAGATCGCTCAGGTAGCAGAGGTAGAAAATGTCCACATGTGTGGAGCTCTTGTCGGCGAAGATGGTACAGCCGAGCAAGTGCAACAAGTACGCCTTTGCGGCCCACACATATGAACCAGACTGAACATACCTTTCATATAGCTCCCTCAGTCATGCGAGATGTACCCTGGCTCCTGCCGTCGTGGCAGCATCTGCCTCATCGTCAGACACTAGGCCTAGCATGGTCCCGGCAACATGCTAATGTCAGTCTTCGTAAATGCGATCGTTAGGCCTGCAATTTGCAAGCCTGTAATAGGCAAGTGCAGCAGACAGGACACATCATTTAGAGTGATGGTCATATCTCTGACGGGCAGTTGGAAGGTGCATGTCTCCTGATACCACCTCTCAATAAAGACATTGACGAAGTCTTTATTCGCGGTATACCGCACCTCATAAAGGCCCGTCAAGCCAGATTGATCCACGTATGTCCGGACCTGTGGCTGGGTAGGGTAGGGAATCAACTTCCCAGTGTGGCTGACCACATTTAGCTCCTCCCGAGGCTCGCCAATCCATATATGTCTAGCGACATGGTCCTTATAGGACCTCAGTACTGTATCAACTATAGGACCACCAGGAAATGGCGGTCCAATGATCCGGTCAGCAAACGGGATCTCTGCGGCTGGCTATGGTACCTCCGTTACCTCTGGATCAGGCTGAGGAACCTCTGCCTCAGGCAGCGCACGTCTGGACCAGGTTGTGGCACGACTGCCTCAGCATGTACACCCTCTGCATCCTTTGACTCATGCTGCTGTACTCCTCCAACAGCACGAGTATCATATGCCCGACGACGACGAGTAGATGCTGTCACATATCGTTGGTCTGCCCTGGATGGCTGGGCAGGCTGACCAGCGTCTGCAGCAGCATCTTCCTCCAATGTGGAGGGATCATGTCGGCGATCGTAGGAAACATACTTCGTCCAAGCCATAATAAATCTGTAAAAAAATTAACTAAAATACTATATAACTAAATAAACAAAGAAAATAACTAAAATAATTAGAACTGGATAAACATACTTCCTCCAATAAGTATTTTTTTTTAAAAATTACTTTAAATAAAAATTTACTTTAAAAAAGAAAAATAATAAATTTACTAAAAAATAAAAATTATAACTAAATAAACTAAAAAACAAAATTTACTTTATAACTAACTAAACTAAAAAATAAAAATTAAGTTTTTTTTAAAAAAAAATTTGTACAACACAACGGAATCACGATTTCGTTGTGTTGTTTTTCAAACAGCACAACAGAATCGTGATTCTGTTGTGGTGTTTGATTTTGAAAAATAGCACAACGGAATCACGATTCCATTGTGTTGTTTGAGATTCCGTTGTACTGCGTTAAAATGACAAAAATAAGGGGGAGGGGACGAACCTGTGAGGGAGAGACGTTGGGAAGGGAGAGAATGTGAGGGATGGGAGAATGGGGAAGGAGGCCGAAGGGGGTGAAAAGAAAGTGTGGGTGTGGGCCGGGGAAGGTGAGGGGGTAGGGGAAGAGGGAGAGGTGGATGGGAGGTAGCTAATGGGGGTAAGCTGGTCTTTTCACATTTTTTTTCAAAATTTTGGGTGAGAATAGCAATTGAATGGGGTGAGAATAGCAATCCCACTTTTGACCGGTCTTTTGAGGTTCTTTTGTCCCATACCTTTCTGGGCCCAAGTGGTTGCTCATTTAGAAACTTCTCTAGCTACCACACGGAGAGTGGTCCAATTATTGTTATCAAAAGCATACTCCCTCCGTTCCAGATTATATGACGTTTTAGAAAAAAAAAAAAATTGTTTGAAAATAGATGTCGTTTTACAAAATCAATGTTGCATTAAATGTTTTTTTCCAGGATTACCCTTAATCAATACTTAGTGGGAGTAATGCATAATGAGTAATTAATTAGAGAGATAAAGGGTATATTAGGAAGTTATCTAATATTTTCTAGGAAAATCAACACATTAATTGTATTCCTTAATACTTGTGCCAAAACCTTAAACGTCATATAAACTAGAACGGAGAGAGTATCAGCAACTAATTAATTATCATACAGTTATAATTTCAGTCGTGTTTTAATTTCATTCAATTAGTTAGTTTCCTATAGTCAATCCCTGAACAACTGTAACTGTAATTAGAATTGACTCGTCACTAGTAATATAAATATCCCATGCAGTCAATGCATGCCCATGCAGTCAATGCATGCGAGAGTGGAATGATAGTTTTTTTGGATTAATTATGCTTTTTTCCTAAATTTTAGGTGATTTTTGTAACACCCTAAGTTCCGGGTACTAGAAATATACCTTAAGGAGAACCCTTATTAGGACCCTTTTTGTTATATTTTCTGTAAATTGTTGTTATTATTACTTGTATATTATTGGTTTTGTCCTAAGCATGTACCTATGTTGTGATAGTGTTTGTGTTTTTCTATGCACGTGTGTCGTGTGTATTTTGTTGCTGCTGTTGTTGTTATTTGTGATCTTATTGGTGTAGATGTTAGATTATTATTATTATCTTTATTATATTATATTATGTTAGTGTTATAGTTATTATATTTGGTGTTAGAGGAGTGTTAAATTAAGTTCTTATAATTATAATGCTTGAAAAATGTTCAAGTCTAGTGATGAGCTTTATGATAAAAACCCTAGAAAGACTACGTCATATCTTGAGTTGTACTTGTCCGTTTGAGGTGTCGTTTGCGTCGTTGGAAAGCTTGCTGAAAAAGCTACAATTTATCCCTACACCTTAGAAACCAAAATCGGCTTCCATCTTTGAGAAAATCGGCTCTGAAATAGGTCACTTGATTATGAAAAACCCTTTAAGTCCCACATTGGGCAAAATAATTTCATAAATCCCTTCCTTCCTACATATATAGAGGAGATCACCAAGCCTTAGGAGCACCAAAGAATAAAGTGGGCTTAACGTTAAGCACGAAACCCCTTATAGTTAATATTTTTTATCTTTCCCTTAGAGTTTCCAAACTCGGGGCATACAGGCGGCTTGGGATCGTGTTTTTCTCATACCCAAGTTTTAGCCATAGTAAGAGTTGTTGTGGTGGTCATGATGGACAACGCCACCAAGCTCTCCCGGGTCGGTCGGAAATCATCTTCGTGCTTCCCAAGTGAGTGTTTTCCCCTACCCTTCGCTTTTATATTTTAATTGGGCCGGTTGTGAATACCCCAAAGCATTATATTTTCTTTAATGGATAAATTGATTATGTTTGAATTGTAGATATTTAAGTATCTTAACCTATCTCAGGAACTAGATATCTGATCATAGTTTAGAAGAATGATATGGAAATCAAGATATGTGAATATAGTAACCATGAACGTGATTTTTAATGTGAAAAACTAGTTACTAAGATGACCGAATTAGGCATAGGTGTCTTCATAAGAAATGTAACACTAGATGTTAGCTAACTAATGGATTTGGTTTCACCCCAATCGGAATTTTATAACTCTAGATATCACCCAATTAGTGAGCAAAGGTCAAGCTGTCAGGATTCTGCGACAAGTCTATGTTGTTCTTAATTTTAGGCATAATAAATCATAAACGTAGATCTTGAGGTCAACATACAAGTTGTAGATAATTGTCTTAAATTTAAAACAAGATAAAATACAACTTGATATGATTAGTATAACTCTAGATATCATGTTTATACCTCAGAAAGGTCATAGACGTGCAACATAAAATGATAGAAGTAATACTCAAAACTTAATGGGTGTTATATCAATCATAAGGGGGATTCTACGGTGGGAAAGTATCACATCTTTCCCACCGTGGGAAAGAAAATATAACCGTTAGATATACTTAATTAAAAAATGAGTGGTTAAGATTTCTTTTTCTTTTTCCATTTTTTATTTTCTTTTCTCCCCTCAATTTCCATTTTACCCCTCCATGTTTATCCCTGTCATGAACTACAGCAGTGTCGTTGCCTCCGACAGCCCCCTCCTTCATGCCGGCGGCAACCACAGACTCTATTACCATCTTCCAATATTCACCCCATCATCTATAAACCATTTCCCATGAAATTCATATAACCAGAACATCAACACCACTTACAGAGAACCACCACCCCACAATAAACCATAGAAAACCTCAACCAACACATCACACCACTGCCAACCGAGAACCACCAGAAACCCCACATCACAAAAATAATCAGCCAAAAACAGAAGACTAATCCCAATAAAAGCATCTATGTACGGTAATCTTAACATAGCAATAAAATCAGAGTAGATCGAGTGTTACATGACCCAAATCACCCATAATTTTCGTTCAAATCCTCGTTCCTTCATAAATCACCACGGGCTTAGGGAAAATCTAGTCGTAATCAGAGGTTTTCGCCTTCTTCGCCGCCGCCGCCGCGGCACCATCGTCATCCTAAGACTGGTACAATCAATTTCTCCGCTTCTATTACTGTTGCGGCGACGACACCACCTTCGCGACTTCCTCATATTGTCAGGTTCCTTCCCATCCCGATCGTAGTACCCTGAATCCCTGGGCTTCAAAGTTGGATCTGATGCAGTATCATTATCCTTCGAATCAAATCCACCGTCCTACAGTAGTTTGAGGTAAAGGACATGAACCCAAATAATTGCATAAGCTAGCTGAATGCCATGGAAACACAAATGGAAGTTAAAACCAAAATCTCGGTTCTATAAAATGTAACTCCAGGGAGAAGATCTGGGTGAGGAGCCGGCAACGGTAGGGCTCAACACAAAACAGTGGTTATGTTTCATTTGGGGATGGTAATCAGGGTCATATTGGGAAATAGAGGGGAAAAAAGGAAAAAAAATATATGAAAATAGAAAAAAAATACTTTCTCATGGTGGGAAAGATGTGATACTTTCCCACGGTAGAATCCCCCCAATCATAATACAAAGTAGATAGATGCTATAATTGTTATAGGGTTAAGATGTATTTCAGGTACTTGACTTGATTGAATGACATTGAATACATGTGTGTTGATATTATAACTTGAATGGTGATTTATGAGTGTTGTGCAATCATTGAATGCTTTAAATTGTGAATTGTGATGTATGAGTATTAAGTGCCTTTGACTTTGAGTTAAGAGATGGTGTTAGATGCCATTGAGATGGGTGACCTAACCCATGTGGGGCGAGAATGGGCTCACTATGTTTGATGTGAGGTTTAATGAAGCCATGAACATCTATGTGAATCATGCATCATAACATGATATTTATGTATTTTCGAAAGTTGTTTATGAACCTAACTGGGGAGATCGTGAAGAACTTGATGAGTTCTGACCTTGGGGGTGTTATCTGGTTTGGAATCCCCTTTAAACTCATGCTGATCCCATGGGTTGGAGTATCCTTGCAAGACTGGGTAACCCTGACGAGCCGCTAGGGGTATCATCCTGGTTGAGACTATTAGTGTCGGATGCCCATGGTGTGGCTATTCGTTGACTCGCACATACTCCCAGGCTACTTTCACAAGAGTGTTTTACTGGTACCACATGCATATGAGAAAAGAGAATGGAACATTGCATTGCATACGTGCATTATTGTAAGTTTTGCCTGACTTGTGTGGTTTATGAAGTGGATGACATGTATACCTTGTGTTGTACTTATGTGACGTGTGAATGATTCTATCCATAATCGTAATATGTTGTGAATGTATATGTATCTAGACTTGTAATGGAATGGGATAGGATGTGACTCTTTATGGGCATAGAGAGATGTACCTAGAATGACACTATGTGAGTATAGGTCATGATGTATTTTGCTATTAAGAAATAGACTGATGCAAAGAAAGTGTTAGATAGTAGAATACGAGCATGGAAAGTGAAGTTAACGTGAGAGGGAGTAATGGAAGTAACTTGCTAGTTAAAGAATAAATATTAAGATACCGATGATGGTGAACCAGCGTAGTAGAGTGAGCACGAGAGATGTGTTAGAGGAAAGTGTTTATGATCGATGGATGTAGACCAACTATAGAAACAATAGAGTTTGATAGAGGCTCAGAGAGGGTAAATCCATAAAGACTAATAGATGAATTGTTCGGATAGAAGGGTTTAACCTAGCCATAGAGTCTTAAAGCACTCACTGAGACCTTATGTCTCACCCCTTTAAGTTCCCTCCTTTCAGGAAACAGGTGATGACGCGTGTCGTTGGAGCATGGAGCCTCGTCATGGAAGATGTAGTTTAGTTATTTTATATTTCTATGTAATTTTCTTATATGTTGTATGATGTAAATGTTACAAGAAATAAGTTGTAATTATTAAATCAAGTTGTAATTTATATGTTTATATGTTAGCTTCAGCATGAGATTGTTGTGTAAATGTTTTTAATTTTTGTGTCTTTAGAAATATTAAGCGTAATTACGATAATACCCTTAGGGTGTTACAATTTTTGGTTTTGTTTCCTAAACTTTTTGTTAGCAGGTCAACGTCTTTCAATTTTTTTTTCGTCCTAGGTTTTAGTCCTTTTTGTCTATTCTATCGTTATAAACCGGAGAACGTTAACCGGTAAACGAAAAGTTTAGGAATGAAAACTAGAAATTACAAAAAGTTTATGGACAAAAAAATAGTTAACTTTACATTTTTTATTCTCTTCAATTTTGATCATTCCTTCGCTCTGCTCTCTCTGCAAACAGTGATCGTTTCTTCAAAGTTCACGTTTCAATTCTTTTTTATTGTCTCAATCCATTATTTGTTAATTTTTTGTCAAATGGTAATCCTATAGGTGATTTAGCGAGTCCATGTTTCTTGCATCCCGAAAATCTGAGAACAATTCTTGTTTCAGTGATGGATCGATGAATTTTAAGTTATTTAAATGGTATTTATATATATAATTTTGTAGCATTAAAAATATAAAACATTACTTTTAAAGGTATAAATATACACCATAATTATTTAAAAAAATAGATTATGTACTAACAATATAAAATAATTTTATATTATCATCCAATCACAAATCATCATTTTTTTTATAGACAAATGTTAATAATTAGTATGTTATGTTAGTGGAGATTCGAACAATCACCTCCTTATCATTCCAACTCTTACATCTCTCCCCCCCAACTACCACACCACCTTATGACTCCCAATCATAAACCATCGTGTATAGTAAGTTTATTACCTTTTACAATAACTAACTTAAAAAATTTTACACTGACATTGCATAGTTATTAAAGTCTAATTATTTTCTGAGTATTTTTAATGGGTGTTTAGTTTGTTTCACATTTTGGTCTCACATTAAAGAATATATTTTGAGTTGAAATAACTTTAAATAACTTTTATATTGGATAAAAAAAATTATACTAAATTTTACTACTAAGTTAATTTTAGAATAAAAACACTCAAATATAAATTGTTTCATTTCAAAATTAATTTTACAAATGGTACCCAAACACATAGTGAATAACTTCACATATGTCTTTGATGATTTGAGAGTATAAGTGACTGAAATTTAAGATAAAATTTAATATAAAAATAACTAAAGCCAATATTTATGAAAAAAAAATCATAATGTAAAAGAATTAAAAATAAATAGAAAAAAAAACATTCACATTTAATAATGGAGCACTTTAGCAAGTTATAACATTATCTTAAAATACACCCGTAATATAACTTGCTAATGCACTTCAACTAAAAAATAAGTTGGTGTACATTAACAGATGTTTGTGGGATTTTCTAACGTACACTCGTTTCTATTTTACTTTGAGTATGTTAGCAAGTTATTATTAAGAAATATCTTAAAATACATCCATAATGTAGTTTGCTAAACGCACTTCAATTAAAAAATAAGTAGGTCTACGTTAGCAAATTTATAGGAATTTGCTAAGTACACCCACTTTTTTTAGAAGGAATACGATAACAAGTTATAAATACAATTTTCTTAAGGTTATGTTTGAATTAGTGGTAGAGAATGAAATGAAGTGGATCGGAATATAATTGAATGAGATGAATTGGAATGGAATAAAAGTGTCATTCCATTATTTGGATATTTTATAATAAAAAAAATAAACTAATCCTACATGTCAATTTCATTTTATGACTGAATGATAGCATAAAATTATTTATATTATCCGTAACATTATTTACTCTCGTAATAACTTGATAGAATGGACATTTTAATATTATTTGAGAGATTTATATGATATTGTAAATTTTTTAATAATAAAATTAATATCAAGTAAAATTTCAGAGTATTAAGTAAATAGTTTGGTATTTTTCTAAGTAAAATATAGTAACCTATTTATTAAAATATATATTGACGTAAATAAAAAATATATTTAATATTATTATGAATAAATTCAAAATGATTAATAAAATATATTTTATATACTCATACATCAATCACACTAGTAATAATCTAATTATCTAACATAAAAGGGTGATAATTAAATAAAAAAATGGAAGTGTTTGTGTAACAAACGCATAGAATATGCATGAAGTTTTATCTAATATTACCCATCCTTCTATGGTAAACATTTTCATGCAATTTTTTTTATTGACAAATGTTAATTTGTTAGTTTTGTAGTTTTGTTAAAAATATCAGTGGGAGATTCGAACTCATGATCTCTTCCTTCTCCCCCCTCCTTAAGCACACATTGTTAAACGAATGCTCGCGTGCATACCCCATTCTTGGGAGGCACGGTGCGAGCAGATGTTTTCGCACATTAACACACCGTTCGGGAGAAAAGATGACCATCAGATATTTTTATTTTTAAGTCAATGGTTGAAATTTTTTTCACTTTTTTATTTTTCTTTTTTGCTTTTCCTTCTCTTTTTTCCTAATTTACCCTCCTTCTTCTTCGTTTCCTTCTCTCCCTCCATCCCACCCACAGCCTTTCATGGAACCCGACTTCCTTTGTGAGCGAGAAGAAATGGCATGATCTAAGTAACTTTTTAAATTTTCCTTTTAAATTTTCTCGAAATCCAAACAAAAGAATCGTAATTTTTTTTCTTGTTTTTTCTCTGTGAAATTCTGGTAGGTTTAAAGAGTTTTCCGTCGTGCATTTTCGGTTCCTCAAAGAAGAAAGAGAAAACCTAAAGCACAGATTCGTTCATAAACCATGGCGGAAGAACACCAATGTCAAGCTCCCAAAAGTTCACTGACTCTGCGCCAACAACTGCGACTTTTCCTCCATGAAACCACCGTTGTCAACATCACCTCTGTTGCAGCTGACGGTGAATGCGGTTGAACCTCCACCTCCGACGTAGACTGCTGCCAGTAGTTAACAGGGGGTTTTCGGTGGAGAAATATACTATATACGTGACTCGAGCTTCCTGACGCGCACGACGAGATCGAAGTTGCGGGCCGATGCAGGTCAGAGACGAACTCGATGAAGGCGGTGCGGCCGTGCTGGCGGCAGACTGCCCGCGCTTGGCGGCGGTGAGGCACATCAGGGAAGAGAAGCAGAGGGAAGAGAAGACTGAGGGACATCAGGGATAAACACGGGAAAGAAAGAAAATGAAAGAGGGTAAATTAGGAAAGGGAGAAAGAAAAATAAAAAGAGAAAAAAAAATTCAGCCATTGATTAAAAATTTAAAAGATCTTACGACTGATATTGGACACGCACCGTGCATCTGTTTCAAAACTAATGTGTCGCACCGTGGAACTATATACAAACATATAGTGTCGCACCGTGGCACCCACGCGGGGGGTACGCACGCGAGCATTCGTTCACATTGTTAACCAAAAAAAAAAAAAGAAGAATTCTGTATTTTTTTTTTTCTCTACATGGCAAAATGCATAAAAATGAAATTAGAATATTGGGTAAAGGTTGGTGTCCGTGCTTAGTTCTATGGTGTAGTGGTTATCACTCGGACTTTGAATCCAGCGACCTGGGTTCGACTCCCGGTAGGACCTGAATTGATATGTTACAAATTTACCATCCTGATGAAATACACATAAATTTTATCTTTTTTTCCTTTTTTTTTACACAAAGGAAAAGGGTTAAAAATGCTCTTTCTCCTGAAAGTAGCTACAATTCTCAAAGAGAAATTATAAGTTATAGTTGGACATCTTTACATGTTGAAAATTGATGCCAACCCAACATTAGACAAGTTCGTTGGATTGGTCTTTTTAATAAGGCCATTGTTTGTACCTTGGGAAATCTTTCACGGAATTTTTAGTTTTTGGTTCATACCTTTTTAGGGGCTCAAGTGGTCCTGATTCAGTTATTGTCATCAAAGGCATATAAACAAATAACTATCATACAGTTATAATTTTAGTCGTAATTCAGTTACATTCCGCTAGTTAGTTTCCAATATGAGTGTGGGACTTTGTGGAACGGAATCCCATCAAACACCTAACAATAGGGCAATATCATTGTGCCATCAGATAGTTACTGAGCCAATATATTTAGGCCAACAAAAGATGTCAGCTAGACCTATTTGAAACATCTATTCTGGATGTCCATGAAGAGCTCAAGAAAAAATTAGAGTAAATTACACTAATATATAAATATCTTCTACTTTTTTAACCATTACAATAACCTCCCTTTTAAGAAGTGTAATATTTAAGTGGCATCAATATAATGTTTTCAAATATAAAAGAAGATTAATGTAATAATAGAAAAAATAGTAAAATTATGTGTAATTTATAAAATTAAATAAAAAAAATAAAAATAAAAAACTAAGGAGATATCAGTATAATTTACTCAAAATTTATATATATAAAGAAAGGTTACAAAGCTTTACACACTTATCCTCTGCTTGATATAAGAGAAATAGAGGGGAAGGGAAAAGAAAAATTTACCATTTTAGTATGGATCACACATCTCCTACACTCTACTTTAATTCAAATATATCCGTCCTTCTTTTTCCATTCTTTCTATTTCCATCCCCTATACCAAACAGTGCCTTAATTACCCTTGCTTTTCACAATCAAAAGAAAATAAAAGATTGAACAGAAGTTACTGTGTTTTTATACATTCGATAGCCACTGCTTTTCCATTCTCAGAACATTTCCAATTGTACTCCTCCCCAAAATAAATAATTAAATAAATGAAAGACGTTAGATGGGTTTTGTTACACTTAACTAATCCTCTGCCTTTTGCAGCAAAAAAAGAAGAAAAAAATATTGAACAAAACTTTTTACTTTTTATACACTTGATTCCCCACTTTTCACACACAAGCGATTGCCCCTCCTTCAACATTCTACCAGGGACAACTTTACTTGAGTTGTGACAGTCCAAAACTCTTTCTAGTTAGGCGAGACTTATGGAAGGATAATTGGCCACCTCCGTCCCAATGCCTGTGTAGAGCCTCCAATGGACTAAACAGAATACTTCTGACATTTTTCATTTTACTTTCTTCATTTCTTGTAGAGAGAAGTGGATGGGTTCCGAATTGTATTTCATGAGCCATGTGACAAGTTGTCTTTATCAAAACTTCAAACAACCTGAGAAAATCCTATTGCATCACATCTTCTAACTGTAATTTCCAACACCTAGGGTCCAATTCAGCCTGTTCATGAAACAAAAGAACATCAGCAATCAAATAAAAAATATTAATTACCATACAACATTACCCCACTTAACTGATCCTTAACCCCTGTTCCTTATGTAAGTAAGATTATCATTATCTATTAGAAACTATTTACTTCAAGTCAACCTGGCTAAATTAAAGTCTTAAACAACTAATTGTTCCTTTAGAATTAGAATGTGATGAGAACTTCTCCTGGTCCTCATTAACAGAAGTGTATAAAGGGCCAGGATACAGTAATGTCACATAACTTGAGAAAAAAAGAAAAACGGTTGGGTTCCAAAGTATTCAAGTTTGCTAAATCTTAAGACAGGAACCAGACATAAATATACCTGAAACTCTTTATCTCTCCATTCGAACACACAGCCACGTGCTTCTACATGTCTGATAAGTAGCTCGGGTAACAGAGATCTTAGTGAAAGATGAAGCTTCACTTTTGTTAGCCCTCCACATGCTAATAAGGCTGCAGCCAGTCCTCCTGGAACCAAGCCTTGCAGGTGAAGCACGGTAAAGCTTTGAAGGCAACTGATATTAGCAAGTGACAGAAGCCCCACATCTGTAACTGAGCTATATGACAAATTTATCTGCAAATAAGGCAAAAAGAATAAAATAACATCAGAATCTTAGCAAAGATTTCTTGCATCTTTGATATTTCCCAGAAATGCGAGAGATGAGGAAATACCTGTCTTAGATTTTGGGAGAAATGGGCTAGTGCAATCATGCCACTATCATCCATGTTGTAACACTTTTTTATGTCTAGACGGCTTAGTTGTCCGCAATTCATTGCAATAGCTGCGAGACCCATGGATGTGACAAGATGACATCCACGAATTTCAAGCATCTTCAACTTTGAACATTTTGACAAGGAGATTAGTGCCCTGTCAGTGATGCTAGTACAATAGGATGTGTTTATCATCTCAAGGCCAGGGCAACCACAAGCAATTGCTGAAATGCCCAAATCAGTTACTCCTGTAGACCTGAAAAGGGGGAAACAATCTCTGATGACATCAAACAAAAATCTTCATTTGGACAAACATCAATCATAGGATATTAATGTTGTACTTGCACTGTTAAGGGAATTTTTTGGGTGGGGAGGGGATGCTTTAGACGAGCTAGGCCTGAGATTGTTGTTAGACTGTTTAATCAATGATCTACATCTAAATTTCATTAAAGCCAGTTTGCTAGACTTGTATGCTCCCAAATGTGTTAAATATTTCTCAATATTTCAAATGTTTATACATGAATACCAACTACTAAGGCAAATTATATCCCATATTTTTATTTTTAACTTAACTGACAACTCAACCTGATTCAATAGTCATACTAGTTTATGCTAAAACAAAAATTAAAATAATGCTTAGACAATTCATCTTATGAGAAGAAAAGCAAATGCTCATGAATTTGAATCACAAACCTGTATAGATCCAGCTCCTTTAATTTTGAGCAACGCATGCCAATATAGGTAAGTCCTCTGTCAGTTATGTTCAGGCAGATTCCTATTTTCAGGCTGGAGAGCCGAGAACAAGAAGAAATGGACATAAGACCTGCAGAAAGACAAGGTAAGTATAGCAGCTGATGCGGTAGTTAATATTTCCAAAGTAAGGACAGACGCAAACCTTCATCATCAATTTCATTATCAGTTAGGTCAAGCTCCTCGAGATAATGACATTTCTGGCCAATCAAGACAAATGCTTCCTGTGGAACTAGTGTACATGACTCCATTTTGAGAGAAGTGAGACCGGTGCATGAATTTGCAATGCTGGCAATGGAACTATCAGTTATCTTGCGACAGCATGTAATGTCAAGCTTCCTTAAATCTTTGTGTTTTGTCACAAGGAACGAAAGAGCGTCATCTGTCACTCCCAAACATTTGCTTAGACTTAGCTCCCTGAGTGAAATGCACAAATTTCCAATGGCCCTTAATCCTTCAGAAGTAACAGGGCAGCCATCTAATACAATTGATTGCAACATGGAAAGTTTATTCAAACCATCAGCAAGAGCAAGGGTGACCTGGACAATCAAATGCCAACAATTAGTTACAATTGAAATCTTCATCCACTAAGTTCAAAAATAAAAAAATAAAAACAAAATACACACATAAACAAAGAGAGAGAAGGGGAGGGGAATTACAGGAGAACCATCTGCTAAAATGAGTTTCTCTAAACCTCCAGAAATGCTTGTTAGCTTTGATAACCCAACATGACTTATGTTTTGACAACCTGAGATATCAAGTTTCTGCAGAAGACAGAGAATTTGTCAAATAACAAGTTAGATAAAGAAAACAAGTGCAATCTGAAGACAAGAAAAATGAACAGTATATTGATTGATGCAATCAAATAATTTTGACTAACTGTGCAAATGACACATTGAAATTGTACCCAAGTTAATGTCTTTTATAGGGTAGAACTGAAATGGAAAAAAAAAATACAATAACTTCTATCCAAGTTCACACTCAACCTAATATTAAAAGGAAGAAAATTAAATAAGAAAAAAACTGGTACGTCATTTAAATAAGTTTATGCTGAAGTTATCTTTGTCACTAATAGACAAACAATAAATAGAAATGAGCAAGTTAACCATCCCCATATACCTTCAATGTCTTGCACCCTTGTTTTAAGAGATCAACATTGAGGCTGTCATCATCAATGCCAAAGCATCCTTCGAGGACCAAATCTTCAATATGCTGCAATTTGAAGATTGATGGCAGACATTTCTCTGTGATCTGCACAACACAAGAAACCAGCAACACTAGTTACATCAACCAGATCATTTCAAATACACAACTCATTCAAGAAATAGCACAATCAAGCAGACCACCAAACCCACTGAAATTCAAAACAACGGTTGAAACACTCGAACCAAAGATAACACTAAACGCAACTAATTTCGCACACCAATACCACTTGTTCGAGAAACAAAAATTAACTGAACCACCAATCTCATATTTTCCTTTCAAGCACTTGTACTTTCTAATTTCCCCTCACATGAGCCGGTTCCACACTTCTTGTCACCTTCAGCATTAACAAACCTAACATCTGACTCCCCTGCCCAACAACAACAACCAAAGTCTTTTCCCATCATACTACCAACCATTTTTTTTTATAAGAGACCACATGTATCTTCTACTAGGCAAGCCTGCATGAACTAATTAAGACTAGTATGAATGGCAAAACTATAAACTACCAAGTAATTAAATTAAAATGAAACCAATTTATTAATAATTCAATCAGAATACACTGACATCATTCATAACAACAATATATTAATTTTTATAATAATTACTTAAAAATTCATTTATTTTTTAAGAAGATTTCTAATCAGTCTGCAGCATAAAAATCTTTACAACATGAAAATTAAACTCATTTCTTAATTTGGAAAAATAAAGATAAACAAAGATACGAAAACATAACATATTACCATAATATCAACCCCGCAAATTTGCAAATTACAATCACACCCCTTTTTGTTTTCCCTCAGCAATCTCTTAATTTTTTTTTTTTTATATTACAATTACAACAATCTCTGAATTCAGAATGGCATAGGTATCTCAGAACGCTTAAATCAAAGAAGAAGAAAAAAATATTTCTTTTTTACCAAAATCTGCCTCGAAAAGCTACTAAAAAACAATTATTAATTATTAATTACTTATAATCATAATTATTTACTAAAAATAAGCCAATCCAATAAAATCACCCATAAACAAAAACATCACTAATGAACGAACCACCAATAATCCATACCCAGATTCAATCAATGATCATGAACACCAAAGAGCGAGAAAGAGAAAACTCACAGGCAAATAAGAGAGATCCAATGTTCTCAACTCCTTACACTTAATCGCAACCAAATCCACACCCAAATCCCCAATCCCCACACACCACTTCAAGCAAATCAGCCTCAACTTCCTGCACCCCACCGCAATACACCCGATCCCCATATCCGTCACCATTTTGCACCTCGCCAGCCACAGCTTCCGCAAGTTCCGCGCACGCGCCACCGCTGCGACCCCGGCGTCCCTCAGCTCCGTCGCGTTCGACAAATCCAGCTCCACCAGGTTCCCGCACCTCGCCCCCACGCTCATCAGCCCGCTCCCGGTGAACCACCGCGACCGCGACAGGTCCAGCCGCCGCAGCGACGCCGCGTACGCGCCGGCCGCGAGCGCGAGCGCCCCGTCGCCCACGCGCGGGCAGAGCGAGAGATCTAGTTCCGTCACGCAAGGGTAGCGGGCAGCCAGCGCGGGCAGGTGCTCTGCCCGTAACGGTCTCAGCAAACGACGGTGCTTGGCCTCCACGGAGTAAAACCACTTACACGTCAGCGAGAAGGATTTTTTGTCCGACGGCGCCGTTTCGAGGAAGTCCAGGATCACGAACATTAGCTCCTCCGTGAGAACCTCGAAGGGGTTCGTGTTGGTGGTGGTGGTGTCGTTTTGCGGGTCGGAGCGCTTTTGCTTCTTCATCGTGGTGATGCGTTTTGCTTTTGGTTTGTCGTTTTGGATGTTGATGATGAACTGTGAGGAGAGAAGGGAAGGGTTTTTTGTTGAGTTGGTTGGGGGAATATCTGTTAATGCGAGATTTATTGAATGAGTGAGGAAGACGAGGAGAGTTCGCCAGGACCGAAATGCCACTCTTGTCTTCTTTGTAGTGTTTGTATCCGTTTCTGGAAAGACAAAATTGCCCCTGCTTGTCTTCGTTATTGCACTTGCACAAGTTAGGTCAGGGGTACGGCATTGTAGTGGAATCGAATAGAATACTTTGAAAAACTAAACATACTTTTAATAAGTAATAAGTAAGGATATGACTTGTATAAGGTTTTTTTTTTTTTTTTTTTTATGATGAAATTATGAATGGCAGTTATTATTCTTCATATTAAATATTCTTCATAAGTTTGGTTGTATAAATAACTTAATTTTTTAATTTGTGAAATTTATACCATTTTAGTTTTAGTTGTCTATCATTATGGCCCTTAACAATGATTAATTTCGTATTAACTAATGATTTAAAGAATAACATATATATATATATATAAACAATACTTTGTATACTTTCTTACATTTATTTATTCTTTTATTATTGTACAATTTCGTTTTACATAATTTTGAAGATTTATATTTTGAAAATTTAATAAAAAAATACTTTTCAATGTTTGAGATTTCTAAAAAAGTTATTATAAATATAACTTTTGAAATAATTATTAAAAAAATTAATAATCTTATTATATATAAGAGTCTCTTATCAAATGACAATATACAAAACTTTAACATTAAAATGTATTTTAATTAAATTTTTTAAAAGTAAACAATCACTTTCATCTCTGAAATTGTAGGATGCCTTAATTGAATATATATATATATATATTAAAAAAATACTTAAAAGTGTAAATTGATAATCACTTTAATCTAAAGTTAAAAAATGCATAACTAAAATAATAATATTAACATATATTTAAAAATTAAAATAATAAGTAATTAAGTTTAAAAATTTATTTGACATTTCAAATACTTTATTAATATTTTTTTAATTTGAAAAACTAATATTGTACTCACCCCTTTTAAAGATTAAAATAACTACTCTTCAAAAAAAAATTAAAGTAACTATTTATTATTTTTTTAATATATATATATATATATAATGACTTTTCAACTATTTCAAGGAAACACCCAAGTAAATGCATATTGCAATTGCATCATCAGTAGCTAGTCAGTGATTAAAAAAATAAACCCGGGGCAATTTGGTCTTATCAGTAGAGAAAGTGATCCGTACGGAGAAGGACAGGCAAGGACGGAATTCATAAGCGAAAATACGGAGGGCATTACGGTCATTTAGCAACGAGTCTCTTTCTTCATCTAATGCAGATGTCATATGGTGGAGGACTATATGAGGAAGGACAGATTCAAGTGCGGGCAGTACGAAAGGAGCCATTTCACAAAAGCGACACATACTTTTATTTTTTTATTTTTTCAAAAGCAAAATAAAATAATAATTCATTTTGAAAGTGGGTATATATCCGGGGAAAGGGTAAAAAAAATGAAGAGGAAACGGAAGGTATTGAAAATGAAATGTTCGTGAAAAGTCCAAAGTTTCGGAGAAAAATATTGCCGTACTTATAGATGACCTTGCATAGTACCTGCCTGACTCAGATAAGAACGGTTAGAGAGAGAAAAATAAAGCATATGAAATGATTATGAGAGAGAGTGCGTCAAAGTTATACAACATGGATTGGAATTTTGAATTTTGAGGCTCGAATTTAGGTCACGGAGGGATGTTGTGGCTCATACACGGTTCGTACACGTCATTTGAAAATAACTTTATATTATTATAATATAAAATATTAATTATTATTAACTTATATAAAATATAGTATTGCACCGGAACCGTACATGAGTAGAGTTAGGTCATTCCTTCCTTGAAAACTGAAAAGCCTTCTTCCGAAAGTAGTTAAGACTTGGTTGGGGTGGGGAGTTGAATCACTAGACTGGTTCAACTAATTCTACGAAGGTATACGGTATATTTATATTTATTTAATGATCTATTAACACATCCTTAGTCTTAGAGTGGAACATGATTTGGATAATTAGATCTTTTAAATAAAGTTTTGAGTTCGAGTTTTATAAATTAAAAAAAAAAACATGATAAAAAAAATGGCAAAGTGGGACAGCTCATTTCATTTTGGCCTGTTCCATCACCAGCCTACCAAAAGGGTGGGTTAGCTTGCCTTTTAATAGTGGACTGAAAAACATGATTCGTTCGCTTAGAGATAAGTTGGCAAGTTGGCCCTCTAGAAAAAAAAAAAAAAAAAAGTTAGTTGCTTATTTCATAAAACTAACTCTATTTGACAAATTTAGTTAAAAAACCTAAACTATATTAATAACTTAGCCTAAATTTGATTTGAATATCAATTTTTGTATTAGTATTAGAGGAATTGAGTTTATAAAATAAGGTAACAACAATAACAAATGTGTATTTTGATTTTTGAAGAACACTAAAAACTTAAAAAAAAATACATAGTGGACACCCTAAGCCTAAACACTTTAATAACATTTACATAATTTAAAAAAAAAAAATACATAGTGGCCCAGTGTCCAACCTACCTCGCACTGTCAGTGTCTCACACTCTTGCCAAACTAACAAGTTAGGCGAGACAAACTGACGGGTTGAGCCACCTATCATGTCCCGCTATTTTTGGCGGGTTAGGAAGGCTAACTTGTCGTACCCAACCTGTTTTACCATCTATAGATCCCACTAAAAGTGGTCAGACAAGTTTTTCGACAAAGATTGATTATCGACAAAGTGAGCAAATACTTATTACCAATAACATTATTATCCTAAAAAAATTATTAATCTATATTTTCATGCACATTATTTTATATTTATATAATTTTCTATTTAACTATAATATTATTCTTTTTTTTACATATTTCTACTTTAATTGTATCATCATATATTCATGCGCAAAGTGACAAGTGACGTGTTTTCTTAAATTATATAATTAAATATTTCATTTAAAAAACAATTGTTAGTAGTTACATATAATATAAATGATATTTGGACATCTTTTAATTATAAACACTTTATCAACACTTATCAATTCTTTATATCTTTCTCTTTTTATGGTATCATATTATTTATCATACTTATATTTTTCTATACTAATTTTTTATCGCATTAGGTGTCAAATAGCATATAAAGTGTTTACAAATCATTTTTTATACATAATAATATATTTTTTTTAAAAATAAAATAAATATATTCTAAGAGCAACTAGATTATATAAAAGAAAAATATTGACAACTTACTTTTTAAGTATTTATTACCAAAAAAAGTATTAATTATAAAGTAAATTACATGTCAATTTTATTAAATAATTTAAATGCGGTCTTTATTGAGATTTATTCAATATAAAATAATTTTAATATATATATATATGATGAGAATTAAATTACTATAAAAATAACTCTTAATAAAATTATTTTATTTAATAACTTTTTCTATATATTAAATTTCATCAATTCAATAGTTAAATTAAAATTTCTTATTAAATTAATTAAGTTTACAAATTTTTCTAAAATTTTGAAATTATTTGATAATTCATTACATAAATTTTGTTGAACGTGAACGTATGATAGATTTTTTAATAACATGGGAACGTGTGGTCAGGATCAAATAATCCAAAAAAGGATGTTGGTGGAATAGTTATGAATCTCAAAATATTAATACGTTCATAATATGGTTCGCAGTTGAGCTTTAATTAATATCAATTTTAGTTAGCAAAAAAAACAAAACAAAAGTAGTTCATATAATATAGCATTGTTTCTTTTTCTTTTTTTGAAAATATAAAGCTTTGTTCCATAGTATCTCAATGAGATTTTTTTTTAAGTGCCAACGACTCATAATTTAGGGTATGTTTAAATACTCGTTTGGATACCTCAAACATATTTTTGAAGTTCCAAACTTAGTTTAGCATCATATTTGGGAATTCTGAAAATTTATTCTACAACCTACGTTTGGATCAAATCCGGATTTGGATCAGAAGTAACAATTTTGATATTTTTAAAATAAAAGTACTTTTGATTTGTATATTTACAATAAAAATATGAAGTAAAAGTACTTTTCATTGGTATTATCCAAACAAATTTCATTTTATCAATATACTTTTGAACAAAAAATACCCAAACTTAAATCATGTTATAGTAAACTTATTTTTATTAAACTTAAGTTTGTAACATACTTTTAATTCAAACTTATGTTTACAAACTTTAATCCAAACATGCACTTAATCTTTTGCCGTTGTCTCCTGTGAATAAAAGAAATCCAACCCCAAAACATCTGTCTGAAAGATTCTAACTCATCCCAACAACAAGCCATTAGTCGATGATATATCACCTTCACCAGAAAAATTCGTCTGTAAATATCATTTTGAGACTTGATTTTTCTTCCACCAGCATCTTTCTCTGTTTTCCTAGACTATGAATCGCACTTAATATCTTTGTTTTATTTTGTGTTTGTTCTATTTATGTTTCTCTTTACAGCTGAAGTTGTCAATTGTTTCATACAACTATTTCGTGTATTATATCAGTATTTTTTTTATTTTAAATAAAAAGATATAAGAAGCTAGTTTAAATTTATGGATAGAAGAGTAAATTTAAAAAAAAATGAAAAGAATTAATTTTAAAGTATAGATAGTCAAAAATTTGAGAGAGAAATGAATATAAAATGTTTAAAAGAAAATTAGAGTTTATGTCTGAGTTCTTCCATTTTTTTATTTAATTTAATGTCTTTTTTAACAAAGGCTAAGCTCAAGCTTTGTTTTTTTTTTTTTTTAAACTAAGTTTAAACTCAAACTTATCAAAACTTGACCTGACCTATTTAACTTGTTTTATCCCTAATAAATATGCTTTTGGACGGATACTTCTTTAAACTAAAATTTTTCTATTGGCTTCAATTTTTACTTGATTCAATTATTGGTTGACTTGTAAATTGACTAACCTACTTTTTGAAGAGAAATTGACTAACCTACTCCTCAGCTATTTATTAAGCTTCTTGGTCGATAAATCCCTTGGCTACCTAACTTTTCAATAGAGGCCTTATGAACTAAATAGCTGGCTTCCTTCTACTATAAGTGCATCTTAACAACTCTCTTCAATTCACTTTACTTAAGTCAGCTCCTTTTCAGTATTTTTTTTTTTTTTTAACTTCGCTACCACTTTTCAAACTGGTGATTTATTTATTACGTGATAAAAAAAAATAGTAATTTATTACACAGTTTAGCTTAGCAATTTTTCAATATTAACAATACTCTTGTACAATGAAGTGAAAGGAAAGAGAAAAGGTCGAATTTAGAAAAGGATAAAGAAAAATTAATAAAAGAAATAAGAAGTTTGCACAGTTATTTTTAGTATAATTAGTAATGCTTCATTCAAGATGCAATTTTTCTTTTTGAAAAAAGAAAATACAATGCAGATTGAACATGGATCATAGCCCGATTCATTCTTAAAATCTTTTATATATATTTTTTGAAAGGAAAATAGATAATTTTATTAAAATCAGTTCAAACTTCAAAGCACAAGTAGTGCCCGGACATGAAAAATCTTATTATTTTGACTCATAATATCTGTCCGTTGTCAAGTAATCTATTATTATACTATGCTTATGAATATGTACCAAAAAAAATACCATGCTTATGAATTATTGATTCTGAAGTAATGTTGACCATAAATTTATGCTAAAATGATAGTTATACCACAAACAAGTAAGTACTGTAAAACTTATAGATATCGCCATCTTTGAATAGAATTCTCTTTTGTTCTTAATTCTTATATCCATTCATTTCCTTATTTAGAAGGCAATTTGCAATGCTAGTTGCAAAGGGACCGGAAAAGTACTATACGGAGTTGTGGACGCGAAGGGCAAACAAAAGTTCAAACCGTACACGTTGCCGAAGTGGAATGAGACTTTTTCTTGTGTCTTTTTTTTTAAAAAAGAAAAGAAAAGTTATAGTTATGACTTTATTTAGATAATTTCTTCTATAAATACTTATAAAAGAAAATAAAGAAATAAATTCCTCTCATATGTAAAAACTAGCTTAAACATAAACTAAAAATCAATTTTTGGTGAAGTTAAACAATAATTTGGTTGAGAAAATTAGAAAAAAAGCGTAGGCTTAATTGTAATTTTTATCCCAAATTTTTTAATTTTGGGCGAATTTTACCTCCAACAAATTACTTTAGCGCATTTTACCCCTAACTTTTTTAAAAAGTTACAAATTTTACTCTCCACAATTTTAATGACATAACATGCTAAAATAGTTGTATTTTTTATCCCCAACTTTTTACTTTTTGACAAATTTTACTCCTAATTTTTTCATTTTTGACAAATTTTATCCCTAATTTTTTACTTTTTAGTGAATTTTACCCCTTTTATATGTTTATATCAGTATGACACGTCATCAAAATTGTGGAGGATAAAATTTGTAACTTTTTAAAAAAGTTAGAGATAAAATATGTCAAATTAATTTATTGGGAGTAAAATTTGTCAAAAATTAAAAAGTTGGGAATAAAAATTGCAATTAAGCCAAAAGCCTAACGCGGCGGAAGTCATAGACTTTTTTTTTTTTTTTTTGTGAGGGAAAAAAAATACGTAGGAGTCATAGACATTTGAACATGCATCTAATATGCACCAAATATGAAGAGTTCTAGAAGACTATTGTGAACAACACGTTTTGTTTTGTTTTTTTTTTTTTTTTAAAGCACTATTTTTTTATTTTTTTTATAATATTATTTTATTTTAATAATAATATTACTACTATTATATTATCATGAATGTACCAGACATGTGAGAGTTCTAGAACTATTGTGCAAACTACTATGATTAGTTAAGTTTTTCGATAAAAATTAGTAATCAATAAAATTGGTAGATATTTTGCATTATGAATCAATGTTACAGTGATTTAAAAAACGTGTTTTTTCTAATGTTAAAAACATTATATATATCTTTTTGTTTCTATGATATTATTTATTTAAAAATAATAAAATATGATTTTTTTAATATGAAAGATACATTTTAAAGGTTAAAAGTATTATGTTTGTATTTCATGTTTAGAGAATCTATTTAATATCAGCAAAATTCAAAAAACTAAGCTAATTTCTAATAAAAGATTAAATAAACAGTTTAACCAAAAAAAATAAAATATTATAATTGAAGTTTACAATTTTTTATACATATTTAAGACTCATATTAATTATTAAAATGAAGTAATGATCACTACTAGTTGTTGTTGTATACTCCCTCAGACTTTAAATATAAGCAAAAAAATTGACTTGAGGTTTGGATTTAAATATAAGCAAATCTCAATTAATTTTAGTTCATTTAATGAGACTATCTCCCAAATACCCTTCATTTAATGAGGGTTTTAATTTCAATTATTCTTTCTTAATCTTGATATCAAATTCCAATGAAGGGCAGTTTAGGAAAATAACTTATTTTTTAATTGATATTGGTGCAATTAAATGTTGTTAACCAACTTTCTTAATTAGTGTGAAACAATTTTTTTTTGCTTATATTTTGAGCCGGAGGGAGTATATATAAAACAATAAAACTATTGACAAATATTTTGTGTAGAGAATAGTAATTGATTTAAATAATAAAATATTCATTTGGAAAATCAAATTTTTTTTTCATTTTGAAATTGTAGTGAGAAAAAAATAATTTGGCTTAATTGTAAATTTTACCATCCAACTTTCATAATTTGCGAATTTTACCACCCAAGTTTTAATTTTACAAATTTTACCACCCAAATTTTTAATTTTTGCACATTTTACCACTCTGATATTTTATCAAAAAAAAGTTAAAGAATTCAAAAAAAAAATTTGTGAAACATCAGGGTGATAAAATGCACAAAAATTGAAAACTTAGGTGGTAAAATTCGCAAAATAATGAAAGTTGGGTGGTAAAATTCGCAAAATTATGAAAGTTGAGTGGTAAAATTTGCAAAATTAAAACTTGGATGGTAAAATTTGCAAAATTATGAAAGTTGGATGGTAAAATCTACAATTAAGCCAAATAATTTTGGAAAGAATTAAAAAATATCTTTTATGTTATGCTGAAATACATTTTTAATCCTTTATATTTTCGATTATATATATATATATATATATATATATATATATTTGAAAAACTACCAATATTTGATTATATTTAATTTGGTCTCTTATAGTATTTAAAAAAAATCAATTTAGTTCTTTATATTTTAAAAATTATTTATCTCCCTTGCATAACATTTTCTCTTTCTTCACATCCCACCCACAATTGTTATTCCCTTCACACCTACATCACCCTTATGCATCAACCATCATCACCACTAGTTGCGGTGCTACCACTAGTGAGCCCATCGTGCAGAACCAATGTAACACCTCGTAATCATGATTGTTGTCATTATGTTATGGAACTTATCGTCATTACATTATGGATATTTCATCTAGTTGATTTCTAACCATGATGAGTAAATTAAAGGTCATGAACCTTATTTGTTTTTGCTTGGTATTTATATTTGGAGTTTTCTATTCTTTTAGAGGTTTATATTGTGGGATAATGGTAAAAAGAAATCTTTAATTTCAATTTCATTCTCTATTGATTGATGACCTAAGTGATGAGCTCTAATAAAAGTCAAGTCTAGGGTTAGTGTATAGGGTGTCTGGGCTAATAAAAATGTTAAGTGATATTAGTTTTAAGTCAATTAAGATATATTTTTTGTTTAGATAATGACTTTTTTTTTCTTATTATTAAATATTTTTATTTTATATTTAAGACTTAAACATTTGTTCGTGCTTATAAATATATCATCTTTTTTTAATTCATGTGTTTTTTTTTCATTTTTAGTTTGTGTACTTTTAATTTTTTTTTTTATAATTCCTTTGTTGTAATGATGATGTGACATTATTGCGACGTAACACTAATGATTGATGTGCAAGTGTGCCAATGTGACACATTCTAACTTCATCTTGATACAAACACATTAATGTTTTTGTAACAAAAGTTGATGAGAGAGATTAAAAATAAATTTAAAACTTTTGTTTTTGTAGTTGTTTAAAAAAAAAAAAAACAAAGCACAAACAAAGGACAAAAAAAAAGAAACTACAATATCAAGAACACTGTCCCCTAGCATCTGCAGCAAGAAGGTGTTGCAACTCAACAGGCGCAGAACCCACAAGCTGGAATACTGAATTGCAATTTGGCCAAGAATTGCAATGAGTCCCCATCTTGGCCAAATTGCCAGCACAAAAATATTCGATAAAGTGATAAATTATAGAGACAAAAAACATATATATTTTTTTTAAATGACATAATTTTATATTTTAACAGTATTAATTATTTATGAACGGTTCAATAATTTTGCCAATAAACTATTCCTGTTATTTGTTATGCAGCCATGATTTGACGATACGCAAGTGCGATAATAGCTTAATATAAAAATAAAAAAAAAGTATACAGTGAGAGAAGTGAGAACCTATGAAAATAAGACATTCCTTGATATGATATCAATTATCAAATTCTTTTTATATATACTATACTATATATTTTAGTAGTCCCGTGGAAACATAGTTAGTTCTACGCGATCGTGCAGTAACAACAAAGATAAACTAGCTGAGGAGATATTTTTGGTCATGGATCACAGAGCATGGAAGTCCCCCAACCTACTAAGTCAGAGGCTAATTCCGCTTATTATACGTGCTTGCCGCTGGCCAAGCGATTAGCTGAGGAGATATGGTATCAAGTGTGGGATTTTTTTTTTCATATACATCATAGAAAGACAATCAGAATCAAATATCTGATGGGCAATCATGAAAATTATTTATAAAATACTGTTACTTCACATGAGATTGTAGTGTAGCATATTCCTGGAATTTTAAATTGTAAGCATTTCGTTTTTACATATCTATTTATTTCTCATAAAAAATAATCTCATAAGAGTCGGATAAAATAATTAAAAATAATAAAATTCTTCAATCAAATATTTAATATTACTATATATATCCAAACTATTGACTAATCTGAAACAATTTTGATTAATTGATAAATTGTAATGAACAAGTAGCAGTTTTTTTTTTTTTTTTTAATTACACGAAATAGAGAGTAACACCTTCCCATAAGCCATACTTGAACGGGAGAGACCGAACCCAGATATCACCGTCACTGAATTGAACTGTAATCCGTTATTTATTTATTTATTTATTTATTCTCATTTCCTTGTTGGGCAGGTAATTGTGCAATCCTTAATATTTCGAAGAAGTAATGTGACTGCTAAGAATTTGTGCAATCTTTTTCCAGTGCACATCATCATATGCACATGGATAAAATAAAAGTTTAAATATTTTTTTAGTCCCAGTAATTTAGTATTTTTTTATTTTTTATTATTGTAATTTTTTTTATTCTAGTCCTTGCAAGTTATGTTTGTTTTATTTTTCGTTCTTAAAGTGATTTAGATAGCGCTTTTTTCACTGTTCAAAGTGCTATTTAAACCACTTTAATGACGAAAAATAAAATAAACATAATTTGCAAGGACAAAAACAAAAAAAAATTATGAGGACAAAAAGCAAAAAAAATACTAAATTGCGAGAACTAAAAATATATTTAAACCTAAAATAAATAAAATTTAGTTCGTGCATGGGCACCATTGTATGACATGGAAAATTGTTTTGAATATATATAAGCAGTATGTGTCACAATGCAAATTGTAGTTTAATGATTTCTTCATTTGAAATTTAATTTGTTATTGATGATAAAGATTTTATATTAAAAATATCATTTTTGAATCTTTAATTAGGATATCTCTTTTTTAGTGTACAATAGTAACAACGAGGATGTCTTTGTAACATAATCATAGTTTTAAAACTTAACCAGAACAATCAGTTCAATGAATTGAACCAAAAACTAGTTAGGTCACTAGTGTGAATAGCTCAGCTTATTTGGTAGTCTCGAATTCGAATTATACAGCTGTGTTAAATATTCAGAGAAAGAATTTTGCCATCTATAATAACTCTACCCGACTCGAGCAGGATTTGTTCCACCGAGTTGAATAATCCTTGTACATTCCACCGAGTTGAATTTAGCAAAAGAGATTAGTTCCTCACACCATACTAAATTAAGGTTCAAATCTTTGCTAAAAAAATATCTATATTTTATATTCAATCGTGCTTCGAATAAGATTGATCGTCTCCAAAGGAAGGTAAAAAAAACTTTGTACATAAATTTTTTTTATACATCATGGTAACACTTTTTTTAAAAAAAAATCACAAATAAGAATTATTGTGTTCCAATATATACTCTCTTCTATAGAGTTAAATTATACAAAACTATGTATAATAAATTAAGAAAAAATAGATTATATGCTGACAGTGTAAAATAATTTTATATTATCATTCAACCATAAATTACTATGTATGATAAGTTTGATGATTTTCACAATAATTATCTTAAAAATTATATCATCGGTGATTTTTTATTGGTTGACAGTACAAAATTGTTTATATTGTTAGTGCATAACTATTAAAGTAATTAATTAATGTAAAATTCTTAAAATATATATTAAAAGAAAATTTTCAGAGATTATAAAAATGTATAATTAATTTTAAAAAATTTAAGAATAAAATTTAAAGAAAAAAAAATAATAATAACATATGCTATTATACACAAAACAGTGCACTAAAAAAATTGTTACTTTCGAAGAAATATACTTTAATTTAATGCATAAAATTGAATTTAAAAGTGATTATTTTGTGAATATATTCAAGATTTAAGAAGGAAGAAGCAATTTTAACATAGAAATAGAAAATTTTAAATATATCTTTTTATTTTATTTTATTTTATTTTATTTTCCTCACATCTCAAAATTTTAATATACCTCAATTTTTTATTAACTTTTCTTGTTATCATAGATCATTACTATGCTCGTTGTGATATAACTATTTAATTATATGCCTGGATTCACTATTACTTTAACCATATTTATAGATTCTGTAAAACAAAAAAAACCATATTTATAGATTATAAACGGATAAAACCTGCACCAAGAAGAGGCAAAACACAGATACCGCCACCACCACCACCACTGAATTTCCCATTTTTTTTTTTTTAATTTTTATGGAAAGAGTATGTTAAGATCAAGAGAAGACCATAGAATCATAACTAGAGATATATGCTCCATTATTTGAGCCAGAGATTATAAAGTTCCAAACTTTCAGGCTTCATCTCATATGCAATCTTTTCCATAGGATTATACCTACTACATTTTTCTGATTTATTCTTTCTAGTTTGTCGTCTTCAAAACGTAGGTTGAGTTTTATTATGAATAGGGCGTTTCAAATTTATTCTGAGAGTTTTTTTTTTTTTTTTTTCTATTCTACCACCAAATATTGAATTGAAATTGGATAATAAAATGGATAGATAAAATAGGTTTTTTTATTTTTAAATTCAGTTCTTTAACTAATAATAATACTTAAAAAAATACAAAATTTTGTATAAAGTGTAAATTTTTATATTACTATTTATATAATATAAAATATATTATTCAAAGATAAGAAAAAAGACAAAATTGAATAAACTTTCTTAAGTGCTTTGGATATTATCCTCCTATCATAAGTTTTTTTTATCAGTTCCTTCTATCATAATTAAAGTTTTACTTCTTAATCAAGATTGATATTTAATGCAAATCTTTATTACATAGATCATCTAAATAAAACTCAAATTCTAATTAAAATAACACTAAAAATACCCGCCAAAAAATAAACTACATCTAAATTTTATTCAAAAAAATTAGGTCACAAATGATTTTATCCTGCTACAAAAGCTAAAAGCACAAAATGATATCTGTCCACATGGTTGAAATCTAGCTTTTGACAAAATGGAAGAGAAGCATATTTTTAGGGGACAGTCACATGTCTGTTTGGACCACTCACATCACATCAACTAGGTTGCGGCCAAACAACAAATTAGGTAAGAAATGGATCCACCCACACACATGTTGAAGCACTGTTCTTCAAAATTTCAATTATCATTTTGGTATGTAGATAGATATACATGGTGCTATTATGGAGCACAGACCCATTTGTGGACCTAAATCAAAATCAAACACTTGCTAATAAATGAACAACTACTTAGACATGGGTTATCTAGATATTTGTTTATTACTTATAGGTGGAAGAGTGGGGAGTCACATCAATCCAACCCGTACATATAATATGCCTAGCACACATATCAGGGTTAGATTGTTGTTGTCCTTGTCGATTTTAGTGTGTTTGTGTTTGTTTGTCAGTTTTTTTTTTATTCAATTTTAAACCTCTTGTCAATGTTATAAAAATTAGATAAATTATTGATTTGGTCGAAGGTAGAGCGGGGCATTTGATTTGTCCCCGCGCACTAACCTGTTTATCCACGGCGCATACGGTATTTCAGTTGAGTTTTTTTGAGTCTATTTAAAAAATGAGGATTTTTTAGTCCGATTCGTTTAATCCGTGGATTAAACAGGTAGTCTGCAAACTTTATGTATTTTATTTTAAAAAATATATAATTTAAAGAGAAAAAAGATTATGCACTGACAGTGTAAATTTTTTTACACTGTCATCCAATCACAATCCACCATGTATAGTAAGTTTGTTGACTGACTGTGTAAAATAGTTTTAAACTGACAGTGCATCACTATTAAACTCTAATTTAAATACCTTAATAAAATTTAAATTAAAATAAAAAAAATGGGACGATCGCAGGATAGGTGTCGCTGCATATGTATATAAAATTTTTTGGTTTTTTTTTTTTAAAAAAAAAGACAGATTTAAAAAATGGTTAAATTTTAGTTTAAAATTTTAATTTTTGCGGGCTCGAAAAATCAAAACCCGTTTAAAATGCGGGCTAAACGGTTTACGGGTTAAATGGGCAGGCTTACCCGTTTGCCCACCTCTAGTCGAAGGTATTAAGTTGTTGGGTTACTAGTCGAATTAATAGATCAGTGGTTGAACCATGCGAACCGGTGTAAGAAACATCAAATATAAATATATGTATTATTTATATCATAAGTTTAATAATTAATTATGATGGTTTGGTGATAAGTCGATTCATTGAACAATTTTCAAGTGCTTGGTTCACATTTTTAGCATGCCATTTTTTTTGTATTTTCATTAAATTTTGCATTTTAAAAAAATACTTAATATTAGTTTAACTAATTCAACCAAACCAGCTCATTGGTCCAACCAAATTGGTTAAACCATAAAATTGGACAGGTCAATCGAGGTTGATGGCGTGCTTAATCTAACAAGCGGCTCAGGTTGGCCAGACCACCGGTTTGACTGGTCGGATTGGCAGACTAAGCCGATTTTTAAAACTGTCTTCCTCGTCTCGTTTTTGTTATGAGAAATATTATAAACTAGACTTAGTATCAGTCTGATGAGCGAGTATAAATATTTTTATTTTTGATATATTTTTAAAATTTTAATTTTTATACTATTCTTTTTATTATTATAATAACAATTTTTTTACTATGTCTAATTTTTTTATTATATTTTTTCTACTATTTTAGATGTTACAGTATTATATTATTACTATAATAATATTTGTTTAGATTATAGTATTAGTTTACTATTATTTTTTATTTTTTTATATTTTATTATTATTATTTATATTTATTATTATTATTATTATTTTATTTTTATTTATTTTGCATTTATTTGATGATTATAATATTAATACATATATATTTATTATATTATAAATATTAATTAACATATTTATTATTATTATTATTATTTTAAATATGTTTATGATATTTTAAATATTTATTATAATACGATTTACTATTATTAAGAGATAAATATTTTTCAATTCTAGATAATTTGGATTTTTAAGATTATTTTAATTAATTAATATGAATTTAATTTAATTTTTCAAAATTTAATTTTCACACATTATTGATGTATTTTGATTTAAATAATTTATGTTTATTGTCAATTTAAAAACCTTATTCCTTTAAGCAATATTTTTAATTTTTTATTATTATAATATTACCATTACCACCACCACCACCACCACCACCATCATCATCATCACAATATGTGATTTTTTATTATGTTGGTTTTGCTTTTTATAATATTGTTTTTCTAATCTTTTAGATTTTAGACTATTATATTATTATTATTATAGTAATATTTTTTTTAATTTTCCTTAAGATTATAGTATTATTTTACTGTTATTTTTTATCATTGTATTATTATTGTTTATATTATGTTTATTATTATTATTTTAAGCTTATAATAATTATTTATAATTTATAATAATAATTATTATCATTATTTATAACAATTATTATTTTCATTGTTTATAATAATTATAGTACTTGTTTATTATTTTTTATTTTTATATTTTATTAGTATTGTTTATATTATCTTTATTATTATTATTATTGTAATAATTATTTAATATTTATAATAATAATAATTATTTTTCATTATTAAAAATGATGTGTAAGTACATAGTTACAATTAAAAATCAACTACAATTACAACTGGTTGTTTCCAATGTAAAGAAGATACTATTATAAGTCAAATAATCTGACCACTAGAGAAATAGTCAACAAGCAACAACCAATTATGTACTTGCAATTTAGTTCAGTAGTGGCTTCATCTCCCATGGTATTGCATCATTCATAGTGCATTTGAAAAGAAAGTAGTGCACTTAAAAAGTCCCAGTCAATTGAAATGATGTTACTACTCTCCACTAAGAAAAAATCAAAGATCTGAACAAGCTAGTTGATTGTTAGGAATTTCTGCCAGCGGAGAAAACACTGCCACTCCATCACCATTGTTTAGATTACCCATAAATTAAGATGTTGCCACAGAACATTCTCCTAAGAAATAAATCAACTACACTAAGTTTTTGAAATTACAATTATTAATAATTTTAGTCTTTAAAATTATAAAAAAAAAACCTTGAAATTAGTTATTGACTTATTGTCAATTATTGCCTCTCAAAAAACAAATAAAAAAACTTACTGTCGATTATTTTATTCTCTAATATTAAAGATTTAATAATTTGATCCTTGATTTTGATAATTATCAGTGATTTTGCTATCTAGACTTTAGTGCGTGTTAGTAAATTTAGTCCCTAATTTTATTATGTATTAATCAATTTAGTCCTTAATGAGAAGGACTAAATGATTTGATGACTGTTAAATACAAGTACCAAATTGATAATATTCCTTAATTTTAAGGACTGGCATAATTGGTTTTGTAATATTAGGAAACAAATTGATGCTAATTTCAGAATCTAAATTGATTGATAGTTATCAAAGTCCAGAATTAAATTTGCTTCTTTTATAATATTAGAAACTAAATTAACGAGTACTTATAGTTCTAGGAGTAATTTGGTGTATTACCCAGAATAAATTGATAAAAGAGAATAAAAATTCCATTCCTTAGTGGGTAAATAAATTATAGCATTCCACGGTATGCTTCGGCAACCTCAACCCCTGATTAAGTTTGTTATTCAGATTCCAAATTATTTCAAAAGATTAGAACAATTTTTCTCTTTTCTCTCTCTCTCTGCCTTTCTCTGTGTGTGTGTTTTTGCCCATCTAAGATTAGAACAATTTCCATATACTTAGTTGTCCCATATTAAGTTTTCTTAAAAATTGTTTGTGCTTAATTAATGGACTGGTACTAATTATAATTATAATTAGATAAATTAGGCTTAATTTTGCCATGTTAGCTTAAGTTTCTTACCATAGAAATATGAGAAATCTGAACATGTTTGCGAATTGAACATAACTAAGTTATAGTTTTATAGTTATAGATATGCTATTGATGTGATATCAGTGGAGTAAGAAAGCTAAAAGAGACAGAGACTTAAAAAATTCAAGAGCTCAAGACTGAATTCTGACTATCATCATCAGACAGTGCGATTTTGCTTAGAAGCAAAGTCACAAAATTTCCATAATGCTAGAATACATGACCCAAGGACATTGCATCGTATCTCGAGCTATAAGTGTTTAGAGTGAGCCAATGTCAAATAGAATAGTTAACAATCAAGCCTACAATTAATGTGAGACCATTTATGCAAACGGTTTCATTTTGAGGGTCTCCTTCTTGTTGTTGACAAGTGATTAGTCATATACCGATGCATCATGTTAGTAATTTGGCCATAAAATTCTCTAATTAAGTTCAAATTAAGTGAGATTTCTATAAAAATAAATAGGAAAAATATATGGTTAAATTATCTAATAAGGGTATGCTTGTGATTTCAAAGTAAGAGAAAGCTATTTAAGATCAAACACATTCAAGTGTTTGAGGCTCAGTTCGTTTGATTATGATATCCTAATCTTTATCTTTTGATTGTTATTAATTGACCTCTCATCACATGGGTCATGTCAACAGTCTCAATAGCATCACTCACGTTGCACTTGGCACGAGATCAGCTTAAAATGTCAACCAAATGATGTAAGAAGATGAAGATGACGATGATGATCATCTAATTCCATTAAGTGCAAATCTGATACTACCCACCATGATTTTTGGTTGTTAACAGTATAAAAACCTTTTACACTGTTAGTGTATAGAAATTAAACGCTTTCTTCAAATGGTATGAAAGGTGAATACAAAACTTGTACCTAACAGATTGGCCTTCACAACTTAAGATGCTCTTACAAAACATTTACTCCACAATACTCGGTCAAAGTGGAAAAGGTGCTTTCGTACATGGTATGCATGGATGCAGTAGAGGAATGCAGCTAATGTGACTGCTAGAAAAGATATTAAAGTCAACTTCCAGAAGTCCTGAATACACAAATAACAAGAAACAAGTTTAACATAATTGCAATTTTGTTAAGCATCAGATTCAATGCAATAGCTATCTTTTGACAGTAGCTGAAAAATTTTCATCAAGCATAAACTATAAAGGTACTTCTATGAAATAAACTTTAGACTAAAGTTAATAGTGTTGCAAATAATTTTTGCACTGTTGTTTGAAGAGATGAAGTTTGTTGGAAGGTAAGGACTAAGGACTAATGGAAAAGTGCTACTACAAGGTATAAAATTTTAACCAAAAGCATTCATGTAAATGAACTAGTAGATATAGCCATATAGGTCGTTTTGGCCTTGCTTGACCTAGCAATGCATTTACTTATGGAAAATTGATCAATTATCAAACAATAATTCACTAAGAATTGAGTGTTGTAGGGGACACTCAAAATGTGATCAAATTCTGTGTTTTGGGTTGGACATGAATCATTGTAGTTTTAAAACTTACCCGTGGATCAGATACTATGATTCCCATTACATAGGCCAGTAAATCCATCAAGGACTGAATAGAATTTTGAACACCTCCAACAATCAAACGATCGGATTCAGAAACAAGATCCTATTTAAAAATTTGAATAGAAAGAGAAATCAAGCCAAGATGATTAAAAAGAAAAGAACTTCGGTCATTCATCAAATACATTAAAAGCCAGATATCAAACAAATTAAATAACTTCAGATAATAAAGGTTATTTCTTGCCTGCATTTGTTGAAGCACAGACAAATCAAACATCCATAATCCAAGCCGAGATATGGCTACACTTCCCATCAGAATATATGATGATAGAAAACCACTTTGGATCCATATTGCAGCTACACACGGAAGGAGGCAAGTCCACTGTGTGCACCACATACATAAAAAAGGATAACAAAATTATATGCTAAGTAATATCAGTAACATGTCTTTTGCATACTAGTTCAGAATTCAGATAGGAGGAAATTAAAGATTTGACTAGCACTCAAAACATGTCATTCATACAGAACACTTTAGATCCATTACTGAGTTTATACCTGAGACCATATAGACCAAAGTCCAGTTCTAATAGTTGATATACGTGACTGTAGCACAGGATATACAACTGTAGCAGCTATTCCAATCACAGCGCTTATTCCTCTCGCCATTCCAATAAAATATGCAGGTATTCCTTCCCATTCTAAGGTAGCCGTCATCAAAGTTCCAAAACTGAGGCAAGTAATTGGAATTTCATCAATGACTCTTCATATTCAACTGATAACAAAAAAAATATAAGACATGTTTCTTAAGCTGTGCTCAGAATGAAATTTTATGAATGACTTTGTCCAATGACAATAGTATAATCAACCGCTATTGGTAACTCAGACTATTTTTATCATAAATAAAATAGAAATTTCACAAAACATGGATGCTCCACAACAACAAATGCTCAGGTTGCTGAATCTAAGAAAGTATGAATACAACAAAGAGCACAAATATATGATAGAAATAAAAAAGTTATAGGACACGGTACCATTATAAAACAACATATAAAATTAATACAACATTAACATTAAAGTAAAAAAAAAAAAAGAAGTAAAAAATTATATAATGTAGTTAGGACTAAGGAGTATTTGAAATGTATGTGAAGTATTTGACAAAGATATATGATATCTACTGTTTTGAAGTGTTTTTACTTCCTTGGTTGAATCTGAACAATTCTTTGAGATACATCATATAGAATAGTACTGAACAAGCTTCCGAAAAAATCCCTCATAAATAAATTCATGTGTCATGGCTTACTTTTTCTTTACTCATAAATAAATGGGATATTTTAAACATTTGAGGGAAAATGATAATTCAGACTAGATTTTTTTTTTCTTCATGCAATTCTAACTTGCTGTAGATGTTTGTAAGCTTTCACCTGAGTACAGTGAAAAATAGCAAAGCCAGAGCTAGTCCAGGAAGGGCAACTTCTTGCTGTAAATAAACTCTCCATGCAGCAATGTAAGGAATCTGTGAAATCTTCTCAGAAAACTTTTTACTGCATTTTTTGTCTGCCAATTCTGAGCTATCATCAGTAACAGGAAGCAAGCTATCTTCCTCCAAAGTTGAATTGTTCATTTCCTGATCACATTGTAAAAGTCTTGCCATCCTCCTCTGGCTACTCTGGCCCAAAGCTGGAATCCCATTATATACAGATGTGAAAAGCCAATACTCCACCCAAACAGAGGCAGTAGTCCACAGAGCTAAGGTTATAGCAGATGCTTTCAGTGATACAAAGCTTATTATGAACCCAGATATGACAGGAGCAAGAAGCTTGCAGCTTAGATCAATGCGTCTCGTAACTGAATTCATCTTTGTCAGCAATTCTGGGGGTTCACCTTCAGATATAACTAACAACCTGCATGATGGCAACTAAAGAATTTTTTTACACAAAATTTATCTGATTTGTAAAACCTTGAGAAATTGCTAAGATATTATGGTGAGAACTAATATTTACTGTATATGCCTAATCAAATATGAATCTTTTCTCACTAAAGCCTCAAGGATATTACCATTCTCTTTCAATCAAGATTGTACCGGCAAGAGTTGAAAGCACACCAATGCCACCACAGAAATTGATTATCAACACCAGCAATATGAAAATGGAGAAATTTGTAAACTTCAAAGATGAGTGGACCAGTAATGCAACTACAGAGGCCCCAGCAATAACAAAAGAGAGATTTTGTGTCACCAACCACAATTTCAAAACCTGCCAATAAAACAAGCAGATAGAGTTATTTCACTATATAGGCACCTTGACCTTTTTAAACAAGGAATTATGAAGCAAATCTAAATAGTTAAAGATACTTGTATCAGAAATTGCTATATAGTTTTTATCTTTGAATTTTGGTCATATATAATTCTAAGAATGTACATGAATGGATAGGGGGAGTCCAAAATATTGGGGAAATTTGTAACCAATAAGTTATGTAAGCAATTACATATACCAGGTTAAGACCCAAAACCTTAAGACATTAAATTTACTCGTTTTTACACTTGCATAGTCCTCAATTTGTTATTTTCTTAAGGACTTCTTCTCCTACATCTCATTCACACTTGAATTCCCAACCGAATTTGTGATGTTTAAAGTAAAGGGGAAAAATTGTCCATGCTGATGCATACAAAAGTAGTCTGTTAATACTAGACCCATAACTTCTCTGAAGACAGTGCAAATTTGGTATTTGATTTTCTCTATTTGGTGAACTTTTTATTTCGGTTCAAAATGGCCCAATGATTTATCCTTTTCAGCACACAAGTGAAAGATAATTAGTCCAAAGATATTTATGCATTCTTGTATAATTTGTACAAAATTTACGTTGTTTAGTTCCCAAATCCCAAGTAATTAGTTAATATGATAAGAATAAACAATACTCTGGGGTCACCTTCACACAAGACAACTTATCAACCCATCTTCCAATTATGGGACCAAACACTGCAATGGAGGCAGATTCAACTGCACCATATATTGCTGCATACAGCAACGACTCTGGCCAAATATTGATCATGTATAAACCAACAGAGAATTCCCACATTCTGCAAGCAAAGATCCTCAATGAATTTAATTTATAAAAAAAAAAAAGCAAAATATTGTAACTATTTCATTGATGCACCAACGATTTTGAATATCACAAGCCAAGTAAATCATATCTAATGTGGTCTATATTTCATATCACACTCATAATTTTCTCATATGTCATAGTCATTTCAACTCATAATATTGTATAAACCCATTATCCTATTTTGTGACCATGAAATCAAAAGTTCAAACCAATTTTGGGAATTAAAAGAAGAACCTGGCACCCCATCTTGCTAAGAAGTGGCCAATGTACAAATAAGTGATTAGAGCCAATGGCTTTTCTTCTTGTCCGGTGAACGGAGGCACCCTCAATTTGACGCTTTCTTCCATTTCAGATTTTTACCTTCACTCACTCCTTTTAATTTGACCATTACCATCACAATTGCTATCTTAATCAAGCTACATGCAAATTGCAATTTCTGTAATCAATAATATTGCAACATCAAAACAAAAGTCTTATGTATTAAGAGAGGTTACGTGAATTACACGAAGTTATCCCATTCGGTTAAAAATTAAATTAAGAGAAAGCAAGAATTTTTACTCTATCGTCCAATTGCTAAGCTTATTTACTTTTAGAATATGTATCTTGAAAGTGATACTTAACATGCTTTTTTATTGTTACACAGTAAATTTTTTTATATCAATAATGTATAGAAGTTAAATTCAATTTTTAATTCCTAAAAATATATTAAAAAATATTTTATTTAACCCTTAAAAGTGAAAATTTCAAGAATAAAAAAAAAGAAAAAAAAAAGACAATGCACTGACAACGTATGATAGTTTTACACTGGTATCCAATTACAAATTATCATGTATGATAAATTTGTTATCTTTTACAAAATTATCTTAAAATCATAATGTAAAATAGTTTTACACTGTCAATACAGTACCATTAAATTCTATTTTTTTTTTTTTAAACAAACAGTTTTGCTTAAAGTCAAAGCGTTTTAATAACAGTTTGCTGAATTGCGGCTGGAAAGTGGAATCTCAGCTAGAGTTAAGCGAATAAAGAGTCTACGTGTTGTTGTATACCGTAACTGCGTGAATGTCAAAGCAACACGTAACGTAGAACATAAATGTGAGTAATGCAAACAAGAAATGTACGAATTGTCATGGATCTAATCTAACATAATATCAAGGGATTCAGGAAAAAAAAGACATAATATCAAGGGAAAAAATAATGAATAAATATTAATGTGAAAATTGAATTTTTAAACAACCGTGTCATGTCTGTCTATCTAATGGATTGAACACTTATTTTTTAAATAATTTTTTGGTACATAATTCTTTAAATAATTGGAGAATGAAGTACAAATTTTATGAAAAATGAATTAATGAACAAATTTATTTAAATTTCAAAAATATATTTAAAAGTTAAGGGACATTATACTCACGTTAAACGGATGCTAATTGAATGGTTTCGCATGAATCAATGTATTAATTACTTTTTTTTACAGCACAATGTATTAAATATGTAATTAGTAAATAAATATGTACTCCATCCGTTTCAAATTATATGATGTTTTAGAAGAAAAAATTTATTCCAAAATAAATGTCATTTTACAAAATCAATATTGTATTAAATGTCTTTTTTCAGGATTATTCTTAATAAATACTTAACGAGAGTAGTGTATAATGAGTAATTAATTAGATAAATAAATGGTATATTAGAAAGTTATCTAATATTTTATAAGAAATTCAATAAATTAATTGTATTTTTTAATATTTGTACAAAAACCTTAAATGTCATATAAATTAGAACGAAGAAAGTATTAATTACTTATTAATGCGTTCAGTTGTTCATCTTTAGTGTAACTTCCACAGATGATTTTTTTTAGTGTATCAATTTGCTCTTTATTTATTTATTTTGGTGTCGTGAGGAAGGAAAAACCCTCAGAAACTAATGCCCACGAGGAAAGCAGAACAAGCTTTATCAGCAAACGTTAACAACGAAAGAAAAGTAGGAACAAATTCACGTATCCTTTTTGTTTGTCAGCATGAGGCGTCAGTTGGTGTCTTCCAAAAAAATTAGTACAACGGAAGGCGTTAATTGAGTTGGTGTTTCCTGCTAATAAATGAAAAAAAATCAGTAGACGTTAATTCAGTTGGTACCTTCTGATATAATGTGTCAAAAATAATTTTTATATATAAATTATTTTTTTTCAACCTCTTTTTTATAAATTGTTTTTCTTTTTCAGTCTGTTTTGTTTTTTAGCTGAATTTTAATTTACGAAATAAAAATTAAGCCGTCTAATTTTTTATTTTTGACAGTTTCAGTTAGGACTGAGCAGGGGTCGGATACGGGCGGGTTCGGGTCAAAATATCAAATCCGCTCAAATCCGTTGACCAATAATATTAATACGCGTCCGATCATTCATACATTCGGTTTCGGATAGTGCGGAAGACGGGTTATACGGGTCGGTTGTATCGGGTATCTGGGACGAAAAAGAAAAAAGTATCGGCGTAGCGGTGTCTTGGTTGTATCAGGTAGTTGGGATGAAAAAGAAATAAGTATCGTTGTAGTGGTGCCTTGTGATTGGAGAGGACAACCACACAGAGGTTGATGTCTTCCTTAGTAGCTCTTCTATTCACAAAAAAATTGTGCACGCTGACCTTTTGAAGAAGGAGGGTTGCCATCCACGTACAGTCTCATTTTCAGTGGTTGAGGAACAGTCTTCCATGGTGGTCTTGCCGGTGGAATAAAGGGAAGGCTGAAGACATTGTTGAGGAATAAACGTTTGGGTGAAAAGAATTTACTGTTTTTTTTAATAAACGTATTCAATCTCCACCGTCAAAACTTGTTTAATTATTTAATATAAAAATATTATAAATGAAGTTTAATGTAAAGAAAAGATGAAATAATGTAGTATTGTAATGTGAAATTGCACCTATGCGGCTAATCCTTTAGGCTTTATCAAGTGCTTTCTTGGTTTCTCAAAAATCTTGATGTGACTTGACAAAAGTGTTGTCCATGGCGCGTGCAAAATCACAATCAAAAAGTCTGAGACGTGTGTTAGACACACTGTCCTCAAGGATTTATCCGCGTAAAGCGCAAATCCCCCAGGATTTAACAGACTCTTCCCAATAATAGATTGGGGCAGCAGAACAAGCAAGCTCTCTCATAAAATAACCCAGAATTTCAGTGAAACAGTAGAGAGAAAAAGATGTGAGAGAGAACTCTCTAAAATCATCTGAAGCATATGTATTTATAAATAAAAGATAGGGTTTTCTCAAACTACCCAAGACCAAGTCAAAGATAAGATAAGACCTAGTTTGTTTCTAAAATCACCCAAAACCAAGTTAAAGATAAGGTGAGACTTAGTTTAATTGACCAGTCAATAAGACCAAGTCAAACAAAAGAAACTGTTTTTTAAAAAACAATAAATTAATTTTAAAAAGATTTTTTATGTATAAATAAATAAAGGAGTTAACCTTTTGAAATATCCCAAAAATTACAACAATCCCCCACATATTTCAAAAGGTTAAATAAAAAGTTTTCAGAAAAAATATAAGAAATTCCTGGGTTCTCTTTCTCTTGGATGTAATGCATCGGACCTGGTGTAGCAAGCTATATGAACCAGACCTAGATTGATAAAACTTAACACACAGTGTAATTGGTGTAGCAAGCTATATGAACCAAAGACACTTGGTGTATGCTAGAGGTCTACCAATCACACTACACCCCCACAATCCTTGCCGTTATCGCTGTTGTGCGCTAATAGGCCATGCGCGTGCCCGGTATTCATGAGTGCTCTAGAGATCTCGCCAAGATCTCATACAAGCGGCCCCACTTGACACTCATATAGGTGATTTCATCAAGTGTATGCTGCAAATCATACACCACCCATAAGGGATATGAAAATCATTAAAAACTTTATAAGTTGTTAAGCTTTCTCATAACTACGTAAAACTTAACTATAAAGTTTAACCTCTCAATAATGCAATGTCTAGCACTTTCTCACACCATGGGAAGGGACTAAAAAATTAAATTTGATTAAAATCAAATTTAGTGCTAGCAGAACTGACAAGTGACTTGTTCTTACCCATATGAACCTTCTTCATGGGATCTCCAATCACAAAGGTTGGGTTACCATCACTTGTTTGTTTTCAAATGGCTTAATAAAGTCCCATTCCCCTCGATGTTTCATATAACATTTTCCTCCCCAGGGGTTTTTGTCAAAGGATCGGCCAAATCCATTTTTCACTTCACATAATCAAAGATTTTATCTCTCAAGCAATTGCTTTATCACATTATTTCTCAATTTATATTCCAAAGGCATATTTGCTTATGTGATTTTTCAACCACTAAGCCACATAATCAACCATTTCCAGAGTAATGAACTCTAACTCAATTCTTATTTATTTGGTTGATCTCTAAGTAAGGCACCACAACCAAGTGTAGTGACACAACCTCTAGTGGATTTTGTCTCATTTGGATCAAATATCCATTTCACATCACTGTATTTTCTAATACAATGGAAAATCCACTATGTTCAATACCATAACTTGTGGTACCTCTCAAGTGTCTCATATTATGCAAATAGTATAGAGAACTCACACTTGACACTACATCCAAGCAAAATTAATTACTCAGAATATTGCTAATAGTTCACATAGTTCCTGCTAACTTATGTCACAAATGACAATTGCTTTTAAAAAGCTAAACTCAGATAACTCATATCAAAAATATTCCACAGAGGTATTGTCTAATAATAAACATCAGAATTTACTTTCCTAAGAGGCCGACAAAAGCATACTAATTATAAACACTTCTATCATATTTTTATTTAAAAAAAATCAAGTTTAGTCACAGAAGAGTCAAAGAAATATCACTTTTAAAATTCCATAAAACCCAAAATAATTGTTGGCATACCCCCACATTGATCAATCCTGAATAATTAAAATATGTCAATAACAATTAATAAATTGAAATTAACAACAATTTCATGCCACAAGTGAATATTAATATATTAATATATATAACAATGAAATGTAGCAATTGAATGGCAAATGCAATTCTAATTAAATACGCATTCAATTAAAAAGAAATCAAAACGCACTACATTCACGTGAATTAATATTTACATTAACATTAACGTTATATTAAGTTGAAGAAGAGAAAAAAAAAAAATATAAATAAAACTTAAAAAAAACTTCCACCGTAACACTATCAATCAACGTAACAAGCTAACCTGCAAAATGTGGGTTATTCAATATAACCATTGAAATTGGTTGCCAGTAAAACACCATGAAATACTCATTTTTCCAATAGTAGCACAATTGAAAATATTTAATCAAGATATTCAATCAATTGCCTGTCATTAGCTACCTCTCATATATAGCATTATTCTCACTTAAAGTATTGCCTCAAAAGCAAATAAATGAAAATGCTTAATTGTCAAACCAAATATATATATATGGTGACAAAATTGTGAGGAAATCTTAGAACCAATATCTCCAAAACATAAAATTAATATGCTTAACACTTCATAAAATGATGCATATACTCAGATAAAACTTTAAATTTTTAAAACATATTGGTCTAAAAGTGAGTCTCATCTCAATGCAGAAACCGGTGCTCGTATCATCAAAATTATTAATTCCCACAAGCTTTAATACAACACATATATAAAGCACCGTAGGCCACCAATGTCAACCTCTAAAAAAAAATACACAAGTAACACATCACAAATATATCTAATAATTGAAAGAGATGGCATACTGCATCATTGTTTCTAACCTGTGTACTGTTTGCTGGAAACTTCCCCCACGTAACATCGCTTTTAAAAAAAAAATATAACTGACAAAACCTCAACTTTAGTCTATTGAGCTCCTTTTTTTTTATTTTTTATAGAAAAAGAGAAAAAAAAAAACGTAACACCACGAGCACATTGAGCGGTCCAACATTTGATTTAATCTGAATATCGTCAAATCATGTCCTCTACCTCATTCAACTCTGGAACCCGAAACCCTCAGTCCAAAAACCCGAGATAGTGGAACATAAAACACATAATTAAATGACTTCTATCAAATAATTTATCACATCGTCAGTCTAATTCACATCACACAGTATACTAAACTTTTAATCAGTATACTCAACTATCATTAGCAATCTCCTCGTAACATTAAACTTCTCTCTTAGTTGATACCATACTCAAAAGCAAGAGAAAATAGTATATTCTAACTACTAACTCAAGTAAAAGTGACAAATGTATTCATCTGGATATTATAATCTTCCTCAGATCCTCGTCCAATTTTTAATTTTATTTTTAAATAAAATAAACTTTTAAAGAGATAGCAGAACATGTAGTCACGTACCAGGGAGCGGTTTTCCCTCGGCATAAAGTTCGCTACCATCCACGCCGCCAAAAGGCTTTGGTTCCTCACCGAGTTCTTCCCCAATGGCGACCTCCTCGTTCTCTACCAACGCTAGCCATTTCTTCCTTCACGCGCCTTCTCCACTCGCGCCCTCCTCGCCTTCAACAGAATCCTCGCCTCTCTCGCGAGGGCGAAGCGCTTCCCCGCCGCGATTTTCCTCTGCGCCCAAACGGAGTCTCGCAACAGCAACAGCAACAGCAGCGTCACCCCCTGCCACGTCACCCTCACCATCCTCATCAACTGCTTCTGCCACGTCGGCAAGGTCGCTCTCGCCTTCTCCGTCTTCGGGAAGCTTCTCAAGCGCGGCCACAGCTGCCTCGTCCCCATCGACGCCACCACAATCCCCTGCCTCTATGTCTTCGTCGACATCAAAATCGACGTCCCTCACTTCGTCCACACCCTCAGCTTAAACCTCCTCGCCAAAGTCAAAAACCTCGTCGTCGCCGGAACCATTCAATTCGCCTCCGCAATTCGCGCCGCCAAGCCCCAATTGGAGGAATTGGGGTTTAGGGTTTTGATTCCTCAGTCAAAGCCGCTCTCCGCAGGTGAGGTTCTGGGTTGCACTGCGCCCAATGTTGTCCGGTGGAGAGGACGTGCCAGACGCACTTGTGGACCTCGAAGTTGTAGTTGGAAGGGAGCACGGAGATTGCGGCGTTCAGAAGAGGGTCGTTCAGGATCGAGTCCGGGATTTTGTTTTTCACGAATCGCTTTGGCTTTGGCTTTGGCTTTGGGCTACTGTTGTTGGGTTCGTTAGGGGGAAGGACCAGAGCGTTCTCTGCTTCTGCTTCTGACTTCTCCATTGCAACCCTCTGCCACTCACTTTGGAGTCAAATGCAGAGAAGACGACTAGCACGGACAACATGTTAAATCCTTGAGATTGTTGTCCATGGCGCGTGCAAAATCACAATCAAAAAGTCTGAGACGTGTGTTAGACACACTGTCCTCAAGGATTTATCCGCGTAAAGCGCAAATCCCCCAGGATTTAACAGACTCTTCCCAATAATAGATTGGGGCAGCAGAACAAGCAAGCTCTCTCATAAAATAACCCAGAATTTCAGTGAAACAGTAGAGAGAAAAAGATGTGAGAGAGAACTCTCTAAAATCATCTGAAGCATATGTATTTATAAATAAAAGATAGGGTTTTCTCAAACTACCCAAGACCAAGTCAAAGATAAGATAAGACCTAGTTTGTTTCTAAAATCACCCAAAACCAAGTTAAAGATAAGGTGAGACTTAGTTTAATTGACCAGTCAATAAGACCAAGTCAAACAAAAGAAACTGTTTTTTAAAAAACAATAAATTAATTTTAAAAAGATTTTTTATGTATAAATAAATAAAGGAGTTAACCTTTTGAAATATCCCAAAAATTACAACAAAAAGCACATGGACGGCTTGACAGAGGCACAAAGACAGCTTCTCGAGTATGAATATTTTATTAGTTACTTGCATGTGTCTGACTCTGAATCAGTATTCGGTATTTTAAGAATCGGATTGACGACAGAACCGATAGAGGTAGTGGATTAATGAATTATTTATCAGATGAATTTGATTCGATATATATTAAATTTTTTTAAAAATATAATATAATTAATATAATTTAATTATTTAATATTTTAAATTTAAAATTGTTATAATAATATTCTAAATAAAAAATAATAACTAATAGTTATGACAAAACATGTCTATGAATAAGTTTCATACACAAACAAAATTACAAAAAAGTGAAATATGTCGTTTCAGTATTTTTTTTCAAAAATAAAATTATATCATAACCCGGTTCAATCAAAGACATGTCGGGTCACCAATTTTTTTTCAAAAATCAGTCAGTTTAACTCGGGTCATATCAGGTCAGATATATTCCCGGTCCTTTCATCAAACCGAACCGGTTAAGTCATCTGGTCCGATTGGATCGATCAGATCGGTTGGACCAGTCCGATTATTAAAACATTACTTTGAATACTGGTACACGAGTATTTTGATCTTCATTCGGTTGGATTCAAGTATTGACTAAATTCATTTGTGAAATCCGAATCCAACCGTTTGCAACCGTTTTAATCCGAATTTTTGGTTTATTTAACCCGTAAGCCGACCGATCCGATAATTTACTTATTTTTTTTCGGTTCGGGCTCTTTGGTTTCAGTTGGATGTTAATTTTATGCTCACCCCTAGTTTCGGTTAGCTAACTATGCCTAAATATGTTAAATCTCTAACTGTGTGAAACTAGATTTTGAAACCGTGTGTAGGGGTGTTCATAGATTGTATTTTTGAAAATCCAATCCATATCCAATTAAATGGAGTGGATTTAAAATCCATATCCATTTAATTGGATAAAAATGATTTTTGATTTTATAAACCGGTTTAAAACGGTTTTAAAACCGATTTCAAAACAAAATCTGATTTTTAAAATCAATTTTAATTTTTAACATGCAAAAAATAGTTTTAAAACTGATTTTTTTTATTTAAAAAAAAGGGTTTGAAATCAATTTAGTTTTTTTTTCTAAAAAAAAAGCTTAATTGTCCACATATAATCTATTACAAAAGTTGTTACAAAGAGAAATTAATCTCGAATTACTAGCTATGAATCAATAAAGAAAAAAAAAATACAAGAAATTTCTATTGCCTTAACTAGCCATCCACTTCACTTATTGCTTCAACATTCTTTTTCAATTTTAAATATTTCATTAAAATCGTGGGATGATGTACGACTTCATTTTGTGCCTTTTATTTTCTTGTTTATTTCTAAGTAACTTATTTTTTTTAATCAAATTTCATTATATAAATGATTTATTATTTGAATAGCCATAATGTGAATAGGAGCATTATGATTTTCACTTCTATTGGTTTGTTTAGTTGCTAGGGAGAAAAATATTTCTTTATTAATTTTTTAATAACTTATAAAGTAGTAAGTATTCAATAAAAAACGTAAATATATTTAATATTTTAAAACATAAAAATATTAATATTTTCTTATCTAATAAATAAGAAGATTAATAAAAAATAATAAAAATATTTAAAGAAGAAAATATCCTTACAATAACTAGTCTATTACTGTTATTATTGTCTTATTTAGAGTGAAAATTATAACGCCTAATTTTTTTATTCCATCTATCACCTTTAATTTTTGTTTTAATTCATTAAAACAACAAAATACATAATAAATAATTATTTATTAATAAATTATTTCTGTAAAAAAACGTCATGTACCCAAAAAAAAGTAAATAAATTATTTATTAATTAAACCAAATATTAAATAGTTATATATATATATATATATATATATATATATATATATATTATGGACAATTTAGCATATATGGTTAACAGGCCTAATCAAGTTAAAGTTTCCTGTCAAAATTTTTTAAATAATGTATTATTATTATTATTATTATGAATGTACTTTTCCTGCAATGGGGTCATTACTGATTCTTCAGGCTCGCATCTCCTAAATCCTAATTAACAAATAATTAAAATAAAAAACATTTTAAAAATGATAAATAAAATAGGACAAAATTAGTAATTAATTATTAATTATTTAATGAATAAAATCAAGTCCATCAATGGACAAATGGTTGAACCTTTTTTGGTACAGGAAAAAAGTCGTGGACTGACCCATAAATATAGTAGGGATCTTCGAATAAAAAAGAAAGGATGTATTAGACCAGTAGGGATCTCATGTGCGAGATAGGAGAGAGTACGAGTCCAACAAAAGCAGAAGCGGAAGTTGCGGAATTCCAAATTTGGATTTGTCCATATCCGTTAACAACCGTGTCCGTTAAAAAATTATGGCGGTTAGGATAAACACCAGATCCATTAATTTGGATTTAAAATGGATTTGGGCCGGTGCAGTTATGGATGGTTTAGTGCAACCGGTCATTTGGAACACTCCTATCCGTGTGATGTACGGATTCGATTAAATTATATATTTTTTATATTTATATTTAATATTTATATATAAAATATATATGTATTAAAATTTTATTTTTAAAATATTTAATAAGATATTAAATATAATTATATTAAATTAAGAAAGATAATTAATTATTATATTTTTAATTTAACGGATCTTATCTTCAAAAATATTAAGGTTATTGAACTTTATTTAAAATCTAAATTTTAAATCCTTGAGTTGCATGAGTTTATTTAAATTATTTATTTTTTATATTTGTATTTAGTATTTTTTAAAATGTATGTATATAAATAAAATTATCATTTTTAAAATATTTAATAGCATATTAAATATAATTATATTAAGATTGAGGAAGATGATTATAGTAATAGTAGTAGTATAATAGTAGTACTTTTCAAAGTTATTTATTTATAAGAATTATTATATAATTGAGACTTTATGTTTTTTTTTTTGGTGTAATCAGGAGGTATTTCCCCTCCCACCGAGTCGGTCCATTATTGGGTTAAAGTCGTACCTCCAGTTGCAACTTCATGCCCAAGCTGGAATCGAACTCCAGACCTTGGTTAAGGGACCTAAGTACCGAACCACTTGTGCCAACAACTTTTGACTGAGACTTTATGTTTTAATTTAATTATTATTAGGCCATATAAGAATTATTATTTTTATGTGATCCACATTTTTTAATATTATTACAATTTTACTTTTTATATGTTATTAATTGTTTTCTCACTTTCAGTGATTTTGGAAAGATAATGTTAATAATAATAATAATAACTATACTATTATTGAATATTTTACAACTATTATAATAATAATTTTTAATAATAATAATAATAAATATTTTTCATAACGGTCAATTATAAGACACTATGATTTTTTATTCTTATTTATATCTTAAAAAAATAAACATTCATTATGTCTCATAAATATAAAGAATAATATTTATCATTATTATTATTATTATTATATTAAATTTACTTAGTGTTATAAATTATGTACTGTTTAGCATAATTTTGCCTATAAAATATCTGTGAGGCTTTTGCATCAATTTAATTGTCATTTTTCAAAGTGTTACATATATATACATGGAGAAAATAATTATGAAACACACTTAAGTGAACCTACTACTATTATACTACTACTCTATATATTATCTGTAATAAGGTCTTTTCATGTCATGAAAAAATATTATAAGTTGAAGATATTAAGTAAAATCAATTTAATTATTGATTTTTTTGTTGCTAAAATTGAGAAAGGATAAAAATGTGTACATTATTTATTTATAATATATGGAGAGAGTAGAAGAAATAATGATGATAAAAAAAAACACAGATTAGTTGTTATGTGATGCTTGGTTCCAATTCTCACTTCCCATGCTTTGTCAAATTCATTGGATGATGAACTTTCGTCTCTTATTTGTACAAAAGTGTAACTATTGCAAGCTAATTAAATAACACATATTGAGCGACATTCTCGTTTTCTTAAATCGCAATAGCAAAATCAGATAGAGAAAAATGTTAATTAAGCAAAAAAAAAAAAGAAATACTGAACAAAGAAAAAGATAAAGAATGGAAGAGTAAACTTACTAATTGATCCCTAAAAAAGGAATACTAATGAAGTAAAACATTCAATCTCTCTGTATTATGTCAAGGAAATATGCAAAAAGAAAAGTTTGTGATTTTTACTAAATAGAAGTCAATATCAAAATAAAATAAATCTTATATGAAAAACAATAGGGACAATTAACCAAACAACTAAAGTAATATTAAGATAACTTCAGCATAAGTTTTGATATCTTTTTTATTATTATTTTTAACCTAATTATCTTGACTTCTGATTTTTTGCGTTTATATATAGATAATAATATACTCAAAAATATTATGAAAAGGTTGTCATATATACTAATACTCAAGAATTAATTAGCAAAATGAAATAAAAAGAAAGAAGCTACGAAGAGTAAGAGGTTAAAGTTTCATACCTCTAAATTTTCATTCGACTCCACTTTTACATGTTGCATACCTATTGTAAGTGTTTGATGCATATTTTCTTGAAATTTTTTAGTCCTGTCATCCTTCATATCTTATATGTACAATAGTGTCATTGTTAGCTAAGTAAGATATATTGAGCAAGATTCTTATTTTCTCAAATCGCAATAGCAAAATGAGAAAGAAAAATGTTAAGCCAAGAAAAGAAACAGTGAGTAAATGAAAAGATAGATAATAAAAAAAAAACTCCAAAATACAATTGTTAATTGATCCCTAAACCTCATGGAAGAATATAGAATATATAAGAGAGGATAAAGACACACCTACTTCATATTTTTAATCATGATAATAATGAGGTTAGTTAATGTTTTCAATAAAATTTAAAATGTTTTAAAAAAAAAGTTAAATTTTTTTAATTAATTTTATATGTTATTGATTGGTTTAAACATTAAATGAATTATTCTTGGTTGTCTCGTGGAGTCAAATGCTTACTTTACGTTTACACTTTTCAAAACTTTGTTCATTCTTAAAAGAAAAACGTTTTTTTAGTGTTAAACTGAAGAATATTTTTATTCAACTTGTGTCGTTGTACCAGACAAAATATGTAATTCCATCTTACACTGAAACGTTTTCACTTGAATATATTAATTAACCATATTCGGTGAATTATTCTTGGTCTTCTAAATCAATGGAACAAATTAATTGATGAAATAAATTGATAATACTTCTAGATTTGATCAGGTGTTGATAAAAAATCAACCGTGTATATACATACACACACACATACAACCATTGAAATGAATGTTACATAATTGAATCAGATCAACGACTATTGTGAAGTTAAAGTTTTGATCCAACGAATATAAAAAGTTCAAGTGAAGTTTACATATAGATATTGATTATTGATTGATTGATATTGATATAGATATAGATAGATTATAAGAATTATTGTTGATTTGTGTAACTATTTTTAAATATTATTACATGTTACTTTTCATTTGTTACTTTTTTTTTATCAAATTTAAAAAGCAACGTTATTAATAATAATAATAATAATTATATTATTATTGCATACTTTATAACTATTTTATAATTATTTTATGTAATTAATATTTAGTACTTTATGGTCTAAATTTATAAGAATAAAAATCACAATATAAAATATTATGAATTCTTTAAAATTTATCCACATATTTACAAAATCTTTACTTTAAATTATTATTTCTCATGAAATATATTTTAATGTAACTAATTAATAAATATAATAAATATTCAAGAAAAAAAAATATTCAATGTTTTTATTATAATATTTATATATGTGTAACTTATTTAAGATTTGAATAAAATCAAATAATAAATATTAAATACATTTTTTAAAACTAATTAACGGTAAGAAAAAACTTTTATTATTATTATTATTATTATTATTATTATTATTATTTGAATAAGATTAAACTAAAAAATAACGTATATTAAATTGTAAAATCTAAATTTTAAATATTTATAATAGTATTTAAGATTTAAATAAAATAAAATTAAAAAACAAAGTATACTAAATTATAGCATCTAAATTATATCACAAAAAATGTAAAAATATAAATTTATTTAAAATATTATCATAAAAATATTTTAGATATGTTTACAAATACTCTCACCTACTCTCACCTACCCTCCACATAATTAAATATTCTTTTAACAAATATATAATATTCTTTTTACATTCTCTTCAATGAATAGTAAAATTGACATCGTCCATTATACTTCCTCCGGTCCTTTTTATAAGAAACAAGTTTTAGTGTAAAATATACTAAAACTTATTTCTTATAAAAAGAACCAGAGGTAGTATTATTTATTGATTCGGGTACATGAAAAGCTGTAAATGCATGGCAGTATAACATAGAACAAGATTTGGTGGTTGCATACTCATATTTTACAGATTAGTGGATCGATTTTTGAAGACGACAAATCCTGGGTCAGTGTTAAATGTTTACTCACTTAAATATCTAAAAAAATATCTAAGAAAAGGATATAGTACAAAAAGGTAACAACATACGACAGTTTATCCTTTAAAAAAAAAACATATGACAGTTTATGAAGCAATTCTCGTCATTAATTGTGCATAATTTCTAGGTATGTGAAATAGATGAATTGAAAACTTTTTTATTCAGATTATAATAGATGGATGAAAAACAATTTATTAATTTATTTATGACATATTAAAAATTGATAAAAAAAAATTCAATTTGTCCATGATTCATTTAATAAAAAATTCTATTAACATTTTTTTATGAATGGATATCCAATCCATCCATAAAATTATTTTCAAAAATTAATTTTTTTTATGATTATTAATTTCAAAATATCCCTTCTTATTTATCTACAATTTGTTTAAAAAATCAAATAATTTTTAGAACCTTTTTGTTTAAAGAAACGATTGTTTTTTTTTAAGATAATTTTTAAAAATAAATAATAATCTTTTTAATATTTAAAATATTCTAAGTAAGTCATGAAATTAATATATAAGGAAATATTATATTTTTAATAAATGTTAAAAAATCAAATATGAAAAAAAATGTTGGATTGATTTTGATCTATAAATGGTCCATTGGATTTCAAAATAAGATAGGATGGATTGTTATCCATCTATTTAATAATATATGATCCATCCAATTTGATCCAATTATTTAAAAACTAATAATTGGATAAATTGAGTCAAATGTCAAATAGATGAACCGGATGGATCATGAACAAATGAGATTCAACTCATGCATCTTAGTAATAGAATGAGAAAAAAAATGATTTTAGCCTCTATATTTTTTTTTTTATCAAATGTACTTAAGAGTTAAGATCCCTTTACTTTTGTATTGATGAATTTGATCCTTAAGCTTTAAAAAATATATAAATTTAGTTCTTTCTAACTTTAAAAACATAATTAATTCTTAGATAGGATGAAAATACTCATTTTTTTTTAATTTGATGGACAAATTCATTGATATAAAAGAATAAGGATCTTAATCAAGTTTGGCAAAAAAAAAATCTAAGAACTAAAACCACATTTTTTTCATAGAATTAATAAAAGTGCCATATCAATCTTAGCAAATTATAATCTACTTGAGTAAATTTAACATAGCAGGACTCGAACTCAATACCTTAGTTAAACTAGTATAATCTCATATCAGTTGATGATGATATGCTCAGTGATTTTAATTTCTATAAGATAAAAGCAAAAAAACAATGTGGTTTATAACAAATCGGGAAAATTTTTAGGGTAAAATATGTTTTTAGTCCCTATACTTCTGTTGAATCTTGTTTTTAATCCCCAAACTTTCATATCGTGCAATTTAGTCACTGAACTTTCTAAAAAAAAGTGTTTTTATTCCATTTTCTACACATTTTTTAACTTCAGGTTGTGAGGAGGGACTAAAAACACGATTTTTTATAAAGTTCAGGAACTAAATTGCACGATATGAATGTTCGGGGACTAAAAACAAAATTCAAAGAAAGTATAAGGACTAAAAACATATTTTACCCAAATTTTTAATACATGGAATGGAGCTGTAATAACTAATAACTTCCCGTAAGGTTGCTAATTAGGTTGCTGATGCATTAGCTAGTTATGGCCAATCTATTGATGATAGGCTTCATATTTTTTATGTTATTCATGCTTTTCTTGTTCATTCTGTTTTCAGTGTTTTGGCTTATGTAACCTCTACCGCGTTTCCTTGCGGATGTTAGTGGTTGTTGGGTTCTTTCCCCATATTTTCACCAAAAAAAAAAAAAAAAAACTAATAACTTGTGCCCCAAGGGATGGACGAGGAGAGGGGGCACTGTTGTGGGCGGCTAGGGCACTCTTGTGGTGGCCATGGGCAGCGCGATGCCGCAGCAACCAGTGTAGTACGGCGGTGTGGGAGAAAGAGGGAAAAACCGATGAGGAAAGAATGAAAACAATAATAAGAAGAAAGAGCTACAGCGACGTGCATGCTTGTGTGCCTTTTGCTTGCTTAATTTCTATTCAAGACTATGATGTATGTTCTATATTTACGCGCTCAATGTGTTGGTGTCAAGGGTTTAATGCCACTAGGAATATATATAGCATTTATAACATAACATCACAATGAGAGAGAGAGAGAACAAAAAATGAAAAAAAAAGAATTCTTACAAGAAGATTTCTTCAACTGACCTGTAATTCTTCCTTCAATGATTCTCACTCTTTTGATTTGTTCTTTCTGATTTATCTTTTTTCATGCCCTCTTTTCTTCCCTCGTCCTGAATCCAATTTTGTGTGGTATTTAACTATTTATAGGCCAATAATTTGCGTGCAACACTCAGTGTCCGGTAAATTGGCTAATGGAGTGTAAGTGTACATCATAGCAAAAGTTGTTGAAACAAGTGGTTTGACACTTGAGTTCTTTAATCAAGATCTGGATTCGATCTCTAGTTTGGACATGAAATCGTAACTGGAGGTATCACTTTACTTAAAAATGGACCGATTCGGTGGAAAGATAATTAGTTAATGCCAAATAAGAAACTCAAATACCTCTTAGTTAAAAAAAAAAAAGAAGTGGTTTTTGCTAGCCTGTCAGAATTGCCGTTGATGATGGTGGTGCAGTAGAGAGGTACCACTGTTGATGGAGAAATTAATTTATTCATAAAGAACCAAAACTTAGCTAGCTCTGATCAATTGCACACCATTCATTAAGGTATCCACATCATTCTACTACTTTCTAATAGAACTAGAACAGTTCACTCGTGCTTTTGAACGGTCAGTCCATAGGTGAAAAGTGACCCAATTTTATAGAAAATAAAAATGTACATAGAAAAAGAATGCAAGGTGGAGAGATTTGACACAAAATGCTTGTATATGTCCAACCTATGGACAGTTTTAATATAACTGTAGACAGTTCACTCGTGCTTTTGAACGGTCAGTCCATAGGTGAAAAGTGATACAATTTTATAGAAAATAAAAATGTACATAGAGAAAGAGTGTAAGGTGGAGAGATTTGACACAAAATGCTTGTATATGTCCAACCTATGGACAGTTTTAATATAACTATAGACAAGATATGGTGACCTATCCATACTTTTTAATTAAATTTAAGTCACCTCCTTCAGCGTGGTTACCTTTTGAAACGATTGTGACAACAATATCTATATTTTTGTGCATAAATCAGTATATGTTTATTTATTCCATAATACTAGTTTGGGGATCGGTTGCAATTCAATGTGAGTGGATTGCCGCTTGGGAAGTTTTCTATTAGCATTGGCAGAAACTATTTTTTTTTTTTTATAATTATGTGGTAATAAATATGCATTGTACACAAATCAGTGTTGAGTTTAGCGTAAGAGGTTAGTCTTCCACAACATAACAATCCATGGTTCGAATCCTTACTAGAAAAGGTGCTCATATTTAGTATCGTCGCAGCAGGACTTGGTCCAAGTATGGCCCACAAGGCTACCAAAGAAGCCAACTCAAAGATGGGTTATAAGCTCAATTCCTGAAGTGAGCTTATATATATTAGACAACTTCACTTAATGTCATTTGATTTTAGGATGAAATCTAACGATAATAATCTTTTTCCATTAAGTGCAAATATGATACTGAGATTAGTTACCAAAAGAGAAGTCTACTCTTTAGATTTAAAACCTTTCAGGCTTCAATTACGTGATCAAATATTCTAGTGTCTCATTTATTAAGAGGGCAATTCTTATGCAAGAAAAGTGATCTTCAAAGAAGGATGATTGTTGACAACTCCACCCATTAGAGCAAACACTATCACTCCATCACCATTTTATATACATCTAACGGTACAAAACTTTTTCTCAGAGGATAGACCTTCGCAAGTCGCAACTTAAGATGCTCCTGGAAAACATTTGCTCCACATTACACGATTGAAGTGAAAGATGTGCTTCCGAACATGGTATACATGGATGCAGTAGAGGAGTGCAGCTAATGTGACTGCCAGAAATGATAACATAGTCAACTTCCAGAAGTCCTGAACAGTCAAAACAGATAAAAAGAAACATGAGCAACACATTTGTGTTTCTGTCAAGCATCAGATTCAAAGCAATAGCCATCTTTTGACAACGATGACAACAACGATAACAAAAGCCTTATTTTACTAGGTGAAGTTGGCTACATGGACCCCACACTTATTTTACTATTTGGTTGGGTTAAAGACCAAATCCTCAAATTTAGTATTCAGAAGTTGGCTACAATAGCCATCTTTTGACAATAGATGAATTTTTTTCATGAAGTATACACTATGGAGGTACTATAAAGAAATAAATAATAGACAAAGTAGTATTGTGAATAGTTATTGTAATGTTGTTAGAGGAGATAAAGTTTGTTTGGAAGCCGAGAATTGATAGAAATGTGCTACTACACGGCATGAATTTTCAACCAAAAGCATTGATGTGAATGAACTTGGCAGATGTAGGTTGTTTTAGCCTTGCCGTAGCTAAGCATGCATTTATTAAACAATAATTCACTGAGGATAGAATGTTCTAAGGGGGAAACTCAGGAGAGAAGAGATCATGTGTGTTGGGTTGTGGTTTCTCCATCAGAAAAAAAGGAATGTATTCTTCTGCATCTTTATGTGGTGCAAAGGAAACTTGGGAGTGGTCAAATGGAGATGCAACTGACAAATTTGTAGTCTAAAGGGTAAATTTTCAACTGTAATAATAATTAGATTAACTAGGAAAGCCTTTGTTAGATCTAATTTGATGTTAGTGAAATTAGAGAATTCTGTTTCAGAAGTTGAAAACTGGAGATACTCAGAAAGTCATTTATCAAAAACCTAGAGTAAGACTTATCAACATTTAGAAAAATGAAGTAATTACAAGTTAAAAGGGATTTTCCATGCATAAACTTTGGAATCAAATATAGGAGCCCTTGATGTAGATCATTAGCTCTTTAAGCAATCATTTCGTAATATGTAGTTTGAATTAACCAAAATGAATGAACCATTTCAGTAGTGACTTCAACATTTATTCCCACATTTTCAGATTGCTTATTGAATTAGTTCATAAAAGGATAAAAGAAGAATATTATGAAATATATAAAGTGAGGTACCCCAAAATCTAAGTCATTGGCAGAGAAAAAAGAGAGACAGAAATATAAAAAGAAAAATATAAAAAAAGATATAAGAATAAAGAAAAAAGTACATATTTGGGTTGAACATGAATGTTATAGTTTCAAAACTCACCCGTGGATCAGATATTATGATTCCCATAACATAGGCCAATAAATCCATCAAAGACTGAAGTGAGTTCTGAACACCCCCAACAATCAAACGATCAGATTCCGGAACAAGATCCTATTTCAGAAAATAAAAGAAAAGTCAGGCCAAGATGGTCATTAAGAAAGAGAACTTCTGTGATTGATCATAGACAACAAAATCTAGCTTTCACATTTGTTAAAAAAAATTATTTAGGAAAATTTTAAATAACTTCAGACAATAAGGGCCATTTCTTGCCTGCATTTGTTGAAGTATAGACAAGTCAAACATCCACAATCCAAGCCGAGATATGGCTACACTTCCCATCAGAATATATGATGATAGAAAGCCATTTTGGATCCAGATTGCTGCTATACATGGAAGGAGGCAAGTCCACTGCATGAACAACATACATAAACAAGGACAACAACAAAGATCAGGATGAAATAGGAATAAACTGTAAAGAAAAACAACCTTATGCTATAACCATAATACATCTTTTGCAGTTTAAAAGAAAATTGAATATTTGACTAGCATTCATGTCATTCATACAAGAACACTTTAGAGCCATTACTAAGTTTATACCTGAGACCATATAGACCAAAGTCCAGTTCTAATAGATGATATATGAGACTGTAGCACAGGATATACAACTGTTGCAGCTATTCCAATCACAGCACTTATTCCCCTTGCTATTCCAATAACATATGCAGGTATTCCTTCCCATTCTAAGGTTGCTGTCATCAAAGTTCCAAAGCTGACGAAAGTAATTGGAATTCATCAATAACTCTTCATGCCCAATTGATAGCAAAAAAAAATGCAAGACATGTTTCTTAACGTTTGCAAGACATGTTTCTTAACGTGTGTTTAGAATAAAATTTTCTGAATGACTTTGTCCAATGACTACAATATAATCCACTGACATTGCTAATTTGAACCTTTTATTTTTTGTTTTGTTTGTGAATAAATCGTTAGTTTCACAGAACTTGTCTGTGCAAAGAATAGTACTGATTAATAAACAAGATTCTAAAAATGTAAAAATGAAAATGTCAAGGAAAATCCTCTATAAATATGCCATGTGTTGGCCTTCTTATTTGTTCATAAATAGACTGAATATATTTTAAACATTAGTGGAAAAGGCTAATTCAGATTTCATCTAATATTTACTTGCTAAGTTGCTATACTTTTTTGTAGGCTTTCACCTGAGTACAGTGAAAAATAGCAAAGCCAGAGCTAGTCCAGGAAGGGAAACTTCTTGCTGTAAATAAACTCTCCATGCAGCAATATAAGGAATCTCTGAAATCTTCTTAGAAAGTTTTTTACTGCATTTTCTACCTGCCAATTCTGAGTCATCATCAGTAACAGGAATCAAGCTATCTCCCTCCAATGTTGGATTGTTCCTTTCTTGATCACTTTGTAAAAGTCTTGCCATCCTCCTCTGGCTACTTTGACCCAAAGCTGGAATCCCTTTATATACAGATGTGAAAAGCCAATACTCCACCCAAACAGACACACTATTCCACAGTGCTAAAGTTATAGCAGATGCTTTCAGTGATACAAAGCTTATTATGAACCCAGTAACAACAGGAGCAAGAAGCTTGCAGGTTAGATCAATGCGTCTCGTAACTGAATTCATCTTTGTCAGCAATTCTGGGGGTTGACCTTCGGATATAACTAACAACCTGTATAATAGAAACTAGAATTAAAACATGTTTTTTACAAAATATTCTTCTATGATTAACTAAACTTTCACACATAATTCAGTTGCCTTTAAGACATGATGTTATGAAATATAAGCAGAGGCATTACATTTAAAGAGAGCAAATAGAAGTATTAATCATGCTTTGAAATACCAATTTTGCTTTACTGTCCACAATTAAACTACTAGAGAACCAAGCTAAACTTAGAACAATTAATATTTATCTGAGACTCTTGAGTTATAAATCTTGAGAGATTGTAAAGACTACATGATGAAAGTAAACCAACGAAATATAGATCTATTCTCATTAAAACCTCAAGAATATTACCATTCTCTTTCGATCAAGATTGTACCAGCAAGAGTTGAAAGTACACCAATTCCACCACAGATATTGATTGTCAACACCATTAATACGAAAGCTGAGAAATTTGTAAACTTCAAAGACGAGTTGACTAGTAAGGCAACCACAGTGGCCCCAGCAACAACAAAAGAGAGATTTTGTGTCACTAACCACAACTGCAAAACCTGTCAATATAGTATGCAGACACGGTTACTTCATCAAAGACACGTTGACCATCATAATCAAAGAATTATGAATCAATCTGAAATACCTAAAGCTACCCGTTATTTCGAATTTCGTTCTCACTGTTTGAGGAGCTCTTTATTTCAGTGTGTCAAAGATATATACTTGACAGTACACTAATGTAAGATAATTTAGTCTAAAGATATTTCCATATTCTCCTATAATTTTATGCAAAAATTTAAGTTTTGTTCCCAAGTGATAGATAATATGATAACTAATAGCAAAAGGATAGCATAGCTTTACAGGTCATAATATTGAAGCACTAGAAGTCCCTGCATAAAAAACAGATATAATAATAGTAGGGACTCACCTTCACATAAGACAACTTATCAACCCATCTTCCAATTATGGGACCAAACAGTGCAATGGAGGCAGACTCAATGGCACCATATATTGCTGCATAGAGCAAAGAGTCTGGCCAAATGTTGATCATATATAAACCAACAGAGAATTCCCACATCCTACAAACATTGATGCTCAGTGAATTTAACTAGTAAAAAACAAGCCATATCAAACAAAATAGTGAACCATATACCATTCACTGATAGAACAGTGATTTTGAAAATCTCAACTGTCAAGCCAAGACAGAGTGATCCTAAGTCCTAACTCCACACCACCTTCCTTACAAGTATATCATATCTAATGTGATCTGTTTTTCTGCTTGGTATAGTTTAGTGTAATAATTGATTCATTTGAAGGGGTCATAGTAACATATTGAGAAACTTCATATCCCACTCACAAATTTCTGATTTCATAGGACAAGCAATCATTTCAATTCATCTGTTTTGGTAATATGGCAAGGAGACTTTAAAAACTATATAAAAAAAAAAGGCAAAAGTTTTTCATAATAATTTTGTAAAAATGAAATCAATTAAGAACCAGAACCAAAAGTGGTTAGTGACATATCAATAATATTTGTGAGTTTAAATAATTAAATCAATGGTGAGAGGTGAGAAGTGAAAGAACCTGGCACCCCATCTAGCTAAGAAATGACCAATATACAAATGATTGATTAGAGGAGATGGGGTTTCTTGTTGTTGGGCAATAAGAGGCTCTCTCAATATGATGGTTTCTTCCATATCAGATTCTTCCCCTCACTCACTCCTTTTGACCTTTAGTTTTACAAAGATTATCTAAAGCAAGCAACATGCAGTTTCTGTCATTAATTTGTCCATATACATGATGGTGAGTGTCAATAATAATACAAACAAATTGAATAATTAAAATAATAATAATTGGGACCGAAACAAACAGTTTTGCTCTGATCAAAGCTATAAAATAATATACTTTCGTTGATAGCACCTGGAATCTAAGTTGTGTATTATGTAACGAGGTAATAACTGAGTAATGCCAACAAGAAATGTACAAAAGATCATGGATCGTTCCACAAACATAATGTCACGGTACAATTTTTAAATGAATAAATATTGGATGTCAAAAGTTCATGATTTTTTGTATGTAAAAAGAGTTTAGATACGTTGAGTCTAGGAAGTTCACCGGCATTAAGATATGTGTTTAATTTTAATATGGTTATAATAGATTTTTTTTTTACATTATTAATCAACCAGAAATAATCTTAAATATAATTTTTAAAGTAATTATTATAAAAACAAATAATCTTATTGTCCATGAGAACTATGATTGTATGATAGTATGAGGAGTATTACAAAACTATCTTAAAAGCCATACAAACAGTTATTTGTGATTAGATGACAGTGTAAAACTATTTTATACTGTCAGTACATCACCATTAAACTCAAATAATAGATAAAAAGGACTATACAGTGTAAAACTATTTTACACTATCAGTGTATCACCATTAAACTCAAATAATAGAGAAAAAGGACTGTGCAGTGTAAAACTATTTTACACAACTCACCATTTATGATAAGTTTGTTGACTTTTACCAAACTATATTAAAAGTCATGCAAACAGTGATTCGTGATTAGATTACAGTATAAAATTATTTTACATTGTCAGTGTATCACCATTAAACTTTAAATAATAATGTAAATAGACAAAAAAAAAAGAAAGATAATTATGTAAATATATTCTAATTAAATTCTTTAATATATATTTGAAAATTCATAGAATGCTTACACAAATATTTACACATCGCCAGTTTTATTTTTAATTAATAAACTAGTCATATAAATCCCGTATTTTAATATATATATTTAAGCAAGTTTGGATGTGTCATTTAAGGAATAGGCTTCTTGCAACTTACATTTTAGAGAGTAAAATACACAAAATAATTCTGATTGATACACTTAAATTAAAAAATTTTACATCATATTTTCGTTTTTAATAAAATAAAATTTGTTAATTATAAAATAGAAAACAAAATAAAAAATAAAAAATGAGCAAACCGCAATGGAGTACAAGAGTCTTACAGCAAAAACAAAATTGTCTTACGGCAAAAAGCTGTATATATTAATAATGCGGTAAATAAAATTTTAATTTTTTATATAATAAAAATAAAGATTATCATATAATATAATATAATATAATAATTTTTATAAATATAATAGTTATAAAAATATTAATAATTATAATAAAATATATTATAACAATTTTTGTAAAAATAAAATATTACTTTAAATGACATTATAAATATTATATAATTAAAATTATTAAATTATTATTATTATTTTATTATAATTTTATAAATTAAAATAAATTATATTTCAAATTATAATTTTATAAATATAATAAAATAAATTTATTAAATTATAAAATTTTGTTAAAATAAAATTTAAAAAAATTTAAAAAATTTTTAAAAAATATCTTAGTGGTAGTTTGAAACTCCCACTATATTAAAATTATATTTTTTTCATTTTTATATTTTTAATAATTAAAACTTTAATAATTAACTGCTACTAATTAGGGATTTTTCAATGACGGTTTAAAATCGCTACTAATCATTAACACTAACGGCATAAATCAATTTGGATGAAAGGGATCAAATTGATTCGATTTGAAAATTAAGGGACCAAATTGAACCGTTTATTAATAGTGAGACGAAAATGAACAAAATAAATAGATAGTGGCACAAAAAAAGTACTTCGTCCTTCATCCTTTCAACTAATTCACACCCTTAAGAAAAGAAAATAGTTTAGTTAATCACATTAAATTTGTCAATTATTTGTACCATTTTTCCAAAATTATCCTTCATTTCTCTCTCTACTTAATTGTTTATCACCAATGGCAAATCTATGACCTTAAGTTAGGAGGAACAATGTATTTAAAAAATAAAAATTAATAATTATTATTATGAAAGGAGTGAAAAATTAGGAGCAGGAGGTTCAAATATACAAAATTAAAAGGGGCAAAATACACATATTCAATATATTTATATATAATTTTTTTAAAAATGAGGGAGTGCACTTGCACCCTTAAATATAATATGGATTTGCCATTGCTTCTCACATAGGAGGAATTAATGTTTGGAGAGAGAATAGTAATTAATTAAGGGTATAACAAGACAAAAACAATTAATACACCAAACATTTAGGAGAGAGTCTTATAAAAAGGGACAAATAATAAAGTGAAAAGGGTCTTTTTTTTTGTCCTAGGTTAGAGATTACGGGTGTCCTCCAATCCGCTGGATCAGAGACTAATCCCGCTCGCGGTGCGTGGCTGTTGCTAGTCCAAGAGAATTTTGTACACGGAGGGAATCAAACACAGGTTCTCCCGCTAAATAGACCGTTTCCCCTTGTGAACGCAGCGAGACCTTACATCACTGCGTTAACCCTTTAGGTTAAAGTGAAAAGGGTCTTGTATATATAGGGAAGGAGGGAGTAATTAAGTCGATTTAAAATCTGGAAACATATATAAAGCAATTTGAACCCTAGGTTAGGTTCTGAGGAGCACCGGTGCTAATAGTTGTGCAAGGAAAAGGGAAACCGGTGACAACGCCACCATGGGCTGCCGAGGTTCCAAAAAGAGGGTGACAACCTGCTATCACTACATGTTATCAAATGACTAAAACAAACATGAAAAATTAAATTTTAAATAAAACTCTTAATTTAATTTGTTTATAAAAAAGAGTGTGAATTTTTTGCAAGACATGCAACATATTAAAAATGATTGCTCAGTTTTTCAATTGCTCTTGAGACTTATTTTTCATATGATATTTACCTTGTTTATTGTCCTTTTTGTTTTGAAAATTAGATGAGTTCCATAGTTTTTATGTTTGGTGAATTTAATGGGACAAGTTTTAATCTTGAATAAGTCAGAAAAAGAATTCAAAATTGTGTCTCAAAATCGAAAACAAAAACTGTTTTAGAATGATAACATTTACCCAATATTAACATATAAAAGACCAAAATGAATGTTTTAAAAGATAAATTACCAAAATAAATTTTAGTAAAAAGATAAATGACCAAAAGTATATTTTAGTATAAAAAATATTATAAACTAATGTCTAAAAATCATGAATGGATGAGAATAATTCAATTTACACTCTCATTAAATTTCAACGGGAGAATTTGTGTCCATGCTTTAGTTTTTGGTGTACTTATATTTTTTGTGGTGTACTGCTATGGTAATATTTGTATCATAATTTTCTTTGCTTATAAAAGAAAAAATGTGGCTTTGCCAAGCTCAACGTAGTATGAAAATTAAAGATATCTTTCAATCATTGAATGAAAAAGAAACGTGCTAAATTTATCAAAACAAAAAAGTGTAAAGTTTAGATCCTTAAATGGAAGTTAAAGAAACGTGTAAGCTTTCTAATCCTCCCAACACCACTCATACTTTTTTTTGGTGAGTAGTGAGAACGACTATACTCTGCCTAACCAATGGAGTGCTTTATATAAATGTTGACGTTTCCTTTAAACTAACATAATTGTTTGTATTGTTTTGCGTCCATGTCCATTCATTTCTTAATGGCAACAGAACGAGTGCTTCACATGAAGGATGGTATGGGAGAAACAAGCTATACAAAAAACTCCTTACTTCAGGTATCATCTCTTTTTTTTCTTACAACCTATAAGTATTATATAATAAATTAGAAAGAGAGATTTTTTTTAGCGAATTTGCTATAAAAAAGGGAGTTTGTGGCAATCCTTTTGATGCTGTTGGAAAAAGAGAAATGCTAGCGATATTCTCTCTAACACTCTCTTTTCAACACTCTCTTTGTGATTGGCTGAAATCTATTAAAAATAACTAATTTTGGTAGATCTCACATCTAGATAAGGAGATAATCATTAAATGATAAGTAAGATCTACCAAATTAAATCGGTGGTTTCTAACAAATTTCAGCCAATAAAAAAGATTATGTTGAAAAGAGAGTGTCAGAGAGAATGTCACTAGCATTTCTCATTAAATGACAAGGAGATAATCATTAAATGATAAGTAAGATCCACTAAAATTGGTGATTTCTAACAAATTTCAGCCAATCATAACGTGAATGTTGAAAAGAGAGTGTCAGAGAGAGTGTTACTAGCATTTTTCGTTGAAAAAATACTCATATTTTTCAAAATTTATGTAATAAGATTTTTTTTTAAGTTTGTTTTGTCATTTCCAAATCTACTTATCTATTATAAATTAAAATGCATAATTTGATAAGTGTAACTCTCACTCTTCCAACTTTCTCAACTAAGTATTCTTACTATTCTTTTCCTTCTATTAAATGTGCATTTTACATACTATTCTTATAACTAGCTAAAAAAAATTTCTCAATCATCTCAAATTTAGAAGTTGAAAATTGATTACCTAATTGATTGAATTATAAATATTTGGTAAAATTATCTATTAAATTATAAGTGTAACATAAAAAAGACTTAAAAGGATTTATAACATAGTGAAGACAAAAATGGGAGAAAAATAGGAACTTATAAGCTCAAATTTCCTTTTCATTGTATTCCTATATTCAATATTATACGATACTGACCCAAATTAAATTTCGTGCAGAGAAAAGTGATAATGAAAGTGAAAACCATACTTGAAGAGAATGTGAAACGAATGATGTCCAACATAACTATCGATAGCTGCTGGAAAGTAGCAGATTTAGGTTGCTCTTCAGGACCAAATGCACTTATCTCTGTGTCAAGTATCTTAAACATCATGGATAATGTTAGCTTGAGCTTAAACCATCGTGTGCCACGTGTATTCCAAATTTACCTCAATGATCTATTTGCAAATGATTTCAATACCATATTCAAGAAAATCCCTGACTTCTACCAAAGTATACGTTAAGAAAAAGGAGACAATTTTGGAACATGCTTTATTCATGCAACACCGGGAAACTTTTATGGGAGGCTTTTTCCTGATAATTACATCCACTTCTTTCATTCTTCTTACAGTCTCCATTGGCTATCTCAGGTTAATGACATCAATCTCAAATTTAAATTATTATGATATAGATTTTGCTATGAGGAGGGATCACTTATTCTAAGAGTAATTCTAAGAAAGTTACTCTCTATTCTCACTATTCATTTTCTTGAAATCTAATGGTTAAGATTAGTTACTTATTTTAACGTAGTAATTATTTCATTTAAAGTTTTAACTTTAGATGTACACAAAATTAAAAGTGCTATCTCAAGCATTTAGACATATATATTATATGTGGCTTTAATTACAAACACTAAGTTAATTGCTTTTATTCAACCCTTCTACGGTATCAGGCACCAAAAACTTTGAGCAACATAGTCGAACCACTCAACAAGGGAAATGTTTATATAACAGGCACAAGCCCTCCTTCAGTCCATGAAGCATACTTCAAGCAATTTGAAAAGGATTTCAGACTTTTTCTAAAATCACGCTCGGAGGAACTAAGGTCGGGTGGTATTATGGTACTTACCTTCATTGGCAGAGACAAAACTCAAAAAATTAATAATCCTGGGGAGGTAATTGGTATGGTACTCAACGACATGGTCCAAGAGGTAAGCAATGAGGTTTGATGATTAAGCCAAGAATGAACTAACACTTCAAAATAGTATTTGTAATGTGTATCGGACACATATCCAAGCCAAGAATTTCACAAATAATCCCTAACTGCACTTTATAACTAAGTTGTATTTTTTAAATTTTTAATTTATTATATTTGCATATTGTGTTGCATTGGATATTGTCCTTGTGGTATATATTTGTGATTTCCAAAACAAGCAATATAAGTGACTCTAGACAACAATGGGAAGATAAAGTTGTTTTGGTTTTACTTATGAACAAAGATTCTTTATGATTTGTAGGGTCTGGTTGAGGAGGCAAAATTGGACTTCTTTGATCTACCTATATATGGTCCTACTGCAGAAGAAGTTAGACAAGTGATTGAAGCAGAAGGATCTTTTACCCTTCAAACATTAAAGACTATCAAAATAGGTTGGGATGCAAACCTTCAAGAGGATGTTGATGATTCTATACTTGATAGCAAAATGAGAGGAGAGTTCATAACTAAGTCTATTAGAGCTGTTTTGGAACCTCTCTTGTCAGCTGAGTTTGGCGAATATATCATGGATGAATTGTTCTCAAGATACGCAAAGCTAGTTGCCCAACTCATTGAGGTGGAGACATTGGAATATACTAATGTGGTAGTATCCATGACCAAACATTCTTGAAGATATATATTAATTTTGGCTCGATTAAGCATGACTGAAGTTTATGGATGAGTTGGCTATTTTGAGTTCTTACCTAATGATATTTCGGTTAATTATTTCAAGTTCAGTCTTCTTTTAAGAAGAAGAAAGTTTCAACCTGTTCGTCTTCTCTCTTTTTTGTGTGTGTGATATGGTCTGATTATTTTGGATTCTTACCTATTGTGCTCTATAGTATTTCTTTTGACTTCAAAAGTGCATTAGACGTAATAAAGGTCAAATTGTAAACATGGTTTACTATAAAGATAAATAATGTTTAGTACTCTTTTTTTAATTGATGTATTGATCATATAAAGTTTGTCTTTATTTATTCCTTTAATTTAACTTTATAAAATTACTGTATTCAAGTTAGAGTACCCCTTGTACTTTACTTTTTAATAAAATTTTACTTATTAAAAAAATTCTTAAAAATGGTCATATGTAGGTCATAAATATGCTTGCTTCAAGAAAATCTTTAATATGAATTAGAAGTGGAAAAACTCAATAGATGTAGCTCAGTTGACAATACATACTAAGTTTGTAGATGACTTTGGTTTGATTCTTGCCTTCGGACTCAAAGATTAGTCTCATAATTGGTATAGAGGAATGGAACTTGTGGTAACACCTCGAGATCTTACTGGAGGGTCAATGACCTTAATTGCGATGGTTAAAAAAAATAGTCATAATTGGTTAGCTAAGAAAAATAGAATAAATTGTATGAAAAAAAAATCCCTTTTGCGAATTTTGAATCATATGGTTGTTCTTGCATTTCACCTATTTATTTAAAAATTATCTCTTGGAAACATTTGATTTTTAGAAGAAATTTAAGAGTAAAATATCAAAATAAAACTATGAATCAAATGATTAGATGAAGACAATATAAAATTTAGGAAAACATTATTTCAAATGGAGATGGTCTCCATTATGAATTAAAGAATTGAAATTTATATAAAACGTATTAACAAATCTATATAAATTTGGTAATATATAAGAATTGAAATTCTAAAATTAGCAAGGCACTGTGTTAAGGTTAAAAATTATAATTATCGTGAACTTTTCAGATCGTGCGAATGCACTGTTAAACGAAACTTTGGCTAAAAGACAAAACAGGATAAAAAAAAAACTATTTACAAAAGGAGGGTAGAAAAAAAAATATTACCAGCAGGGGTTATTTTTGACACATAGTAACATGAGACGCCAACTGAGTTGGTGCCTCCTGAATTATTTTTTGTTTGCTAGCAGGAAGCGCCAACTCGATGTACACTTCCTGAACCTATGTTGTCTGAGCACATAGGTGTGCGAATTGCAGAAGGGGTGGCGCCAGTTCGGAAATTGCCTCGTGTGGGAGGCGCCAATTGGATCTGCTTCTCCTAGCAAGTGGTGCCATTTGAAGATGCACCTTGGGTGAGCACGAGTTCTCCGCAGACTTGAGAATGCAGGGCAGCTTTTTTGCTGTTTTGCAGTGACATTTGCATTGTAAGACTTGACAATTGCATGGTAAAATTTTGTAGGAGAATATGCAGATGGAAGGTGCCAGTCTACACTTCTTCACATACTTGTTAGCTTTTACTCCTCCTTATGCAGATCCGTGAACGTAACATGTTGAACTCCACTGTCCAAAATTAAATGCAAATTTCTTACAAATATAAAAGTTGAACGTTGCAAGTTCACACTTTCATTTCAGCTAGCCCATTTGAGCATTTCAGCTTCTTCCCTGTTTCAAGCGTGAAGTGGTGGATTTGAAGTTTTGTGTTTTTATTACATAAGTGAGTAGCTTTTATGTTAGTGAGATATATTTGTTTTTTATATTTGAGATATATAGATAATTTTGTTATTATTCCATGAGTCCATGATTCGTGGGAAAGGTCGCCCAAAATCTACGCGAATAAGAAACGAAATGGACTGGACAGAGTCACAGTGTACACAAACTTGTAGCCAATGTAGACTTGAAGGGCACAATAGGAGTAACTATCGGCATTTTCTAATAGAGTACGGTATCATTGGCAACAAAAATCAAGACAATCCATGATTGTAATTTGAACACAATTATTGGTGGTTCGATTTCCTAACGTGTTACTTTTCCTATCTTATGTTTTTTTAACCAAAAAACTAGTGTTATGTTTGAATTAAGTGGGATATTCATGTTGATTTCTGTATTTATTCGTTTTCCAATTTTCGTGTCTTCATTTGAACAAAAACCACACTTCACAAGCTTAATAAAATTATATATTACATTATCCAAATAAAAACATGAAACAAAAAACATCACTACAAAAAAAATAAAAACATGAAATAATAACATTTTCTTCCAACATGAAATTTTAAAAACTCACAAATACAAACAAAAATCAAATCCAATGACTGAGAGACAAAATTAACTTATCCCATTCTGAAGAGGTTGGACTTCCATACAATTCGTGATACCATGGACGACTTTCCTCGAAATTCGTTTTTTCTTCCAGTAAGTCCCTAATCACCTATGCATTTAGATCTACTTCTGGTACAATGTCTTCTACATTGGCGAATACCTCAACACAAGTGAGGTTTGGGTCTTTTGCAATGATAAAAACATTTGACCCACATCAGTATTGTCTTCAAGATCCATTGTCATATATTTTATAGAATCTTCTCCCACTTCAGATATAGGTGCATGAAAACGAAGTTGGGTCACCCTTCTTGCAGATAAAGGTGTAATTTTCATCTGCACATATTCCTTCAGTTCATCAAGTTTTATATCATCCTTAACTCCAAAATACTCTGTGTCATTACTAACAAATTTGACACCTTCATATGTAGTAGAGATGATTTCTAAAACATATACAGTTGAAGAATTCATGATTATCAGCAAAAAAATAAAAAAATAAAATAAACTAACACAGCAGAACAATGAAGGAGAAAGCATATTTCAATTCTTAACGAGTGTAACTACAAACCGCATTCAACCTCAATTTACACAAGACAATTTTGCAACACTTTCTACGTTGTTGAACTCACGAGCAAACAATACCATTTAAATGTTTGCTGCCAGATTCGCATTGAAAATTGGAAAAGGTTGTCTGCTGCAAACAGAGACATGTCTCGTCAGGGGCAAAACAAAAAGTACACAAGATGCCAGATGAGTTGACACTTCCCAATAGGAAACAACTACCAAGTTGGCACCTCCCATTAGGAGGCTACAGTCAAGTTGACGTCTCCCTTCTGCAATTCATACACCTAAGTGATCAAACAACATAAGTTCGGGAAGTGTTCATCGAGTTGGCACCTCTTACTAACAAAAAAAAATTCAGGAGGCACCAATTTAGTTGGCATCTCATATTGCTATTGTCAAAAACAATTCCTGCAGATAATATGTTTCTTTTCTACCCTTCTTTTGTAAATAGTTTTTTTTTACCCTGTTTTATCTTTTAGCTCAAAATTATCATGCGACAACAAAAAAAGAGGCAATTAAAAATGACTGAAAATTTTAAAAATAATAATAATAATAATGGTGGCGTATCTTAACCTTCAAAAATATTATAATCAAGACAAATTACATTTAAGTAAATAACAAAGTAATTAAGTAATTAACATGCTAGTCACGAGACCCAAAATGATTTTATACATGTCCTCCAAACTATGAGCATTAACTCATTTTTCTTTCCCTCTATAGAACCATAAAAAAAAAAAAAATAGAGTAGCAAATCATACACAAATCAGAAACTAGATGTGAAACTGCAAGTTACATGAACATCCACGATGGCTATTGCATAGGTAGGGTGCCGGGCAGACCTACAAAACAAAAAAGTACAACATAAACATAATATACCAAAAAGTGCAGTAACAAGTTAACCACAAGAAATAAACACAAGAGAATAGTCACGTGGTTTCATCGATTAATTTGGTTTAGCTTTGTCACTTGTGAAAGAGTGAGATTATAACAATTAACAAGGGCATGTTTAGTTTGAAAAAATGTTTTTTTGTTTTTATTTTCTTATTCTACAAATAATTGCTACACTGTTTTCACTTTAACACTTTATTTTGATTTAACTCCCACAACAAAAAAGTTATCTCCATTTCCTATGCAAATCTCAAGAAACTTTTGTAGTTAATTATGAAAATAAAAACAAAAAACATTTTCTCAAATTAGACAGACCCTAAGAAACTTAATTCACTTCTCATCATTCAAAACCCAATGGCTCACTACAACTATCTCAGATTCTCAGTATGTGCCCAAACTATATACTTTTTAAAAAAATAGGATAACATCTAAAACTTTTTCATCAGAAAATACCAATCTTCTTTGTGAAAGCCTGGTATGCTATGAATGTGTAGCACAAACAATGCAATGGTCAACGACCACATCAGTATCAGCTAATACCATACATAACATGACTCAAACAGAAACACATGAATTAACAAAGCAAATTCAGAAGGACCTATTCAGAGCTTTTATTGGTATGCTCCTCTTTTGAATTAGAAGTGCCACCAGCACACATCTGAAACCATGTCTATTTGAAAAAAATGCCCTCTGAAACAAAGATCTGGGCTAGTTAACACAGTTTGTTTTTTTGTTTGGTGGGCTAACACGGTTTGTTATGCCCCCATCAATATCCAAATATTATCTACCTAAGGAATCACTGTATTTTACTTTATAGTTTCATGTTATGACTCAAGATATCCCACTTCCAAATGGTAGAATCATTATTTGCTCTTTTCATTTTTCTAGCAATCTGAGGATTCATAGAAAGAAGATATCATTATCTACACCCTTGCTTTGCTACTTCACAGTTGACAGACCTTACAACAGCACACATTTGTCAGGACAAGGTAAGGTGTCATGACTTATTTCCGTTTTTCAAGTCATATGCATATTTAAGTCACAAAGATACCATATTGTAATTCAATATAGTTGTTATGGTTGTCTTATCCATTCAAATGGAATCTCAAATCGAGTGCATAATTCCAAACTATTTCTATTCTTAATCTAGAATTTCTTCCCTATACCGTCCCCTGAAAGTGATCTAACTAGAGAACTTTTACTAGCTTTTCTTCCCTAGTACCACTACATGCCTTTATCAATGGAACTAAATTGCAGGCTGACAGCCAATGCCTTAAAAGCAAAAAGAAACAAACAAGATACCAAAAGTATAATTTCTCATCATCTCCAATTACCATCAATTAGGCAGCTAAACAGCAACTCAGAAAAAGGCTTGTATAACAATCCAAGTGTTTCAGTTCAAAATGAAGCATATCAAAGCAGTGGATGTCATGGTGAACAAGGTGTATTGGAGTGTAACTAACCATGAAGCTGAAGTTGCAAATCTAATTAAAATGAATTAAAAGAAAGAGAAAATTGAAAATGATAGCCCTTTTCTGGTTTATCTCACTTTCTAGACTAACCTAATTGATCCAAATGGGATCACATGTGCCAGCCTAAGTTATTATACTATTACCTATTTTATTTCAAAATCACAATGAAAACTTTATCTGAAGAATGTTAAGAACGGTGCAATTGAATAAAAAGTTATTGAAAATTAGGCCAGCACCTTGCCTTATTAATTACACCTCATCTATCATTTTTCTAATTAGATCAACCCCTCATCTTTACATGTATTTCACTTAAGGTAAGGGGAAGAAAACAACATAAAGGAGATCAAGAGAATATGTAAACCATGTTAATCTTTTATATTCAAGGGTTGCTGGCAGTAGAATATAACAATCCTGACATCTATAATTCCTGAGGGCCCTCTGGCATCTACACTAGGGAGTAGGGATAATTTATTTAACGTTGATTACATGCCAAATTACTCCAAGCAAATTACTGATGAAATTCAACAAAAAAACCCGTCAATCTCTTATGTTGCTCCACCTTAGTGTCTGAAGAAGACTAGCTCTATTAATGTATACTGCTACAAATATTTAATTGGCTTAAATACCTTTTTAGTCCTTGCAATTTAAGACTTTTTTGCTTTTTGTCCTTGCAAAATATTTTTTTTGATTTTGGTCATTGCAAATTATGTTTGTTTTGTTTTGTGTCTTTAAAGTGATTTAGATAGCGCTTTTTTTTACTGTTTAAAGCGCTATCTAAACTGCTTTAAGGACAAAAAACAAAACAAACATAATTTGTAAGGACTAAAACCAAAAAAAAAAATTTGCAAGGACGAAAAGCAAAAAAATACTAAATTGCAAGGACTAAAAACATATTTAAACCTATTTAATTTAGTAAACAGTAAATATGTTTATTAGACATTTTGGGTGATTTTTATTTTTGAACATTTATATGTGTAGCATAAATTATTTAATTTGTATCTCAAAACTTCAATATAGTGGCCATCCTAATCTGCAATCTTACTATAGTAGTTTTGGGGTTGGCCACTCCATGCCACTATTTGGGATAGATATCTATGAATCAAAGTATGGCAGAACAAATAAAACAATTAAGAAAATAGGGTATCTTAACAACGCCACAATATTTACTGTATAATCACTGTAATTAGTGTAAACTATTATGAAATAGGGTTTATTAGTTACTGTAATTTGAGTCTTATTCTTGGAAAGTTAGTAATTACCATTTACTTGATTTGCCCATATATTGTACTGTACTATACAGCCTTGTAATTCATCTACTGTATTAGATTAAGTCAGAAATGAATTTGAATTCTTATAAAAACAAGCTCAAAATACATAATGATCTAAGCAGGAAAGAACAAAACAACAACTTTATGAGTTCAAGCTTCAAGTTTTTCATTAAAATAACCCATGAGGTGGAAAAAGAGTATGTCACTAGGACAGCTATGAGAAACTGGGAGAAACTCACCTTCCACATTTTTAAGCACAAAACCAAATTACGCCCTGCTTATGAATCCTCCTTCAATTCATCCGAATCAGAGTCACTTGCATTGTAACCTAACAAGGAAGCATCAAAACAAGTATAGTCACACTAAATTACGAAGGAAAATAAAATGAAGCTGCCGGCAATAACAAGTGAGGGTTTACCTGGGTGCTTATCACCTACTTTCCAAACCGAAGACCTAGTCCTTGATGCTTTGGTCAGCCAAACTCTTCCCTTAATTGCCAACAGATAAGATCAGTCTCAGAAACCAAAAGTCAACAAAAATTAAGTACATCCACAGAATCTGCAATCTGCAACTTGCTAAACTACGATCGAAAATTAGACCTTGCTCTTTATATTCAACTAATGGCCCAAAGGATTTCTACATTTCATACTACAAACTTTTTAGTTTTTATATGCACTTCTATTATTTGTTTATGTTAAACAATGAATGTCATAACACAAATCAATGAGTTTTATATTACAATAACAAAACTTAAAATAACCGCCCCAAAAAAATAAAATAAAGTTGTTACTCCAATCCACGATAGAACTTTATATAGTTCTAGACATAAGTCCACAGGCATCTATCCATGCAATTACAATTTACTAGCATGCATTTGGGTACAGATCCTCATATATACTGATCTACATGTATTAGAACCAAACAAAAGGACACTTTTTTTAAGTAGCATTCAACTTCCTGTTCTTTTCTCAAGCAACTTCACATTGAAAGAGGAAAGATAGAAAACAAAAAGAGTTAGCAACACACTCTCTGTCACACTCATCCTAACGCACTCTCTATTACCAGTTAAAATTTATTGGAAAGTTACAAAATTATGAGTGAAGCCCATTAAATAAGGGATGATGAAACCTACAAATTTTGTGATTTTCAACAAATTTCAGTCAATAATAATAAAGTATGTTAAAAAAGAATGTATATTTGAGTGCGTTGGCAGTGTTGCATTTCTCGAAAGACAACAAAATGCAGAGTTGAATCGTTTAAACACTCATTAACTCTAGAACACCAAAACCTAACAACACCCCAAGTCCCAACAAGCCCTAATCCAGTAAAACCAAGGAAAATATGTTAAGAGATTGTGTTGGTAGGATTTCTCAAAAAATAAATAATTACAATAAGCATAGTTGAATTGTTCAAATACTCATTAACTGTAAAACACCAAAACCTGACAACACCCCAAGCCCTAATCCAGTGAAACCAAGGAAAGTTCATTGAAGAAGACTGAAAACAAGGGTCATAAAAAAGAATCAGAACCAACAAACCCACCTTCTGATCATCTCTGGGAACCCCATAGCCACTGTAGTACATCTGACCCACCAACACTTGCATGTTTATGTCCCCTGCCTTAGCCTCTTTCAGTGCATCTCTGAACCACCGCTTCACACAATCTGCCACCACCTCTGAAAGTGCCACGCGCCCACTCCTCTCTCCCCCAACGGAACTCTCCATAACCCCCTTTCAACCACTTTCAACTTCAACGTGGGCTCAGTGTTCAAGTTTTGTTTTTTTTTCTTCACCCCTTTTTGTGAGACCCTGATTAAATGGATTTTCTGGTTTCAGAATTCAAAAGGGTGAGTCTTTCCTCGTATATTGTAGAAGAAAAATCATGGGGTTTTCAGATTGAATCGAAATATCAAAACTACACCGGAATCGAAACATGGGGTTTCGAAGTGCTTACCTTTTTGTTTTGGGGTGGTTTTGAGTCTTCGGCGATGCTATTTGAAGATCATTTTTGGTTTCAATGCTGAGGATTTGAAACGAAAAAATTGTATAGAAAGAGACGCAGAAAGACGAAGAGAGATTGAGAAATTAAAAAATAAAAAAACAAAAATGAAGAAGGCTATTTGTCGAGCAACAACGTTTCATATGTCCCTGTGGGCCTCTATGCCTTCTACGACGCCGTTTTGGATGATGTTTGGTCAACTCTTTTATTTATTTATATTTATTCCACGTAGGTCCTATTGGCTGCATGTAGGGATGGCAAAGTGTACCCGGACCCTATGGGTACCCGCAAAAATATCCGCAAGCGGGTCGGGTAAATACCCGCTTATTGGGGCTAGGGCCAGGGCCGGGTATTTACCCGCAATTTTTTGCGGGTGCGGGTACGAGTACTATAGTACCCGCCCCGCCCCGTCCCGCACCTACCATATATATATAATTAAAATAACTTAAATAAATAATTATGTTATATATATACTTTTCTATAAAAAAATAACTTTATATTTTTCATAAACTAACACTAATAGTAAAAGATTTATGTTATAACTTACAATAATTTTATATTTTATATTTTTAATATTATGTGTGGATGTTTTTAATGTTAAGTTTGAATTATTTAAGCTTGAATTTTCAATTTATTTGTAATAATTTTTTTAATTAATATTTTTATAGCTTAAATGCAATTTTGGTTCATTTATTTTGCACAATTAGCAATTTTGGTCCCCCTAATTTAAAATAGAGACGTTTAGTCTCCCAATTTTGTAAAATATGTAATTTTGGTCCTTCCATCAAATTGAAAGCGTTGACTATTAAGAGATTAACGTTGACCTTAACGTGGTCCAAATATAGTAACGTGACACGAGATTATTTATTTAGTTTTTAATTATTTTAAATACTGAGTAGAATAATTGATGAAAAATATATTTTAAAAAAAGGTAATATCATTTATTTGACTACGACGTGCCATGTACTTCAACAATGTAGAACTAGTTTAAAATAAATTATTAAGACTTGTGATTTCTATTTTAGGACTCACGACTACCCCAACCTTTAAAATCGACGTGACATGTGCTTTAGTTACTTAGATAAACAAATAATTATTACTTAGTATTTAAAATAATTAAAAAATATATATTCTCGTGTCACATCACTATATTTGAGTCACTTCAAGGTCAACGTTAATATCTTAACTGTCAATGCTTTCAATTTGATGAAAAGACCAAAATTACGGATTTTACAAAATTGGGGGACTAAATGTCTCTATAGAGGGACCAAGATTGCTGATTGTGCAAAATAGGAGGACTAAATGTCTCTATTTTAAAATCAGATGACTAAAATTGTAGATTGTGCAAAATAGGGGGACAAAATTACATTTAAGCCTATTTTTTATTGATTTATTAACTTCAAACATAAGTAAAGTGCGGGTAGCAGGTGTGGGTATGGGGATTAAAGTTACTACCCGCGCGGGTATGGGGCCGGGTATGGATATTTTTTTTAAACGCGGGTATGGGGATGAGTACTATAGGACCCTACCCAGACCCTACCCATTGCCATCCCTAGCTGCCTGCCATGAAGATTTTTATTATCTTCTTTAGGAATTTTTATTATTGTTAATTGATAAATACTTAAATGGATGTTCTTGATTGTTAAGCACGTATAATGAACATGATGGCAATCAGTCTCACATATAATGAATTTAGGGTAAAATATGTTTTTGGTCCCTCATTTTATCTAAATTTCTGTTTTTAGTCCCTCAAAATTTTTTTCTGTATTTTTAGTCCCTAAAAAATTGTTTTCTTTTATTGTAGTCCCTGACATTAATTTTAACTGTTAAGTGATGTCGTGACGAGCATAATTTGTGCTTGAAAAATTTCTGTTTAAGTTTCTAGCGATTTTTAACTACTGCAAATTTTCTGGCAGACTAAAATTGTCAGAAATGTTAAAAAAAATAATAAAAAAATAAAAACCTCGAACACCAGATTTTCTGAAATCACAAGAAATATTACAAAAGTAAACATTTTTTACCACCAAAAAATTTGTAGCGGTTAAAAGTCACTAGAAACTTAATTAGGAATTTTTCACACACACAGTTTATGTCTGCCATGTCGTCACTTAACAGTTAAAATTAATGTCGGGGACTAAAAACAGAACAGAACAATTAATGAGGGACTAAAAACAGAAAGCAAGATAAAATGAGGGACCAAAAACATATTTTACCCATGAATTTAGCACCCTGCGTCCAACATATTTCCAGGACAAATTTGACTGCCAAAAATTCAGCAAGAAGGGGGACATTTGAGTGATGCTAACCCGTGACACCCACTTAATTCAAACTTAAAAAACAAAGAATAATTGTACACAGACACCCAAACAGCAAAAACACTCCTCTAACACTTTTTTTTCTTGTTGATTCATTAAGTGAATTTTATGTGGAATAATAATAAAAAAATTGTTTAAAAAATCAAAATTATGAAAATAATAACATAGGGGAGCGGGAATGCAAAAATAAACAGAGAGCATAGAGGCTGGAAGAGGGAAAGGAACCACCCACAATGTCAAGGGAACCACTCATAACATGAAGAGCATAGAGGCTGGAAGAAGAAAAGGAACCACCCACAGGCCACAACGTGAATCGTAGAGAGGCTGAAAGGGGGGAAGGAAACACCCATAGCATGAGAAGCAGAAGTGAGGGAAGGAAACACAAATTTAGGACTGCAAACACATGCTTGAAGTAAAGAAAGGTGCGGAGAAAACAACAACATTGAAGCCCTAAGCGGGAAAGAAGGATTGCTGATACTATTGTTAGGATTGCATAGACTATTGTTGGAGTTGTTCCTCTCTTCTTCATTCTAGGTTTCATCTTCTCATTGTTGTTGAGTTTGATTGCCTTAAAGGTAGATGTTGTTGAAATAACCCCCTTTTAGTTTGCACCTTGTTAAATGTGGCACTTTTAGAAACTTTGAATTAAAGGTTGGTGTTGCAGAGTAATTCAAAGTGGGTTAACTCTCTTAATAAGATTGATTAATTCTGTTTGTGTAGGGTTTATGAAATATTTCTGTTAGTTGGTTAACTCCGTTAGTGGGAATGGTTAATTCTATTTAGTGATGGGTTAATTGAGGTTATCTGGTATGATGTATATGTTGTGTAATTATCTATAAAAAAGTTCTTTTGCATTCAACATCATATCTTATATGAGAGACATACATTATCATAATCGATAATGATCCTTCGACATTATTAAAATGAAGAGGAAGGGATTCAACGAGTTGATGAGAATGGTTAGTGTGGTTTCTTAGAAAACTTTGAATTTAGGGATAGTGTTGCAGAGTAATTCAAAGTGCATTAACTTTATTAGTGAAAGTGGTTAATTCTGTTAGATGAATGGTAAATGGTGAATAAAATGTTTCTGTTAGTTAGTTAACGATGTTAGTCAAAGTGGTTAATTTTGTTTACTAAATGATTAATAATAGCTATCTGACATGGTTTATATGTTGTATAATTACTAAAAAAAAATTGTTTTACATTGAACATCATGTCTTATGTTAGGATTTTACATTATCAAAATCGATAATGATCCTTCGACATTGTTAAAATGAAAAGCGAAAGATTCAAGAAATTGAGAAGAATGAATATTGCATAATTTATTTGTTATACATTTTTTATTGATATTATGTTGTAAATCATTCTTGATTTGTTTATGGCCATTTTGCAAGTGTGTTTAAGGCATGAATGTAAAACGAGGTTGATTGCTAAAGTTAATAAGAATTTTACAAATGTGGATAAGTGTTGAATTGAGATGACACTATTTAGTGAAGGGTTAGTAGAGTTCATATGATCTGGAACTTGTAAAAATACATGTATTTAGTTGTATGTTGTACATAATGTGATGAATAAAAGTTTTTCATGAATCTTGTTAAATCTTGTGAATGTGTGAGTTTTCTTTCTTATCCTCAACCAAAAACATGAAAAAAGGAAAGTTAGTAAGCACAAATACATTAACTAATTTCTATAGTGAGTTAACCAATTTAATATGAATAATTAACTACGAAATATAAAACTGAATATTGTCATTGTATTTCATTTAATTAATAGTTATAGTAAATGTCTTCATGTGAAAATTAGTCAGATATTTATGTAAAATGATACTTTCAAAAAGTGAAACTTTAATAATATAATGTCAACTTATGTTTTTGGAAGTATTAATTAACCAGATAGAAAACATGATTAATCCCTTATTTGCTATCAGTTAACCATCTTTATGATTGGACACTTAAATAACCTTTGAATCATGAAAATGTAGTCTCACATGTGATAATAGATCTATAAGTGAAATGACTATCGTGTGATCAAGCTTTATTGTTCACAATTTGTATTACACTTGCATATTTTGATAAATTTACCAAAATAAAATCATTAACCAATTTTCATAGTAAGTTAACCACTTTACCGTGATGAATTAACCACGAAAGTCAAAAACTGATTTAAGCATTGCATATCAAGCAAATTAACCATTACTATGACTATTTTACCACATAGTTGCACTTGGTTAACCATGAGTAATTTTTTTTACAATAAGATCATTAACCAATTTGTTGAAGTATTTAACTCTTTTACAACATACAATTAACCGTTGAAATTTAGAATTGATTTTTGCATATCAGTTGAGATGAAACTTTAGTTAGTGAATGTTTTAGTATAAAAATAAAAATTACTTATTTATTTATGGAAAAATCATGCTTAAAAATGTGGAATTTAACAACATTTAATAACTTTTGTCTTTGAAAAAATATGTGGTTAATCACAATAAACTGATGGTTAATCACATATTTACATTAGGTTAACCATCAATTATTTTTTTTAGAATAACACCATTAATCAATTCATAGAAAAATTTAACCTTTTCATAGAATGTAATTAACCACTAAAATTTAAAAGTATGTTTTGCATGCCATGTGAATTGAAACTTTATTTGGTGGTTGTTTTAGAAAAAAAAAATTATTCATTTAATTATGAAAAAATCATGGTTGAAGTCGTGAAAATTTAACATGTAATAATTTTTGTCTTTGGAAAAATATGTGGTTAACCACAGTAAAGTGATTATTAATCACCTATTTACACTAGGTTAACTATCCACCAATTTTTTTATAATAACACCATTAACCAATTTGTAGAAGTATTTAACCTTTTACAACAAACAATTAACCACTAAAATTTACAACTAAGTTTTGCATGCCATGTGAATTGAAAATTTACTTACTAAATGTTTTAGTTTAAATTTTCTCATTTACTTATGAAAAAAATCATGATTGAAAGTGTGAAATTAAATTTTTTTTTTAATGACCTTTGCCTTTGAAAAAATATGTGATCAGCCACACTAAAGTTATGATTAACCACATATTTACACTAGGTTAACTACAAGTCAAATTTTTATAATAACACCATTAACTAATTCATAGTATTATTTAACTCTTTCACAACAAATAATTAACCACTACAATTTAGAATTAAGTTTTACATGTCACATGAATTGAAACTTTGGTGATTGTTTTAGTAATAAATTACTCAATTAGTTATGAATAAATCATGGTTGAAAACATGCAAATTTAACAAGAGCAATGACTTGTTTTTGGAACAGACTGGTTTAACGACAGTTGATTCATGATTAATCACATATTTACTCTAGGTTAACCAAGCGCCAAATGTCTGGGAGTAAGATCATTAACCAATTCCCACAAGTATTTAGCCTTTCTCATAATGATCAATTAATTGTGGTTGGTTATCATGGAACTGGGTCAAATTGATGTTACACATAATTAATGTAGTCTTAACTTATAAAAAGGCTATATTATGCACAATTAGCATGATTAATTTTGTATATGTCAATCTCTTAAAAAATTATGGTTAATCAATTGTTAAGTTATATTAACCATTTTTACATGAAGAGTTAACCATTGATATTTAAAACTGAGTTATAATTTTAATATCAAGTAAGTCATTCTTTATAAAAGTTTTACTTCTCAAATTACCAATATAACTTCATTTTGAATAATGATTGAAGTGTATAAACTAAAACAATCCAAAGTCATGCATATTTTTTTCAACAAGTCTTAATTAACCACATATTGCACATGGTTAACTATATATTTACATTTAGATAACCATATTTGTGAATAAAGACTTAAGGAAGCCTTAACTTGTGAGTAGGCTATATTGTCTACAATTAGCATGATCAATTGTCTATATGTCAATTTCTCTCAAAATATAAAGGTTAACTAATATCTATCTTCAATTAATCAATTTTATATGAACAGTTAATCATAGTTGTCTAAAATTAACATTTGTCTCTATATATCAAGTAAGTGATTCTTTCTCAAAGTTTTCATTCTTAAGTTATGTATTTAATTTTTTAATAAATAGTCATTCAAGTATATCAACTAAAATAATCTAAAGTGATGCATACTTTTTAAAACCCTTAATTAACCACATGTTGCATATGGTTAATCGCATATTAACATTTAATTAACCTTTTTTATTTAATGAAAAATCAGGTAGCCTTAACTTGTGAACAAACTATATTGTCCACAATTGACTTTGTCAATATTTTGTATGTCAATCTCTCTCAAAATATGAAGGTTGACCAATTTTTATGTGTAATGAACCATTTTTATAAAAAGAATCAACTATTGTGGTTTGAAACTGAGTTTTAATTCTTATGTTAAGTAAGTCATTGTTTGTGAAAGTTTTACTTCTCAAATTACTCTTTTTACTTTATTTTATGAATGATTCAAGTGTATCAAGTAAAACAATCAAAAGTCATGCATATTTTTTTTACTAACCCTTAGTTAACCACATGCTACACATGGTTAACCACATTTTACATTTAGTTAACTATGTTTGTGAATAAAGACTTAAGTAACCATTCATCAAGTGATGTTGCTCAAATCAAAGACTTACCCTGTCAACACAATTTAGCACCCAATAATCACACTTAATGCTCATGCTATCATATTTTATGAAACTAAGCATAATGACAATATTTGACACTAAATTAACCGACTTTGTGAGGGCATTTAACCATACTTGTGTAAAACTGAAATTTCAACTACATATGAACATCAATTGTAATAAAAACAAAATATTCACAGTAAACATTAATGTAACTATAAAAAAAATAGTACTCAGTAGATTGCTGAACCATAATGGGCCACACAACAAGACCTAAAAGACTAAACATAGTGGTTACAAACTTAAGTTGTTTCTACATTTCTATCATTATCCATAAGGCCATGATATTTACTTCGCCTATGTCTAACAATTGCTATGAGACTAAACAGTAAATTTATATCTAACATCTTCAATTAATAGAGCCAATCTCAATGAATGCACAAAAATGGTCCTATGTCATGCCAGCGACATTTGCAGCTGTGGCTTGTTTCGGTCATAATTTGGGGGTTTTAATTCAAGAAAGTATTTCTGAAAGCAACAGTTGTAGAGTTTTGGAATCTTGCTCAACCAAAGGTTCAATTATTGGATCCTGAAAATAGGTATGACATAATTTCAAAGTGTAAGATAATAACTAAAAGAGAATGTAACACAATAACAAAATGCGATCATTAAGTTCTACTCAAAATGATGAAATAACTAAATTGGAATCTGCTTAGCTCTTCAAAAAATAATAAAACCATAAAGAACATATGTGTGTGTGCATGTGTATTCACTATCAAGTTACAAATATCACTCACACAATATGCTATTTTTTTAATTTATCATACTTATAATATTAATACAATTGACCAAATTTTACACTGAATTAACCAACTTTATATAAGCATTTAACCATAATTCTCTATATTTCCCTTACAATTCAACATCACTTATAATACAACAAATTTATTCACTTTCGCCATGAATCATATTATCAATAACAATTAATATCCAATCAAGTAAAGCTTAAATGGCCATACCCTTTTTTTTTAATCAACTAGTCATACTATATAACAAACAAATTAGTTTGTTAACAAACTAAACAAGACCTTTTCACTCATATTTATGGTAGAATAAAAAAATTACATTAAGTTATTGATAACCATGTTCCTATACTAACTATACACCCTTCTCTTCTTTCCCCACTGACGATTTGCCACAATATGATCTAGGAACCTCAATGCCTACAAGACAATGTAACTTCATTACCATGCTAATTTCTCCTCATCAAATATAAAACATAGCTATATGCATGTATATTTACACAAGTCTTTTTATTTTATTATAGTTATATGATAAAAGTAATTTTTCCTTATCAAATAACAAAACTACATTTACACTAACCATTAAGAAATTTAGTTCTTTTGAATCATAATGGTAATGCAAATATCTCATAAAATAGCAACATTGATTTACAATCAATTTTTAATTTCTATCATAAGCACTTAATAATATGCAAACAAGAAATAAGACAAGCTTGCAAAGTTGAAGAATTCAACAAATAATAATTTGCAAAATAGAAATACATTTGAGCTAGCAATTTTATCGAACACCTAGCATGCCATTCATGCTCACATACTTGTCTCACACAATTTCTTCAACAAGCAAGAAGTGAACAAAAATAATGGCTATTGAGACAGAGCAAAAGGGGAAGGAAAGAAGGATAGAAAGTAAAGCATTCAGGTTTCTCCCAAAAAATTTCCCAATTTTTACCCTGATAAAGATAAACATACATTGAATGGAGGAGGAGAAGAAGAAAGACAAGAATGAGAAAGGAGAAAGGAGGAGGAGGAACCAAACCTGAAGAAACTTTAATTTGTGGAGTTTCTCACATCAATGGCTATTGAGACAGGGCAGGGGCATAAGGAAGGAATGAGAGACACATCGATTGGGGATTTTCTCCCAATAGTTCTTTCATTTTTTTCTAATTTATCTCCTCTTTTTTATTAAAAAAAATACACATAAGTATTATTAAATTATTATTTTATCCAGGTCAGAGGGTGTCTAATGGGTTGTTGTTACTGTGTGGGTGTACGTGTATCAGTGTTCAAAAACAAAAACTATAGATTATGTACTCATAGTGTAAAATAATTTTATACTTTTATCCAAACATAAATTATTATATATGATAAATTTATTAACTTTTATAATAATTATTTTAAAAGTTATATTAACGATAATTTTTTATTAATTGACAGTAAAAATTTATACACTAACAGTGTATGGTCATTAAACTTATAAATAAATATTTTAATCTTTAAAATAAAAGGTAAAACTTCTTAAAGATGGTTTAGATAAAAGATAAGATCTTAATCAAAAAAAGGCGGCGACTACGATGGACCACTTTTGTAAGTGGTTTATCGTGGACCACTTTGAGCAACAGTTAGATTCATGTTAAGCACACAATAATACGATGCACCCTACACAGGATCTCTTCCGCACCTCCCTCTGCAACTCCTCTCCCCCGTGCACCTCCGCCGGAGACGATTTCTGACAATGGCAGCCCTCTTTTTTTCCCCTGCTTCTCCTCTTCTTTTCCCGCATCTCCATCGCTTTCGAGATTCGCAATGGTTATGGTGGCGCACCAAACCCCCCCGGTCGAGTCTCTGTTCACTGGCATCGCGATGGATTCAGAATCTTCAATATCTGATTCTCAAGCACACCCTCTCTCGAACCAAATCGATTACGCATGTCACAACATGAGTTCCTCGGAAGACCTCGCGAACCGCGACGCGTGGTGTTCCATCATCGACAATGAAGATAAGCACGAGATTGTGTTTCGATTCTTAATTCTTAATAATGAAAAATCGAGGTTTAGTTTCTGTAATATAACAAATAGATTAACTACAAAGGATTTCGAGCTTGAGATGTGGAAATTGGAATAGTGAGTTTTAGGGTATAGGTTCATCACCAGATTATTAGTGTTGGTTGATTTAATTGGAATCTTTATGTTAAGCTTACATTTCATTTGAGCCATGATTTACGAAGTTAATTCTCAGGCTCTATTATGGTGCTGGATGTTTCTTAGGGACTTGTTAGATTCTATTATGATTTTGGAGAGTGCGCTAGAGAGTTCCCACTATGGCAATTCGCAAATCACAGCAGCAGCGGAGACGAGGATTCCGACGAAGATGGTGGTGGAGATGCGGAAGAAGAGGAAGGGAAAAAAAATGTCGCCGCCATCAGAATTCGTCTCCAACAATGGCGCACGGTGGAGAGGAGTTGCAGAGGGAGGTGCGGAAGAGATCCTGTGTGTAGGCTGCATTGTATTTGTAACACCCTAAAAATTACAACTCAATAAATATATATTTGTGTGATTGAGTTATGATTTAATTGAAATTTGTTTCTTTTAAATAAGAAAATGTATGTTTGAGTAATTAAAATATAGTTAGTATTATTGTGAGGATTTTCGAAACTTTTACGTGAGTTCCGTAAGCTGTAGAAAAAAAAAAAAAAAAAGAAGCGGCGGTGTCTTTATAGGAAGTGTGGTGCAAATAGCAAAATTGGAAAAAAATCCCACCCGCTTTAAAACGTTCAGATGCTTCTTTATTTTTCATTTTTCTTCCTCGGCCGAGGCGTCTTCTCCCTGCTTCTCTCTAAATATTTCGTATCTTCTCTCTAATATTTGAGCCTCCAAATCAAAGTTTCTACCGATTAATCTTGAATATATCATAGAGGGGGACTAGAGCTTCAATACCCACCGATTGGATTTCGATTTCGTCGAGGTATGGAGGGGTTTCTTTTTTTTCCCTAAGCTATTTCCTTATTTTCTTGTTAAATATGAATTGTGGCTGTTGTTGATGGTCTGTAAATAATTTTGAAAACCCGAAATAAGCTACTTGATATTTGGGTCCTGTGACTGTGTGGATTTTTCGTCTCGGTTTTCGTGCATGTTTTTGAGGATGTAAATATATTTTTCTATGTTTTGATGCCTCTGGATGTCCTGGTATTTTTCTCAGATTTTTTTGAGCACTGTAACTATTTTTACCAGAATTATTTTCGAAAACTGTTAATTCTGAGAATGAGACTGTTTTGATTTTTACAAGAATTTTGGGACGTGATTTTGGAAAACTGGAACCATGAGTTCATTTTATGTATCATGAGGGTCATCTCTGAATTTTTTTAAGGTTAGGAAAAGTCGGAAAGTAATTTTAGAAAATTATTATTGTGAAACACCAAAACTGGACAGTGGAGAATTTAAATGGGGAAAATATCCTTTTTGAGCGAATTTGGCTATGAGAAAACTTTGTAACCTTATTTGAATTATGTAGAATATCTTTGAATTTTATCAGAATTTTATAGGAAATTTTGGTAATTATTTATGTTTTTATATGGGAGACTCTGTTCTGAGACAGAAATGCTTTAAAAATTCAAAAGGGTATTTTTGGTGGATTTTTGGTACTGAGAAAATTATATGTGATGGTCCACATGTTGGAGATATTCTCTGTAAAATTTCACATAAAACGAATTTGATATACTATTTTCTAAAAATATGGAATTGTGTTTTACAGAACGTGTCCAGTCACTGTTTTTAATTCAAAAATAATATTTGTGGGTTGAATTTTCGTGAGATAAATTTATATGATGAAATATGTATGATATATAGTTTCTATGTAAAATATCATGAAATTTAAAGTTGATATGATGTATCAAATAATTTTTGGTATGTGTGCACAACTATAGGTATATGCATGAAATTTAATTGGGTGATTGTGTAATTGTGCCTAATATCATTCGTTGGATTTGCTAATAGACATTTCACCTCAAAAGGGAGATTTCTATTGAAAACGTGTGTGTAATATTATTTAATGGATTATGTTGAATTATGGTTTGTTAATGATTATTCTATTATTAACTGTGAATTGGAGACCGGAAGGAATGTGATCCTCGGGCAAAGAGTGCTGGAATTTGTTTGTGCATGTGAATTGCTTGTGATGGTTTGTTGATTGTGGGAACGAGAATTTTTCATTCTTGTGTGGGAGCAAATGAACTCCAAATGGAGTACATTTGTGAATACTAGAAGGTCATTCTAGTAATCAATAATATTCACTATGAGCAATAGTGAATCAACTATAATTAAGAGTGTGAACTTAATAACATTATGGATTGGTAATTAGGAATTACCTATGCACATGGAGGATGATGGATGTTTGGACTTAGAAAGGAATTTAGGACCCTTGCATGGATTTGGGCAAAATGACTGAAGTAAGCATAAAATGTGAGAGTGGGTGAGGATTTCCATAAAACAAAGTAAGACAGTTAAGAATCATGATGTGGGTCATGATTGGGTAAAGTGCGATGCGCACATGTGTTTGAAAGTTTGTGAACTGTGATTGTCCGAATCGTGGTGAGAACCGAAAGGACGAAGGAACCTCCAACGCTAAGTCGTGTGAGACGGTTGAACGGATTTGTTCGTGGACAAAGCTTGAACGGATAATTGCGAGACAGGTCGTGTGGAGGCTTTATCTACGGTGAGCATTGTGCTTGTGAGATGACGGGGTCGTAATGTTTAACCACTGTGATAGTGGGAGAGTTTGATCTCCGTGTTGTATGTCTGGGACATATGTTGATTGAGGACCGCCGTCGAGTACCTTTGGTAGAAAAGCTCACACAAACCTGTGAAAGGTCGCGTGGGATATTTCAGCTGCAAGTTATCTGTGAACCAAGGTCGGATTGCGAATGACGCGTCACTTGAGGTGATGAGATCGTTACGATGTAGCGATAAAGGCAAAGTCCTTATTTATATATGCATATGTGAGCGTAGAGGTGGTACCTTTAGCTCGGCGTCAATTCGTCCGCACCTGTACTATGTGCAGCGGGAAACCCACATGCGACGAAGAAAGAAAATAAACTGTGAGAGAGTGTTGAGGAGTCAGTCCTCGGAGTAATGGATGACCACAGTTGGTACCTGGGAGATGATCGTAAGGCAGGTTGTTCTTGGAGGGTAAGGCACTGAGTTGTGACGATAGATCACGTAGCTGACTCGGCCACCCTGACAAAAATACGAGCCATCATCGGTTGGTGAGAGCCCGCCATTGTACCATGGTGAAGGGTGTACTCCCAACAGTCATCCAACTCAAAAATATGTAAGACCACTGAGTTCTGGAAGTTCCAGTGGCAGCTGGCCAGTGTGAAATAATTTACAAGAATAGTTGTGGAAACGAATAGGTTTCGAGTGAGACTCGTGAGAGCACCACTGTGAAGTGGTTGATATTGTATGTTTGTTTGAGACCGGAAGGTCGTTTGGTTGTTGGTTTAGAGGAGGAGAGAGACTCACTCCATACGCCTTTATTTTTCAGATTTAGACAAATGATCTTGTGCAAACAACAAAGATGGGATGAAAGGTTACGACAAGCACTGTGAACACGAGTGGATGTTTCAAGAGAAAGAAAAGGATCTTTCTAGGATGCTACTTGGGTTTATTGGGTATTTTGAAATTTTCTTTGAGTCACTGCTCTGAGTCTCAGTCTTTTCGTGTATAGAAAAGGATAGACTAGATTTGAATATTGATGTACAACTCTTTATACGTGGCTCAAATGTATAATGTGTTATATTCCAAAATTTTAAATGCATAAGTGTATTATGTGTAATAGAATAGTATAATGCTGGATCTGAGGATGTTTTTAATTAAAGAAGATTTTGTTATGTTTCATGATTTGCATCGAAGTTAATGTCTTATAAAATGAGTCTGATTTATTAAGACTGACATTTTTTTTTAAAGGAATTTTTATATATTAATAAGTTATTGGGGATGATTTTTGTTCGGAGTTTTAAATAACAACCTTTTTAAAGGAAAAGAAACAAATCTTCCCGAATTATAAAGGCTATTTTCAATAATTGGATATCGAATTACTTCACAAATTTCTTAATTAATAAGAAAATCTTTAATAGTAAAAAGGGGTGTTACAGTATTATTGTGTGCTTAACATGAATCTAGCTGTTGTTCAATGTGGTCCACGGTAAATCACTTACAAAAATGGTCCACCGTAGTTACTGCCTCAAAAAAGATAAAAGATAAGATGATTATTATGAAGATCGTTTTGAAAACTTTTTTGTTGTTTAAAAAAAATTATAATCAATCCCTCCTATATAGATTATACATTTTATCTAAACCGTCTTAAAATGTTTTTCTTTTGTATCTCTTTACTTATTTTAGAATAGAGTTTTGTGTTATGCGTGTCATTTTCACATTTATTTTACACCAAAAAAAATTTCACATTTATTTATGTGGTTGACTAATAAAATAAGAGTACACAAAACAAGTTAAAATAAGATCTCTTGCATAAAGACATGTAATTATTGTTGAATATTTTACTAATATTTCAAAAGGTTAATTTATTTACTTAATTAATTTAGAAAATTATTTTAAAATTAATTTAATGTTTATCTAAAAACTAGACATTTTATTGTCTTTAATTTGGCCTCTTAGACTTGGTTTTATTTCATAACTTAGTGGGTTGAGGTAGATTTTTTAATTTTTATTTTTTTCCCTTTTTTATTTAAGTTGTTCAATTCGGTTCCTTTATTACTAAAAAAATTAAATTTAGTCATTTAATTTTTAAAATTGAATCAATATTGTCATTTCTTTTTAATTGATACTAACAACATTAGCCAATAAAAAGTGTCAAATTGACGCATGTCCCATTTAAAGAATTAACATTGTTAGTATCAATTAGATGAAAAAGGATAATATTTACTTGATTTAGATAATTAAAAAATTAAACTATTTTTTTTAATAATAAAGAGATCAAATTAAATTAAAAAGGACAAAAAATAATTTAACCTATTTTTTCTATAAATATCTAGACTTCAATAGTTTTTAGGTTAAATTAACCTGTAGGTCCCTATACTATTCGACAATTTTTAATTAGGTCCTTGAACTATTTTTTTTTCAATTGGATCCCTGAACTTTTATTTATTTTTTAATTAGGTCACTGCCGTTAACTACCATTAGCTCCATTAACAACAGAGACCTAATTAAAAAATAAATAAAAGTTCAAGGACCTAATTGAAAAAATTGTTTAGGGACCTAAGTAAAAAAATTTAAATAGTTCAGGGACCTACTGAGTAATTTTCAAATTCTACTCAGACTATCACACTATACTTCTTAAGCATATGTAGACTACTTCTAAATTCAGTATTGTCCATCATGCAGATCTGCACTGAATATTCTTAGCTCTCCAGGTCAGTATTCACACCTCCCCAGTCCAGTATTTTCACATTTGCCGATTCTAAACTCAGTATTCTCAACCTCTGTAGGTTCTTCAACCAGTATTCTCAAACTCTGAAAGCATTAATCCCCTTACTGCACTTCTAGTTTTCCCTTAGTGATTCTGTTCGGACAGACCTAATGCATTCCTTCTAAATACATTATTCAATTAAGTGATATTTTTTGTATGATTTTTAATTTACTTTTAATTTATTCAGTAGGTCCTTGAACTATTTTAAAAAATTTAATTAGGTCCCTAAACAATTTTTTTAATTGGGTCCCTAAACTTCTATTTATTTTTTAATTAGGTCCCTACCGTTAATGGAGTTAACGGTAGTTAACGGCAGGGACCTAATTAAAAAATAAATTAAAGTTCAGGGATCCAATTGAAAAAGAAATAGTTTAGGGACCTAATTAAAAATTATCGAATAGTATAGGGACCTACAGATTAGTTTAACCTAGTTTTTAAGACTTTCTCTCACATCTTTCTCTTTCTCATTTTCTTCTGGGTTTACACTAAAAAGAATCTTGCTAGTGCTGAACTTGTTTTTGAACTTGTGCACACACATAAATCTTTGAAGACAGTATATCAACACACATTTTAATTAGGCTAATTTTATTCGTAATTATTTATGCTTGTGAGTATAGGAAACGAATCGTAATTCATAATAATTCAAGACAGTGTATTTGTGATCATGGACAGCAATATCAACAATCTTTAAGAACTTAATCTTTCAATTTGCTGCTGTCTATGGCAATTCCTAACTTTTTTCTCATACCCAAAAATCTCCGGGTGGCAAAAAAATCAGAGACCAAATTCAACTAGAAGAGGACAAGTTATGGACGGCTTCGATCTAATTTCTAAATCTAAAACGCAACAGAGAAGCCACCGAGTCATCAAAGAATCAAGTAGTGTGGCATAAGAGCCAAAGACAAGCAGATTCGTAATTGTGTCGATGACTATTAAAGTCTTGTCTTTAACACACACACTCAAATGCCCCTCTAGAAGCATCTCATTTTTGGTGATTATCAAGTTGAGGATGTGGTTAATGCAACACACTGTTACAATTACAAACACATGGATTATGACAAATGGGGGCTAAACAAAATCTCGAGTTAGGACCCATTATTCTTGGTCACAAGGCAATTTTTAGTTGCATTTGGAAAGTTTTCTCTATCCTCTTCCTCCATCACAGTATCTTATATCCACTTTTGCATGCATTACTTCACCACATCTATGTTGGCTGGACCCAGTGCATGTGAAAATGGCCTTAGTGCAAAGCAGAGCTATTTACTTATTATAACAAATATTGTAGCACATCGAAAGGAAAGAGTTAGCCACGTAAATATCTGCCTCCAAGTTGTAATACGCACTCGTTCTCTTCCATAATGTTGAGTTAAAAGCCTTTGAGACTAAAACTTAGTATGACATGATTATATATAGGTTTGATTAATATGAGACGAACTGAGAGAAAGTCTAATGTTATGAAGAGATAACTAGCTAGAGGTAGTTGGGTATATTGATTGAATATTTCAATATATAATAAAGTGAATGTTAAGTGTGTTATGAATTGAACTTGATGATATGATACTACAGTACAACTAGTATAAATTATTTGATAGAATATTGAACATATAATATTGATTTGCATTTGGGTGATGAAACTAGAAAATGATCAAAGAGGTACAAGTGTGAATTTTTTTTTTCTTTTAAGGAATATATGTGGTGGTGCTAGGTACGATGCTAGGATTCATGAAAGTTTTGTGGTGTTTAAGATTGTTAGATAAGCTATTGGAAATGAATTACGAAAGGATTTGTATTGCTTTATGTTCTTTAAACGAGATGAAAAATAGGAGATTTAATTATTTAGGATTTTATCAATTTGGAGAATGTCAACTATTTTGGGTGTTATAGAGATTTAGAAAATGATATTTTATTGACTTTATAGAGAGTTAAGTGAGGTCGCTTGTGTTGAGTCATAAGACGAATCAGGATCCTCAATTATTTTGATTATATGCAAAACAAATATCAAGTAAAAAGATTGCGTCTAATAAATGCCAACAGACGAAAACGTTGTATCTGCGTCAGTAAGATACAAATTATACGTAGACAGACGCTATAGACTGAAGAAGCATTTAAAGACATAGTAAATGTACTATCGTTTTGCTATCTGTTTTGTAGGGAATGTTCATAAAACATCCTCCTAGGATCTGTCGAAGTGCATAAAAGAAAATAGAAAGATAAGTCATAGTTTATGAAGCTTCCCACACCTCAAAAGACGCACTATAGCTAACAATTAGTACTTGTCTGAATAAGCGATGTGACCAATGCAGTAGAAGGATTTGGAGTATATCTCAAGAAAGATAAGCAGAATACTTTATCAGCTCAAAATGACTAGTTGCTGACAAGCATTTAATGCTCGCATTAAATGCCCTCAACCACCTTCCTTCAGACGATGGTCAGACGCAAGAAAGAAGACCGTTTAGAGACAACGGTAACTTCCTCAGCAAGTGTATATATAGAAGAAGATTTGAAATGCTAAACATAAGAAACAAAATTCAAATTCAAGCTTTCTTTCAAACCTTCTTTCTTTATGTAAAAAGCTCTCAAACCACTTTGTGTATCCTGAGAGAAAAAGACTTAGCTCTTAATCTTGTATATCCGCGTCTGTAAGACGATAGCTCTAAAGTCTGCGCCCTTTGTAAAAACAAATCCAGTGATTTGTTTTAGAGCCAGAAGTGGCTTGGAAGTAAAGAATACTTGGTTTTAGCTTGGAGAGGCTAGGTGTGAAATACTACTTGGGTGAGCCAGAAGTGACAGTGAAAAATACTTGTAACTTGTGATAAGTTATTGGAACTTGGTGGTTTGCCAAGAATTGGACGTAGTCTCGGGATGAGACGAACCAGTATAAACTCCTGTGTTGTTTTTCTTTGTCTTACATATCTTATAACTGCTTCGAACTAACTTTGGATTGTGATTAAAAACTTGTTTCGTTTACAAGACTTTCATTTGTTGAGTTATCATCTGTTGAAGCGTTTTTCTTAAATCTTCTATATCTGATTAGACGCTACACTTTGTTTAAAAAAAGTTTGCGAAATTTTTTATAAGTCACAATTCAACCCCCCTTCTTGTGACTTTTGCCTTTACAGCTTGTATGAAATCGATCTTGACAAGATTTTTAAAACACTCATGAATAGCAAGCACACACATAACCTATTGGCGCATAACAATAATAACAACTTATGACGTCAAACTAGTTGATGATGGACTAAAAATTCATTTTACTAAAACAATTACATGTGGTTATCCTGACTCCTTGATGATGTGAAGTCAACGGACTATTAATGTCATTATAATGTCGTCAGTAACAATTAATATTATTACTTGACAACAAAGACTAAAATAAAAAATTTAAAATTTTGCAGGGATTAAAACTAAAAAATAAAGAACTAAAACAAAAAAATAGGGTATTCTATAGGGATCTATTGTTATTTAAGCCTATAATTTTATTTTTTTGTGTTTCTCTTCTTCTACTCATAATATAGGTTTTATTATTTTTACCCCTTTTTTACATAAGATAGGATTTTTTTATTTTTACTCTTTTATTACATAAGATATTATTAATGATAGATAATAAGTTGTTATTATTATTATTATTTGGATTTTTTATATTATACTGTTTATTTTAACTATCGTACGTAGAAAACTAAAACAACTTTAAAATGTTTTAATTTTTAATTTTAATAATTAAAAGAGATATTATTTTTTAAATTGTTTTCAAAATAACAATAATTTTCAAAATAAGGAATAAGAATGTTATCAATTTTTAACATCAATCCTTATGACTTACATGAGGATCTTAAGAATACAAAAATATTGTTTTTTTTAATAAAAACTAGATTTTGACCCGTGCGATGCACGGGTGAAACAGAAAGTTTGAGTATTTTTATTTGGATTTCTTTATTTAACTATGAAAATAGGCATAGACGTCTATTAAAGAAGGACAACTTTTACTTGATTTTTTTTTTTTGTATCTAACTGCTGCATAATTTTATCTTAAATGTGATTTGCTTTTGTTTGATAGAACTGAACAATTGAACAATACTTACTAAGAACATGTTTGAAATATGCAAAATCACAACAAAATCAATACATCAAACGTAGTATTTAACCTATGCATAAACATACATAATAAAATTGAACTGTATATTTAACTTGTGTTGTTTACTCAATGTGATTACCCCATGTGTGAAAATAGGCATAGACAATTGCCAAAGAGTGTGACAAATTTCACTTGAATTTTTTTTTTATCCAATTGACCCCACAATTTTATCTTAAATGTGATTGTCTTTATTTAATAGAAATTAACTATTGAACAATGTATACTAAGAAAATGTTTGAAATATGCAAAACAACAATATGATTAATATATCAAGCGCAGTATTTAACCCGTCTTATTCACCCCATGTGATTTGCCCAAGTGTTAAAATAGGTATAAACAATAGTTATTTGTTATGCAATTAAATACATATTAAGTAAAATCTGCTAGCTATTTGGTTTTTTAATTTTGTTTGGGGGAAGGGGTCCAGATGTATAGAGGGGATATCAGATATGTGGCTGATGAATTATGTATTGAGCAGGTTTTACCAATTTTCGATACTATGTACCTGCAAAAAGCACTTTTGTACTTTGACTTTGCCAAGGTTTGATCACAGCTTGTGGTTAAACTTTTCTTATATATATGATTTTCTTTGCGGTTAAAAAAAATAGGTATAACCAATTGTTAAAGAGTGTGAGAAGTTTTATTTGAATTTTATTTTTTGTACTGAATTGACGCCACAATTTTATCTTAAATGTTATTTATTTAATTGAAATAAACAATTATGTAACATTTAATGAGAATATGTTTGAAATATGCAAAATCACAATAGAATTAATACGTCAAACAAACATAGTATTTAACATGTGCATAAACATACATAATAAAATTGAACCATGTATCTAACCTGTAATATTCACTCAATGTGATTGGCCCAAGTGTGAAAATAGGCATAATTTTTTATCCAATTATGCTACAATTTTATCTTAAAATATGATTGCCTTTGTTTAATGGAAATGAACTACTGAGCAACATACAATCAATGTATAAAATAAAATTAAAATTTTCCACGTAAAAGAAAATTTGGAATAATTTATTTAAGTGAGAAGATAATAAATAACAAATGAATAATTATTTGCTTAAAAATTAATTTTATCCACTAATTTGCCATGGAGAAAATAACAACAATTATGATGATTTAATTTAACTTTTGTTATGTAATGAAATACATATTAATTATGTAAAAAAATTTAATTTTGATTGAACAAAAATCTTTAGTAAAAATGTTTATCACCGTGAATTCAAAGAAAATTTTCCTACTTCTTTTTATAAAGATAATCATCCCCGTGGGTTATAAATTATATATCTAATCCACTAAGTTAAGTCTAAATTTCTCTTCATATTTTCATGAAAAATATTATTCCCATTTTTTATATATTTTTCATACTTTCTATGTTTGTAAAATAACATGTTAAATAAATTATTTAAGTTAGGAAAGAGACAACCATAAAAAAGTACATTTAAATTAATTTTTTATAATAAAAAAATATAATTTCACCATAATAATTTAGATATTAATGTGTTTTCAGGTAAATTGTTCATGCCTGTAAATTAAGTATAAATTTTCTTCTTGCTTTCATATAAAAAAAAATATGCATCCCTATGTATTATAATTTATATATAAATTTTATTTTAATATATTGATATATACATATCAATTTAGTAAAAAAGTTTATCTTTGTGAATTTAAAGTAAATTTTGCTACTTGTTTTTATAAAAAAAAAAAGTTCATCCTCGTGTGTTATATTTTATAGAGCAAATTACAGCAACACCCCTGAGGTTTCGTGTAATTACACATGCACCCCCTGCTTTTTTAACCATTACACATGCACCCCCTGTAGGGGGTGTTAGTGTAAGGTTTGAGGGGGTGTCACTGTAATGTTTACAAACATATCAGGGGGTGTTAGTGTAATGTTTTCAAACTTAAAGGGGTGTTAGTGTAGGAAAATAAAAAAGAGTGGGATTATGTGTAATTACACGAAACCTTAGGGGGTGCTGCTGTAATTTGCTCTATTTTATATGTCTAATCTGATAAGTTAAGTCTGAATTTCTCTTGATACTTTCATTTCAAAATATTTATCTTCATTTTTTTTATATTTTTTTCATACTTTCTATGTTCATAAAATGAAACATTCAATAAATTATTTGAATAAGAAAAGAGACAGCCATTAAAAAGTACATTTAGACTAATTTTTTTATTATAAAAATATAATGTCACCATAATAATTTAGATATTTATGTGATTTCAAGTAAATTGTTCATTCCTGTAAATTAATTAGAAATTTTCTTCTTGCTTTAATATAAAAAATATTCATCCATATGTGTTATATTTTATGTATAAATTTTATTGTAATATATTAGCATATACATTCATACATATATATATATATATATATCAAATTATAAAAGAAAATTAAACTTTGTCCAAGTAAAAGAAAATTATGAATAACTTATTTAAGTGAAAAGATAATAAATAAAAATTGAATAGTTATTTGCTTAAAAATTAATTTTAGACACTAATTTTGCATGGAGAAAAGAATAGTGATTCTGTTGATTTAATTTGATTTTTGTTATGTAATTAAATATATATTAATTATGTAAAAGAAATTTGTATTTTGATTGGATAAAAATCTTTAGTTTTTGCAAACTCTCTATATTAAAAAATTTAAAATTATGTTTATGGACCTTTCACATAGTTTTGAAAGCATCCCTTCACTTAGCATCACGGTATGATAGATATTTAAATCGCATGACAGATATTTATATCAAAAGATGGAAGCTTCACATATGGAAACTTCACACATAAGAGTATCAATATATAAATTATAATGAGGTGTATGGTAGGGGAGAAGTTTTGGTTTCCTGATAATTTTATATTGGAAATCTTGGGAGCATTTGTTTCATGGATTATTTTTTTATTCTCGGAAATATGGGATTGGGAAAATTTATTCCCATCTTTGTTATAAGATAATAAAATAATTATTGTCAGATATATCACACAATTTTTTAAAATACATGAGAATAACATTCCCATGTCATATTCCCAGAAAAAATATATTTCCAGGATTAAAGAAATAATCCGTGGAACAAACGCCCCCTTAATTTTCCCATGTTTGGTATTGATTTTAAAAAATAACATTTGTGGGAAAGAATGTTTCCTAGTAATGTTTTTAGCTAGGTTTCCTACAAAAACTTTCCTATGGGAGGAGGTGGGAATCTAACTTTCCCGAGTTAATTTTTTTTACGGCAGCAAAAATATCACGTTATTCTTATTAAATTATTTAATGTTAATTAAAGTAACTGGTAAAAATACCATATAATTCTTTGATTCTCAGGTAACTTATAAAAACATTCCCAAGAATATTTATGACCAATCAAACAAATTTTATTCATCTCTAGAATCATGATTCTCGGCCATGAAAAACTTCTCCCCCTACCAAATATCTCTTAAGATTTGTCTCTAAAAGTGTCATTTACAATTATAGAAATTTACAATGTTATGGGATATAATATATATATATATATATATATATATATATATATATATATATATATATATATATAATATAATATAATATAATATAAAAGTGAAAATTTAATTTAGTCTTTGCCATTAAAATTATCAATTAATTTATTTTGACATTTAAAATGTAAAATTAAAAGTAATATAGTCATTAGTTTTAGTATATATTATTCAAATTGATTATTAATATTGAACATCAAATTGATTAAAAGTGTTAATTTTAAGAATTAAATTAATTGATAGTTATTAAAATTAAGTATTTTTAATCATAAATAATACCAATTTTAAAGATTGAATTGATATTGTATTCTATAATATAATAATTAATATTTTTAAAACATCTATGCAAAATATAAATTGTAAAAGAAATAAAACATTGTTCTATCCGCATTTTTTATTTTTCGAGTAAGATGTAAAAATTGATCTTTTGTAATAGTTTTTTATTATATGTTAATTTAAATTTTAATTCAATTTTTGGTCAATACATATCACTTCATATCTTTTATAGTTGCTTTATTTAAGTTTGACCACTATTTAAAAAAGTGAGTTACAAAGAAATATTTTAAAACTAATGAATACATATCTAAAACTAATTACAAAGAGAAAAAAAAATGTGTAAATCAAAACTAATATGAATACATATTCTAAAACTAATTCAGATCTCACAGAATTACTTAAAATCAAAACTACCAAAGGGATCTAGTGCAGTTGGTTGAGCAGAGTGCGTGAGTGTTGTAAACTCCTGGTACTATCTTCGATTCCTACGGATCAAAAAACTTAAAATCAAAACTACAATTTATATATTATGTTTTGACTCAAATGGCCCTTCGGAAAAAAGAAGAAAAAAAAACTCAAATGAATAAAGCTTTTGTCCAAGTGTAATGTTTATTTATATCTGATGTTTTGACACAAATGGCCCTTAGGAAAAAAAAAACTCAAATGAAAAAAGCTTTTGTCCAAGTGTAATGTTTACTTAAAATCAAAACTACAATTTATATCTGATATTTATTTATCTTTATTTTCAAGACGGTCATAATTATATGACAGTATGCTCCACCAAACAACAATTATCCTATTGCTGACACATTATATCAACTCAAATGATAGATGTCGAACTTTTGAGAACAATGTTTTATATTTTTCTTGTATGCACACAATTTAGTTATATTTCAAGTGGAAACATTGGCAGTATAGTGACATTAGTTTTCTCAACAAAGAATTTTTTTAATTCATTTATATAATTTGACCACTTGATATAAAAGCTGGAATAACTATTATTAGTTAACTGGTATATTACCAATCAATCTGTATTCCTTTATGGAGTTTTTTAAACATGAAATATGCAGAGAAGTGATATTTTCATCTATAGAATACCCCATTAAGATCAAGAGTATAACATTGTAGTCACATACTAAATGATTTGTCTCTCCTCTGCATGACTGACAACTTCATGTCAAACATGCTTAATATTCTTCATTAAAATAACTATACACCTAGTATGTGTTGTCAGCAGAGTACCAACTCCCTACATTTCCTGAACGCCCTCAAGAAAACTTCATCAGGGTAAATTGCAATGGAGCCTTCTCCACAACGGGAATGAACAAAATGTTGTTGTTGTTGTTGTTGTTGATAGTGATTCCAAGACAGCAGTCAGAATCCTCAACTCTGGTTGCCCTCCTCATCATTCCTGCTATCCTCTAATTCCCTCAATCAAACAAATGAGAAGAGCTTCCAATATTCACTGGTTTGTAAGATATCTTGTGAACAAAAATATTATTTTACAGCAGACTCAACCACAAACTATAGTATTTAGCATCTTCAAAATTAAGTTCTTTGCAGGCAATTATGACAAAACCATACTTCGTGGATTCTGGTCATTTTGAAGCCATGTGCTTTGTAGAAACAATTATTCAATGTGAACTGTTGATAAAATATAAGAGTAAAAAAGAAAATAACTATTCAAGATTTCAAGGTGTCTAAAAGAAATGAGTAACTAACAATCAAAAAATTGAACTTGTATTTGTCGTTAGATATTTATATTTATATAGTACATGGACCTATAAATATCTTATGAGTTATATACAAAGTTCTGTAAGGTGAGAGGAAGGTTGAATTGTTAATCTTACATGAGTAACTATAAACTCAAAATGGAAGCAAAGTATAAACTTACATTCAATTGTTAATGACAGCAAAAAAAAAAAAACTAACTAATAACAATAAAATATTAATTATTGACAGCAGACAAAAAGATTGTTTAATCTCATATCAATAAACAAATATACCTCGAGTAGCATGAAGTCAATTGTGCAACAGCCCGAGATGTATAACGTAAATCGAAAAGTACACCAATATGTACATACCTTTTACTTTCATCCATATCAGCCCACAATTATCTTGTATAAATTTTTAGAAGCTTCTTGTCCAATATATATTGCAAATCCAATTCCTAATATCTGAAAAGCAAGAAGAAAGTTATATATAAAATTGAAAGACGAACAGATTAAAGGAAACTTAAGCATAAAAATGATACTCTAAGTTAGATATTCTCATAACAGGTCGATTGAAGCATATTATAGTTTTTTGCCACAGTAATACCTTTCATTGTCCCTCCACCTAGTCCTGCGTCTTTTTACCAATCTGATCCCTTCATCTACTGCTTAATGACCAGCTAGATTACTTTTACTCACTTCTCTTTCGGTCAATGTTTACTTTTGTAGTGGCCTTGCATCCAACTTCACAATTGAACCTTCCATTGCCCTTTTACCCCTTCACTTAATCTGTGCAACAAAGAATATGTCCCATTTACTTTTTAAAAAATGGAATTGGTCAGTATCGATCAGCTATGAACTTGTTCAGAGCTGACACAATTTTCTGGTATTGCTTGTATAAGAAAATAAATGAAAAAAATACACATTAGAGAATATATTATTTACTCTAAATTCATTGGCTTTGTATACAATAAAAGATAATACAATTCCTCCTCTAATGGAAACAACAAAGAAAATTTCTTCAATAGAATGGAAAAAATACCTCAATTTCAAATTCAAACACTACATATGCAGCATCCTCAGCCCCATCTTGCCAAGGTGTATATCCACCAGCATTGTATTGAGAAGTCAAATCATTGCATTTTTGCTTTCCTAACAACATCGTGAAGAAGTCCTGGATTTTTTTTAAAGCATCAATAACCTCTACACACATGATGGGTTTAAGTTCAAGTTTGATATTCTAGACAAAAATACCCGTAAAGTGTTTTGCAACAACAGTAACAATATTTGCTGACTTTATAAAATAACTCTATCATGATGAGGTCACTTCAAATTTTAACAACAGTTAAAGTATTCTTCTATAAGACCTAACTGACTTGCTTACTTGTGTCAGAGGCTGATTAGAAGTTCCTTTGTCTACCTCATCCCGCCCTTCCACATAAGCTATAGTAATACACACCATCATTACTGTAAATCCATTTTATTAAACACTTTATCCTGAATTTAAATGAGACTCAACAACATTGACATCAAGTGAAGGCATCTGGTTCATCTAAGGAGAAGGAGGTTGCTGTAGAAGATAAAGACACAATATACGCATTAAAAAAATGATCCATGTAAATGATTTAAATAGAAAAGTTTAGCAAATGAAGAATAGCTAAAAATTAAATCAATTGCATACACTGACACTTGCAACTCCACAGCAATCCCTCTATTAGCTTCACTACAGTAAAAAATTGCATGACACCATCTTTTTTTAAGATCTTGTAAATAGCTTTTCATTAACCCCTGCAAGGGAATGAAATGTCAGAAGAAATCAAAATAAAGAATACACATCACAATTGAAAGAGAATACAATAAACTCCTTAAACCTCACGTATTTATAGCCAACTACATAGCAATTATAAATACATTCCTTGGGTAATCAGTTTTTTAATTCAAAATCACATCAATTACAAACCCATCCAACATAATTGGCTCCTGAATTGATCAAAAGTTCTACACAAACAATAAATGTTTGACAATATATACCTCAGACTCAGTCTGCACAGGGACATTAAAATAAAATAAAAAAGTAATGAACATTTGTTTCCTATGAAGTGAGAACGTAAGAAATAAAAGTTTGTTATCATTAGTACCTAGCAACAAATGTCTTTTTTTTTTTATTAGTATATTGATATAAATGTTTTTAAAATTTCTATTAGAATTGAAATTAAGACTTGGGAGTGTATCTATCTCCATATAAATTTGGGTGGAGGAATTAATGTGATTGGTCAATAATGTTTCCATGTTTCTAACAGCCTACATTTGATGCTCTTATCTTTTCAACAGTCAAAGTCTATGGGAATGAACAAAAGGCATTTGTTTTTTTCACTTCCTCCAGCTGCCTTATTTATAAAGGATTCCTTTCACCTGGAATAAACAAAAAGCATTTGTTATCTCAAAGAAAGAAGGAAAAATGTTTTCTTTTAAAAGTTTTTTTTTTTCATGTTGCCATAAGAAAAGATGTCCAACAACTAAATTTTTCATAAACTTCATTTAAAGGTAAGGAATTCTCTTTCCATCTTCCACCCCAGAATGAGTAGTTGGTTGGTCAAGCAATTAGTATTGTACAATAGTCAAGACAGATAAAACATTTGAATTATAACTTTATAAAGTTCTCTAGACTCCAAAATAATGTAAGAATGTCTTGGCAAACAAAAAGGAAAAATTGAAGTTCGGTACATAAATTAGCGAGTACCTTTATTTGTAATGAACATCTTGCAATTCCAGCATACCTTTATTTGTAATGAACATCATCTTTAACTTTTGAAAGAGGTGAAAAGAATTCATGAAAATGTGAGAATAGTGTCATACAAAAAGAAGAATGCCAAAGTTTTTCTTTAAAAGAAATAGTCACAATTACCAACCAAAATCTTTCAAATTCAATTTACCTAATGCATCAAAATGAATGCAATAAAAATGTCAAAAATGATGTCCATTCTTAAAGTATGTCCAAAATAGTATAGAATTGTTATACCATTATAGATTGTTGTTAGTATTGATGATACTTTGAAATTGTATCTACAACATATTAAATAGGGTTATTGAAAGAAGTGATAAATAGCATGTTAATTTACAAAACTTAAGGTAAGTTTAAGTTAAATTATGCTATATCAACATTTTGTTTTAGCTTATAATAAATGCAATATATATATATATATATATATATATATATATATATATATATATATATATATATATATATATATATATTAGAATATTGACTTTTATATTTGAAGAAAGAGGATAAAATTTCTTGGACGACATTGTTTGCTATCAACAACATTGTGGCTTATGAATGACATTCAGAATATCAAAGATGCTAGAACCTAAAACATTTAAAAAAGTACATGAAAATTAAGAAACTTGAGATCACTTATGGTTTACAGCTATTGACTTGTGCAAAATCCGGTATTACTGTTTATTAGGACAGGGGAATTAGTCAAGAGAAGCATGAAAAGAAACGTGAGCATACTAATAAAACATAAATTCTTCCAGATCCAGACCATTAATACTTAAATAATTTGCATTTAATACCTCTAATTAAGGAGCAATTCTAAGTATTTCAGTTTAAAAGAGAAAAAGAAAAAATATGCCAAGAGATATGTAATTTTAATATCATCATTCTCACCTTAGAAGCAATTTTAATTTTAATAGTTGCTTCCTCCTCTACTCTCTTATGTAGATCTTGAGACCAAGTGTTGTAGGCCTTTAAGCTGCAATTCCATATATTCCTATATTTATCTCAAAATAACAACACAGGACAAATAATTATTTGAAAAAAGTTTATAAGGTTTACTTTCTGGAGGGTTTTTTTTATCCCACTGACTTAGTCCATAGTAGAAGACAATTCATTATAAGCCTTCCTTTCTTAAATACTCACTCAGTACTAATAGATGCTGCGAATGGCGCAATACCGGAGAATTTATAAAATTCCAACATTTAGATCAATCAGAAATTCTTCTTTATTCAATTTTTAACATCAATCCTTATGACTTACATGAGGATCTTAAGAATACAAAAATATTGTTTTTTTAATAAAAATATAGTATTACATTAAAAATATAAAAGTAATTTATTTTCTTAAAAAATTATAACCTTTATATCAAATTGATATTAATAAAATCATAAAATAATAGGAAAATAAAATAGGCTTAACGAGCCAAAAAATAATAAACAAATAAATAAGAGTAAATTACAACACTCATAAATATCAAATTACACATAATCCTACTTTTTTTTTTTTTTACACTAATCTTCTTTTAAGTTTGAAAACATTACACACATTCCATTATATGTTTGAAAAAATTACACTGACATCTTATCAAATATTGCACTAACACCCCCTGGCCCCTACAAGGAAGGTAAAAACAATGATTAAAAAGGTAAGAAATACTTGTGTAATTAGTACTCCCTCCGTTCCAATTTATATGACGTTTAAGGTTTTGGCACAAGTATTAAGGAATGTAATTAATTTGTTAAATTTTCTAGAAAACATTAGGTAATTTCTTAATATACCCTTTATCTCTCTAATTAATTACTCATACTACACTACTCCCACTAAGTATTAATTAAGGGTAGTCTTGGAAAAAGATATTTAATGCAGCATTGGTTTTATAAAACGTCATCTATTTTGGAACAAATTTTTTTTCTCTAAAACGTCATATAATCTGAAACGAAGGAAGTATATAAAATCTCAGAAAATATTGTTATAATTTGCTCAATAAATAAATAGTCGGTGCTTCACAAGAAGATGTCGTCCGTGTCTTTATGATGCGGTGTTGGAAGTTGAAAAAAATTAAAGTTGTCCAACAGTGCTGTACCTTCAAGCGGTGTAGCAGATGGCGATGTGGCTTAATTTTTTTATTTTTTATTTTTCTTTTGTTATAGCGATGCGGCTTAATTTATTGCAACCTCTGGTCTCCCTAACTCTAAGCAATCACTTCAATTACCAAACCAAGTTTCTAATTTGCTTGCTAATATATTACTACTCCCTATCCTATTTATAAGATCATTTTTAAAAAATTATTTGTCCCTTTTTATAAAATTCTTTTCTAATTCCTAGATACATTAATTATTATTTTTCCTAAAATACCCTTAATTAATTATCCTCTCTTCAAACATTAATTAATAAGATAAGAAACAATTAAGTAAAAAGATATTATTTTCAAAAAAAGTTAGGAATACTTTTAACAAATATTATAATTGCCACATTTTCAAAAAAGAACAATACACATTATTAACAAATTTAACATAATAACTATTTTTCTTAAGAGATATAAATTAGTTAAAATGATCTTATAAATAGGGACGGAAGTAATAATATGTTTGATTTCAAGTTTCAAATATGATTTTCAAAAATTAATTAATAATTATATCTTTCACATCCTAAATGTGATTCTTTCTTTTCTATAAGTTTCCAAACACACTATAACAAGAACAGTAATCATAAAGAGAGTGAATCAATGAACAAGATAATGGTAGAAACTGTACACTAAAATGATTTTACTCACGTATACATGTTACTATACTGGACACCGATGAACTACATGATAAATGGGGCAATTATCACGAAACACTACACCACAGAATTACAAAATTGGATAATCATAACTATATATCAAAAAATTATAACACAACACAAATATACATGTGCTTATATGAACGGGAGGCATGGTGAAATTTGTTGATAGCTTGGATCTGAACCTGTACAGCGCTTGCACGCTGAACCTGAGTTGTCTTGAAGTGAGTTTCGCCTCCGAAAATGGATCTGCATCGATGCTAATCTGCATGCTAGTATAAATGTCCATGGCTTCATGCATATATATGTGAAGAGAGAAGACTAAGAGCAGGAGCTATATCCTATATGGAGTTCACAGTATCATATATGAACACAGTAGAATAAAGAATATTGCATTTCAGGGAGATTTCCTATTCATTACAGGGGAGCATGACTATATAAACCTGGCTCAAGACAGAACCAGAGTATCAAAACATTGACCAGCTGAGAACACTTCTCAGTAAATTCAAGAATCGCTCCAATCCGCATCATCATCTTCATCACTTCCAGCCAAAGCCTATTTAAATAATTAACATATTAGTGGACCCTGAACAAAAGGAGTATAGCCATCGAGAGAGACAGAAAAAGAAAGAGGATCGCATGCCTATTACAGTAAAATAAACAGATAAAAAGTGAGTGAGAAAGACCTGGCGAATTGCATTTGCTTTCTCCAAGATGGCAGCAAGCTTCAAATTTGTTTTTGGACCTTGAATGCTAGGTCGTGTAGTCGCAGCAGGCTTCAAGTTGAAGGACTGAGAAAAGCGAAAAGTATTTTTAAATAAAAGAACGTTTTGAATACCAAGGGGTACGATCATCATAAAGAAACAAAAGTTGCAAGCACTAACCTTTGTTCTTATCTGTTCTAGTAAAGAATCTCTTTCATCTGCCTTCGGTGCAATTTGAGGCATAACCCGTTCAGTAACCTTCCTAAGCTGCAGTGGTTTAAAGGCAAAGTGTTATGCAAGAATTAAGACCTTAAAAGGACATTCAACGTCGTATAAGAACTAGAAACTGCCACACCTTGCTTTTGTCATGAGCAGCAACAGCATCAATTAGAGGATTACGAGGACGAGGAAGCTTATTCTTTGGCTTTCCATTTGTCCTTTCGCTCTCAACATCTGATGTATGATCAGATGTATCCAAGGACGTTGCCATTCCCCCCTCGGAGGGTAAGAAACTCTGATTAGGCTCCATACTTTCCATGTTCGGTGGAGACATGAATGAGATAGGCAGACGTCCTTGTTCCCCTTCCACATTACATTTAGACTGCTGAAGTGTTTTAAAATCAGAACTAGTCTCTGACATTAATTGACTTGGAGGTTGAGTCGGTTTTTCATGAGAAGAGATAGAATCATGTCCAGGTCCAGGAACAGCACATTTAACATATGGAATTGGAGGGTCTGGGTTAGAACTTTGTTCCATTTCTCCCTCAGAAGCAACAATGTGACTGTGAGAACTGTCCATAGATACCACATTAGTTACAGACTGCAGAAGTGTTTTATCATCTGAACTAGGCTCCGTCATTAATTGACTTGGAGGTTGAGTCAGTTTTTCTTGAGGTGAGACAGAATCATGTCCAGAAACAGCACATTCAGCAGGTGGAATTGTGGGGCCCAAGTTTGAATTCAGTACCATTTCTCCCTCAGAAGCAACTGCATGACCATGTGGATACCTGTCCATAGATACCGTAATACTCATACTCTGTTGAAGTGACTTATCATCTGGACTAGCCTCCATCATTAACTGATGTGGAGGTTGAGTTGATTTTTCTTGTGGAGGGATGGAATTGTGTCCTGAAACAGCATATGCAGCAGATGGTATTGGTGCGTATGGGTTTGAATTCTGTATCATTTCTCCCTCGGGAGCAACAATGAAACCTTGAGGAGGCATGCCCGTAGATGCCACAGGTAATGTTAAGAAGGGGTTCTGAATTTGGTTTCTGTCCAGCAATAGGTAATTATATTGACCTGTGGATTCATTAACCATGATAGGAAATTGAAAAGGTATAGCAACAGGATGCCCTGAAACACCAACAGGAAACCCAGAAGAATGTTGGAGCTTATCACTTTCCACAGCCGTGACAGGCAAAAATGGATTCTGATACAACAAGGTCTCTCTCTCAGAAGTTGGCAAACCAAAGAGAGATTTTTTATCAGGTCTAATTGGCTGCATTGGCTGGACTGAGGCCTGACTTACTTCAAACTCTTCTCTTTGTGAAGCTAGGGAAGCATGTTGAACCTTGCCCATTCTCCATTGCATAGGTGGTAAAGGAGGCATAGGTGGCATCTCATCAAGATTATTTTCAGATGCCTTGGGAAAGAGGTTAGGAAGAAGAGACTTCAATGGATCCACGACATGTTTTGCAGCATTATTCTCCTGGCTAGATGACTGTGGCAAGGAATAAAATGATGATGATGGCTCATCTGCATGGATTTCTGATACACATTCAGAAGTAGCATGAGTGCTTTCTTGCTCCAATTGATATATCGGCATCTGCTGATATTGAGATTTCTCAGAGGTAAAGTTTTTCTCATCTCTGAGTGGGAATTCTGCATCCTGTTCACCAATTTGGGATTTTGAGAACAGATCTAAATCAGTTTCAGGTTCCAACTGGTTACCATAAGGTGATGAAAAACTATCTCTGCCATTTTGTAACGGATCATGCTGGCCATAAGATATTGATTCTGACTGCTGGGCATCTAACCCCGAAAATTCAGGCACCATTTCTGCATCATCAACAAAAGCACCATGTTGGAATTTCTCCCTTGGAGATGACTTTTGAATATCATTACATATTTCTGAATCTGGAAGATCACAGGGAACCACTTTGTTCAGGTTCAATTGTACATCCACAGAAGCAATTTCTGCTTGATCCACTATCTTCTGTTCCTCTAGTTCTGTCAAAGATTCTCTAGCAACTGCCTCATCAACTTCCATTTCTTTCTTCTGTGAATCTGCAAAAGTAGAAAGAGATTCTTCTAACTTTGTAATATTACTCATTGAAGAATTTATGACACCAGATGATGTTACATCTAGCAATGGTGCCAATTGATTCTCACTCTTCTCTGCATTTGTGTCCATGGCAATTTGCGTCAATTCTACGTCATTGGATTTCATTTCCATTTGATAAGAATGAGAACTCAACAGAGATTCTTCCATATCTGAAAGACCCCTTGATGGAGAACAAATCTGACTTGAAGCTGGACAAGTAACGACACCCACATCATTTTCAGCACTATCAACAGAAGGAACCGAATATGCAGCTTGATCTTCTGACTGAACATTTTCAGCGACCAGATCATTTACCATCACATGATTATCAGGAGATGGATGTTCAAAATGACCATCACCTTCAACTGGATCAACACTGCAGGTGGATCCATTTATTTCATCATCATGCACCTTCTTTGGCATCTCTTCAACTTTTGATTGCATATCAGAATATGAAACTTCAATTTCTGCTGAGCCTGGTTCATCCTGTGTATTGTTATGAGTTGAATCAGATGATAGCTCCCCGGTAAAGCAACTCACTGGAGGAATCTTCACAATAGGAGTCTCCGAATTGAGTTGGGTTGCTACATTACAATCTTCATCTTTTGAGTCTTGACAATCATGAGCCGGCGTAGCAACTGAATTCAAGTTGGATTCTTCCATGGATGGGCAAACAGGATCCTCTCCTGGTGAACCAATATCTCTATTAACCAAAATTTCAGAAGGGTTTTCATTGGGAGGCCCTGCTGGGGACATTTTGATTTCAGAATGATCACTGCATTCATCTCCATGAGCTAACTCCAAATCATTAGGAACTTGTAACAGATCATCAGAGTGAATATATGGGTCATCATCATCCAAGTTGTCTAATGATGTTTTATCAGGAGAACCCACAGGGTCAGCATCATCTGTTCTTAGGGGGAGAGAAACAGGATTGGAAGTAATAGATTCAATAAGACCTGTTCTGTCTGCGTTATCATCATCTAATCTTAAATTAAGTTCAACCGGGTCGGATGGGGTTTCATCTGATTGAGTTCCTGCAGGTAGGATCACTGGTGAGGTGGATCCAAGATCAGAACACAACACCTGTCCTGAAGTCGTCAGATCTGAAGAGGCTTGCCCCAAATCAGAAATCTCTTCTTCATGAACAGGTGCATCATCATGCATGACAAACCTCCCACAATCTATGTGTTGAAACTCAACATTTTGGGGAAGCTGGTTGGATGGTGCATCTTCAACCTCCGGTTCACAATACTTAGCATTCGTGAATAATATAGGTTTTAATTGTACATTTTCAACCGTGGTGGTAAATGAATCAGAGTGAGGTAAATAGGATCTATCTTTCTTGAAATTTTCATCTGATGTAGAGGAGCTTCTAACAGATTGAGAATCTGAAAGGTGAGCTTGCGGTTCTATATGCTGCCCATTTCCATCTCTTCTGAGTGAACTATTATCGTCTAATCTAGATGAGGTTCCAGTTGATTGAGAATCTGACGACTGAGCTTCCACTTTAATATGTTCTTCATTTCTATCTTGTTTGAAAGAACTACTGTCATCAGACATTGAAGAATCCCCAAATGATTGAGAATCTGAAAATTGAGCTTGTAGTGGATGTTCTTCTTTATCATTAGTATTTGCTGCCTTTTGAATATTCAAGAAACTATTCTTAGGTTTATACTCATTGTCTGTTTCCAGTTCTGATTCCATGGTAGTTAAAGCATCCATGTAATTGTCAACTTCACTAGTCACATCATCAGAGTGGTACCCATCTAAGCTGCCTTCTATTTTCTTTTGTTCATCGATAGCCAATTCTGCTTCATCAGGCAACTTAAGATGATTAGAAGACATATTATCTGTCACACCAGCTGAGATTTGTTCTTTCACCTTCACAAGATCTCCATTTGTCCCACCATCCATTTCTGACAATGGTTTTAGTTCTAATTCCTTCTCATCAGGGGATGAATAGGTGTTTTTATTTCCCAATGACTTTTTCACAGGACTAATGCTACTGATTTCAAGAATTTTAATCCCAGCCTCACTAGTATCATCCGGTGTCAGTTTCACAGGCAATGGAAAGATTGAAGTTTCACAAACCATTTTATGATCAGGTGAAGGAGTTTCCAGAAATTTCTCCATGTAACTCTTCCCAGCTCTTGTTTCAACTGCTGGTCCATTCAATTGTCTTTTCTTCAACTTCACTAGGCGTGCAGGATTACTATAACCATTCTCAATACGCTCCTCAAGAAGCAGCTGATGTAATCTGCAATGATGGAAATTAAATTGAGCCAAGCATCATTAAAAACCATAATGAGAAGAATGAATTAATGCATCACAATAAAGTTATTGGAGCTTACTTTGCATGTGATGGTACAACATTAGGGGCTTCACCATCCCTCAGCCGTGCTCCTTTCTTCAGCTGGAAATGAATGAAAAATTTATATATATTCAACATTGCAAGTATTCAATTTTCCATTGCATAGAATTTTTTGCTATGGCAATTATGGAGTATCAAAACCCTGGTATAAACAAGAAAAAAGCAGTGCTGAACAGTTCTCTGCCTGCTTGTATCATATATATGTGGTCATATATTATATGTATGGATCAAAGGCAGCACATGGACCTCAAATAATTTACAAATTTGCAGCACGATCCAAACCAATAGTACACAACTTGAAGCCAATCAGGATTACACATTTAAAACAATTTTTCCAGTAACAAACTATGTAAATAAATGGTAGAATTAAAATTCGTACCTTGACTTTACGAATTCTCTTCTCTCTCTGAACTTCTATTTTAGCAGTTACAGATGAAGTTGATTCCATTTTAAAGAATGATGGATCGGTATAACGCTTCAGACATGCCCCAGCCCCAGCTACATCAAACCTTTAAAGAAGCCAAAAGCCAAAAAGAAAAAATTCAAAAATCTATAACATAATTATTTTCTAATCATATGTCTAATGAATCAGCTCATACTTATCCAGAAGGAACAGTCTTGGAGGACCACGACATTCTTCATATGAATCCATTATAAATCGAGGTAAGTCTCCACGAGTCACAAGATTTTGTTCAGACCGTAGATTAGGATGCCAATCAATCCCTGCAATGCAATATGCAAGTATGTTTAAATTAGCAAAGGGACAATTACACCTAAAGGTTAAAACTTAAACCAAAATTCCAGCATTCTACAAGATTTGAAGTATGTAAATCACGATGACAATGACAAGTTACACACAATGGGACTCTGTAAAGAGAAATCTAACCTCCATTAGTATAGAATGATGAATGATGAGTTTGAGAAAAGAAAGCCTTCTCTATTGAAGGAACTTCAGCCTCAAGCTGTTTAACACGAGCCATAAGACCATGGCCTCTTGCAGCAGTAGCCATTAATTCTTCATGTAAATCATGGAAGATCTCAGCAGCAAACCTAACCAAAACGAAATAGTTAAATACAGAGAACTTAATGGCACCTAGTGACAGTTATTAGAATGTGGGTTTGGGCCTAACTCAACCCCAAAAGCTAGCTCATTGGATGAGGGTTGCCCCCCACTTATATATTGTATTTTGGCCTTATCTCTAGCCGATGTGAGACTTGGGTTTTTCCCAATACACCCCCTCACGCCCAGCACTATTGGGCTTGGTGCATGGATAACAATGGTGGGTGGCCCTTTTTTAATGGATCTAGGATAGGCTCTGATACCATATTAGAATGTGGTTTTGGGCCTAACTCAACCCCAAAAGCTAGCTCATAGGATGAGGGTTGCCCACCACTTATATATTGTATTTTGGCCTTATCTCTAGCCGATGTGAGACTTGGGTTTTTCCCAATAACAGTAACGACTCTAACTTAGAAAGTTAAAACGTTGATGCTGGGTTAAAAATTGCCTGTGCTAAAAAGGGCAAGAAAAAACTTCAAAGCTCAGATATCCTATTACAATTGGAACTTGGCCAAATAGAACTACTAACCTCAAAAGAAATCAAAATCAACTACATGATACAAAATCTCACTATGACAACACTAATTATTTGAACCAAATTCACACGATCAAGCCACCAAGGGTTAGCTCAGGTGCATGTCATGCCATGTGTAGCAGATCCTAACGTTAAGCCTTCATACACATCCAATACTCACTGAAGGAAAAATCACATTAACCATGTTCCATAATTCTACTCAACTATAGAATGGTCTACTAATTGCGTTGTCTTTTCATCCAATTTTAAAATATCAGCAAATTCTCAAAAAACATCAAACAACAAACATACTTTTTCAACAACCAAACATCATCTTAAGCCAAAATAACTACATTACTTAAATTAACTATAATCTAGCCAAAACCTATCATCAGGAACTTCATTAGTCCAAGATTTGTAGTCTACAATAAGTCAATCAAATTCAAACCAAGTCAATCTCAGCCACCACTCATCAGAGCAACAAGTAGAAACTATGTGCCCACACAAGGTCGCCACAACACCTTCACAATTTAAACCAATCCCCGCACTACAACCGCCCAATTCCATCTTCTAATTTTTTCCCCCTTCAAAAATCCACACACAAAGTTCAAGAGCACAAAAGGAAAAAGCCTAAAATTAGAAATTAACTAACAAAACTAATTAATCAATTAATAACCAAATAACCATAACACAACCACCGAATTAAGCATCCATACTATCTTCCAATTCCGAACTGACTACTCGATCCAGCGAGCTCACGAAATCCAAAAATCACACAACCTAGCCAAATTAAGCTCACTCCACCACAAACCTAAAAAATTCCACTACTTTTAACTTTTTTCTTCCTCTTTCAAACTCGACACTCGTTCAACTAAACGCAACAACCGAAAAAATCAGAATCACGAAATAAAAAACCTCAAAAGAGACAGAAAAACACGGAAGGAACGAAATAGAAAGAAGAAGAAGAAGAAGAAGAAGAAGAAACTGACTCGGCGAGGTCGCCGAGCTGGCGCAAGAGTCCGACGAGACCGGCCATGGCGACGGCTTCGAGAAGCGCCTCGGGATCGTCCTTGTCGGCGGCGCGGTACAGCTCGGGATCCGCCAGGCTGTACTCGTTCCGCACGCGGTACTTCGACAGCGGCATTTTTTCTTATTCTTCGAACTCCGCAATTCGCAAACCCTAGTTTTCGCGATCGTCTTGGCTCTGCGCTTCTCTCTTCTTCTCTCTTCTTCTTCCGGCGACTCTGCTGCGTCCGTGGTGTTCCACCATGGAAGGAGAGAGAGAGAAAGAGAACGGAGAATAGATAGAGTGAGAAAGAGAGAGAGAAAGTGTGAGAATTTTTCTTTTTTTCTTTTTTCTTTTTAAAATAGTTGTTTTGGGGAAATGAAATGAATGAAGATACGGTGGTGGGTGCGTGAGTCGTAGACGTGAAGAGAGTGACTGAGCAGTGAGCAAGGGACTCACTATTTATTATTCAACCGAACCGAACGCAATTCAGACAAAGTAATAATTTTTTTTTGAAGATGACAAAAGTAACAATAGTAAAAAAAAATAAAATATATTATTTAACCGAACCCAATTTAGACAAAGTAATAATTATTTGTTGAAGATGACAAAAGTAATAATAGTAAAAAAAAAAAATTCACAGGTTGATCCGTTGGTGAGGATCCAACTTATGACTCATCCAAATTTTTGCAAATTAAAAATAATAATAATTATATACTTACCGTGAAAAATAATTTCATATTTATTTAATCATATCATATATTGTTATTATTGTAAGTTTTAAGATGTAAAAATTAATAAATTTATTATACATAATTTGATTTGTAATTTGAAAATAGTGTAAAACTTTTTATATTGTTAGTGTATAGTTTTTTTATAAAAAATAATATATAATTTTTTATAGTATTATCTAATAAAAATTATTATATAAGATAAATTGTTGACATTTATAATAATTATCTAAAAGTTATATTCAACATAATATATAATTAATTGACAGTGTAAAATTCTTTATATTAATATAATATGTAAAATAAACTCTTAATTTTTTTAATAATTATTAACTTGGAATTTTATAATGATAAAATGATAATTCAAATATATTTAAGTAATATTTAACCTATTTTTTTCAATTTTGAATGGATTTTTAATATTAAAAATAAAAGTAAGCTTTTAAAAAAAATAAAGTTGAAATTATTTTATAATTTTTAATTTAAAAGTTAATTTTTTATGTTAAAAATCTTGAACTATATATCTTTCAGTTTTAAGATTTCAAATAAACGAGGAATATAGAGAAAGAAAAAAAAACTGTTAAAATAGACAATTTTTTAACGTACATGGATTAAATATTTTTTATACGATAATTTTTATTTTTAGTTTTATAATAGTATACACTCTTTTTTTATCAAGTATACACTATACACCTTAAAGTATGAAAAAAAAAATACACTATACACCTTAAATGCATGGGTTAATAGATACTCTTAATTTAGTGGTGACCACTCTTGAAATTTTATCTTTAATGAGTACATTTTTAATTTTGCTCCTAAAATTTTTACAACCGACACATTAATTACAAATATTGAATACATTAGTACTTATGTGTCACACACATGTATTTTTAAATAAGACTAGCGTTGTCAATATTCCTTTTTTTTTTTTAGCCGAAAATGGAAGCCTACTTATTCTAATAAATATGTGTTTTGTGCTATATCTATTCTCTGTTATATCTGTTTTCTTTTACTCGCTATATATATTCTTATAAAATTACTTTCAAAGTTAGTTTTTAATAAATTATTGTTCTTAGTTGTTTCAAGTTATTGTTCGAAGCATTCGTGTGTGTAATTAAAAGAGTAAGTTGTACTGATTCTTTATGTAGTGTTTTTAATGTTTACAACAATTTTTCTTATAGGATACACGATGTGATGTTTTAAAAAAAAATTAAAGAGTTAATGTAATATATAAACAATGTCAGTATAATATTTTTCCAACAATTAAGAGATATTAGTATAGGGGTAGAAAAAGGAAGAGTATCGGAAAAAAATAATTAATGGGTGTTAATGTAATTTAGTTTCAATATTCAGATTAGTGTAACGATGTTACTATGTATGTTTAATAGTTTAAAATCCGAATCGTGCCATCTCAATATTATCAAAATACAAAATTAGTAGTTATTTTTGGTGATTCAAAATTATCAAAATCCCACTATTTTTACACGGTGGTTAAGTGTAGCTATACATGATAAGTTAGCAATTATTTAAGTAACAATGTCTTTTTTGAGGCCAGTACACAATTGTTAATTAGCAGAAAAGTAGGGGTGGAAATAGGCCGAGCTGAGTTAGATTTTGCTAGGTCTGAGCCTAACCTTAGTTAAAAGTACATGGACTGAACCTGATTTATTTACTCGTCAAAGGCTTTTTTAAGGGCTTGGGTTTGCCCTACATAAGCCCTACATAAAAGCCTGATCTGCCCTGCAAACTTGTTTAAGGAGCCTAGTTTGTGATAATTTAACATCAAGATAGAGGTAAAAAATATGTATGTTAGACTTTATAAGAATCAAATCTAATATATTTAAACATATTTTTAAGGTTAACATTCATGATAATGTATTTAAAAATATATTTTGAAACAAGACAAATTTATTTTTCAATAAACTTAATTATAAGCTTTAGTTTGATTCTTTATGTAGATCAACATGATTATTATTTAAAAAGACAAATATATGTAAGATTTTAATGTATCATAACAAATTTAATATAATAATAACACTAACAATGAATATTTATTTATGATTTTTTAAATAGGTCAGCCTATTAGGCTTAAAAGGCTTTTTGATTGGCCTAGGACCTGACCTGTTTAACTAAGTAGGTTTTACTAAAAGTCTTGGTCTAGTCTATTTTTTGAAAAGGCCTGGACTAGTCTGGGCCTGATGTGGGCTATGCCATAGGCTTCTATCGAGCAGCCTGACCTATTTTCACCCCTACAGAAAAGTATTGTTTTTCTAATTCGCTTACAACTATTTTCAGATTATTATTGATCATTAACGTTCATATTTAATTTTTTATGTCAAATTTACTTAGGCAATTAAAGAACAACAACTTAATATCATGTTGAATAAAGAGTTGCGAACCAAGTCAACTTAATGATAAAAATTTAAATTTCAATGATTTGAACAGCATACCAATAATGCAATGCATGTGAAACATACATTCGTTCTCTGCTAAATCTGTCAAATACTCCCATCGCATGTGAAGTTGACAAATCAATAATAATAAAGTATAATATTTATTAATCAATAATAATCAAAGTTTTTTTTTTTTTACATGCAAAGTATTTATCAATTTTTATTGATGACTAATCTTTGTTAAAAATTTAGTTAATTATCTTTAGTGATATCCTTTTTTCTAACTATGATTTTTTTTTCTATTCACAATATTCGAATTTGATATCTTATTTAAAGAATTTGAACTCAGTTTCACTCTAACTAATATAATGTTGGTAACAGTGATCAAAACTTGATAAAATTTTATCCATCTCTTTTTTAATTTAATAAATTATAGTATTTTTTTTCTTCGTAGTCCACTTTTATTTGCATATTAGGTTCTATTGAGTGTATTTGTAAAAAAGACTTCTTTAAAAGAAATGTTTAAAAGAATTTGTATTTTTTTAATTTAGAAACAATAATATGCTTTTAAGTTTTAACAATAATAAAGAACAATGTGAATTATATAAAAGAACTGCAATATCTGTCACGGATTTTCCCTTCTAAAAGCATATGAATGAGTTGGCATAAGCATGAATCACTTCTTTATTAATTAAAAAAAATCAATAAACAGAAATAGATACCGTGAAACAACTTGCTTTTAATTGACATTTTTGTTCAGTGTTCCATTTTACGAATGCTTTCGTGGGAATTATGTTCCTACCTAAAATAAAAGATTATAATAAAATACAATTAAAAAAAATTACATTATAAAAACATATAATGCAAAATATAATTGTGATACTATATTAAAATAAACAAACATATGCAGTCGTCAGTATTTAGTTAAATGATATTTTTCTCCTAAAATACTATACTTACGATCTTAATTTATAATGTCATTAATTTTATGAGGATATTTTATCTCATAAATTTAACTAAATTAATAACAACATAAATATTAAAAATGACGTAGCAAGTTAGCAACGTATCATATAAATAATAATAATAAAAACTTTGACTTTAACAATTCAATGAAAAATATTCAATATTTATTCGGCATTATTTGATCTTTTCCTCTTTGAAAAAGTTAAGTCTAATAGTATTTTTTGTCACCCATTTTTTATGTTTTCATGAATTTTGCTACCAAACTATGAAATTTACACATTTTGTTACATAATTTTCAAATTTTAGCATATTTTGTCACCCAACTTTTTTTTTCACATTTTGTCACTTAACTTTTAAAATTTTGTGTACTTTACCGCTCAATTTTTTTTTTTTAAAATGCTTAATTATAATATAGGGAGGAAAATGTCTGAAATTTTGAAACTTAGATGATATACTGCGCTAGATTTTGAAGGTTAGGTGGCAAAATATGTAAAAAAAAAAAAAAAAAAAAAAAGTTTAGTAGCAAAACAAAATTTACACTTAAACTTAGTTCATTAAATAAGTATTGCGAAATGGGAAATATTTTTCGATTGCAAAAAAATACAGTAATTTGAAGGAGCTCTCTGTGTGACACACCCTTTAGCCTAAAGTCAATTATTAAATAAGTATTGTGAAAAAATATTATTCGGCATTATTAAATAAATATTGAAAAATGTTCAATATTTATTCGGCATTATTTGATCTTAGTTCTTTGAATTTACAATATTTTCTTGAGTAATAACTTTATACGTATTTGTGAAAACTAACTCCACATTACTATCATCTTAAGTACCAAATCATTTTCCTCAAAAAAAGAAAAAGTATCAAATCATTGATGTAATGTAAAATCAAGTGTAATAAATACTTTAATATATTAGCGGAAGTAACTTTTGAGAAAACATCGTGAGTGTGTGTGTGTTTAAATAAACTAGAACTTATTTGAAGCATGAAAAAAAAGAAAAAAACTAAAAGATGAATAAAAGTAGTAGTATATTTTTAGCTAGCTATTCTCATTTACAGTTAATAGTTGATCAATCATTAATTATTACTTCAAAAAAAATCATTAATTATTACTCATAACATAATTTCAAATTGATATTTAATAAAAATAATAATTTTATTAAACACATTTTTGGATAACTTTGTGTGCGTGTATGCGTGCATATTTACTACCGTATATTCACTTTTTTTTTTAAAAGTGTTTTAATAAGTTATAATTTCAATTAATTTAAAATATATTTAAAGTGTAACTTTTTTTTTTAGTTTGGAGTTGTATCTTTCATCCACGTTTCTACGTTAAATTGTATAAAAGACACCGAAATAATTGTTAGTTGTTTCGAAATTGACGTGTGTTTACTTATTTGTAATACGTAATAAAAAAATATATATAACTTACTAACATATTCTTTCTTTAAAAAAAAAAGTAGGATTACATTAACAAATCCATATATATATTCGACAAATATACCAAACTCAAATTAAAATATATATATACCCTATGAGAACAAAGATCAACTAGGATGGTTTTCTCACATTGACCGTTGAACTGTTTTAGAGGAAAAGGTGAATAAGACATCTACTTGTCATTGTCCATCGAATCGTGACTGTATTTATTATTTTAGGAATCACTATGTCAAGGTCCCCACTTATCAGATATTAAATCACTTTCAAAAGGAGAAAAAATCACCTTTTTTTTTGTTAATTATGGCTAACTATATTACATAATGTAACCATTACCCTCACAAATCATCATTATTGAAAACTAAGCTTTTCTTAGCCCCACGTATGGCAATGGCAATGCCACCGCCAGGGTGAATTAATTGGGATGCAACTAGAATTCTTTTGCCAACGTGAGAAGCCAATGTTTTATAATGCGTGTTTGGAGTTGTATCTTTCATCCACGTTTCTACGTTAAATTGTGTAAAGGACACAGAATTGATTATAAGTTGTTTCGGAATTGACATGTGTTTACTTATTTGTAATACAAAATCAAATGAATATTATACCAACAAGTACTAACGTCTATCTCAATTAGTTGAGTAGAGTAGGATGCGTAATTTATTATAAACTTTCTGCTACTTGTTTTTTATTCCTATAGATAAAAAAAATACTAAGTTGTTGGTTCAACTAAAATCAGATTCAAATCTTTTAAGTAAAGTTTTGGATTCAAGTTATGTAGATGGAAAAAATGTAATAGGGAAAAAAGATTCCACTAAAAGTAACCAACCAAGTTCCCTAGCAATTAATCATTGACAAAAGGTCAGGAAATATTTTACACTAATAACATAGTTACAAAAAAAAATGTGTTATATTAGTAACAAGCTTTCTTTTATTATAATGCATTTATTAAAAGAGCTAAGAGTAGTTTTCAATTTTTTTTTTTGTCCTTGGTAAGAGACCACGGGTATCTCCCAACCCACTGGGTCAGAGACTAATCCCGCTTGCGGTGCATGGCTGTCGCTGGTCCAAGAGAATCTTGCACACGGAGAGAATCGAACACGAGTTCTCCCGCTAAATAGATCGTTCCCTCTCATATGAACGTAGCGGGACCTTACATCACTGCACCAATCCTTTGTGTTTAGTTTTCAATTAATTAAATACTAATGTGAATTATTGATAAATAAATAAATATTTTTAAAAATAATAAATGCTCTTTAATGATTTAATGTGATAAATATTTTGAAACTAACAAAAATTTCTAAAGAAATAAATGATTTGAAATTGAAGGAGAAATATTTTATGAACTTATGTTTTGAAAAATTAATTTCCTCTAAAGTAGAAGTGATAAGAATTGTTAACATTACTTTATAAATTAATTTTATGAGAATGATACTTTTTTTAAAAAAGAGAGAAAATTTCTCTAAGAAATTTTTTCATTAAATTAATATTATTTACTAAGTAGTTATTATTTTTTTAAAAATATTATTAATAAATAAAAATATTCTTTTGAGAAATTAAAACAAACATTTCACTCGCTTTAATAAGGTCCCCCCCCCCCCCAAAAAAAAAATTAACAAAGAACGTATTGAAACAAATTTAGGGTTGAATATATTTTTGGTCCTTAGAAAATTCATTGAATTTAGTTTTAATCCTTAAACTTTTTTATCATTGGTTTTGGTTCTCAAAATTTTTAAAATAGGTGAAATTGATCCATTACTCTAATTTGATTAACATTTTTACTAACGTGGTATTCACATGGATGTCATGTGTTTGCCATGTGAATGTCACGTGACAGTCGTTAGTTAAATTAAAAATTAAGGTATTTATTTGTAAAAAAAAAAGAATAAAATTTAAAAGAGTTAAATGCTCTTTTCTCTTTAAAAAAATAGTAGTAAAAAAAATGAGGTTTATTTTATGTCATAGTTGAGCCACTTTTACCATATCTAGTGACCCCATGGTTGTTCGGGGGAGTGGTATAATATAAGGTCTTAGAATGTGAGTTTAAGCATAAAAAAGAATGTGAGTTTAAGTTTAATTCAATTCTACATAATCAGTTTTAAGGTGAAGGTTACTCCCTATTTATATATCATATTTTAGCCAGTTCACTAGTCGATGTAGAATTCCCCATACAAATCTCTCACGCTGAAAACTAGGATAGAGTGCGGGTAGTTCAATAAGTCTAATAACAATAGCTAGAATAGACTTTAATATCATCTTAAAATATAGGTTTAAGTTTAACTCAATCCTACAAAATTAAGTAAGAATTACCCACTATTTATATATCGGCTGATAAAAAAATAAAAATAAAAAAATCTCTATTTATATATCATATTTTAGCCATATAAGTGATCGCCGTGAGATTTTCAACATAAAGCTGTACTAATACCAAGCAGTAAAGCCAATAGAGTACACGTGAACCGAGGCCATCAATCACACATTGAAAAATCAGGCTAACCAATCATCCCTCACACATTAATTCACGGTGGATGATATTGTACATTGATCGCAATTATGTTTTTGGATGTATCTCATTCTCAATCCTCAACCCCCATCACATAATTCAGAAGCTTCCTTGTATTTTCTGATTAAACTTTGCACCCTTTTCACAGATTCTTTGATTCTTATTGAACTTTCCGAATTCACATCGAAATAACACACTGTACGCTTTCTGTAACCATATCCAAATTTCAACCTCTTTTTTAGCTTCCAACACCATCAGTGGACCTGCATGCCGTGCTTTTTTTGTTAGTGCTCTCACTCTCGCTTTTCCATTGTCATCTTTTTGGTCAGGAGAAAATGACAAGTGAGTTTGGAGTATTAATTAAGGAAATAAAAAATATTTTATAACAATAATGTTATTTATGTAATATTTTAAAAAATGATTAAAAACTGTAATTATTGAATAATTGTTAGCTAGTTTCTTGAAGGCAAAAGCACTTATTGGTAAGATTTTTTTCCCCTGAATTCTCCTTCACACATGCAGTATATCATATCAAAAAAGTAAAAAATTAAAATCTTGCAGTTGAGCTTGATTATCAGAATTTTATGATTTTGAGTTTTTCACTTTGTTTGTCACCCTCGGATGCAATGTTTTAGACGGTTTTTTTTCTTTCCTTACTTGAAGCCTAAACAATGTTAGGTCTAGTCCTCTTTGTTTTTTTTTGTTTTTTGTTTTCCTTTCAATCCTTTTAGTCACATGGGAGAAAAGTCAAAAAGATATGCAGAATATGCCTACTATCTAAGAAAGCTATTAAATGACACAAATACTTTAGATAGTTAGGCACAAATTTTAGAGTAAATGAAAAATATATATATATTTACGCATGAAGTGCCCCCAAAAGGTTGAAGATAGACTTGGATTGGATGCCACTGAATCTATGGCTTAAATGTCAAAACTAATAATAATAATAATCATGAATAGTAATAACAATAATAAAATGAATTAGTTTCTTTGGTGTGAAGTGTAAGAGTCAGCTTGCTCTACTCTCTATGCCCAGTTCATAATTTTTATTTTAAAATTTAAAATGAATGCTTCCATTATTAACCTTTTGGCGTACTCTATCAAATTATTCGCTTCAATATTCAATAATAAGCTCCTTAGTCACGAGATGAGGAAGCTGTATCGCATTGGCATTTTGTTATCAAATTTAGCACCAAAAAAACAACACAACCAAGGATAGAAAGCATCAATTGGACCACCCAATTTGGCCTAGCGTACATTCCTCATCGTATCAAAGCATTTTTTAAGAATGATTTTGTATTATACTATTGATATTTGACACACCATGTTTGAATGACATAAAAAAACACATATAATGTTTGAATGGCATGAAAAAACACATTGATTAATCAACAAGTAGCCAATTCATGCCACATAGGTTTCAAGTGGTGCTCACACTGAGCTATAATTTTTATTTCTCCAAGAAACTGAAAAAATTATAAAATTGATGGTCTTCTAGATGGCTTGTATATGAACATGTATAGAAGAAGTGGATATAAATAGTATAATGATGTAAACTTGGCTTGAAAGTTTTTGACATTGCTTTATGGATGTACCTTTTTTTTAATCTCCAACAAGATCAAGATCAACTTCATTGTACAACATTTGCGGCAAAATGTGTTGGTTGATTAATGTAATAATGTTACATTTGGTTGAATTCAATTTGTTCATTTTCTTTAATGTTTGTTCTTGTCCTGTGAGTTTCTCTGATTTGGGGTAAAGTTTGTTAGTGGATTCGGTTATAAAGCAACTGCCATTCTCTTTGGTTGCATTGCCCCCACCCCACATATCCTTTGTTGCGCCGTTGTGGGTTGGTGACCTTCAATAATAGGGTATTCTCACCTGCCGAGGGCTGGGTTTGGGGCTTTGGACCCACCACATTAACTTCTTTTTGTTATGTTTTGTGCTATAAGCATAAAATGTAACCAGACCAAAAAGGAGAAACATGATTGTAAGATTGAGTTGTGCGTTTTTCTTTTTCCTTCAAAAGTAATTATGTCTCTGGTTAAAACAAACACGTTGCATGTACTTAATTTAATTAAGAAAAACTCTCTAGTCAGCTATGTAGGAAAGATTTTAAGTAATTACTAGATCCATTCGTGAGTTAGTCTCATATTTATGCTTATAGAAATATCTAGAAGTGGCAAAACGGGTTAACCTGATTAATTAGCAGTCTGCTGAAAAACGAGATAGAGTGAGTTAATACATTCAGCCTTTGAATAAGTGGATTGAAAGTTATAGCTCACCCAATTTAGGGCAAGCACTCAATATATTCGGGACTACCCTTTGTAGAATAGAAAGGAGGTGACATTTGATTTTTTTTTTGGTGCAGGAAGAAACACCCCTCAATTACTCAACTATATAATAAAAATAAAAATATTATTAATAGGGTGTTTCATCGTAGTTGAGTTGGTGTCTCTAGATAATAATTATTTATTATTTATCATCACAACATATTTGTTTTCTCTCCGCTCCGCTTCACCTTTTGCTCTCTCTCTCCGCTCCGCTTCGCTCAGTTTCTTCATCCACCGGAGGGGGTGGTTTTGGGTCATTTTTGGCCTGGAATCATCCCCCTACAGCGTTTTTTTCTCGTCTTTCACCTAAATAAGTGGTTTTTCTGTATAGATTTGGTTTTTCTTTCATGTTTTTTCAGATGTTCGTCGTCTATGAGCGGCGGTGTAGGTTTCCGCCTTGGAGCGGCGTTGTGTGGTTTCCCGTCTCTGTGCGGTGTTTTTTGCTTTCCCGTCTTTGTGTGGTGTTTGTTCGATTCAGATTGGCAGATCTGCTTCGATCATATACAGATTCAGTCAAGATTTGGGCGTCAACGCTACAGATCCGGAAGCATGGGTATTCCGGTTACTTTGATTTTGTCACTCTTGTAGGCATTTTGCCGTGTTATGCTATTAACCTGGATGATATGAGTTTGTTCACATATTTATCCTTTTCAGTTTTTAGCGAGATTGAATTTGTATTGTTCTCGATGTATGGCTCTACTTATTTGAATGAATGAATACCTTTTTTAGTCAAAAAAATCATCACAACATATTTAGAGGATATCGAGAGGAAAGACAACTTAATTTTATTAAAATATAATGAAAAAAGAGAGTTTTTATGATACCCCAATAAATTTGAAATTTTGATACTTTTAATTTTTTAATCAATCAAATTGTATGTCATCTTTCTTTTCATTAATTAAAACAAACTTTTGTTTTTTTCAATCTATTCTTGATTAATTAAAATATATTTTTTTAAATTTAAAATTACAACTATTTTAAATTAGAAAATCTGATTAAACATAAGTTTAGAAGTATGAACTTTAATCTCTTTTACCTCATTCACCTCCTTTTAAATTACAAACTATGGATGTTATATGTGGGTTTTGGGGGGGGGGGGGGGGCAATTTGCAAAATACGTTGTGCTTACATATTGTACAGTGGCTTCACTGGCTTGTGCTTAAGTTATTTCATTATTAATAATATTTTCGTTTTGCTTTAAAAAAAAAAAACTTATTGTGGTCTGATAAGGTAAACATAAGGTGGCGTTTACTTGCAATTCTGTTTTCTGTTTTCATTTTCTGTTTTCAGTTTTTAATTACAAAACTGTCACCTTGTTTTCATTTTATTTTCTATTTTCTAAGATTTGTACAAGAAACAGAGAAAACAAAAAAAAGTTATTTTCAGTGTTTCCTATATAAATCTTAGAAAATAAAAAACAAAATGAAAATAAGGTGACAGTTTTGTAATTAAAAATTGAAAACAGAAAATAGAATCGCAAGTAAACGTTTCCTAAATTTCCCACGTAGAGTGCTGTTGTAGTGACTAGTGAGCTTTCCCACCTTTGTTAATCCAAAAGAAACAACGTAATAAAAGGATTCACGCGCAGCCATCTATTCTAAGAATTATTTTACCGGGGAAGAAAGCGAAGCGGATTAGGATTTAGATTCATTGTGATTTATAATAATAGAGGTGAAAGAAATTAGGATTCGACTTCTAAACTTATGTTAAATTAGATTTTCTAATTTAAAATAGTTGTAATTTTAAATTTTTTTAAAAAATATTTTAATTAATCAAGGACTAATTTGAAATAAAAGTAAAAGTTTCTTTTAATTAATGAGAGAAAAAATGATATGCAATTTGATTGGTTAAAAAATTAACAGTATCAAAACCCTCAAAATTATTAGGAGTATCATAGAAACTCTAATTAAAAAAAGGGAGTTCTCACCAATTTTTATTTTTAAAAACAATTAAATAAATTATGTTGAAAAGACTAGTCTTGGAAACAGATTGAATTCAAATGTCTGATTATATAACAAGAAAGGTGAAAATTTAATCTCACTGCATCCATAATACATTCATTTTAAAATAGTAATCTTATAGTTAATTGTGGGTATCGTATGGTTATCTTTAAAAATGATTATTTGTTGGTTGATTTTAATTAGGAAAATATATTTTAAAGATTTTTTAAAATTGATTTGATAAATAAAAAATAGGACTACCAAACTGTTACAATTCAGGTGTCCATTAAAAATACAAGACTAATAAGCTATCATAACTAAATTAATCCTCTTTTATTTATTGAAATGAATTAATTTTCTTAACTTTATTATTTTATATAAATATATAAGGATAAAAAAGTCATAGATTAACAAGTTGCCACAACTCATATATCCAAAAATAAAACAACAAATTAATAAGTTGTCATAGTTAATTTAATCCTTTTTATTTATTAAAATAGATCAGTTTAAAAAAATATATTTTTAACAAATAATTTGAAAAATTATTAAAACTTTAGAATTATCAAGCTGTCATGATTTAGGTAAACCCTAAAATAAAACAAAGGACTAACAAATTGTCACAGTTAAATTAATTCTTTTTCTTTATTAAAATAAGTCAGCTTTCAAAATTTTTAACAAATAATTTGTGAAATCATAAAAGATTTAGAATTGTCAAACGTCATGGTTTAGGTATCCTAATTAAAAGTGGAGTAATTTCTGTCAAAAAAAAAAAAAAGTGGAGTAATAAGCTATGATGGCTAAATTAATCTCTTTTCTTTGCCAAACAAGATTAATTTTCAACTTTTTCCATTTCAAATTAGTGTAAAAGTCTTAATATCTGAAAACGATCAATAAATGATTAAATTCACATTTTTGTGGTACAAAAGAGAACCATTATTCACTGTGGAACAAAATTATGAGTGAAAATGAATAAATAGCACAACACGATATTGAACATAATCAAACGTATAGCAAGCCGAATAAAGCTCAAGAACTATTATTTTTTACTTTCTTTATTTTTACAAGGGAAAAAGTGGCACTTCGTGTCTCATTCTCTCTCTCTCTCTATATATATATATATGTATATATATATATATATTTAAAAAAAAAGAGATAATAGAGATTATATAATATTGGGTAGTTTGTAAAGGTAGTTATAAAAATAAAATAGTGAGAGAAAAGATAGATATAGGGGTAAAATAGTCTCATTAAAAGTGGAGACAAAAAACAGTTAACAAAAATTGTATCCCTTTATATAATGGTATAGATTATTATTTTCTGCACCTTTATATTGAGTTTATATTAGAGCCCATTAATTAAACCCTAATTGACCCACTAAAAAACTACTCCTTAACAAACCAAAGTCAACGTTAAGCCCCCAAAAGATGAAAGCAATTCGTGTGGGCTCATAATAGAAATACTTTACAAGCCCAAGTCAATTTGTTTTTTGAGAACTTGGGCTGAAGTCAGGTTTCTTATTGCGATTGGGTTGCTATGATAGAGAAGTGATTTTTGGTCGTGATTAGTAAAGGTTTGAGGGGTGTTTTCTTACTCTCTTTATTAGATATGAAGATTATTAATGTGTGTGGCATTAGGTTGGTTCTGGTAGGACTTTTGGAAGGTGATGTTTGTGATGGAACATGTGATATAAATTACATGTCTTTTGAGGACACCTTCGTAAGCATCCAATTTAAGAATGTGACATAATCAAGTCTTATTGATGGGTATAATATGCAATTGAGTGTTAAAAGTAGAGAGAGTATCATGTTTTTATAGTAGCAGTAGCCCCATTCAATTTTACCTATCCAGATGAACTGTGATCTCCTCCTCCAATATTTTTGTTTCTCATTTTTATCTTGTAATATGATCCTCCCAACATTTGGAATGAATGCTAGTCTTCGTGCCTAGCTTTCCTTCCATTGTTGAACGAGTCTTTTCCTTTTCTTGTCCACTCTATGTTTGGTGGATTCTTTGTAAAGTGAGGTCCACACTAACTTCAAAAAAAAAATGAAAGTTATTTAATGGGCCAAAGCCCATTACCTCCTTTTTAAAAGGACTTGTTCTTAATTGATTTTGGTAAAGGCATGGACTAAGAAGCAAGAAGCTCCTTTTTAAAGGTATAAAGTGACAGAGATGTGTTTAAATTTATCATTGCAATAGAGCAACTTTAGCACAAAGATGCAATTTTTTTTTTATGTTGTTCTTAAATTGCCAAATAAAATACCCATGTTTTAAAAGTTACTCTTAATAGATTTCGTGATTTTGAGTTCATTCCACCATGTGTTCATGCTCTTATTATTAATGATATGAGTTAAGCTTGTTTCTGTCAAAAAAAAAAAAAAGATTTCGTGATTATCCACTGCCAAAAAATTTAGTAATGTGTCAAAAGAATGCAAATTTTAGCAGTCTAAAAGCCACTAGAAAACTTCATAACTAGTGGGTCTTCTTATAGTGATAAAGTCAAATTATTTTTCTTTGTTAAGTGCACCTTTAATAAGTTTTCTCTGTTAGCAATAAGCACATCCCACAATTCTCTTTTTTCGTTGAGTATAAATTTTAAACCATAAAGTTAATAAAGTCAGAGGAAAGTATAATTTAATAAACTTATACTATTCATAAAATAATTTTTTGAATTAATTTCTTAATTTTTATACAAAATGATGAAGACTCAATTTTGTCTGCCTTATTTTTATTTATTTATCTTATTTACTTCATTTTTTTATTATTTCTGCATACAATCAAGCCACATTGGGTTGCATTACCGAAAACAGATTTAAAAACATTACGAAAAGAATAAGGGGATTGTTATTCTCACCTTTGAGAATTGCTATTCTCACCTCTAAAAACCTAAAATTACCCATTTACCCCTTTGTCCTAAACCTCCCACCCACCTCTCCCTCTTCCCCCCACCCCCTCACCTTCCCCGCCTACCCACCCCTTCTTCTCACCCCTTTCCCCATTCTCCTCACCACTCTCTCTTACATTGTCTCTCCCTAACCTCTCTTCCTCACAACCTCCCTGACCTCCCATTATCCTCAGAACCTCTCTTCCTCACCTCTCTCCCCACACCACAACAGGTTCGTCCCCTCCCCCTTTTTTTTTCTTCAATTTAACATAGTACAAAGGAATCACGATTCCGTTGTGTTGTTTTTCAAGCAACACAACGAAATAGTGATTCCGTTATGTTGTTTGAATTTTTTTTTTTAATTTTGAATTTTGAATTTGTAAAATAATTTTTTTTAAAACAAAAATATTTAATTATATTTGTATTATATATTTACAGTATTATTTTTAATATTTAATTTTTAAATTAAAATAATTATTTAATTGAATTTTTTTTTTTGAATTAACAAAAATATTAAAATAAAATATTTATATTTTTAAATGTGTTATATTTACATTGTAAGTTTGTTTATTTATTTGTTTATTTAGTTATATAGTATTTGACTTTATTTTTTGTTTATCGAGTTCTAAGTATTTTAGTATATTTTTTGCAGATTTATTATGGCTCGGACGAAATATGTTTCGTACGATCATCGACAAGATCCTTCCACTTTGGAGGAAGATGCTGTTGCAGATGCTTGTCAGCCTGCCCAGCCATCCAGGGGCAGACCAGCGATGTGTGACAGCATCTGCTCCACGTCGTCGGGCAGAGGATACTCGTGCTGTTGGAGGAGTACAGCATGTAACGACCCGTCTTCGTTACAGATTTGTTATACTAAAGATTTTATTTCATTAAATTTTAAAAACTCTCTAATTAGTTTATTGATAAAATATTGGATAATTTTTTTTTTTCCGCGATTCCCAAAACTGACAGATAAAATTTAAAGCTTAATTTATAAATATCTCTTATACAAAACTTAACTAAATAAAACTATGTGTACATACATCTTTTCACATGATAAATACATAATACCCCTAACTGGTTCATTTTATACATAAGACCAAACAAAGAAATGGAAAGAAATGATAATGTCTTCAATCCCTCGTATGCTCTATCCACAAACTCTCCAAGAGAAAGATCCACCTAAAAACCATCTGCTCCCCCGAACACGATGTCCGAGATCATCACAGGCACGAACCACATGTGCAAACATTGCAAGGGTAAGCTTACCAAACAAAACTATACATATAAGAAAATAAGTGAATTTCCAATTATTAAGGAAAAGGACGAAAAACTAGATTTTGTATACTTCAAAATACTATATATAATAACTGAAAATGTTATACAAAACTTAGTTCATAAACATATTTATAACATGAATCATCAACAAGATCAACCACATACACCATCACCACTAATCACAATGAGTCATAACATCATAAGTCACACAATTAAAACAATTGCAGTATGATTTATGCAAATGCAGTTTTGACTCAAAATCATTTTGACCCTGCTCAATGGAGACTTCCCCTTTGAGTGTTTAGTAAGAAACTGGCCTACCATTACGTACTGCAATTCAGCTATCAGCCCCTACTAAACGCGAATAAACTAGACAGAATTAGGAGATCAGGATACCCGGAAGGCCACCACGACCGCAACTCAGTCCAGTTTCCAGCCACATGTGGAATTGCCAATATCCTTCACCCCACAGACTATATAATCACAGACTATACAGCCCTGTCTAACTTATTCTGCTCACCCCAAAGATTCAATTCTCAAATCATATTCCTTTCACATGACTACCGCAGTCCCGGTTAGTCAACAAAATCATTTCTCAATCATTTTCATTTCACATGACTACCGCAGTCCCGGTTAGTCAACTAAATCATTTCTCATATATCAACTTGTTTCTCATGACTACCGCAGTCTCGGTTAGTCAACATTTAATCTTTCTTTTCTTTCTTTTCTTTTCTTTTCTTTCTTTTCATGGCTACCGCAGTCCCGGTTAGCCAACATCAATTATTTTTCACTTGAATCTTTGTAAAACCCCCAAAAAGACTCATGCATATGCAATATGTTAATAATCACAATTAAATAAGTAATTTTAAACAATTACCTACAAAAATATAAACATTCAACAATTTCCAACATCATTCACAACACAATCAAGCCAAATCAAGCAATTTCAATCCAACAATAAACCAACCAATCAATTTCAATCCATCAAAACACATCATCCAATCAATCAAACATGATTCCAAACAATTATTTCAAGCTTCTAATATCAATTATATAAATCAATTTAATCTTTTTATGGCTCTTGATCAAATCTTGAATCTAAACCTAACAACATGTTTTTCTACATTCCAAATGGTCTAAAATGAAATTAAATGCCATGATCCTTACATTCTTAGATACGGCATCTCAGTACCCGCCATCTCCAATGGCCAGACGAACCTAACAGCCACTGCCACTTTGTTTTGTGGTTTGATTTTCACATGCAAAGCTTATCAAATAATTTCAAGAAAATTTGGGCATGGTCTCCTTTGTTTTAGGAGCCTTTCCAAGTAATTTAGAGAATCAAAAACAATCAGTCCATACACACTCACACAGCCACTGCCAGGAGAATCAAATACCCATTTTTCATCAATTTTAAATTCAACCACCAATCAACTCAACATAAACAGCAAAAGGGGCAGGCATGCTATATGTGATTGAGCCCCCTAACTCTCAACCACACTTAAACTGAAAATATAAATCACAAGGAAGCTTCCCTTACCTTGAATCCTTTTTCTCCTTTTCTCCTTTGTCTTCTTTAAATTTTTGGATTTTTCTCCCAAATATTTCTCTCTGAATATAAGATCTCACTGATACAAGCAATTCACATGCACAACAATTTCCAGCACTCTTTGCCCGAGGATCACATTCCTCCCGGTCTCCAATTCACAGTTAATAACAGAACAATCATTAATAACCAATAATCCAATAACTCAAACTCAATCCATCACAAATCATTGCATTCATATTTCTATGGAAACTTCCCTTTTTAGGTGAAATTATTCCTTAACAAGTACAATTAAAGGCATTAAAACCAAATACACAATTAATATAATTAAATTTCATGTGGACACATAGAGCTGTACACACACACCAAAAATTATTTGATGCATCATATCAATTTGAAATTTCATGAGATTTTACAGAGAAACTATACATCATTCATATTTCATCATATAAATTTATCTCACGAAAATTCAACCCACAAATATTATTTTTGAATTAAAAACAGTGGCTGGACATACTCTGTCAAACACAATTCCATATTTTTAGAAAATAGCATATCAAATTCGTTTTATGTGAAATTTTACAGATAATATCTCCAACATGTGGACCATCACATATAATTTCCTCAGTACCAAAAATCCACCAAAAATACCTTTTTTGAATTTCCAAATCATTATTTCTCCAGAACACAGTTTTCAATAAGAAAATGTAATTAATTACAAAAGGTACTTACAAAATTCTGAGAAAATCCATGGATATTCCACATGGTCAAAACAGTATTAATAAATTTTCTCAAGACCAAATTCTCACAAAAAGTAATTTTCTACATTTAATTTCTCTACTGTCCAGCTTTTCGGTTTTTCCAACATTAAATCACTAAAAATACTTCCCAGGCTTTTCTGACCTTACAAAAATTCATAGATGACTCTCATGATGCATAAAATGAACTCATGGTTCCAGTTTTCCAAAATTATGTCCCAAAATTCTTGTAAAAATCAAAACAGTCCCATTCTCAGAATCAACAGTTTTTAAAAATAATTCCGGTAAAAATAGTTACAGTGCTCAAAAAAATCTGAAAAAAATACCATGATATCCAGAGGCATCAAAACATAAGAAAATGTATTTACATCCTCAAAAACCTGCACGAAAACCGAGACGAAAAATCCACACAGTCACAGGACCCAAATCTCAAGTAGCTTATTTCGGGTTTTCAAAATTATTTACAGACCATCAACAACAGCCACAATCCATATTTAACAAGAAAACAAGGAAATAGCTTAGGAAAAAAAAAGAAACCCCTACATACCTCGATGAAATCGAAATCCAATCGGTTGGTTTTGAAGCTCTAGTCTCCCTCGATGATATATCCAAGATTAATCGGTAGAAACTTTGATTTGGAAGCTCAAATATTAGAGAGAAGATAATATTTAGAGAGAAGGAGAGAGAGCAGCAGGTTTCTCGCGAGGAAGAATGAAGAATGCGGGGAAAAGAAGCAGTTCACGTGTCTTATTTGGGAAAGTTTTACAATTTTACTATTTGCAGCCACCCTTCCTCTAAGGACACCCCCTCTTCTCTTATTATTATTTTTTTTTTTACAACTTACGGAACTTACGTAAAAGTCCCAAAAATCTCACAATAACACTATGAATTAATTTAATTTCCTTTTACGGTATTTATCAAACACTTAATATACGTTACGAAAAATCACAGTGTTAAAATTCTCTCCAACAAGAAAATTTCTAATTAAATCTCACACTTTCATACTTATTGGGTTTTAATTTTCGGGGTGTTACACAGCACAACAAGCCAGAGGCTGCAGAGCATGTAGATGCTAAGGCAGACGTGTCACAGCCTGATGCAGAGGTGGCGGAGGTACCACAGTTAGCAGCCGCAATGATCCTGTTTGCTGACGGGATCATTGGACTACCATTTTCTGGTGGTCCTGCAGTTGATACATTGCTGGGGTCCTATAAGGACCACATCGCTGGACATATTTGGATTGATCAGCCTTGGGAGGAGCTGAAGGTGGTCAGCCACACTGGGAAGTTGATTCCTTACCTTACCCAGCCACAGGTCCGGGCATACGTGGATCAGTCTGGCTTGACGGGCCTTTATCATGCGCGATATATCACGAATAAAGGCTTCGTCAATGCCTTTATTGAGAGGTGGCATCAGGAGACATGCACCTTCCACCTGCCCGTTGGAGAGATGACCATCACTCTGGATGATGTGTCATGTCTGCTGCAGTTGCCTATTACAGGCTTGCAGATTGCCGGCCCAGCGATCGCCTTTTCGAAGGCTGATTTTAGGATGTTGCTGAGGACCATGCTAGGCCCGCTGTCTGATGAGGAGGCTGATGCTGCTACGATGGCAAGAATTAGGGTACGTCTCACATGACTGAGGGAGCTATATGAGAGGTTTGTGCAGTCTGGTTCATATGTGGGGGCCGCACGGACGTACTTGTTGCACTTGCTCGACTGTACCATTTTCACCAACAAAAGCTCCACACATGTGAACATTTTCTACCTCTGCTACCTCAGCGATCTGTCCACCTACTCGCAGTACGCTTGGGGAGTATTTGCATTGGCGTATCTTTACGACCATCTCTCCTATGCGAGCTTGCGGGAGAGCAAACAGTGTAGAGGTTGTATGACATTACTGATAGTAAGAAATTATTTATTTGTTGTTTACATATTTGTTTGTGTAATTTTTAATACAAATGTTAACATAATTTATTTTCTTTATTTTACAAGCATGGACATTTGCACATCTGCCATCAGTTGGCGGATGGGATGCTGTCGCTTATGACCCTACGCTTCCCTTTGCTGCCAGATGGAAGACGACGAGGGGTACCGACAAGACTTGGGAGACTAGGTGGTTGCTGGATATGTTGCAGATGGAGGATGTTGTCTAGTCCCCATATGATGATGGATACAGGGCTGTCGCTGAGAGACCCTACTTGGAGCAGACATATTATTCTGACCACATAAGGTGTGGCACAGACATGCAACCCTATATGCCAGAGAGGGTTTGAGGCAGTTCGGCTACGTACAGGGGATCCCTCCACCACCACCTCCTCGTCATCCATTTAAGACATCCATTCAGACGTGGGCCAAGTGGGAGCAGCATACAGTGTAGCTGGCGAGCATGTGCCAGAGGATGCTCCATAGGTCTGCACCTCCGACTACCTGGCGTAATATTATGAGCATTCACATCCATATGTGATTCCGCCAGAGGAAGGAGAGGCAGCATGGAGCCCAGTACATATGCTCGACCCCATTCCTCAGCCTCAGCCTGGTGACCCTCTGCCAAAGTTTCTGGATGGTGTAAATTACTCGTGCGAGGTAATGTAATGCAAACACTTTCTCCATAATTGTTTACATTTTTTTGATTTAAAATTATTAATTTTAATTTTCATTTATGTAGGATCAGTACCGGATGATGTTTGCGATTGCAGAGAGGTTGTTGCATACCAAAGTCATTCCTGAGGGCATGCATAACCATGAGTTGGTGCAACGGCTATTGCGCATTGCACAGGATGGCTTAGGTGCTGGGTGTAGCAGCCAAGGACGCAGACGAAGGAGGAGGACCGAGGGCGGTGGCCGCAGAGGCAGTTGATTTTTGATGTATTTTTTTTATATTTGTATCTAAACTTTTATTTTGTATATACATTTTATTATATAAATGATGTTGATGTTTTCAGTTTGTTACATTTTTTCTTTGTAAACTTTATAAAAAAGACGCATGCGCCTGGTAATATAATGAAAGAAGAAACGATTTCTCTATTAAAATCATAGAACAAACAACAATAACAACAACAACAACAATGTGCAACATCATAGCACCAACAAAATATAGGATTTTTGCCAAGTATGTTAAATTGGTATGTTTGTTTTTTGTCACGTATTGTTTTTGCCAACTATTTAAAACCAACTATCTATATGAATCCTATAAGATACATCAACCAATATGCATTAAATTAGTATATTTATTTTGGCTAAGTCTTTAAAACCTAAATTTATACATTTCAAAAAACATTACTTAATATAAAAAATTAAAAAATAACTTAGAAAAAATTAGAATAAATTAAAATAAATGTGCAACGGAACGTGATTTCGTTGTACAACGTTGTACCCTTTACAATGAAATCACGATTTCGTTGTACAAGTGTACAACGGAATCGTGATTCTGTTGTACAAGGGTATTTTGGGAAATCAAGAAAAAATCACCCACATGGATGGTGAGAATAGCAAATGGGGGTGAGAATAGCAATTCCCAAAGAATAAAAGCCACTTTGGGTTGACCCAGGCGTATTTTCCTTTGTTTTCGTTTTCTTGCTTCTTTAAAATCAAATTAGGCCACCTTGAGCCCATTAAAAAAAAAGTTTAAACAAAACAGATCCACAAAATAACAACAAACTACCAGCAGCATCACAGACTACGTAAGCCCAGTTTCAATAAACAATAAATACAATAAATTAAATACACAAAAGGAAAAAAAAAAAAAAGGGAACAGTTTCTGATCATATCTTCGGGGATTAATTATGTTTTTTCTCTATGAACTTTTTCAAATTTTTACTTTTAGTTCTTAAACAAAACTTTGACTGATCTTAGTTTCAGAACTTTTTTTCTTCAATGTTTTTAGTCCTTCAACTTTTCTCAATTTTTATTTTTAGTCCCTAAACAAATATTTGATCGGTCTTAGTTCCTGAACTTTTTTTCCTTCGATATTTTTAGTCCCTAAACTTTTTTTGGATCAATGTTTTTAGTCCCTAAACAAATATTTGACCGGTCTTAGTTCCTGAACTTTTTTTCCGTCAATATTTTTAGTCCTTCAGGGACTTTTTATGGTAGGGACTAAAAATATTGAAGGAAAAAATATTGAAGGAAAAAAAGTTCAGAGACTAAGACCGATCAAATATTTATTTAGGAACTAAAACTAAAAATTAAAAAAATTAAGAGACTAAAATCAGTCAAAATTTTATTTAAAAACTAAAAATAAAAATTAAAAAAAAATCAACGACCAAAAATATAATTAACCCTTTCTTCTGCTATGGTTCTCCTGAGCCTTTTTGCCTGTTACTTAGCTTCTGCAACATTGTTCCCCAAAGTGTAACGTGTAGGCAGCCAATTGCAGCAGAGGAAAAGATTTAATCAATTAATCAATTTGAAGGAAATCAACACATAACTCCTATATAAAGTAAAAACGGTAGGCAAAATCGATTTAGGGGTTTTATCTTTCGTGTATGAAGGAAATAGGATAAATAAAAGAAGTTAATGAAAAATAATAATAAATAAAAATCTAAATTGTTGTAAGAAAATAACCATAAAATATTTTGAACTTGGTGGAAAGTTGCATAATTTTTGCACCAATTCTAATATTAATGGTCAAAGTTGGTGGAAAGTTCTTTTTAGAAAGCAAATAATCGTCGGTCAATTTTACGAACATTGAAAAATAAGTCATAAACAGTGGGTATGGCATGAGTTAAATTAGTTAAAGGACCATCATATAAAAAATATAAAAAGTTAAAGGGCCAAAGAACAAAATCTAAAATTAGAAAAGGCACACCCCTAGTTAATTAATTAAACTATATGCCATTACCTAATGCAGCGTGCTGACCCAAATATTAATTATGTAAGTGAATAAAGTAATATCTTTCTTTCTATTTAGTAAAAAAAAAAGAGTAATATCTTTCTTACAACATTTTCTTTTGTTTTATAAAAAATATTAAATAAAAATAAATATATTTAATAGTTTAAAAAATTGATATTTTCTTCATTTATTAATTAAAATATTTTATCTTATTACATTCAAACCGCTTACAATTTTTGTGCCTAACTTTAAAACTGAAGAATTATAAACATGATATAAAGTTTTTAAATAAAAAATAAACTTTAATTTCTATACACTATCAATGTAATTTTTTTTTTATAATATCAACTAATCAGAAATCATCATTAGTATGATTTTTAAGATAATTATTGTAAAAGTTAACAAATTTATTATACATGATAATTTGTGATTGGATGACATCAATTAATGCATACACCATTTACTCTAAAAAAATATTAAAAATGAGTTAACAGATATTTTTAAAATTAGTTTAAGAAAAAACAAAAATAAGCAAATAAATTAATTATTACATTAAAATACAAAAAATATTCATTAATTTTAAAATAGTTAAAAATATTTTATAAAAATATTTAGTATTCGTTAACCAACATATTTTTTGCACTCCATTGAACGTGTAGTCATTAGCCAATATTTAAATGACTTGCCCTTTATGCTAATTTTTTTTTTCTTTTTTTTAAGAACTTAATGTTAAGTTTCCAGTCATAAGTAATAAACATAGAGCGTGAAAGTCAAAGACGCGGAAGAGCAAACCAAGGAAAAGGGAAATTATAATTTTTTTATATTAAAAATGACGTTAAAAGTACATTAAACATTAAACATTAAACATTAAAGTACATTAAACAAGAACATTAAACGTTAAACATCCTCTAAAAAAAAGTACATTAAACATTAAAGAAGCACTGCACTTACAAGAACACGTAAATAAAACTTTATTGTTTGTTTTAAAGAAATGAACCCATTATTTTTTTGAAGGAGAAAGCCATTATTATTATTATATACTCCCTCCGTTTCTTTTTAAGTGTCGATTTTTGAAAAAAAATTGTTTCTATATATCTATCGTTTGCAAAGTTCAAGATTACATTAATTACTATTTTATCAATTATACCCTTACTTCTCTCCTAATCTTTAATGAATTTACACATACATTTATTGTAGAGTAGAAATGAAAAGAGGATAAAATGGAAAATTCCATAATTATTTGATTAGAATCAAGAAAATTTAATGCATTTCTTGATTTCTATAAATAAATCTTAAACTACAAATAAAAAGAAATGGGAGAGTATTTATTTTTTTTTTGCTGAAGGGAAGTGGAAAAAATATGCATCATACTATTTCATTTTTTGGTCGCTGTGTTATTAGTGGAATTTCAAAAAGGCATTTGAATATTCCTTTTATAAAATAAATTTTATGATATTTTTTTTTACTTATTATTCTGATTTTTTTTAATACTAACAGTTTTTTTTTTTTTTTTAAAAGTTAGGTTCTTTCTAAATTCTTTAATTATAATATTAACTTTATAAAGTAGTATTAACTTTTTACTTCTCAAAAAAATATTAACTTTTTAAAATGTTTTTAATTTATTTTTAAATGCAAACAAAGGGATCTAATATCTAAATCTTAACCAAATGAAAAAGTCTGGGAAGAAAAAAACTATACCGATGGATGTGATGTGAAGAATAGGATTTGATTCCTTATTACACTGCTCCCTTATTCTCCATTGTGCTTTATTTTTCTGCTTTGGTTGTGACTTGTGACTCGTGAGCAACAAAATCCACTAGGTAGGGAAAAAAGAGTGCCTCCCCTAGACTCAAAAAAGCATATCACACGTGTTTTTGTTTAATTTCTTTATTTGTTATGAAATAGAAGTTCAAAGGAGTAGCCACAGGTTGGGATCAATCAAATGATTCAATCCTATCAACTTAAACAAAATTAAAAGCGAAAATTTGAATTGGTTTAGATTATCGATTTGGTTTCAATTCGATACTATATTTTAGAAAAAATTTACTTTTTTATATTGTATAAATCCTAACCACACTTTTTTTTTTCATTCATAAGTTTCAAATTCGAGACTTTGTTTAAGGAGACTGAATCCAATATCACTCATACCAATAACTTGTTATTTAATGGATTATATTTAACTAATCTTAATTTGAAATATAATTTTAAAACATTTTTTATCCGTTATATAATTTTAAATCATAATGTCATATTAAATTGATAGAAATGAAAGAAAGTTTGTTTTTTTTTTTTATCCGTAAGAATCTAATTAGATAGGTACGAGAGGATTTATAATAACTCACATACCTATTTAATTAATTGAGTTAGACTATTTCAGTTTGCTTTAGATAACATATTTGAGTTAATGATAAATCATGTCAAATAAAGTATCTCTGTCAGTGAACAGTAGAAATATAAGAATTATACAAGAAAAAAAAAGAAAAAAAGAATATAAAACGAAAGAGAGTTTGGTTTAGATAAAACATTTAAATTAATGATAAATCTTGGCAGATAAAGTATCTCGATCAATGAACAGTATAAATATAAGAATTATACAATAAAAAAAGGAAAATGAATATAAAACAAAAGAGAGTTTGGTTTAGATAAAACATTTAAATTAATGATAAATATTGGCAAATAAAGTATCTCGATCAATGAACAGTAAAAATTATAAGAATTATACAATAAAAAAAGGAAAATGAATATAAAACAAAAGAGAGTTTGTTTTATAGATAAAACATATTTGAATTAATGATAAATGATGCCAAATAAAGTATCTCGGTCAATGAACATAAAAAAATTATACAATAAAAAAAGAAAAAAATGTAAAATAAAATAATTAATATGATGAAAAAATAGTATTAAAAATGTTATATAAAATTATTATACAAATAATTTAACTTCTCAGTTTATTTTTATTTACTTAATTAGTTAAATATTTTTTATATTTTTATTCATAGACCGCCCTTTTAAAAAAGATTAAATGACCATTTTGTCCTTTATTTTATTTTTTTTATTCAGTTTAGTTCTTTATCTTTTAAAAAATTTATTTTGATCATTTATCTTATTTAAAATGTTTAAAATGATCTTTTATCTTTTAAAAAATTCACTTTGATACCTCATCTTATTTAAAAGATTCAAAATGGTCCTTCAACTATTTAAATATATTCAACTTTGTCTTTCGAATAACACTAAGATAAATGACCATTTTGAATATATTTAAAAAGTTGAATGATCATTTTGAATATTTTAAATAACATAATGTATCAAAGTGAAAATTTTAAAAGATAAATGACCATTTTGAACATTTTAAATAACATAAAGGATCAAAGTGAACTTTTTAAAAGATAAAAAATCATTTTGAACAAAATAAATAAGATAAATAACCAAAATAATCATTTAACCATTAAAAATTTGGCTTTTGTGAATCTCAGCTGTCATTTAACAATGCTGTCCAAACTCACGATTTACCAACTAACGTGATAGCTGTTTTTTTTTTTAATTTAAATCAATATATGATATATGTATTTTATGATGGATGCCATTATTATTTGTATTAAAACTTATAATGTCATTATCATATGTTCAAATACAATAAAAAAATGAATAAAAACTTTATATTAGGTGAAAATTTTCAAAAAACAATATTTCTAATTACGCGTTAGAAAAAAATACTACACAATAGCTATCTAAATAAATCTTTAATTACGTACTAACAATTGTTCATTTAAGTGATAAGATTAAGAAGCTTTTTTTTTCTTAAATAATATCTTAATTTTGAGTTGTAAATAAAAAAATAAAGAAAGTTTTGTTCTGAAAAAAGTCCACTTAATCAGGATTAGTCAAAATTTAATATAAATTTTAAATAAACAAGGATTTGACATAAAAAATTTCAGTTAGGCATTAAAATGTTTATAGATTTCTACGAACTATTAATTTGAATCTGTGCAAGATCACATCAAAACTTTTTTAATTGAGATTCAATTTAATAATTGTACAGTTGGTACACTGTACACTGTACAGTACACAACTTATATATTTTTATTTTTTGTAAAGGTCGTAGTGTCGTACACCTATCACCTTTCCGTCACTGACTAGGCCCCTAGGGTTTAGAGGAAAAAAAAAAATTATAATAATAGTGATCCTGTATACTGGGAAATAAGTCCTGGCTGGCAACAGGAATTAAAAGACCTAAATACCAAAATCAATGATTTTCTAATAACAACTGGAACGAAAGAAGTACAATAAATAAATAAATAAATAAATAAACACAAATTTGGAAATGAAAAATGTTATTGATACACTATTTTTAGGGCATAAAAAGCGGAAGAGAGAGAAATAAAAAATTAAAAAATACAAATACAACAAATAATACTTTCTCTGTTCCAAAATGAGTGTTATATTTGGAAAAAAATTTGTCCCAAAATAAGTATTGCATTTGGCTATTCAATACAATATTAATTATTTTTTTCACTAATACTTCTAATAATATCACTTTAATTTTTCAATGCAATGTTAATAATAAAGTTAGTTTTATAAAATTACTCTTCTCTTTTTTCTATTTAATAATTTTTCTTGGTCTGTGTAAAAAAATCTAGAACAATACTCATTTTGGAATGCAGGGAGTACTTTTTTTTTTCTTTGTTTCAATAAATAATACTACGTATGATATAATAAAAAAATGAGTCAAAAGAAAAATAAAAATATAATTGTTGATTTGAAAATAACGTAGCCTCGCAGATCCAACCAATACATGAAAATTCCTCTCATGTATAAATAGCCTTGTTTTCCATTCATTCTAGCTGCACTTGCTCTGTAAGCCTCTGCCTCCTCTGCCTCTCCTTGTTTTCTCTCTCCATTGCCCTCAGTATATATACTCAACCACAACCATGGTTGCAGCTGAAGTAATGCCTGAGAAACCCCTCCAAGGAGTTCCCATCCTTTCAAGAGAGAGCAGTTTTTCATCTTCACCTAGAAGGTACTATTTTCAATATAGAAAAAAAATATATCCTTTTACTTTGTGCACTTTATGTTATTTTTTTTTTCTTGTACAAATATACCAGATTCAGCTCAAAATGCTAACATGTTTTGGCCAAAAGGGAAATTTTGAGAGGCATCTTGAAAACCTCCAATTTGTTCTGTTTTCCTCCAAAATGAAGCAAAACCATGGTTACCTCATTATTCTCCAAAGAAGCAAAACCCTATCTTTCATAAGTTTTTACCAATTGTAAATAATCTAACATTTTGTAGCCAGGTCTAATTGAACACATGACATTGTAAACTTTATTTGTCTCAAGAGTTAACAAGCCATAGAGAGACAGGAAAATCTGCATTTACTATTAACTTTTTTGATATACTGTAATTAGAATCTTTGACTTCTCGCCAGTTTGAAGTATTCTAACAAGTTTTGGTCCATTAGATTGATTACAAGACTAATTTTCAATCTGAAAATTAGTCATACTTAAATTCTTTGATTTTATCTAAGAATGTGTTATGTAGAAATCATTTATTTTTAATGATTCAAAGAACATTCTCGGTAAATTTTATGAGCGTTTAGACTATCATTTATTGTATATGAGTTCGACAAAAAAATTGTAAACTCCATCAAATTTCTGAAGAAGTTGTTGATAAGATTACAAACATTTTGATGTTGTTGTCATAGGTTGGAAGGCAAGGTTGCGATCGTAACCGGTGGAGCGAGAGGGATAGGCGAAGCGACGGTGCGAGTTTTCGTGAAGAACGGCGCGAGGGTGGTGATCGCGGACGTCGAGGACGCACTGGGCACAATGCTGGCAGAGACCTTAGCCCCTGCAGCAACCTACGTGCACTGCGACGTGAGCATAGAAGAAGACGTCGAGAACTTGGTGAGTTCCACAGTGTCGCGCTACGGCCAGCTCGACATAATGTTCAACAATGCAGGGGTGCTGGGGAACCAGTCCAAGAACAAGAGCATCATCAACTTCGACCCCGAAGAATTCGACAGGGTGATGCGCGTGAACGTGAAGGGGATGGCGTTGGGGATCAAGCACGCGGCGAGGGCGATGATTCCGAGGGGAATCGGGTGCATAATTTCGACTGCTAGTGTTGCAGGGGTCATGGGGGGGCTTGGGCCACATGCTTACACAGCCTCAAAGCATGCCATTGTGGGGCTCACCAAGAACACTGCTTGCGAGCTGGGGAGGTACGGGATTAGGGTCAATTGCATTTCGCCGTTCGGGGTGGCCACCAACATGCTCGTGAACGCTTGGAGGAGTGGCGGTGGTGATGGTGACGACGACGACGATGATGAGGGTGGTGAGGGTATCATCAATTTTGGGTTGCCCTTTCAAGAGGAGGTGGAGAAGATGGAGGGGTTTGTGAGAGGGCTTGCCAACTTGCAAGGAGCAACTCTGAGGGCCAAGGATATTGCTGAGGCTGCTCTCTATCTTGCTAGTGATGAGTCCAAGTATGTTAGTGGTCATAATCTTGTTGTGGATGGTGGAGTCACCTCCTCAAGAAATTGCATTGGTTTGTAATTTTTTAGGTTTACTGTTTCCCCTAATTAATTGGTTATCAATGTAGGATCAATAAGTTTGTAAAATTATTCATATAAATGTAATTGTAGTTATGTTTTTTTTATTAACCCTGCCCATCATGTTTTCAAACTTGAATTATCAAGGATGCAAGTATGAATTAAAAAGTCTCACATTGAATGAGAGTTAACAAGTTGAGTAATATATAAATGAGAAAGATCCATGTACTTAACATCTTAACATGCATTTTATTGCTTTAGTATTCTCTAACAATTTATGACTAAATTATTATTCTAGTTCTTAGTCACGGTTTGTACTTTCAAGACTTATTTTGAATTTTTAGTAGTTTATTCAACAAATCAAGTATTTCTTGTGTTATGAGTATATAATAATTGGTCTTGGTCTAACTATTTCTCATGAAAAAAACAATCAATTTAATAACTAAGAGCAGTGTTAATTGGATTAATATTTTTTTTCATGCTTTTAAATTTTAATATAACAGGATCGGATAGAATCGTATGATAGTGTGTCTGCATTGTTGTATGAAGGTGAGGCATTATAGTTTAATCTTTAGATTGAATGTACCTCATGTGAGAAGTGCATTTTCTTGGACTAATGTTATATCATAAAAAAAAAACAAATAAGATCTTACTTGAATAAAGATACGATAATTCATCAGGTTATGTAGAATACATTATACAACTCAAGACAATCAATAACAATTGAAGTTCAAGAGTATCTGACATTGTCTTAAGCCAAGAAAAATCCCTCCATAACTGACTTCAGATGACCTCTGTTAGAGAATTTGGTCAGTTGATTATTTTTAGTGAAATCTCCCATTTTGTGCACTTTTTTTTTTATTTACAAAACTCAAATTTAAAATTTTACTTAAATAATTCAAGTATAGTTACACTCGAATTTAACGTAATGTATTAACGTGCAACGAAAGATTTCTATTAGTTTGTATTAATTATTTAATTTGTACCACAATTTAATTACAATTTCTCTGTATCAATTCAAATCTCTTAAAGTTTGATTCTATAAGCTGACTAGTGGGTTAGATAAATAATAACATGTGAGACAAGTAGAATTAAAAATGTAGTTAGTGTTTGAAAATAATAGACTCATGCAACTAAATAATACAAAGGCAGTTCCCTCGGTTATGTGAGAGACTAAGGAGGTAACTGTTGGAGATCCCACATCGTCTAGTGATATGGCCAAGTTAGTGTATATAAGTGGGGGGCAACCCTCACCTTACAAGCCGGTTTTGTAAGGTTGAGTTAGGCCCATAACCCACTTTCTAAGATGGTATCAGAGCTGGTTCTGCCCGGTGGTGTGGATAGTCCGCTAGCCCTCGCTTGTGGTGACGAGCCCAGGCTCGAGGGGGCGTGTTGCGAGTCCCACATCGGGTGGTTAACGAGCCTGGTGAGTGCTTATATAGCTTGGTAGGCCACCCCCTTATGAACCGGTTTTTAAGGGGACCTTTCGGATGCCTAGGCTGAATTTCTAAGATGGTATCAGAGCCTATCCTAGGGATGTTGTTAGGCCAATTGTGCCTTGTTGTGGGCCTATCGTGCCACCCGCTATCGGGCCGCTATCGGACCACCCGCAGATGTCCAGTCCTGCAAACTTCACGCTCGAGATGTCCAGTCCTCGGCGTGAGGGGGGTGTGTTGGAGATCCCACATCGTCTAGTGATATGGCCAAGTTAGTGTATATAAGTGGGGGGCAACCCTCACCTTACAAGCCGGTTTTGTAAGGTTGAGTTAGGCCCATAACCCACTTTCTAAGAGTAACTTCTCACAACTTTCCTTAATTGGTTGAATCCAGGTATCATTCAAAATTTCATGGCCATGCCACCACCTGGCTGATTTGGATTCGTTAGTAGTTTTTTCAAAGGTCAATCAACTACCATTTTTTTTTTTTTAATTTTTTAAAGGTCCTGGTCCTGGTCCTGGTTCAAGTTGGGATGCTGCAGAGAGAATAATAATCAAGTAGATGAACCTCTTTCGTCAGCTTCCAAACAAATAAAGAATGAACATCAGCAATTGAGTCAGATTAACAGGTTCTCATTGTTTTTATTTGTAAGTGGCTTATCAGTGTCAGTTTAATTAAAAGTTTAGTTAAGCCTTTAAGCAGACAGCATTAACTAGCTAACCACCCACTAGTAGTAGTACCTTCGTCATTCACAATACACTCACTTGTTTTGTGTAGGAAATATTCTCAAGATTCGGAATAAGATTACATATATAGTTGCATAATCTTCAGAGGTATATTCTAAAATGCAAGATGTATTTAATAGAAATAAAATTTAGCTTAGGTGTAGTAACATAATTGCTTTTTGTATTATTTTTAATGAAAATTGAAATGTCATTTCAATAACTTTTATTTACAAGTTAGCATTTAAGGTTGGTATGTATTATTAAGATGAAATCTAGTGTTGGTTGAAAAATGTTGCTTTTTGTATTATTTTTTATAAAAATTAAAATGTCATTTCAATGACTTTTTTAATAAAAGTTAGCATTTAAGTCAGGTATGTATTATTAAGATGAAATATAGTTTTGATTGAAAACAGTACTATAAAAATACTTATGATCGATGCTGCACCTACCAAAATTTTGTCCATTTGTATGCTTTCATGAAATTTTCATTTGAAGACAAAAAAATTCAAAGACAATGAATTAGTATATTTTTATTAAAATTTAAGACCTTATTTATAATCTTCATATTTATCTATCTTTTTATATGATCTTATAATATAAAAATTAAAAAATATTTACTATTATAAAATACAATTAACTTAAAATAAGATAAAATAATCAAACAACTTAATTTTGATATATTTTTAATATAAATTTTTTTATATTGCTAATCAATTAGATAACACATTATGATTTTAAAATAATTATCACAAAAATTAACAATTTTTCAATGATATAACAATTTATGATTTAGAGTTTAATTTTCATGCACTTTAAGTGTAAAAGTTTTATACTATTAATCAATTATAAATCATCGTTAATATATTATTAAGATAATTATTGTAAAAGTGAACAAACTAATATACATGACATTTACCATTAGACGACAGTGTAAAAATATTTTATATTGTCGGTACATACATTATTTATTTTATGGTTTATTCCAATTAAATTCATAATCTAATGATTTTAAAAAATTAACTCTAGCTATTTAATTTTTTCATCAATCATTACTTACTTTCTTGTAAAGTGGACTTTGTATTTTAACCTTAGAAGATCCAAATTGGTATCTATCTAGCCTGTCATGGTGATGACTTTGATTCTAGACAAGGATGGTGTGATCGACCTCATCAATCTCTTGCCATTGGAAATCAAAGTCACTATATTGACAATTAGTAGAAGAAAAAAGTTGGTTTGGACAGCAAGAAAAGGGTGGACAAAGATGCAGCAGCATTAGGCAGGGTCTTGTGGCCTTGTTAAAAAATATGAAGCTCAAGATCTTGTGCAAGCTATTTCTGACCCGTATCTAGTTTTGGACCACACTACTAGCTGACAGGGCCTATACCTAATCCATCAACATTCAACAACCAATTTGCTACAACCATAAAGAGTGTTTGTTTTCAAGTTAGCACATATTTAAAGACGGTTCATTTCAATTAATTTCTTTTTGTGTACAAATAGGAGTTGAGTATAGTAAAAGGGACAAGTCTCCAATAATATGATGAATTAAGGTTTGATTTTCACTGAAAAAGATGCTCACATTTAGCGTCTAACAGTATTTCAAGCATGATTACTTCTAAAAAAGAATATTTGTAGGAAACAAAAATAAAAAATAAAAATAATTCTCTTATGTCGTTGGATTCAACTGTCTATCAAAATTTTCTAACGTTAAAACAAACACATTCTAATTGATACCATCGTGAGCTTAGCTTGGTATATTCTGGCATTTTGTTGACAAAGTCACAAATGGCTTATTTAATTGATAACTAACAGCATGTTGAACGAGTACGTAATTTAATTATTATAATTAGTTTGTAGGAGAATTGTGAAAGCCATAAGTTCAGAGAAGATATTTTAATGAACAATCGAAGAACTCGGTTTGACTAATCTTTTTATGCGGAAATGAAAGAGCTTGCTAGGTTAGGAGAATACTTACATTAATTGTTTAAAACCCTTCTTTTCATGAACCTATGAACATTTCTCTCTTTTGTTTTTAATGGTATGCACTATATAAGGGAGAATTTGTTCTCATTTATCTTGTTCTCGGTTTTTCTATCATTTAAGGGAGAATTTGTGGCGGTTTTGGGAAAAGAAGAATGTATATCCCATTTTAGATACATTAGGTAAAAGGAATAGAGAAATATAAAGAAAATGAAAAAAAAAATATAGAGAGAGAAAGTGAAAAATGTGTTGCATGTTTAGAACCAAGTTTGAAACACAGATCCACACTCAACATCCAAAAACCGTGCAACCTATTTCATGTTGTTTCAAGTAGATGTGATTTTTCATGTTTGTAATGAGTTTCCAAACACATTGGTAACAAGTAATGCAATGACAAAAAAACAAAGGAAAATGAATTGAAAAAAAAAAAATGAAAGATAAAGTGAAGTTACGCTTATCATTACTTTACCGACTACGTATATTAAGAGGCAATCTTAACTTTTGATATTATTTTCTCTTCTTAATGCAGGAGAGTATTTTTTTTTTTAATTAAGGAGATATTTAGGTTAGTGATATTTTAGAAATTCTGGTATTCAAAATAGTTTTATTAAGACATTAACTGGGGTACAAAGTTGAATAGAAATTCAATATTTACGTGATTAGAGTGACAATTTGGCATTAATTTGGATTAAGAATATGTGGTCTTCATGTGAGACAATAATTCACACATTTCACCCCGTACATACATATATGTCTGTGTAGAAACACATCAAACTGTGCTACAAAAGAATTAAAGTTCATCTAATTATAAACATTAAGCTTAAAATTCCCTTACGAGAATTCCGTTAACGAGTGTATCTAGACATATATTCAAGAATAAAAATAACATTTGTTTTTATCAATTGCTTTAAAATATATAAAATAGGTTTTAATTTTAAAATATCAAACAACTAATTTTTAATTATAGTTTCTTAAGTCACGTTAAAAAAATTCATTTCTAGTTCTTGATATTTGAGATGTGTGTAATTAATTAAGTGGACATTCTTTCACAGATGCAAGTTGGTGGCATTAGTCCAAAAAGTTAATACCTCGCAGAACACAAACTTTGAATTTGCATCTTTTAATTAAGTGCACAATTTTGACATTCAGTAACACATGCTTCAAAAATCATCGATGTTGTGGCTATAGACAGCTCAAAAACAGAGAAAGTCCACTGCCTTGAAGATTGGAGAAACTGTCACAGCTTGAGGTAAGAGTTGTGAGTTCAAGTGCTTGGACTGAGGGTTCTAGCTATGTAGGAGTACTGCATCTATGTAGCCTAGCTAATAAAGCCATAAATTGCAAATAAAATAAGTGTTTTGTTTTGTCTACACTTGCATATTAAAAAATGATAAAAAAGAGAGTAAAATATATAAAATATGAAATGCTAGAACTAGACACATTGATGATTGAAGATTTAAAAAACTACTTTTATTTTAATTATTTTTTAACAAAGATTCTTGAGACACTCTTACTAAAACCCATTAAATAATGGAAAACAATCCATGGATTTGGGTGGTAATTGATACCTAGAGACTAGAGTGAGAAAGAAAGGGAAGAGAAAAAAATATATGTTAAGTGATATGATGCGATAAAAAAAAAGATAGAAAAAAATGATAAGAATTAATGAGATATTTGATATATAAGAGTGATTATATATCATTACTCTTAAATAATTGATACCCCTTGACTTTCACTCCATTAAAAAAAAAATTGTTTTATACAAACAGGATTTGATGTTGGATTAGTCTCATTTTTAGGTACAGGATTAGTCTCATTTATTGTAAATTTTATTTAACATATATTAATATATTACTAAATATTGCAGGATTATGCTAATAATGAAATGCATTATATGTCTATAATATTAATCATTTAGTTTTTATTAGATAAATATAACTACATTAACAAAAACAGAAAGTATATGAAAAATTCAAATTGTGCATATTATTTAAAAATGTAAATAAAAAGACTCCAGAGTCCAAATAATAAAATTGTTCACCCCCATTAAGCAAAATAAAAGGATAAAAGGTCAAAATTGTTCACCCCCAAATAATAATTTTTTTTATTCACCAAAACAAAACAAAAAAGGTCAAAAGAAGCACAAAGAAGTTCCCAGTTCCCATGTGCAGGAGTGAGAGAGCTTTGAATTTCACGGCACATTGGGGCAAGCATATGTATGGCATGGGACACAGAACAAGTAAAAAGTGCTGCACCTATTCTATATGCCAAGACAGCAAATACTTACCTGGACTAGAGAAGATTCACTACATTAAGATAATAAAAGAAGATAAATATATATATATATATATATATATATATATATATATATATATATATATATATAATATTGGGCTATATAGGAAAATTCATACAAAAAGAAAAACAAATAATGTGAAACGCAGTATAGATGCAAAGATAAAAATTAAGCAAGTTTTTTTGTTTATGTATAAAATACAATGTATTATTTATATAGCATTATTGACTTTAAAGACATGGTCAACTTTTTCATTAAGAAAAATAGACATATGGTCAACTATATTTTATCATCTTTATTCATGCCTGCCTGATAATAACGATTTTGTTAAATTTAAAATCATTCGCGCGTGTTACCACTCAATGATTAAATTTTTAGAATGGTTTATGCATGGTATTAGAATATTTAGGGCTAATTTAATGTTTGTTTAGATTTAGAGTTATTTTTTAAAAAAATTATTAAAATTATTACAATTTTATTTGAAATTTATTTCTCAAACATTTTGAGATGCAATAACATTTTCTTTTCAATTGTTTACAAACTCAATTTATTTAATCGTTGCTAAGATGCACCAACTATCTTCTAATTGAACAATGTTTAATACTCTCCTAATTTTTTTTTGTTACGTTCATTCCCAATTGTTATTTGTTACTGATCTGTTCGAGATGGATGTAGATGGTGAATCTAAGGTATATTGTTGACGTGTTTAAGGTGAACTCTTAGAATGAGAATTATTTAATATATTATATGCGTACTTGCTACAGTGACATTGGTGTTATATATAGGCATTAGAGTTGGGCAAAAATTCTTTGAGCAGGGCCCAAGATCTTGTGACATTGTTGATTTTGTGTAGATTTAAGGTAATTTTACTTCTTCTCCGTCCTTCGCCTTTTGCTCTCTCTCTCTCCGCTCTGCTTCGCTCAGTTTCTTCTTTCATCGGAGAGGGTGGTTTTGGGTCATTTTTGGCCTGGAATCATCTCCCTACAGCGTTTTTTTCTCGTCTTTCACCTAAATAAGTGATTTTTCTGTATAGATATGGTTTTTCTTTCATGTTTTTTCAGATGTTCGTCATCTATGTGCGGCGGTGTAGGTTTCCGCCTTGGAGCGGCGTTGTGTGGTTTCCCGTCTCGGTGCGGTGTTTTTTGCTTTCCCGTCTTTGTGCGGTGTTTGTTCGGTTCAGATTGGCAGATCTGCTTCGATCATATACAGATTCAGTCAAGATTTGGGCGTCAACGCTACAGATCCGGAAGCATGGGTATTCCGGTCACTTTGATTTTGTCACTCTTGTAGGCATTTTGCCGTGTTATGCTATTAACCTGGATGATATGAGTTTGTTCACATATTTATCCTTTTCAGTTTTTAGCGAGATTGAATTTGTATTGTTCTCGATGTATGGTTCTACTTATTTGAATGAATAAATACATTTTTTAGTCAAAAAAAAAAAAGGTAATTTTACTTCTAACCATAAAAAAAAAAAAGTTGAAACGTAATTTGCTACTCACATGTGTAGGCTACTGCTTTCTTCCTAGTGTTGACTTTGGTCAACACTTATAATTTTGGGCTTCAACAGTTTTTGGGATGTTTAGAGCTGCATCGAAAAAAAATATGGGTGTCAAACAATATGTTACGCACTGTATCTTTCATGTTAATATGAAATAGGGCCAATTCTACGATGGAAAAGTTCACCAAAATTTTTACTGTGAGAAATAAAATATGATGCGTTAGATATGAATTTTTTATAATTAATGGTTAAAATAAATGAAGACTAATGTAGGAATAAATGTACCGAAATATCTTAAAAAAAATATTTTCATATTTTTATTTTTTCTTTTTCTCCCCGTCGTCATCTCCTTTTTCCCGTTTCTGATGACAAGGCCACTGTGCCACCGTCGTCATCTCCTTCTTCCCGTTTCCGATGGCAAGGCTACTGTGCCGCCGTCGTCATCTTCGAAGAATCAACAACTACAAATTTCGATCCACAACAGTGAGGTTGTCTCAGATCTAGAAAGAAAAACCTCTGATTTTGTTTTAGATCTAGATCTAGATTTCAGATCTCCCTCGACCTCGCATAAACGTCGCAGCACAACGCCATGACCTACCTCCTGATTTTGCCACGCAAAGATCTGAGCATGATGCTTGGCGGCGCATCCAGCCTTATGGTGGTCGCTGATGGTGATGCCGTAGTGGCGTTGATGCGCTCGCTGGTATGACGACGCAGGTTCATTTTGGCGATGGCGTTTCTACTTTCCGTCGGTCGTGTGTGAAGGCCAAGTAGGAGGTGGCGTCGTGGAGGAAGGAGTGCGACAGCTCTCCGACAACGGAAAAGGTGAAGGCATGGTCAGAGTCGAAGTGAAGGAAGAGAGGCGGAGGGAATGGGTAGAGAAAGGAAGAGGTTGTAGAGGAAGAGGAGTGTCTTTTCCTTTTTTTTTTTTTTTAAAAAAAATATTCCAGTACAAGTATACCTATTATAGTCCACACTTATCTTATAATCTAATGGCTATTAAAACTTTTCCACGGTGGAAAATTTGGTGAAGTTTCCCACCGTAGAATTGGCCTATGAAATAGATTGGGCTGGACCTACTCCTAATCAATCACCTTGTGTAGTTTCCCATGTGTCGCTCCAAAATTCATTGTTCAATTAAAACAGTAAAAGTTTTTATTTTTATTTTTTTTAGAAAATAGTAAAAGTTATCATTACATTTTGAGCAATGTTAACCTCACTTCCTTTTTTATCTTCCCACTCCCCACCTTTTTTTTGTTTTTTTATTTATTAAAATAACCTTCATGGAAACAATTTTCTATTTTGTTAATTTTTTGGGTGAAATTTAACAAAATGAAAACATATTTCTGTTGTGTTATTTTTTTGTATACAAAACAAGAATTAGTTTATGTCGAATCAGTGAGAAGTGAAAAAAAAAGTGAAACAAAAAGGTACAATAGGGGTAGGAGAAAACGAGAAGAGGCGGAGGAAGGGAGTGTCTCGTGAGGAAGGAGAGCAGGGGTGGGAGAGAAGAGAAAAGGGTTAAAAAGAGAGCGGGAGGAAGTGTGAAGAAAGGGGTAGAATGGAAAATTAAAAAAAATGGGGAGTGGGAATAGAAAAAAGGGTGTGAAGATTTAGGGTTTAGGGTTTAGGGCTTACATTTTGGGCATGTGGCCCTTTTTCTAAACAAAATCAGTTTTATCTAGGGAACTACTTCCTGCACCCCTTTTTTGCTTCCTGCATCCCAAATATTATAAAATTCCAAACTTACCCTTCCATTATTCCAGAATGATCATTCTGAAAGTGTATAGGCATTCCGAAAAAGCTATTATGGAATATGATTTTCATATTCTGGAATAGCTATTCCGGAATAGGTATTCCAAAATACCTATACACTTTCGGAATAGCTATTCCGGAATGCCTATACACTTCCGAATGACCATTCCGGAATAGGGTGGCAAATTTCCCTTTTCTTTTCGACTTGAGGATGTTCTTCAGTGTTGAATTTTTTTCTTTCTATTTTCATTTGTGGCTGGTGGGTTAGGTGCGGTGGTGTGTCATTTGTGGCTGGTGGGTGGGACGTGGTGGTGTGGGTGGGGCACGGGGGTGTTGGTGGGGTGCCGTTGTGGTTGAAGGGTGTGATGGTGTTCGACGGCGTAGTGGTGTTGGTGGTTGCGCGTTGCGGGGTGGGTGCGATGCGGGGTGGGTGCATGATGTGGTGGGCGCGATGCGGGGTGGTTGCGCGATGGTGGTGGGTGCGACGCGGTGGTGCTTGTGCGATGGTGGTGCGAAGCGGTGGTGGTTGGAGGACTTGGTGGGGCGCGGTGGTGGTGTCTGAGGCACGGTGGTGGTTGGAGGACGCCGTTGGTGTTGGGTAGCAGCTAGGGTTGCAGGTGAGGGAAGGGGTGCAAGAGAGGGAAGGGTGATTGTGTCTTTTCATTATTATTGTGGGGTGTAGGAAGTAATTCCCTTTTATCTAAAGAGGGAATTATTTTGTGGACAAAAAGAAAGAGCCCGAGAAACTAACAACAAATTGAAGCCCGATAATTAGCAGACTTTTACTTCATTCACTCATTGCAGTTTATGGATGCTGAGTCTTTCAGCTACAACTTTAAATAATCTTTCATTACATAATATTCTTGAAGAGCTGATAAAAAATATATAATATTAGAGGAGTGATTCAAGTAAGTATAAGAGACTTAATCTTCATTATCACAATTCATCTTCTTGAAATCTAATAGTTAAGATTAATTACTCATTACGATAATTAGATTTTAAGAAATTGAATAGTAAGGATGAAGAATAAATCTCTTAAACTTAATCTTGGAGTAAGTGAATTTCACCTCATAATATTAATTTAAGAACCCGTTTTATCAAATAAATTGGGCCAGCATTCTTTTCTTGTTTGTTGCTGACACATTGCACGTTGGCATGGGCAAGACCTTAGAACGATTCTCATTTCCCACACAAAAAGACATGACATACATATTCCCAAGAGAATCAGTGTGTGTGTAGCTCATAAATCTTATTCTTCGGGGGCTGGAGAAGAGTGTTGCAGTATCCGAATTAAATTTGAGCCCTTCTTTTTCTATTCTCAGCTTCTTTCAATTTTTCTTTTTGTACCTCCAAACTTGGATCTTTCTTTCAACATTATTGCGCGTGAGAATCGGGTTGCATTGCATGCATGCATGCAGAAAACCTGATCCAGATTCACTTGGAATCGAAGCGTGCTTTCAAATTCACAACGGACCTCACGCGCACACTTTCAAATTCATAGCTATACTATACTACACCCCATCAATCCCTTCCAATTAAGCCATTCCAGAAAGAAACTAGCTCCATAACCACACCACACGCCTATTTATGTATACATATACCTCTCATCGCCATCTTAGAAGGCACCTCACCACTCGCAGCTCTCTCGCAATGAGAACCTCCGTGGCAAATCAGGAGGAGATTGATCTCGATATCAATCTCCCCTGGCATGTCACGGAGGTTCTATGCGACAGCATGCATCTTCCGAGGTCAGGGTTCTGGAAGAGGAAGAGCCTCTAGAGGTAGAAGCAGAACCGCATATAGATCAAGATGAGATGAAGCCACTGTTCCAAGGAAAATCATCCAAAGTAGACTTCTATATTTAAATATGGTTCTGTTAATATTATTATTAAATTTATTAACTCGTTGCAAACTGAACTGGTCCTAACTTTAATTACCACGTATTGCAAAAATTCAATATCGAAATCTTTTTTGTTGCCTGAACTCTAGATCTCATGTCATGACATGCACTTTGATCTTTTAAAAGAACATAAATATATGCTAATGTTGTACTTTTTCTGTTTTTTTTTTTCTTGCCTTGTAGAATTGGATTTGTGACACAAGATGTTTTTCCCTCAACTTACAGTAGAGGAAAGGAAGCATTAATCTGGTGAAGGTGTGTTTAGAAAATTAGAATAGTTCTACATTTAACCTGGCATGTGATTATTAATTACTAGTTCTCCCAAAAGAAAGAAATAAAATTGTTTCCCTAAATAATCTCTTGTATAATTTGTTGGTCGGCGGTGACTATATTTAACAATCATTTTTAATTGATATTGCATGCTCCATGTCTAGAACCCCACAACTTTTGGATTAAGTGCCGAAAATACTTTTTGATTTGCTTGAAGAGTGGAAGGACCATGATCACAACAATTCACCAACCATATCGAGCAGAATATTTCAAGGGTGGAAGGACTCAATGCAGTACTTTTCATGCTTGAGCTAGGTTAATTCACCCCGGAAATACCAATGATTCCTGCAGAGTTTTTGCATGACTTGGCAACTGGACAAGTGAAGAACATACGTGTTCCACAAGATATATTTTAAAAGATCAAGATTAATCCGCTGTCACTGATCAAAGATATTTTAATAGGATTGATCAAGTTTTGTTGCTTTATGTCACTGACACTGGTCAATTATAATTCTTTTGCTTTGTATTGACTTTAAACACATTTTGTTAATAATTATTTTTATAGATTTTTAAAGATATTATTTAATTATTATATCGATAATTGAGTCTTGGTGGAACATAACGTGTTATAGAATTTTTCTATAAATGTTTTCATCACTTGCAATTCTAAGGAAATGATTATATGTTGGTTTAATAGATAAAAAATGACATTTGTAATTCTTAGCTTAAATTAGCACTAAGCAGGACACTTTTATTAGAGTGGGCTGATATGAATTTGGTTCTTTTAATAACAGCAACATAACCTTCACTGTCGAAAGGGGTCTAGCTCAATTGGTTGAGTAAGGTGTGTGAGTGTTGTAAATCTTCTGGTATTTTCTTCGATTCCTACATATCAAAAAAAAAAAATCTCCACTGTAGTTTATAGTTACTAAGTTAAAGGGTATATTAATTAAAAAAGACATTTTAAGAAATTAAAAATAATTTTAATATATAAAGGATCTAATTAACAAAAAAGGGTGTGCGTTTACAATTCCCTTGAATTTTTTTAAAAATGAAACAATTGAAGAAGAGGAATTGATTAGCTCCACAAAGAGCCCAAGAAACTAACAACAACTTCAAGCCCAATAACTAGAAGACTTTACTTCATTCATCAATTGGTAATTGGAGTTTGTGGATTTTGAGGCTTTGACCCACAAGGACAGTTGGTTTCTTTTTTTCTTTTTCTTTTTTTTTTTTTTACGATGAAATTGCTGGAATTTATTGAGGGACAGTTGGTTACTTGGTTGCGGCAAGAATTGTTGTACCTAAGTTTCGGAAAAGTGATGTCCGGCATTTGAATATCTTTAGATATTCATAATACTTTCTAATAAATTATTTTTAAAATTTAATTAGATTGCGGTTTTAAATTTTGTATACTATCCTCCAACTATAAATTACTTCCTCCGAAATGTATTTTATACTCAAAGTTGTTTCTTATAAAAAGAATATAATAACCATCAACTCTAAATGTGTATGTCAATTGACATGAAGTTAATCTCAAAAGAAGAATTTTATCGTCCATGATAGTTTTATTTTACTGTTTGAGCTTTCAGTGAAGGATTCTCTAGTATAAAAATCTTTATAATAACAATATTTTACACTTTATGATTAGGCTATTTTCTCATAGATTACAAGTGCTTATAAACAACAAAGTTCTTCTCGGCATCAAAATAATAGATATGCAAGTGCTATATTAGCTCTTTTTTTTTTATTTTTTTTATTTTAAATTTATTTGATCACCGAAGGCAATTTGTAGTTGTAATAAAAGACACAAGAGCTGACCCCATCTCAAGTCTCAAGTCTAAACAGGTCACTGCCGCTCGAGTGGAAAGCGACTAAATGGCCCAGCAACTTCAAAGCCTCCCCTGTATGCGCCCTGTCAATATTTATTCTATTTTATTTTCCTTTATTTATTTTTATTTTTTTTCTAAATGATTGGTATTCTTCACGAACAGTAATTTTATTTCAATTGAGAGTATTTATAATGTGGTGAGTGGTGACACTACTTCTTTTAAGTTTTAATGAATTTTTTTCCTCTGTATTTAGGAGTATTCATAATTAAAGTTGATTTTACAAATTAAATTATTTTTCATTAAAATTAATTTTTAAGTAAGTAAAGTAATTTATGTTTAGATGTTTTTATTTTAAAAGGAAATTAATAATAAAATTTAGATAAATATTTTATTCATTGTAAAGTTACTTAAAATTATTTTAACTCAAACAATTTTGAACATAGAATTGATTCCTCAAATAATGTGAGATCTAACATATAAATATTGATCTAAAATCATTATAATTAATATTTTAAAGTGGTTTTTAATGATTTAAAGTGAATTCAAACACACGTGTGTTCAAATAAATATTTGCAAAATTGATTTGTAAAATTAACTTTGAGAATTCATTTTGAAATGAAGTGATTTATTTTTTGTGTTTTTATTCTAAAAGAAAATTAGTAGTAAAGTTTAGTATAAATTTTTTAACTCATTATAAAATTTATTTAAAATTATTTTAACTCAAAATCAAATTTTTAATGTGAGATCAAATATATTTACATTTACTTAAAATTATGTTAGTTGATATTTAAGCATGAATTTAAATGTCTCAACTGGAAGCCAAATACTCAAATAACCTTTGCAATTCCATTTTGCTGATAAAAAAAAAAAAAAAAACCTTTGCAATTCCATCACCTAACTTTTCCCACTATTATTTTCGTCGAGTACTTTTTCCCACTAGTATTATTGTATCTTGTAGTACTTCAAAGAGGTAAGATGATTTTATATATATATATATATATATATATATATATATATATATATATATATATATATATATATATATATATATATAGTAGGCTTTTTTATTATTAGATTTTGTATGTAATTAAACTTGATAACATTCACCCACTTCCCAATAAAAATGCAAAGAGGAATTTGAATAAATAAATTAGTTAAACACTTAATAAACTTTTACTATATGAGAGTTTTTGTCATGAATATTTTATAATGAAACTTATTAATATAAACTAAAAGAATATATAAGAATTAAACGCAACGTTGATAAATACAGGCTAAATTACTTTGTTGGTCCCTTATCTTTATTTTAGATTACAATTTAGTCCTTTATTTTTTAAAAGTTACAAAATGGTCCATTATCTTTATTTTAAGTTGCAATTTAGTCCTTTATTTTTTAAAAGTAACAAAATGATTCCTTAAGTAAACTTTTTATAGTATGTTTATCCCTGAAGTTATGTATTTTTAATTATTTTTTTTGAGATAAACATGCTATAAAAAAATTACTTAAGGGACCATTTTGTAACTTTTAAAAAATAAAGGATCAAATTACAATTTAAAATAAAGATAAAGAACCATTATGCAACTTTTAAAAATAAAAAGACCAAATCACAACCTAAAATAATGATATGGCACATATGAATAATTTAGCCTAAATACAAATAAGGTTTGCAAAAGCTCTTTCAAATGCCCAAATTATCATTAATTAATTATAAGTGACATCATTATTCTTTGTAACAAGTAAAATTGGCAATATTTCATATGGTGAAAATCTTGGTCGCCTCAATTTGTGTATTAATGCAAAAGCAAAACCCTAGCTACCAGTCAAACTGGCTTTAGTTAAGAATGTTGCATAATCAAGTTTTTCTGTATTGAAAGAGACCCTTCTCCTACCTAGAGTCTTTCAATCATCTAACTAATGTTTAATGGACCAATAATGGTGGTAAGAGGCTGAGGCCAAGAGATAGAAGCCATTAATGCATCTCAGACAAAAATGGATTTTCCATTTTCTTATCAATACTTTTAGCATGGCAAAAAAACCAAGTACTTTAGTCCCCAAAAATGTTGGCTAGAGACAATAAAATGAATGGTTTCTCATCCACGAGTTTTCAGCAGCATTTGTTCGATCTCTGAATTAAATTTCTTGTGGGCTACATATATATGCCAATTATTGAATGTACGTATATATATAATATGAATTGGAGAATGTCCAAACTCCATGTACTAAAGAATTTTCTACACGTAGTTGGATCCAACTGGTGATTTTAATTGCATGGATGCCTATGTACATGGAATCATTGTCCTTTTAGCTATTTTGATTTAATCGAAAGGAAATAAGGATCACATTGTTAGGTCTGGCAGAAAGATTGGGGACCTAAAGGAAGGGCTCCACACTAACCATGACACATTTAATAACGGATTTGATTGATGTACCTTATGCATAGTTGTGTGTGTGTGTGTGTTCATATGAATCATATCCACTCGGTTCCTTAATCTACCCACGTTAAATTGTGTTAAGTGTGACTTTTGGAACGTGCATATCACATGATTTTCAAATTTCTGTGCATCATCTTGTTTTAGGAAAGAGGTGCATTTGGTAGTTATAAAGTTATAATGGCTTGTAATGAATTGATACTGAAGTGGGTTATGGATTGAATAAGTGATGATTTACTACTGTTTTTTGGTAGGGAGTTACGTACTCTAGAATTTGGATTTAAAATGGGATAAATCTATGCATGTAGATTTATAAGTGGAGAAGTGAGTTTTTGTGTAATAAATTGAAGTTAGGAGGATTTATAATTAGAATTCATATATTTAAATTTCATGCATATGTTAATAACTTGCGAATGAAATTTTGTATATTTTCACCAATTCTTTATTTTTAATTGTGCAGAAATAAAAGTGTGGGTAATAATCGTAAAAATATGCTCAACACATTTTTGCTGTGGATATGGAGTTGAGACAACCTAAATTTAATGAATTTGGATATCAAATTCATTAAATAGAATGAAATTAATAATTAAATGAGATAGTATTAATTATAGGATAATTGTAATGATTATGAGAGTACCGACTGCACGTTTATTGATTTTCTCCACTTAATTTTTATATTCTTTGATTGTTTGCATAATTGCATATTGTAACCTTTTACACACTATTAGTTGTTATTGTTTGAATTCCCATTTATTGCACCCTCAAATAGAATCTATTGATATCAATTAGTGATTAATACTTGATATCAATTCTTGCGAAATCTATCAAAAAAAAAAAAAAAATCAATTCTTGCGAAAATGATATTCTACTTTTCACTTCATTGCTTGCTTGTACTATATTGATATGTACTTGACTTTTTGGCCCATGGTCATTGCTTCTTTTTTTTTTTTTTTTTTTTTTTTCTGACCATGATATTAGTACGGAATATTCACCGTCCGAAGTAGTGACTAATCTTAACACCGCCCAAAGTAGTGATTAATCTTCGTCAAGGAACCGTGAGCGCACACAAGGTAGGTATTCTCCTTCCAACATGGTCTATTCCATACTCAAAGCCATGATTCAAACTCTGGACAAGTTGGTCAAATGATACAAGTCGCTACCACTTGTGTTAATCAATGTTGATTAATTGCTTCCTTCAAAGTGTTATATCCATATTGACAATAATTTATTAATTTAAATTCATTTACTGATATGAGAGTTCTTAAAGAAATACATGGAGAGAATATTTCACCAGAAAAAGAAAAAAACATGGGAGAGTATTAAATCTGCTTTCTAAAATTAAGATACATATATAAATTGATTTTAATTTATGTAAGAAGTTGAATTTATTTTATTTTTATTTTTCTTTCCTATAATGCTTAATGTAGAAATTGAATTCGTAAAACTTCGCACGAATTCATACGTTTATGGATTGGTTAATTACTTACGTGACACTAACATGATTATGCCACTACTGAATATCAATCAAATATGTACACACACACATGTATATAGCTTTACACAGTCACATGCCTCTATTTTGCTTGATGCATGCGTTTCTTATTTTTCTTTCTTTTACATTTCCCTTCGACGCCACCTTATTGAAGCAGTCTTATGGTTGAATTGGGATTATACTATCAAATCGACCGACAATATATTCATTTTTAAAAAGTGTTAAAACTCAACTACGTTGGACCATGTCTTGAGTTAAAAGTTTTTAACTTGACTAACCTAACCTCTCTCAAACTATGTATTTTTCTATATATTTTTAATACATTTTAAATAGATTTTGATTTAAAATGCAAAAATTTGGTTATCCAGACCAAGTTTTGGTTGGTTCAAAACTCTCATAGAACCCAAGATATAGTTTAGACTCAATTTTTTCTCCTAAACTCGATCTCAACCTTAGAGACAAATATTGTGCAAAATATGTAGAACGCATTGTACAAAATAAATAAATAAATAAATTGTAAAACACACCAAATCTTCATGTAGGAATCGATGTTGAAGTACAAGAGTTTAATTCTTAAATTTTCTTTGGTAATCAACTTGCTAGAGCCTTACTAGAGTGAGGGACAAGTGCAAACTAATTAAATGCACTTTGTGAAAATTGGTGTTGTAAGAAAAAAAAATGGAGTGTCTTTTAATTCTTTAATAAAAATTATTCTGAATCAAACTCCAACCAATTGATTTTTTGTCACCTTACATATCAGTCATGGAGGGTGGATTCGCAATATCACATTTTACACTTGTGGCACTCTGCTTAAAGCCTTGTTTGATAGCGGTGACCGATTTAATTATGTGCAGATGGAAATGAGGTAGATCTATTTGGTAGAGTGTATTTATAAGAAGAGAAATAAAATTGAATCAGGTGAGTCCCAGCTTGCAAAATTCGATCTTCACACTTGGCGAGATAGGAAAGGGGGGATTCTGAGATGGTGAATAAAAGTCACTTTTTGTTTTGTTTCACGATTGCAATGGCTTGTATATTGCGTCTTCATGGTTCCTATGATAGTTATTTGGAACGTTCTTAACACTCGCAGCGGAATAAAAGAATTTGTTTTATGTTTAAAATATGCTAAAACAATAATAAATAGAGAAATTTAGAATTGCTTACCCGAATGTGCGTTCTTGAAGCAACAAAAACTTCTTCAATCGTGTGAAGATTCTACGTGTATCCACACCGAGATCAATCTCTGTTATCAACTCTTTGATGAGTGGAATTCTAAAAGATTAAACCCTCTTTCCTTCTACTTTTCTACTTTGTGTCTGACACCCTTTGCTCTTAGGCAGAGACTTCTATTTATAGTATTAAAAAGATAAGAATTTGGACTTTTTCAAAAAGAGATATTTGGTTTAAAATAATCCCATATCTTTTTATTTCAACAACCTTCCTGATTTAAAGAAAAGATAATTTTCAAATGATTACATGATTAATTACGATAACTAATCACATGATTGATTTAATCCTGATATGTAGCCATAGAATCTGATTCTTATCTTGTGGACAACTTCCACATTTAAGAAGAGGATACTCTTTATATTTATATTAATTATATTCTTGGTGCTAGCAAAGAATATAATAACATTCCACTAAATCATTTATTTGATTAAATTAAATTCTCTAATTTAATTATCAAATAAATTATTTTCTTATGCAAAGATTGAAACACTCGTTTGTGTGTGACCCCGTAGGTCCAATACTAAACCGGTAGTAAATTAATCATAATTAATTTACTAATCAAGGTAGGCGTCTAGCAACACTCCTTAACGTCCGGATAGCATGAAGTAACATCATTTACATTCAAGAACCACTAGAAGAATAATGCAATATTTCCTTCCATCATTTACAGCTCCATGTTAACTCTAGAGTATGGTATTGCTGTCAAACTCTAATAAGTTAAAACAATATATTTATTTAGTGAATGACTTAAGAAATTCATTTCTTCTTTCATTCAATTGCCCTGGCCAAGGTCTTAATTATATTGATTATATCGTAGAGCTCAAACTCATTACCAAGAGTTGATGGATTCCTTCTTGATTAATCATTAATTCTACAAGTATTTAATCATACCCAATGTCCATTTAACTAGTGCCCTAAGGCATTAGGTGTCCGGTATTAAAGTATAATAAATAACTTGTTAATTACTATGATAATCTTAGGTCAAAGGAAACTATTATATTTCTTCTTGAGAATTTCCTATTGACAGCTTGAGGTAATGTTAACCATTAGGAAATCTCAATTGAGTCAGTTCAATGATGACATCCACATGTGCATCATCTATATATATGTAATTTAATAAATGAGATCTATTAATCTTTATCCAATAAAGACCATTACATATATATTGATCTATCCGGATTATTGATATCCTATTTACAATAATCCTACGATCAAGAACAATTTAGATTAAAATTATAAAGGACTTGTTTCTCATTATCATAATCTCTATTATGATAACAAGTCCATAATTTTAATCAAGGACCTTATCAAATAAACTATTTTATCTCTAATAATACTTCATTATTAGAACTGGAATTGGTTACATGATGGATTGAGTCTTGGGCATACACGCTTATCCCCAACATCCTAGTCAAAATTCAAAATTGATTTTTCACAAATAAAGAATCACCCACAATGACAATTTTGATTTATTAAATTTCATGATACCCAATATAATCGGTTATTTGTTGTCAGTAATCGATTAAATAGATTAGTTTAATTGATTATATAGTGGACATAATCGATTAAAATTGGTCAAATGGCAATTAGGCACGAAGAGTACTTTTATAACTTTTTTTTTAAATTATTTCCTCCATTTCATCTAAACCAACAACTTTATAAGATAATCCCTCCGGTCCTTTTTATAAGAAACGAAAGAGTTTTCTTTTTTGGTCCTGATTATAAGAAACATAGACCCATTTTAAGCTGTATTAATTGCTAGTTTTCTTTTTTATCTTTTATCTTGTGAAATTCATTAATGAGACACCTACTCATTTCTCATGCATTTGTTGGTCTACTAACCATATACTTATTGATGGAGATGTAGTGTCATTAATGTAACCACTACTTAAACCAATCAATTTAAGGGGTACTTTTGGAATAAAATTAAAATTTATGGCATTATTAATTATAATTAACTAACTTAACTATTTTTATTGGTCTTGATGATTTAGTTATTTGTTTCTTATATAAAGGACCGGAGGGAGTATTTTTTACTCTATTTTTAACCTATTTCTCTTAAACCAAACAACCTAACATTCAACTTTATTTCCACTCAATTTCTCTTTTATCTAATTATCTATCTTTTATTTACATCTACACTATTTCTCTCCTCAAACCAAACAAAGCATAAATCTTTGATCCAAACATGGTTTCAAAGTAAGGTTGATCTTGGAGGTTGTCCACCATGATCATTATTGGAAGGAGTGTGTTGCTGGTACTCCTCTTATAATTAATTAATTGATTAATATTGGTTATAATTAAGTCTTGTGTAGCCTAGATGTTTGATTTTGTTACAAATTATAAAGAGTGGTGATATTTGAACATCCATAATTTACGAACACTTCATTGACACCTTTCATTTCTCTCTATTTCTCTCTTCTTGTTGCATAAAATCATTAATTTTATCAATCACTTAGCTATCTCAAGGTATATACACTCAAATAATGTGCTAGAATCATTTTTCAATTACAAGCATATACATTTTTTTGAATCTACAACAAATACATTTTACTGCTGTAAAAAAAAAAAAACATTTTACTAAGAAAAAAGTAATAAAGGAGGATGAAAATGCAGCCGACTTGAATACGAGTGTTAATCATTTGATGGATGGAGGGATTGGGCCGGCGAAAGCGACGGCGCGCCGGTGGCCCGTCTCCGTCTAACTGGACTTGAACGGTCAAACAGTGTCAATAATGTAACAGCCTGGCATATGCCAAATGGCAAATCACAAATGATAACCCCATCCAATATCCATCATCTCTTCCTGTGACGTGGACTCCTATGCACTCTTGCTGCCAAACATTCAATCACAACCTCTATCAATTCCTATATGAATTAACAATTTTTAAAATTATAATAGAAAATAGTGTAATTTAAATACTTCCTCCGTTCCAGTTTATATGACGTTTAAGATTTTGACACAGGTATTAAAGAATACAATTAATTTATTGAATTTCCTAAAAAATATTAGATAATTTCCTAATATACCCTTTATCTCTCTAATTAATTAGTCATACTACACTATTCCCACTAAGTATTAATTAAGGGTAGTCTTGGAAAAAAATATTTAATGCAGCATTAATTTTATAAAACGTCATCTATTTTGAAACAAATTTTTTTCTCTAAAACGTCATATAATCTGGAAGGGAGAGAGTATTTTCTAAGAGAAAGAATTATACTTGATTCATTTTATTTAGTGTACTTTTTTTACTCAAATATTTTTTTTACCGGTGTTATATTATGAACTAAATATGTTTAACATTTAAACTATTACATAAGTCTTTTAAGAAATTTATCACTTACAAAATTTCTATCATTTTATAATTGAAATGAAACTAGATGAAAAGGTAGAAAGAACTACCTAAACAAAAAATTTACATATGAAGTATCAAGTCTAGGAATTGTTGTTTGTAGAGGTTGGACGATGATGACAAGTTTTAGGAGATCTGAGACGTATGTTAGACACATTATTTTTAAGGATTTATTCATATAATGTGTAAATTTTCTAGAATTTAACAGGTCCTTCCTATTTCCCATTTGAAATGGGATCAAAATCTGGCAAGCAAAAAGAAAAGAGAAAGAAGAGAATCCAGAGAGAAGAGAGGAGAAGCGATTTTTTAGTATGCCAAATTAAAGGGAGAACATCCCTTTTACAGGCAAAAAACGGGTCAGAAATGGTCATATTATTTTCAGTAACAGGAAAGAAATAATTATAATTAATTTGATTAACTGGAAATAATATGTCATTAATACTTTTAAACCGGTAACAAAGCCTATTAAATCTGACACTTAAAACAATTTAAAAAAAGGAATTAAGACTAATAATTTTAAACGAAAATTCTCATTGAAATAGAAATCATATCAAGTTAAAAAAAAGGTAATAAGAAAATCTCATATTTCTGAGTAAGATTTAATTTGCAAAACTTTCTCAAAAATATTTAATAAAACACAACAATGTGGGACTTGGAACCTTTTGGAATACATAAAAAAACACAACAGAAATTGCCTATCAGGCTGCTATCACAGTAAACAAACAAATTACTTGCACCACTAGAAGTCTAGAACACATGACTTCATTGGCCCTTTTAGGTGTTTCCAATTTTCAGCACATGTTTCCTTACATTCTCAACCAAGATGCATTTTCTGGCCAGTTTTCTTCCAAAAGTTTGGGATCTAGGTCAATTGAGCCTTACTATTTCCACTTCATTTTTCCCCATCATAAACTTTCTTTATAATAATTAACAAAAAGAAAAAGAATTTATTTTCCTTATCCAATACCATGAATTTGAGCTATCTCATTGATTAAAATTGTTTAATTAAACACTCATCATTTAGAAATATTTATGTGTAAACTCTCTGATCATCATACATTGGATGCACTGCATCAATGTGCACCTACCCTTGCTCTTTCTCAGCACATCCTCCCTCGTGAACACGACAAATTTTGAAAATGTGTATTGGGACCAGCCGAAAAATCTGGAATTTGGCCAATGATAGTAATCAAGAACCACCAATAGCACAATTACAATGACAACGACCTTGGTTGGTTTCCAAGTCAAAGAGCCATGGCTTTAATATGCTCAAGTTGTCTTCTGGGGCACACCATGGATGCATATTTTTGTATAGGTGTTATGTGAATTTGTAAATTCAACATTATTATATTATTGAGTACTAAGCTAATGGAAATTAGTTTATTTAGTCTCTCTTAACTAACAAGTATAACAAACGCATAAATTTGGGTTCAAATTCAAGAGTTATATTAGTTACAGATGTTAATGCTCAATGAGTTTGGGAAAATGATCTTGATTCTTGTCCTTGGACTAAGGCAATGATTTCCTCATTTATAAGTTTTCGTACATAAAAATAAAGCCAAATTGTTATAGTTTTTTGTCATATTTCATTTGTCTAAGCTCGATTCGAACCCCCAAAAGTTAGAATTCAATCTTGGATATTCAGTCCAAAGAGGCGAAAAGTTGATGTATCAGTTCCAAGAATTTAAAAGTTAGGATGGATACAAATTGGTAGCAAGAAAAGACATGGATTTGGATTAAAAATGGACAAAATACAAATCATAGACAAAAGAAAATTAATTAAACTTTTACTAATCATCATTAACACGCTTTTTTGCTGTTGGATAATGGAATAGTCGAATATACTGTCCTTTATTCGTGGAATATTAGTGAGGTAATTTATGGATTTCTTGGTGTATTTATGTCTTAAACTTTTAAATTGATTGAGTGATTATTGGACAAAATTTAGAAACAATTCATGTTAATGTTGTTCTTCAATTAAAATTGAAATTTCATTTTAGTAATTTATTAAAGATTTGCATTAAAAATCAATATAAGTTAATAATGTGAAATTCTAATTCTGATATAAAAATAAAACAAAGAAACTTAAAAGAATTACATCTAGATTTTTTTTATAGAGATAACAAATATTTTCTAGTGAAAACAATCGTGCTCGAATTAGATATCGACTACTAGTTAAGTTGAAATAATCTCGCACTAATTGATCACTCGTTCGATGATATCTAAGTTTTATTCTTGAGTGCATATATAAGATTCTACTTAAGCTTATTATGAGAAATTTGAATATCGTGCATAATTTTTTCCAAAATTTATGGAATCATTGTATTGAAAGATGTCGGTTTGGTTTTATTTTTTTAGTATGTAGAAGTTACAAACTAGAATTATTTTGAAATTTTAAAATACTACACAACTTTTTATATGGATTAGAAAATATTTATCATCTATGAACATTAATAACTTGACATTTTCTACCAACATTGGTTGGCATAAGTGGTAGTGACTTGTGTTTCTTAACCAAGTGGTCCAGGGTTCGAATCCTGGTGGTGCCACTTTGGATATGGAATAAACCACGTTGGGAGGGGAATACCCACCTTGGTGTGCGCTCACTGTCCTTGGTCAGAAAAAAAAAACTTGATATCTTCTTCGATAAAATTGGCATAATTTTTTTTATCGGCCATGATCTATCCCTTCGTCCTTTCCCCCTTTGAATCATGGGTTTGAATCTCTGTTAATTAGTTAGTTTTTGTTTGCAGAGATTCGAACCTATGATCTATCCCTTTGTCCTTTCTCCCTTCACCACCAAGCCAACCTTATAACTAGAGCTGGGCATTTGGGCTTGAGCTCGTGGGCCGCCCCTATAACCTATAACCCATACGGTATATAGCTCAATTTTTTTTAGCCTATTTAAAATGCTGGCTTTTTAGAAATTTAAAAATATAAAATTTTAATACTTTAATAAAATATTTAAAGTAAAATAAAAAATAAACTTAGAGAGTTAGAGTAAGTGAGTAACAAAGTTAGAAATTAGAATAGAAAGTTAGAATTTGATTTTTAACTTTTTTAATTTAATTTTTTTAGATAATGGTTTTTAAACTATCTATTTTGTTTTGAGTTTATTCCATTACATTTTGGGTTGAAGAAATATATGAATATGACATTGTTGGAATAGGATTTTTAAACTATCATAATAAATTATTTTACTTTTTCCAAAAAAAAGGGATTTAAAAAATGGTTAAATTTTAGTTTATAAAATTCAATTTATTATTTTTTTTGCAAATGTAGGCCGACCCATTTAGCCCGTGAGCTAAATAGTACGGTTGTAGACTCGTTAAAATAGAATCCATTTAAATTGTAGACTTTGTGAACGGATTAAAAGATTTGTGGACTTTACTGTATGAGCCTAAACGGACGGGCCAGTCCGTTTGTTCAGCTGTACTTATAACTCCTTATAAAATTGGCATCATGAATCGGGAATCAATTAAGTTCTCCATTTGTTTTGCCTTGTTTTCTTTTCAAAAAAATTCTCCTATTTGTTAACACTAGAGTAACAATATTCAATTATACACATTAACCTGGTGGATCTTTTTGGTTTTGTCCCTCTTATACCTACAATACCATAATCTTAGGTAACTCTAATAAAGAGAAAGCCATGTTTATTTGTCGTTTATTTAACCCACGGATACTTTGGTAAGCAAATTGGCAGTGCTGGACAAACAATAGACGATCCTTCAAATAACATTCCAAAAGGCATCAATTTAACATAGCACTTTTAGATTATACCTAAATTATTCAAAGCTATTCCCAAAAAACAGGCCAAAAACTCCCCCTAGGGTAAATTAGTCATTCAAGAAATACACCCAATATTGCTTTGGCTCCATCGTACGCGTACACATACAATGATACAAGTCCACATCGTTATCTCCACATAATAACGATAACGTTACAGCTTAATAGCTTATGATTGTTGTTAAATGTAAATTTTGTTCTGACAGACTTTGACACTTCACACGTGCAGCATTAAATGCAAGTTCTAGAACCAAATTCTTATCATCCAATCCACCCTTCATAAAGTAATCAATCTCCACCGTCGCATTTTAATTATTATTTTTGAAATGTTTTTCTGTGTTAAATTATTTGTCACTTTAAAATATTAAATTTTTCCACAATACTTTTTTTTTTTTATATAAATAATTGTACTAATCAATGTATAACATAATCTCAATGTAAAATATGTAACTAAACTTATTAACATTATTAGGATATTTCAGGAAATCAGAAAACCGTATTTTAAGAAATCAGGAAATTATATTTCAGAAATGAGAGATTTGTAGAAGATATTGTAATGCTGTTTTTTTTTTTTTTTTTTTTTTGCTGAATATAGATATTGTAATGATGTAATTAGCTGTAATTATGCAAATCAACATAAATTAGATAACTATAATATTGCATATATTTGCATTTTTGGTAATCAATAAAAATACAAAAAATTTCCTATTCTGAATTACTTTCTATTAAACATAAAACATATTCATAATCAATGTATATATTTGTATAGAACAATTGATTCATGGGTTCACGGTTCAACAATAATGACACATGACACATATATTTAAATTAGAGTAAATCCTTATTAAAATTAATTTTATCTAAAAAAATTAATGTCCCCTATAATATGGGGGCTAATACTTTGACATTTATATCCCTATCTAGGCCTTTAAATATGTGACTCTCCAAAAGCTACATTCCCATGCACAAAACAGAGCAAGCCACTCTCTAATCATCAAACCACACCACAATATGAAGCACATATCCAGCTCCATTGAAATTTCAGAAATGGGAGCAGAGAGGCACGAGAAGGAGGAAATGCAGAACAAGGCAACGGTGGAGGCACTCTACAAGGCCCTGTTGGGGCAAGGCCAAATGGACACGGTGGCCAACATGCTGGCCAGTGACCTCGAGTGGTGGTTCCACGGCCCTCCACAGTGCCAGCACATGATGAGGGTGCTCACGGGGGAGACCGCCCTCGACACCGGGTTCCGGTTTGAGCCGAGGAGCGTCACCGCCATCGGAGACTGCGTGATCGCCGAGGGGTGGGAAGGAAAGGCCTACTGGGTGCACGTCTGGACCGTGAAGAGTGGCCTCATCACCCAGTTCAGAGAGTACTTCAACACATGGCTCGTGGTCCAGGACTTGAGGTCACAGACGTGGGAGAACAGGCTTGACAACATGACATTGTGGCAAAGCCAGCCGCGTGATCTCTATCGCCGGTCCCTGCCGGGACTCGTGCTAGCCATTTAGCTACAAAAGAGAAATGCTAACAACATACTTATAAAAAAAAGAGAGAGATTATTGTATAGACTAAGACCATCATATGTCTGTAGTCCTGGTCAATCTCTATGTGACATATAGTTGAGTTTTATTAACTCTGTCACGTTCAGATTGATCAAGACCATAGACGTGTAGTGGTTAGAGACTATACAATAAATTCTCCGTAAGATGAAATTTATGTGAGGTTTATTAGTTTTGTTTAATTAGTTGTGTTGTTAGTTAACGAAACCTTCATGAATTTGGTCCAATAACGGAAAGTGTGTTGAAAAGAGTATGTTGCTGGTATAGCTCCAGGTCTTGGTTAAAGTTTAAGGATGTGAAATTGTGGGGAAAATGATAGCTTGGGATGTAACCTTTGTAGGGTTGTGTACTTGTGGTCAACTCAACCACATTGAGTTTTCGTACAGATTTGGCTTGTGTAACTGATTAATAGTTCAATAAAATGACAGTTAAGTTAAAACCAAAAATAAAAGAGCCAGACACATGCATATATAGATAGCTTCCTATTACTGGAATTGCTTTGGAGCTTGAATGACCCCTGAATTGGAAATGAACAAAAACAGAAGCAATACATGGATATAGATATCTTACTCATACTGGAATTGCTTTGGAACTTGGAAGACCCCTCAATATGGAAATGAACAAAAAGAAAAGGCAAAAGTTTTAATTGTTAATGGGGTTAACAGATTGAGATTAGAAAGGTCTTTTGGGGGGATCAAAGTTCGGAGTGGGAGAATATTTTATGATCAATTTGGTAATTATATGATCTTGAAAATGGTAATTCTAGAAAGTAAATAGAACTCTGGAAATAATTCTGAAAACTTTTGTACCCAAATCCAAGTTCAAGTTGGATTTATAAGAAGTATGTGCAACTCCAAGTTGCATATACTTCTTATGTTAATATGCTTTATACTTCAACTTTCTCTTTTTGGATAATGATTCAAGCTATGATAGCCAACCTGTTTGGACTTTGGAGTTAGTTTAGGAAAGCTATAACAGAACAGAGGTTTTTGTCAAAATGGCATAATAGAAATTGAAAGTGGAACAGTAGGATTCATCCAACAAGTTGCCTAACAAGGACCATCCCTTAACAAGTTGCATCAATGTTTACCCCACACATAAAAGTTATCGCTGTTGTTGTTCAAGTAATTTGCATTCACGTACATGTGATAATATATTCATTTGCACAACATTTAAGATTGAAATTTCAAACTTCTTTAACAATATCTTTTGAAAATTATCAAGCACAAGATAACATTTTACCATCTGATTCAAAAGATGATGTTCAAATATTACAAATGTAAAAGTATATTTCGAAATGCATACATGACTGCTTAAAGACTTGTATATCATTGAGGGTTCTCCTCTTTATGTGCTTTTGCTGTCTTTATCATCAATTTGAATTGATAGAGGAATAGGCGCTTCCATAACATTTTGCTTTCTTTCTCTTGAAAACTCAATTTCTGAGAGACTTGAAAAATCATTTGACTCTTCTGACCAGATCTTGTTCAAACTATGACTGCTCCAAAATGAGGTGGACATTGAAGTAACTTGAGGAGCTTTATCTTCAGGAGGCAATGAGTTCAGTGCAGGCTGAACACAACCTTCAGTTTGTTTTTTGCATAAAAAATTGTCATCAACTATGTCATAGAATTCTGCAGTTCTTACTTCCTGTGCAAGGGAACACCAGCAACACAATAGCCACTGTATGCAATCTGTAACTGCTGGCTTCCCACAACAAATTTTATTTCGTGGCAAATTAAATCTTTCCCTCATTTGAATCCTCCAATAGCCACCATAGAGTAAACCAGACACACAAAGCAATATACCCAATAACCCCAGAACTACTCTCACAGGCTCATCATCAATATTGATGGTAGCCATATTGAAGATCCAAAAGGGAGCCGCACAGAAGAGGAGGAAAGTTGCAATGTGGACATACTTGTTACCAAAATGGAGTCTTTCCATATTCCTTCCAAAGACACAAAAACTACAAAAGAGAGTGAGACATGCCACAGAAAGGTTGTCCCAAAGATCAAATAGTCCCCCTCTCCATTGAGGTGTGTACTCAATAAGACTATGATCATTTCTTGATGCAAATGCAGTACTAGTAGGAATATGATTCTGTGCATATTCATCAGTTTCATACTCTTTTCCTAGAGGGCTGGCAATGCAGTAGACTCCTGCAAGTGCTGGAGCAGCAATTGCAATGGAGATGCATATACCAACCCCAACAACAGGTCTTTCAGATCTACTGAAACCCCAATTAAGGCCACAAAGTGCATACTGAGCAAAGCAATTAACATGGAGTAACACAACTACCACCACCATATGGACCCTTTCACGAGGCTTGCAAGTGCCATTCTTACAGTATGTTTTTCTTAGGATTATGATGTCCTTTGGCTTCCACCTACAAAGAAGTACAAGATGGTGGAACCGCTTTGGATGTTGGTATAGACACATGAGAGTAAATAGAGCATTGAGGAATTGATTGTTGACCTCAAACCATGAGTCTCTTTGTGACTGCTTAGTAAGGATTTTGTTCAACATTCCTGTCATGACAAGAAAAAGAATTGCTCCTGAAACTGCAACACAAATTATCCATAGAAGAATGGCCATGTTCAAAGGATTCTTAATCCATTGTTTGCAGCTTCTCCTGAGAGATGGCCAATCAATCTTCTTGGCGAAAAAACAATTAAAAGGTTTTCTCAAGTTTTCCCTGATGGATGAAGGCACAAAATGTGAGAATTCATATCTTTCCTCAGTATTCTGCCCAAGTTTAGCAGGTGGAGAAGCTGAAATAGCATAGGGTGTGAGTCTCTGTAGTTTAAAGATATTGGCAATAGATGTCAACATTCTGTGTTTCCCTATATGATGGCTTTCATCCCTCAGAAGTCCCCTTTGGGATTATGAAGTTTGTAGAGCACTGTTTACATTAACTTTGAAACCATTTGTATTTCCAACTGAGGCTGCATCTTGTAGACCCTCTTGCAAGCTTCCTCCAATAGTAGCTTGAGTCATTCTACCAGCCAAAATGATTATAAAAGCTTTGATTTGAAGGTCCAATAATGACTTGATTATCTGCACAGAAGAAGTCCATAAGGCTAAACAATGATCAATACTACTTTCTAATTACTAAAGGAAAAAAAAACTTAAAAAGTTAATTGAAATGGTCATTGCAAATGGAATCTTAAATCTTGAAAAATAACAGGAAATTAACAAGTTAAACTATTCAGATTCTTACACTTTCTAAGTTTTAAAGAAAAAATGATTATAAAAGCTTTGATTTGAAGGTCCAATAATGACTTGATTATCTGCACAGAAGAAGTCCATAAGGCTAAACAATGATCAATACTACTTTCTAATTACTAAAGGAAAAAAAAAACTTAAAAAGTTAATTGAAATGGTCATTGCAAATGGAATCTTAAATCTTGAAAAATAACAGGAAATTAACAAGTTAAACTATTCAGATTCTTACACTTTCTAAGTTTTAAAGAAAAAAAGAAGCAACGTGAAATGACAGCTATCATTGATAATTTGGTGCCCAGCAACAATTTTAGGTTTGCTAAACTATTACTAACACAAGGACTTTACGTTTCTTAACAAAAAGGAAGCAGTTTTTTTAAAATCAGAAACGATGATATTACTCAAAGTCATACAAATAAAAAAGGATTATAAAAAAAAAATAAAAAATCAGCTGAAGAAACATCAACGTTCTTCTCTCTAATTGAACAAAGAATGTGAATAATAGGATCAATCTGCAAAGAAATCATACCATAAACCAGAACATAGTAAATAGCTAAGATGAAAATCAGTATGGTCTTGAAATTGGAAATTAATAGTTTTTGCATCTTATCTGTCAATACATGCCATTATCAATATGATCATAATGGCTGACCACATTAAGTAGAATATTTCCTATCTAGAACTATTCTAGTAAAGCAACAAGATAACTTAGTCTGTTTTTCATTCAAGAGCAGAACCAACTTAGGGGGCTTACTACTACTTCAGATAAATGAGAGGGGAACAGAGGGCTTTATCACTCCGAACTCCCAAAAAATTGAGAAGTCCAGAGTTTTCGTTCAATTATAGTTTAGTTTTTTGTAAAATGCCCTTTCAAAATCTTCATTTTCTAAAAACATTCTTACTAGTTTTATTTGTCTTGTTTAATATTCTAATCTTAGTTTGCTTAAGTTTAGGCATCAAGGAAAAAACTTTCACATTGAAGCCTCACATACACATGTTGTGAATGTTTGAAAACACAGTTCTACATTGAAGCCCCTCATGTTGTGAATCCTATTATGCAATAAAGTAGGCAAGTGGAATACCAACCAGAGCTTCATAAAGGGATGCTCAGAGTAACTTCTACAAGAGGAAACTGTTTGGTGCTTTGATTGCCACTTTCTTCGAACAATGGGTTCTTAAGCTTTATATTCTGCACAAGGGTAGAACGAATCACTGCACACATTAATCATTGGAATGAAAATTTTAATCTTGCCTAACATATATTGTTGGGACTGAATATACAGGTAAGCCCCAGAGTTACATCAGCAGAAGGTTGTCTGCAAATCATGAGATGAATTGAAATCATGAAATGTTTGGAGGTTCCTACTTTTGTCAATATCTAAGGTTCTAAATATTCTCCAAGTTAGAATTAGCAACAAACTTGAATGTGAGTTTTGGCACATGCTTTGAAGTAACTGGGCAGTGGGCACTATTTATATGAATGTAAGACTAAGAAACTCGACAATTAAGATTCATTATAAGAAAAAATAGCAACTATATATAGTGAAAAATGACAAAAAGGATGCATTTTAGAGAGGCCATGTTAAATGTGAGGTTGGTGAAGGGAGTGTTACCTATAGCCAACAATATATGGTGCAAATGTTACCACTCCAATCCAGAAAGGAAGGTAGAAACAGTGAGAAATATGCTGAAAGTGGTAAAGACTGTTGCTATGCCAATATCATATGCATTTTCAAATTGCAACGGTGTGTTCTCACTCAGCTGTTGACTTTGTTGGCAGTTAGTTGCATAAGCGGGAATGAATGTCTTCAAACTTGTTTTCAAAACACTACTAGATGGACCCCCCCTCTCACGTGGCACCTTTTATGTTTAAATTTGAGTTTAGTTGATAGGTGGCATGCTGTAACGACTATGACATTGATGTCATAACATCTCAACATGTTGCTAACGCAAATGTGTAATTATGTGATTTTGTTCCTCTAAATTCAACTACTGTGTGACTTAGTGAATTGATTAGGAGAGCTGTTTGAAAAAAAAAAAAAAGAGGATGTAAGAGGAAAGTAAGAAAATAAGGAGTTGTCTAACTTGCTCCAAATAAAAATAAAATTAAATAATTCCATAGTAGAAGTCAAAAGAGTATGTTTGTATGGACGTGACATCGCATCAAGCGAATTCACCTTCTTTAGATATGTTTTATCATGACTTTTGTGTCGTTTTATAAATTTTTTATAATTGACATGGATTTTTAAAAAGAGATGACTTGCGGACGGTAAATCAAACATGCTAGAAGATTGATATATTTCTATCTATAATTATTATAGATATTTGATACAATTTTTTTAATTGCACTAATAATTTATGATGGAGTTGTTTAATCTTATTTTTACTTAACTCCCAAAAACTAGGTCTGAAAAAATCAACATTTTTATCACAGTTTAACTATAAAAATTAAAGTTCATTCAATAAATATATCAATATTAAATTTTAAACAAAAGTATTTATAATTATAAAAAGAAGTAATAAATATTAATAAAAATGTTTAAAGTGGACAAGTGTTCACTAATCATCATTGCTCTTTTAAAATGATCAATAGGAAAATGGGAATAACAAAGTAAACCTCCTTCCCATTTGAGACAAATCCTTTATTTCTCTTGTTAGCATTTTGTTTTGATTAGACTGTATTGATCAATCCAAATTCTCTTCGGTGGCTGCAAATAATAGTGTGGGGATCGATGGGTAACTATCAAAGCTATTAGAACACTTGAGTCGGGTGCTACTAAGACATAATAATAGTAGTGAAGAATGGAAAGTATATCTGTCCCAATTGTGAGTGTTTTATTTATAAGATGAAGGTGTAGATAAGTTATAGTGATGGAATTGTAGTCTACCTCCATGATCCACTTTACTGATTTTAAGATATATCTGTTGGGAGACGTTAAATATTTAATTGTTGTAAAACATATCTTAGGTTAAAAAAAAAAAAAAAAAACAATACTAGCACTAATTGTTGATTCCTAGCTTGCCAGAAATATTCTAGAATCAGAATCACATTGCAAGGAGCTGGATCAAGGATGCATGTTAGATCCAAGACGTTTTGGGCCTGTTAGCTAGTTCGGCCCGAATCTGACCTTGCACTTGGCAAACTAACTATACCTTTTTATTGCAATTAAAATAACAATGAAATTGAAATATTATTTGTTAATCATGCTTCAATTGGTTGATAGTGTAATTTTTTTACACTGGCAATGTCTATAAATTTAAATGGTATTTTATAACAAAGAAATTATTTGTTAATTAATATATCATACCATTAATAATATAATATAAAGTCGCAAAATTTATATTAACAGTTTGTTTTCTGTTCTTTTAAAAAAAAAAGTTTATTTTCTCTTAGACAAAAAAAAGTTACGTTAAAAATGAAAGTCTGAAAACTTAATAATTTTTGTTTATTAGCAAATGACAATCTTCATTAATGTAATTGTTTTATTACCGATGAAAATGAGTGGACTGACAGTGTTGTAAATTATTAGTAAATTCATGATCAAAAAAATTATTAGTAAATTAATGGTCTGGGTTAGGTGATTTATATGCCACGTTGCTGTTTCACTTTTTGGCCTTTTCGGAATGGTCGTTTTTTTAGTGCGGATGACTTTGGTTTTGAATTTTTATTGTTGTAACTCTGTACATTTGACTAAGTGAGTATTTCATGTGCTGTCACTTAGTCATTTAAAAAATTCTTTGGCCTATAAAAAAAAATTTAAATAAAAGTTAATCAACTGACATGGTATTCCCATAAAGCATGACTTCCAGGGCAGAGACTTTGGTCTCTTTGCTTGAAAAGTGATACCTATAATTTCATAGTATATTCACCATGGTACGTGTCAACTAGAAGATCATCTTCAACATTTACAATTCTCCACGCAAACTAAATTTTTGGTTTTATTCAAGGAAACAAAAATGACTTAGAAAGTTACACCTGTGGAAGAAGCTGCCTTCTATAAGAACATTGATAAGTATGATTGAAATGTGAAGCTAAATCAGAGAAGAGTTGCCTATGCCATGTAGATACGTGTACCTTTCTGTTTATGACAACTACTTTATTATGTTTATCTCTAATATAGCCAAATTAATGCTTCATGGTTTACTAGGTTGATACTCAATTACCCTTTATGATAGTGTCATGTGCTCCATAATTCCGACTTTTAGAATCCTCATCCCATTAGAGACATGAGAGATCTAGGAATAATAGGCGATCTTTGAATTAATCATCTTTTCATGCTTTTTTTCCTTTGACAAAACTTGCTATTATGCACTTAATCTTGTCCCTAGCTTGAAAGCTATATAATTCTGCTTAATCTCAGCGTTTAGTCAATGAGTTGGGCATGCAATTTGGAGGGAAGTTAATAGAATTTATTATCTGCTTTCTTGCCATGATGATATGATTGTGTCAAGTGCTATGCAATGCATAAAAAAAGTGCTTATACGCCGATTTGGTTGAAAATAATAGTAAAAACAAAGAATCAAGCATATCTTTGTATAACTGATAGATAATTTTGCCTTTTAAACATGTGGTCATTAGAGATTGATTTTTAAGTTTGTGTATGAAAAAAATATTTATTGAGAGATGTTTGTCCCTTAAATGAATTTTGGTATCTCAATAGATTAATTTTTAATTCCTAATTAGGAATACTCTTGGTTCACACGTGAAAACAAAAAGTAAAACTTTATGTGCATATTTCAGGTAAATTATGAAAATTTGGGCATCAATCAAATCTCTATATATCTTTCATCCTAGTCATATTTTTTTTTGTCTAGATCACAGATATATCCTCTGGAGACAATCATATTCAAGCTCAGTAGGATCATTATGGGCGCAACAGAGCTCTTTCTTTGAGTATTTAACGCAGCTGCATACCAAAACTTGAACTTGAGACCTTTAGTTAAACTGAAATAATCTCACGCCAGTTAATCCACACGTTTAGTTATCCTAGTAGTATGAAACACAAACGGGCATAGACATTGGATAGATACTTATATTCCCAACATAATGTTCAAATATAGGAAATATAAGAAAAATTAAACTAGTGATGGAGTAATTTCTATTTAATTTTAAAAAGTTTGTCAACAATTTTTTGTTACCCATGAATGTGGTAAGGAAAAAAAAATAATTTTTATCGATAAATTGGGTCACTAATTCATTAATATTTTGTAGTATAGAGATATTATAGAAACATATATAAATAACATGATAAAAAAAATTTAAATTGGCAAATAATCAAGATTATATATTTTACCTTTTTATAATAATGAACTTTATAAGAAATTTTAAGAGGCATGGTTTTACAATGTAAACATTTTATCTGTTCGAAAATAAAAACTAAAAAATGATGAAACAATTTTGAAGGAATGTATCCGCTTTAATTTTTTTTTTTATGATATTCAGTGGCAAAAAACAAACGAAGTGTCATTATTTTAATATTTATATTATATTTTAAGTTAATTTTTTTGAATGTTTAAGAAAACAGTTTTCTTTTTTATAATGTGTTTTTTTTTTCTTTTCGAAGAATTCTTTTTTATAATGTTAATGTTCATAAAGTGTCCAACTTTATATAAGTGTTGATTCAAGTGTTCAGATGGGCAAAAAAAATTAACTTTTATTAAACATATAATAAGTATTCACACGTCATAAGCGTGTTAATAGGATGTTGGTCCCGAAAACATATCCCACTACTCCATCACCTCCATAACGGGATCGAGTACTGTCATAGCATGCTTCTTACAGACAAATTGGCAATACAAAAAGTGGCCATGATCTCGCCCATTCTGTCCACAATGAGGTTTTAATTGTAGTTATATTCACCAGAGGTAGTATATTTAGAGTTTAATGGTGATGCACTAATAGTATAAAATAGTTTTAGTTTTACACCGTCATTTAATCATTTTACACTGTTAGTACATAACCTTTTTTACACTGTTAATACATAGCTATTTTTCTCATATATTTAATTAAGTTATGATAATGGTAATAGAAGAAAAAAATAACAATCAAAACCTAGCTATTACTAAATCTTAAAAGGGTGCATATATGTACCTAAAAAATATTAAAGGAGTTTGAGTTTAGCTGCAAAGAATGTTTACTATCAAGTGTATAAATTAATTGGAATTAAATTGATTCAACTTAATCAATTGTCTCGAATTGGAATAACAATGTCTTTTTAAAAGATCTTTGTAATTTGCAGTAAAAAAAAAAAAAAAAAAGATCTTTGTAAATTTAACCAAAAAATACCAAAGCATGAGGTCACAAAAAATTTCTAATCAATTGCCATTTATTAATTAAGCTAGCATTATAAATTATTATAATTATTTCTCTCCACTATTAGACATCGTGCTCAATGCCCATGAGTGACATGCCCATTAAGCAGTGTTCAATGGCACATTACCCACTTCCTTGGTTGTCTGCTCCTTTTGGTTTCGTTTCTTGGTGAACACCTCACAAAACCACTAGTTTCGTTTCTTAGTTAACTATTTCTTTTAGAATGTGATGTCAAGTGTAGCTTGCAAAATTGACATGTCTGAGATAATATAATTGTAAATTCAAAAAGGCTTTTCCAAAACGTGTCTTTCTTTTCACACATTATTATTATTCCTATTCTTTTATCTCATAATAATCTATTTGGTTATTATTGTCTTCTACTACTCACATCCCTGTCAGTGTCCCCATGGAGTGGAACGCCAGATCAATGGGCTGCATCCAACATATCATTGAGCACGTACATGTCAACAAGGACCATAAGCTAAAAAAGTACCTCATTTGGTTGGACCATGAAACTATTATAACTCCATGCTTAACATTATGACAATCTTATAATTAAAAATAAGAATTTAATTAAAGAATATTTCTAAAATCTTTCTATAACATTTTTTTACTAGTCTTTCTAAATTATTTAAATGTCAAGTATTAAATGTTTTTTTTAATATATTTTAAGACATTAGATATATTTACTTTTTATTTAACAATTTTTTTTTATAAAGTCACTAAGAAGATTTGTAAAAAGTTTTATAAATATATCATTACTATTTAATTAATATACTTAGCGTTAGAAAGATTTTATACACTGACATTTATTAGGTTATTTTTTTAATAGTGATCACAAGTATTTTTCAATGGAGATAATTCTGCTAAGACATTTATTAGGTTTTAACACATCATATTTTATTACATTTGTTTAAATAATGAAAAATAAAATATAATTAAATATTTGGAGGAAGAGTTTTGTTGTCCATAGTGATCCTACCAATTCGAGCAGGATTGCTTCCAATGAAAAATACTTGTAGTCTATGTTAAATAACTATAACATTGCCTCCAATGAAGGTACTCGTAGTCTATGCTAAATAACTATAATATAGTTTATATCAAAATATTAATAGATAGTACCGTAGGTTAATAAAATATACTTTTTTTAAATATATTTGTAATGTATAGTTTTTTTATTGGTCCATTCTTTAAATATATAATACTTATTTTTAAAAGAAATTTTTACGAGACATATATATTTTTTCATATAAATTAATAATTCTGATGTAAAAGTGTGTTAAAAAGAGTATACTACTAGCCTTTCTCATGATTTTTCTATCTTATGCATTAGTTGCACAAAGTAAAGAAAAAAAAAATAGTGATAAAGAAAGTATTTATTATGTTGATTATAAAAGAATTATTTAATGTTTGATTTTTTTAAGTAATTCAAAATATTACTCTCTCAATTTCATTTTTTATTTGTTCACTTTTAGATTTTTTTCCATTTTTCTATTCACTTAAAAGTTTAAAATAATATTATTAATTACTATCCTTTCAATTACGTCATTATCTTCACTTAATATATTCTTAAATATTTTTTTCTGATATCATAATTCTTAAATATTTTATATACTTATTATAAATGTGAAAAAAATAACAATGGAAGTTATATTAGAAAATTGAAAATGATTTTAATATAAACAAAAATTTAATTTCCTTTCTTAATTTGTGTCTTATCTTAAAAAAATTGATGAAACAAACGAAAAAAGGGAAAATTTTGGTACATGAGTTAAGAATAATTAAATATACCTTTTTAAATATTATATTAAATTTTTTGAAGTGTCTTTTATGTCGTGTTTGTTATGAGAGAAATACCGCACATAGAAAGGGAAGGGAGAGTAAGGAATAGGGTAGAACGACGGAATTTCACTTGTTTGACAGCATCAAAATGCATGCGAAATATTTGAAAAATGTGTGGGTCCCACATTGCAACATTTCATCTCTGAAATGTGACGAAAAAATACTGTGCATGCAACATTATTTATTTGTCCCTGTTCCCACGCTGTTGCCTCAAGTCATTGCCCCGTTATAACCTATTATGCTGCAAGCATAACTGATTATGCTTGCATGCATAATTGATTATGTTATGAATAATCAATTATGCATGCAAGCATATGCATAATTGATTATGCTCGCAACATAATTGATTTTTTTTAATTGCAAAGAAAAAAAATAACCCACCAATCTAAAAGGGTAAAAATGCATTTTTATAACAAATTTATTTCTCTTTTTTCCTTTTCTTACCTACCTAAGAACTTTAATTTAAATATTTTCTTCTATTTCTCTTCAATCAAACAACCATTATTTTCTTTTTTTTTTCTCATCTATTTTCATTCTTTCCTTTTCTCACCTACCTATTTTTCCTCCTATTTCTTCTCCCCTATTAAATAGGCCGTTAAGGTAGTAACATCATATAAATTAAGAAATGTATGTTAGAACTATTGCTAGGATTGATCAGAGATGGTGTTTAGGGTGGGACACTCAATGTAGAACCATACAACCGATGTAGAATATATATATGTTTTTTAAAATCAATTCTCTATCAACTGATCTAGAATATCCATTTAATATTATAAAAATGTCACCGTATCACATATTTTATTGTATTTTAGGAAACCTAACTAAATTGAATATTAAAAACATTTTTTTGTTCTAATATCTCCCACCAACATTTTATTCACCTCAATTTTTTTTTAAAGAAGTAACCAAATAGAATCTGTTTTAGTGTTACCTATTGGATAATGATACATATCAAAATTGCAACTTGAATTTGTATCCAAATAATTTCAAATGTATTTCAATAGATATAATTTGTTATTATCAGTTGTAGTTTGTTATGCAATAGATAGAGATGTATACGGGCTGTTCTGTAACAGCAACCTAGACTTAAGCATCTACTTTCTGTATAAATATGATCGCTGGATCCACTATCAATAACTTTGGAAACCCTATTCATTCCATTCTCCTATATGGTATCAAGGCCTATCCTAGCAATTTGTTGTTAGGCCTATTGTGCCTTGTTGTGGGCCTATCGTGCCACCCGCTATGGGGCCGCTATCGGACCACCCGCAAATGTCCAGTCCTGCAAATTTCACGCTCGAGATGTCCAGTCCTCGGCGTGAGGGGTGTGTGTTGGAGATCCCACATTGACTAGTGTTATGTACAGTCCTAGGACATCCCTCTGACCAAATAATGAGACATCTCACATCTCTCCATCAAATAAAGTCGAGCTCCAATCCTCCATGAATCTCGTGTAGCAGTGTCAAAAGTCACAAACTGCCATTCACTACATCAAGCCTCACTAGTACCAAGCCACTTGAACTAGTCTATGCAGATGTATGGGGCCCAACTCCCACTAGATCATTAGATGATTTTTTGTATTACTTAGTACTAGTTGATCATTTTCCAAAGTACATTTGGTTGTTCCCAATAAAATATAAGTCAGATGTCTCAATTATTTTTCCTTAGTTTAAAAATGTTGCTGAGAAATATTTCAATCTTCCTATTGTTTCCTTGTATTCTGACAATGGTGGTGAGTTTATCAAACTCAAATCATATCTCTCGACAAATGGGATATCACACTACACAACCCCACCATACACCCCTGAATTGAATGCAACAACAGAGAGACGTCATCGTCACATTGTTGAAACTGGCTGAGCCTTACTATACCATGCAAACCTACCCCATAAATTCTGGTCATTTGCATTCAAAACAACTACATGCCTCATCAATCGTCTACCCACACCAATACTTAATATGCAGTCCCTATATCAACTTCATCAAAATGATCCCAACCTAAAACACTTACACTTATTTGGCAGCCTATGTTTCCCATGGTTGCGTCCATACACCACCCACAAACTCCAACCTAGATCCACACTATGCATTTTTATTGGGTACTCACCCACCCAATATGCTTACCATTGCCTTGAACCCGTCACCAATAAAATCTATACCTCCCGGCATGTTCTATTCTATGACAACATCTTTCCATACAAGACCTTAACCACCAAATCACAAACTAATATAGCCATACCAGCCATACAAAGCCATCCTCCTCATCTCATGCTTCCCATCAACACTCACAAAAATCCAACCATAGAGCCATCTCCTATGCGCTCTTCTCCACCAACAGACATGCCCGAGGCACCTTTGTCACCAGACCCTCCTTCAGGTAATGAATCTCAACCCTTACTGTTTCCTCATGATAATTCTCTTGTCACTAACCACTCTACAGCAGCACCATCCTCCACACGTTCCCATCCAATGGTAACCCGCTCTCAAAACAACATATTCAAGCCAAAAAGAGCCTTCAATGAATCCAAACATCCATTGCCCGAGAACCTTGAACCATCGAATGTTAGGCAAGCCATGCAACATGCCCACTAGTGCCAAGCCATCTCTGCTGAGTTCGATGCACTTATTAGAAATGGTACATGGTCCCTTGTGCCTGCACCCAAAAACCATAACATTGTTGGATGCAAGTGGTTGTTCAGCATCAAAAGAAACCCCGATGGTTCTATAGCCCGCTACAAAGCCCAAATAGTAGCAAAAGGCTTCACACAGTGCCCTAGAGTTGATTTTCAGGAGACATTTGCACTTGTCCTTCGCCCACAAACCATTAAAATCATTCTCACAATTGCTCGGGAAGAATTGGCAAATGTATCAACTAGACGTTAATAATGCCTTCCTTCAAGGCACACTTCAGGAAGATGTATTCATGGACCAACCCCCTGATCTAAAGGATTCCTAGCATCCGGACTATGTTTGCAAACTTCATAAGGCTATCTACGGGCTTCAACAGGCACCAAGAGCTTGGCATGGTGCTCTAAAATCATTCATAACATCATATGGCTTTACTACCAGCAGAAGCGACCCCTCTCTCTTTCTTTATAACTTGGGTAACATTACTGTCTACTTCCTGGTGTATGTTGATGACCTTCTCCTAACCGGCAATGATAATGAATTAATGAAAAACTTCATCGACTCTTTGTCTAACCGGTCTCACTCAAAAACTTGGGGACACCACACTACTTTTTGGGCGTTGAACTTATACCCACATCCTCAGGAATGTTTCTATCACAACACAAATACATCCGGGACATACTTGAGAAGTTTGACATGGAGACCGCAAAACCATCACCCACACCCTTACCCCAACGGCTACCCTTATGTTGCATGATGGCACACCCACCACAGATGCTACCCAATATCAGAGCATTATTGGTGCACTTCAATACCTCAACTTCACCAGACCTAACCTTTCATTCTCCACAAATAAACTCTCCCAATTCATGCACAAACCAACTACCTTACACTTCCAACACCTAAAAAGACTTATCCGATACCTGAAATCCACCATCAACTTTGGCATCATGTTAAGGAAACCCAACTCCTTCAATATGATAGCCTACATTGACGCCGATTGGGGAGGAAATGCTGATGATAGAATCTCAACATCAGCCTACATAATCTTCTTTGGAGGCAACCCCATCTCTTGGCTTTCCAGGAAACAACGAACTGTGGCGAGATCCTCCACTGAGGCTAAATACAGGGCAGTTGCAACAACTACTTCAGAGATCGTGTGGTTTACAAACCTTCTCTCTGAACTTCATGTGACAGCTCGTGTCCCAGCCATACTCCTATGTGACAATGTGGGTGCCACCTACTTATGCTCTAATCTTGTATTGCACTCTAGGATGAAACACATATCACTGGACTATCATTTTGTTCATGAACAGGTACAAGCTGGGAAACTCCATGTCTCACATGTCTCTACAAAGGACCAGTTGGCTGATATTTTGACGAAACCACTTGCAATAGCAATGTTTCTTGATTTTACAAGCAAGATATAAGTTACAGATGACAACTTGATCTTGAGGGGGCGTATTGGATAATGATACGTATCAAAACCGTAACTTGAATTTGTATTCAAATAATTTCAAATGTATTTCAGTAGATATAATTTGTTATTATCAGTTGTAGTTTGTTATGCAATAGATAGAGCTGTATACAGGCTGTTCTGTAACAACAACCTAGACTTAAGCATATACTTTCTGTATAAATATGATCACTGGATCCACTATTAATAACATTGGAAACCCTATTCATTTCATTCTCCTATATTACTCACAATTTTACTAGCTTCCACGCGATTTATTTATTTATTTATTTATACCAAACATACTTATAGTCAATAACAAAGTGGGTACCTTGTCCCTTAGAGAATCAAATGCAATTCTTATAGTGTGCTACTTTTTTGTAAGTTCGACTATGTCCCCTCTCTCTCTCCGCTAGGGTTTTTCTAGTGGAAGAGCAAAGGTTTTTCTTCCCCAAGGCGACGATCCTTGCTTTCTAGGTCTCTTTGACCCAAACATGGAGCGTAACGAACCCCTAATTTTTAATGAGGAAGAAGATGTGATTATATCAATCCCTGAAATAGAAACAAACAAAAGTGGAGGAATCAAAGGAGAGGCATGAATGGTGGGTAAACTGCTCACAACATTGAGCTTCAACATAAGGGCCTTCAAGACAACCATGGCAAATGTGTAGAGGACCAAGAAGGGAGTCGAAATCCGCGAGGTAGACAGGAACCGATTCACCTTTAGGTTCTTGGACAAGAAGGATAAGGAGAAAGTGACGAGAGAAGGGCCATGGAATTTTGACCGTCGTTTAGTTCTTCTAAATGATTTAGACCCTTATGAAGCCCCTGGAGATGTGGAGCTGCGCTGGTGCCCTTTCTGGATTAGGGTAGAAGATATCCCCATGGCTTTTCGCACTCTACAGACAGCGGAGACAATAGCAAACGCTATGGGCAAATTTATTAATTGGGATTCAAGCGACGAGAATCGTCTAGGAGGATTTTTACGTATCAGGGTTTTTATTGACACAACTAAACCCTTACGTAGAGGACTGAGGCTGCAAGTAGGGGGAAAAGAAGCAAAAAGAAGGCTTATCAAATATGAAAGACTAGGTAATGTGTGTTACTTTGTGGCCGTCTGGACCACCTCATCAAAGACTGTGATGATAGAATTGAAGAGATAGACGATGAAGACACTGAAAAGCTCCCTTATAGCCCTTGGTTAAGAGCTCCCTCTTTTAAACCAAAGGTAGTGACAGGCATCCGGCATGATGTGACCTATGGTACTTTAAAAAATAATTTCCAGGGGTCTATTTCGAATATAATGAATGATGCAGGGAGTGGGTGGAAACAAGACAAACAGGAACCGACACCCTACAATAAAAAATTCAATGCTACTATCATGACTGATGTAGCCAAGTCCTTACAAAGCTGTTCTTTGAACCACTTGGAGGAAACCACTAGTCACATACAACTCTCCATCCCTGAGGAAAAAACCCTTTCTGCAACTAATACCAACCCCAAAGGAAATATAAAGGTTACGTCGAGTGAAGAATCGACAAAAATTAAGAAAGCGAGACCCCCCACAACAGATCTAGTCTCAACCCCTCAACATGACACATCTAAGAAGGTCCTGGAAGGTCAGGATATCAAAAATGGAAGCAAGAAGTGGAAACGTCTCGCTCGAGAAGGAAGAAAGGAGAGTGAGCCACTAAAGGAGTTCGGTATAGGCAAGAGAGGGGCTCCCGAGAATAATGAAAAGGCAGATATGGAGATCGATCATGTGGCAAAGAAGAACCAACAAGTTAGATTGGCGAGTGCTGTTGAGCAGCCTCGCCGGGAGCCATGAGGCTTCTAAGTAGGAACTGCCGTGGGCTTGGGAACCCACGGGCAGTTCGGGCTCTCAGAAAGCTCGTAAAATCAGAAGTTCCCGACTCGGTGTTCCTCATGGAAACCAAGAAGAAAACTGTTGAGATGAGATTTTTGCAGGGGATGTCTAACATGTCTAGTATGTTTGGGGTTGATTGTGAGGGCTTTGGTAGGTCGCGGGCTGGAGGTTTGTATATTATTTGGAAAGATACCATTGATGTGGAGATTCTTTCATACACTCTGAATCATATTTATGCAAAATACAAGTATAACTCTCATGGGGAGGAAGCTTTCTTAACCTGCTTCTATGGATTTCCAAATAGTCAAAATAAAAGTCTGTCTTGAAATTTGCTAAGGAGTCAGAAACCTGAAGAGGGGAAGCCTTGGGTTGTTGTGGGGGATTTTAAAGAGGTCTTGAATCATGAGGAAAAGCAGGGTGGTGTTCCTGTGGATCTGAACCAGATGGCTTTGTTTAATAGTGCTCTTACTGATTGCTGTCTCCAGGACCTGGGTTTTGTTGGTCATAAATATACTTGGTCAAACATAAGGACAGACCCTGATAACATCCAAGAAAGACTTGATAGAGCAGTAGCAAATGAGGAGTGGAGAAATCAATGGGCAAAGGTTGAGGTAATGAATTTACCACGCCACAGATCTGACCACAATCCTATAATTGTAGAATGCATCTCTTATATAACAATTGGAAGTGGAAGGAGAAAAAAGAAAAGGATATATAGATTTGAGCAGATGTGGTTTCAACAAGAATAAGAATGTTAGAGTATTCTAAGGGGCTCTTTGGTACCAGGGAGTGATGTTGTTCAGAATCTGGAAAGAGCTAGACTAAATTTTGTTGAATGGGGAAAAGATACTTTTGGCCAACTGCCTAAAAAGATCAAGATCCTGAGGAAAAAGCTTGAAGATCTACAGAAGGAGTCACCAACATAAGATGCTTTGCGCCTTATACGGAACACTAAAAAGCAACTGGATGTGTTGCTGGAACAAGAAGAGATCTTTTGGGCTCCAAGGTCAAGAGCTACTTTGCTTCACAATGGAGATAAAAACACTAGTTTCTTCCACAGAAAAACATCGTAGAGAAACCAGGTAAACTCAATCCATTCTATTTTAGATGATAATGGTACTCTGATTAAAGATGAAGAGAATGTTGAGAAAGTCATTACTTCTTTCTTCTCCAATCTTTTTTAGTCTACTGATACTTTTAACCTGGATGAGATGGCAAGCCTTGTAGAAGGCAGAGTAACAGAGGATATGAAGCAAACCTTATTGGAAGATTTCTCTAGCTCTGAAGTTTTTTAAGCTTTAAGTCAAATGCACCCTAATAAAGCTCCCAGCCCAGATGGAACTCTCGCCTTGTTTTATCAAAGATTCTGGCAGCAAGTAGGTGGTGATGTTACAAACCTGGCCCTTCAAGTCTTGAATAATGGTGTTGATCCCTCTCTACTAAACAAGAATTATATTGTGTTGATCCCTAAGGTGAAGAGACCGAATCAAGCAAGTTAGTTTCGCCCTATTAGTCTAAGTAATGTTCTGTTCAAGATCATTACAAAGACAATTGCAAACAGACTTAAAACTTTTCTGCCAAAGATTGTCTCAGCAAATCAAAGTGCTTTCGTCCCTGGAAGACTCATCACAAATAATGTATTAACAACGTTTGAAACTTTCCACTACAAGAAGACAAAGCAGAAGGGGCAGACATGATTCATGGCTGTGAAGTTGGATATGTCAAAAGCTTATGATAGAGTTGAATGGTGTTTTCTGGAAAAAGTCTTGCAGCTCACGGGCTTTCCGTAGAAGTGGGTAACCCTTATCAGCAACTGTGTCTCTACGGTATCCTTCTTTGTGCTTATTAACGGAAATCCAGGAAGGGAGTTCAAGCCTAGCAGGGGATTGAGACAAAGAGACCCCCTGTCTCCTTACCTTTCATTTTGTGTGCAGAAGTTATGTCAGCACTTATCTCCAAATCAGTAGCAGTAGAGATGCTTCATGGTATCAAAGTGTGCCCTCGGGCTCCATCTATCTCCCACTTTCTATTTGCGGATGATAGTATAATTTTCTCCAGAGCAACTGTAGAGGAAGCAAGGCACCGTTTCTAGCTTCTCCAGGCCTATGAGCAGGCCTCAGGCCTGAAGATAAACTTTGACAAATCTGAGATTTCTTTCAGTCGAAATGTGCTGAGTCCTAGGATAAATGAGCTAAGTTTGCTTTTGGAAGTAAAGACTATAGAATCTCAAGGAAAGTATCTTGGTCTACCTTCTCTAGTGGGTAGATCAAAGTCTCAAGTATTCCAATTTGTCAAAGAGAGGATTTGGAAGCAATTGAAGGGTTGGAAGGAGAAAAAGCTATCCAAAGCTGGAAGAGAAGTGCTAATAAAGTCGGTGGTGCAGGCAATACCGACATATGTAATGAGTTGTTTCAAGCTGCCATCCTCCCTTTGCTATGATATTAAAAAAATGATGGCTAGATTTTATTGGGGAGGATATCCGGAGTCAAGAAAGCTTCATTGGCTGAGTTGGGAGAATCTGTCCAAAGCTAAGAATATGGGGGGTCTTGGATTTAGTAGAATTAAAGCTTTCAATAAAGCCATGCAAGGCAAGTAGCTTTGGAGATTGATCCATCATGAGGAGTCCCTAGCAACCAAGGTGCTCAAAGCAAAGTATTTCCTAACATCAAGCCCAATGAGAGTTCAAAAGCATCATACACCCAGTTACACCTGGAAGAGCATTGTTTCTTCAAGAGACTTGGTGGATTTTGGGGCTATTTGGAGGATAGGGGATGGCTACCAAGTTAAGATTTGGCAAGATAAGTGGATTCCTGAAACCAGTGATAATCTTATACATTGGGATCAACAATTGGATATTGATCAACAAATGCTGGCGGCTGATATCATATCCCAAACTTCTAGGAAATGGGGTGAACATAAAGTCAAGGACCTTTTTCCAGCTTCTGTGAGTGAACAGGTTTTGGCAATACCCCTGCGTCAAACTCACCAACCATATTGCCTTATTTGGAATTTTGAGGAGAAAGCGAATTATACAGTGAAGACAACATATCATCAGGCTCTACAGATGAATTGAAAAAATGTTTTACAAGTGATGGATAACTTAAAAAGGAGGGGATTAGATGTTGATCCTATATGCCTGCGCTGTGGGGAAAGACCGAAAACAGTGACTAATGCATTACTTTCCTGTGAGCAGGTGAAGAGAACCTGGTTTGCTTCCCCTCTTGGGAATATTCAGAATGTCCAGGAAGATGCCTCCTTTGGGAGCTGGATAAAAGACTGTTTTGAAGTAGGTGATATGGAGCTGATGGAGAAAATAGCAAATCTTGCATGGGCTATTTGGAAGGATCAAAACCAGTGGGTTTTTAACCATAAAAGGAATCCAATTTGGCTAACCTTGGATGTTGCTCAATCCCTTCATGTTCAAGATCAAAATTTGGCTAAGGACAATGTATCTAGAAACCATTTGTAAAACCCTAAGGGTATTACCATAGTTACGCTTAAGATTTCTAAGAACATGAAAATTTTAAAAACATTTATTCGACGTTAACAAGCGGAAGCTAACAAATTAATATACCAAATACAACTCCATTCCATATATCATTAAATACACTTTGTTCCTCATACTTAGGTATCATACATTATATAATGTAGGAATATAAAATAACTAAACTACATCCTCCATGACGAGGCTCCATGCTCCAACGACACGCACCATCACCTGTTTCCTGAAAATAGGGAACTTAAAGGGGTGAGACATACTGTCTCAGTGAGTGCTCTAGGAACTTTATGGTTGCGTTAGACACTCCTACCCGAACAAACCATACATGTATCTCTCATGGCTTTACCCTCACTAGATCTTAATCGCATCTTTCATTCCTAAGGTTGTACCTATACCTTTCACTCATGACACCTTTCATGGACTTCTCTCTCATTCTCACACATCCTCACCATTTCTATTTCGTCATTCCTTTAAACTTTCATCCTTAACAGATACACTTCACACCACATTCTTATATAATGTACTTAACATTCCTTAGGCTCTACTCTCATCTCCCTTTAACACTTAGATTGATTTGAGAGGATCAATGTATCATCAATGTTGTTCTAGGATATTCATAGTGTCCACCTTAACTTATGTATTCTTATTTATCTTTTGTACTAACCCATTCTCATCGTTTGTCTAACAGCTAACACGCATCTCGATCCCTTATCACATAAACAACATGCATACACCACCTGATACAATAACTCACGCACACCTCATTACTTTATATGTTCACATCTCAAGTCACAATGACTATTCTCAATCTTATAACACAGCGACATAAAATAGAAAGCATATGCACGTTTCACACAATTTCATCACAACACAGTCCTACTTATTACAACATTATGCTCATGCATGACATGTCCTTAACTCTATACTCAATGCTCATATGGTACCATATCTAACTCAGGAGAATAGTCTAGGAGTGCGGGTCTACCCATAAGAAGTGCCATCGACGTCGATGCCTTTGGCATAGACTACACTACTAAGAATGATATCCGCATGTGGCTGTCAAGGTTACCCAGCTTTGCAAGTATGCTCCAACTCATTGGATCAGCATGAGCTAACAGAGTTTCCACACCAGGTCTCTCAAACCCCCAGGGTCCAGGCTAAACCTGTCGCGACCCCCACCTTCTTGGTTCACATATATTCAACAACTCTTAGTGTTATATGCATGTCTCAAACATTCAAGCTCACAGCGGTTCCATTGAACCTTACATCATACATATGTGAGCCCATCCTCGCCTCTCACAGGCTAGGTCACTCACGATTTGAATACCACCCAGGCCCATCCTCGCCATCTCATAGGCTAGGTCACCCGTCTCAATGGCATCCAACAACACCTCATATCTCATACTCCTACATTATGCATTCACATTTCAAATCTACACTCACAGTTATATTATACATCTCATAGAATGTCAATCACACATTTAAAATGAATAATTACATAAGATAATGAATATAAATCACATTCACAACAAAATTGGGTCCTGAACTCAATGCTGAACAAAAGCATCAGAGTTTACCAGAGTTGACCGAACGCTGGTCACTGGACGCTGGGGTCACTGGACGCTGGTCACTGGACACTGGGGTCACTGGACACTGGGGTCACTGGACGTTGGGGTCACTAGACACTATGATCACTGGACACTGGGTCACTGGATGCTGGGGTCACTGGACGATGGTCTGCAGAATCGGACGCTCGCAAAATTTACGATGAACAGAATGTCGTAACAGGGTTTTCTGCAAAACCTAGGGCCTCCCAAAGGATCCCAAGCACCCAAAAACATGCCTCAAAGGTTTAGGGACAATTCCCAACACTTACAAGACTATTCCAAGGCAAAAACAACACATTATAACAACAAATTCATACAATTTCATCTTAGGTCATAAATCCCCCATATCATCAAGAACACAAAAGAGGGAAAACTCATTGCATCATAATAATCAACCTCTAGGATATCAAAAAGGGGAAGAACTCCAAACATCATAACCCAACCATCAATAAGCACAACCTACCCTCAATTTCTCATAATAAACTCAAGAACATCAATTCCTAACTTAGGGTAGCAAGAAAGGGGAAAAAGGGGAAGAGGCGAATCCAACAATAAGAAGGGGTTGGGATAAACAAAGGGAAGAACACTCACTTAGACAAGAGCACGAAGGAGAGCTCCGACTTGAGCCTCTACGTTCCTTCTTCCTTCTCTTCTCTTCTTCTCCTTCCATCTTCTCTCTTCTCTCTTCTTTCTTTATTTCTCTCAAAACTAAGTCTAATGTTTTACTTTTCCCTTCTCAAAACACTTAATTAGATGGGTAAGGTTTGGGTGGGCTTAGCCCCTTATTGGGCCTTAGGCACTCTCTTAGGCCTTATCATCATATTCTCCCTAATTCCTAATACTAGAGCACTTCCTCCACAACAACAATCATAATAATATCAACATTAATACAATATAAGGTAACAATACTAACAATAATACTAAACACAATGCCACAACAATAATAATCATAACAAGCATAATATAATATCCATACCAATTATAACACAAGGGCAAATAATAATAATAATAATAATAATAATAATAATAATAATAATAATAATAATATCAGTAACTCTAAATATAATGCACATGGAGCACACACCTAAGGAATACATGCACACACCTTAGACATAACCAATAATATAGCATAATGATGACAACAATAATAACAAATATATTACAGGCAATATAACAAGGTCCTAATAAGGGTTCTTCTTAAGGTATATTCCTAGTACTCGAAACTTGGGGTGTTACACCATTGGAGGAAACCAGGGGAAGGAATTCTAAAAGTTAACTTTGATGCTTCTGTGGAAAATGGTAAAGGTACTGGCCTAGGTGCAGTGGTTAGAGATCATGGTGGTAATATATGAGTTGCTGCCTCAAAATTACTTCTTTCTTGCACTCAACCACATATTGCTGAAGCAATGGCTTTTCGGTGGGCTATTCAAGTGGCTAACCAATTTCAAGATAGAGCTCTTATTTTTGAGACTGATTGTCAAAGGTTGTACTATGCCTAGAAAGATGATTTTGTGGATCTGAATACTTATTTTGCAAGAATTCTTCAGGATTGCAATTCCCTGTTGGATCTGTATCCAACTCATACTCTGACTTTTGTTAATAGAAATGCTAATAGAGTAGCTGATAGATTTGCTAAATTTGCGTTTTTAGTTTCAGATCAGTTTTGGAATGAGGACTTTCCCCCTCATATTGTTGTTGTTGCTGAGAATGATGTAATGCCTTTGGGCAATTCTGCTTCTGATTAATATTACATCTTTTTCTCTTAAAAAAAAAATAATAACAAAGTGGGTCCAGATAAAAAAAAAAAAAGGAAGTGGGTCTAGAAATAAATAAATAAAGAGAATAAGTACAATCATGAAGCTTTAAAACCTTAACACACATCCACATCGCCTCGTCAAGAAGGAAAGGAAAAGGAATCATATACTAGAAAAAGTTACAAAGCCTCGTAACCTAGCTATTTGCTTATGCTCTCCATAGACCCACCGACTTTTACACTAATTATCGTAAAAGTTATATTAAGTTGTTAACAAAAACTTTTTTATTAGTTGATATTATGAAATTTTTTATATTAATATATAGTTCCTAAAATTTAAACTGTAGTTTTTTTTTCACTAGTTCAACTTAATGAATGGAAGCGTCTACTTGATAAATTGAAAAATAAAATTCATGGGAAATTAAAACAATTTGGTATCAGGTGATTGATTGCAAAGCAAATTTCCACTATGCAACTACTTTAGATATTTTAATTTGAATCAGGACTTATATTGTTCATAAATTATTTTTCTTATTTTTTTTATCACATCATTTATTAAACATTTCTCTTTTATTATCTTTCTCATGTTGCAAAAAAAATTGTCAATCTTCGTTGATATATACCATACAACCGTAGAAATCTTCGTTGATATATACCATACAAAAGTGCAATCTATAGTACCTAGTACAGTACCTATTTCTATCAAACATGGTTGGTGCAACAATAACGCAAAGACTTGATTGAACATTTTTGTTTAATAAGATGGGTTCTTAATTTTGAGGTATACCATACAACCGTAGAAATCTTCGTTAATCTATAGTACCTAGTACAATACCTATTTCTATCAAACATGGTTGGTGCAACAATAACGCAAAGACTTGATTGAACATTTTTGTTTAATAAGATGGGTTCTTAATTTTGAGGTATACCATACAACCGTAGAAATCTTCGTTAATCTATAGTACCTAGTACAATACCTATTTCTATCAAACATGGTTGGTGCAACAATAACGCAAAGACTTAATTGAACATTTTTGTTTAATAAGATGGGTTCCTGTTTTCCCTTAAATGAATAATCTGTTTAAAAAAAAAAAAAAAAAACGTGCTTTTGAGATTGAGGCACAGAACTACTGCTGAAAGTTTCAATGGAACTCTACTCTAATTTTCTTTTTTCCTTATTTTTGTTGTTCTTGTTCTTTAATATTTCCTCACTTATAATAGTTTTCCATGAAACTAAGTGTCACCGAACTTCAGACAGCAACATTTCTGATTATGACGCAGAGCTAAGCATGTTGTGCGGCATGCAGCCATATGGTTGTGTGGACGTGAAATTTTTTTTTATCCATCGTAATAATGTCTACTTCTCAATTGGGAGCAAGCAATATTGTTTTAATTTGTCTAGTAAGCTGGTCAATTCAAATTCTTCTAATTCATGATCTATATGCATTTATGACTACATAGGATTTTGCTTAAATGGTCCTTAATATTTGTTTCCATCCATAATTTTTTTCTTCAACAACGATATCCCAACTTATAATAGGAGGTTAATTCCTTTCGAAACGTAAAGATCACTGAAATAGGTTTTAACTCTTTCAACAAAATCTTTCTTTATACATATGGCTAAGAATCGAACCACCAACAATATGCTTAAAAAACTTAATTATCTACCAACTATGCTAAATCTTGTTGGATTTTTCCATCAATATTACTACCTCATTCCCAAACCATTAGATTTTTAAGGTTAATGTACATAGATTAAGAAATATTTAATAATGCAATTTGGACTAAAAATCCCTTATTAATATACCATTAGTAATAATATATTATATTATAAATTCCTACTTATATAAACTATAGTAGCTATTAAATAGGGGTATAATTGAGAAAAAAATTAATTAGACTTCGAAATATTAAAAAATCAATTGTTTTTGGATAAAAAAAAGAGGTTAAAACCTCTAAAGATATGGGAAAGAAATAGTCATACTTTTATATATGTGATTGTAGGTTTGAGAAGTTGACTATGTATTTGTCATTTAACTTTTTTTTTTTTTTTACTGAATTTGTCATTTAACTCTTAAAATATATCATTTGTGGTTTTGTCCAAATTAATCCTCAGCCTCAATCAATACATGATTTCGAATGAGAATAACATTAGAGATACCACATTAATTAGTAATATAATCAAAATATCAAAATAGTGTATACGAGTGACAATCCTCTCTCTCCATGAGCTAAGTTTAATTAGGAGTTTAGTTAGACTCAAACTTAAATTTTAATATGGTAGAGCCTATGTTAATGATTGTTATTGGACATATATATTAGGCTGGTATCAAACTCACTTTTCCAAACTTAATTTAAACTCGAAATATCCAATCCTTAGTGTAAGGGGTGTGTTAGATATATCACATTGACCAATAATATAACCAAAATAACACCCAATATATTTTGGATTGAATTAGGCCTACATCCTAAATTCTAAGAACCACCATGAGGATAGGATGGTGAGGCATGTGTTGGACGTACGCCCTGCTACCTTCAGAACCACCATCACTTCGATTGATTGAATTCACTGTTAGATTATGATTTTGATTCGTTTCGTTATATTTGGGACCATTGAAATTGTGCCAAGAATTTAGTTAGGGGGCATTGATTTGGGCTACTGAACTTTTATATAGGAAGATAATGAACAACAGTACGGTGTGCGTGACAGAAGAAGAGTGTGGGGGAAGCGGGGGACATTGTGGAAATTTTAGGGTTAGATGGAAGAGTATATATAGAAAAGATTTCTACTACCACTTCTGCAATTATAACAAAGGACAAAGAATTTTTGTTATTGTTCAGTAATTAAAATGAAAATTTCATCTAGATAATCTATATAATAAATTATTAGATTAAAGGATAGTAATATAGGTTACTGGGTAAAATCTAAATGTGATTGGAGAAAAACACTGAAAAGATATAAAAAAAAAAAAAAAAAATTGGATGCAAGCTAGCTTTATATTTTTAACAACCTCAGACCAACATTCAATTTCAACAATTTCAAAAACGATTATTCGTTCAACATATATGTTGTCAAATGGAATCACAGCCACATTATTCTTTTTAGTAAATCAACGCATGTTATTGCATGGGCCATTGGTGTCCCAAAATTTATTGGGACCATCGAAGCATATCCTGATTGATTACATAACGTAAAAATACAAGAGTTCAGAATATGATATTTATGTTTAGTCATGAATCATGTTCGGAAGAGATATAAGGTTAGTTTGGTAGTTCGGAATGGAAAACTTAAGGTGAAGAAAAAAGGAAAAGGTTGCGGTTGAAATCCCTTCCACTAACCGTCCTAACAAAACTAACAAGCATTAAGGGGATCGAGTCCAATACCAAACCAACGACTGGTTGGTTATTTTATTTTCTTATAAATATTTATTGAAAAATCCTTTACATTATCACGTTCATTACACCAAAGTTGTACTCCTACTAAGCCAGGCATGCTGCAGCCTGTGCTAATTAAATGCACTAGACCAATAAATATCGCAGTTATGGTGGTTAAAGAAGCTTTAGCTTTAATCTTAATACTATATACCTAATCTCTCGGTTGTGTATAGTGAGATTTGAAAATGACAAGGATTTCCATTTTGGCCACATCTGCAATTAATTGATTATAAACTAGTCGTAATCTTGAAATCCTAGTGTGGGTAGAAGCTCTCTGCTTTATACTTTCTTCAATAAATTTATCATATTAGGAAATTTCCATTATGAAGCTTAAGTTTTCTTTGTTTTTTTTTTAACTCCCAATGACAAGTGTTTTATAACTTCAATTAAGAAGCTTTTGTATTAATGACATCTTATATTCGGTGGCAAACAAGTACTATGCACGATATTCTTTTTTATTTTTGCCCTGCCTTTTTGTCTAAAGGGGTTATATGGTTAACCTTGCATAACTTGTTTATTATTATTATTATTTTTTGGTCTTTTGATTATATATTCATATTCCAACAAAATTAAATGTGAAATTAACCCTTAAGTCTAGATTAATGGTTAATTAAAACCTTTATCAAAGTAGCAATTTTAGAGTATAAATTCTTAATTAACATTGTAAGTAAACTTCGTCTTAAGTCGTCACAGCTAAGTGCTAGCCGCTATGAGCTACCACTATTAAGTTTTTGTTATTTAAATTTCAAATATGCATATTGTGTACAGTCTCACACTTTACCCTTTAGCCGGTGTAAGAGAATCTTTGGCCTTTAACAAGTATAAAACACATGCTGAGTGAATCTCAAAGAGAACCTTAAATTTTAGCACAAAATTTAATTGCTAAAATCCCTTACAAACTACTCCATAAGGCTAATTTTTCTAATAGGTTTTCATTTTTATAGATTTCTTCTGTCCAAAGCATGCATGCGTAGCGTGGTTCTAATAATAATAAATATTTTATGTCCGGTTAGATCTGTGTTCAGGTGTAATCAGTATAAATTATACAGATTCCTTCAGTAAAATAAGGGGGAGAAAACAACAAATATAATAAGAGAAATTATAATCATGCATCTAGTTTTTCGTCCATGTCATTTTCATCTAATTTTTTTCTCATCTTTTTCTTCTTTTTTTTTTATTATATTTATCATTTGTTCTTTAATTTTTCTATTTTTCTCTTCTTCCACCTAAAATGGGATAGACATTTATATATTTTTCCTATATATATATATATATATATATATATATATATATATATATATATATACTTTCTCTTCATCTCTTTTTTCCCAATTTTATTTTTATTACTTTCTTTTCTATCTCCTTTTTTGTCCTATTTTTTTTATATTTCTTTTCTTTTTCTATTATATCACTTATTACATCCCTTATTTCCTCTTTCTTTTTATTTTTTATTTTTTTTTATCTCATTTACTTCCACTCATACACTCAAGTTTCGGTTGCACAAATACTCTTGCAAGAGAAAATTAAATTACTTATTCCCTAATTGTGAAGTACTTAATTAATAGGATGGTACATGTGTAATTTACACTGTGTTCTGTGATCAGTTAAGTGGTCCTATTTTATATGTAGCTTTTGACAAGCTGTTTGGGTTGAGAATACATAGGCCCCACACCCAACTAATCTTCTCTCCCATTTCTTGCACCCATCCCACACCCACCTTTAAAAGCACCCTCAATTGCCTCTTTTATTATAGGAGAGTAAGTGTAAGTAGCCTTCAAGCACACACACAAGAATATGTGATAAGATCATGAAAGAAGATCATCAGTGTCTCAAAATTCACCACTTGTGTTAAACCTCTCTCATTTTGTTTTTCTCACTTTCCTTCCCTCACCACTCTCTATCATCATATCTCTTGTTTGTTAAGAGTATTCAGAATAACTACCCCTCCAACCTACTTGCTAGCTAATGGCAAAGGTGCATGCTGAGCAAGATGGAGAAGCAGGGCACGTGCAATTCTAACTCATGAACCCAATAGAATCACTTATTCTTTCTGCTTTTTCACTAACCAATTATAGATTCCTCTACCTGCAGTGAGTGAGTTAGTCCTTCATGTGCCCCCCTTCCCCATCATGACGGCAGCACCTTAAATGGCATTTGGAAAAATGCTGAAAATGGGTTTTTTGATTTCTGATACTCCACCACTTTGATTTGAAGGTGAGTTATATTTATATTATAATATTGTAATGGTTTTCTTCTATCTTTATTATTCATCAATATTAGCATGTCTTTTTTTTCGTTCCACAAGAATCAAACTCAGTATCAGAAGGTTTACAACAACTCAAATACGCTACTTAACCAACTGAGTTAGATCCCTTGTCAATATTAGCATGTCTTGTGTAACAATATGCGGTTAAGAATATTTCAACTTAGTATATAAAGTCAAAGTAATTAGAAATCGGATAAACATTGAAGCATCAAAGATAAGATCATGTGAGTGACTTGGAGTTAATCTCGGTTTAGAGATATGAAAACAACATGGTGAAAAAACATTGACTGAATTATAAGAATATCATTAATTATATATAGATTGATCAACAAGTGATGAAGGGTGTGACTAATGATTCACAGTCTGTCATTTTAGCTGGAAAAAGTAAAATAAAAGAAGCAAATGTTACACAAAAATCAGCATGCAAGAAGCAGGTCATGTTTGGTTTTAGGAAAGTGATGCATGGACCATTCCATGTTATTTGACATAAAGAAAGAGAAAGAAAGAGGAGAGAGATAGATATAGGTATAATAGTATATGATATGATTATATAAAAAGAGAGAGAGAAATAGATATTAATAGAGTATTTGTGATGTTTGAGAAGTCCACATGTAATTACCCTTAGTTTTAAGTTCTCTTACAAAACAATGACTTGGTATAACATAATTCTTGTTATAATAATCTAGAAGTAAAAACACAGTTTTTCAATGACATGCTTTTCACTGGTTTAACTTGTTCTATCTTTACTGAATGATTGCTGTGCTGATTTTTGAGGGGAGATCATCTTGATACCGACTGAAAGGAGGCTTTTGAACAAAACAAAATGAGAAGGAGAAGGTATTTTGTCTTTTTTATTACTATGGCATGTGTCTGTATATCATGTAGGAAATGGAGAAAGAAATAAAAGATACCATTCTCTAGTCGTTGTTCTGCCGATTTCCTTAACTTACATGCATTGAGTGTAGCCGTTGGATGAGATTTTGTCATAAATTCTCTCCAGAAAAATACTAGGTCTACAACTACTTAAAAGTTATTATAAAAAAAAAAAAAAGAGAATTTGTATTTAATCAATGAATGGCAGGTGTACGTGTGTGTGTATTCAGAAAAAGTTTGTCAAGAAAATGAGAGTATAATGGATATATAAAAAATTATTGGGTGTGTTATTTTACTAAGTTTGATACCTATCATCATTTGATCTTGTCTTATGTGAAGAGTTACTCAGGTAAGAATAATTATTATGTTGAGAAATGAAAATAACAAAGTTAGAGATTATTTAAATAATCAAGATGAAAGATGAATACAATAATTTTTTTTAAGTATTAATATGATTATTAACTGACTTTTAATTTTGATTATTTAAATAATGATTATATAAATGTATGATTGTATTGGATTTATAATTCTCACACATTTAAAGATATCAAAATATTGAAATTTGTATATTTGTTATGCTTTGTTTGGCTTAAATTTTAAATAGCAGTCCCTTTTTTATTTTTTTTATGTGATATTGTTAGGGATAATAATGTATTTCTTTATTTAATTGAAAACAAAAAATAATTTTAAGCAATAATTATTTCGAATATTTTTTTTTTCTTAACATTATTTTTTTTTTTTTTTTTCATTCAAACTAAGAGTGAATAAATGTTAAGCAATTATTATATTAATTAATAGTAACATGATTGTTTTATATGTGAAAAACGTGGGGATATACATTATTCTGCATCATCAAATTCATTGAATTACAGAAGTCGTTGGGCGATACAAACTTCGATCATTAATTATGAGAGGACGTGAGAGATGCTTAGGTCAATGGCAGTCGACAACAAGAAATTTATCATGTTTACGTGAATGTTTCAATTAAAGTTTGTAAATTTAAGATTGAATAAATTTTATTTTGTAATTTATTTTTCTGTACCAAAAAAAACTGAATTTCAAGACAACATTAAACATGTGGATGAATTAAAAATAACACTGATTTATTCTAATTTAATTCGTGGTCTGAGTTCGAGCTTGAACAAAATTATTATCCATAAAAAATTATGATTGACCTCATACAAGAAAAACTGAATTTCAAGACAAAACTAAAACAAAACTTCAATGAGACCTAACTAAAAACTAAATAAGTAACTTCTTCAATTTTATTTTTTGAGCATATATTACGAGCCTCTCAACTCAAACCCAAATATGACCGACGTAAAACAAGCCATTTTTATTAGTTTTTCTGATTTTTTTTTATTAGTGACGTAAAACAAGCCTTTAATTTCACTTTTGAAAATTATGACCTAGTTACCTACTTGGTCAGAGTACAAATATTTGAAATTATTCAGTTGGACCTTAAAAGTACTCCCCGGGTTCTGTTTGTTTATAAGTTAATTATAAATTATAACAACTTTTAATAAAAAGAACTTTATAAAAAGAAAAAAATAATAAACAAGAAACTCATTTTTTAAGAAAAAATATTCAGTCATAAAATTACCTCTTATTTAATTAATTAATTAACTAATGTCTTTTATTCATTTATATTTTATGATATGAAAATATCAGCAATAAGTAATTTTTTTCAGACTTAAAACGAAGATTTACCTGATTTAATTATGTAAGGCCGGCCCCACATACATTTTCTTATACATTTCATCTCCCAAGGGTAAAAACAACTTCTGCAAATTAATAGAGGTTATGTTTGGTGAGTGGATTATATATATGGATTTGATTCATAAAGTGAATAAGGGTAAATTAAATAATTATAAATATTGATAAAAAATAATAATTTATATTTTAATATATTTATAATTTTTGCATATTTGTAAGTAATATCAATTATCATTATTATTATTATTATTTTCATCAATAACTGAAATTAATTACATTACTCTCCAAAATAAAACTCTCACCTAAGAGGAGTCAGATGATAGCGACGATCAAAAATAGAAAACGAAATGATAGCAACCATACATGCAAGAAAAACAACCGATATAACTAGCATTGAAGTCACTGTATCATGTTTTTGCCTAACCCTTCCGTACGCTTACTAAAAGTACCAATCTTTCCCCGTGGGAGACTAGTCCCCATCTCGTGCAGGCGGTAGAAAACTCCTCGTCGTAGGACCAAAAAAAAAAAAGTACCAATCTTTATTTCATTTAATTTACGAGAATCTTATTTTAAAATAATTATATATATATATATATATATATATATATATATATATATAATTTATTATTTAAACATAAAAAATTCTGCACGTGTATAAATATTTATATACTATGTTATGAATTAAATGTTTGATTTTAAAATCTTTAAATATTTACAATAATGAAATATATTAGATTGAAATTAGGAATTAGATTAGAAATAGTTAAGGATTAGATTATAAGAAATTTAGGATTAATAAAAATAGTATTTTACTGATTATTAAATATGTTACACAATCTTATTCTATCCACTGATCTATGCATAATCACAAATTAATTGAATATGACTAACGATGTATCACTTTGTTGAGAGAGTATGAAATACAGAATCAAATTTTGTTAAGAGAAAAGAACAAATTATATATATATATATATGGAAAAGATATGATATAGCTTTATGTATAAGAAAGTGAATTTACTACATGTCTCACTTTCTACAAGGAAGACTAATATATATATATATATATTATAGGATTTTGAAAGCAGAAAATATTTCAATCATGATATTTATATTTATTTTTAATTTCTTTATTTTAATATTTCCATTTCATCTAGTTTTACATTTTCTCCTTCCAAAGTTTATACATCTCTATTGAAAAATATTTTTCAAAAATATTTGTAAAAAAAAATACTATATTACAAAAAAAAAATTAAAATCATATATACCAACAGAAGTTAAGTCTAGTGTAAGGAATTAGTCCTTCACAAAGAAATAAACTAAGACTCAATTTTTTATTGAGAGCTACACATATTTAATATCCCATAGTGCTTTAAACTTTAAATAATGCTCAATACCTATAAGAAACCAAAAAATTCATATATGCAAAGAAGACAACTGATAATGCTAACTTAATAACTTATTTTGAATCTATGGTATGTAGTTGCGTTAAATAGTTAGAAAAGGAGTTTTGTTGCTCATAGTAAGAATCTAACTTGAAAAAAAAGGTTTTATCATTAATGAAACTAAAAATTTATTAAATATTTACTTTTAAATAATTGAAAATATTCAATAAAACAAACTAAACAGTCCTTAATTACTACTCCCTCCGTTCCAGATTATATGTCGACGTTTTAGAGAAAAAAATTTGTTCCAAAATAGATGACGTTTTACAAAACCAATGCTGCATTAAATATCTTTTTTCAAGACTATCCTTAATTAATACTTAGTGGGAGTAATGTAGTATGAGTAATTAATTAGAGAGATAAAGGGTATACTAGAAAATTATCTAATATTTTCTAAGAAATTCAACAAATTAATTGCATTCTTTAATACCTGTGTCAAAACCTTAAACGTCATATAAATTGGAGCGGAGAGAGTAATATATTTAGGACGTGTTTTAGCAGGACCTTCAATTAATTGACCACACAAGCTTGCTTTATGAATCAACTTTGGAAATATACAGTGGCATGCATATGATTCGATATCTTGTTTCAATGGGACTGTCCATTTTGTTTGCACTTATAGCATCTAAGAAGACATGCGATCATGGAGACAGCTGATGATATCATCATAGCTTTCCTTCATTTATTTGTCTTAATCATTATGCCACTTTCGGGTAAGATGCATTTTATCACTGACATTTTGGAACATAATTTTGGACCATTCCGTTTCCATTAAAACCCAAAAATTTCCAAGGTACCTTTACTTCTCTTTATGGACCACACATGATATATACCCATGTCTGCTTAATCAGTGATTGATTCACATGCTTATGTTACATGTTATATCTTCATAATTGTACTTTATATAAAAATGAAATAAAAAGAATATATTGAATGTCATAAAAATATAAAAATATATTTATTTTTTATATATTTAATAAGTTAGAATTGATGTGAAGTTGTTGTAAAAATAAAATAAAATAATTATTATAAGTGAAAAAAATTCCAATCAAATAGCTTCTCTTCTTTTTTCCCCCCATTTTCACAGTGCTGAAGAAAGCTGACCTCTTAATTACTATCATCTGTCTTGATATATATAGTAATTGCGTTGTGTGATTCCTCTTATTCACAATAATTAAGATATGTGTGGACCTCTTAAAAAAAAGCAGCTTTTACTGACCAAATTAATTTATCTGCACCGACAAGTTAAACCGTGAAATGAGTATCTAAATTAAATTTTCTGCAGACATTTTTCTTGGCTTTCCGTACAATGGTTATTCAAAAGCTGAAAATGCAAGAACACATGGCATGGATGTTAGAAAAGATACGATAACTACTAAGTGACATCACCAAGATCTATATACCTTGATCAAATGTATCACCTTGTTCAAGCAAAGTGGGTTGGGTTCATAGTTTTTAAAATCGAAAAGGATTGATTGGTTTGATCGGTCAGACTCGAAACTGATCTGGTAATTAATTTTTTGAGTTATCATAATATTGATACAGAATATTATCAATTTTGTTAATGATTAATCTTTGTTAGAAAATTTGATTGACTGCTTTTAATGGAATCTCTCATTTTAACCACGTTTTTTTATTCACAAAATTCTAACGTAAGACCTTACTTAAGGGATTAAAATAAATGATATAAAAATAGTATAAAAATACTGTAAAAAATTAGTTTGAATTGATATTTTTAATTCTAAACTTATTTTAAAATATTTTTAAAATAAATAAAAATACATATTTAAAAAGAATTACAAATAGGTTTAAATTATTTTATAAATTTTAATTAATTTTTTCTTATAAAACATAATTTTGTCATTTATATTCATTTATATTTTTTTATATATTAATTTAGATAAATGCTAACTAGTGTCCTTAGGAAACTAGTTAAGAAAGAGTAAAAAGGGAAAAAAAATTATTGAAATGTGTAAAAATGCGTTTCCCTATTATTTTTAGATGTGCTCTCATGTGATTTCTAATAAAAACATTTTCTCTTTAAATTCCTTAATCAGTGTCCTAAGGACACTTGTTAGCAAGACCCATTAATTTATTATAATTTTATATTATATTAATTTTTCATTTGCTTTTTTTTATTCTAGATGTAAACTTGTTATATTTAGTGAACATTATTTTATTTTGTTAAAATTTAAATTAAAGTATTATGATATATTTGATTTGAAATTTTATGTGCACTTTGAATGTTAAAAACCCATAAAATAATATTTTATTTTAATTTTTAGTATTATAAAATTATGATATCTTATTTATTTAATATTATTTTATTAATACCGGTTTAATCATAATTCGATCAAAGTTGAACCATACATTAAAAATTAAATTAGTATCTTAACCTTTTTAATGACTAGTCTAGTTTTAAAAACATAGATACTTACATATGATAATATTTTTAATGAAAAGAAAATCTTATTATTTACCGACTCCCCATTACCCACGTCCTTCCTCCCCCATTTGGGTTTGTGCAATAAGAAAACAAAAAGCAAAGAAATTGCTACTTTTGAAACCAACATAGGCCACGGTCAGTAAGCAAAAAATACACTAGTAATTAATAATAATAATATTTCCAATACTTCCACCAGCCTATGCGGAAATCACTTTCAGATCCCAGACTTATGCAATTTAATATCACTCTTTCTTTTGGCTCGGAGAGGTTGGTCATAGTTAATTAATTTGCAAGCAATTTCATCGTTATAATTTATGGAGGTTGATAGAGACCAGGTTGTGGTCCATGATAAAACCATAGTAATGGATCTAATTGCTGGTGGTAGCAGGTTGGTTACGTTTGAGTAGCCTCGGGCACGTGAGAAACTGAGAAAATCGTATCTGACCCAATAGAAAAGGTACCACTGTATAGTGTAAGTGGATCACTGCGACACTTAAAATAATATTGTTGTGCACTGAGGGGAGTTAAACATCGGAGAGATTTTTACTAATGGGTCACGAGCACACCACATAAGTGAACCTGACACCACCTTTAACCCAAAAATTAAGGTGTTAGGTTTGTGAATCTTTCTCACTTATATGTTGCTCAACTCGCCCATTACTATTCAATGTGAGACTTCATCTTCACACTTGTATTCCAACAAATATATTAATTTTAAATACGATACATTATCATATATATCAGTTTTTTTTTTTTTTGAAGAAATCATATATATCAGTTATGATCTTGTAGTTTTTAGTTTGAGGACCGCATGGAAATGTCAACTAATTTATGATCAATTATTTTAATATCTCGCCATTAACACTTTCTTAGTGGTTTGGATTTTTAAGAGTTCTCTCAGCTTGTAGATAAGAGATTAATATCTTGTGATATGTCAAGCACTAGATAATGGACCTGTACTTCTAGTCACAGATAATCTTGAGATATTGGTCTCAAGATTGTCTATTGTCTATTGTCTATGACTAGTCCATTCATTTAAATGTGTGCTCTGTATGTTCTTTTGGATGTTTGAGTAATTTATCTGCAAGCCAATAAACAGTTTGCATCATGTGTCGTTAGTCTAATAATATTTTTTAGGTTTAAATATATTTTTGGTCCTTGCAATTTAATATTTTTTGCTTTTCGTCCTTGCAAATTTTTTTTTTTTGATTTTAGTCCTTGCAAATTAAGTTTGTTTTGTTTTCGTCCTTATAGTGGTTTAGATAGCGTTTTGAATAGTGAAAAAAACACTATCTAAACCACTATAAGGACGAAAAATAATACAAACATAATTTGTAAGGACTCAAACAAAAAAAAAATTGTAAGGACAAAAATAAAAAAACACTAAATTGCAAGGACCAAAAAGATATTTAAGCCTATTTTTTATAATGTTGTTGTAGTACGACATAGTTTCTAGCAAAAAAGATTAATTCCCTTGAAAATAAACTATTGGAGTGACTATCTACTCCTTCTAATAATAAGAGCAATTTTGTAAAATTGTTACTCTTTAATCTATTTACTTTTATTGCTCGATATAAAAAAAATATAAAAAGGCACTTGTTATGGGACAAATAAAATAATTAACAAAAGATTATATTAAAAGAAGTGCATAAGAGAATATAAATTAGCACTTAACTTAATCATGTTTTTTCTCTTACCAATATGTCATTAGTCCGAGTGGAACTTTACTCGATTTTCTTAAACAAGATTTTGGATTTAAGCTTTGTGGATAAAAAAAATATGATTGGAAAGGAAGACTTCACTAAAGACAGTCACTCAGGTTTACAACGAAGATTAATCATTAGTAAAGTTGATAAATATTTCACACTAATATCATGGTGACCTTCCTCGTGCTAGAGAAAGATCAGTATTTATGTATGCTTAGAACAGAGGGAGAGAACTTGACAATAAAGGACAAACGGCACTACATTCTAGCAGTAGCAGGGGACAAGTGGATACCCCTGGCCAACATCTCTGCTTCATGGGAAGAGAAACATCCTTGTTCCCTCCTTTTCAGTCCAAGACCACGCGTAACTGCTAAACATGTTTGGTATTATACTAATAAAATAATGTAAGCATGCATGTCACTAACAATATCAGGCTCCAATAGCAAACATAAAAAATTAATATTCAAGCCTCAAATTCTGGCTGTATTTTTACTTGAGATCATAGCTTGCACGCTTACCAGCCTTCTTGGAAACTTAATCTCTCTTATTTTTTATATCTGGAAGATCAGGTCTGTATGCGTAGGCTAAACGACTTGAGTTGGATTTGATCCGAAATCTAGCAATTTAAAAAGAGCACTTTGAGTGACGGCTCTTGAGCTAATCTGTTAAATTTATTTGATTTGATAAACAATTATTCAAAAAGTTGAGTCACATCTTTGATCCAAATGGAAAATCCTAACAGCTGTGTAAGTTTGTTATAATATTCATAAAACAATTAGTTAAGTAGTTAACTCATTGTTTATTGTCTGTTTTGATTATGACTGATATTCATCGAAAAACTTGACTAGTCATTTTTAGTAAAAATTTTCATTTTAATTTTTGTTTTTATCCATAAGACTTGAACCAAGATGTTACTTAATGATCTAAATTTCACTTAAACTAACAATATATTAATATATTACATTCAATTTGGATAAAGGTTTCAATAAATACTTTTTGAAAATAAATAAATAAAGGTAAATGAATCAAATTTTTCTTATAAATTATTACTTATGTATATCAACATTTTTAGAAGCTTCCTTATTTTAACTTCTCCATAACTTGAGACATATATAGCTGATTTTAATATATAAAAGAAGTTTGATCTATTTTATCTTTTTAATTTATTTTATTTTATTTTATTATAAATAGTTGTTAATTAAAAAAAATAAGGGTGTAAATATAAGAGTCCATTTGAACACTTGACATTGAAAATTGACTTGTAAAAAAGGTAACTCAAGCTTTACTTATTTATATAGAAGTTAATTTTAAAACTAGAACTTGACTTAATTAAAAAATTTAAAATTTAAACTTGACTGATTAACTTGTTTATGACTTGATTATTTTTTCTAATAATTTTTGTTTATTAAATTAGTATTATATTTAACAAATATTTCCATATTAAAAAGTAAAGTAAAATTATAATACATTATAATTTTGTATTCATAAATATGACTTAGGATTAAAGATGAAATGTGTGTGAGAGAAAACTTTATTATTTTATAAAGGCTTAATTATTGTTTTAATCCCTCAATTTAGGAGTTCTATTTTTTTTAGTATCTTAAATTTAAATTTGTTTTTTTAGTCTCTGAATTTTGAAAATTACTCTTTTTAGTCCCTCCCATGAGTATGCACCAAACGGATAATAATAGATTGACATGTAACAGTTTTTAGTTGTTAGAATCTAATTTTTAATTTTTAGCCACTATAATTTACATTTTAAAACCGTCACAAAACGCTATGATTACAAAAGGATATGCCCAAAGCCCCATGTTCATAAATGTTACTCAAATTTAGATCTTGCAAGAAGCATGAATTAGCACAATTAGTGATTCTACTTTGCACATTCTTGTTGAAGATTGAATGTCTCTCTAGTTATGTTAACCACATATATAGACTATAGTATAACAGTTTAGCTCTTCAACTAAATAAGAAGACAGGCCCAATGGACTAACAAATCAGATCTAGCACCCATTTCATTTCGATAACAGATCATTTTGGGCTCAATAAATCCATCAAAGTTAGACTTTTTGCAACAATTCCAGAGCTTCAATAGTTAAGCCCTTTTTTGCACAACTGAACTATGATATTATGAAATGTTGAAGGTCAAGGATAAAAATACTTCTCCAACATTTCCTTTAGCAACAAACATTGTTCAGTGATCTCAGCTTTGCGAACCAAACAATAAAACATGCATATCCCATATGTTATAGTAAGCAAGTTAAGCCAGTAATCCCTTCTTCAATAGCCACTTTGCCTTAATTTCCCTGCCACAAGGCACCTGGCACCCAACAAAGTATTGTAAGAAACAAATTCGAAATTAGTCTCAACTTTTTCATGGAAAGCATAAGCATCTATGTATATTAAGTGCCGTATCCATATTATTACTTTCACAAAAAGTCTCAATACAAGCAATTCATCAAATGGTTCTCTCTGTCTTCACATAATCCCCTTCTGCAGCAATCCCATTTTAATTAAACCATAGAATAATAACAAAATATTTCAAGCTTAATGCCATGATATTTCATCAGTACACAAACAAACCCCTATTCTTCTTTCACCAAGAACCTAATTTTCACTTTAATTAGATACCGGTTTGACGGTTTCTCTCCAAGGCCGTGTTTAGAAGTTATGAGACCTAAGACAGAATTTATATTTAAATCTTAATTTAGTATAATTTATTAATTTTTTTTATTAATTTATCAACTACAAAATTATTTATCAGAATTTAATAATTAAATATTTATAATATTTCATTTTTAATATATAAGATGACAAATTCATTCAATCGATTCTTTAACATAGGTAATAAGATTTGAATAATTTTACTTCTAAAAAATATTTTTCAGCAATAATAATAGTTACAAGTATTATCAATAATATTTTAAAAATAATGCAAGAATTTGAAAAAAAAAAAAACTTTTGATATAATGTAATACTTTAAGTAGAGTATAATTTTTTTATGCACTTCTTGTAATATCATTATTTTTAAAAATAAATCAAGATTAATATAATATCTTTTTTCAATTTATCCTCATCTAAAGTTTTCAATTTTTAGAATTAAAAAAAAAATTGAAAGTGACTTCATATTTTAAAATTTATTCAAATAAACTTCCAATTAAAGAGGTAAATTAATCTAATATGAATACTAAATCATCCATACGAATAGAATCTTTAATTAAATGCATAACCTTATCAATCACAGATTCATCATTAAATTTAAACTCTATATTAATTTCAATAACATTTTTTATGAAGGAGATAGATAGAATCTAAAATAGATGTAAAATAATTTTATTAATTTCTTTAAATAAATAATGAAATTACACTAATTAAATGATTTATAATAACATTTATATTTATATCATCAGATTTGTAATCTTACTAATAAAAATAGTAATAAATAATATATCATATCATAACAAAATTTATCACCTAATAATTTACATAGTAATAAATAATTTATTAAAAAAGGTAAAAAATAAAATATTTGAGGCCTTAAAAAATTAGAGGCCTAAGGTAATGGCCTCAATTGCCCAGTGGTCTACACGGCCCTGTTTCTCTCATATCTTCCCAACCATAAACCTAAGTAATTTAGTTGTTACTGATATTCTAACAAAAATTAATAATTAACATTGACAGATAAAAAAAAATATCAACTTCATATAATGAATCCAATTCAATAAACATCCCTATCATTTGGTCTGCCTTCCCCGAAAAAAGGGGGAAGATAAAGAGATAAAACTGCTCCCTTTCTCACGCGTCCATGACTGAGTCTGAGACTGAAAGTTAAATTTTCTTACGGTGTGTTTGATTTATAGGAGAGAAATAAGATATATAAAAATAAAAAAGAGATAATTTAAAAAAGTAGAAATAAAATTATATGTTGTGTTATTTGTTTTAAGATAAATGAGTGAGAAATAGAGTAAAAATAATATTATAAAGTTATTTGATATAAATAAAATAGGGAGGAGAGAATTAAATAGATAAAAAAAATTGATTATGATGCACAAATAATTAATTAAAATGTACAAATAATCGATTAAAATACACAAATCGATTATGATTTTTAAGAAGATAAAAATTTATAATTTAACTTTTTTTAAATTCTTTCCTACTAAATACGCACTCCTTATTTCCGTATACGGCTTTTTATTTCCGTCCGCTTAATCGAACAGAACCTTAATTAATTTTGTTGCTATCTCAGCACACGTACGGAGGCTCAGGATTAAATGGAACAAGACAAATTAATTAAAAATTCGAAGAAAAAGTTAAGCTCCAGACAAACAATCAAGATTCAAGGGAAAAAAAATATAAACAAAATGTGAGGAAAAAGAGCAGTAAGCAGTAAAAAAATTCAACAATTCTGATTTCTTTGCCTAATTTTCCCTTTAAAAATATTTTAAAGGATTAAAATACATATTTTATCTTTATTTTCAGGAAAATTGTAGTCAAGTCAATAAATAATAATAAAGAGAAAAAAGAAAAGTAAACAAGTACTTATTATTTCCTAGTAGGTGCTCCGGTGAATACGTTGGAAACTTCCCTTTAATTATTATGAAAATCCACATAAAAGGGGAGGTAGAAGACATTATCAAAGAAGCAGGAAGAAGACGAGCAAAGAGAGGTCGGAGAAAATTTAAGCAGCGGAGAAGAACAAGCAAATAAACAAATAGAACTTAGAGGATCTTTGGTCTCCAACTATCTTCTTCAGAGGCAAGTAAGCATCCTTCAATTCTATATAGTTTTTTTTTTTTCCTTATTATTATTATTATTATTAGATTATTAGATGTTTGTGGATGCTACTTGCTGCGAATGGAAATGAATCTTGTTCTTTGGTCTCCAACTATTTTTTTGCGAATGGATCGAATCGTGTATCACAATTTTTATTTTTAAAAAAAAAACGAACATCAAAGAACTTTTGTATAAACAGAAAATAATATATTCAAGCTATAATCGAATAAATCCGTAGCGTTTAATCTCAGTTATTCCAATAAACGTTTTCCCTTTGATCCAAATAAAGGCAAGGCTGAAAGTTTGAAAGAATGAAAATTATTCAATTTATTTTACAAGTATTTGACAAGTTTTTTAGGTCTGATTGTGAAGTTTAAATATTTAGTATTTATTATATATATATATATATATATATTAATTTTCCTACAAATCTTTTTCCTATTTTATAAAAAATATTAAATAAAATAATAAAATATTTTAATGTCTTAAAAAATATAATATTTATCATAATACAAAAAGAACTAGGAAAATTAGTAAGATAATGTTAATTGTAAAAAAAAAAAAAAGAATTATTTCACAAAATAATAGTAAAACAGGTTTACCTATCTATAGCGTGTTTGAATAGCTAGGTTTTTCAATTTTCATGATGGCCACAGTATCATTTCTTTCACTACTCCTTTCCTAAATGCTTAGTGTGGCTTTGAGGAAATTATATGATTAAAAAAGGGTTAGGAATATATTCTTTTGAACACACTTTTTTTTTATTGAATGATTTTTTTTTTGTTTGAAAACTTATTGAATGAATTTATTAAAAATTATAAAATTTTATGGGTCCCATGTGATATTTAATGAATATTTTTACTTTAATTTTGTAATTTTTAATAAATTTTAACCAATAAAAAAATATTTTAGAAAGAGTATATTAGAAAGTATGTTCATATTACTTCTCAACATGATAAATTAAACTAGCACAAACTTATAAAAAAAAAAAAGAGTTGAATTGCGTGTTGTAACTCAATTTTTTTTATGGAAATTATTGAACTAGTCGTGTAATGCTGTTTAACTCCCTAAATTAAATTAACTAGGTTAATCCAATTTTTTTTTTCTTTCATCGAGACTTAAAATGACTATTTGCTCGATTTGAACATAATGTACACGAAAGTTTTATTCTATAACATTTTCTTTTTTTAGTAACACACACTTCTTATTATTAGATAGAATTTCATACTAAATTTAAATCTTTTACTGTAACTTATTTTAAATCTATTGATATAATTTAAGCAAACAAATAAATTAAAATTAATATTTGCTAACATTCTAACGCGTGAATTAAAAAAACAAAACAAATAATTTCCAAAAATAGCCCACAACCTGTATAGAACTGAATTATACTAAACTAATTAACCAAAATTATCCTTACCATATATATCTAACTTAACCGTATCCAATTCACCAATTTTATTTACACAAAGATATTTGGTATCAGAATATTGATTTTTCACTTTTTTTTTCTTTTTTTATCAGAAAAAAGATATATAATAGATAGGGATACTCCAACCCATTTACAAAACATGTAATACCTACCACAACTTAGATTTACACATAAGCTCTGCTGATTCTTCAAACTATTCAAGCATATATAGAGATTGGTTGACCACTAAATAAAAGGAAAAAGAGAAATAACCTTTAACATTGGCATATAACCATGACCAAGATCTAAATTTAACAAGTCAAGCACATACTCACTGTTAGATACTTCATTTATAAAGATACTACCATTCCTATGCATCCATAAAGACCAAACAGTAACAAACCACATAGACCACCATTTTCTTTCCACAAAAACTAGCACTATATGTTGCAAAAAAATGTTTCTCGTTTTTTCTTCACTCATTTTATATCTGAACTTACTTTCTCTTTCATTCTCCTAAATTGTTCCGTCATCTCTTTACCTTTAGACTCAAGTATACGAGTGTAAATATATGCTTCCCTGAAGAAAAAAATAAATAAAATAAAAACAGAGAGTAATTTCAAACTCCAAAAAAGAGTGCGAGAGAGTCATTAACATTATCCTTGTTTGTGTTAGTTTAGGGCATGCCATGTGATATTGGTTGGGTACCCTCCGCACGTACCCACTTGGACTTGTTTTTTTCTCGCAAGAATTAATAAATGCCATTTTCTTCTATTATATATTATAGTCTTTTATTGTTTTAAAATATTTGTAGACTGACCTTTGGGAGGGGACAAACTTTCAGTGTGAACTGACCCCCGTACAGCGGATTAACCAATTCACAGACGGTCTAAAGGACCGAATCTGTGGCGGTGAACCGCTGGAGTTCCGTCTATAAGGCGGTAAACAAAAAAAAAAAAAAAATATATATATATATATATATATATATATATATATATTTGTTATTTTAACAAATTAAGAAAAATAAATATTTTTTAATATTATTTTTAATTAGTACCTCACTTAAATATTTAAATGAATATTTAAATATTCATGATCCTCGGAATCTTGACTATTCAAAGTCTTCAGTCTCTTGTCTTTCAGTTCCCACTTGACTACTTAACCCTTATCTCATATAAGAAAGATTAAACCAAATTAGGAAGCATCATTATATATATATATACTACACATGCAAATTAAAAGCTTTCTGTAGAAATAAATAGAAAGAGCACAATACATAGCTTCAAACATTTATCAAGAATGTCTACTTCAATTGGTTGAATGTGAATTGTTATAAATTTTTTGATAAATATTTTTTATTTCTACGGATAAAAAAAATATACCTTCTAACATTTACCTTCACTTTCTCTCTGAACTTGAAGCAGCAAAGATGCAAACCCGACAACCTCAGTTCACGACTACGTCGGAGGGTCCTAGAACCACTGTGATTGGGTCTCAGTATTGTGCTCCATATCCCCGTGAACTAGCGATTGTTAGAACGGCGAAGACATTCCCTGATCCTGATGAGTTCAGTGTCATAGACGTCGCCAACGGCAACACCGTTTTCAACCTTGAAAGGCCTTCCTTCTCCCTGCATAAACGCTGCTTCTTACTTGACAATGCCGGAAACCCTGTCTCGACTCTACGCAGAAAGGTTTGTCTTTCACAACATACACTGTTCATACAATAAATCATATAATATCTTTTTTGTCTTTATCTTTTTAATTCTATCACATTATTTGTTATAATTTCATGTATTACATCTCATATTTATTTTTTCCCCCTCTTTTTCTCTCTCTTAATTGTACAAATTATTTTACAATTTATTATACAAATATTAATACTTCTTTTTTAAGATAAAATCAAATTAAGCGGAGCAGTGTATATATGTGGTTTTAGTGTTTTTCTAATGAAAATTAGACTTTTCATCAATTTTGTTTATTGCCTGAGTTTATCAAAATAAAATATTTATTTTATTGATAACAATACTAAAAGAATGGTTTTAAATTGAAAAGTTATAAACATCCTTCTGCTTTATTTTTCATCTCTTTACCTTTTTTTTCTTACTTCTCTGATCTTTTCAGCCTAAAATCTACTTCATTTTGAGGTGTTTCTCCGGTTTTACCACTTTATAAAAGAAAATTTTATAATATAGGATAAATTTTACTGATATTTGCGGGCTTTTTGTTTGTGCAGAGAATGACAACACACAATCGATGGCAAATTTTTAGGGGTAAAAGCGACCAAACCAATGATTTGGTCTTCAATGTAAAGCGACCCAACATATTTCAGCCAAAGACCAAATTAGACGTGTTCTTAGCTGCAAATACCGATGAGAAAGTTTGTGACTTTAAAGTAGAAGGAAGTTCGTCCGATGGATCTTGTGCTGTTTCTGCCGGTCAACCTGGCAACATTGTAGCCCAGGTGAGTTTGATTATTATTATCATTATTATTATTAGAAATTATATATAAATGCTAAATTATAATGTTTGTATCGTGTCTGGTATTTGTATCAAAGCTTGTGCTTCATAGTAAAAACTTTTAAGGTTTATATTAATAATATAATGAATTATACTTACATTTGATATATACAAGGAGTGTTAGTAATATACTTTTTAACATTTATTCTAATATGTCTTTATTATTGATTGAAATTTATTAAAAAGAGTAAATTATATTTGCATTTCCTGAATTTTTTTCGAATTACATATATAATATTACTCTTTTTTCTATTCCTACACTAAGTCTCTAATGTTTAAAAATATTAGATTGACACCTTCTCCCTTATATTACACGAATCTCCCTTAATGTTTGAAAAAATTACACTGACACCCCCCTTATATTACACGAATCCCCCTTAATGTTTGAAAAAATTACATTGACATCTCCTTATATATTATACTCACACCCTTAAAAGCGTGGTTGTTGTAAACAATAAAAAAAAAGGAGTGGTTTTGTGTGTAATTTGAGAAAATTTAGGGAGCATTTTGTAATTTGTTGTATTAAAAATTACAAAATAATAAGTGGAATTCATTAAATAAAGGATAAGAACCACAAAATTTTATGATCTTTGTTATGAAAAATAAACTTAAAACTAAAAGAATTTAAAAGTAGGGAAGATAAAAAATAGAGAAAACAATAGATTAGGGAGAAAGATGAGTTTCTAAGTATTTTTTGAGATAATTTATGTATATCATAACTTGCTTAAAAATAAATGTTAAATATACATTTGTTGCACAACGATAATAAGAAATCAAAACATGACTTAATAGAATTAAGGAGAAATATAATTGCTCATAATTTACATGGAATATGGATAGCCACTACAATATGGACAACCATCATTAATTATTCATAACACTTTGTCAATTTGTAATTCCAAACAAAACTCTATCCTTCCTCGATCTTTCTTATCAAACTCTTTCTTTAAGCAATTTATAACTTTTGGAAACTCTTCAGGAGTTCCAATAATATTTATGTCATCTACATAAATAACAGTTGTGGCAAATCCATTTTTAGATCTTTTCATAAAAATACAAGGACAAATGAAATCATTTTATACCTTTCGTTTAGTAAATACTCACTAAGATGATTATACCACATGCATCTTGATTGTTTTAATTTGTAGAAAGACTTATTCAATTTGGTAATCTTCTCTAGAACTTGCATTGTTAGGCAAATTAAATCTTTCGGGGAGTTTCAAATAAATGTCATTATCAAGAGAGTCATACGACTAGGCTATAACAACATCCACTTAAATGTAAATTGAGTTCTTCATGTGCAGCCAGACTAATTAAATATTGAAAAGTACTTGTATCCACTACAATTGAATATGTCTCTTCAAAATCAATGCTAAATCTTTGTGAAAATCCTTGAGCAACTAGTTGTGCTTTGTATATCACAAATTCACCATTCTCATTTTGTTTTTGCACAAAAAACTCTTTTTTATCCAACTGGTTTTAGATCTTCAGGTGTACGAACTACAGGTCCAAAATTTTGCACTTAGTAAGTGAGTCTAATTATGCTTCAATTACATTTTTTCATTTTGGCCAATCATTTCTTTGTTGACAATCCTTAATGGACTTTGCTTCTTGATCCTCGATATCATTTATTACATTTAACGCTATATTATATGTAAATACACCGTCAACGTTGACTTCATTTCAGTTCTAGCGTATTTCATTCATGACATAATTTATTAAGATCTCTTCATTTTCAACAATTTTTCAAGTACCTAAGTTCTTATGGAACTAAAATATTAATTATGTTAGAAGAATATTTTGGAGTTCTCATAACCTCAATTTGGCCATCTTGTTTTTTAGGATCCTTTTTTGAATTGAGGCTTTTTATCTTTGGAATAATGGGTCTATCATGCTTCATGCGTGTTTGAGACTCATTTGGTAATATTATATTGTCTAACAATGATGTCAAATTTTATCAGAGCATTAGCAGTTGGTACATATGATTTATCCACTCTTTTTTATTAAACTTTGTAAACAAATTATTTTTTGAACTTTTGGTTCACATTGTTTTGCTCGAAGATCAAGATGATAATTCATTTCAACTAATATCTTTTTCCAACTGCTTATTCTCTCCCCTTAATGTTGGGACAATTGATTCAAAATGACAATTGACAAATCGAGTCATAAATAAATCTCTTGCTGATGATTAAAAACATTTTATGATATTCATACCCAACATATATTCCCAACTTTCTTTTAGGACTCATTTGTGTGTTGAGGTGAAGCAATTGGAATATACAACACATCCAAAAATCTCAAATGAGAAATAGTAGGTTGCACATCAAAAATCAATTTCAAAGGGGAGAACTAATTGTAACTTGTTGGATTGATGCAAATCAATATTGCAACATGTAAGATTGCATGTCCCCCAAGAAGTCATTGGATGTTTTGATCTCATAAGTGATGGTCTTGCAATCAATTTTAAATGATTAATATGTGATTCTACAAGTCTCTTTTGTATATGAACATGTGATGCAGGATGTTCAACATAAATTCCAATAGTTATGCGATACTCATTAAAAGCATGAGATGTAAATTAATTATCAGCATTATCAAGATGAATTTTCTTAATTGGGTAATCGGGGAATATGCTCTTAGTCGAATTAATTGAGCTACAATCTCGCAAACTCCTGGTTGAAGTTGACAACAAACATGTGGCTATCTAATTGATGCATCAAGTCAAACCATAAAATTTCTAAATGATCCACATGGTGGATGTATTGGTCCACAAATATCACCATGTATTCGTTCTAAAAATGTAAGAAATTCATTTCCATTTTTTTTTCCTAGTGATGGTTTTATTATTAACTTCCCTCGAGAACAAGCAATACTTGAGAAATCATTGGACTGGAGAATCTCTTGGCTCTTCAATGGGTGTCCACATGAATTTTCAACTATTTTTCACATAATAATAGACCCGAAATGACCCAATCGATAATGCCAAACAACAAATTTAATTTGATTCGTAAACTTCTTGTTTATGACAATATGTGTTTCAATTATACTAATATATGTGTGTGTAGTACAAACCATAGGAAAAGGAAGGTATTATTCTAATACACATTTTTTATTCAAGTTAAGAAAATACAATGTTAAGTTTTCTTGATATAAAGAAATTTCATATTTCCTTCATTATTTTTTTCAATATGGTATCTATTTAAACAAATATCTTTGAAACTTGATAAGTTTCTAAGAGATTTAGAAGAATAAAATACATTTTTAATGTACAGTTTTTTTCCTCCATGTAATAATATATTAACTTTTTTGAAGTCTTCAATTATATTTGTAGTACCAGAAATAGTACTAACATTGTAAATAAACATTGTATGCGAAATTTAATCAGATTAAAAATAAAAATAACTATCATAAATGTATGTTAATAATGCCAATTGTAAGTAAACATTTTTAACTTAAACAACAAAATATAAAACAATATTAATAAACATATTATCTAACTAGTATTTTAGTCCGTGTATTGCACAGGTTAAATGTTTATTTTATAAAACTAAAAATTATAATAAAAAATATTTTTAAATATATAAATTATATTATAATTAAAATATGTAAATAATTTTTTTATATTACATATTTTATGTAAATAATATGTAAAATATGTAATCTAAAAAAAATAGTTACATATTTTAATTATAATTTAACCAGTAATTTAAATATTTTTTTAAAGAATTGGATTGCAAATAAATTATAAGAAATATATTTGTACTTATAAATTATATTTTAGATTTATATTGTATTGTGATATTATTATTTTTAATTATTGATAATTTCTTTTAAAAAAATATTGAAATTCAAGTTAGAACTAAAGATATTTTTTGAAAGGTAGAACTAAAGATATTAAAATTGATAGATTGAAAAAAAAATGTTAATTTGAATAATTCAATTGATATTACTAGATACATATTAAGAATGTATTTGAATTTTGAAAATAATATATATATATATATATATATATATATATATATATATATATATATGTGTGTGTGTGTGTGTGTGTGTGTGTGTGTGTGTGTGTGTGTGTGTGTGTGTGTATTTGAAATTAGTTTTTGTTATTTAGTTACACATTTAAATTGTTCAGTTTATATTAAAAGTAAAAGAATATATATCATATGCATGTTAGGAAATATACCACTTCACGAGACGAAAGATTATTCAAATAAGAGTGAATACGAGGAAGAGTAGGAAGAGTGACGCAATGAGAGCATAAATATAGGTTTATATATATAAAGAAATATAATAATAATAATAATAATAATAATAATAATAATAATAATAATAATTGAGCAAACACCTAATGCTTCTAACAATACCGAAAGATCAAACATAATATATTTTAAACATGTTTGTGACTTTGTTCATATGTTTTTTTTTTCACATTACTTTTTTACTTATAATAAGAAAATTATTCTTTTCTTTTCATTTTTACAATATTTTCTCACTTACAATGAGAAAAATATCCTTAAAATTTTCTTCTTTGATAGTGTCTTCAAGACTCTCAAATGATCAATTTCACAATTACATAAATATAACACATATATTCTATCAACACATAGTATGGATAATGCAATTAAGGAAAAAGAAAACCTGACCTTGAAATATAAATTCGAAAAAACAACTTTCTCCAATCAAATTATTTATAAGACATTTTCTTACAAGTTGCAATGTTAATTGTGGATGACCAGTGGAAAAAAGACAATAGTGTTGATAACATGTTATGAAAAGTAAACTAGAAACTATAAGAATTTTAAAGTAGAGAAAATAAAGAATAGAGAGAACAATAGAATAGGGAGAAAGATGAGTTTCTTGTGTCTTATTTTCATAATAGGTTTAGCCTATTTATAGGTACAAATTGTAAATGAAGAGTCACAAATAACTTAATAGAATTAAGAAGAAATATAATTACTCATAATGTACATGAAATATGGATAGCCACTAGAATATGATAACAGCTACCATTTATTATTCATAACAATCTTTTAATAAATTTTAAATAATGGGTATGTTAGAAAATGTTATTGTATCAATGTTGTATACTAAAGAATTATTAATTTGTTAGTATAAATGGATAATTAATGTTATATATGATAAATTTTTGTAGTGAAAAAACTCATATCAAAATTCTTATAATTTTATTATTTAATTTTGAAATTATGCAATCATATCTGATTTTTTTTATAAAAACATTACAGCTACGTTTATTATAAACTTATAGACGATTTTGACCTTTAAATATTTTATGTAAAATATATTTTTAAACACTGACTCTTTATTATGCAATATTATGGGATTGCAGATGTTTAAATACACAGGTCCAAGCATTGGGTCTGATAAAGACAGTGTCGTGGGCAAACTCAGAGTGGAAACCAACGTTGATTCTGCATTCATTGTGGCACTAATCATCATTCTTAGCCTAGAGTAAAGGACTGAAGGCAGTATGGAGTTGATGTCGAATTTTATTTTTTGATAAAAAAAAAATTAAATACCTTTTTAATCTTTACAATTTAGTATTTTTTTTATTTTTTGTCCTTGTAATTTTTTTTATTGTTTTAGTTCTTGCAAATTACATTTTTTTTATTCTTTGTTCTTAAAAGCGTTTTAAATAACGTTATTTTTTCATTCAAAGTGATTTTTTTACTGTTTAAAGTGCTATCTAAACTGCTTTAAGAACGAAAAATAAAATAAACATTAAAATAAAACAAAAAATTACAATGATGAAAAACAAAAAAACACTAAATTACAAAGACTAAAGAAGTATTTAAGCAAAAAAAAAATTCATTAGGTTATCTCATTTTTTCACTCAAGATGTTCATTCATGAATAATTAAAACTGTGATATAACGTAGATATTTTCCTTTAGTCTTTTTAGCTTTAAATTATTATTAGGCAAAGCAAATTGGGTGGAATTCAAATGTTAAATCAAGTTATCCTTAGAATTCGAAGTTTCTTTAGTTACAACTCTTATAATGGACTCAAGTAAAGTGTACATCGTTAATTTTTACAAATAACACTTGTTATTACAATTTAAAGTTGTAAGATATCCGCTATTTTTTTTAATTATTAATTTCAACAGCTTAGATCATAGGTGGCTGCATACCTGATTCTGAAACTTCAATATACAATGGGAAAACACTTGCACGTCGAACTCGTACTTTTTTCATTGATTTTTTTACAAATTCTTTGGATATCCGAACTTAATTATGAAATTAAAAAAAAATGCCATAGAATTGACTCCTTAGATCTTTTATTTATTTATTTATTTATAGAGACTCCTTAGATCTAAAAAAGAACGTAAACATCTAAACTTAATTGGAACGAGATTTCATCAATGACTTCAAAAAATTTCGTCCATAACAAGATGAAACACTATAAGTTGGTGTGGTAGCTTATTTACTATCAACGTTATAAAAGACCAAAACATGATTAATTTTTCTTAATTTTCATTAAAAAATAACTTTTCAATGAAATGAAATTCACTAACATTTGAATCATAAAATTTTCTAAATACATATAAAAAATTATTTCAAGTATATCGTTTTGGTCCAAGATCCTGGTGAATATGCAAGTCTCTTCAATTATAGAACGGGGATAATGCTGCTTACAAGACCGAGTACAACGCCCCTAATATATGTCTGCGAACAGTGGATAACACCATGGTTTGGAGTAAATTAAGATATCCTATCACTCCACCAGGGTCGAACCAAGCATTAGGCTGGGAAGGCCCTTTAGGTCCCTCAAAAAAACTACTATTGGTGTTATAATTTATTTTCTGTTACTATCTCACACTTAAAAATTAATTAACCATTAATTTTAATTAAATAGATTGATTCTCAACCTTTTTCAATTTACTTTATTATTCTCTTTCACATTTATTTTTTATTTTTTCTCTTTTATTTATGATTAATTCTAAAGATATTTAAGATGGATAAAATTTTCTTTCCAAAAAAAAAAAAAAGATGGATAAAATTTAACTATAGATCCAAGGTTAAAGGACCTTGAAAGGAAGTAATTGTTCTCTTTCCAAAATCAACATGAGTGAGTAGAGGTGGCAAAATAGGTTGAGCAATTCGGGTCAGCCCAAACCCATTCGATAAAATGTAGGGCTTAAGCTTTAAATTTTGAACCCGAATTAAACGCATGCCTTTTTAGCTCAATCTGGTCATGGCTCAATGTGGACTTAACTCACAAAAACCCGTCAAAAGTCCTAAAAAAATTGGGCTTTTACAAGGCTTGGGCTCAGAGGTCCAGATTAAATTCGAGCTTGTTTGACCCAGCCCACTATAGCCTGCAACCTACATTGAGCCGAATAGCCCGTTTTGCCATCTCTATGAATGTGAATATGAGATTATATTTAGGATAAAATATGTTTTTAGTCCTTATATTTTCGTTGAATCTTGTTTTTAGTCCCTAAACTCTCATATTGTGCAATTTAGTCCCTGAATTTTATAAAAATCGTGTGTTTAGTCTTTCCTCACAAGTCACAACCTAAAGTTCAAAAAACATGCAGAAAAGAGAAGTAAGCTCAAGGACTAAAAACACTTTTTTTTTATAAAGTTTAGGGACTAAATTGCACAATATGAAAGTTCGAAGATTAAAAATAAGATTCAACAAAAGTATAGGGACTAAAAACATATTTTACCCTTATATTTATTGATGAAAATTGCAAAATTTCACTATCAACAAATTAATATAATTAAAGATAAAATTTTCTTATATCTCTCTTTTGTTAATTGATTTTCTCTCTTCTTTGTCTTCTAGACTAGAACTGGGTAAAATAGAATGAGTCTTAAAATAGTTTACTCGAAAAGAAAACTTCAACGGCAGGGGCTTCGTCCTAACCCAGTGAAAGTGAATGCACTGCACCTAATCGGTAAATATGAAACAACACTGGAAGTGTGTAAATAAATATGGGTTCCACAACAAAAATTTTCACCTAAAAAATAAGATGAAAGTGTACAGTAAATTGGTGCCAAAATATTAACCCGAAAGTGCCCCTCCTCTTCACTCAGGGCACCATTTTTTAATTTTATTTTTGAACAGAACCTGTGAGAGAGAGAGAGAGAGGCTTGCAACATCACTTAATCGAATATGGCTTGACATAATCGAATATGGCTGCTGGTTTTTAAAAAATGCACAAGGCATGCTTTGACATAATCGATTATATGCATGTTAAATTTAAAAAAAAAAAAAAATTTATATAAAAATAACGCAACAATCACGTGAGGACAAAATGGAAAAAATATAAATAATTAACTTTTTTTTTTTTATCTTTTTTCCTACACAATATCACTTTAATTCAAATATTTCATCTCTTTTCTCTTTCATTTCTACCAAACAATTCCACTTTTCACTCTTTTTTCATTTCTTTTCATTCCTCACACTTTCATCTCTCTTTCATCCTCTTTCATTCCTCACAAACGAACACAGTGTAAATCCGGGCCAATCCGCCATCTTCACCGCCTCGATTAGCTGGAGCGGCCAAATATGAGCCCGATCGAACCGGTTGCAAGTTCGACCAAAACGGAAACGGAAACTACCAAACCGGTTCATGCGGCACAATGCTTATAAGGGAAACACCAGCATCTCTAGCGGAATTCACGTTGGCACAAGTGGACTATTACGACGTTAGCCTCGTTGTCGGCTTCAACGTGCCCATGTCCGTTAAGCCCATTCACAAAAAGGGAAACTGCACCACCGCTTGGGTGTGACTCTGACCTGAGAGCCACTTGCCCCAACGAGCTTGCCGTTAAGGTTAACGGCAAGACCGTTGGGTGCCACGGCGCGTGCGATGTGTTTAATGCGGATGAGTATTGCTGCATAGGGGTGTATGGGAACCCCGTTACTTGCAAACCCACGTTTTATTCGAAGAAGTTTAAGGATTCGTGCCCAACTTCTTATAGCTATGCTTATGATGATCCAACTAGTATTTTCACTTGCGCAGGCACGGACTATGTCATAGCCTTCTGCTCTTCCAGGTTTGTGCATTGAAACCTTATCAGAAATTGTTACGTGCATGATCCGTGGTTTGGGATCATTGTCATCTCAATTAATCTCTATTATTTTTCGGACTTAAATATGTTAAAAAGTATCTATGGGAGCGTTTGTTTTACGGAATCATCTTGCATTCCTGTGAATATTGTAGTTAGGAATGTTATTCCTTAGCATATATAAAAATGTTTTTGGTTAACTATTAACATTCTTAGCCTAGGAATATTTTTAAAGTTTTAAAATAATAAATGAAAAATAAAAGTAAAAAATGGAATTTATAATGGAGTTATAAAATATCTTCTCACATCCCCATGAGAATGTAACTTTCCCATCCCATTAGCATGAGAATAAAAGCTGTGTAGACATGAGAATACAACTTTCCTAAAAATAAAAGATATTCGGTAATATTTTCTGCTTGAAGGCTGTGTTTCTCGTGAACTCTCACGACGAATTTGCTTTTCGTGCTAAGCAGTATTTTTCATTTCTACGCCCGCCACCATATCCACCACGCCAACCCCCGTAGCCACCACGCCCACCACCATATCCACCACGCCAACCCCCGTAGCCACCACGCCCACCACCATAGCCACCACGCCAACCTCCGTAGCCGCCAACATACTTGCTTTCATCTACCCCATTTGCACCAGGCTTCCCTGCAGTATAAAAACAATTATAGAGATGTCGAGAGTTGGGAGGGGAAACACGAGAGCAGTGAGAAGTGTCAAGGGAAACACAGTGAGCAGAGCATTCGAGAGACCCCCTGGACCTGTTTCAACATATTTTTTTGCACATTTTCCTGAGGAATACAGATATGAAGATCTGTGGAAAGTGTTCCAGAGATGGGGAAAGGTGTGGAATGTGTATGTACCAAACAGAAGGGACAAATGGGGCAATCGATATGGTTTTGTGAGGTTCCTTTATGTGCAGAATGAAAAGGAACTAGAAGCACAGCTTAACAATATCTGCATTGGAAACATTCAGATGAAAGTGAATATCCCAAGATTTAGCCGAGGGGCAACTGAAGGAATAAAAGGAAAGCCAGTAGAAACAGAAGCAATAGAGGTGGGACATAAGAGACAATATGGATATCAACATGCACCGGTGAGAAGTTACGCACAGACAGTAAAGAGAGGGAGGCAGGGATCCAATATGGAGTGGAAAGCTAGAAATAATACACATACAGGAGATTGGTTAGGCCAAGATGTCATAGTAAAAGAAATCCATGATGATTGGTTAAAAACATGCTTGGTAGGTAGACTGAGAGATCTAACTTTGTTTGACCAGCTCAACGAGGTCTTTGTGTTGGAAGGGAAAGCGGATGTGAAGCTAAAATATCTTGGAGATGACTTAGTCCTGATATTGGGGTTAACAGAAGAACAAGCTGAACAACAGATTAAATCAGGTAAGGAAGGGTTCTTGTCATTGTTCCACTCAGTACAAAAATGGGACCCAAGTATTACAACAGGAAGTAGGCTATCGTGGATCAGATGCTGGGATGCTCCATTACACTTATGGGGTGACGAATGTTTCTCACAGTTGGTAGGCCCTTTTTGAAAATACATAAAGATGGATCCAGACACAAAAAATAGAAACAAACTTGATGCAGCCCGAGTGTTATGCAAAGTGGTTCTCACACAACCAGTGGTCATATGCAAAAAAATCAGATTCAACGGAACAATCTACCAGGTGCGTATCATTGAGGAGACTATGGAGATTGAGAACAAGTGTAGTTGTAGACTGTGGAAGTGGCAGAACTCAAGTAGAGGAGGCTCGTCCTTGGAAAGTGATGTAGCTGTGGACCTAATATCATCAGCCTCAGAGTGCTCGGATTTTCTCTCAAATCACCAGAAGGAGGGTGAATGCGACGACAACATAGTCAACTGCGCCGGTGGTGGAGGCAAGCGGCATCGGAAGCTGGAGGAGGAACCAACGGTAGAATATCCGATGGGTAATAACCAAAAGAATGGTCTTTTGGGCAGGAAAGAGAAAGGGGCAGGTGAAGATGTCAGAGGGGAAGTGACGTATAAGGAAAAGGGAGTGGACTATGAAGAAGAAGGACAACCTATACAAAAGAACTTTCACCATATAAGTAACCCTACAATTGAAGAGGCGGAAAGCAAAATTCTGCAGAAGATAGATATGACAGAGGGATTGGCAGAAAAAATCCCTAGCACAAATAAGGACAATGACAAGAACCTTGTAGACGAATTTCAAAATGGATTGACGTTGGAAGGGTCAGGAAAGGAAGCACAACACGAAAAGGAGGTGGATAAGCAACTTGGGCTGAGTGGGGAACACACAACACATAAGGCCCAAAAAGAAAATAAGGAGAGGGAGAAAAATAAAGTCAGTTTGGACTGGGCCCTTGAGGCTACTCCCAGTCAGGATATGGAGAAAAGTGTTAGAAATAATGTTGTAGAAAAATAGAAGACTTGTAACAAATCTTACGAGGTGAACGTTTTGGGCCTAAGTAATGCTTCTCCGGGCGTTGGGCTACTCCTGGAAGGAACAGCGTTGGATGGAACAAGCAAAAGGGTCACTGAACAACAAATGAAACATAAAAAGCAGAGTGGAAGTCACAAGACTATTGATATCTCTCGAGATAAAGTCCTGAGTGACAATGAAGAGTTTGTCATGGAAAGTCAAAGTTGTAGCTTAACAGAAAGGGTCACTAGAGGTGCACCAGAAGAATACAAACTCCCATCACCTTCTGCAAATACAGTATGTCTGGAGGAAGGCGAAACTAGCAAAAAGAGGGAGCTCAGATTTACCTCACAATCAATCAGTAATATCCTCTCTGATGGCAATATAAAAAACTGTAACAGAATTTTTTGGCTCAAGAGTGATCCTATTGAGGCACATAAATTATGGGAACTCGGGAAAGCTATGGGGGTATCTTTTGAAGGCCCAGAAGAAGAAATTATTTCCAGGTTTGTTGAGATGGAGAAAAGAGATAAGAAATGCACAGAGCCAAAGCCAGAAGGGCAGAAGAAAGGGGATAACTCATTGTTTAAATGAAGATCTTATCTTATAATGTGAGGGGGCTTGGTGGGAGGGTGAAGAGGAAGATTATTCGAAAACTGGTGATAAAGGAGGAAGTTCAGTTTCTATGCATTCAGGAAACAAAGAGGGATCAAGTTAGCCTAAATCTATGTGGTGCTCTGTGGGGTGACAAGGAAGTGGCCTGGTTTGAAAGTCCAGCTGTGAATACAGCTGGTGGATTACTTTGTGTATGGAATAAGGATAGTCTGGAAATAGCAAATCTTCGTGCAGGGAGTGGGTTCATTTTAGTTGAAGGAATTTGGAAGGAAGAGGGGTGTCAAGTAACTATTGTCAATGTATACTCACCGTGTGAACTAGTTCAAAAGAGAAGAGTTTGGGAAGAACTACAACAAATAAAGAACAACAGTAATTCAGATCTCTGGTGTGTGGTAGGTGATTTTAACTGTGTTAGAAGGTTGGTTGAGAGAAGAGGCGTATCTGATCATCATGTGGGAAGTAAGGAAAGAGAAGAATTTAATCAATTCATTATTCATATGGGGCTGGAGGATATCCCAATGATTGGAAGAAGATTCACATGGTTTAGGCCAAATGGGAAGACAATGAGTAGAATTGATAGAATTTTGGTGAATAGGGAATGGCTTTCTAAATGGCCCGGGTGTTCTCAATATGTCTTGGAGAGAAACATATCGGATCATTGTCCGTTACTATTGAAGAATATAGTTGTTGATTGGGGGCCAAAACCCTTTAGGGTCTTAGATTGTTGGTTTGAAAATAAAATTTTTTCTAAATATGTGGAGGAAGCTTGGAAGAGCATGGATGTCCATGGTTGGGGAGCCTATGTGTTGAAGGAAAAAATAAAAGGGTTAAAAAGTGAACTAAAGGTATGGAATAAGGAGGTTTTTGGCAATGTGGTAGAAAAAAGTAGACAAGTACAAAAAGAGTTGAATGAAATTGAGTTGAAGGGGGAAGTGGAGGTAGTAAGTGTGGAGGAGCTACAAAAGAAAAGAGATTTGCAAGAAGAGTTTTGGAGGGTATCCAAATATTGCGAATCCATCATTATGCAAAAAGCAAGATTGAAATGGAGCTTGGAGGGAGATAGTAACACAAAATATTTTCACAATGTGGTGAATTGGAGGAGAAAAAAAAATATGCTTAGAGGGCTCAATATTAATGGGGAATGGGTGGATGACCCCATTAAAGTGAAGAAAGAGGTTAGAAGATTCTTTGAGGCACGATTTAGTGAGGATGAATGGGAGAGGCCAAAACTTGAAGGTATACATTTCAATCAAATATCCGACCAAGACAATGATATGTTGGTTGGTTTGTTTGAAGAAGATGAAATTAGAGAAGCGGTGTGGGATTGTGGAAGCTTGAAGTGTCCGGGGCCGGATGGGCTAAATTTCAAATTCATTAAGAAATTTTGGCATCTTTTTAAAGTGGATGTCAAGAGATTTCTAGATGAATTTCACCAATATGGAGCAATTCCAAGAGGGTGCAACTCCTCATTTATCACCCTTGTACCAAAGATTGATGATCCACAAAAGTTGGGTGACTTTAGGCCAATCTCACTTGTGGGTTGTATATATAAAATTCTTTCAAAGATCTTGGCCAATAGATTGAAAAAAGTACTTCATGGTGTTATTGATAAAAAAACAAAGCGCCTTTTTGGGGGGAAGAAATCTTTTGCATAGTGTGGTGGTAGCAAATGAGGCAATTGATGAAGCTAGGAGGAGGAGGAAAAAATGTCTTATCTTTAAGGTAGACTATGAAAAAGCATATGACTCCGTCTCTTGGAGCTTTGTGTTTTATATGCTTCAAAGATTAGGATTCAAAGGAAAATGGATCTCTTGGATAAAGAGTTGCTTAGCCTCTAGTATGGTATCGGTGCTTGTTAATGGAAGTCCATCAAATGAGTTCAAGTTGCAAAAGGGACTTAGACAAGGTGATCCTTTGGCTCCATTCCTCTTTACCATTGTGGCGGAAGGGCTTAGTGGGTTGATGAGAGAAGCCACATCAAGAAATTTGTTCTCAAGCTTGTATGTAGGTAAAAAAAATGTGGGTGTTAACTTGCTACAATATGCGGATGATACCATTTTTTTGGGGGAAGCATCTCTCAACAATGTTGTTGTAATTAAAAGTATTATGAGATGTTTTGAACTTGCCTCCGGTCTAAAGGTGAATTTTTTCAAGAGTAGTTGTGGGGTCTTGGGGGTTGAAAGGTGTGTAGGTGTGAAGTTTGCAAATTTGCTCAATTGTAGTCTATTGTCGGTACCTTTCACATATTTGGACATTCCTATTGGAGCTAATCCGAGAAGGGTGGAAACTTGGAAACTGATCATTGCAAAATTTAGCAAGAAACTTGCACCATGGAAGCACAAGTCATTATCCTTCGCCGGTAGAATTTGTTTGATCAACTCCGTTCTAACTTCTTTACCTATCTTTTTCTTATCCTTTTTTAAAATTCCACAAGTGGTTGCTAGAAAGATCATGGCTATTCAAAGAAATTTTCTTTGGGGAGGAGATGAAAGAAAAAAAAAAGTGAGTTGGGTTAGTTGGGATAGAGTATGCTGTCCAAAAAGCCATGGAGGTTTAGGTGTTAAAAATATTGTCTTTTTCAATGAGGCTTTGATGGCCAAATGGAGATGGGCATTATTTACTCAAAAGGAGGACTTTTGGGTGGAAATATTAGACTCAAAATATGAGGGTTGGAAGGGTTTGATGGGAAGGGAAGACAACAAAAAAACCTCAATTTGGTGGAGAGATCTGCTTTCTTTTTGTAGTGATGGTGTTGAACCAAGGTGGTTTGATAGGAGAATTAGTTGGGCTTTAGGGGAAGGGGATCAAGCTCGGTTTTGGCTTGATAAGTGGGTAGGGGAGGAGAGTCTTGCAGAAAAATACCCGAGGTTATTTCTTATTTCTTTGGGACAAAATGACTTGATTATGAATATGGGGGAATGGAGGGAAAATGAATGGGTTTGGAAACTCAGGTGGAGAAGAGATATGTTTGAATGGGAAACATATCAATTGCTGGACATGCAACAGACTTTGGGAGCAATTAACTTACATAGAGGTGTCAGTGACAACTGGAGATGGGAGGATGATTTACCGGGATTGTTCTCATCTAAAAGGGCATACTCAGCAATCCATGCAGATCGAGTGGGGTCCCAAGAAGTGGATATGATGAAACAGATCTGGGATTTGAAAGTCCAGCCAAAAGCTACTTTTTTACTTTGGAGATTGTTGCTCAATAGGTTACCAACCAAAGATAATCTCCTCTATAGAAACATCATCTCTGATCCTGATGACTGCCTATGCCCCTTTTGTTTTGAATTTCAGGAGAATGTACAACACTGTTTTTTCTCATGCTACAAAGTGTGGAAGATTTGGATGCAATGCTATAGTTGGTTACAACTGATAACTGTTCTGCTTCAGTCCCCAGAATTACATTTCTGGCAACATGAGCATACACTGCGGTCAAAAAAAGATAAAGATTTGTGGCGGGTTGTTTGGGGTGTTATGCTATGGTGTATCTGGAATGTTAGAAATCAATGTATTTTTAAAGGTCAAGTGTTAGATCATGACACAATTATGCAATCGATCTCCTTCACAGTATGGTCCTCAATCAAAGGAAAAACTGCAAATTTTTCCTACTCGTTTAATCAGTGGATGGTGTCGCCTGGAGTGTGCTTACTGTCAAATGGCCTTTGTTGATGCTGCAATGGAAAATAATAATTGGGTTGATTGTGAATCTTAGTTTTTAGCAAAAAGCAGAGTGATTATTGTGTGTAGTGATTTATTCGAGAAAATGGTGGGTGGTGGCTTATTTACTCATGGACACGAGTGGCCTTGTGAGGTCTTCAAATGCCACGGGTTCTCTTGATAGCAGCTGGTAGGTGTTGTTGAATAGGTGGGCCTCTTAATAGCTACTGCCACAATAATGGTTTTAGGCCTTCATCCCTGCCACGTTCATCATAGGGGGGTGGAGGTGCAGTGGAGTTAGAATTTCTGACTTCATCTCATTGGGCGGTAATGCAAGGTGCATATGTGGGTATATATTGACAGGTTTGGTTTGTTAGAATATGGATGTTGGGGGGGTACATAGTAGCACTTTTGGTCATGTAATTTACTCAGGATACTGGGATTTGTGGTTAGCTTGTATCTTTTGTCTATACAAGGCATTAAATACTTTCTAACCACTTTGTTAAAGGCATTTGTATTGTTTTATGGTACCTCTGGTACCCCATATTAATATATCTTTCTATTTGCTGACCAAAAAAAAAAAAAAATTCGGTAATATTTTCTAATAACCTCCTAACAAAATAAACATTCCTACTTTCATATTTCCGGGAATGCAAGATGATTCGTGAAACAAACGTCTCCTATGTGTTTGGTAGAGTGAAATGAAATGGAATGAGAGTGAATTAAGATGAAAGTTTTAAATTAAAGTAGAGTGTAAAAATGTAGATATCAACTTATTTTACTTTTACCATTCATTTCACTCGCTCTCTTTCACGGTAAAAAAACGGATACTTAGTCAAATTAATTCAATCCCTTTTTGTAGTATTCATTATCAAGATGATTACATTATTTCCTCTTTTTAAATAAATATACTATTTCCTTTTTTATATTTTTATTGTAAAAATAATTATATTTTTTTCTCTATTTAGACAAAATATTTTAGTATAATTTATTTCCTTTTTATTAGTTGTTTCTTTTATTATTTGTATAATTGTTATTTTAAAGGTTATAAATGATTGTATTTGTAGTTAATGACCTTTTCAATCTCCCATTTTTATTAATTTAGTTATAATTGATTTGAGAATTAAATGTTATTTTTATGAAATTTACTTTGTATATATTTGTTGGATGAATTTTAATTTTTATAATTAGCCCCTACTATGTGTTGAGTATAACTACATGTCATATAAAGATGGTATGGTTAGAGAGGGAAATCCAAGACTATCTAATAATTTTTGGAAATGCTATAGGTTGAGATCGATTTTGTTAATTACATAGTTTTTGGCAACATTGTTAACAAAAGTCTTGTATTTTTGGACTTCAGGAAACGACAGGTATGCACTTACAAGCTTCACTGCAGTGGAGCACGAGGGTTGAAATCGTTGGTTGGAAGGTGGTGGATCGTGATGATAACGGTGTTTTCAGTGCTTAGTTTGTGGGTTGGATTCTAGGCCATGATAAAAGTTGACATCACTAATGCTGTGTTTGGTTGGGGATGGACGGGGAGAAATAGGAGAGAAATTGTGTGGATTTCATGTGGGTTCTACACATTTTACTATCTACTTTAATTCAAATATTTCTCTCTTATTTCCACCCTTTGAACCAAACATAGCATTAAAAGTCCAATTCATTTGAAGTTTAATTAATGAATTTGATGAGTTTGTATAAATGGAACTATGGAAATATGGAACCAGTTTTTAATCCGTAAGAGGGTATATTTAATAATTGCCATAAATTTTAATCTGGATCAAAATAGATCGGATCAAAACAATCCATTAATCCATTAAAAATTTATTCAAAAAATCTTATTCATTCATGATCCATTTGATAAAATTCTATCAAATCCATCAATTAACAATTTTTTCATGGATGGATATCCAATCAATCCATAAAAATAATATATTTTAAAAATTAATTATTTTTAATTTAAAAATAATAATTTTTTAAAAATTAATAATATTTTTAAAATAATAACAGTCTTGGCTGAGGTTGGCTGAAAGTAGCCTGGTCGAGATTGGCCGAAATCTACCTCGGCCGACGTTGGCTAAAAGCTGTCGCGGCCGAAGTTTGCTGAAAACTCCCCTAATCGATGTTGACCGAAAAACAGTCCTAATTGAGGTCGACCGAAAACTGTCACAGTCAACATCGGCAAAAAAACAACTCTTGCCAAAAACTCTTCTTACACCACACTTCATGTGGGCAGCATTAATTGAAGGATTAAAAGCAATTCTCAATCACACATCAAGTTATTGTCCTAACAAGCACTCTTGGAAATGAACACATAATCATCTCTAATCCTCACTTTTAATGTTAAGTTATTGATATTTGCTTGTGTTTGTAATTTTAGTATTGAGCATATGAAAAAAAATATTATTGGTGTTTTTATTCTATTTAAGACCTTTAATTTTTTTGTTATTATTTTTAATTTTTAATTAATTAGTAATTGATTTTTTTCTCTTTTTTGTCTTCTAGACTAGAACCGAGTAAAGACGAATAGAGTGAGTCTTAAACGACACCAAAACCCATCAACTTAAAACAGCACTGAAGCAAGCACCTAGTTTACTCGGAAAGATACTATTTTAACAAAGATTGGAGTCAAGAGTCAACAAATAAATAAATGTGAGACGAAAGGAATACAGTACTATATAGGAGGCACACCAAGTGAACCCACCTTAATTATATAGGTCATTCAAATTCAATAATCCACGTGGGATTGCCGGTGAAGCATTTACTTTAGGAACAAAAAATAGTTGAAATAGTCCTCACACCCCTCTAACATTGATTGGACATATTCCTCACCCTCGGTCTCTTGAATCTCTTGTTCTTCAGCAACTTCCTTTCCCACTTGACTACTTCATCTTAATCCTTTCCATCTAGTTCCTTCTCCTATATAAAAAAGGTCCAACCAAATTAAGGGGCATCATTATATATACCACAAACACACACAAAAGGCTTTCACCAAAATTAGAAAGTGCAACACATACATATACATATACACACTTCACATTAGAAAGTGCAATTGAAGATTTGAAGCCCAAGAGATGCAAACCCGACAACCTTTGATGACCACGCCGGTGAGTCCAGCAACAACTGTAGTCATCGAATCTAAGTATTGTGCTCCGTTTCCCACCAAACTAGAGATTGTTAAAACGGCGAAGACATTCGCTAATGAATTCAGCGTCAAAAACGTAAACGACAACACCGTTTTCACCCTCGAAAGGCCTTCCTTCTCCGCCCATAAACGTTGTGTCTTACTCGACCACGCTGGGAACCCCATCGTCACGCTACGCAGAAAGGTTAGACTTTGACCATATAGTATATTATATTATTAAGATAAATTTCAATTAAGTGCATCTAGCTGTTTATATGCTTTTTTACTTTAGTAATCAAAAGTGGACTTTTCATTTCGGTAATATGCATTAACTATCTTTATTGTATCTGCGTTACTAAAATGAAAATTTAATTTTATCAGGTAATACTAAGAATTACTCATAGAAATAATAATTTATTATTAATTAGTCCAAATAATAAATAACTTGGTTTTACTTTAAAATGTTTTGTTTTAGATAGAAAATTCTATGTAATATTATTATTATAATGCACTATTCGAAGTTGTTTTCTAAATATTATTATTTAATTAAATTCAATAAAAAATATATGTAATGTGGCAACTACCTTAAAATAGTGTTCAATTTTTTTTTATAAAATTTTATAATTATACTAGTAAATCTTTCTTACATGAATATGTTTCTTATTACTATAGGAATAGGATAAATTTTACTGATAGTTGTGTGCTTTGTTTGTGTAGAGAATGACAGCACATAATCGGTGGCAAGTTTTCAGGGGTAAAAGCGACCAAATAAAGGATTTGCTCTTCAGTGTAAAGCAACCCAACATGTTCCAGCTAAAGACTGCATTAGAATTAGAAGTGTTCTTAGCTAAAAATACTGAAGAAAAAGTTTGTGAATTTAAGGTTGAAGGAAGTTGGTCCAATGGATCTTGTGATGTTTATTCCGTTCAATCCGGCAACATTGTAGCACTGGTGAGTTTTTTTTTTTTTTTTTTAATCATGATACACCAATAAAAGAATTATCATTTACTGACAAAATAAAAATTTGAAGTGATAGAATTATCTTCAGTGCTATAATTTTTATTTAACGAAAATTAAATTGTTAATATAAACATTAAATATCTAACTAAAAATATAATGTATTATAATTATATTTAATGAATTAATAGTATATATCAATATTCTATAGTAATAGAATTATTTGTTAGTATAATATTGTTAATATAAATTGCCAATATCTGTACTAAAAGTTTAATTTTCGTTTGATACTAAATTTTTGGTAAATATTAATTTTTTATAGTGAAAAAACTCATACAATTTCTGAAAATTTTGTTATTTAATTTTTAAATTAAACAATCATATCTGATTTTCTTTTTCATTCACATTAAGAATCGGAAGCATATAAACGATTGAGCTTTATATATTTTTATGTAAAATAAATTTTTAAACCGAATTTAAATCCATGGTAATCTTTGCACCCAAAAAAAATCCATGGAACTTTAAACTCCATCATTTTATATTTTGTTATGCAGAGTACAGCAGTTTTTAGCAATGAAATTAATGAATTGTCTTTATAATTATTTTTCTCTCCCTTTTAAACTCTGTTTTTTTATAATGCAATATTATGTGATTGCAGATGGGTAAACACGCTGTTCAAGCCACTGGGTCTGATAATTTCGTAGTCAAAGTGGAAGCCAATGTTGACTCTGCTTTCATAGTCGCATTAATCGCGATTCTTAGCCTAGAGTAGGAGCAAACATGGAGTTGATGTCGAATTTGATGATTCTGCGTTCATGTTCATTCAAATAAAACTGTGATATAATGTAGATATTTTTCATTCGTTTTTAAGTTTTAAATTAGAATTTAATTAGAATATATTGACAAATTAAAAAAAATTATATTATTATTTAATTATATATTGTTATGTATAGTTAAATTGTTGATTATTTAATAATTTAAAAGTTATATTTAAAATGATTTATGGTTAATTAACAGTATTAAAATCTTTATATTATATGAAAATTAAACTTTTAAAATTATTATTAGGCAAAGTGAATTGAGTGAATTTCAAATCTTAAATCAAAGTAATCCTTAAAACGAATTACATGCTTTTTGAGTCACAACTCTTAAAGGGTTTACTATTCAACATTGCTTAACTTTTTTCCGTCCTTACTTTTAGTTCATTAACTTTTTTTTTTCCATCATTACTTTTAGTCTCTTAATATGGATTAAAAGTAAGGATAGTAAAGAAGTTAAGGGATTAAAACCAGTTAAAAAAGTTCAAAAAACTAAAAACAAAAATCCTATAAAAATTTAGGTACTAAAAAATAATAAATCCACTCTTAAAATGGATTCTCCATGGAGTGAAGAATTCTTGTGCTGCAATGACGATAATAATTAACTTTTTTAAGTTTAAATAACTTTTTGATACTTATAAAATATAAGTATTTTAGTTTTGGTACCTAATTTTTTTTTGTACCTAAATTTTTTATTTTTGAAAAAAGTACCTGTTGTGGATGACTTGAATGCTGAGTCAACAATTTTTAAATGATCTACACTTGATGACATGACACTCCGTTAACCATGTCATTAATTAACAAAGATATTAAAAAATTGTCAAATATTAAAAAAATTAAAGTTTAAGTATCAAAATCAAAAACACATTTATTTTATAGGTACTAGAAAGTTATTTAAGCCATAACAAAATGATGCGTGCAAAACCTAATTATCTTACACAAATCTGAACAAAGGATTACATCAATCAAAAAAGGATTACACAAATTATGTAATTTGGGGCGGGGACTGTCTATATTAGATGGTACTTTGTATTCTGTTATGATGGTATGGTCACTACCTGTGGCTATGCTTTCTTTTATTAATATGTTTTACATTTTCAAAAAAAAAAAAAAAACCTTGGTATTGAATTCATGACCAATCATACACGTGTTTGCTTTCTGCACTGCTCTTTTTTTATTATTAAATGTATTTCTCTGTTTTTTAAATCTTTATTTAAAAATTATTGTTGTCTACACAAGTTGTTTCTTCCAAAAATTTAATTCCAGAACATATTAAACTCTTGAAAATTTAATATTTCATAATTAAGTTTTCGGACGACTTTTTGAACACTCTTCAAGTGATTTACAAAGCACTTCCAGAATTAAATTTCTAAAGAGTGAATAATATATTTTGAAATTGAAGTTCTAGAAGAGTTTTCAAACACTTCCGTAATTTTAATTTTTTAAAAAAAACTTTTATAAAGTAATTTACAAGTTAGAGAGTTATAATTTTAGAACAGTTAAAAAAATAGAGTGCAAAAGGTAATTCCCAGCATTCCATCTCAGAATAATAGTCTGATTATCAATAAAATTACACTAAAAAAAATTACACTCAATATTGCTCCAACCATGGCACCAGAAGATTACATACAGTGCCATGACACAATTTTGTCAACAAGATCATTTTCCATTCACAATGGAATAAGTGTATAAAGATATAATTGCAGCTGCCATTACATTCATATATGTCTCTACTTCTAAGTTAAAATGGAAACTATTGCTAAAACTATCAAAACTTTTCTCTCACATTTTCCACGTATAAGTATCAATCTTGAATAGAGAGGTAACTAACTAGAGATTAATTTTTTTTCAACCTTTTAATCTTGTGCTTCTGCTTGCATTTTTGTTTTGGAGGTAAATGATCTATGTCGCCATTTTTTCTGGCAGAAGGGCTGTGGCTTGAAGGCAAATCTTCGTCAGAACTAAGAACTAAGTCCTCCACAACATCGTCATCAATGGCTTTATCTTTCTGCTGTTTTTTCCTCTTTCTTTTTGGTTCTGCAGGTTGTTTTATCCTGAAAGCGAAGCATGCTCAGACAGAAGTACAACAAAGAAACTTGTGCTAATGTCGATGCGCGGATAAGTGCATGAATGATTTGTATATGTGTGTGCAACTGAGTTTGCTAGAGAAAACGAAAGGAAGGCTTAATTGCACATTTAACCACTCAACTATCATCATTTTATCACACACGTTTTCAATTTTCGTGCATTTTATCACCCGAGTTTTTTTTTCTTGCATTTTATCATCATGCTTTTCGATTTTTGCGTATTTTACTATCATGTTGGTAACAAAACGACTTCATTTTGTTTTTTCTTTAACTTATTTTTAGTGACACATCAACATCAGTAAAATGCACAGAAATTGAAAACTTGGATAGTAAAATTCGCAAAAAAAAAAACTTGGATAATAAAATTCGTGAAATGATGAAAGTTAAGTGCTAAAATGTGCAATTAAGTCAAAAAGGAAAAAGAGAATCATACTTAGAGTCATTTCCAGGTAACCAGGATGAACTAAAGACCGCAGCACCATCCTCATTCTTTCTCACATCCTCTTCCTCACTTTCTGATATTTCATTCCCAAATTTAGAGGATTCTTCTCCCACAAGAACACTGGAAAATCTCAGTTTATGTTAGAAACCTCTACCCTAGCCATGATTACTGGTTGGATATAGTAATGCCTGCGATTAAACTTGACTTCAGAGTTCATACCTGGATTCCATTAATGAATTATTTTTTTGCTCAGCTCTCTGGCAGAGTGTCTGGACGTACTTCGACAGTGCGCTAGAAGCTGACTTTTTTTCATCCTAACATGATCAATTTCACTCTTTTCAATCCTCAAATATAAATTGCATTTAAATAAAGTACAGTAATGCTGAGGCTTGAAATAAGAGGGAATACAAGACAGGAACACTTGATATAAAAGATACTACCTCCGTTTCTAATTATAAGATCCAAATTAAGAGTAGTGCTTGTTCCTTTTTATAAGACCCAATCCATAATGTTCATTGCATTAATTATTTTTAGACTAAAATACCCCCTCATTAAAAGAAGAGAGAGGTTGTATTGACCATTGATAAATCTTTAGAAGAGAGAGAAGGACATTAATGTCAATGGTAGTTTTGGAAAAATATATAAATTTAGGACAAATTTAATGTTATCAACTAAATTAACAACTTTTCTTAATTCTGATGAAGTAGGTAATTGAGTCTTATAAATAGGAACGGAGGTAGTATAAAAGAAAAGAAAATAACAAGTAAACTGTAAAACATTAAACATCAATGAAATGATTTCATCCCATCATATGCATGTGCATTGTCAGATAGTAGACCACATCCAAAAGACTAAATAACATGGCATGTCACTTTACTAATATTTAGTTATAACAGCTACAAACAAAAAGTTAACTAGCTCAGAGAAGACCTGGTTCTTATGCAGGTTAGTGCATGAGAGAGAGAGAGAGAGAGAGAGAGAGAGAGAGAGAGATCTTGGAAGAATCTAAGTAAATAAATTCATGAAAAAGGTCAACCCACATCCAACAAGGAAACTGTACAAATAGATTCAATGTACTGATTATTTATTACTAGGTTCATTATCTATTTCCTAAGTAACTTAATTATGTACATTCGTTATTGTACAAATCCAGTGTATCTTATTGTATAAATTCGATATAAATATGATATCAGAATTCAGTGTTATGCACTGACTCATTCATCCAAATTAGGGATGTTCTACAAGGATTTTTCTCTCTTCACATAAACAGTCAAAACTCACATTTCACAGTAGTAAAGAGAAACTGTTCAAACCTCGAGGAAAGATGTTGCTGCAGGATTATTAGGTAAAAAGGAAACTGACACGCGCTTTCCATTCACACAGTCAGAACTAGCCTCAATCTGAATGTGAAAAAATGTAAAATTAGAAATGAATGCCATGAGTACTGCTGAATGCCAATGATAAAACATACAAGTAAATCCAAGTATCACCATTGCATTTTTTACCATTGTAATAGAAATACCTGGCGTATAAACTGCCTCATTTCTTTTCGAAACCTCTCAACTTTGATCGATTTGCAAAAGCTACGCAACCTCACAAGTGGAATAAAAGACAACTCCATGAATGCAATGGAATAACTCCACTGTGCCAAGTGTTCAGCAAGCTCTTCAATCACAGAAATAACACATGCCTCTTGAAATGCTCGTGTCTTTAGGGTCAGCTTGCTAACCTAGTGTGGAAGAATTTCTCTAAGGTTAGGTGGAGCTCAAAAAGTACACACTGAAATTGATTCATGTTACAAATACCTTCAGTGTACTGCGTAAGTCAACGGCTTTGCCAACACCTCCTGTAGGGGGTCTATTCAATTCTTTCATCTCCAGCATGTCCAAAAGGAGCATAGACACTGGTATAAAAGAATGTGTAGAAGCTGCAATCCGGTTCAACATTCTTACACATCTCAACCTAAGGGGGAAATATCTGGCTGTGGGAACCAGACGGGCTACCCCAGAAATTATTTGGGTCAGTGGATATGCAAGTTGCTTAAAGTCAGATTCTAAACTGTAGGCACAGATAGCACCAGTCCAAAGTTCCAGGCAGTTTATGAATTTCCACTCATAAACCTTGCGAAAAGCTTCCTAAAGTACATTCAGAAAAAGAGCAACATAAGGACCGTAAATTAAGCAATGCTGTAAGGTTCAATAACTAATTTAACAGAGAAATAAGCAAATAATAGAAAATGATGCCAAACTTGTAAGAACTAAGTGACACTAATTAAAATCCAAATATAACCAGTTTGTTAGGATAACTATAAATTCAAGGCATTTCTTACAGTGCCTAATAAGAAAGAAAATAACATGTACTGGACAAAAAAACAGCACCTTAGTTTTTGTATTAAGTGCCTCCCTTAAAATCATAGCTAGTTGCCGAATGTAAGTGAAGGCATGTTGATATGCAGTTGGAAGATCCACGCCAAGAAGTTCAATGACACAATTGCCAAGAAAACGAATATGTTTAAGTTTCACAGCATTTACAAAGTGGCAATTCAAAACATAGGCTTTATATATTCCTTTGAAGCATTCATCTATGCAGCCAGACCCAAGACAGATACATAAATCCCTCATAAATAGAAACGAAACAACCGGAAGGGCACCTCCACCAGTACCCCAGAAATGAAGGACCGCCTGATAAAATCATTATGAAAGTTAGTTCACAAAATCAATGCACAAGATAAGTTACATGTCCCAGAATGTAAATCAACATTTGAAGGGAGGGCAAGGAAAATAGTGAGTGTGGGGGGGATTCTTTCCCTTTGTATAAATCATGCAAGATTCAGAAAGGTTTTAGTTGATTGTTGTCTATCTAATCAAACTATAATAGACTTACTGTAGAGGGCTAAAGGGTACCACAATCAATATGCATCAGAAGAGATATGCAATACAGGTTACAGACTTCAAAGCACTAGTGTTCATTGCTGTAATAAAAGAATACTGTAGAGAACATTGATTTGAAGAACAATGGGTAACTTATACCTTAATGTATTTTCTTAGGAGTGAAGGAAAAGCAGCCAAAAACAACAAAGAATATTTCAGCCGACGTAAAGTAAATGATATCATTTCTGTGTCAGTCATTTGGTTCAAAACATGGAGAGCATTTCCAAGGTAAGACTTCACCAAATGACCATGACTCTTCCAATGCTTCGTGGCCATTAAATCTGTTATGGTCTCTTTCTTTCCACCAGAAGCAGGAAGCTTCAACAAATTTCTTAGTATTCCATCCATGTCAGTAAGTACAGTCAACATTATTTTGTTGAATACAGTGCTAGACATTACACTAAGCTTTGCCATAGATTCATTCCCCCCATCATCACCATAGTGACATGCTGTCCTAAAAGCCCTCATCAGCGAACGAACCGCACTTAAGCTCCCACTTTCTTGAATTGATTTACACCACAAATCAACCATAGAAGTAGTTATAACTTCCTTAGAGGATTTTTGTTCCTTCTCTTGAATCTCATCCTCACTAGCCTCCTCATCTAGCTGTAGATCTCCATCTTCTATGTCAGTATCCACGTCTTCCTGGAGAAAACAAGAAAAATAGTTAAATAGTTTTTAATGCTAAGAAAGCATCAGATTGAGTTATTTAGTAATATGTATAAATAAGTAAAACTACACAAAACCAAAACCAATAGTTTTTAAGATATTCAAATAAGGATTTACTAAAAGAACAGTCTTCAGAGAAATTCATTCCCATTGAAAAACATTAAAAGGGTATGGTTATAAAATCTTAGTAGACAGCTAAAAGGTGAATGCTTTTTAACAATGATATTTGAAATTCAAGGAAAAAAAGGAGAAAAAACAATTACAAGAATTTGCAGCTTTTGAAGAAAAAAATTATCAAAGAATCAAATGCATCATTACTTAGAAAAAAGGGGAGAAGTATATGATAGTGGAGGATAATTATCCCTTTATAGCACAAAGAAAATAATAAAGCAAGTCAAAGAAGCTAGAAAATGGAATAAAACTGGCCAATGACTTTGCATATCATAATAGAGATTCCGTTGAAATATAAAGAGTGATGCATCAAATAGAGGTCATGAACATAAAATCCTATAATATAACAGGGCAGGGCATAACCTTGAAAATATGGACTTTCCTTTACAACTAATTAACCAGAAAACACAAGAAGCATCATAAAAAATTTCCTATCTTGGTCAAAAGATAAATCATAATATTCAAGTAAAACTAGTAGGGACAGTGACTTTTTAGTGAAAAATCCTCTAAACATCAAGCCCCTAACCAAGTGTGCTCACAAAATCTAATAGGAGAACCATTGCCAGAACCTAAAAGATCTATTAGTCTAAAAGAAGCAAATCCAGAAAAGTATCATCCAAACTCTCCTATCTTGATTGAAGGACAGATCATAAGATTCTAGTAAAACTAGACGGAGCTAAGTCATTAGTGAAAAATCCAAGAAATATGAAGACCCTACCCTACCCAGGTGACTTCCCAAAACCTAATAGGAGAACCATCACCAGAACCTAAAGGATCTATTGGTCTAAATGAAACAAATCCCTGAGTACGAGAATTCCAAATTTGCAATGATTGGTGCGTTGGTGTCCCACTATGAGCTAAACCATATTAAATTTATATTTCCTTGTGTTGTGCCACAAAGATGTCTTTAAAGGAAATTTAACAACCAAAATAATAATTTTTGGAATGAAAAAAATGTACGAAATAAGAACAAGATACAGAGGATAAGATATCCTCCTAAAAGAAAACAAGATATAGAATAATAAAAAATACACGAGATAGAAACCATGGCATTCTAATTAAACAAGCAGAGCTTGCCAACTTCAAGGAAGGCATTGGTAGATGTTACATATTACACGTGATAACTATTCTACATATCAGGGACCCCATACCCTTTGTAATTTATGCGTGGCAATGATGGCATAGTAAAAGGATGGATAAAAAGAGTCTAATGTAACATACTCACATCTACATCATCATCACTGAATTGAAGCAACTCCTTGTCATGCTCTTTCAAGAACTCATAAAATTCTGGGTCCTGAAATGGAAAAGCTGTTAAAAACATCACCAATAGTGTGTAGCCAAATAAGTATAGAAAAAGATAATCTCCTATTAAACACCATCTAGTTCCAATTTCACAAATGCAAACATTTTGCACCAGTGAATTACTTTATTAAAACCTAAATTGAAGCCTTTCCTTATCTTTGTCTTCCCTGCCATTCCCCCCCCCCCCCCCCCCCCCCCCCCACCATCCAAATACAGTCCCAGTGACTGCCAATGTGTCTAATTCCTCTATTAAAATTTCAAACACTAACATGCTTTCTCTAGACAATGAATGCAAAACTACAAAACTTATTAACTTATGCAGAAGCACTTCTAGGAGAAGAAAATAAGAAAAAAATGAAATGAGTTTTCTCTGTAAGCTTAAATTAACTTATGGACAGGCTAATTTGTAGAAGCTCTCTCATCTTTTAGAGAAGCTATATGAGAGAGCTTCTACAAATTAGTTTATGTATAAGCTAATTTGAGCTTATGGAGAAGCTCATTTTATTTTTTCTTCTTATTTTTTTCCTCCTAGAAGTGCTTATGGATAAACTTACCCAAATAGGCCCTTAAACTATAGAGAACTTTTCAAATAAGAACAAGCAACATGATGGACCTTAATCCTAATTCAAAGAGCCATATGAAAATAGATGAAGTTAAACCATAATATTATTTCATAATGCTAAAATGTCCTAAGAAACAGCAACGCAACATGCCTAACCTTCTCCTGAAGTTTCTGCAATTGCTCCTTATGCTCTCGTGATCCACTCCCAGACATGGATTTTTTCCTACTCCTTTGTCTTGCACTATTCTCTCCATCCAAAGTCCTCTCTGTTGCATCCACAAAAAAATCCACTAAGAAAATAAATAATAATAATAATTGAGACAATTGTAAAAATTCAAACTTGAAAGGGAAAAAAACAAATTCACAAAACCTGTGTCATTTGCGGCGTCCATGTTCGGGTGGGACAGAGTAGAGAAGTAAAAAGAGCAAGTTGGCGAAACGAATTGAAATGGAAGAAGAAGACGATAGCGGAAGCAATTTGCTTGTAGAGATGCAGAAGAGTGTGAAGAAAGCAGAGGAGGGACAAGGGGCTCGAAACGCGCACGCAGGAGAGGAGGCGGGAGAAGGGTTTTTCGTAGATGGTAGGTTATTTTGTATAGGCTAAAATATTATTTTGGATTTTTTTTTCATTTTTTAAAATTAATATGTAAATCCTTATATTATTCGATAATTTTTAATTAGATTCCTTAACTATTTTTTTTCAATTGGATCCTTGAACTTCTCTTTATTTTTTAATTATTAACGGCAGAGACCTAATTAAAAAATAAATAAAAGTTAAGAGACCTAATTGAAAAAAAATGTTTAGAGACCTAATTTTTTTTTTTAAATAGTTCAGGGACTTACTGAATAAATTAAAAATCATACAAAAAATATCACTTAATTGAAGAATGTATTCAAAAGAAGTGTATTAAGTCTGTCCAAACAGAACCTATAAATGAAAACTATAAGTGCAGTAAGGGGATTGATGCTTTCAAAGTTTGATAATACTGGTTGAAGGACCTGCAGAGGTTGTGAATATTGAGTTTAGAATCCGTAAAGGTGAGAATACCTGACTTGAGAGGTGAGAATACTGACCTAGAGAGTTAAGAATACCCAGTGCAGATATGCAGAATGGACAACACTGAATTTAGAAGTAGTCTACAAATGTTTGAGAAATATAATGTGATAGTCTGGATAGAATTTGAGAATTACTCAATAGGTCCTTGACCTATTTAAAATATTTTAATTAGGTTTCTAAACGATTTTTTCAATTAGGTCCATGTCATTAATGGAGCTAATGGTAGTTAACGGCAGACCTAATTAAAAAATAAATAAAAGTTCAAGAACCCAATTAAAAAAAATAGTTCAGGGATCCAATTAAAAATTGTTGAATAGTTCAGGGACCTACAGATTAATTTAACATATTTTTTTTAGTTCTTTATATTTTAAAAGTTTTATTTTTGTTGAGAATCAAATCAAATATTCTGCATTCATTGTATATATAGTTTATAGGCATATTATCTCCATTTAGAGGAAACTAAATATCCTCCCTATTTATGTGTATTTAATGCAATAAGCCTATATAAACAATGATCTGTGGTGTATTATTGACACACGGTTTCAGTCAAACATGTCTCTGTTTCTCCTCTTTTAACATGGTATCTAGAGCCTGACAGAGATACCTCAAGAACCGTGCCTTGCCCGGTGGACCCACTGTCCCCGGAGATCAATTTTTTTGCGAACCGTGTATACTATCCGGTTCGCCCCTCTGAGCGCCGACATCACTCCGGCGACCTATTCCTTTTTCTTTCCGGCGACTTTTTCGGCCACCGTCGCCGCCACCGCCGTTGCTCCGGCGACTTTTCCGGCGAGCTTTCTGGCCGAAACCACCATGGTTGGTCTCGTCTAGCACCGATCTACACTGTGCCGGAAGTCGCTTCCCCAGTCGAAGCTCCACGCGCCCCATCTTTGACGTGCCAAACAGCTTCCCTTCGCCGGCGCGTGGCGGAGCGTGAGGCGGTTTCTCCGGCCGCGATTCCGAGGATAAGGTCATCCACCCCCCGCGACCCTATCCCTCAAGTCTCACCTTCATCTGACCTCATTTGGGTGAAAACCCTTTTTGCCCCCACATTTGGTTCTGTTTTGTACTTTGCAGGTACTGTTTGCTTGTATGGCTGATACTGGAAACCCTACACCTACATCTGCTAGGGAGGACCCTCCAATTTTCTCAAACATCCCTCTATCTATTGAGAAATTGGACAGCTCGAACTATTCTACTTGGGCATCTGATGTCACTCTGTGGATTACTGGACTGGGCTACAAATCCCATCTCACTACCTCCGTTGATTCCATACCCGATGCTGATCGTGCACAATGGGCAAAGATTGATGCCCAACTATGCAGTGTTATTAAGTCTACTCTCCATCCTTCCCTCAAACCGATTTTTCGACCCCACGACACTTGTGAGTCGGTTTGGAGTGAAGCTCGTTCTCTATACACCAATGATACTCAACGCCTATATGGAGTGTGCAAAGACTTGATAACACTTCTTGCCCCTCAATGCTTTGACGGTCCTATGTCTACTTATCTTGGGCGAGTCCATGCAGCCCTACATGATTACAATGAGCTTCTTCCCCCTGCTGCCTCCATTCCTGCTGAAGCGAAGAAGGAATTGGAGAACTGTAGCACTCTGTTTATGACTCTGGCTTTATATGGTCTTCCTCCGGAGTATTCTGCTACACGGGATCAGATTCTTGGATCACCTGTGGCACCAACGATGACATCTGCTTCTTCTGCCCTACTGCGGATTCCACCGAAACATATTGCTGAAGTTCCTGCTTCTTCGATGGGAGATACCACTGCCCTTGCCTCCCAAAGCAGTAACTCTGGACGTTCTCGCACGGGCCAATCTAGCTCCAAGGGTCGTCACAAGTGCGACCATTGTCATCGTCCCGGCCACACCATTGATCGTTGCTGGAAGTTACATGGTAAGGCGCCTCGTCCTGCCAATATAGCTCAGACAACACCTACTGCTACAGCTCAGGTCCCTGAACAGCCTCGAGCTACCCCTGCTACATATGAGGATTTTCTCCAGTGGTTCGAGAGTCGCCAGACCCCTGCTGCTACTGCTTCGGTTGCGCACACTGGTAAATCTACTGCTTGCTTATCTCAATCTCCTTCTCTGGGTCCTTGGGTGCTTGACTCTGGTGCTTCTGACCATATTTCTGGTAATCGTTCTCTTTTTTCTTCCTTTTCCACACCTACATATTTGCCTGCCATCACTTCTGCCAATGGCACTCAAACTCAATCCCAAGGCATTGGCACCACACATCCCCTTCCATCCCTAACTGTTGAGTCTGTTTTATATGTTCCTGATTGTCCCTTTAACCTGCTTTCTGTGTACCATCTTACCCAGTCTCATGACCTTATAATTACATTGACGTCGGACGTGAGTCGCATGGCCTATACTATCTCTCTCTGCCGTCACAAGTGTGCTCGTCCACAGTCTCTCCGTTAGTGATTCATGCTCAGTTGGGACATCCTGGTTTGCCAAAGCTTCAGAAGTTGATACCGAGTCTTTCCAAATTGTCTAGTTTACATTGTGAGTCGTGTCAGCTAGGGAAACACACTCGTAGTTCGTTTCCTGATCGTGTCAATAAAAGGGCTAAGTCCCCATCTCGTGTTGTTACTCATTCTGGTTTTAAATATTTTGTTACCTTTATTGATGATTACTCACGTTGTATGTGGGTGTGTCTGATGAAAAACAGGTCCGAGTTGTTTTCTATATTTGAGAATTTTTACAATGAAATAAAAACACAATTTGGCATCCCTATCCGCTCTCTTCGTAGTGATAATGCTCGTGAGTTTTTATCTCATCAGTTTCAGCAATTTATGGCATCAATGGGAATTCTCCATCAGACATCTTGTGCCCATACTCCTCAACAAAATGGGGTGGCTGAGCGCAAGAACAGACATCTCATCGAGACAACTCGAACCCTCCTCCTTCATAGTCATGTTCCCCCAAGATTCTGGGGAGACGTTGTTCTCACGGCTTGCTATCTTATTAACCGCATGCCATCTTCAATACTAAATGATAAGGTACCTCACTCGATACTCTTTCCCCATTCATCTCTTCATACACTTCCTCCTCGGGTCTTCGGTTCCACCTGCTTTGTTCACAACCTTACTCCGGGCCTTGACAAACTATCTGCAAGGTCCTTCAAATGTGTCTTCCTAGGATATCCTCGATCACAAAAAGGTTATCGTTGCTTCTCTCCTACACTTCAGTGGTATTTCATCTCTACTGATGTCTCATTCTTTGAGTCTGTCCCTTACTTTGAGTCTGCTCACTCTACTTCTGACATGTGGTTTTCTATCCTTCCTAGTCCACCTGCCATTATTCCTCTTCCACCTCCTTCCCAAATTGACCCTATGGTACACCAGGATGTTCCACTTATAGCACCACCACGGGTGCAACCGCTTCAGATATACCATCGACGACAGAGACCTACAGACATACCTCCACCAGCCCCTGTGACGGTTCGTCAAGATATAGTAGAGGCCATGCCTGACTCTTCCCCGACACCGTCTCCTTTACCGGATCCGGCACCTACACCTGACCTAGATTGGGCAATTACTCTGCGAAAAGGTATTCGTTCTACGCGTAACCCATCTCCTCACTATGTTAACCTTAGTTATCACCGTCTTTCTGTCTTGCACTATACTTGCCTTTCTTCTTTGTCTTCTGTGTCTATCCCTAACTCTCCAGGTGAAGCATTGTCGCACCCAGAGTGGAGGCAAGCAATGATAGACGAGATGTGTGCATTCCAGAGCAGTGGTACTTGGGATTTGGTCTCTCTTCCCCCTGGAAAATCCGCAGTAGGATGTCGTTGGCTTTACACCCTTAAGGTTGGCCCTGATGGTACCATAGACCGATTCAAGGCTCGTCTGGTGGCGAAAGGTTACACATAGGTGTATGGGCAGGACTATACTGACACTTTCTCTCCTGTGGCTAAAATGGCCTCTGTCAGATTACTATTCTCCATGGCTGCTATCCGTCACTGGCCTCTCTTCCAGCTCGACATTAAGAATGCTTTCCTGCATGGCGATCTAGATGAAGAAGTGTATATGGAGCAACCACCAGGTTTTGTTGCTCAGGGGGAGTCCTCTACTATGGTTTGTCGGCTTCGCAGGTCCCTATATGGACTTAAACAGTCCCCTCGAGCATGGTTTGGTCGATTTCGGACTGTTGTGCAGCAGTTTGGCATGATTCGCAGTGAAGCCGACCACTCTGTCTTCTATCGCCATTCACAACAAGGATGCATCTATCTTATTGTCTATGTAGACGACATTGTCATTACAGGCAGTGATCAACATGGCATTACTAGCTTGAAACAATACCTCTCACGCCAGTTTCAGACTAAAGACCTTGGTAAACTTCGGTATTTCCTAGGTATCGAAGTTGCTCAATCCAAGGATGGTTTAGTCATCTCCCAGAGGAAGTATGCTCTTGACATCCTGGAAGAGACTGGCCTACTCAATGCTAAGCCAGTGGACACACCTATGGATCCTAGTGTCAAATTGCTACCTGATCAGGGGGAGCCCTTATCGGATCCTGGGAGATATAGGAGGTTAGTTGGAAAGTTGAACTACCTCACAGTCACTCGTCCAGACATTGCCTTTGCAGTAAGCGTGGTAAGCCAATTTCTAAACTCTCCCTGCTAGGATCACTGGGATGCAGCTATTCGAATCCTGAAGTATATTAAGAGAGCTCCAGGCAAAGGCCTCATTTATGAAGATAGGGGACATGCACGAGTGATTGGATACTCAGATGCTGACTGGGCTGGCTCACCCAGTGATAGGCGATCCACATCTGGGTATTGCGTGCTGATTAGAGGGAACTTGGTATCTTGGAAAAGTAAGAAGCAAACTGTTGTAGCTAGATCAAGTGCTGAAGCAGAATACAGGGCCATGGCATTAGTGACTTGTGAACTCATATGGCTAAAACAGCTTCTCCGGGAGCTCAAGTTTGAAGATACTACACAAATGACTCTTATATGTGATAATCAAGCAGCCTTACACATTGCCTCCAATCCAGTCTACCATGAGAGGACCAAGCATATTGAAGTTGATTGCCATTTCATCCGAGAGAAGATTGAGTCAGGGGATATTACCACAAGTTTTGTTAACTCTAGTGACCAGCTAGCAGATATCTTCACTAAGTCCTTGAGGGGTCCTAGAATTAGTTTTATTTGTAACAAGCTGGGTGCATTTGACTTATATGCTCCAGCTTGAGGGGGAGTGTTGAGAATCAAATCAAATATTCTGCATTCATTGTATTTAATTATAGTTTATAGGCATATTATCTCCATTTAGAGGAAACTAAATATCCTCCCTATTTATGTGTATTTAATGCAATAAGCCTATATCCGTAGTGTATTATTGACACACGGTTTCAGTCAAACATGTCTCTGTTTCTCCTCTTTTAACAATTTTAGTTTTTTATGTTTATGAATGGATTCAAAATGATCTTTTCTTTTATTAAATAATTTTTGTGAATGAACTTAAAATGGTATTTTCTTTCATTAAATAGTGATTATGTGATATTAATTTTATTATTAGTTTTTTACGTTTTTTGGTTGTTCAAAACTGAATTAAATTGCTTATCTAAATTAAATTGTTTAATACCTATTAGAGCATCTACCCTACATGATTACAAAGCAAAAAAAAAAAAAAAATCTACAATAGTAACAATACATTATTGCTTAAATGTATTTATGATAAATTTGATAGCCGGACAATGTCACATAGATTTAAAAATTTTACACAAAAATTTACTCTAATTCTAAAATTGCATTAAATTTTGTGACTGAAAAAGTAATTATTTTATTGGTACAAACCAGTTAAGCAACAGTTGTTTATTTAGATAATTCACTTAAGCAATGCATTGTCAAATCATATACTCTAATAAAAAAAAATTTGTTAAACAACATTGCTTAACTTTGAACATCTCATGTAAGCAACTTCCTTAACACCTAGCAACTTTCTTCACATATTTTTCCTGCTTGGCTTCAATATCAAACTTAATTTTCTTTTTTCTTAAAATTCTTGAAACTCAACAATATAACTATATTTTATTCTAAGTATCATGGTGTTTCCTCGACATAAAAATTTAGCGAACTCGAAATATATGTTTTCAATAGTTAGAAAAATTCTAAGTAGACACCAACACAATTACAATTGTTATTGCTGATAAATGCCTAGAATATTTAGATATCTTCGGATTTATCTTACATTTTCTTAGCTTAAAACTTTGTTTGGTTTAATTTCATGTCAATTTCATTACCAATTTGATATATGTTTAGTTTTTAATCCCTTAGAAATTTATTAGCTTTTTAATGTTTAATTATAGGCAAAGAAGAAGATTTGAAGACTTGGGAAGAAGTTAATTACATGGGAGGAACAAGTCAAAACACGTTTGGAAGCAAGTTTTCAAGGTCAATTTTTACTTATTTTGTTACTACAATCTTCAGGCTAAGCTTGGGAATGCTGAAGTGACAACTGCTTTAAACAACAGCTTAAGCATTGACTTAGCCAACTCTATTAAGTGTTAGCCTTTTTTAGCCATCACAAACAAATTAGTGTCATGTCAAATACATTAGCAATGGTCATGAGATCATCGCTTTACCAACACTAAACTAACTATTAGTGTTGACTTTTCATAATTACTATTGGCTTTTAACCAAAAATAAATCATGTTTCTCTTGTTGTTTATGCTATTTTTTTATCCCATTTCTCTTTTATCTTTTCCATCACATCACTATTACTTTCTCTCTCTCTCTTTTTTTTTTTTAATCTTTGTCTCTCTTCTCCTTTTATTCTAATCTACCCGAAAATGAGGTGGGCTTTTAATATTATTCTTGCCATCGGTATATATATATATATATATATATATATATATATATATATATATATATATATATATATATATAGGGGCTGTTAATATCCATCATAGTTGGTGTGCGTTAGCATTCAACATCAAAGATTTTGGACTTAAAAATCTATTAGTTCTTTTGTTGATCAAAATTTAATTAAAGGATATTATTGTACTTTATCATTTAATTTAAAAAATAAAAAATCTTTTTTTTTCTCTCTCATCTCTTTTTTTTTCCACAATTTTCTCCAATATTTTAGCTTAACTACCTTTTTCCTTTTATTTTTCGTATTTTTACATTTTTTCATGTATGTTTCCATTTTGTAATATCTTCAAACTTTCTCTAATACCCGATTCTCAAATGCCCAATACTCCATGGCTATGGTGAATATTATGAATATAAATGTGACAAAGGTATTAATATAGAAATAAGATGAAGAAGACGATTACGAAAGAATTTTTTGATGAGAGAAGTTGTAACTGATAAATGAGAGAAGAGAGAGAAAATCACGGGAAAAAGAGAGGAGAGAGAAAAAAGATTTTTTTAAAATTAAATGATAAAGTACAATAATATCTTCTAATTAAATTTTAAGAAATAAAAGAACTAATTGATTTTTAAGTTCAAATTTTTTGGTGTTAAGTGCTAATGCACACCAACTAGAGTGGATATTAACAGCTCCTATATATATATATATATATATATATATATATATATATATATATATATAATTTAAAAACGTAATCCCACTCATGACTTAATTAAAAGTATTAAAGTAAATTTTGAGTTCAACTTCGAGTTTAATTGTAAAATTTAATTCTTTATATAATTCAAATATAAAAATTATAATTCAAAATCAATTCTAATTCTTACAAAATTGAAATTATAGTTACAATTGTAAACTACAGTACTAATTACGTGCATGAAACGGACTCTGCTGAACTCATAAAAGGAGTTGAGAGTCATTAAATCAAAGCGGATGATTAATTATAGTGTAGTGTAACAGTATAAAAGAAGGGGGATTAGTGTAAAGTTCATTTACTGTTGGTAACAGTCATGGTAATTATCCTACCTATTTTAATTATACATTTTTAGAGCATAACCCTGAACTTAGCTTCAACATCAGCAAAGTACGTACATGCAATTTGTTCACAAATCTCTTCATACTTTTATTAGTTGCAATAACTTTAAGAGTCTTCATTAAAAAATAAATTAATAGAATTAGTCCAACGTATAATAAAATAATACTAGTAATTTAATGTCCGCCTACGGATACTTGGTGTTATATAATAGAATTAGTCCAACGTATAATAAATTAATAATAATAATAAAAAAAATTCAACGTATACTAAAGACTAGTTTAACAACAAACCTCGCCATGTGCTCCTTTGAAAGCGTCCAGAACTAGATATATTGAAAAAAGAGTTCCAATTTTCAACTTCCAACCAGAACTAGTCTTCCTCTATAGCATCCTTCTACTTAATCATTTTATCCTCCTTCAAAACTCATTTCAAACTTGTTCATTGACCACTTCATACTCACGCACATATATATAACAAAATTTCAATCAATCTATCAATCAAAGAATACACAAAACTTCAAAAGATTGAAAGGTCAATATCCACATCCATCAATTTTTCTCCAGCTAACCTTCAAAAAATTGCAATAATGCAAAACCAACAACCCTCCGGTATCATCAACCCTAAGTATTGTGCTCCATACAATGTTGACCTAGCAATTGTGAGAAAAGTCCTAACACTATCTGATAGCTTTACCGTCACCGATGTCAATGGCAGAATTGTTTTCAGCCTCAAGGGCTCTCTCATGACCCTCCATGACCACCGTGTCTTGCTGGACGACGCCGGCGCACCCGTCGTCACGCTACGCCGGAAGGTTTGACCATATATAATATTTACCCATTTATTTTGATATATATATATCTTAATGTATAGTATTTTGATTAATTTTTAAATGGTAATTTGAAGAATATGAATTAACAAACTTATATAGTTTCTAGGATTGGATATGTTGTTTTTCTTGATCAATTTAGGTAATTAAAAATTTTAAAATAACAATAACCTCAGATTTCAGAATTTTTCTTTAGAAACTTGTGTTCATGTTATTCCTTGGATAAATATATATAGTATTTTTTTTTCATTTTCTTAACATTGTGTAAACAAATCATGATCATGAAATAATCCTATGAAACGATTCAAATTTGTTTGTGTAGATAATGACAGCTCATGATCGGTGGCAAGTTTTCCGTGGTGAAAGCATGGAGCCGAAAGATTTGATCTTTAGTGTAAAGAGATCATCAATTTTCCAGCTAAAGACAAAATTAGATGTGTTCTTAGCTAACAATACTAAAGAAGAAGTTTGTGACTTTAGGGTGAAAGGAAGTTGGTTCGAGCGATCTTGTGTTGTTTATGCTGGTGAATCTCTCAAGATTGCTGCCCAGGTTAGCCTTTTGCTCTTTACCTATATATTTTGGATAAAGTTGTAGCAAAAGAAAAAAAAAATAGAGTATATATATATGTAGTACTAGTAGTTGACAATATAATTAGTTTGTCTTAATTAAAAAATGCAACTTTTTCCTTCTTTCAAATTCTAATTTAGCAAGTGCAATATTATGTGATTGCAGATGCATAAGAAGCACACTGTTCAAAGCATTGCGTTTGGGAAAGATAATTTCATGGTTACAGTGTATCCAAATATTGACTATGCATTCATAGTGGCACTGATTCTGATTCTTGACGAAATTAACCAAGACAAGAAAAATGATTATTGAGCTTTCTGTTTATGATTTCCTCTGGGTTCTCTCGTTTTCATCAAAATGTTCATTTAAGACAAAAACTGTGACATAGTGAACAGTTTTAATTTCTTGCCGTCCTGTATTTGTTTTTATTGTATTGTATACTTCTTCTGTCTCATATGAAAAAAAAAAAAAGTCTCAAAATAAATGTCATTTTAATTTTTCAATATAATATTAAATATTTTTTTTCATTTATATTTCTAATAATATTAATGATAAATAATAGAAATTATAAATGAATTTAAAATAATAAAGTTAATTTTGTAAAATTAGTATACTCATTCGCTTATTTACTAATTTTTCTTTGTCTTTATAAAAAATTTAAGACAACACTTATTATGGAATAGAGGAAGTATTTTATATTTTTTTAGTAAATTATAATAACATTTTTATTTTCTGTTGCATAAACCATTACAATCTCAAAATAATAAAAGGTGACATTTTATAATTATTATTAAAATGTTCTTTTAACCAAAAAATTATTCTATAAATTAAAAATAATAATCTCAACAACTTAACTATTTAGAGCTTCTTTATCCCCCAAAATTTGACCTATTCTCTTTCATTATAGACCTCAACTAATTAATAGAATTAGAGTGCAACTTTTTCGCTTAATCACTTTCAACAAGCAACTGTAATAACTTTCCTATAAAACTAAGGTAAAAAATTCTTGAAGAAATCAATATTCATTAAGATGGAGGCTAGCGTGGGCTACCTCTCACAAGTCTTCCATCGTGAGAAACTTTTTCCACTGTTAAAATTTTAAAACTTTCAAATGAACGGCTAATCTCTCTCTCTCTATCATTTCACAAATTTGCCCTTCTTTCTATTTTCTCTCTCTTTTTTTCTGTTTCGTCTCCTTCTCTCTCATCGCCTCCTCCTTGACCTGTTGCTCTCCTCTTCTCTACCTCCACTACACAGACTCACTCCACTTTGACATCACTGTCGTCTTGCTTCGAGGTTCTCTTCTCCATCATCTGCTCCTCTCTTCTTCACCTTCGAACACTTAAAATGCTGAGATATGAAGGTCACAAAGCAACCCGCCAAGATCCTCCGTCGTCCTTCGTCCACGACAACAATGTTCATCGCGATGGTCGGCAATGCACAAAAATGAGTTCTTTGTTTTGCAAAAAAACAATTTTTTTTTTGTCAGTAAAATGTTTTGTTGATGGTTTTCTCGCTACCTTGAGCCAAGCCTGACATGCTAAAGCTGCAAAAACTGATGCCAGATCAACGCGAGTGAATTTGGTTAAGAGTTGCGAGCGTGAGTATGACTTCGACACTTTTGGCATTGCGTTGGAGCCTGAGGTGGAAGAACTGCTCTAGGGTTTTGTTGGAGGAGAAGGTGTCTATGTGGTGGAGGCGAAGTGAGAGAGCTTCTTCCGAGTCGGGTTTTGAGAGGGTTTCAGATTCAAGCCATGAGAGCATAGTTATAAAACTCGGCTCGGACCGGTCGGTTGGACCAGTCAGACCGGGAACCGGACCATTGAACGGTTCAAGTCTATTATTGGATCGGATACGCTACTGACCCGGTGATGATGTCATCAAATCGGTCAAAAATCTGATCCAACTGGCGTCACCCGGTACCGAGCGAATCGAATATTTTATTTTCCATTCAATCCATTTAAAACCTGCTGGCTGCTGCTTCGTTTGGTGAGCCATGTGTCTCTCCTTTGTACCTGCAGTAGCATGTTTCTTCGTTTCCCGTGACCAGCACACGCGCGTCATTTCCCATGTCCAGCTGCACCTTTACTCTCCCACGTTTCACGTGCTATTACGTGTGTGATGTTGTGAAACCTTCCTTTTAACAAAAATATAAGCTAAAATTGTCACCAGCTGGGATCGAAGGCATGACCTTTAATCAATTGAGCAAAGTTAAACCACTAAGCTATTGTGTGAGCTTAGTTTATATGTGCGAAAAATAGTATACATAGTTTATTTTAACGTATGTATTGCGAAAAATCATAACATACTACATTTTTTTAATTTTTTAATATATATCGAGTCAATCTGGTTCAATTAGTGATCCACCGGTTCAACCACTGACCCATCAACCCAGTACCTTGACCGGGTCAATTTTTATAACATCATGGGTAGGTGGGTGTGGGAGGGTGTGGAGAGGCAAGGTTTGGGCTTGGAAGGGAAGGGGGTTATGATGGACATATCATTGTCTATGCGGCGGTGCAAGTTGAGTGATTTGGTGGTGGAGAAAAGTCTAATGATAAATCAATAATTGTTTGTGTTTTAGGGAGAGTTTTAGTCTTGAATTGCTTTAATTTTGAATAATTTGCTTGACAAAACTTATGATTTAGTGTTAAGTGTGAAACAGACAAGGCATAACTGAAAAATGTGGAAAAGAGCTAAAATAAGCTGAAAAAAAGATAGAAAAGAACACTATTGTGGAGAACGACCATGCTCCATTCAGCACGGCCGTGCTAATGTTAAGAGAGGAGAACGACCTGTCAAAAGTTTGAAGAGGACGTACTTTAATTTTCATATTTTGGCAATCAACGTCAACAAATCCGAGAACAACCGTGCTCCCCCAGAGAACGACCGTGCTCTCAATTGCTCAAAGAAACCAACTCCGTCAGAGTTTTTCGAGAACAACCGTGCTCCACTTAGAATTTGAATTTGAATTTTGCTCGCTCAAAGAGAACGACTGTGCTACCAAATAGCATGGCCGTGCTACTTCCCTTGTGTCAGTTACATTTTGAATATTATAAATAGAAAGTGGGAAGTGAGAGTTAAGGTATCTTTTGTTCTGTTTCCTAATTGAGGGATTTTGAGTGAAACAGTGTTCTTATAAGGAGCTATTTGTTGATAGGAAATATAGAGATCATCATTAGGGTTATTCTCTGTAAGGTTTTGATCCCTTTTGTAATTTTATGCCTTCTATGGAGATTGTTGCTATTATCTTATCATGAGTGGCTAGTTTTCTTAAAGCCCAGACTGTGATGTAACAGTATCTTGCCCTCCTTGGTTCAGTTTAATAAAATTCCTTGATGCATTCACTTAATTATGTTCCTTTATTGTTTCTATTAATAATTAGAACTGATCAATCTAAATTCTTGTTATTCACTTGTCAGTGATCATCTGTTTGTGGTTAACCGATTTGTAAAGGAATTGAATTAATATAATCTGAATGATCAAACTGGTTATATTATTTTCCAATAGATTAATTCCTTTTAATCAATCTCTTTGTGCTTAAACATTCTCTCTGAATGAGTTTGTCTATGATCAATTACAAATAAATTTAGAGAGAATAGATTATTCAGACCTTGACCATAGGCTGTCTAATAATCTTAGAGAATTGGCAATTATAGAATCATTAAAGGTTTTTTTTAAATAAGAACTAAGGAAAATTGGAATATAGTGAAGTCACAATCTTGGATTATTTAATTGAATTTGTTCTTGACAAAATCCTGTTCGCTTATTTTCTTCTTCTTTTTGGTACGAAATACTTGATATCTTCTCTCAATTGACGGTTGCTTTGAATTGTTTAGATTTTATAAAATCAAATTATTTTGGGAACTCCTCTAGTCCTTTGGGTACGATATCTGGACTTAGGTCTACTGTTACTACGCGTAGGGTACGCTTGCCCTTTACAATCATATTTTTACGCATCATCTAACAGTTAAAGACAAATTTGGAAACATAAAGGAAAAAAAAAAGAAAAAAGAAAAAAAGTAGAAAAATCTCAATTGTATATTTGAAAAATAATATATCTAACAGTGTGGAAAAAGTTTCACATGGTGTGGGAGACTTTGTGAGCTAGCCTCCACCATTAATTAAAGTTGACCATGTGAGCTTTATCTAGAAACACGTGGATCACCTTTATCGCCTTGATGTTATGACTCTTATATAAGAACACACCGAGAACACTTTTAGTGTTTATATTCTTTGCCTATATGATTAACCTTTATCCTATGAAAATTGATAGTCAGTGTTTTAAGAGCATTAGTTAAGGAATCAAAAGTTTTTTTTTATTGAGAAATGTAATAGCACACTCTAGTGACTCAACCACAAATTTCAATGTACTTTCCCAATATATATTTTTTTTTCTATTTATTAATTTATTAACCAATGTCTTAAAGATACTGGTTAGCATATTCCTATTTTTAATCCCTCTAAAATTTTAGATTTCTACTTTTAGTCCCTATAAATTTTTTTGATGATTTTTAGTCCCTCACTAGTCTACAAGTATGAAAATTTAAGGTAACTTCTTTATATATATGTAAGGGTATTTAAGTAATTTCATATTAGCTAGTACTTGTGGATATGAATACCTTGATCCCCAGTTCCCCACCTTGTTTTGTTAATAAACGAGTAGAGAAAAAAATTGTTTAGGTTACTTGGGAGTATCTATTTAACTATCTAAATTCAATTTATTGTAAATTTTACTCACAATTATTCGTAAGCGTAAATATTTTTGCCATTCGTGGCTACAAAATTATTGATGAATTTCTTGTGGTGGTTCATGATATTAACTGCCTTACATAATAGTTCTAAGTGTCATTGTATTTAGTTATGGGTTTACCAAGTTGTAGAGCAAATGCTAAAAAATATGGTAGATGGTAAAATAATGTAGCAGATGTTGTGGTATGCCATTTTGTGGATTATATAGTTGGGAATAAACAATGCAACATTTATTAGAAAAATAATGAGATTAGAGAAAATGATAGAATTGGGTATGATTAGAACTTGGTTATGGTTAATTTAGAAATGCTTACCATATCATTTGGTGTGCTGACTCTCAAATCTAGGGGATTGTTTAACATTCTAATTTTTGAATAGTTTATAGGATATGTGTGGTTGCAAGGCAATACTAGTATCACAATTTTGCAATATTATGTCAACGGACAATCTTAAGTCAACATATTCTTAAATTGCTGCCATATAAGGTGATTAGTTTGGATGCATACTTATGTCACTTTCCTACATAAGTCATGAAGAATTAAAACTCAACCTATGTTTGAACAAGAGGATTTTAGTCCTCAATGTAAAGCATGAAGATTAAATGAGATACATATTGTTTTACATTTAAGGAATAAGTGTCAATTATTAGTTAACATTGAGTTTACATTACTTAGGTATAGTCGATTTTGTGTAAAACATTATACTTGTGGTACTTAGTTTCTAAAAAAAAAAATTGTTTTCTTATAAAAAATAAAATTTATTTTAATTTTATCTTAAATTCTATTTATTTACCATTTAAATTAATAATTATTTAAAAAATTATGAAAATTAAACTAACAATTTCTAAAGACTAAGTTATTTGTAACAATGGTTAAAAAAAATTGTTGTTACTAACGACTAAACTATTTAGGAGATGACTCAATATTTTCTTTAACATATGATGTGACATTAGATGGTCCAATTGTTAGTTTTTGATGTGTTGGACAATATTTCCTAAGAACCCTACCTTTGTTTTGGTTCCACCATTCTTCTGCTTGATTTTCAGTGAACCTTCGTTTACTGCAAAATAGTAAAATAGAAAGAAAACATTAGAGGGAAATAAAAATGTTAAAGGAAAAAAATGACAAAAGAAAATGCCTGGAGAAAAAGAAAACATTCATAATTAAATCCCTTTATTGCAAATAAGATTAATTATGTGAATTAAATAATGTCAATATGTTATCTCTTACTTTGCATCTTCAAGTAAGTTAACTAGATGCAAGTCATTTTAATGATTTTGTCTAAACATAACTAAAATAAAGATGAAACTATGTTCAAATTAATGGAATAGTTGATTATACTCCTTTAAGGTAATCACTTTTTATGAAACCAAAAGAAAAGGTAAAAATCATTAAATTAATAACATTAATAACTTTTCATTTTTCATATGGCAATCAAATAAGAACACATGTTAATCAACAAAAAATGGGGTATACATTTCCATCCACAATAACATAATATACAAATTTTTCCCTATTAACTTTATATTACTTAGGAATATAAAAAAATTGTCAACTTAAATTTCCACTTACATAATTGAAAATTGAAATCATATCTAAAGGTATACATGTAAATGTAGTCATTATTTAGCCACGCATACTCATTCATATTTGAATGTGAGAAAAAAATTCCTACATTAAGATGTATATATTGATAATTTTACAAAATTGAGGGAATTATTTCAAATACTAATTCAAATTGAAATAAAAATTGAAGCATGTAACTTACCTGAATTTAACTCGTTTGAAAATTTTGGTACCATCAGATAATAACATGAGTAGCACATAAACACCATGTTCAAATTTTTCAATAACTTGTATCTCTCCTTGTTTCCCAAGTCTTGAAGAGTCCAATGATCTTGAATCATTGTCTGAGTTTTGTGAAGTAATTGTTATGCCAACACTAGATGCAAATGACCCATTACATTCTTCAGGGACATGTCCTTCTGCTTGAGATTGATCAACTCTTGCAACCTCAACATCTTCCTCTAGTTTATCCTCTAGCATTTCAGAAACATCACTAATTGAGGCAAGTATATTAGGTGCATTTTGGTATTCAATCTCCAACTTTGTTCCATTACTTTCTTCATGGAAATTTTCTCTATCTTGACAAGAGTCAACTTCTACGACATCAACATTTTCTTCTAGTTTGTGTTCTTGCATTTCAGAAGAGCTAGTATCTGAAGTAGGTATATTAGGTATATTTTGTTGCCTAGACTCCAACTTTGACTTATTGCTTTCTTCAAGGAAATTTTCTTCATCATGATAAGGATTGGCTCCAGTAGCATCCACATTTTCTTGTATTCTTTGTTTTTGTAGTTTGGAATAGACATCATCTAAGGTAGGTGTATCAAGTGCATTTTGTTGCTTTGGCTGCAAGTTTGATTTATTACTTTCTTCAAGGAATTTTCCTTCATCTTGACAAGGATTGACTCCTGCAACATCCACATTTTCTTCAACTCTATTTTTTTGTAGTTTGGAAGAGCCATTATTCAAGCTAGGTTTATCAGGTGCATTTAGTTGCTTAGACTCCAAATTTGATGATGAAGATGTTTCAGATTCTAAAATTTCTTTAAGAAAATCTTCAGCTTGAGTAAGCACAGTTGTCAAAGTTTTGCTTTCTGGAATTTCTTGTGGCAGCTTCTCAGTTATTTCCTTCAACTGAATAAAATCAAAGGCAAGAAATCTAGACAGTTAGGTTAAATAACAAAAAAAAAAAAAATCCTAATTTATAATCCTTTTTTCTATTTTATCTTTCCCCCCTTAGTTAACATTATTAAGTTTATGTCAAGAGTTAAAAGGAAAATTTAGTGAGAAATAATTTGAACTATAAGGTTTAGCCTGCAGACTCATAAAAGAGTTATATATCTATCATATTGCCTTATGCAAAAGCATTTTGACAAATTATGTGAAAAAAGCATAAGTTCATTAAAACATTGTGGTAATAGCAATGATAGAAATCCTAACTTCCTAGAGAAAAAAATCTTTGATACCATGTCAATAATCTATTATACCAAAACCTTAAGCTTAAAGTGTTAATACAAGCCAACTGTGATTTCTAATAAGATCATTTGCCTCTAGTTTAGTATCAATATTATAATGCTATATATCTTAACTTTGTCCCCACTTCCATGGTTTTTTATTCCATTTTTCATCAATTTTATATGCAAATGTTAATAACTTAATCTAGGACCCAAAAATATAGAATTTAGATACCTGATATACAGTAGATTCAAAAAATTCTTTTGTTACTCTATGATTAGAAGATTCCACTGCGGAAAAGGCAGTAGCTTCCACAACCTTTTTGTTAAGCTTCTTAATTTCCACATCTTGCATGTCACTTCTCTGCTTCAAACTTTGAATCTATGTGTAAAGAAAAATCCAAAAACTTGTTAATGAGGAGAAAGTATATTTTTGCAAGAACAAAGAACATGATTTGTTATAACATTAAATTTACTTGTTTCTGTAACTTGGAAACTTCTTGTTTCAAAACATCATTTGTCCTTCTTAAACTGTTGTTAAGACTTCCAAAGAATCTAGGACTAACAGGACGTGTAGGGCTTTGTCTTCTTGTGTTTGTGAATATGGCCCCTGAATTGGTATGTGGTGGTGGAGTTTGTGGTGGACTAGGAGGTATAGAAGAAGGCTTTAAAACACTCTGAGAAGAACTAAGTGAACTTGGAAATGCAATATCTTTCAATTGTACAAGTGATGGAATTTGAGAAGCTCGTATAAATGAAGTAGAATTATTTTTGCTTCCAGGATTACTATTCTTTATCTCAAGGTATTTAATTGGTTCAGTGATGGGAGACAAGAGAGTTCTTGTAGACCTTATTGTTCCTTGGCCTGATCTTTCCTTTCCATTTATGGAATAGTGAGATGGAGTAGCTTTTTTATCTAACTTGGAAGCACCATTATCCTCAACAACTTTAAGCTTAACATAACAATTATCACACACACGATGAGGTTTTTCTGGCGTTGGAGTCAATGCTGCTTTCAATGCCTTTTTAGAACTACAAGCATGGCAGAAGACCAATCCACAATTGTGACAATTGTGCCTTTTCCTTGTTAAACCAAATGCTTGTCGACAACCAGAGCAAACAGATTGATCAGTTCCAGAGACCCATTTATGGATGCATATACATGATGTAAAATTAAAGCCACATGAGACATTTTTTATATTCCTATCTTTTAAGGCTACCACCAACGTAGGAGATTTCCTATCTTCTACATCTCCATGTCCCAATCTTCCATTAGCACCCATTCCCCATGTGTATAGTTCACTTTTAGTTGTCAAGACAGCAACATGATGTGCTCCACATGATATTTCCTCAACAAACTCACCAAGCAACTTATCTTGGACTAGAGTAGGTATTTTTCCAATAGACTTAGGATTTCCTAATTGACCATGTTCTGTGCCTCCCATGCTAAAGATATGGCCAGATGTAGTGAGAGCAATAGTCATTGTGTGACCACATGCTACTTGGTGAAAATTATATTCCATAAGTGGAGCAACACGAGTAGGTTGAAGGTATGTTTCCTTGTTTCCATGACCCAAACAATGTTTGTCTCCATTGCCCCATGTGAAAAGCTTCCATGATGAAGTATTTGAACCAGATTGAAATGCAACCTCTACAATAGCTGCTGTGTGCCAAACTCCACATGCAACCTTCATAGTCTTTAATCCACTTAATAGTTGTACCTCCTTTGGATACCACACACTCTCTTGATCTCCATGGCCTAATACACCAAATGCCCCATCACCAAAGGTAAAAAGTTTTCCACTAGAGGTTGCCAATGCTGAATGCCATGTGCCACATGCAATAGACACAACTTGAAGTCCTTCCAAAGGGCCATTTACCATTTTTGGTATCCAATGGCTAGCCTCAGAACCATGTCCAAGAAGTCCAGCATTATGTGTTCCATCACCCCACATATAAAGTTCATAAGACTTAGATATAGCACCTGTATGATACTCCCCGCATGAAACAAAGTCAAAATTTGTACCTTCTAGAAACTCAACTAGACAGGGAGAGCCAAAATCTTTATCAATTCCATGACCAAGTCTTCCCCCTGATTCTTTTCCCCAAGTAAAAACATGTCCTTGCTTAGTTACTATAGCAATGTGGTTTGCACCAGTTGCAATGTGACAAACATCAAGAATAACATTTGACTCTAAAGGCTTAGGAATCAATACATCTGTCTTAGAAGGGATTTGAGTTCCAATCCCATCAGGTGAAACCCCATTTGCCAAAACCTCCCCCCATATATAAACATCACGAAATGAGTCTATGTCATCTGGGTCAGATCCACCACTGGAATTACTAGGAGTACTTGAGGCACTTACTCGAAAACCATCTCCAACACTTGCTCTTGCCTGCATGTTTGCACGTTCTAACCCAACATATGAGCTTGCAAAACACAACGTAGACTCACTAGAAATTGAATCAACAAAGTTCTTGCCAGGAGCAATGCCCAAACTTAACTCTAGTGCTGTAGCTACATGACAACCATTCTGAATCTAATCAAATACAAGGTTGGAAACAAGTATTTGTTGCTCACAGTCCCTGATTTCACAAAAATAGAAACTTCATATAAAGATTGCGTTTCATAAGATGATTCAAGCAAATGCAAAATCTTAAAAAAAACACACACACACAACTAGATTCAACTTTTAAATCAAAATGATAGATTTAAATGCATGATGAGAGTTAATTTTTCTTCTTCTTATAACTAGATTAAGTAACCATACCCTTGTTACTGTGAATAAGCAAGAAAATTATAACCATTTCCTGGTAGAAAAAATATATTTCAAAGATAGACTAAAAAATTGTTACAACAAATATGGGGTGGCTTCTTTTTGATAAAAAAAAATATATGGGTTGTCTTTAAGAGCCTGTTAATATGACCATGAGTCTCCGCTAGCATACAACGACCAAGAATTAATTTTTTTTAAATTAAGTATTCCGGTCTTGTGATAATACATGAAACAGAAGATATTTTCATATTTCATTACATTCTAATATGAAATTCATCATGCACATATCTAGTCTACACATGGGACTTTGCATGTCTAATGTTGGAACATAAATTTAGCTTTTCAGTAGAAACTCCCCCATGATTGTTTGAATGGGCAAATTTTTTACTTTCTTTCCTCACTGTTATTAATTAATCAAGTGCCTTAAAAAAATAGTTGAAACCAAAATTAAATTCTAATCGGTTAAACACCTAAGCAACTTAAGTTTTGATCAAATGTCTAATTAATATAAACAATTAGCCATTGCAAAAATGCAAACCATTTTCATTGAACCAGGAAAGAAAAAAATTACTTTCTTGTCATCTTCTAAAACATTTTCTATGGCAATGCAAAGTTTTTCTTGTTTCCCTTTTACCAAGAAAGGAACAATTTGAGCTAACTATATAGATATTAAGGTTTTGGATAATTTAACCTATACTAACAACCAAGGCACTTATGCATTTCCTTCTCACAACATGACAACCCAAAATAATCATAATGCACCACTTAAACAATATAGAACATGTAGCAATATCAATTGAAATCTTGTGCCATTCAATTGACTTTATAAATAAAAAATCCAGTATGTAAGAAATTATTCACATAATAGCCATAAGTGTCATAATATAAAGATAACTTTAGTGAAACTAACTTGTTCAATATCATGCTAAGGATTCTCATACCTGCCACATTCCAATTTGAAAAAAATGGCATGGAAACCGTGAAAAAGACAACTCAAGGGACAATAACAGAATCAATCACATGGATTCTCATGGCCTCATCCTCATAGATCCTTAATCATTTCACTTCCGCTTCTCACAAAAAACAGCTCCAATAATAATCTTGATGAAAAATGGTGAAAAAGGGGATTAGATATGAATCTTTGAAGCTCATAGAATAACTATATACTGGGTGTGGGTATCTAATTAGAAATTTTCATGTCACAAATAAAATCATGGATTTTATCGTCAAATTCTGAAAAAGGGGCTTGTGAAATGATAACATTGAGTGTCTTGGCTTTTGAGCAAAATTGTGTTAGCCAAAGAAGCCATCGAAAAGAATTACAGATGCATGAGAGAAAGGATGATGCGAAATGAGAGGAAAGTACATGGTCAGATTTCAGGTTGTCTTATGACTTACATGGTGTCCCTGTTTACCAACTAAAATATTAAATCCATCAATTTGAAAGTATTATATATGTATATACATACATGTATACCCAAAAAGTAATAACGAGAATTATTCTTATCTTAAAAATGTGATAATTGTAAACTTAAATAATAATAATAATAATAATAATAATAATAATTTATTTCATGACTTTTATTCAGCTGAATTAAATTTGGTTTAAAATTATAATTTCTATATTTAAATTCTGAAAAAATTAAAGTACAAAATTATAATTATAAGTTGAATTCCAAATTTAATGAGAGAGGTGATAACACAAATATTAAGATAGTATTTAGTTAATTTTATTAATATAATATTTATTCTTTTTGAAAAAACAAAGCATATATATATTATTAACAATACCAAAGCTGGAATAAGACGTACGTACCAGATTGGTTCAAAAATATCAAAAATACAATAGCTGAAAATAGAACAGCATAATGCTGCATACCTCCTCCCTTATCAGCCAAAAAAGTGACACCAACACTACCTTCCAATCAAATTAAAACCAAAACCTGTAACATTAACATAATCTATCTATACACATTACTAAGGGATTCTAGCTCAGTTGGTTGAGCAGGGTACATGAATGTTGTAAAATTTCTGATACTGTTTTCGATTCCTATAGATAAAAAAAAAATCTATCTATACACATTTACAAAAACCAGACCAAAAATATCAGACCCCATCATAGGATTAGCTATCCACACTGAGGGTTGACATATGAATCCTGTCATACGGAACCTAAGCCACTTCCACGACAGAAACAACAAGTGTTCAACAATATCAGAAACTGATAACATTTTTCTCCTAAACACCAACCTGTTCCTTCCAATCCATAAAACCCATATAGCTTGTATAATTTATATATATAATTTATTGAGTAAATTACACTTGTATCTCCCGTGTTTTCTGCAAATTGCACCCAATATCCATCAGTTAATGGTACGACTTTACAATAGGTGGTGTAAAAGTAATGTTAAATAATGTAAGGGTATCAAACACAATTCACATGAAATACAAGGGCGTGGGTATAATTTATTCACAATATTATAAACAAATAGTTTAGATTAAAATTTAACTAATTACTGAAAACAAGACAAAAAAAATGAAAATAAATTCATTCATGAAAAAGTAATTAACAAAAAGATGACAAAATTAAGTACTTGAATTTATTGAGAAGAAGCATAGATACCTATGCTTGAATTCAACTGAAATATGATAACTGAGAAATATATATATATATATATATATATATATATATATATATAAAGAGGATGTACTTACTTCAAGAGTAACTCTAAGAGAGTTATTCTCCATTTTTAATATTCATTTTCTTGAAATCTAATTATTAAGATTAGTTACTCATTACAACTATTAAATTTAAAAAAAATAAGTAGTGAGATGAAGAGTAACCTTTTAAAGTTACTGAGTAACTTGATCCCTCTTTATAAAATAAAGTGTAATATATTTGCAATTGTTGGGGGGGGGCGGGGGAGTGTTATATTATCATAGGGAGGGAGAGCCCTATAATATTTGCATCTTTGAAGGGGTGGTATTATAAAGGATGTTTTAGGATTATTTTTTTTAATGAAAATTAACTGAAGTTTAACGGAAAATTTATAAAAGGAGTCAAGTATCACATATTTGAATCTGTCAAAGAAAAGAAGTATAATTTTTAACTTAAGAGGAGAAGGTAGTGTAATATTCATATTCCTTAAAAGAGAGAGCCTTGTAGAAATGTAATTTACTCTTAAAATTATAAATATTTAAAAAAATGATTGAAGGGACAGGATCCTTCTGCTGTTTTTTGTTTTTACTGCAGAAGATCGGGATCCTTAATTTTTCACTTTATTTTAAAGTTTTAAAATTTGTAAAGAAAACTTCTTAACTAGTGAAGCTGATGAATTTAATAATTTATTTATTAAAAATCGAGAAACTGCAAGGTAGCTAGGTAATAGGCATGTTTTGCATAATAAACAATGTCGACATTTTCATCACATGGCACCCAAGAAGGCAACGCCAATGGTTATAATTTTAGGCCATCAGTTCCTTCTATTGCATCAATGTCTCCATGATGTGCTCATTCTCATTTCCTTTCTCTGGCACAGTGGCACTCATGTTTTTTTTTTTAATCTCCTGTTGTGAATGCTTCTGACAATTCTTTTCAGCACAATTACTGTTTTGCCCATTACAATTTTAAATCTTAATTTTAATTATTTATAAATTAAGTTTACATATTTTTTTCTTTTGAAATTTTTTATAGTTTAAAATTAATTTTTAGAATTTAATCTTATTTTCCTAAATTTAAACTATTTATATTTTATTTAAAATAAATAATTCATAGAAGTACTTATATGTCAATGTACACAATTACACATATCTCATTTAAGAAATTCAAACTCAGTTCTATCCGGACCATGTTACTGATAAATATGGGTATATATCATAATGAGATATCCTATATTTATTTTAAACTATTTTTAAATAACCTTGTCAATAATATCGTAATTCAAGTAGCCAGTGTATAAACCCATACACGAGAGATAATACATAAATCATTATTTCTAGTCAAGAATGATATAATTAAAGTGAATTTTAATTAATCAGTATTTCTGCTCGAAATTTCGTGAGTAATTAAAACAAAAAACTTTATCATGTTTGACTTAAAAGGGATGTGAGGCATGCTTCATGCAAGCTTAGATATCATATAGATAAGTATTGCGATTTACAAATTTAAAATGGGTGCAGTAAAAAAAATAATTTAAAATGGGTATTTTATTAATTAAGTTGACTAAAAAGAAAAATTAGTTAATCTGATTAATCTATACTAATAATAATAATAAAGGGAACTTGTGTATACATTTTTAGACCGTTGTCATTCAACCAAATATGAAAATGACCTGTTAATCACAACAATTATTATAAAAAAAATAATTCTTTAATCATACGGTTATTTTATTTACATCTCTTAATCATCTTTTATTTTTAATTAAAAAACCCAACTACATATATAATTAAATTCAACTCTAAAAATTGAAAAATATAAGCCATGGAGTGCCTTTCTTTTCAACTAGCAATTATTACGGGAATGGAATAATAATAAGATAGTGACATTAAAAATAGATTTGTATTTCTATATTCCTTTCAGACTTAAATATAAAAAAAAATGTCCAAATTTGTTGGATTGAAATATAAGTAAGTTTCAACTAATTATACCTTATTTAATGTCATTATTTCAAAAATACCTTTAAGTACCATCTCTAATAAATATAATTAAAAGTAGTTTAAGAAACATAATTCTTTTTTAGTATGAAATCAAAAAAATTAAATAAACTTAACAAATATTTTTAATCGGTGTGAAATTAAGTATTTTTTTTCTTATATTTAAGTCTGGAAAAAGTACATGATCGTCATAAATATTTATGTAAACTTATACATTTAATTATCCTACCGATCATAAGTACAAAACAGAAACAAGGGTACCTTAGTAAAAGCAACATTCTTGTAGGATAGAAGAACAAGAAATCGAGACGAGGTTGTTGTCAAGGCGAGAACATCAAGGAGCGGAAAAGTGCAAATGGCTAGATTCACGGCGTTCATATCTATGTTGAGCATCGTGCTTCTAAGGAAGTGTATTCACATGTACAATGAATATGCACATATTTTGATTGACATGGCTTTCGTTTTGGTATCGTCGGTGAGATTTTCCGGCGTGCGTTTCCGGCCAACCGAAGCGGTTTCCGGCAGGATTTCTCCCATGACATCAATGATGGGTAGGCCTGATCGCTAGCTAGTTAGCATATATAGATCATAATATGCACTATGTTGTTTTACTCTTTATTTTTTTTCCCATTGGAATAGTGAAATTCATGGTGAATTTTGTGTCTCTCATAATTTTGATTAAAAGTTTTATTATAATTAATTTAATCTCCTTGTTATTGTCTTAATTAGTCTGTATTCTGATTATTCTCTTTTGCTTTATATATGTTATTTGTACGGTGCAACACTACTTAAAATCCATAAAACTTTGTTATCCCAATCTAATATATCCCCCTTAATCTTTAAGTTTGAGCAACAAACTTGCCAAATGCCGTTTAATGCAGGTTTAACGCTGGTGCTTCGATCTGCATAGACAGACTCGGGTAAATTTCGATATACAGACTTTCATATGTCTTTCTTATTTTTGGATAACCAAATTATTGGTGCGAAATATCCACCGATTTTCTGTGCGTATGTTTTGTATTAATAATATCTTATGTATGAGATAATAGAAAACAAAATTTCTCTAAATGAATAATGAGCGCTAGAATTTGCTGTTTCATGGTATGGGAGTCATGGCTGAAATGTTTTAGTTAGGAGTGTATTAAAAATCTTTCCCCAAGAATTCTGTCATGTAGGATTTCCAATGGTCGCATGTATGTGATGCGTTTTAGCTAGAAGATGGCAAGTCTGAAACTATCAAATCCCAAAAAAAAAAAAAATGAAAATTTTTGTTTATATAACGTGCATGTTTGGATCTGCGTTCTCATAGAACGGATCCACGTTTGATGTGGAAGCCACTCTCACAAGCTTTTGTACATGTCTCTTGGGAATTTGACATGAAAATAAGGGAAAACATGCATATGTTCCAAACACACTGGTAATGGAAAATAAAGAGATTGATGAGAAAATAAATAAATATATTTAGCTAGCCCTAAATATATTTAGATCAAAATTAAAGTTCATCTGATGCTTTCTTTTTTGCTCACTCTTCCTCTTTCCCTCTTTCTTTTTCAATTGTATATTTGTTCAGAACAATATGGAGTCCATTATACTTCATATATAGTAGTAGTAGTTAAGTATGAGATCTGAAACCTCGATCGGTCTTAAAGTGAATATATCAAGGCTATAGGATCAGGAAAGTATATGGAAAAAAGTTATATGCAGTTTACATTTGAAGCCTTTTTTCATTCCACAACTGAACAGATTTGAAACACAGAAACGTACTTAGTATTAATATTTTATATATGCGACTAAAATGCTTATAATGACTTGAGTAATCCTTCCCCCATCAAGTTTCTGCAGTAGAGTTTAATTATTCTCAATTCTATTATAATATTAGAGCCTATATCATTCTTCATGTTGGGCTATTTATAAATGTCCAATCATATAATATATAAAAAAAAAATGTCCAATCCTATAATTAACTTTACTCTCCAAATTAAGGTCATACATTGACTAGGTATATAGTTAAGTATTGTTTATAATGCTTAGACAATTTTCCTCCCCGTAGTCTAATAAGCGACTTGGTGAAAACAAAAATGATTTTGTTCGCGTATGAGGAATCTCAAGCAAAAACTTTAGGCAGTTTATAGTATGATCTCGCTCTTACAGTTTTCACTTAATTCCATCCCATATACTAGTTTGAGACTCCACCACTCATAATTGAACTTCCAACATTCTCTCCTTAAATAATGTGGATCTCAACACAGTATGTTCCCCCTTAAGTGAAATTAAGCTTTTGTGAGTATTTGCTAGGTTATCTTGTGGATATATTATACCTTTGTTCAGTTTTGTTAGGGAATACTGCATGTATTACTTATATAGCCTTTAATCTTATTGAGGAAATACCATATTCCCTTCACATGCTTACGTATAAATATAAATATATAATTGGGGAAATTAGCTCAAAAGCACCATAAATAATTGCTGGCTATTTAAAACATGCCTACAGCTACATTTATGGATGGGAAGAGTCGAATCTACTATCAAAACAAGTGTAGCCGGATAGCAGCTGACTTAAAAGAAAATAGTATATCTCACTCTTGATTCTCATAAGCAACTCCTAATACAACTATACAAGTATTTATAGCCGACTACCTTTGCTTTGCATGCCTCCTTATAATTCTCTCTGTTTCATATTAAAAACTGCTTAATTATACCTTCAGTCTTGTACCTGCACGGGGTACTTGAGTAATTTTCTTTCTTATTATGCTGAATCTTTCTCGTCAATCTCCGTCGTGCTTCTCCTTCAACTGGTGGGGGTGAGTACCTGCAAGGTACTCCGACTCTCTAGTTAGCAGGATACCAAATGTGTTAAAAAAAGTAATATTAAATAAGAATGAATAGTGTGTGTTATCTTGAGAATCTAATCTTTATATACACATATTTATTGGCCTCAAGGTCCATGGGTCTTACCTTTTAATTAAGAAAATATTAATATGACATTACGTAAGTAATATCCTGATAATATGGTTGAATTGTGTTAAGATAAGTTAGATTTCTTAACCTTTACTGAAGCCATAATGTTTTTGGGGGACTGACGCCTATTCGGTCCTATATTGGCTTGGTGGTCTTCCCAGTATATGGTATGGCTGAGGAGTTCCCGACCAAATCAATACACGTCTTCGTACTTTAGTCTATGCACAATTTTAGTCTTCACTATTTTAATTATTTTCATTAGTTCTCATAGTTTGTTAATTATTAAAATTATGAATATTCAAGTTTTTACAAGTTAAAGCCCAAACTAGTATGCTTCCCTCTAAGAAAAGTCTATTTGAGTATTTACATAAAGGTGAAGTTCGAACCCGCCTAGAAACAAATGTGTGTGTGTGATACTGTGTGAATGAAAATGATCAGTCTTAACCCTTAAACTCAAATGGGTGAATGAGATTAAAAGACTCACTTAATACCATCACTAGTTCAACACTATTAGTGGTGGTAGCGATGGTTATGGTGGTGACGATAGCTACAGTGGTAGGAGTGGCGGCAGCAGTGACAACTATGGCAACACTAATGGCGGCAACAGTGGAATGGTTATAGCAGTAATGATGAGGGCTGTGGTGACAATGGTGACAACGATGGTGATGGTAGTGGTGGCAGCGGTGGTAGCAATGGTCCTAGTGGCAGCAATGGCGGTAGTAGTAATTGTGTAGGTGGTGATAGTGACGGTGGCGATGTTGACGATGGTGAGAGTGGTGGGGAGTGGTCCACCACCACCACCACCTTTCAAGTGGGTCTTTTAATCTCAGCCGTCTATTTTAATTTAAGGATTGACATTGATCATTCTCACATAAAAAAGTCATTCTCATAATATAATATGTGTATATATCCCATATCAAACTCAAATATTGTTATATATGTTAAATAGATAATTATTTTACATGAAATTATGATGGAATAAGCCATTTGAATAAAACAAGTGTGTGATTTTGTGTTTTATTGAGACAAATGTGTCTCATATGTGATTTAGATCTGAATTATGAATAGCATTAATGGCAAAACAACTTTGTTTTTTTTCCTTTCGAGGTAATTTTTTCCTATAGTATCATACCATCATTTTAAAGTCATCATTAAGATTTGTTATTAAAATAACTTATTTACAACTATGGTAATAAGGGAAAATATCATTACATTTCATTATCAGTACTTCAAGTCAATTAAATTATGTGTAAAATATTTGATAAATTATAAAATATAAGTTTAATTACTCATTTAATCCTTATACCTATCAAAATTTTACTGTTTTGACCCTATACATAAAAATTCTAAGTTTTGATTCCTAAACGAGTAAATGTAATATGTTTTGGTCCTTGTTAACACTTTTATAAGGTGTTGCTGTTGAAACTAAAGAACGATGCAAAATTTTGTAGTGGTGTAAAACCATAAGAAATGTTTTTCGGTTGTTAAACTGTCAGAAATTCATTCCATAATAGAAATTTATTCCTTGAGATGAGGTTGAATAATCCTCATCAACTCAATTTTGTCTAACTGGAGAGGAGCCCAACTCTAAAAGTGGCTAAGACTCTAATGGGTTTGTAACAGTCTTTTCTATGGAGTATACAAATGTTTTCAATAAGATAGCATGATTAAGTGGGAAAAGATTTTCCAACCTAAATACATAAGCTGATTATGAGAATCTTCGATTTAAGCCTATTGGCCAGGTGGAAATCGTGTTGCCTTGTTGATAAAAAAGCAATTTGCATTAGTATCATAGAACTTAGATATGGCCCATTGGATAAGGTACAACCCAATGGAAGGTGGAATTCTTAATATGCATTCATTTAGTGGCAAGATCTAAAAAAGGTTGAGAGTAGTTCAAGCTTATCTTCGACGTGGTTTTCTAATAATTTGGCACGGAAGGTCAGAAAATACTTTGCTTTGTAATTTGGTTAGGGGTAGCTCCTCTCAAACATGTGTTCCCTAGACTTGGAGATATAAGAGATTGGCTTGATGGTCAGAAGAGGAGGTTTAAGGGTGAAGAGAGAAAGAGGGGAGGTTGTGAGTTCGAATTTTCCCACTGATATTTTTAACAAAACTAACAAACTAATATTTGTAGATAAAAAAAAAAAGAAATGTTCCCTGGACTCTTTTAGCTTTCACAATAGAAGAATGCACTTATCTGAAATGGTAAAGTGGAAAGACAATGTCTAGACTTGGAATTGGAAGTGGAGGAGAGATATGATCATTTCGGAGTAAGAATCTTGTGCATGTCAATCATCTATGGTTTCTTCTTTTTTACCTAGTAAAGAAGACGGTGACTTGGATTTGGAGGTGTGATAGTACCCATATATATTCTGTCAAATTTGCTTATATCTGCCTTTTAAACAGCTTACATTCTGCCCAACATAATTTTTATTAAGTTGTGGAAGTGTCTCAAACCTAAAATGGTGAAGGCCTTCTCTTGGATACTTATGTTGGATAGACTCTCAACTAAGGTTTCACTTTTTAAAGGAAGCAGTATTTTACAAAACGTGTAGGATATTTTTTGCTCCTTCTGTAATAAGCATCAAGAGGATTGGTATCATCTCTTTTTTCTTGTGATAATTCTTCTCAGGTTTGGCAACAAGTTTACAAATAGGTAGATTTCTCTGTGAAATTGCCATTGGAGGATCAGTGAGAGTCAAAGAGGTCAAAAGGTTTTGGTGCATTTTGTGGCATATAGTGCTATGGTTTGTTGAGAAATAAAACTATCTTTGACAATTGTTGTTTTGATATGATTTTCCTACTAAATCAGATTAAAGTTGTGTCACGGTCTTGGTTTAAAGCATCTATAGGTAGAAACTTTATCTCATTTTCATATTACTGTCAAGATCCATATTATGTTCGGTTCCGTTTTAATCAGTGTACCAAAAGCTAATTTAGCGTTTTAGATAATTTAGTCATAACTAGAGGCTTGGTTTTACTCCCACCCCTGTACTCTGCAACCGTAATTATCCATAAGATAAACAGAACAGAAATAATACGGCCATATTAAAACAATAGATTAATAGAACATAGAGCATCAACTCCTGAAACAGAATTCTATTATGTTTCTACTATTCAATGATTAATCCAGTCTTACTATTACTTATTTTTTGTAAAGAGTTTAAACCTTTACCAGCTTTTTATAGTTGCAGATTCAAATTAACAAGGATTAAGCTTGGTTTATAAGCTTATGCTAAGATATGATCAGTTTGTTCACGTTTATACCATTTGCACAGAAGCAGCACTGAAGATCCATTCTTCGTATGCTTCAATTCAATAATTACTCATAGAAAACATGTCACAGGGGTAGAAAGATCCAGACAGTGAAATTTTGCTACTGAAGGTAAGCCACAGATGAGGTGGTGTTTCAAATTTTACTGAAAAGCATCTCATTCTCATATCTATACTTATTTTATATCGTCCTTTCTTTATCTATTTAAACTATCAAATTTTGGAAAATAAATAAAAACAAAGGTGGACACGCGTAACTCGCAACACAGAGACAACCAATGACGTAAAATGGAATATGGTCCCACGAAGATATCAAAAGAAATTTGTGTCACAATGGATAAGGCAAACAAACATTTTATCTCTTTCATAATGAAACTTTGTTCTAAGCTCTACCCATGTCGTGGGCTTGAGGCATACTAAATAATAGAAGCTGAATAAAGAAAACGAAATGATTTTTTTTTTTTTTCTAAAATAAGGGTGCTGTGTTATTTGCTAGAAACTTCCAATTGCCTATCAGTTTTGGCATAATAAACGACAATAATAGGCACAAGTGAAAACGATATTAAGATCAGGATTCGCATGGAGTTACCTGAAAATAAAGCAACAGCTAATAACATGGGACGAGAAAAGATAAACGACATTCATTTGGAAAGATAAACATCAAACAAGAGACAACGAGTTGTTGGCTCATGCATATCCTAAGATCACACGGTAGATCGGTAGGCTATTTTAGCTAGATAAGTCTGCATCTATGTAAATTTTACCAGCTATGAAGATGACATAATACAGTTTCACTTATGATATAATAGACTTTTATTAAAGCTAGGATCTTCACTAAGCTTCACATTCTAGACAAGGTCCAGTCCATTGCGTCTGCTACGAAGTCTGCAACCAACAGAATACACAAAGTTGTAAGCAACACAAACTAGTACACGCTGTATAGTGTTAACAAAGAGAGACATTGAGGCCGAGTCTAACCTGAATCTTCTTTGGTGAAACACAAGGGAGGTGTAATTCTGAAGACATTTCCATAGTAACCACCCTTACCAATAAGTACTCCTAATTCTGTAGTAACACACAATGACCTTTTAGTAACATAGAAGAAAACTATGGCTAGAACCAAAATGCATATTTAGAGGGGTATGGATTTTACCTTTCATTTGGTCCATTACATGCAATGTTTCATCTTTTGCTGGAGTTTTAAGTTCACGATCAGTGACAAGTTCAACTCCTAGCATCAGACCTCTTCCTCTCACATCACCAATCACTACAGAAGAAACCAAGTTTGGTTATAAAGTTGGTAGGAGAAAATGAAATCGTGATTGTTTTGTGTCTCTAATGCCTCATAAGAAGAGGTGAAAATATTACATTCATATTTGTCCTTGAGGGCAGTGAGCCTTTCTTTCAAATAGGATCCAACCACAAAAGCATTTTGTTGAAGCTGCTCTTTCTCTATTACTTTTAAAACAGCCAACCCTGCAGCAGTACAAACAGGGTTCCCACCAAAGGTGTTAAAGTAGCTCCGGCGGGTTAAGACCTCTGCAATCTCTGGAGTAGTTACAACAGCACCAAGGGGAATGCCATTTCCAATGCCCTGCAATTCATTCAATTTAAATAATTATGTAAAAAAAAAAATTGTGCACATGCACGTGTGTGTTACATTGCCCCCACAACATGAAATTTCTAGATCCGTCTATTTGTTGAAACTAATTAATCTTTTGAGGACAATATTTTATTATAAATTAATCTTTTATTACATTGCAAATTATAGAAATAATTTATAATTATATATGTATATTATATCAAGAAGGGTTAAAAATTAAGTGGGGACAATGAATGGATCCGTCCCTGACAAATAAGACATAACACTTTCATGCAATTACAAAAGTTTATGCCATATTATCGTCAGATAAATAATTATTTTTTGGTGTATATTATATGGTTGTAGAAAGTATTAGTAATCAACGTAACCAAGTCATATAGATCCTGCGTAGATAAATTTCTCAATTAACACCGATATAATGAGAAAATAAGAAAGCAAAATAAAATAAACTGCTCTCACAAGTTAAAATTAATTAGTTTATACATAAGCTAATATGTAAAAGTTCTCATTTAACTTTTCAAAAAAGCTTCATTTTTTTTTATAAGCAAAGAGATTCATAAATAAAAAATACTTAAATTAAGCACAAGGAGTGTCCAATTTTAGGTTATGAGAGAAGTTTAATTCATTTTACATTATTATTTTATTTTCCTATAAATACTTATTGATAAGTTTATCCAAACAAATCATAATCTTGAACAACATTAGAAAAGTTACCTTAGCCATTGTGACTATGTCAGGAACAACATTGTGGGCCTCAAACCCCCAGAAATGGCTACCAGTGCGACCAAAGCCAGCCTGAACCTCATCAGCAATAAAAAGTCCTCCTGCTTTTTTAATGGTATTGTGCACAGCTGGCAAGTAACCAGGAGCCAATTCAATGATACCCCCTACTCCCTGTCAAAAACAAAAGCGTATCAACGTGAATTAAATTTCTTCATTCTTTTAATTAAAAGTAAATTTAGTATATCTTGTTACATAAGACGTGATATTTTTTTTTTTATCAGCGAATGTTAGTTGTTACATAAGACATGTGATAATATGGTTTTAGATTTAAAAAGAAAATAAAGAGAAGAAAAAAAAAAATAAAGAAAGAAAGTTGGATCTGTCTATATGCATTTGGCTTGATACCTGTATGGCTTCAGATATGAAGGCTGCAACATTGCCAGAAGTTCCGAAGTTAATGATATCTTGGACATCTCTTGCATACTTCTCTCCATCAGAACCGAAAATGCCTCTGTAAGGGTCTGGATTTACTGCATGATGAACCCCACTCTGTTGACAATACCAGCACAAAAACATATTAGGTAAACAGTATAGTACATTTTAAATTCACGTTCATAGCCAAAATGGTTGAGGATTACAATTTACAACCAACATAGCAAAGCCAAATATGATACTACCTCCGTCCCTAAATATGTCCCTAAATATAATATTCTTTTAACTAATTCACATTCTTTAAGAAAATTGGTTAATTTAGTTAATGGTATTAAATTTGTTATTAATTTGTATTATTTTTCCAAAATTACCCTTACAATTATTTGGACTATCATCTCTCTCTTTCCATTTAATTACTTTCTACCTAATTAGTTAATGAGTGTTAGTCATCTTTTCCAATCCTCATAAGAGAGATAATGTACTTATTTTATTAATTTGTAGCATTCATTAAAGTGGTTAAGGATATTTTAGTCAAAAAAATAATTAATGCAAGAGACAACTTGAAAATAGTCTTATAAAAAGGGACAATTTTTTTTTAGAAAAGAGTCTTATATTTAGGGACGGAGGTAGTACATAACATGCTGGCTTAATTAAGTTAATTGTGCTTTCAGCTTTTAAACAATTCTGTTTTAGTTCTTACGTTTTAGATTTTAGTCATTTTCAATTATGATAATATCCAATTAATCTTTTCAACGAGACACATTATCATTTAACAAAATAACTTGAACAAACAATCACCATGGGGTAAAATGAATGGAATAAAAACGCGAGTATCAAAAACGTAATGAGAAATTTAAATATAAATTTTAATCAAAATATAAAATAAAAATAATCGAACTTAATTTGGTACAAGCAAGGAAGAAAGTACATTACTTCCGTATTAATGAGAAATACACTACTCATATTATATAGGAAATATTTCAAACTTATCTGTAAGAGTCCTAAATTTGATAATTATTGATGTATATAGTGAACCAATTATTTCTTGTCGCTAATATTCGTATGAAACTGCAAAACTCCAAAGATAGTAACATATTATACTCTATTACTCAATTGAAACAAGCCAAATCAGACACCACGTAGTTGCAATATCATTTGCTCATGGGATGGTCCCCACTTTCATATATTGAAGCAGACAGCACTTAGCACAAATATGGAACGTTAGTTTCCATTTTCTTAAAATTTGGATTTAGATGTAACTCAATCTTAAAAGTGAGATTAGAGGTTGGCTCTGGCTTATATTATTTTTGGTTATATCACTGAGTCAAACAAGATCTCTAAGACACTCTTTTCATGTCGAGAATTGAATATCTCAGATATAAAATTTACATGATTAGACATTTGTGAATTATCTGATAACGATATGAAACATGACTCAATAAGTCCAATAATAATTATTAAATAGACGTTTGTGTGATGGATTTTTCTTTAATTCTGGAAATATTTTTTTTTTGGAAATATAACATGCGAATGTTATTTCTGAGTGTTTTAAAAAATGTGTGATATATCCGGTAATAGTTATTTTATTACCTCATAACAAACATGAGAATAAATTTTTCCAATCCTATATTCCAGAGAATAAATAAATAGTTTGTAAAACAAACGCTCCCTAAGATATTATCTTAAAATTTATATTTGAATCTACTTCATTTTAAAGTTTAAACTAAAGAAGAGAGGTATCCCATCTATATACACCGTTTTTAGTCATATTATTAGTCCAACACATTGTAAAGTACTAAAGTCCATTTTAAATGTTAACATCCCTTTCGTGGTTGATACTTGATATCATATGTAGCTACCTGTGACCCGTGACACCCGTCCATTGTAGCTAATCAGGGAGGGTTGATGGTGAACGTGGAAAGTTTAGTTAAAAAATGAGTCTAGCTGTTTAGCTACCAAGATGTGACAATCCACTCAACTATGTAATCAATTACGTGCACTTATGGCCTGGTTGATTTTTATATTATTTGTTTCAAAGAATGAAAGAAAATAGATGTGAATTCACCGTAAACGGGGAATCTTTTTTATTTTATTTTACTTAATATTACTTTTGTCTCTGTGTGTGATTTTATGTAAAGGATTTCATGTAAAAATAAATAGTAGACCAATTCCTGAATAAAGTTTAAAAATGAAAATAATAAATGCTTATACCTGTACTACATTAAATTTCCAGATGCTTTGAGCTGTGGCTCCCATTGTCCCAGCTGCATTACCATGGTAAGCATTCCTTAGAGATATTATGTCATGGCACCCCGTGTACAACCTTGCTATCAGTATGGCCAATTCGTTTGCTTCTGTTCCAGAGTTTGTGAAAAACACCACCTGCGTGAAATATATATAATAAACAAAGACAAAGGGTTTATTATTTCAAATCAAAATGTACTCATAAAATAAATATAATCATACTTAATAGTTTATGTTATTTTAATGTTGACAGTGGGGATTTTTATTTTTTCTTTTTTCCCGCTAAACTTAACATTGATCGTTTATATATCTGTCGCATGACAATGACATGCATATTATTTATTGTTTGGAACTAAACCATGTGCTAGCATCGACACCATCCACGTAACCAATGGCATCTCAATCCCATGAACCACGTTAAGATACTAATGTATGGACAAAGAGGGCAATAGTTTACAAATAAAATACGAAACGCTACCTAAATCATTAAAACATGCCCATCTCTTGGGATAGTGGCTCACGTAGCAGCTGTTCCCAAAATTTTGATCTTCATCTAATGGAAAATTGGAGCTAAGGATCCTCCAATTTTGGAGTAAGAACAACTATTATTTATCTGGGTGATTTCTTTTGTCTATTTCAACCCATTCCAAATTAACAAAATTCATTTTAGTTACACCTTCTCAAAAGTAGTTCAGTCAAAAGGCACATGTTAACACGAATAGATTGTTTTAAGTAGTAGTCATATACAGTACCTTATAAGATCAAACTTGCCTCAATAATCATGGCATTATTAAAATTTTAAATCCAGCCACGAGTAACTTTGTACAATTTTTTCTTTCTAAACAGAAGCAGTAAAAATGTTTTTTAAAACAATATTTTATTGACTCTCTATAAGCTTCTAATGATTCACAATGAATAATTCATACCATCTCTGACCTTAAAATAAAAGTTTTTTACTTTTTCCCCTCATACAATGAATTCAAGTTCCGCCACTGCTTAATAAAACCAAAATCTCATGCATTCCTATTATTGGTTCGGAAATCCAACTAATGTTATAATTTTATATTTACAAATGAGAATAAAGAAACAATTATTGTCAACGTTGAAAGTAACATTTCACATTCACGTATATCGTCATTTAAATAAAAAAAAAATGGGGCGGTTTTATTTATATAAAAATTTTTTTTTTTTACTAAAATATAATAAAAAAAATTATGCCAATTATGCAAGTTTTAAAAGAAAAATAAACTTTTAAAAAAAAGCCAGTTCTAATATTTTAAAAAATAAAAAGAAACTCTAAAAAAAGCTAGTTCATATTTAAAATTAATAAATTCTATCACTAAAAATATTTTGTTTTCTTTCAGACGAATTAAAGTGTACCAGTATATCATTAGGACGAGTAAAACTGGATTTAATCTTCTTAAGTAAAGTTTTATATTCGAGTTTTATAAATAAAAATATATAAAATAAAAAACGTGGTCAGGATTTAGGAGTATAAGTGGTCTCATTCTTAAATTTTTCGATAAAAATTAATCATGAAAAAAAAAAAAGACGAGAAGAGTGTGGAAAAAGGGACAAACCTTGAGATTACTGGGAAGCTTGGAAGTAAGAGCCTGAGCGAAATCGGCGATGGCGTGGTTAAGGTAGAGAACCGTGGAGTGCTGCAACTTTTTGGTTTGGTTCACTATGGCCTCCACCACATCAGGGTGACAGTGCCCGCAGCACACCGTAGCAATCCCTCCAAACGCATCCACGTACCTTCTCCCCTTCTCGTCGAACAAGTACTGCTTCTTACCCTCCACTATGTTCACCTGCACCCCCACCCCACACAACCATTTCTCTCTCATTAATTATTTCCAAAAAAAAAAAAAAAAAATAACTCTATTATTAGTATGTCGTGACTCGTAACATAAAAAATATTACTGTGTATAGGTTTTTCGTAACTTATTCATTATTACTCTTTGAAATTTCGTAGACTTAAATTACGAGATTTTGTAACTGAATTTATTCAATTACAAAAACATTAACCGAATGGTACATGCACTCACATTTAATGTTTTTAAGAATAAATATATATGACTTTCAAAAAAATAAAAAAGAATAAATAGTATATACGTCAATAGTTTTATAGCTCGTTCGGTCATTACTAACAATGTATGTTTAAATTAATAAATAAAGTAAATAATACCTGTGCTAACATTGTAAATATATACAGTAAAAAAGTGTAAATATTTTTACGTCCAAAAATTGTTGTATGTAATAGATTTATTGATTTTTATCAATGTTATCAGACTTGGACCAACCATTAACTCGATCGAGGTACTGGATAACAATGTTGTATTTAATTTATATACATATATGAAATATATATATATATATATATATATATATATATATATATTTGTCACTTTTATAATTGTTATAATTTGGTTAAATGGTGTTACTAGTTTCAAACATTTAGATTAAGGGGAGCAAAGTTTCGAACCTAACCTTTCCATTTTATGCTTTATTTTTAATTTCTTATTCTGCACAAATTTGAATTATTAAGTTTTCCTACTCTTTTGCATGTACGTGGTGAGTGGTGATAATTTGAAATTCGATTGTTAAACATTGGGTAGTGTGTAACGTGTTGTGTTGTGTGTGGATAACGGGTTAGGATCTTCTTCATTTCTTTTTTTCTTCATTTTTTTCATTTCTTTTATTTTATAAGGTTTTTGATAATTAAATAAAATGAAGATGAATCATACTTTATAAAAATTAATATTTATTTTGTTAAAAATTTGATAATAGAAGAAATGGAAAGAAAAAAAAATGTAGAGAATCCTAATCCGTGGATAACGTGTGTGCATCAGCTTTTGTGTGTGGGTTAACGTGTGCATCAGCTTTTTGGACACTTTGTGCACGTCAGTTTATGGGATAGTGTGCGTGGTAGTATTGTAGTTCACTGTATTAGAATTTATGTGTTACCCGTCTTATTTATCCGATCGAATTAAGCACTTGGATCGGCCAACTAACCGATTTTTGGTCAATTGACCGATTCAAACAGGATTTGATAACACTGATTTTTATAATAATTATTTTAAAAATTATAATAATAATATTTTATTATTTTTTACACTAATTTATACTATTATTATCTTAAAAATAAATCATAGTAAAAATTATATACAATTTTTCACTGATAATATAAAAAAAAATTATACTATTATTTAATCATAAACTATCATAACATAGACATAAATTTATTAACTCTTACAGATTTATTTTAAAAATTATATAAAAAAAAATGATAGATAGGATTATTTGGTTCGCATAGTAAAAACTTTTAAATGATATGACTTTTTTACACTACTCAAGTAGATGAACGTTAAACTCTTATGATATTTATCGGGAAATAATCGGGTGCTGCGCGGACTCACGGGATTCTTGTAGAAGTGCAAGATTGCAGGACTCAGATGCTCCCTGCGCTTCGCCAGAATCTCCTCAGCGGTGGGCCCCGCATACGGCGGCGGGGAGAAATCGAACGGCGGCAGCGACGGCGCGGCGACGGCGTCCTTTTCGGCGTTCACCGCCGCCCGAGAAAAGCTGCGCAGCCAGCGGAGCGGCGACGATCGCGGCGGCACGAGCCTCGTCGCTAGGGATACCGTCATTTTCGCTCCGTCGACGGAGAATTTTCCGGCGATGTGATCCGATAGTGCACAACCCGACCCGAATCTGATAAGAGAGTGTGAAAATGTAGAATGACGAAGATGAAGGATGAATGGTGAAGTGTTATATAGGGAGAAGAATAGAGAGAGGGTGATGACGTGGAGAGATTTGATTGGGTGAGGGATTTGGAATTACCCTTCAAGTTGGTGAAAATTACGGTTTTGGAATTTACTGTCATACAATAAGGTTTTGACTATATTCGCTGAACTGATGCACGTACTTGACTATATTTTACCTTGCAAAGTTGGAGTTTTGCTAAATGGGATATAGCATGAATGAGATATGTGCCAATTTCACAATTATCTTTCTATTGAAGGATAAATAAATAAAGATTTTGATTTACCAGAATGTCACATGCCTAAAAAAATGGGGAGGATTTTTTGTTGTAATATGCATTGATAATATTTATTGAAAATAAACAAAGTTATGACAAATGCTGACTTTTAAGGCATTAATTAAGAAAGTAAAAAAGAAAAGTATTTTATTAAGATATACAAGAATCACTCATCTATCATTTTTAATTGCACTCTCATATAATTTTTAATAAAAACTTTCCTTTATTATCAAAAAATAAAATAAAAATAAAAAATTTTCTCTTTTAATTTTTTAACCAGTTTAGTAAGACCCAAAAATTATTTACTTTCAACTTGAATATTACGTTCAATAAAAAAAAAATAGTGTTAGCAACATAATGTCTAACACACTCTCAATTATATTCTTAAGTTGGTTAAAGTTTATTTGAATTAAGAAGTGAGACTCACAAAATTTTGTAATTTTAATCAATAATACAATAAATAAGAAACTCCAAAGTGAAGACAATTTTGAATAATATTGGACCCTATTAATTATGGATTTTAATTTTAATATTTTAGTGTAAAGATTTTTATACTATTAATTAATTGGAAATTGTCATAAATATGATTTTAAAATACTATTATAAAAGGACAATTTTTAATTATAAAAAATATATTATTAAATGACTATAAAAAAATTTACAATAAATTTATCATAATAATTTATAGGGAAATTATGTTTTTGTCTATGAACTTTTAGCCAAATTTGCTTTTAGCTATTGTACTTTTAAAATGATGAATTTAGTTTTCTAATTTTTAAAAATAGGTTCTCTCTTCACACTTAAACTTAACATTTACTTGTACTTTTTGACAAACACAAAATCTTAAGAGGGACTAAATTTACATATTTTCAAAAATTGAATGATTAAATTCATCAATTTGAAAGTACAAGGATCAAAACTAATTTTGACTGAAAGTTAAGGAACCAAAAACATATTTTTCCCTAATCTATATCTATATTTATATATCAATCAATCATCAATATACCAATATATATATTAAATATAAAATATAAATAACTATAATAATATAAGTAAACATTGTAGTAGTATTAATCATAATAAAAAAAATTAAATATTGTATTAATTAATTACTATATTTAAATATAAAAAAATAATTAACTACAATAAAATTATTAAATATTATATTTATTAAAATAATATATTTATTAAATTTAATAAAGGCTTAAATATCTTTTTAGTCCTTGCAATTTAGTATTTTTTTGCAACTCAAATATCTTTTTAGTCCTTGCAATTTAGTATTTTTTTGCTTTTTGTCCTTGCAAAAAAAATTTTGTTTTAGTTCTTGCAAATTATGTTTGTTTTATTTTTTGTCCTTAAAGCGGTTTAGATAGCATTTTGAATAGTAAAAAAAGCGCTATCTAAACCGTTTTAAGAACAAAAAACAAAACAAACATAATATGCAAGGACTAAAACAAAAAAACAAATTTGCAAGGACGAAAAACAAAAAAACACTAAATTACAAGAACTAAAAGGGTATTTAAACCTTTAATAAATATATAAATTTCCTATACCTTATATAAAAAATGAATATCATTAAATAAAAGGTAAAAATTTTAAAAAAATATCTAAACATATATAAGTTGAATTATTCACTATTTTTATTTTGTTTAAAAATTAGTTTATAAAATATATTTAAAATAGAAATTTCTTTATATAGTATTAATTACTATGTTTATTAAATATAATATTTAATTAAAATCATCATATTATTAAATATGATATTTATTAAATAACATAGTTTTAATATTTTTAAATTAAAAACATACCTTTTCATACCTATCTATGTACATGAAAAAAAAGTAATTAATACAAATTTAATACAAAAGCATTTATCTATCTCTTTATATGTGTGTGTGCGTAAGGAAGCATTACAAAATAATACCTAAAAATATAAATTAAATTATTCATCCTTTTTATTATTGTTTAAAAAATGTTTAAAAAATATATTTTAAATATAAATTTATTTGTATTGTATTAATTACTAGATTTATTAAATAATAATATTAATAAACATTAATTGTATTAAATATTATATTCATTAAATAAAATAGATTAATTATGATTAATAAATTTTTATTAAATATATAACATTTGATACCAATACATATATATATATATGGAAAACCATCGAGCACGTGTATCAACTAGCACGGGATTGTTCCATTTTAACCAAAAGTCACAAGTTCATGTTCAAGATATGTAGTTGTGTTAAATATTCAGAAGTGTGTGTATGTATGTGTGTGTGTGTGTGTGTGTGTGTGTGTGTGTGTGTGTGTGAGTCTTAGGTATATAGATGTATTAAATACTCAAATGAGTGAAATAAATGCAACACACTAGAAGGGGGGTTGAACAGTGTGTTTGTGAAAACTTAAAACCTTTTAAAAAACTATTTTGTAAATATAAGTTTAAAAGCAAGTTCGAAAGTGTTTCGTCCAAAGATGAAAATGTGAGGAGAAGGGATAAACATGCTAGAACAAGAATAAGAACACTTGTTTTTATACTGGTTCACTCAACCTGAGTTATGTCCAGTTATCCTTCAACCTTAGAAGGGTTCCACTAACCAAAACTGATTACAATAAGTATTCTTTCCTCTGCCACTTCTGGCTTATAACAATATTCTTTAAGTTTCTTCTGGTACTAAAACAATTTCATCCTAAGATTGTAAAACCCAAGTATTCTTTAATCACAGCCACTCCTGGCTTTCTCAAACAACAATGTTTGAAAGATTTAAACAAAAATCAACTCACAAAGTGAGTGATAATTGTTGTGCATACTTATAGTTGCACTTAATTTTCACAGCAATTATCTCACTTTCTTCTTATTTATTGCTTTGATTGGTCCCTTTTAGTTAGGAATTACTTCTTTTAGGATTTAGTTTTCATGTAGTTAATTTTAGGAACTTATTATCTTTTTAATTGAGTTTTTGCTGAGTCCTAGTACACTGGAAGAAAAGCCGAAGGTGAGGAATTCAAGACTGCTCGCTCAGCGAGATGTTGCTGCCGCTTAGCGAGAAAAGTCGCTATGAAGAGGACACGTGGCAAGTTGAAGAAGTTCTGTTCGCTTAGCGAGAATGGAAGCTGAAGAGGCAACTTGGACACGTCAAGGTCGCTTAGCGAGTTCATGCTCGCTAAGCGAACTAATCTCTCTGCCTGAAGGAGAAATGAAATTTGTTGAAATTCGCTTAGCGAGCGGTTGCTCGCTAAGCGAGTTATGCCTTTATGCAGAAGCGACAAAACAAAGATTCTCATCCTTTATAAAGTGTCTTTTCATTGGGATCAGAGGGAGATTATTTTAGGGTTTTGTGCTGCGCCTCCAGCCCTCACCTACTATAGCTCTTCAATTTCCTTCATTTTCTCTTCTTTTTTTTTTTGTTGTATTTTTGAGCTTTTTGGATGTCTCTCATGATAATGAGAGGCTAGTTTACCCTTGTTGAGAGATTTGGTATACTAGCAACTCTTATGTAACTATTTCTTACTATCTATTTAATGAATATTCAGTGTTAATGTTATTTCTCTGTGTTTAATGTTGGTTCTTGGCTTGATCACACAAGCATTTTATCTATTTGTTTTTATTGTCATTGGGAAATGCTTTGAAAACTGAGATTTGAGAATGGTATCTAATGAATGTCTCATCTAGGGATAGAGTGATGTTTGTTAGCCTCTTAATGATCATTGCTCTTAAACAAATCATTTAACTTCACTTGCTAAGGGATTAGGAGTAGAGTTAAATGATTTAGCTTCTTTCACTTGTGGGGTCAAGGTTAGAAGACTTAAGTGGGTTGAGATAGCACTTGGGTTTTCATTAAATGGAGAAAAGTCATTTATGTTACTGAGATGTTTGCCAAGTACCACCAAATACCCCAACTAGCTTGTTTTATTGTTGTTTTCAGCTGCTGCACACCAACTATTTGATCTTTTGCCTCTTTGAAATTTGTCCTATTTTTAATAGTTTATTTTAGAACTTAGAATTTATTTTCTGAACCGTTTTCACTTAAACAGTATATTCTTTTGCCTAGACTTTGAATTTACACAAAAGCTCAGTACAAACAAGTCCTTGTGGAGAAGACTTTGTACTCAAATATTGAAAATACTACACCGATTGGTGCGCTTGCCAATGATGTGAACAGTGAGAATAAGCAATTGTTGAGCAAATACAAACAACTTTGCTAAGCAAAGCATAGAGTGTTTATATAAGAGAGTATCATCTAAAGATGAGAGTTATTTTATTGTTCTATTGAAATCGTTCAACACTTGTATATTTTCTTCAAAGCTTCAATCTTGTAAAGATGACCATGGTGAAAGTGCGAGCCTTCATAATTTTCCTATTTAGACACAGTACATGTTTGCTTCATACGTGTTCGTTTCTGGTGGAGAGAGAAAGATAAAAGCTATTGTCCTTTCTCTAAGCAGCGTTCATCTTGTCTCCACTACTTGTACGATAATAAATTGTGTAGAGCATATTCTTCTTCTAATTATGCTTGTCCTGCCTTAAAACATACTTCAAATTCAAATAATGATATAATTCGGAAAAGAAAAGGTGAGGGAACAAAGGACATATGAAACTTTTAGAAGAATTATCATCGATCAGAGCACACATGTGTTCACCTTTATGTTTGGACGAAAGAAAACTTAGTATAGATATAAATCAGAGTGTAAGTTTTCTTAGCCTATTGGATGAAATAAAACATAACACATTGGATGCTAGATTTTCATAAAGCATTTTATGCAATTTGTTTTGTAGCTCGTTGGACGCCAAGTTTAACAATGAAAACATTGGACTGAGTCTAGTTTCGTCACATTGGACACATGTTCAATTAAAACAAATTTTTGCATTTAAGGTATGAGATACAATACTTATATCGTCATTGGACGCATGTTAACCTGTAACACTTAATAAATCTCATTAGTCCATATCAAAGTTTAATATCCTTGTTATAATAAAAACTATAAGATTTTTTAGGAGTTAGACACCTTCCATGTCTTTGATTCTAACAAGGAGAACTTTGTCGTCATAGTGGTCCTATCTCGCTCGAGTATGATTGCTTTCCGTAAGGGATACATATGATCTCTAAAAAAAATAAGATACTTACAAAATTGACCAATTAATTTTAAGGGTTAAATTTACTCTTTATTTTAAAAATATCATATTTCTTGTATGCTTTTCTATTTTATAAAAATATATATATGAATGAGTGATTTTTTTATTTTATTATATTAAAAATGTCTGGCAATGGTGTAAAATCTTATATATATATATATATATATATATATATATATATATATATATATATATATATATAATCAAAATAAAAAAAGGGATAGGTAAACTTTGCCACTTTGGTGTTGCTTCTTAAATTATGGTCGTGCTCGTACCCATAACAGATGATTCATTTCCAATGTTTTTTTTATCAACAAATGTTAATTTATTAGTTTTTGTTTAAAATGTTAATATGGGATATTCGAACCCTGACCTCTCCCTCCCCCTTTTCCCTTTATCCTTAAGTCTTTCTTCTCAACCACCCAATCAACCTTATATCTTAGATTCATTTCCATTGTAAATAATCGATTGATTATAAAAAGTAAATTAAACTCAAAAGTTGTTTGTGTGGCTACACTGAGCAAATGTAATAACGAATATTAAACTAAATGTATCCATATCACGATCAATTCATAGACTTTGTTTAGAGAGATAAAAATAAGAAAGGTTCAGAAAACAAATGGCTTTCAACATTGTAGGTTTTCCACAACAAATTAAGAATGTAGTAGGCTTTCAACATTCTGATGGCACTTTTGTTTTTGTTTGCGGAGTAGGATTTCCACAACCAATTTCCCATCATCATTGATGTGAACGTGTTTATATATATTTGGCTATTGGTTGTCCTTTTAAATTTGAGATAATAGACACTGAACTGAACCCATCATGAAGACAGCATTTTCTCAAAAAAAGACAAAACATCCCCAAATACAAAAGCAATAAGCCATTAAGATATATATGCCAACAACTTTCATATGGAAAGTTCGAGATAAAATGGATGATCTTGAACGAGGGACGGATGGGAACAAGCAATAGATGGTTCGGGATAGCAATAAATGTGCAAAATAAACTAATGACTAAAATTAAAGGATTTCAGTCTTTATTTAACAGTAACTTTTTCGAATGAAAGATCAAACAAAAAAGCTATGCATCCGATTCATTTGTAACTAGTTACAATTTTAATATGATAAAAAAACAATTTTAATATAATCAAGATCTTGTTGGCACATGTATTTATAAGACCTATCATTATTTATTTTTTTCGTTACAAAATTATTGATGATTTAGTTTTTTTTATTTTAGAATTATTGGTGTTTTATAAATTTTAAATTTTAATAATTATTTTTTTTCAATATATATACCCTTATTTAACAATTGTTATTAAAATTATTTAAAATAATTAGTACTATACCTACAGTCAATTTAAAAAGTATTTCAATAAAAATTAAACTATATTCACATTTTATATTGAATAAGAATATTTTAGATTAAATATAATAACATTTTATACTTATTAAATATTTTTTAATTTATCTACAATAACTTCACATTGTACCTGAGTTATGTCGAGTTCTCCTTCAACCTTAGAAGGGTTCCACTAGCCAAAATTGATTACAACAAGTATTCTTTCTTCTGCCACTTCTGGCTTATAACAATATTCTCTAGGTTTCTTCTGGTACAAAAACAATTTCACCCTAAGATTGTAAAACCCAAGTATTCTTTAATAACAAACACTCCTGGCTTTCTCAGACAACAATGTTTGAAAGATTTAAACAAAAATCAACTCACAAAGTGAGTGACAATTGTTGTGCATACTTACAATTGCACTTAATTTTCACAGCAATTATCTCACTTTCTTCTTATTTATTGCTTTGATTGGTCCCTTTTAGTTAGGAATTACTTCTTTTAGGATTTAGTTTTCATGTAGTTAATTTTAGGAACTTATTAGCTTTTTAATTGAGTTTTTGCAGAGTCCTAGTACACTGGAAGAAAAGCTGAAGATAAGGAATTCAAGACTGCTTGCTCAGCGAGATGTTGTTGCCGCTTAGCAAGAGAAGTCGCTCTGAAGAGGACACGTGGCAAGTTGAAAGCTAAGCGAGAAGTTCTGTTCGCTTAGCGAGAATGGAAGCTGAAGAGGCAACTTGGACACGTCAAGGTCGCTTAGCGAGTTCATGCTCGCTAAGCGAACTAATCTCTCTGCCTGAAGGAGAAATGAAATTTGTTGAAATTCGCTTAGCGAGCGGTTGCTCGCTAAGCGAGTTATGCCTTTATGCAGAAGCGACAAAACAAAGATTCTCATCCTTTATAAAGTGTCTTTTCATTGGGATCAGAGGGAGATTATTTTAGGGTTTTGTGCTGCGCCTCCAGCCCTCACCTACTATAGCTCTTCAATTTCCTTCATTTTCTCTTCTTTTTTTTGTTGTTGTATTTTTTAGCTTTTTGGATGTCTCTCATGATAATGAGAGGCTAGTTTACCCTTGTTGAGAGATTTGGTATACTAGCAACTCTTATGTAACTATTTCTTACTATCTATTTAATGAATATTCAGTGTTAATGTTATTTCTCTGTGTTTAATGTTGGTTCTTGGCTTGATCACACAAGCATTTTATCTATTTGTTTTTATTGTCATTGGGAAATGCTTTGAAAACTGAGATTTGAGAATGGTATCTAATGAATGTCTCATCTAGGGATAGAGTGATGTTTGTTAGCCTCTTAATGATCATTGCTCTTAAACAAATCATTTAACTTCACTTGCTAAGGGATTAGGAGTAGAGTTAAATGATTTAGCTTCTTTCACTTGTGGGGTCAAGGTTAGAAGACTTAAGTGGGTTGAGATAGCACTTGGGTTTTCATTAAATGGAGAAAAGTCATTTATGTTACTGAGATGTTTGCCAAGTACCACCAAATACCCCAACTAGCTTGTTTTATTGTTGTTTTCAGCTGCTGCACACCAACTATTTGATCTTTTGCCTCTTTGAAATTTGTCCTATTTTTAATAGTTTATTTTAGAACTTAGAATTTATTTTCTAAACCGTTTTCACTTAAACAGTATATTCTTTTGCCTAGACTTTGAATTTACACAAAAGCTCAGTACAAACAAGTCCTTGTGGAGAAGACTTTGTACTCAAATATTGAAAATACTACACCGATTGGTGCGCTTGCCAGCGATGTGAACAGTGAGAATAAGCAATTGTTGAGCAAATACAAACAACTTTGCTAAGCAAAGCATAGAGCGTTTGTATAAGAGAGTATCATCCAAAGATGAGAGTTATTTTATTATTCTATTGAAATTGTTCAACACTTGTATATTTTCTTCAAAGCTTTAATTGTAACACCCTAAAAATTACAATTCAATAAGTATATATTTGTGTGATTTAATTATGGTTTAATTGGGATTTATTTGTTCTAAATAAGAAAAATATACGTTTTGAGTAATTAAATATAATTAATGATTAATTAAGTTGTGTCTTAGAAAAATAATAATTGAAATAGAGGTGAATTAAAATTCCATTTGCATGATTGTTAGTGACCCAGATGACCAAAATAGCACAAAGACCCTAACCCTAACCCTAATGAGCCCCGTATGGGCCCAGTTTAAAAACAAACATGGACCCCTTGGCCTAGATATGTGCGCCGGCCCTAAGGCCATGAGGGGGGAGACAATTTTTTTTACTTTTGCTTTTTGCTTTAACTTTCCTCTCTCCTCCATTTTGTGTTCATTCTTCTCCTTCTCCACTAAGTTTCCTTCTTTCTCTCCATCTTCTCTCTAGAAACACAAAACTTCTCTCTAGATTTTCATGACTAAGATCAAATCCTCTTCCTTTGAAATTCTAGTATGTTAGAGAGGAACTCAAGAGCTTCATAATCAACCAATTGAAATTTTGTTTCATTGAGGTATGGAGGGGTTTCTATCTTCCCTAAGCTATTTCTCGTTTCTCTTCATATTTATGGGCTGTTCATGTGATTGTGAGTCTCTTAACACCATGGATGTCTTAAGAGCATGTGAGATATGTTGAAATGTGTTGTTTGCCACTTGTACACTACAGCTGTTTTTATTTTTTCGAAAATACTTTCGTGCATTATTTTTGCAATGTAAAGATGTTTTCCTATGCTTTAGTACCTCTGGATATCATGGTACTTTTTTCAGAATTTTATGAACACTGGAACTATTTTGTTTTGGAATTATTTTCAAATACTGCTAATTCTGTGAAAGTGACGATTCTGAATTTTATAAAATTTTGGGATATGTTTTTGGAAAACTGGGCTCATGAATTCAATTTATATGTTATGAGGGTCATTCTTGAATTTTTTTAAAGTCAGAAAAACCCAGGAAGCATTTTTAGGAATTTAATGTTGTGAAAACCGAAAAACTGGATAGCAGAGTATTTAAATATAGAAAATATCTTTTTATGAGGATTTGGCCTTGAGAAAATTTAGTAACACTATTTGGACTACGTGGACTACCTTTGAATTTTCTCAGAATTTTATAAACAACTTTTGTGATTATTTCCATTTTTGTATGGAAAACTCTGTTCTGGGACAATAATGTTTTAGAAATACAAAAGGGGTATTTTCGGTAGGTATTTGATACAAAGAAAATTCCATGTGCTGTCCCACATGTTGGGAACATTCCCTGTGAAGTTTCACAGGAATAAACGTCGATTTGATATTTATTAAAAATGTGGAAGTGCACTTTATAGAGCATGTCCAGCAATCATATTTAATTCAAAAATAATATTTTGGGTGGAATTTTCGTGAGAAAAATTTATATAATGAAATATATGTGATGTGTTATCTCTCTGTAAAATTTCACGAAATTTTAAGTTAATTTGCTAAGTTAAATAATTTTTGGTATGTGTGAACAGCTCTAGGTATATGCATGAAATTAATTATATGATTGTGTAATTGTGCCTAAGCCATCCATTGGACTTGTTAATGGACATTTCACCTCAAAAGGGGAATTTCTATTGAAAATGGCTGAGTAATGTTGTTTGATGGATTATGTTGAATTATTGAATTATTGTTTGTTAATGATTGTTATGTTATTAACTGTAAATTGGAGACCGGGAGGAGCGTGATCCTCGGACAATGAGTGCTGGAATATTGTTTGTGCATGTTAGTTTTTGTGATGGTTTTTTGATTGTGGGAACAAGAATATTGCATTCTTGGATGGGAGCAAATGAACTCCAAATGGAGCGCATTTGTGAATACTAGGATGGAATTCTAGTAACTAATAATATTCACTATGAACAATAATGAATAAATTGTAATTAAAGAGTGTGAATCTAATAATATTATGGATTGGTAATTAATCAGTACCTTTGCACGTGGAGGATGCCAGATATTTGGACTTAGAAGGAAATTTAAGACCCTTGCATGGACCTTGAGACTCGATAATTAAATCAAGCATAAAACTTGAGAGTGAGTAAGGATTCAATAAGATGTAATAAGATAGAGAAAATCATGAATCAGGTCATGATTGGGTGATGTGCATCACGCACGTGTGTTTTGTGGTTGACGAGTTATTGTTTGCTTCTAGACGTTGTGAGAAACGAAAAGAGGAGGAAGAACCTCTACCATTAGGTCGTGCGTGACCGTTGAAATGGAATTTTTTCGTGGATAAATGTTACACGTCGATTGAGAAGGATAACCTGCCATTGTACCGTGGTGAAGGGTGTACTCCCAGCAAGTCATCCGACTTAAATTGTGTAAGTCCACTGAGTTTGATCTGGGAGATCCAGTGGCAGCGGGCCCGAGATGTGATGAGTTAAGGACTAGTCCGAAATGTGTTTAGGGTTACGAGTGAGACCCGTGAGAGTACCACATCGAGGTGGTTGATGTTGTGTGCTTGTGACTGTTTGTGACCGGAAGGTTGTTTGGTTGTTGGTTTAGAGGAGGAAAAAACTCACTCCATACGCCTTTATTTTTCAGATTTAGATAAATGATCTTATGCAAACAACAAAGATGGAACGAAAGGCTACAACAAGCACTGTGAACATGAGTGGATGTTTTAAGAGAAAGAAGAGGATCCTTCTAGGATGTTACTTGGGTTAATTGGGTATTTTTGAAATTTTCATTGAGTCACTGCTCTGAGTCTTAGTACTTTCTTGTATAAAAAGGGATAGACTTGGTTTTAATATTATGATGTACCAATTCTTTATATGTGACTCAAATGTATAATGTGTTAAATTCCAAGAATGTAAATGCATGAATATATTCGGTGTAATAGAATAGTATAATAATGGATCTGAGGATGTTTTTAATTAAAGAAGATTTTGTTATGTTTCATGGTTTGCAACGAAGTTAATGTCTTATGAAATGAGTTTGATTTATTAAGACCGATATTTCATTAAAAGGGATTTTGATATGTTCATAAGTTATTATGGATGATGGTCATTTGGAATTTTAAGTAACAACATTTTAAAGGAAAAACAAATTTCCCCGTATTTTAAAAGCTATTTTCAATAATTGGATATCAAATCACTTCTTAGATTTCTTAATTAATAAGAAAATCTTTAATACTAAAAAGGGGTGTTACATTAGTGGTATCAGAGCAGTTCGTCCTACCAAGACTGGGGTATGGACTTATCCATTGCTTGTATTGTGTGTGATCTGGTATTGACTATCGCTTGACGATAGTATAGATGAATTGTGTGTTCTTGCATCATCTGTGGAAGACAGTGATGTGAGATAGAAATTGCTTGTATTGATTGCTTTGTATTTGCCATCGAAAGATAGAGGTGTGAAATGGGAATTGTATGTTGTGTGAGCTTGCATTGACTATTCATTTGTAGTGGTGTAAGATGTAAAACCGTTTGTAACAGTGTGTTCTTACATTGACTACTAGGGTAGCAATGTGAGATTAGTTAGACTATGTATGGAATCAGTTTGATACGACGTTGTTAAAAAGAAATGCCGACATCTTAAGGATGTGTTAGTATTCCATTGGAATTGCCGATAGAAGTGTGAGATTAGCTAGATGTTGCTAAGCTAAGAGATAAAGTCGTTTCCTTAGACTATACCTTATCTTGAGAAATTCTCAGGATCTTACCATCTATAAGGGATAATGGGTTGAGTGTGATGGAGTAGTCGATAATTGGTGATAAAGCTATTCTTTCTTGATATAAAGTTGTATCAATCTCTTGTGAGTGAATACTATTTGTATGTCATTCCTCGTTTCAAATCGTGTAGTGATATAAGGTGTTCCCTATTACTATCTGTCTTGTGGGCATGAGTCATTTGGACGCATTTCAAGTAGTCTACTTTGAGTAGCCTACTATTCTTGTGAATAAAGTGTCTCGGTTCTTATTAGAGTCATTTAATTTCGTATGAATGAGTATCTTGCACATGATGTTACTTTTTAAGTCATGTGATGAAATGGACTTCTTCCTATGCTTATGTCTCCTATGGAAATGAATTGATGGAATGTGTTTTGAGCAATTATTGCGATGGTCTGTGTGAGTCGTTTAATGCATATGGATGAGTTGTTTCCTTATCATACTTGCATTCGAGCAAGGTGGATGCTTTCAAGGAAGAAATGATTCATGATAGAGTTGTGAGATGCGCACTCAGGACTTCGTCAAGATGACTTTCCCTCCTAATACTAAATTTCTTGAAATATTGTCTAAGTTGTGTTGTTGTCCTTGTTCTTCACATTCTGAGACTATGAGTTCGTATCCTCGAGGTAGTTGAGAAAGAAGGTCCAAAACTCCGAGTTTGTAGAATCATAGTACGTAGCGGAAGCGTAGTGTGTAAGCACGATGGTCCTTGATGATTAGGTCACAATTTAGTGGGAGGAATAAGATACAAGTGCTAGAATAGTAGCAGAGTGATTAAGATGGGGAAGTAAGTGATTGCAAAGTTTGAGAGTGTGATTTGGATGTTAGAAGTCGAATTCAATAAGTGATTAAATTGGTGATAGTAGATTGGAATGGTTTGAGACAATTTATAAGTCATCCAATTTAGAAGACATATGAAACTTTTAAAAGAATCATCATCGATCAGAGCGCACATGTGTTCACCTTTATGTTTGGATGAAAGAAAACTTAGTATAGATATAAATCAGAGTGTAAGTTTTCTTAGCCTATTGGACGAAATAAAACATAGCACATTGGATGCTAGATTTTCATAAAGCATTGTATGCAATTTGTTTTGTAGCGCGTTGGACGCCAAGTTTAACAATGAAAACATTGGACTGAGTCTAGTTTCGTCACATTGGATGCATGTTCAATTAAAACAAATTTTTGCATTTAAGGTATGAGATACAATACCTATGTCGTCATTGGACGCATGTTAACCTGTAACACTTAATAAATCTCATTAGTCCATCAAAGTTTAATATCTTTGTTATAATAAAAACTATAAGATTTTTGAGGGGTTAAACATCTTCCATGTCTTTGATTCTAACAAGGAGAACTTTGTCATCATAGTGGTCCTATCTCGCTCGAGTATGATTGCTTTCCGTAAGGGATACATATGATCTTTAAAAAATAATAAGATACTTACAAAATTGACCAATTAATTTTAAGGGTTAAATTTACTCTTTATTTTAAAAATATCATATTACTTGTGTAACACCCTAAGGATATTACCGTAACTACGCTTAATATTTCTAAAGACGCAAAAATTAAAAACATTTACACAACCATCTCATGCGGAAGCTAACATATAAACATATAAATTACAACTTGATTTAATAATTACAACTTATTTCTTGTAACATTTACCTCATGCAAGATATAAGAAAATTACATAGAAATATAAAATAACTAAGCTACATCTTCTATGACGAGGCTCCATGCTCCAACGACACGCGCCATCACCTGTTTCCTGAAAGGAGGGAACTTAAAGGGGTGAGACATAAGGTCTCAGTGAGTGCTCTAAGACTCTACGGCTGGGTTAAACCCTTCTACCCGAACAATTCATCTATTAGTCTTTATGAATTTACCCTCTCCGAGCCTTTATAAAACTCTATTATTTCTATAGTTAGTCCACATCCATCGATCATAAAAACTTTCCTATAACACATCTCTCATGCTCACTCTACTACGCTAGTTCACCATCATCAGTATCTTAGTATTTATTCTTTAACTAGCAAGTTACTTCCATTACTCCTTCTACGTTAACTTCACTTTCGATGCTCGTATTCTACTATCTAACACTTTCTTTGCATCAATCTATTTCTTAATAGCAAAATACATCATGACCTATACTCACATAGTGTCGTTCTAGGTACATCTCTCTCTATGCCCACTAAGAGTCATATCCTATCCCATTCCATTACAAGTCTAGATATATATACATTCACAACATATTATGATTATGGATAGAATCATTCACACATCACATGGCATCCACTTCATAAACCACACAAGTCAGACAAAACTTACAATAATGCACGTATGCAATGCGATGTTCCATTCTCTTTTCTCATATGCATGTGGTACCAGTAAAACATTCTTGTGAAAGTAGCCTGGGAGTACGTGCGAGTCGACGAATAGCCACACCATGGGCATCCGACACTAACAGTCTCAACCAGGATGATACCCCTAGCGGCTCGTCAGGGTTACCCAGTCTTGCAAGGATACTCCAACCCATGGGATCAGCATGAGTTTAAAGGAGATTCCAAACCAGATAACACCCCCAAGGTCAGAACTCATCGAGTTCTTCACGACCTCCCCAGTTAGGTTCATAAACAACTTTCAAAAACACATATATATCATGTTATGATGCATGATTCACATAGATGTTCATGACTTCATTGAACCTCACATCAAACATAGTGAACCCATTCTCGCCCCACATGGGCTAGGTCACTCACGGTCAAAATATCACTTGGGTCCATTCTCACCCCATATAGGCTAGATCACCCATCTCAATGGCATCTAACATCACCTCTTAACTCACAAATTCAAAGACATTTAATACTCATACATTACAATTCACACTTTAGGGATAATGTAAAGCATTCAATGATTGCACAACACTCACAAATCACCATTCAAGTTATAACAACAACACATGTATTCAATCTCATTATTCAATCAAGTCAAGTACCTGAAATACATCTTAACCCTATGCCATACATCAATTGTAGAATCTATCTACTTTGTATTATGATTGGTATAACGTCCTTTAAGTTTTTAGTATTACTTCTATCATAATATGTTGTGCATCTATGACCTTTCTGAGGTATAAACATGATATCTAGAGTTATACTAATCATATCAAGTTGAATTTTATCTTGTTTTAAAGTTAAGACAATTATCTACAACTCGTATGTTGACCTCAAGATCTAGTATTATGATCTACTATGCCTAAAATTAAGAACAACATAGACTTATCGCGGAATCCTGACAGCTTGACCTTTGCTCACTAATTGGGTGATATCTAGAGTTCTAGAATTCCGATTGGGATGAAACCAAATCCATTAGTTATCTAACATCTAGGGTTACACCTCTTATGAAGACACCTAAGCCTAATTCGGTCATATTCACCACTCGTTTTTCACATTAAAATCACGTTCCTGTTTACCCTCTTTACATCTCTTAATTTCGACATCATTTTCCTAAACTACGATGAGATATCTGGGTCATAAGATAAGATACTTAAATATCTACAATTCAAACATGATCGAATCCTAAGGTGAGATGTCTACAATTCAAACATAATTAATTCATCATCGCATTAAAGAAAACATAATGCTTCGGGGTATTCACAACCCGTCCAATTAAAATCTAAAAGCGAAGGGTAGGGGAAAACACTCACTTGGGAAGCTCAAAGATGATCTCCGACTGACCCGGGAGAGCTTGGTGGCGTTGTCCATCATGACCACCGCAACAACTCTTACTATGGCTAAAACTTGGGTGTGAAAAAAAGCACGATCCCAAGCCCCGCCTATATGCCCCGAGTTTGGAAACTCTAAGGGGAAGATAAAAATATTAACTATAAGGGGCTCCACGCTTAACGCTAAGCCCACTTTATTCTTTGGTGCTACTAAGGCTTGGTGATCTACTCTATATATATAGGAAGGAAGGGATTTATGAAATTATTTTGCCCAATGTGGGACTTAAAGGGTTTTTCATAATCAAGTGACCTACTTTAGAGCCGATTTTCTCTAAGATGAAAGCCGATTTTGGTTTCTAAGGTGTAGGGATAAATTGTAGCTTTTTCAGCAACCTTTCCAACGACGCAAACAACACCTCATATGGACAAGTACAACTCAAGATATGACGTAGTCTTTCTAGGGTTTTCATCATAAAGCTCATCACTATACTTAAACACTTTTCAAACATTCTAATTATAAGAACTTAATCTAACACTCCTCTAACACCAAATATAATAACTATAACACTAACATAATATAATATAATAAAGATAATAATAATAATAATCTAACATCCACACCAATAAGATCACAAATAACAACAACAGCAGCAATAAAATACACACGACACACGTGCATAGAAAAGCACAATCACTATCACAACATAGGTACATGCTTAGGACAAAACCGATAATATACAAGTAATAATAACAAGAATTTACAGAAAATATAACAAAAGAGTCCTAATAAGGGTTCTCCTTAAGGTATATTCCTAGTACCCGAAACTTGGGGTGTTACAACTTGTATGCTTTTCTATTTTATAAAAAAATATATGAATGAGTGATTTTCTTATTTTATTATATTAAAAATTTCTAGTGTACTACTCGGACTCGGCACTCCACCGAGTAGATAATCTGGCCGAGTAGTGTAAGCCTACTCAAACCAAGGTAGTTATAACGGAAAGTATATCTTATTAAAGGATAAAATACACAAAGATTGAGGCATGAGATTACGATAGAAGATAAGCCTATCTCTATCATAATTAGCGAGATTTGATAAGATTTGATAGGAAAATAATACTCTATTAAAATGAAGGTATTCACCCCAATCAAGGTACGAAATTCTAAACCCAATTGTGATACCTGTCTCCTACATCTGCGCCTCTAACTTGAGCATCAGAGTGTCTTTGCAGGTACACCCCCCACCATTCACGGAGGAGATTCCGGCAGAGCCATCACGCCGCCACACTTACAAAATCCGGTAAGAACATTTGGCACCCACCGTTGGACTCGGTGAAACTTTTCCCAGCCACACCAATCAACGCGAAACGATCGCGATGGCAGTAACCCAGGACAAAACAGCGAATCACGAAAAGCGACCATAGGTGCTAGAAACCCTAGCTAAGGGAACACCGTCACCGGGGGATACCCACGAGGGGTAACCCCAACAACGTGGCCCCCATCCCGCGTCAGGCGCTTAAGAATCACCCATTGATCCAAGCCCTACAAAGGGAGGTAAACACGCTGAAGCAAAATAGCACGAAGGAGATAGAGGATCTTCGCAGGGAGAACGCTAATCTCCGAGAACAATACCAGAAACTGCAAGAGGACCGAAACGCGCACTCGGCTGCCCATGAACAACCCGATCGAACAGAACGGGATGACACTACCTGGAGCGAGGCAGACCGAACAACAACCCAAATAGAATCCAGACCTATATCCGCCTCGTGCACGGTCCCGAGACTGTAACACCCCAAGTTTCGGGTACTAGGAATATACCTTAAGGAGAACCCTTATTAGGACTCTTTTGTTATATTTTCTATAAATTCTTGTTATTATTAATTGTATATTATCGGTTTTGTCCTAAGCATGTACCTATGTTGTGATAGTGTTTGTGCTTTTCTATGCACGTGTGTCGTGTGTATTTTATTGCTGTTGTTGTTGTTATTTGTGATCTTATTGGTGTAGATGTTAGATTATTATTATTATCTTTATTATATTATATTATTTAGTGTTATAGTTATTATATTTGGTGTTAGAGGAGTGTTAGATTAAGTTCTTATAATTAGAATGTTTGAAAAGTGTTTAAGTATAGTGATGAGCTTTATGATGAAAACCCTAGAAAGACTACGTCATATCTTGAGTTGTACTTGTCCATATGAGGTGTTGTTTGCGTCGTTGGAAAGGTTGCTGAAAAAGCTACAATTTATCCCTACACCTTAGAAACCAAAATCGGCTTCCATCTTAGAGAAAATCGGCTCTAAAGTAGGTCACTTGATTATGAAAAAACCCTTTAAGTCCCACATTGGGCAAAATAATTTCATAAATCCCTTCCTTCCTATATATATAGAGTAGATTACCAAGCCTTAGTAGCACCAAAGAATAAAGTGGGCTTAGCGTTAAGCGTGGAGCCCCTTATAGTTAATATTTTTATCTTCCCCTTAGAGTTTCCAAACTCGGGGCATATAGGCGGGGCTTGGGATCGTGTTTTTTTTCACACCCAAGTTTTAGCCATAGTAAGAGTTGTTGCGGTGGTCATGATGGACAACGCCACCAAGCTCTCCCGGGTCAGTCGGAGATCATCTTTGAGCTTCCCAAGTGAGTGCTTTCCCCTACCCTTCGCTTTTAGATTTTAATTGGACGGGTTGTGAATACCCCGAAGCATTATGTTTTCTTTAATGCGATGATGAATTGATTATGTTTGAATTGTAGACATCTCACCTTAGGATTCGATCATGTTTGAATTGTAGATATTTAAGTATCTTATCTTATGACCCAGATATCTCATCGTAGTTTAGGAAAATGATGTGGAAATTAAGAGATGTAAAGAGAGTAAACAGGAACGTGATTTTAATGTGAAAAACGAGTGGTGAATATGACCGAATTAGGCTTAGGTGTCTTCATAAGAGGTGTAACCCTAGATGTTAGATAACTAATGGCTTTGGTTTCATCCCAATCGGAATTCTAGAACTATAGATATCACCCAATTAGTGAGCAAAGGTCAAGCTGTCAGATTCCGCGATAAGTCTATGTTGTTCTTAATTTTAGGCATAGTAGATCATAATACTAGATCTTGAGGTCAACATACGAGTTGTAGATAATTGTCTTAACTTTAAAACAAGATAAAATTCAACTTGATATGATTAGTATAACTCTAGATATCATGTTTATACCTCAGAAAGGTCATAGATGCACAACATATTATGATAGAAGTAATACTAAAAACTTAAAGGACGTTATACCAATCATAATACAAAGTAGATAGATTCTACAATTGATGTATGGCATAGGGTTAAGATGTATTTCAGGTACTTGACTTGATTGAATAATGAGATTGAATACATGTGTTGTTGTTATAACTTGAATGGTGATTTGTGAGTGTTGTGCAATCATTGAATGCTTTACATTATCCCTAAAGTGTGAATTGTAATGTATGAGTATTAAATGTCTTTGAATTTGTGAGTTAAGAGGTGATGTTAGATGCCATTGAGATGGGTGATCTAGCCTATATGGGGTGAGAATGGACCCAAGTGATATTTTGACCGTGAGTGACCTAGCCCATGTGGGGCGAGAATGGGTTCACTATGTTTGATGTGAGGTTCAATGAAGTCATGAACATCTATGTGAATCATGCATCATAACATGATATATATGTGTTTTTGAAAGTTGTTTATGAACCTAACTGGGGAGGTCGTGAAGAACTCGATGAGTTCTGACCTTGGGGGTGTTATCTGGTTTGGAATCTCCTTTAAACTCATGCTGATCCCATGGGTTGGAGTATCCTTGCAAGACTGGGTAATCCTGACGAGCCGCTAGGGGTATCATCCTGGTTGAGACTGTTAGTGTCGGATGCCCATGATGTGGCTATTCGTCGACTCGCATGTACTCCAGGCTACTTTCACAAGAATGTTTTACTGGTACCACATGCATATGAGAAAAGAGAATGGAACATTGCATTGCATACGTGCATTATTGTAAGTTTTGTCTGACTTGTGTGGTTTATGAAGTGGATGCCATGTGATGTGTGAATGATTCTATCCATAATCATAATATGTTGTGAATGTATATATATCTAGACTTGTAATGGAATGGGATAGGATGTGACTCTTAGTGGGCATAGAGAGAGATGTACCTAGAACGACACTATGTGAGTATAGGTCATGATGTATTTTGCTATTAAGAAATAGATTGATGCAAAGAAAGTGTTAGATAGTAGAATACGAGCATGGAAAGTGAAGTTAACGTAGAGGGAGTAATGGAAGTAACTTGCTAGTTAAAGAATAAATACTAAGATACTGATGATGGTGAACTAGCGTAGTAGAGTGAGCATGAGAGATGTGTTATAGGAAAGTTTTTATGATCGATGGATGTGGACTAATTATAGAAATAATAGAGTTTTATAAAGGCTGGGAGAGGGTAAATTCATAAAGACTAATAGATGAATTGTTCGGGTAGAAGGGTTTAACCCAGCCGTAGAGTCTTAGAGCACTCACTGAGACCCTATGTCTCACCCCTTTAAGTTCCCTCCTTTCAGGAAACAGGTGATGGCGCGTGTCGTTGGAGCATGGAGCCTCGTCATAGAAGATGTAGCTTAGTTATTTTATATTTCTATGTAATTTTCTTATATGTTGCATGATGTAAATGTTACAAGAAATAAGTTATAATTATTAAATCAAGTTGTAGTTTATATGTTTATATGTTAGCTTCCGCATGAGATGGTTGTGTAAATGTTTTTAATTTTTGCGTCTTTAGAAATATTAAGCGTAGTTACGGTAATATCCTTAGGGTGTTACAGAGACGAAACGCAATGCTGGAGACCACAAGGTGACACCCGTTCGTAGATGGTATTATGGAAACACCACTACCTGGCGGGTGGAAACCCCTGTCTGTGGACCGTTATGACGGCCTAACAGACCCAGACGAGCACATTGACGCGTTCGTCACGCAGGTCAACCTCTACACAAACGATGATGCCATAATGTGCCGCGTTTTCCCCAACTCGGAAGGGGAAATAGTAACAATAAAAGCTGATCAAGAAACAGCCCGCGAGTGCTACTTGGAAAGTCTAAAGATAGCCAATAGCAAAAAGGTTCCAGAACCAAGAGTGAAGCACGTAGCATGCATCTCGTTCATGGTACAACCAACGGAGGAAACGGAGCTTGATCCCAGGGAGGGTGAGCCGAGAGCAGAACCCACCGAAGAGGTAAAATCCTTCTAGTTAGGAAGAGAAGCAGGTCAATGCACAAAGCTCGGGACTCAGCTAACTAGCGAAGACGAGAACGCAATCGCCGAAGTCTTATCAAAGAAAGCCGACCTGTTTTCATGGTTAGCAGCCGACATGCCCGGAATCGACCCAAGCTTCCATTGTCATAAACTCGCCATCTGCCCAGAGGCCAAACCGATCTCCCAAAAGAAGAGAAAGCTTGGGATCGAGAGAGGAAAAATGGTCGAAGAGGAAGCTAAAAATTTACTCAAGGCCGGTTTCATAAGAGAAGTACACTATATCGCATGGCTTACAAACGTCGTGATGGCGAAGAAAGCAAACAACAAGTGGAGGATGTGTACTGACTACACAGATCTTAACAAGGCATGTCCCAAAGACTCATACCCACTACCGAGTATCGACAGGTTGGTGGACGAAGCATCCGGTTATCCCATCTTGAGTTTTATGGACGCATATTTCGGTTACAACCAGATACCCATGTTCCCACCAGATGAGGAGAAAACGATATTCATAACTGATACGGCTAACTACTGCTACACGGAAATGCCTTTCGGGCTAAAGAACGCAGGTGCAACATACCAGCGTTTGATGGACAAGATATTCGCGAAGCAACTCGGACAAAATATAGAAGTCTATGTAGATGACATGGTAGTCAAAAGCCGAGACCCGAACTCACATTCAGTAGACTTAGTCAAAATATTATATGAGATCAGAAAACACAATATGAGGCTAAACCCAGAGAAGTGTGTATTCGGAGTACAAGGTGGAAAATTCTTAGGCTTCATGCTCACACACAGAGACATAGAGGCCAACCCTGAGAAATGCGCAACCATCATTAACAAGAGAAGCCTAAGTAACATGAAGGAAGTACAAAGGCTAACTGGAAGGCTGGCGTCCCTATCCCATTTTCTGCTGAAAGCGGCAGAGGTAGCCAAACCCTTTTTCCAACTTCTCAAGAAGCAACAAATATTTGAATGAAGTGAAAAGTGTGAAGTGAACTTCCTAAAGTTGAAAACGCTACTCACCTCACCACCAATCATAATGCGACCTGAACCCGGCAAAGACTTAGTGCTATACCTAGCAGTCTCAGGGGACGCGATCAGCTCGGTCATCATCCAAGAAGAAAAACAGATGCAAAAACCAGTCTACTACGTAAGTCGAGTGTTGAAAGATGCCGAAACAAGGTACCAGATGATCGAAAAGTTAGCACAAGCTTTGGTCACTTCAGCACGACGGCTACGACCGTACTTTCAAAGCCACCAAGTGGTGGTACGAACTGACCACCCAATACGACAAGTGTTAAGGAAGCCAGAACTCTCTGGAAGAATGATAGTTTGGTCAGTAGAACTATCAGAGTTCAACATCAAGTATGAACCAAGAGGACCTATCAAGGCCCAATGCTTAGCCGACTTCATAGCAGAACTGGCACCAGTAGAAGAGGTACCCTCACCATGGTGGACCCTGTACGTGGATGGCTCCTCTAACACCAAAGGCAGTGGAACAGGTGTCATAATCGAAAGTCCTGAAGGGATTATTTTAGAACAATCACTCAGGTTCAATTTCAATGCATCTAATAACCAAGCCAAGTATGAAGCCCTGTTAGCCGAGCTGAAACTCGCTAAAGAGGTAGGAGCAAAGCACCTCAGGTGCTAGAGCAACTCAAAACTAGTCACGGGGCAAATGAACGGATCCTATCAAATGAAGGACCCCCAGATGACAAGGTACTACCACCTAGCATCCCAGTTGAAGAACAAATTCACCGAGTTCGAACTCAACCATGTCCTAAAAGAGCAAAACGAAATAGTCGACCTGCTATCAAAATTGGCAAGTACAAAGAAGAAAGGCCAACACCGAACTGTCATATAGGAGATGGCATCCACTCCAAGTATTGACAAAGAAGTTTCCAATATCAACCCGGCAGAGCGAGAGTGGATGACCGAGGTATGGAACTTCCTAAAAGGAGGAACCTTCCCCAAAAATCGAGAAGAAGTTAGGAAGATTAGAAGAAGGGTGAGTTACTATGTGATAGAAGGAGAAGACCTTTACAGAAGAGGCTTCACTGCACCATTGCTAAAGTGCATTACGAAGACACAGGCCAAGTACGTAGTGAACGAGATGCATAGAGGAATATGTGGAATGCACTCAGGAGGAAAAGCCATGGCCGCTTGAGTATTACGAGCCGGATACTACTGGCCGACAATGCATCAAGACTGCACCGAATACGTAAAAAATTGTGAAGAATGCAAAAAATATGGCAACGTATCTCACTTACCAGCAGAAGAATTGCACAACATCACGGCACCATGGCCTTTCGCTATGTGGGGAGTGGATATCTTAGGACCAGTCCTAATTGCTAAAGGACATGTCAAATTCCTTCTGGTCGGAATCGACTACTTCACGAAATGGATCGAAGCCGAACCTTTGGCTACCATCACGGCCAACAACGTACAAAAGTTCGTGTGGAAAAACATCATCTGCCGATTCGGCATCCCTCCCTCAATAATATCCAACAACGGAAAATAGTTCGTTGAAAAGAACCTAGAAGAGTTCTTTAAGAACCTCGGGATTCGGCACCGGGTGACTTCAGTAGAGCACCCTCAAACCAATGGGCAAACTGAAGCAGCCAACAAAGTCATACTAGGAGAACTAAAAAAGAGAGTCGGTGACAGCAAAGGAAGTTGGGCCTAGGAGCTTCCTGCAATCCTTTGGGCATATCGATACACGCCACAATCTACAATCGGGGAAACACCTTTCCGACTCTCATATGGATCAGCTGCCATGATACCAGTAGAAGTCGGAGAACCCTATTTGCAAAGAGCAAACTTTGTTCAAGAGAACAATGACTAGTCACTAAGGCATGCACTCGACATGGCCAAAGAGAACCTTGACGAGGTCCAAATTAGAGCAGAGACCTGCAAAAGAAGAGCTGGGAAGAAATACAACAGCAAGATCAAGCCAAGAAACTTCAAAGTCAAAGATCTGGTTTTGAGAAAATGCGGAGAAGCAAGAAAAGCAACCAGAGAGGGCAAGTTGGCAGCTAACTAGGAAGGCCCCTTCAGAGTAACTGAGTCACTAGGAAATGGAGCCTACCGACTAAAGCATCCATTCGGCAAAGCCATCCCTCGTACTTGGACCGCCACTCATCTGATGTTTTATTACATCTAGAAAATTGTAAGTGGTGATGTACTCTTTTTCCTACTTTGACATTTTTTCCCAAGAGGTTTTTTTGTCAAAGAGGTTTTAATGAGGCACACCCGATTTTCATTATTAATAAAAGTTTCTCTTTTCATCACATTAATTCGCATAAGACCGAGTAGACCAACCAGATACCCGGCACCAAAAACCACTTAGTGAGTGACATTCGGCATCCCGAAAGGAAAATGACCGAACTTCAATAACTAGCTCTCAAAAGACTAAGCTAACCGTGTAGATTTGATACCTTTTGTATTACTTCAAGGGTATAGAAGACAATTTCATCAATGAAAGCTAAACAGATAGTGTAAAACATTTCTCTTTCTCTCTCCAGTTGTTTTACCCATTTCTTAAGCTGTCGTTTCTCTCTTTCTATCGGATTTTTTCATTCCCCCTTTCTCAATCCAGATATCTTTTTTTTTTTTTTTTTTTTTAAAAATGGAGTTGCATGGAAACATGTTTTTTTTTCTTTGACAGCAGGAAAACTTATGCCCTTTTTTTCCGGGGTTGAATGGAAACGTGTCCTTAATCATCTTAACTGTTTGCATTCCTTTGGATTAATCATCAAATCTATATTAAAAAAATAATTATTATCTATTCTAAAAATATTGATATACGTATCAAAATTAACATGGAGTTAAACTAAAGCAAATTAATATTAAATTGTTATAGATTAATATTTTAATAGAAATTTTACATTAACATAGATCTTTTAATATAAAATTTATATTCTTTTATTATAATTATTCTAAAACAACCTTATATCTCAATTCGAATGGACTGAAAATAAGAATAAGAAATGAGTGCAAAGATTATAAGCATATCTCAATTCTGATTCCATATTGAAAGTTAATAAGGATATAGGCATTTAACATGATTGGTGAATAATTGAATTTTTAAATGATATTTAAGTGTTCTAGACTTCTTGATTATCAATTGATTTTGAAAAAAAAAAAAAAGGTTCCTGCAAGATTAATTAGAAATATAGATATTTCTATTATTCTTTGCAATGGAATAAGACTTATTGCTGAAGAATTGGATGTGAAAATTATTGCTGAAAACAATATTGGGAGTAAGGCATATGTTGGGAAGAATTGGATGTGAATTTGATTCCAAAAGTATAAATTATATTGTATACTAAGAGGTGTTTCAAAAAGTATTATATACAAAGAGGTGTTTCAAAAAATATAAATTATATTACATTATTAACTTTTAAATGTATTGAAATTTGTTTATTTATGTAGCTTTTTAATTTTGCTAGATTGTATTATTTAAATACCCTTCCATTCTATATATAATGTTTATCAATTTTTCTTTTAACATTTCCAAAATTGTATGGTATTTTTTTTTTTACAAAATTGTATGGTATTAAAAACTAAAAATATAACCAAATGTAATTTATTATATTATATTAATTAATCCCGTGCAGTGCACGGGGAAGGATACTAGTTAAGAATATAGTAGGCTTTCAACATTCTGATGGCACTTTTGTTTTTGTTTGCGGAGTAGGATTTCCACAACCAATTTCCCATCATCATTGATGTGAACGTGTTTATATATATTTGGCTATTGGTTGTCCTTTTAAATTTGAGATAATAGACACTGAACTGAACCCATCATGAAGACAGCATTTTCTCAAAAAAAGACAAAACATCCCCAAATACAAAAGCAATAAGCCATTAAGATATATATGCCAACAACTTTCATATGGAAAGTTCGAGATAAAATGGATGATCTTGAACGAGGGACGGATGGGAACAAGCAATAGATGGTTCGGGATAGCAATAAATGTGCAAAATAAACTAATGATTAAAATTAAAGGATTTTAGTCTTTATTTAACAGTAACTTTTTCGAATGAAAGATCAAACAAAAAAGCTATGCATCCGATTCATTTGTAACTAGTTACAATTTTAATATGATAAAAAAAAACAATTTTAATATAATCAAGATCTTGTTGGCACATGTATTTATTAGACCTATCATTATTTATTTTTTTCGTTACAAAATTATTGATGATTTAGATTTTTTTATTTTAGAATTATTGGTGTTTTATAAATTTTAAATTTTAATAATTATTTTTTTTCAATATATATACCCTTATTTAACAATTGTTATTAAAATTATTTAAAATAATTAGTACTATACTTACAGCCAATTTAAAAAGTATTTCAATAAAAATTAAACTATATTCACATTTTATATTGAATAAGAATATTTTAGATTAAATATAATAACATTTTATACTTATTAAATATTTTTTAATTTATCTACAATAACTTCAAATGTCAATTATTATGAAAGGGAAGTTGTATTGATTGATGAACCGGCCCGTTGAACCAGAGCATTGCAATACTCAATCTCAATCCTTGCAGAGAGTAGAGAATCTTATCTTGCCAACACCAATGGGATCCCCTTGCTGGTGTGTCTTGATTTTCTTAGCTTATCTTATTTTCTGATATGTGAAAATCGTGAAATTTTTAGGTGCTTCCCCAGCTCATAAAGAACTACGTTTTATAGTTCAATGTGTATGATCAACTATGACATTTGCAATTATACGTACCATATGAAATTATGGTGGTTCACATAAGATTAACAAACATTAAGTGACATAACGTAATAAAAAAAACCAAATATTGTAAATGAGTTAACCAAAGCTTTTCGTTATAAATGCAGCTGCAAATTACATTTTAGTCCCATCTTAGGAGTTAACCCAACTAAAAGGGAAAAAATTATCGAAGAGTATACAATATAGGTTATATTTTGCAAAATTAGTTAAAATTTTTCCTAACAATTGAAAAACTAACTGATAGATGAAAGCTGTTAGTTTAAAGATGTTAAGTTAATTTATTTAGAATTGTAAGTATTTGGTAAAAGAGTAAAATAACTATGTCTATGTACTCTCGGTATAAAAGGTTTTGCAAGGTCAATAAATCAAAAAGTCACTGTTGGTATGTTTTAAGATAGTTATTGAAAAAGTCAACAAATTTATCATATATATCATTTGTAATTGGACATGTTTAAATGTTATTTTCATATAAACTTTAATTTAATTTTATTAATAGAAATATGTTTTTGAATATTTATAATTTTAACTTTTGTAATTAGTTTTATTGTCACATCATTAGTTAACATTATTACTTGACAATAGGGATTAAAGCTTTTAACTAACAGAGAAAAAGTATAGGGACCCAAAAATGTTAAAATTTTGTTTAAGGACTAAAAGTAAATTTTGCAAAAAGTTTAGGAATCAAAAATATATTTAACGCTTAATAATATTAGTAGTGTTTGGTAATCAATTTTTTTTAATAGTGTTTTTTTATATCTAATTAAAGTAGATGTTAATTACCGAGGGGATCTAGCCCAATTGGTTGAACATTGTGCACGAATTATTGTAAACCTTTTGATACATGTCTTCGATTTCTACGGATAAAAAAAAATTAGATGCTAATTTCTAACTTCTTATATTTTATTTTCTTTTTATCCTTAAAATATTTATTAAATATGCTTATCCTACAAATATCTTATAAATATGTTTAGTTCTATCTTATTACCCACTTCAACAAATAATATTATTAAACACTTATAATTCAATTAGTTTAACAACTTTCAACTACTAAATATCCTTTTATCTTTTAGTTAACTTTTCAACTACTTTTATATCAAATAAAACCTAAAAAAGGATAAAAACTAAAACACTAGTTAACATCTCAGAAAACTTATTTATCAAATACTATTAATATAAAACTTTTCAATTGATAGAAAAACTAAACATTCAACAAAAAAATAATAATTAAAAGCTAACTCAAATACCAAACATATTCTATACATGATGCACGGACTCAACACTCTAGCTACACGCAGCTGATGATAGCAAGCATGATTTAAGCCCCAATTCCTATTTAATCACACTTTGGGCATATCATCTGCTGCACCAAATGCTCCATGCAACTGTGAAAACACATTTGTTTTAAGTGGGGAACACGTGTCCAGATATATAAAATAATGCTCTACTAGAATTGTGCATATCTACATTCTTGTTTTTGATCATATATCTACATACTTGTTTAATGTTTAATAAAGAAAAAAATGAAGAGGAATCTTTTAAACGTGTGCAATTCGATTCACCTAATCGTGTTTATCATCGAAAGGAGATCGAGATAATTAGTACTCTCCTCAATATAGACGTGTAACACGTTAGCCAACATATTTTAATTTAATTACTATTTTAATATCTTTAATTTTAATAATTTGTGTTTAGTTTTCATAATTTTTTACCTTAAATTATATCCAATAATTAATAAAAATATAACAAAAATGTGATATGTGAATAATTTTGTCTATATTAACAAAGGAAAATATATAAATTATTTAAATAAAATTAAAAATAAAAATGGCTAATTTTCTACTTTACTTTTTAAAATGTATTATACATTGATTATCAATTAAAATTAAGAAAAATAAATTTATACATAAATTTATCCTTAACAGGGAAGAATGCCATCAATGGCCTGGGTAATTTTGCTAAAATATGACATGGAAATTAACTCATCAAGAATCTTTGTTGTTGATCACAACTTCAAAATGTGAACTAATCTCAACTAGCTAACTTTATATGTTAACTCTACAGGAGAATTATGAACATAAGTGACATTCATCATGCTAGCAATGTAACTTTACACAACAACTTGAAAGTATAGAAACTATGTCTATAAGAACATCAATTCAATAGCATTGCTTCAGGGTACAGATGATGAGGTATTAATACTGTCTGAATGTCAGATTGAGGCGACCAGGACAAAGGGAAGTATCTCTCAGCAATTCCTTTGGGGCTGAATTTGGTAACACTGATGACACACCATGGAAAACATGTCGAGATTCACCACCAAATATCAACACATCTCCTGATTCTAGAAGTACACACTCTGCCTGATCTGCATCCCTCTCATCCCCATAAAGAAATTCTGCTGAATCACCAATGGAGAAGGACACAACAGGCAACCCTTTTCGGAGACTTTCTCTGCTTTCATCGCGATCCTGCATCAAGTAGTTTCAAAATAGAAGCATGAGAGTTTGTCCATGGTATCAAAAAACGGCTAAGAAAACAAATGGATGAGCCATGTTATCAAAGTAATGAAGTAGCATTTAATTATGCCAAAAGTATAAGACACTAGCTTAATGCTTCAGTACTTAGCAATCTGCAGATACACCAATATGACAATATAGACTTGATTACTTGAACAATTACCTTACTGACTAGAACAACCAAAAATCATATCAAGATTTGAACTAAAATTTTCAACAAACGTCCATTACACTCTATAAAAAAAGGGAATGCCACAGGTGAAAATTAGGAATGTTGGAAGAGAATAATTCATTATAAATTATGACATTTTTATATGCTTATAATCCTACAATATACTTCCATTTTAATTTCCCCCTTCTTTGGTCTACACATCCTCTTCTATTTTATTACTTTTTTCTTTTCATAAGTCTACAATATCCAAATATTTCATGAGTTCTCACGATGAAAATGCAAAAACAAGGTAGTGTAGGATGTATAGGAACTAACCCGATGAAGGCCAAGCTTTCCATTGTTTGTATAAAAATTGACGATGCATATATCAGGAGTCATTGATGGAAGTTCGTCCTCCACATTCCATAGTCTATTTTCCTTTTTAATTAGACATTGAGCTTCTTGGATTGCTCTTATAACCAGTTCACTGAAGTGATTGGGAATACTAGGTGGCTTGCTACCATCAATTACCCGTTTCTTTCCATATTTATAGGTCTGAGGATCCCAGTCCATACCAAGACACATCATCTTCAATCGAAGTTTCGCTCCATTTGCATAACCTGGTTGATAGAATCCTCCAGGACCAAGACCAATTTCACGACAAACTTTCACTATTTCCACCTAAAATTATCAGAACAAATAAAGTAAAAGAATTACTTATAAAAATGAATCAAAACTTCTCAACCAAATGCAATGAAGTTATGGTGCAACATCCAGAATACATGGGGGCAAACTTTTATGAATGAAATGCATTATGCCACAATCCAACAATAGACAGTAGAGAGAATTGGTTGCATCCTATGTATCATTTTATACACAATTAGCTAATTATCTAATGTCTCCTCTTAATGTCGTAGTAGTTGCTGTCAAGGTTGTCAAACTACTCCTAATTTTGAAAATGGATAATTGTGAGGGTTTGAACTTTGATCAGTTTGTGTAATTCATTTGAGTCCTAGTTGTTACATTTACGCTGGCTTCAAAAACAGCACACATGAGCTGCATAAAACACTGTCACTGTGAGATCAATGAGGGGGGAAAATTTACATTTGATTTCAAACTCACTAACTTCATGATTCAAAAATTTATATAAATTTATACTAGTTTACAAAGTTTATTGAAGTTTATCCAAGAAAGAGTTTAACAGCAAGCTAACTCATTTCCTCTACCTAAAAATTGTATATTCACAGGAGTCTACAAGTTAACTCAAGTTGACAACAACATAATATTCATCAGAAATTGCAATTTCTACTTTTGCAACACAAATGCCATTTAAAAAGTATTGAAAAATAGTATCCTACATACTGAAGAAAGTGAAAATCAAGTACCTGTTCATCATGGGATATGTAATTTTTCAACAGAACCATTCCGTGCCTCAATATCCCCCCTTTTGTCCCTTCCTCCTGCATCTCAATGCTGCTTTCTATGTTCTCACCAGGCAATGTAGTTCCTATTAGAGCAGGATTTCTTCTTCCAGAAAAGCAGATGTCAAATGGCTTGAACATTGGCGAACCAATTGAAGCATCCAACTTGTGACCAACTGCTGCATAGTTTGAATTGCTGGGGCTATTATAAGGTCTATTCACAGATGCAGGTTTCTTCATCCAAGAATTACTACCATGCGGCGATTCATCATAGTTTGAATTGCTGGAGCTATCATAATGTCTATTCACAGATGCAGGTTTCTTCTTCCAAGAATTACTACCTTGAGGCGATTCATCATGGGGGGTTGTCAATTTAGCCGTTGAAAATTTCTTAGTCGGTGGTAACTCACTATTTTCAAAATTGGAACTAGGTACACTACAATCATCTCCACTGGCCTTGGCCAATCCTAAGTCAATTCGAGATCTCCTCTTGAAATTTATGTGTTCAATACTAGTGGTAGTTGTTGGTGGTGATGTTAAATGATTAGAACTAGACATGAATTCAGGGTGTTTGTCAACAAATGGTGTGCAACTAGGTGACAAAGGGACTGAATAATTCTTCACACTCTTTCCAGACAGTAACACAGGAATGCTGCCTATCAACATAAGAGATGTTTTATAGTCATGAGATGTATCTGCCAATGGCCCATCAGCCATAACCTGCATTTGAAACATGGAAATTAAAATAAACAGAGAACCGTTATTGTTAACTAAAGTGTAATCTTAAATGCAGCACATAAAGCCTAATGCAAATTTTATTGAATCCTACAAACCATAGCCAAATTAAGGTAAAATAGACTCATAATCACATTATAACTATTAATATAAATGCACACAAACTAACAAATATTTCTGCGTTTTTTATTTCATGAGTTAAGACATAAGATGAGATCGTAGACACATGAAATTCAACAAGCACATAAAGAAAAGCTCAAGTGCTGATATCTGAAGAGAAACAATGTGAAACGCTGCTAAATGACAATACGTTACTAAAAACTTGAATGATTTAACACAAACACAACCATATTATTACAGCAACAACAACAATAATAATGAACATGCACAAATAAAATTTTTGATAAAAATTAAGCCAACAAATAAAGCTTCATTCATCAAGTCACTAACAATGACAGAAAACTATACGTTGTAATAAAATTGTAAATTAAGATAATGAAAGAAAACTTACAGGATCTTTGCGAACAGCAGAGTCTGCAGCAGGTGGCAACGGTTGCGCTGGTGAAGACTCGGTGCTTGAATTGACGATTTTGCCCATCTTGATCGAAGCCGAAAACCTGGATGAAATTTGGAGGAAAATATAGCGGCGAATTGGTGTCAAAGGAGGATGAAACGACCACGTAAGAGGAATAGTGCGTGAAGCAACCATGGTTGCTAATTATAAGAACAAGTTATATATATATGATTCATGGTTTAATTTGCTAATAAAAGATCAAGTCATGATTCGGGAATTGGATTTGATTCCTAGGAGATGTTACTTCGATAAACCCAATTAATTGATTAGTAATTGAGATGGTAAAATATCGATGATTTGGAAAAGATAAGGTTTGTTAATTATATACACATTTAATTAATGAATTTTATCATAATATTACTAGTATTTTCAGATCAACTATGTGAGTGTACTTGATCTTAAAAGTGCATCTCCTCAAAGGGGAGTAACTGAGTTTGAGAAAGTGGGGGCTGTGACCGAAGCAATGAATATGCGCTTTGTTTCGGTGGTGGTGATTCATATGCAACGCCGCTCCTGCTTCCACACTCCGTTCCAACCTAAAAATCCTTTCAAAATTAAAAATGGAAAATTTTAAAGACATAGTTTTATTTGTTAACTTTTTTTTTCCCTTCAATTTAGAGTGCAATTAAAAAGATAAAGCATAATTTAATAATTATTAATTACATACTCCCTCCATTCCAAATTATATGACGTTTTAGAGAAAAAAATTTATTCCAAAATATATGATGTTTTACAAATCCAATGCTGCATTAAATATCTTTTTTCAAGACTATCCTTAATAAATACTTAGTGGAAGTAGTATATAATGAGTAATTAATTAGATAGACAGAGGGTATATTAGGAAGTTACCTAATATTTTCTAGGAAATTTAACAAATTAATTGCATTCCTTAATACATGTGCCGAAACCTTAAACGTCATATAAACTGGAACGAAGGAAGTATCAATAGTTGATATTGTAATTAATTTTAGATTTTTATTGGATAAAATATGTTTTTGTTCCCTCATTTTATATTGATTTCTGTTTTTAGTCTCTCATAATTTTTTTTTACTATTTTTAGTTCCTCATAAATTATTTTGTTATGTTTTTAGTCCCTCATAAATTATTTTGTTCTGTTTTAAGTCCCTTACGTTAATTTCAACTGTTAAGTGGTGACATGACGGACATAAACTATGTGTGTAAAAATTACCTGATTAAGTTTCTAGTGACTTTTAACCGCTACAATTTTTTTTGCACTAAGAAATGTTTACTTTTATTACATTTCTTGTGATTTCAGAAAATCTAGTATTCGAGGTTTTGATTTTTTTTTTAACATTTCTGACGGTTTTAGTTTGCCAGAAAATTGCGACAGTTAAAAATCCATGTTCTCAGAACCGGACCGGACCGGCCGGTTCGACCGGTTCGACCGGGAACCGGTCTGGTGACCGGTTCGGTTACTCTATAAAACCGGAGGAACTCAGAACCGGTGGGAACCGGTCAAGAACCGGTCAAACCGGACCAAAACCGGTCAAGAACCGGTAGCCAAAACCGGTTTGAACCGGTTTTTTTTTTTTTTTTTTTCATTTAAAATTTTAAATTTAATATAAAATATTTTAAAAATAATTAAAAACACATATTTAATAAATATCTCAAATAGATATAAATTATTTTATCAATTATTATTATTATTTTCTTGTAAAACATATAATTTGGTCATTTATATTAATTTATAATTTTTTTATATCTTGATTTTTGATAATTTTATATTATATTAATTTGTCATTTTCTTTCTTTATTCTAAATGTAAATTTGTTATTGTTAATGGACATTATTTTATTTTATTAAAATTTGAACTTAAGTATTATGATATATTTAATTAAACTTTTATATATTTTTTAAAGTGATGTTTTAAGTTTTATTATAGTTTTTAATGTTATAAAGTTATGTGATATTATATTTATTTAATATTATTTTATAAATTATTTTATTATTATTATTTTATTAATACCGGTTCAACTGGTTCAACCACGGTTGAACCACGGTTGAACCATTGAACCTTGAACCAGTGCCTTGACCGGTTCAATGACCGGTCCGGTTTTAAAAACATTGTTAAAAATTGCTAGAAACTTAAACAGAAATTTTTCAAGCGTAAATTCTGCTCGCACGACATCACTTAACAGTTAAAATTAATGTTAGAAACTAAAAACAAAATGAAACAATTTTTTAAGGACTAAAAACAGATAAAAAATTTATGAGGGACTAAAAACAAAAATCAAAATAAGATGAGGAACAAAAACATATTTTACCCATTTTTATTATATATGTATTGGATTTTGTTACAATTTTTAATCATTGATTTTGTATTCAATAATAATAATTGTGAGTGCACTTTATTCTAATTATTAGTTTCAAAATTTACTGTTAATACTGTAAATAATTTTAAATTTTGTTATATATGTATAAGATTTTATGCTTTTATTACAATTTTTAATTTTTTGATTTTATAATTAACTGAGTGTATTTATATTCTCCAAAGTGCACATCTTTACTTTAGAAAATTCTAATATTTTAATTTAAATACACTTACAATCTAATCATAATTTTTTACATATAATAAGATTATTCAATTTTATAATAATTTACTTTAAAAATTACTTATAATTTAAGTGATGTTAAATTAATTAGTTGACATTATAATTTTTTTAGTTTAATTTTTTGAATTTGAATCTTACATATGCAACTATGTTAAATACTTTATAGAAAGTTTTGCTGGCAACAGTTAGTTCTATACTTGGCTCGAAGTGCTCTTAAAAAAACCAACAACTTATTAACTCTTTTAAAATAAAAATAAAAAAACGGATAAAAGAATGAATTAAAGAAATAATAATGTTAAAAGCGTTTCTGATTAAATTAAGATTAAAACTTTCTTAAGCTAATAAGTATATTTTTCAACGTTGTCAGTCTTTAGGCCTGATTGAGTAATTAAAAACAAAAAATTATTAAAAGAATTAATGTTTATTATATTTTATATTTCTGACATAACCAATTGTAAAAATTGCTGTTAACAAAATATTTTTTTGTTAGAGATAACTAACAAGTGATACATGTATCATATGGATATTTTAAGAGATTAAGTAAAAATTATAAAAAATAACTATCATGATGATATGATCATTACACAATTAGTAATTATAATATAAATATTAAAATTGTAAATTACAAATATAACAATGATAAGAAAATAAAAATATTTAGAATGAGATATTTATAAAAATAAAAAATTAAGCAGAAATATAATTAAGTAATCAATCAATCAATCAATTATATATATATATATATATATATATAAAAGAAAATATTAGAATAATATAAATGTTCACCCATACATGTAAATATAAAACAAGGTTACTAAATATCTACTTTAGTCCCCGAATTAAGCAGTTACTCACTTCTTTTTTTTTTCACATTAATGTCATTAATAGAAAGAATAAAATGTAAGTTATTTGGGATTAAATTATACACAAAAAATACATTCAGGAACTAAAAAGTAACTAATCGTAGACTTTTTGGGAATTAAATTGTAGAAGTGCATGCATTCAAAGACAAGAAATAAATAGCTAACCACTTTCAGATTGTTTAACCCCTTTCTTTTCTTTTTATTTCTCTATCATATTGTTTATTTTTATTTTTATTTTATTTTCATTCCCTTACTCCCATTTCATTTTAGAATTGAGCCAATTCAATGTCTAAAGCAAAAATCAGAATTATAAAAAAAAAAAAAAAGACGCAAAATCAGAATTCTCAAGAGAAGGATAAAACAAAAAACAAATTAGGCTTCTGAGCCCATGAAATAGAATCCAATTAGAATAACCTGGGGGAATGCTATTCTCACCCCTGTTTCTACTATTTTCACCACCCATTTGGGTGGATTTTTATGAATTTTCAAAAATATCCTTTTCAAGGGAATTATGATTCCGTTGTACAAGTGTATAATGGAATCGTGATTCCATTGTACAAGTATAAAACGAAATCGTGATTCCGTTGTAGTAAGAGGGGGTGCAGCGAAATTGTACAACGGAATCGTGATTTTGTACTGTACAACAGAATCACGATTCCGTTGTACAATTTCACTACACCCACTCTTGCTACAACAGAATCTCGATTCCGTTGTACACTTGTATAATGGAATCATGAATCCGTTGAAAAGGGTTAAACGGATTCGTGATTCCATTGTACAAGTTGTACAACATAATTGTAATTGGATAAAATTTTATAACAGGGGACCTAATATATCAACAAAATACCATCAATCAGTCACAATACAATACAATTTTGTAAAAAATGTCCAACAATTGAAACATCACATAAAGAAAGTCCTCTAATAACAATTATTAATAGAAGAGTAATTAACTATAATGAATCCCTAGTAACGTCTACTACATATTGAGATCTTCTAGTTGTTGAATGAAATGGTATTAAGTTGAATTCTTGCATGCATGTGTTGCATGTATGGTTTTTGCTATAAACGAGCTTCAATAGTGTAGTATTTTCTCCATTGAGATGCAATAGGAGGAATGGGACAATCATCTTTTAAAAATAGCTAAACAATGAAAATTAAACTGGTAAGGTTCAATTAGTGAACAAATTTGCATAGTTAGTAGTTTAGTATATTATGTGTACCTGTACAAAGTGATTTCCGTTAACAAATCCAATAGCAATAAGATGTTGTTGTGCAACAGATAGAGGCCGACTCCTAAGTGGAAAGAAAGTCCAACTTTGAAGCATAGATAAGTGGACCAAGACCACATTATACCGACTAGCAATCACATAACCCATGTCGGGAATGGTCATCCACTTGTCAATGGTTGTTAGGCCACCTTGGAGATACAAAGAGCTGATTAATTCAATCAATCTTTCTTCCGTGCCAAAGAGCTCAACATAAAGAGAGTGCCATGTTTGAAGTTCCCGAATCAAGTCTTGAAGAATTAGAGCCTAGGATTTCTCACCCATACCTAACAAAGTTGCAATTGCTCTATAACCGCAACTTCCATCTGCTTTGACATCAATAATTTTTTGGATGAATTGTTTCAACTGATCGGGAAACTCATTAACATAAAGCATCATTTTGCTCCTCTTATTGTCACTGACAACTTTGGGAGGCATAGTAGGAGTTCCTGAACTACCTACCATTGTGTTCCTTGCATCGACTTGCTCCCACCTTGAAGGTGCACGTTTAGTAGATTTCACAGACTTTGGGGCACCCTTTGTTTTCACCTTCTCTGGAGGGGTACACATTGAAGTGGTATCTGGAAACGCAAGTTCACGGACTTTAGTCTTCGTTGTGATTTTTCTGAAGACATCAAGTTGGGAAAACCTCTTTAACAATGCATGCATCTTATGTGTCAAAGTCAAGTCCCCCCAAGAATCACCGGTGTCATCTTGATTGATGGATAACATCTTCCAATGCACATGAATTGACCTTAAGGGTATTAAGCCAAACATATTGTTGAACCTAGCAAGTTAACACGCACATGGTAGACCGTGGATAGTTCTAAGTGTGCAGCCACAAGCATAATTGTTAATACCAACGCTATCAACCCGTTTGTACTTGTTGTAGATCAGGTCCTGTGCTTGGTTTGACACAAAGCCCCATATCTTCTTGTAAAGCACGTTATTAAACATGCGGTCCATAACATTGATGCTTTTTTTTTTAATGAAGCCTTAATCTCAGTATGTTGCAATATAAGCATGTTATCATGGCATCCCAACAATTGCACAAGTCTCCCATATTATCTCGAAGCAACCTCTTCAATCGTGCGTGTGCGCCTTCAACCCTATCATGCAACCAAAAGTAATGTCAACCAAAGCATAAAATTAAAATCAATGAATGTAATTATATGAAAAAGTACCTATTAGTTGTTGTGTTTCCAAGATGCATAACTCGATCTGTCCATGCTTGTACAAAATTCTCCTTGTGAGGTATCAACCATGTACATTGGACATACTCAAGGAAAAGTGGATAATGTGAGCATAGGTTTGTGAAGTTTTTCAAGTTTACCTCATACAATTTTTCATCAGCAGATTGCATTAACCCTTCCCAAGCGTCCAACACTTTGTCCCATTCTTCCGCATTGTCCATATGCATCTTGCGTTTTGCCCTGACATTCTTAGAAATGTGGAATTAACATAACAAGTTGGTTGAAGAAGGAAAGACATTCTCCAACGCATTCATGAATGCAAGATCTCTATCATGACAATAACTTGAGGCAAGACATCATCTTTGGCAAACATTTCTTTCACCCTATTTAATGCATATTAAAAATTGTCTGTCATCTCATATTGTAAATAAGCAAAGGCAACTGAGAAAGTCATGTCAGTTGAAGTCACCCCAACAATCTCCAACAACGGAAGACGATATTTGTTCGTCTTGTAAGTAGTATAACATATTAACACTGTTGGAAATGAATTTAGGAGCTTGTTAGAATCTGGATGTGACCACAAGATATCACTTACAACATCTTCAGTGTTGACCCTTCTATATAAATAAACATATTGATCGCGTTCTATCAACTTTATCAGATGTTGTATTTCAATTCTTGGACCCCTTTGTTGCCATCGATATTTTTGTCGCTCACTGTATATGGTTTTGATGGTGGTGACATTTGCATGATCTTTATCTTTGATTGTGAACAAAATTTGCCCAGGCTTCATCATATTTTTGGTTATTTGATTTAGCAGAGTTTTTTCTTCACTACTTAAATGACCAGCATATGCATGACCCACCAATGTTTCACTGACTTCATGGTTATGAAAATCGCAAACCACATAAGGTTTCCAACCAATGCCTTTCACAAGCCTCCCTTTTAATTTAAACGGGCACTCACATTTTTTGCTTCTAGTAGTCTTGCGGATTAACTTATATTGTTTGTACTTTCCTCCCTTTTCACAAGCCAGTAGGACAAAAGTTTTCTTGTCAGTTTCTGACCTTTCTATGACAATAACAAATCCAAGCTCCTTTGTGACAGATTGAACCCACATCAACAAGTCATCTCGCTCTTCAAAAGCCTAAAAACAAAATGCATTCCTTCAATAACAAAACACACATATACAAAAAATATCATATACATAAAAACATTAATTAATCAATAAACCTCATCAGTCATGAAATTATTGGACAAGTCAGGATAATTGTGTTGAGGTTCAATGTCTATCACATAATCATCTGCTTGCATTTCATTTTGTCGAATGGGTTGGTCAAAAACATTTTGACTTACATCAATCATATTTCCCCAACTACTTGGCATCGTAACTTCATAAGAAATAAAAGTATTCCAATCCATTGTTACCACTGAAAAGAAAAAAAAAACAATTCAAAATTTAATAAATGAATAATAGTGAAAAAAAATTAAATATTGTCTGCGTACACAACGGAATCGTGATTCCGTTGTGTACGATAAATGAAAAAAAAAATAACAGGATCACAATTCCACTATGCATTCAACATAGCATAACCATGATTCCGTTGATCTACACAACTTACCGGTGTGAGTGAGTGTGAGTGTAAGAACATGAAGGAGGAGAAGGAGAGTGTCAGGAGGAGGGAATGAGAGTGGGGGTGGAGAGCATGAGGAGAAGGGAGTGGGGTGCAGGTGTAAGAAATGGAGGAGGTTGCAAGATAATTTTACAATATTAGGGGATGAGAATAACAACTCCCTAAACTTGGTTGTTTGAGCCCATTTAAAACGAATGAATGTCCACTCCAATTTATAATTTTTTTTGAGTTTTTATCTTATTCATTATTTAGGATTTTGCTATGTCTACTACCCTTTTTTACTAAGTACACTCCCATTTATTTTTTTTTCTAATTATTATTATCATATATACCCTTTATACCCCTAATATATATAGTTATCATTCCAGAATATACTTTCCAGAATACTATTTTGTATTCTGAAAAGTACTTTCTTGAATGTTAAAAAATAAAACTATGTTCCAGAATGTATTTTCTGAAATGTTGTTTTGTGTTCTGGAAAGTACTTTCTGGAATGTTAAAAGATAAAATTATATTCCAAAAAGTACTTTCCGGAATACTATTTTGTGTTCTGGAAAGTACTTTCTGAAACGTTAAAAAATAAAATTATATTCTGGAAAGTACTTTCCGTAATACTATTTTGTGTTCTAGAAAGTTCTTTCTGGAAAATACTTTTTTGGAATACTGTTTTGGGTGTCAGAAAGTATTTTCAGGAATGTTAAGAATAACATCTGGAAAAATTCAAGCACAACATTAAGACCATTAAAAACACCATATAAAGGGAAAATTGTACAATAGTGAGCAATTGAAGTGGAGAAAGCATATAATTGATATTGGTCCTTCAATATGGATGACTCTAAGAGACACTTCGTTGCAACAACTTGAATAAACATACTGAGATTGACCAAGGGAGGAGTAAAGGAAAGTAGTTGGGAGTGTAAGCATATTGCATTGGAGTTTGGAAGATGAAAAAACCCTAACGCTGGAGCAAGTGAGAAGTAAAGGAAGATCAGAGCAAGAGATTGAAGAGGATGAAGGGACTGAAAAAGAGGGGGTGTTGTAGCTATGAAATAGGGAGCGTGTTGTTGTGCTGAAAATGGGAGTGTGCAAGGGAAAGAAAAAGGTTTGAAAGGGTGGGATTATTTAAATAATTTAATTTTAAAAAAGAAATGGGGAGTGTACTTAGCAAAACAAGGAGTGGAAATAGCAAGAGCCTTATTTTATTGGGAGTGGTGGATCAGACCCACTCTGTTACCTGGTCCATGTGAGAGGTGTGGGGGGTTCAACCCAAATTCACATTTGTTTTTCTTTTAGGTACTTTTTTCCTCTTTTGAGCTGGGCCTAGTTCTAGTTTTTCAGTAACTTTGAATGTTGGCGGTTGTTTCCTGCAATCCATAAATTGCCCGCACCTTTTTTATGTTCCGAAAAGGTTAATCCATAATGTAAAATTACATTTCGAATTAGTTTTTCTAGAATATAAAAGGTGTCATCAATCTGAGATATAATTTTACATTTTGGATTAGTGTTTCTAAAATATGAAAAAAGGTGCAGGAAGAAATTTGTTGAGTGCAGTAAGCGATTAATGTTTTACTTCTAAGTTAATGGTCTCGATTGATACAAATTACTATGCAAATTGAGAACCAATTGCTCAATAAGTTTTATTTTTATTGTTTTTCAAATTATTTTATCTTTTTAGTCAAATGCTAACCAGTGTCCTTAAGACATTGATTAAAGAATTAAAAAAAGATTTTTATTGGGATGCGTAAAATTACGCTGTCCATAGTTTTTTTTTACATTCTTCTATAATTTTCACACTAAATATTTTTTCTTTTTAACTCCTTAATCAATGTCCTAAGGGCACTGATTAGCAAGATCCATCTTTTTAATATTACCCACAACTTTACTTAGTTGTCATGTCAGACCTGGCATCACTCATATAAATGTAATCACCGTCACGTCAAGCTTGGCGTGATATGTAATCTCACTCCTTTTATAGTTTTCATGTATTTAATTTCAACGATCTTATGAAAGATGTACCTTAAATTAATTACTAGGGAAAATCAAATCAATTAACATTTTGTGTTGATACGAAAATTAAAGATTCAATTTTAGACTTAGAAAAATGAACATGTACAATAGAAGCTTAGGCTTGGTTTTTTTTCTTCTTCTTTGTTACAGTTGTTCTAACATGTTTGCTACTATTTCAATAATTTTTATTTAACACAATAAACACACTTTTAATTAAACTTGTTTGTACGTACTATCCAAACTTCATTACAACAATACTTAATGTGAATCTTTATCTCTCTATCCATTACATTATTTATTTTATTCCATTTTTAATTTTTTCTTAATTATTAAAGTAGTTATAGAATAATTAATAATAATAAAAAGTTCTAATTTAAAATACATGTGGTGGAGTAAACGGTACTGTGATAAAACGACTGTTTATTTGAAAATGCCATCCACCAGATTGTGCAATAAATTCCAAAAAACATGTAAGTAATCAATCTTCAACTCTTCCCCACCCTCACCTCTTTCTGACAGACAGCATGCAGAATGTGCTTTATGTCAAACCGGCCTGGCCTAATGAAATTACAACAATTGTATTTATATATTATCTTTATTGCAATATTTTAAAATAAGAAAACAACAAAAACGATTTTCTATTATATCCATTAAGGGTACGTATTATAAAAATAAAATAAAATATATATTATTAAAAGAAGCTACTATATTAATTAGAAATACAAAAACAAGTTAGTATGTACTTTTTTAAAACAATTAAAAATATTCAAAGTGATATATTTAAATTCTCTTTACTTATACACTTAGTACATAAAATAAAAGAATAACAAAAAAGATACATACATACTCTCTTCGGACTGAAATATAAACAACAAAAATTGCATGTGTGTTAGACTAAAATATAAATAAATTTTAACTAACTCTCTCCTATTTAATGATACCATTTCCAAAATATCATTTACTCCCTCCGTTCCAAATTATATGACGTTTAAGGTTTTGACACAGGTATTAAGGAATGCAATTAATTTATTGAATTTCCTAGAAAGTATTAGATAACTTCCTAATATATCCTTTATCTCTTTAATTAATTACTCATAATACACTACTCCCACTAAGTATTAATTAAGGGTAGTATTGGAAAAAGACATTGAATGCAACATTGGTTTTGTAAAACGACATCTATTTTGGAACAAATTTTTTTTCTCTAAAACGTCATATAATTTGGAATGGAGGGAGTATTTAATTAGAGTTTTTTTTTTCAACAACCTTATTTTTTTTTGTCCTGTGCAATTAAATGCAAATGGTATTTTAGGAAGTGTATTAATTTTTTATTGAGGCTATCAAAATTAAATGATGCTAACTAATTTTCTTAAAAGGTGTGAATCAGTTTTTTTTTTTTTTGTTTATATTTTAGTTCGGAAGAAGTATATACATTTCAACACATTTACGTTTATTTACATTAAAAATATAAAAATGTAAACATTATGATGGTGAAATAACAAAGTCCACGTAATTATTTGTCAGCTCTTAAAGGCATCATATTGTGAAAATGACCACCAAACTGATATATTATTCCTAAATGAACCATGGTTAAAGAAAAATTCATCTCCAACTTTCATGGGGGAAATGCATCTACTTACTCAATTCTAGTCAATAACTTTATCATTATTTTCCGAAGCCATTAATTACAACCTGCTTAGTCATCCTTCTTGTTACCATCTGGAAAAAAGAAACAAAGCTTTTTCTAGAAAAAGGTTAGAAATGCAGCCAATTTTTGAGTGGGTGGCCAATCGTTTCATTCACCTGCCACTGTTACACTGATTAAACTTCCTAGCCTGATCGTTTTTGCAACCAATATTGAGGCTCCTATTTTGTGGGGATGTTACCACTCATATATTAGCCAATCCCATGTGACCCAATTTTTTTTCTATCAATAATTTATTTTATCACGTTATAGATCCAAAATATTCACCTTCTTTGTTGATTATTAATATATATTGAAGAACCTGATTAGTCATCTTTAGTTTCAATCACATATTTTCTATTCATAGTATTTGAACTCAAAATCCTATTTAAGTACCAATAAGTCGTTGGTGCGAGTGGTACTGGCTTCGGTTCCTTTAAGTAAGGTTTCAGGTTCGAGTATTGAGAAATAGAAAAAACATAATTAGAAGGAGAGACCCTACTAAAAATAATCAGGCAGGTTCTTCGTACCAATGTCACGATAATTCAAGAAAACTCTATTTAAGAAATAGGAGTCCAGTTTCGATCAGACAACGAAATATTGGTATCAATAAAAAAATGTTGTCTATGTGCAAATGATCTAATTGTTTCTCTGTGATGCAGTTTGGTTGGTTTGTTTCTATGTGCACATATATTGCTGGCTAAATCCATCATGTGAGGAAAAGAGACAAACCCGCTTTGTACGATATGCTCATTGGAATTTTTCCCATCAGATTTTCTTTCCACCCCAAATAAGTTTACAAAGCACTACTTGTTCTGTTTCGTAACTGGAACAAACCTAGCCCGTGAACCTGAATGTCACTCGCAACTCTCATGTCAAGTAACAGATTAAGGAGGGCGTGGCATGTCCTTTTTGGATTCTCCCTACTTAAACATCACCTATGTCAATATGCACAAACAGGCCCCACTTAGAGGCCCCAACACATCATGCCCAATATAGGATTCTTCTTCCCCCTAATAATATGATATAATATTTTATAGTAACTAATTAATAAAAGTTTAACGGTGACGCACCGATAGTATAATTTTACACTGTCATACAATCACAACATTATTGGTATGACTTTTAAAATAATAATTATTGTAAAAATCAATAAACTTATCATACATGGTGGATGGGTTGTGATTAAATCATAGTGTAAAATTATTTTATCATGTTAGTGAATTTTTTTTTTCTCAATGAATAATTATGGCTAGAGAATTTAGCTTTTTATTGGAGCAATATATGCAAAATTATCGTACTAATAATATTCATTTTGTAGGGCTGACTTTAAATGCGAGAAATTAATTAAACTGATTTTCAGATGCTAGCTAGGTTGCTAGCTAGCAGCATAATGTCTGTGCATGCAAGACTCATTCATGTCATGTGTTGTATTTTATACACATAAAAATATAATCTGGAAATTTTTTATTGGTAGCGTATCTCCTGAGTTTGCTGTGTTCCTCTGGTTCTGTATCGCATGCTCCCAACGTGAGCCTAACTGTTGCATGCTGAGTCATATTCTATGTTGAAACCAAATCACTTAATAAGTTTATTATTCCATCATAGATTAATTATTTATAGCTTCTTTGACATATTTTCTTAAATATTTGATTTTGTTATAGGCGAATACCTTGACCAATAGGCCGCTAGAATTGGCTAATTTAAAATAGCTAATGACTTCTTAGCAGTCTGGCGATCACTACAGGAACAACTGAAGATACGATGCCAAGTCCTTTGTTATAAATTAGAATTTCTAAATTTAAAGAGTGTGAACTTAATTTTCTGTACTCTCTCAAGTAAAAATTTTCAACACTTTTTCTCTTCTCTTTGTAAGAGGTATATTTCACACATTTGTCATAACTAACCAAAAAATAACTCACAGTTATCTCAAACTATATATCTTTCTTTTATCATTATATATGTATACTTGATTTTTTTAATCTCTTTTCCATTTTAATTTTTTTTGACTGCTTTAAAAACAACTTTATGTCATAATTTAATTATTTTTTATGCATTCAAAATATAATTTATATATTTAAAAATATTTATTTATTATAAATTTTAATTATAATATAATTTATAAATTTAAAAGTATAATATAATTTATAAATTTAAAAGTATTATCTATTATTAATTATAAATAAAATCATATAAAATAAATATTATTTTATACAATATACATGCTAAAATACTAGTTATAATTGTCTTTATAATAGCATTTCCTTCAAATAATACATATAAACATAACTTGGCTTTTATAGGTACACATTCACTTTGAATTACAGACCTCTCAAACACATACTAATCACTATTGCTGCTTCAATCACATTGCCTAATTCAATATCCCACAAAATTAACTTATAAAGTAAGAATTCTCTAAGTTTTATGAGGATTACATTGGTCATATCTCTAATTGATGTAAGACTGAACATACCCGTCACACTTATCATAATGAAGGTGTTGGAGGCTACAACGAAAGTAATTCAACGAGATGACAATTAAGGCAGGACAAGAGTGACAATAATTAAGTCAGCTTTTCAACAGTTACTATGAATGTATTCACAAAACACACCATGAAATACTAAGTAAAACGGATGGTGTTGATTAATTATGGTATGAATTCTTAAGGAAGTTAGATGGCAACCAAAAACCCTTAAAACATGTTCAATCAAACGTTTTCATCACTTAATGCAGACAGAACTTGCAAGCAGGTATTAAGCCAATTAATTTGAAATAATTATAAATATGACAGCCATAACTAATAAGGTATAAGTTGTTAATTGTGTTTTTTGTCACAAAAAAAAAAGTTGTTAATTATGTTGGTGTATGCCTAACTTTGTGAACAAATATAGACAAAATTCTCTCCAGACACTGTTTGTACCTACCTAGCTAGATGCTTCTGAAATTCTCTCTCTCTCTCACGAGCTTGCGTACAGAGACATTGTGACATTGTCTGTTCAGGCTTCTCAATCTTCTCTCTGCAAACTCTATATGGCTCTTCATATACTCTGCCTATAAAGAAGATATGTTGGGTTTTGTCTTGTCCAGTAGCTACAACACTAGCTTATCCGAGAAAAATCTCATTTCTTATTATTATTTTTCAAAAATTTAAAAGCTAAAGGTCAGTTTTCACCACCTCAACTTAGGCTAAGAGCCTTGTAGATGATTAAGAGTAATGCTAGATTGGCCAGGTCATCACCTATCATATAATTAATTATGACTAACTCTTTTATTTCCAATTTTCCAAATTAATTAACAACTGCTTAAGTATATTTTCTTTAGGTGATTTAAAAATGATTGTGTTAAAATTATAAAAATTACTCTAAGAAGAATTTGAGTTCAACTACAAAATTTGTTACAATGTACGGTAGTAATTCAGGAGATACATGCAGAGAATTTTGAAGAGATAGAGTAACTCCAGGACAGAATATAGCCACTGAAAAATACAATGATTCTGCATATAAAACTTATCCGTACTTATTGGTAAGTATTCATGGTTGTCAGTTTTACAAGGCAAAAGCTGAGTTAAATCAAACTAAATGCTTGATATTAAGTAGAAAAAGTTATGCCCCTATCAACAGCCAAGTTCCTGATTGACAAAAGTCTCCAATATTTTTTTTTGAAAGTTGACACACTGTCCAGCTTAAAATATATATGGTTGAGATTAATTTGGGGTATATGTAAATTAAGTACATTTTTAAATAATTCTATAAAAAATAATTCTATCTAACTCAAAACAAGAGGGTCCTAAATGTAAAAATCATGTCACAGATAATGACTTTGTCAAAACTATAATTTAGAAGACATAAGATGTCAATAGTGGCAAGATAATTCTATCCTTACGATATCACAGTAATATAATTTCCACCTATTTGCTATAATTTAACACAATGGCCAATTGAGCTTAAATCATAAATATAATCCCATAAACACACTCAAACACATAAGTTAATTCCTAAATTCGTAATTATTTTTCACAAAAACATAGGTTTATGAGAAAAATGTCATGCTAGCTAATCTCTATTAAATTCATTTCATAAAATAAAGTGGCAACTAATAGAAACCCAAACTCAAAATTTTAAGATTAATACTATGTTTACTTAAAGAGAAGAGAGAGAAAGAAAGAAAAAACACAAATAATGAAGCATTTTCTTTTATTTAATTGAAGAGAAAACTAACAAGAAATTAACTTTAGGAAACAAAATTCAATTTTTTCTCTCTTTCGTTTTTTTTTTCCTTTAATTCAAATTTCATTTTTCTTTCTTTTACTTATTTTCTTTCCATCTAAACAATCTAAACAAATGTAGGGTAAGTGTGGATTTAGTAGCATTAGAGCCAAATGTTCCATTTCCAAAAAGACACAGATCCCCTTACAGGTCTGTGCAAGGAGGAAAATTTTTGGTTGTCTCGGAGTCAAGTTGAAATCATAGTGCTGTTTGATTGTCTCAAGAAAAAAGATGTTTCCTAACTAATAATTTATTTATTTATTTTACTCTTGTGGGTACGTATGAGCTTAATCCAACGTATGTACGTTACCAATAGCAAGGTAATATTATCCTTTGTAATCTCCTCACTCTTTAATGAATGCAAGAATCAATTTCAAGTCCTCAAACACTTTTCAAAGATACTCACTATGCTGAATAGTCCATGCACGTCGCAATCACTAATAGAATGGATGAATAGAAACTGTTGTATTTGAGTAGCATACCGCGTTCTCTTGAGGTTACGTACCAAAATGCATTACGTTAGAGCTGCTCTAGGGAAAGAATAAAATAAATAAATAAACAAATGAATAAAAGAGCAGTCACGAGATAGAGTTCCAAATTTTACACTATTGAGATTAATATTCATTTTGTCTGATTGGACTGCTAGCTATATAATAATTTCTCTTTACTATTATTATCATTTGTACCCGTCTGTATTTTTGTTTTAAAATTGCATTAGGAGAATTAGTTGGAAAAGGAGGCAACAAAATTACAGAACAATATGCAACACGTTTCGCAACATTTGGCTGTGTAAAACTCATTAAATAATGATAAGCCAATCTCGGACAAATAAATGGTGTGTCTATGTTAATGGATGCTTTATAATATTGGCTGTGCTATGTTTCATGCATGCAAGAAAGAGACCCAATTCCATGATGCATGTTAAATAAGCATAATCCAATTCAAATTCTCATTTGACTGAAATTATGACAGAAAAGCTGTTCCCCACTTCCCCATATGACAGAAAAAGCGAAATGTTCTTTTGTTTAGGTTATTCATCAGTAAAAAAAAAAAAGCTGCTTATGCCTTAAAAAAAACAACAAGTACAAAAAGATTTTTAAAATCCGAAATTTACAACTGGTTTTATAAGATAGTGACATTCTTACAACATTAACATGAAAAGACTAGCAAGCATATGTCTACCAAAAAATATACCACATGAATATAATGTAGTTATATATATTGCTATTAAAAGAAAGTAGAATTTCTACGTACATCAACTATTACGATAATCAATATAGAATTACATTAATTTTGAAACTAATCTAAAAATACTTACTGTTTATGTCAATTGATCGATTCTACATCCCTCTTAAACCCAACCTAGAAAGTCTAGAATAATTATTGTAGATAACTTTTCTGTACTGAGAATTATTCGTCGGGCTCCTTTTAATTGTGCCTAACAACGTGTAGATACATTTATTGGCCTTATGCACAAATGAATTTATTAACATAGTAATACAAGGGGGTACGATCTAACCCTTTTACAAACTAATAACAGTCAAAAGCATGACAAATACAAAGGGATCAAGAGCCAAATCAAACCTTAATAAACTAATATTAGACAATAAAATTCCTGATCAATCTATCTTTGCTGAAAACCAATTAACAAATGAGAATTTTAATCAAGTCTCTAATATATCAGTCAAATCAAAGCTGCCATTTTTAAATACTATGCAGTTGCGGACTATTTTTTTTTCTTAATTAATTAGTTTCATTCAATTTTCCTTTTCATCTTTATTTACGTTTGGCTCTTTGGTTTATTGTGTCTTACATGTTTTTTTTTTTTTCATCCGTGTGTCTTACATGTTTTACATCACCTAAAACACAACATATTTTAAGAACATACAGCATTTTCAAATGAAAAATTGACATGTAATTGCTAATATTTTTTAAAAAGGCAATTATTCCAAAACATCAGTTCATGATATCGATGATTATATTAATATTTGGGCATGCACACTTATCTTGATGTATAATATGATGGGGCCTTTCAGTTTTACACTCGCATGGCATTTCTCTCAATACTGATAAGCACCATGTCACCATCGGCCAAATAAATACATTTTGCATAATGGGCAAATGATCAAATACTATTCTAAGTATATTAATTAGAGTTAAACTCTTTATCGTGTATATAAAAAATATTGGAGAATTAAAATTTACTTTATTAATTTTTGAATTTTAAAGTGATTAATCAATAAGTGTATATTTGAATTATAATATAATTCCATATACGAAAATTCTTATAATTTTGTGAATTTAATGAGAAAACAATGATAATTTATATGTTTCTTTCTACATGATCACATCATCCAATATAAATTGTCATATACAATTAGTTTATTAACTTTTATAATAACTATTTCAAAATTCATACTTAGAATATTTTTTTACTCTTAGTTAATACTAAAAAATCTTATACGAATAATGCATAAAATTTAAACTTATAATTTTTTTTTCTTATTTGGTAATATCGGTAAAAATTAGATTATATATAATATTAGATTATTTCTATTATACATAAAAATATTTTTCAAACAAGTAAGAATTTATATTATAATTAAAATAATAAATTATTTTCTAATTAAATTTTATTCTTTTCATTTTATTTCTAACAATATTAATTAATTTAAATACAAAGTCAGCGACTATAAGTTATTCATACTCTTTTAAAAAATTTACTCTAAAAAATTAATTATTTTAGACAATTCAAACGAAACAAACAATCTTAAAATCTCTTTACACTTCATATATTTAGAAATAAAACTTATTATATATATAATCTAAATAATCTTTAAAAATAATCAAATCCAAATTTTGATTAAGAATACCTTAGTGAAATTTTTTTTGTCACACTCAACAGTCAGTCAGATCTATTAATATTAATATTGAAGTTTTGGAACTCATTAATTTGTTTCGTTGCTCAATTAAATCAGTCTTTTCATCCTACAATGCAATGATTTTGGCATTTCTCCCAAAATAAAACCTCTTTTGAACTCTTAATCATTACGTAAGTCAGGCAAAAATGCAAGCACATGTAGTTGATTATTCTCCAAATAATAGCTTCTTTGTACATTTTATGCGATATGAAACCAAATAATGTTTCTAATGGGGCCATTTGACATTTCAATGATCCCTTACAAATTATGTTAATAAACAAAGAAAAAGTAAAATTCCTCTAACCTTCGTCAAACCAATTATAGTCGCTTGGGTTTGGCATAGAATAAATTTTCAGGTAGTTAATTATTTTTAATAATAGACACTACTTAATGTAAGTATTATTTATCAACACAGTGTAGTATGATTGACAAATAACCTTATCTTTTAAGCATGTGATCAAGGATTAGAGATACCCTAAGTTCAAAAAAATGTAAGCATTATTTACTTTAAAATTTTGCCCTAACTAAAAATTCATGGTAGATGGTATTAATTAATGTTCTGATTTTAAAATATCCAATCAAAGAATGATTTGCTATAATATAAATTTAGTTGAGTCGAGCTAATGGAAGGGCTACAAGATTATAGTATTATGGTAACAAGACTGCCAATTAGACCAATGAATAATTAACTTATTGAACAGAGAGAGAGAGACAGAGTTGGTTCTAGAATACACCTACATTCTTGAAGGGAGGAAAATTGAAAGTAGCAAGGGCAGGAGACAAGATAATTATTTATTTATTGTGTGCTGTGGGTTGTTTTGTAGCGATGATTAATGGGCACACATGTGAACAGGTAGGTACTTGATAATTAATTACCTTTCTGCGCAATGAGGGCAGTGTTTGGATTCATTCGTTGTAGAATAATTAACATATACACACTCATACAGAGAGAGACAGTTGCCATTTCATCTTTCATTTCTTGGGGATCATGGCTCTGGCTAGCTACAATTTGTATTGTTAATATAATAGTGTTGGAAGTATTATATTTCTTCACTGACGTTCCCTCCACTTTACAGGCATTTATGTGAATATCTCTAATATGTGCTTTAATATATATTTCCTTAAATCTAGTTAAAGCCTCTAACTGAAATTAAGTTAATTAGATGGATTTATTTATAGGGAAAATTTATTTCTATAGTAATTTATTTCTGTACTACTTAAAGAGAATTGATTTTTTTTATGACTTAGATTGACAAGATATTGGAGTTATTACTGCCTCTAGTCCTTGCCATAGTACTTTGATCTTTTTGAAAAAAATTGTGTATCCTTTTTCTCTTTTAATTATAAGATTGTCTGTAGATTGTTGTTTATTATATTAATTTTTTTATTTATAAAAATACAATGCATTAATTAATTGGGTGAATAGAATGAATTTCAATAATTTTAAGGGTAATTTTAAAACATTATACAAATTGTTTACAAATTTAATACTATTAATTATTATTATTTTTATAAAAGTGTAATCTTAAATAGAAATTAATTATTTAATTAACTGTGAATATATTAAGAGAATGGAATTTCAATAGTTTTAAGAAAATTCTGAAAATTTATACAAATTATTAATAAATTTAATATCCCTAATAACTAATTAGTTAAATTTCTTAATTCTTATTAAGTGATTAAGAGGGTCTTGTATGTATTACATTTTATAAGCTACTGTATAAGTAAAAACCATTACAGAAATAGTAACGAATTTGTACATTAATTATTGTGTATATTTCTTTGAATGGTATCCTCAGGTATAAAACCTCCATGTAATTTGTTGAAATAATAAAATAAACAGATTAAGCTAGTATATAAAAGCTCTAGCAATAGAGTCTTCCTCTCACTCTTAATTATCACTATTTTTCTTTTTATCATAAACGGCGCAGAAACTTCTTAACCAGTAAAAATTTAAAACAAGCAAATCTGCAGGTATCAATGTATCAGCAAGGACTGAGAAGCTTTAGGGATAAAAAAATACATAAAGGTGCAAAACTTTCTCTAATTACTGTGGAAATTAGAGTAAATTGTTTTCAGGGATTCGTTCAGAAAAGCAATAGATTGTTTGACTTATTTTTGGTGGAATAAAGTTTAAGAAGAGGACAACTTTTCTCTTATTCCACACTTAGGACGTGCTACAATTTTAACAGAGGTTTACATTCCTGGTACTTACATACAAATGATACCACTTTAGTCAAATTAAACTTTGATTAATTAGAATATCGTGGTAGTCATTTTATTAATTTAACGAATATAAATTGTTCGAACAGAGTAAAACTCACCTTTCCTCTCTTAAAACTCTCAAGAAATTGTAAAAGAAAATTTTGAATTTTTTTTATGCTTAGAAAATTTTGAATGTAAGTGCTTAATTATATCCACTATAAAGAATATAAGTAGTTAAGGGGACATACCTATTGTCTTATTAAAAAATATTAACGTTTCTAAATAACCCTACATACAACTATACTTACATATATATCAATCTGGATAAGAGTATCATAGGATTCCTTATGATTTTTTCCTATGATGACAGAAAAATATTTAAGGCTAGTGCGTACTTATTATTAACGTGATGAGCTTCAATAGAGGTTTGAAGTGTTTGAAATATCGTCTATGTCTATGTAGCTGCTAGTTGCCATAAATGTACTTTCTTTCGTACATTATACGAAACCCAGTGTATGTTTGGATTAAAGTTCATGAACTTAAATTTGAACTAAAATTATGTTCAAAACTTAAGTTTGATAAATAATGAGTTTATATAACGTGATTTATGTTTGAATGTTTCTTTACTGAAGAGTACGTTTGATAAAATGAAACTTGTTTAGATAATACTAATCAAAATTACTTTTAAATGTGTAATTACTGGAAATGGTATAAAGTTTAATATGTAATATTAAATATAAACTAGTTATATATTGTTAAAAATAATCAATAAATGACTAAAAATTGTTAAAATAATCGTAAAAGCTGATATCAAATAATGATATCAAATTAAGCCAATATACAAAATTCAAGTTGTACACCAATGTTCCTAATATATTCCGAAAATATTTTATGGTGATACAAGCAAATAAAGTAAAGTTTATTATTATATTCACAAAGAATAATAAATAGATGTAAAATGTTTATGAACTAGTGCCGCCCCGAGTAACTTAAAGTTGCAAGCTTACAATTGATAAAAAAAAGTTGCAAGCTTACATCCGAGAAATCAATTTCAACCGCTTGCGCAAAATGCATTTAGATATGGGTAAAATGGATAGTTGATTTTCATTAAATTACCAAACTGAAAACGAAAAATTCAAAAGCAACCCCAATGTTCCTTCTGCATCAAACTATGTTTAGAGTCAAACGTTGATAAGAAAATGACTTTTGGAGACAACCAACCAAACAAGAAGCATAATGAGTTTGAGGATTCAAAAGCATGTTTGAAGCTATCAAACGGTAAACCAAACATGCTCCTACTAGAATAGTTACCAAATAACAACTGAATTGAACCTCAATTTATTTATTTTTAATGATTTATATTGCACACTTACTATAAGAGCATAAATACGTTGTTCATATAATTGGGACAGCTGTACCCCTCCGATGGAGAATTTCTCCATATTTTGATTAAATATACAGTCAGAATAATTATAATAAAGTTAAAGGACTGTCTAGATAGAAAAAGTATTTTTATTTACATTTACTATTTTTACTAATAATTACAAAAATTATATTGATCAGTTCAAATAGTTCAATACTGGTTAATAATGCAGTCCATTCAACTAAAAAAAAATATGATTATTCCCAAAACTGTTCAGTAACTTTTTTATTTTAAATATATTATTTATTCATTTAACCATTTTTTTACTCAAATAATGATTTAATATCAAGTTTTTTTTTAAAGGATTTAATATCAAGTTATAAAGATTCACGTATAAGACTCTGTTATGATTATTAATTAGTCTACTTTTATTAAATATTTTATCTTACAAGATATATAATTTAATCATTTAATACAAATTTAATATTTTACTTGACTTATTATGATTTTATTTTAATTTATTATTTAATATATTATATAATATTAAAAATATATTTCATTATATATCAATAGTTTAATTACAATTCAATTATGATCAAAGCAATAAATTTAATAACTCTTTAATGCCTTCCAAAAAAAAAAAAACCTCTTTAATGATTTTTTGGTGTACAATGGTGGCAATGAAATCAAACCTAAGTATTTATGGATCTAGAATCTATCCCAACTTTTTATCACTAAGCCGATCCTAATAGGTTATTTTCTCCAATGATTTACTAATGAATTCAATATTTAATAATCGAATTTTACTCTATTTTAAAAAATTATTTAAAAATAAAACATAATATAATAGTTTTATTTTATTAATAAAAGAAGAGATATTTTCACCAACCAAATATGCTTGAATCGTAAGTATTCCAAAAATCTCAAGGGGGTGTTAATTGTAGCTTAGAAGTAGAGTTTTCGAGTTAAAAAAAATTTGGATTATTTTCTGGTAATTTAGTTATCGATTAAAAAATGCTATCTCAACCTAATTCATTATGAGCTAAAGTTTAAATAGACTGTTCCATGCTCTTATTTATTTTGATTTTTTAAAAAAATTACTTTACAATTACATTAAATATATAGCACTTATTATATATATATATATATATATATATATATATATATATATATATATATATATATATAATCATTAATTTACTATCATGTTATAAAATTATTATACTCTTAGATTACTATAATAGGTATCGATATTTGATAATCAATTTTATTATAACCTGATATAGATTATACTTAAACATTTTACTATTTATTATTTTCTAACTCGAAGATTTTTTTCTAATATTAAATTTACTCTAAATAAATAAAACTCTCAAATTTAAAGCTTTTAAATAGTAAAAATATAATGAAAAAAAATTAAATCAACAGTTTAACCTAACCCGCTATAAAACTAATTTAGGAGATTCAGATTTTCAAATTGACTTAATTGGGGTGAAATCTGGATTCAACATGAATTTTCAGAATTCAACTCCTTCACGTTGTATATCAAACTATCGATATCATAGCTCTGTCATTCTCGAATAGTTTGCATCTGTAGGAAGAAGAGAGAAAGACATATGATTTTGGTAAGTCCCACCTGTATATTATGTGTCTCTCTTCGTTGCACAATACAGCAGCGGGCTTGAGATCATGCATTTTGACACCCATATTTAATTTTTTTTATAATAATTGTAACAAAATTTGAACCTATATCTTTGTACAAATTATATATTTAAACTTTATCACTGGACCGATCCTAACAACTTTTCCTCTTGCTTAGTAACATGTTTGGCTTCATATTTTTAATATATATATTTAAACTCTATCATTAGACCGATTCTAAGAGAGGGGGGCACGTGCAGAGTGAGGAATGAAATGTTTAGTATATAGTATTGTTGTGGGCTTGACGCGGTAAGGGAATCTGCACGTGATAGAGGGGAAATGGATTGTAGAGATGCATGGGGTTGGATTTGGATTGGCAGTAGCGGATGATGAAGCCATGAAGGGATTCCATTCCATGATAAGCATCGATAACTGCGAAGGAAGCGTCAAACGTTGTTTAGCTGTCAATCCCTCCAAACCCCTCTCACGGGGCTCCCATTCCATTCTCTCTTTCTAATATAATTCTACGTTTTCATAAAATTTGTTTTTGGTGCTTTCTCTATAATGCCCTTCTTTCTCATTTCTCATTCTCCCTTTAGACGTGCTAAGAGACGTTACCAAGCATGTGCCATCTAATGCATAAAACTCAATTAAACATCTAGTTGGGCTAAATGAAAGTTGGTCATGATTTCTTTATCATCAAGTTTTTAGTTCGAGTGGTATTGAATTCAATCCCCTTAAGCAAATTCTTGGATTTAAACCTTGTGGATGGAAAAAACATGGTTAGGAGGAGAGACTCCATTGAAGATAGACAATCAGGTTTTGTTTGAGCCTTGTAAATGAAAAAAATGTGATTAGAAAGGGAGACTCCATTGAAAATAGACAATCAGGTTTTGTTCAAGCATTGTAAATGAAAAAAACGTGATTAGAAGAACAGACTCCATTAAAGATTGACAACCAGTTTTTTGACAAAAAATAATCATCAGCAAAACTAGTGGATATTTCGTACGAATAAAATGATAATAAAAAAAAAATTCAAAGTTACAAACTCAATTAAAGATTTCATGTCAACTGGTTGTTTTGCTTCAATTGAGTATAAGGATTTTACTGGCCGCATGTGAGATTAGGATAACTATTTTTGTGTGTGTGTGTAAACTTTGATTGATCATTATTCGTTTATGTGCATACATCTAAAGTTATGATGAGATCTGAGCATAGTTTGGCTGTATGTTTAGAATGAATATAGGAAGCCAATAAAATGTAAATTGAAGCGGTAGATATAGGTTGCTTTCACAAAATGAGCGCTTGGTAAAAAAGACAGAAACATGAAAAAAAAATCTAGAAAGCAATTAATTCCATGTTGCTTAGAGTGAAATCAAGCAAAGGAAGGGAATATGAATGTATATATTATCAATTATCAATATAATCATTAATTTTTATGTAAAAAAGGGTGAACGAAATAGCAATTAAACTAGTTACTGTTCCTCATTTTCATACAAGATGAGACTCCCCCTATCTTGGTCAGCAATTTTCGTTACTAACTTAGCTAGCCTCTTGACTTCAACGCATCTTTGGAGAGTTTTCCTTTACACTTTTCTTTTTCTCTCCATGTTTATGTGGGATATTGGTACTTAATTGGTAGTTTAATCAACTATATATCCTTAAAAGAAAGAAAAAAGTGAGTTATAAGAAGGTATATGAAGGAGGTACTGACTTTTACATTTAGCTGTTTATGATTAGTGACACCATAACACTTTGGCTTTATATACTTGTCTAAGTCCTTGGGTCTAGAATCTGAAACAGGATGTAATCATAAAGGAAGATCAATAACAACACAACTGCTGGTCTTAATTTTTAGTGGGGGAATGAATGAAAAGAAATTAAACCCATTATATATATGGAGCTCTCGTGCATGTTTGGAAACATGATAGGTGATTACTTCCAAACGTACCCAATTTGCAATTGCACATAAATTATTATTATTTTATTTGGTAACATTTTGAATATATTAATTTCTTCAGAAATATCCTATATGGTAAGGCCAATTTCGTAATTCAGTTTTCAAATGCATAATTTGTTGTGGGGGATATGTAGGTAGTCGTCAGGGAAACAAACAAGAGATCACAAATATTATTTGCACCCACCCCTTCCTATATAAAAAAAAGAAAAGCCCCCTAAGCCTCTCAGATGGGAAAGGAAAAGCATCGAGAGAAAACCGAAAACCAAAATCAATTAGAGGAAAGTTGGAAGAAGAAGCATGGATTCTAGTAGGCGGCGTAGTAAAAAAGCAGCTATGCAACGCAAGTTGCAACAACTTCAATCGGTTACAAATTCCAGTGCTGTAATTCACTCTACATACACACTAATTATATTATATATGATGATGCATATATATTAACTTTGGCTTTCGATGCTTCTTTGGCATAAATCAATTGTTTCATTAATTTTTGACTTTTTTTTTTTGGTTGATTTGGCAGGTGAACAAAGCCTCAATTATTGTGGATGCCACCAGATACATAGAGGAGCTGAAGCAAAAAGTGGATGGATTGAACTCAGAGCTTGGAACCGCTGAGTCATCAATCTCCCAGGACGAACTACCCATGGTGCATATTTTTTCATATTCTTTTTCTTTTTTTTTTTGAAAGCAAAAGAAATTTTATTAAAGGATTACAAGATACTCCAACCAGTATACATATATCAGTTGCATGATTTTTAATTTTATTTTTTACAAAACTTACATACAATTTTATTGGTATTATTTTTGTTATGTTCTAATCAAAATTAGAGTTTTACTTGTATAATTTAGTAATAAAAGTTTGCATTAAAAGATTATGTATATTATTAAAGTAAAACTCTAATTCTAATTAGAGAATATTACTAACAACATTTAAGGAAGTTTTCTCTCTATCTTTCTCAATTTCCTTAGATTATAACGTAACACATGGTTAACTCTTTCTATATATTTTCTAAAATTTTCTTAGGTCACCGTAGAAATCCTAGAAAGGGGTTTCCTCATTAATGTGTTCTCAGAAAGGAATTGCCCCGGCATGCTTGTGGCAATACTCGACGCCTTCGAAGAACTGGGACTTGATGTGCTTGATGCTAGGGTTTCTTGTGAAGACACCTTCCAGCTTGAAGCCGTTGGAGGAGAAGTAAGACAATTAATAAGCTATGATATACATGATTTAATTCCTTTTTATCTTAATATATATTTGTTCTTCTTTTGTTTATCGTTGGAATACTTTTAAGCGTCTAATATCAGGTCACAGTTACTGGCTTAAAAATACATGATTTGTGAAACTTATATATATATAATTTCAATTTTATTATGGTTTTATATATAGTATATTCTTCTTTTATTTTTTTTCCTGTGTAAATAATTTAAACCGTGTAAAATCAGTTCACCATTCATGGCTTCATTAATAGGATTACATTACTTGTGAAACTTTTTTAGCATTTACTTGTGAAACTTATACAATAGTTCATATCCTTCCGAAATAAAAACAGAAAATTAAGAAGAAGAAAAAAAAAGGAAAAAGGAAAAGAAAATATCACGAGTGAGTTGTACAATTTTGGTTTGAGCGACATATCTAAAATTCTAGCTTCAAAGTCCAAACTCCAAAGTACTGACATAATAATGAGTGTGGCTCCCATATATGGATTCGTTTAACCGTGTTCTGTAGTTGCATGGGCCGTGTATCCGCCAATAAAGCAAGAATGACGATACTATTATAGATAAATTTTATATAACAAACAAATTATAAAATTTAAGAAAAATAGGAAGATGAAAGAGAACATTAGATAAGATAAGTGATGTGAAAGAATAGAAAATTTCTAAAAAGCATTGTAAAAAAATTTATTGCAAGTGCTTCATTACTCGTGAAGTAGACAGCTACATTATCCACCTTTTGTCATGGAGTTAACTGGGTAATTGAATGGTGCACCTGAAAATTCTCCTATATGATTTTGATACATGTGTAACACTGAAAAAAAAAAATGTTGGTTTTGCAGAGTCAAGAGAATGAAAGCATTGACGCGCAAGTGGTGAAGCAAGCAGTGCTTCAAGCAATCCAAAACATGGATTAATCGAAGTGCACTTGTGCTAAGGAGAAAGTACCTTAGACGCTATTTCTTAAAATCTTTGTATTAAATATAAAAGTTACGTATCCAAGTGAGAGAATTTAAGTGTGATACTATATTGTGCCAAAATGTAAGTACCTCAATGACCCTTACATGTGATGTGGCTTCTTCCTTTGTAGGAAAGAATGAATGGACAGGGATCGTCCAGGTTAATTGGTACATTGGTGTTTAATTGGAATTCAATGAGTTTGAAAAAAAAAAAGGAAATTAATAATGACTATTTTTTTGGCTTGCCTAACACTCGCTCATTGTCAACTTATGTTTATCAAACTTTAGTCTATTAAAGTTGTAATTTTCAATAATTTAATGTTTTCGTGCATTTTAGTCTAACGTATATACTTAACCGAAACTAACACATCATATTAATTTAAAGTTAATGATTGAATGTTGAAGGTTCATTTTGAAGGATTATTTAAACTTCGCAACCTATAAAAAAAATGGCACAATATTTTTAATGTTTAAATATTATGTGGTTGATATTTTTAATGGGGTTGTAATATTTGAAATTTATGTTAAAATATTTATAATACCTGTCTATAATGTTAGTATTTTATATAATATGACGCCATATTAGTTTTCCATTAATGTGTTAGACTAAAATGACTGAAGGAATTAAATCATTAGAGATTTAAACTTTGAAAGAAATAAAATATTGATAAATTAAATTAACAATAAACTAGCTAAATGGTATTTTACGCTAATAATTAGCAAAAGATTTTGATTCCCAGGATATAGCAGAGAAGAACTGTGCTGATGCCGAAAAAAATCGGTTTGAATTATTTTGTACTGATATACAAAGTAGGCTGCTAGCTGTTCCAAGCAAATGTAAGGGAAGCATAATGAGAGAAATGCGGTAGGGTGGCTGAAGTTAGTGACGCTATATACTACATTATGTTTTTGTGCTTTATTCCTATTCTTACTTTTTTCATTTTTATCTTCAAATGCTTCCTTTTAGGATTATCGTTGTTGGCTTTTTTTTATCAAAGAAAATCTGAATTGGTAGTATAAGACATATAATGGAAATTATCGAAACAATTTCACAAGGACATTTTTTAAAGTTATATTATTTATATCATATAATTTTATAGTATTTTTATATTGTTATTATTTTCTATTTCTTTCTGTCACATCAATAATATGAGTCATACTTTTCTCCATTCTTTTCTTTATTTCTTTCTTTATTATATATCAGTTAAATTCATATGTAAGTCCCTATAATTAAAAACACTTAAAAAAATCATTATTTAAAAATCTTGTAATTAAAATCTTACTATTATAACTCAATTAATTTAAATATAAAAACTAAATTATATTTTGACCCCTCAAGTTCAAATTGCGCCAATGGGTCCCCTAATTTCCCTCTCACTTACAATTAAGTCCAATTCTCCACTAGTGCAGAAAAGACTTTTTTGGTCGGTTAAAAATGGTTTTTTAGATCGGTTGTACGACTGTCTTATATGCAGATAATATAGAACGTCATACCTTTTACATAGGACAAAAACTGATCTAAAAAGTTAAATTTTTAGATCGATTTTTTATTTTTGTAACCGATCTAAAATGGGTTAAGCGTTAAATCAATGGATTTTGCAGATGTGGCAATGGTGAGGAAAATAACATATTGCTAATAATTAGCACACATGCTAATGTGGCAATGATGTGGTGGGCTGATGTGACATGCAAAAATGGGTTAAGCGTTAAATCAACATATATGTCAGGCAATATATTATCTTCCACGTCATTTTTACATCATCTTGTCAATGTCACATTAGTCATCATGTCATAATCTAGTCATGTTAGCATGGTGTTGCATGCTATCAATCTAGTTCTATCAGCAACCTCTTTGTTGGGTAATGTAACACCCCGAAATTAAATGGTTTTCCATATTTATGTAAATATGCTATCTATGATATTTTATTTCAACTTGTTTTAAATAACGAGTGTTGTGAAAATGTTTCTATTTATTAATTAAATAAGTGCTATTTTGGGTTATGCAATTTAGGGAGTTAAAAATGGGTTTTATGTAATGGATGAGAAATAAAGAGTTTTATGAGCATGTTTTAGACTTAGGCCTTGTTTTATGGCCTATTAGCCTTTTCTTCTCACCTTTGGTTAATACCTTAAGCCTTTACCCAAAAGAAAAATACTACCTTTTCCTAAGAGTGAACCCTAAACCTTTTTCTTTCTCTTCTTTCTTGGTTTGGTGCCGTTATAGAGCCAACAGGAGGATCATTGTACAAAGCCCCACCGGAGCCGTGAATCGAGACTTGGAGGATTGTCTTTTCTTTGTGTTTCTCTTCTTAGAGGTAAGAGGGATTGCATTCTCTCTTTTCCCTTTTTCTTGTATGAATGGCAATGAGCCATGGATAGATCGCATGACTTTAGGTTTATGTTTCGTGACCTTGGACGGATTGTAAATACCTTGAAGCAATTGATTATATTAAGTGATTGATTGAATTCTGATGTTGGATTGTTTGAAAGATTTTTCCTTTTTGTGTTCTTTAAAGTTAGGGATTTAAGATTTGTACGAGGAATTGATGGTTCTATGTTTTAATGTGTTTAAAAACGATTAGGAACATGTAGGAATGATTCTTAGACCCTTAGTTTGTGTATTTGGGGTTTAGGTTGATTTGGGGGCAATGAGAACTGGAATTTTTGCTGAAATTGCAAACTGCACTATTGTATATCTTAGACCCACGCTTAGCGTGGAGATTTTGTGCTTAGCTTGGGAGGGACAGAGAGCAAAGGGGGCTCTCTGTTAACTTGGCGTTTAGTGCAGGTATTGTGGAGCTTAGTGCCAGGGTGGCTGAGAGTACCTTGTTCTTTGACTCTTTGGAGCTAAGCGTGAGGTTCTTAAGTTGAGCGTGGAACCCTTGGAACTAAGCATGAGAATTCCATAAGTGCCAAAGAAGCTGCATTGAGCATGACTTGTCTAGGAGTTTTCCTATGTCCTTATTTATGCTTCAACCTTATTTAATTTGAAGAAGTAGTGCATGCATGCAGTACTTATTCCCATATTAAATGGGTGTCTTCTCATATGAAGGGTGGTGGTGGTAGTGGACGACGTGGGGGGAGAATCGGGAGAGTTTTGACGAGTGGTTTCATGGAATCAGCAACCAGCATTGGACGCGGTGTTATCCAGTGATTAGTCTTAGGAGATATGCCTTAACACCACCAATAAAGCAAGCAACAATCAAGATGATAATTATCATGATTATCTGGTGGGCTTGGGGGAGTATTGGTGGGTGGTTTCACAGTATCAGTTTTTGGGGGAGGAAATGGTGGTGTGGGCTTATAAAATGGTGGTGGTGGACGACATGGGGGGAAAATCGGGGGAGTCTCGGTGAGTGGTTTCATGGATGAAGGCTTGAAATTGGCCAGCACTGAAGTGGACAAAACCACCACTCCAAGCAGCACGAGCAACATGGGTAAATGTAAAGTCATGTTTAAGCTTATGGTTGTGGTGAAGAAATAGCGATGGGAAACTATTTATAGGGAGAGAAGACGTGCCAAACTTATTTATAGGGAAAGAAGACGTGCCAAACTTTTCTGCATGTCAATCTTAATTTTGTCGTTTTATTATATGGTCATGTGTACATAATTAATGTGTGGTAGATAGTAGTAGGTGTAATTTTCTTTTGTCTTTTTTGATCTGTCCAAAAGACCTTACGGTATATACCTTTATGTAAGGCGCGACGTTCTTGAATTTACTTGATATAATAGGTTTAACATAAAATTGGCATAGATTCCTTCACCCGCAGGTTTAGCATCAAGAGCACTTGAATCTTTAACCTTTTATTTGGTTTAAGAGATATAAATCTCAAGTCATTCTACGAGGGTTAACATTATGGATTGCCATCAACAAGCTAAGATCAACAACCAATCGATTATATTAAGTGATTGATTGAATTCTGATGTTGGATTGTTTGAAGGGTTTTACCTTTTTGTGTTCTTGAGAATTAGGGATTTAAGATTTGTATGAGGGATTGATGATTCTGTGTTTGAATGTGTTTAAAAATGATTAGGAACATGTAAGGATCATTCTTAGACCCTTAGTTTGTGTATTGGGGTTTAGGTTAATTTAGGGGTGATGAGAACTCGAATTTTTGCTATCCTAGATCCATGCTAACGTGGAGATTCTGCACTTAGCTTGGGAAGGATAGAGACCAAAGAGGGCTCTCTGTTAACCTGGTGCTTAGTGCAAGTATTATGGCACTTAGCGCTAGGGTGGCTGAGAGCACCTTGTCCTCTGACTCTCTAGAGCTAAGCATGGGGGTTCTTAAGCTAAGCGTGAAACCCCTGGAACTAAGCATCAGAAATCCATAAGTGCAAAAGGAGTTGCGTGGAGCACGACTTGTCTAGGAATTTTCCCATGTCCTTATGTATGCTTCAACCTTATAATTGCGTTGTGTTCATATGCTTGAGCTTTTCTCAAATAAACTGAGTTATAAGTTGTAACGAGTGAACTGTATACAATCATAACATGAGTTTCTTTCCTAAATGCATAATTATGAAATGCTATGGTTGGTAATTTCCTGTATATGTGTATAAGTTCTTATTTTAGTTGTGATATTGCTATGATTGTTAACTTATGCACTTGTGTTGAGAATATGATGTTATAATGATGTATAGATATGAATAAGGTGGATAAAGTGATATGATGGTAATGTTTTAAGATGATAAGTATGTGGCTCGGGTCTACATGGGACAGGCACTTCCATGTGATGATTTGTATGAAAATGCCATGGATATCTTGTATGCCTCATACATCATATCATGTTGAGTTTTTCAAGGGATGTTGTCAAGCTTAATCGGGGAGGCCATGAATGAGTTGAAGTATGACTCTGGTCTTGGGGGTGTTATCCGGTTTGGAATCTCCTTGTGGCTCATGTTGATCCCATGAGTTGGAGTGTCCTTGCAATGCTAGGTAATCTTGACACGCCGCCGACGACAGTCTCATCTCAGTCAAGAGTGTGGCGTCAGGTTTCCCATGCCGTCAGGTTTCGGGATCACAATGGAGCTATTCTTGGATGCTTTTCTTCTTACATGGGGATCCAAACAACCCTTTATGTGTGTGTGCGTGCGTGCGTGTTCGCGTATTGTGCGTGTGTGTGCTTGCGTGTGCGTGCGTGCGGGTAGGCGTGTGTGTGTGTATGTGATTAAAAGAGATTAAAAATGATATGTGTAGAGACTAAAAAAATATTTTTTAAGTATAATGATTAAAAAAAGGTTTTTATAAGCATAATAACCAAGTGATTAATTAAACCTTTAAAATATTACAAACAAGCTCAGGCCTACCGTAATAGCATGAATCTTGTAGTGAAATAAGATGAACCAACAAGGAAACTGCAAAAATTAAACAAAGTAAAGTAGCAAGGAATTATTATAGTAGTATTTGTCTTTATTACATGCACCAACCAACATAGACAAATTTCACTATTTCAGTGAACACAATAACATAACTAGTACAAAGTCTGAAACGACTGCACGCTGATACCAGGATGACAGTCGCATGAGTGTAGCCCTCATCACCCTTTGATTTATTAATTCTACAACACAATCATATATAGTATTGTGCGATTGAAAAATTTCCTTTCCATTTCTTCCTCCCCAGATCCACGTTTCATTATCTGATCCTGCAATATTATGCAAACAGTTAAACAAATCAAGTGAAATAACTACAAAATTTTAAACTAAAATAATTAACTATCTAACTCAGTTGATGGAACGAATGAGAGAAGAATTGGAAAATTATGAATGATTCATTATTTTAAATTTATTGAATGTTCATATATACAGTTGTTGTGACAACTAACAGAAATATAATAAACTAACTACTTATTGCAGGTGGTATTACTAACTAATAACTATGATACCCCTTCTCGTTTTGAAGGTTGGTAAATGTCAACCAAGTTCAACTTAGATAAAGAGATGTGCAATAAGGCCTTAGTAAACGTTTCAATTTGAGCAGAGGAAGCAACTAGAAGTAACTTCATGAGCCCAAAAGTACCATGTTCCCTAACAACACGGCATCTAACTGAGGTGAAGTTGCAGTAATAGTCAGAAATGTAAAAAGGATGGCGCCTAAGTCTAATAAATTTTCTAGTTTCTGATGGCATGGGTGAGGAGGTAGATGGGTTAATAATGGATGAAGTTTCAGACAAAGGCTATAGTAGGCCAGTTTTAGAAATGGCAAGATGGAAATGAAAGTGAGGCTGCTATGGTCATACTACCACAAGGCAATTTAAGAGAAATGGGAGAAATTTTAATGTGATTAGTAAACCATTCCAAGGATGAGTATAAGTGATTTGAAGTGCCTAAGTTTTATGATCCATATATATTATACTACTGCATTTTAGGGAACACAAGTGAAGTAAGTTATGGTACCTTCATTGGCACTACTCAAAGAAGTCACATCCTTGGGGTATCAAGGCACAAAACATGTCCAATTTACTAAATAAAAAGCTTGAGATTCATTGGAAACTCTTCATGAAAGCATTTTGCAAAAGAGGACAATAAACGTTTATACTCTGTGAGTGAAAACGGGTATATTCTGTTTGCATTGCTTATTCCTTAAGTGAAGGTACATTATCACCTCTTGAATCAAATTCCTCTTTAGTCACACATATGAGTGTAGAACCACCTTTAAAATGAGTTCTTGGAGGAAATATACGCTTTCAATAACAAGTCTCAATAGTGTGGCCATTCTTGCCAGAATAGGTACACACTTGCCCATTGGAATTACTTTTCCCTTTGCTAGTTTTGTTTTGTTAGTTTTTTGTGCTTTTTTGTGTTTTGTGTTTTTTTTTTCTTTTTTAGGCAAAGGAAAACTCCAACCTTAGCACAGGGTGTGCCAATTAACGTTGGAAAAATAAAATTCCAGTACAACTTTTCCCTTTGCTAGTAAATTTCTTTCCTTCAATTGTACTAATCAAGACCGAATGGTCTTTTCCTTGATTCAAATCATTCTCCCATTCGTGTTGCAAAACCGGCCATCCAAAAAACTTGATTCAATGGAGGAGGTAGAGGATCCGTTAACAGGATCTAAGAACGAACCACAGCAAAATGTTCATTGAGTCCTATAAGAAATCTAGTCACACATTCCTATTACAGTCCTTGACATTTTTCATAGCTTCATGATTACACTTGATTAAACAAACACAACTAGGAATAGGTATGAAATTGTCAATCCACTTTTCCAAAATAAACAGAGAGACTAGTTAATTCCCAAAACTTTGAACACCATTTTAAGCACAATAAACATTAATAACACATATTTAATGTATTTTTCTTCTTCTTTGGATACCATTTTTATTATATAAAACTAATATTTTAGTTTGTACAATTTACAGAATAAATATTTATTTTACATAACTAACATTTATAAAAGTGAATACTTTTGAATATATAAATTCTATTATAATTTAAAATCTTAATAAATAAATAAATAAATAATTTTGAACATATAAATTATATTTTAAATTTATAATAAAAACTTATATTAGATTATTTTTAACTATTGATAATTTTTTTAAAAAAATATTGAAATTTAGTTTATGAATAAAAATAAAAATAATAGATTAAAAGGATAAAAAATTAAGAAAATCCCTAAAAACATTCTTGTTAAAGAAAAACTTCTAAAATCACTCCCATTAAAAATAAATTCTTAAAATTACTCTCATTCAAAATATCTATTCTAATTTATACAAAGGAAAAAAATTAGGAGCAGGATCAATAAAGAGAAAGCTACACTCATTTAATTTGGTAATTTTAGTAAGTTTAATTAGAGCAAATTACAGTAACATCCCTAAGGTTTTGTGTAATTACACAAGCATTCCCTATTTTTTTAATCATTACTTTTACCTCCCTTGTAGGGGGTGTTAGTGTAATGTTTAAGGAAGTGTCAGTGTAATTTTTTAAACATATAAGAGGGTGTTAGTATAATATTTTCAAACTTAAAGGAGGCTAGTGTAGGAAAATAAAAAATGGTGGAATTATGTATAATTTGATAAAAATTCAGGGGATGTTGTTGTAATTTGTTCATTTAATTATTTATAATTAAAAATGTGTTAGAAATATATTAGAGTGTGTATAGCATCGCTAATTAGGTATTTAGAGAAACGATTTTTCTAACCTATGCAACTTTGCATAGGTTAAACCTCATTAATGATCCACTTTTAACCAATTTTAATGAGCCAATTAATTGTATAATTCTTTGAAAAAAGTAATTATCTCACCTATTAAATTTGTGACTAACTTCAATGTATTCTCTCTCTTTCCAATAAAATAATACTCCAATAATTAAAAGTTTTAGAGAGTAAACTTACAAAATAAATAAGAAAAAATAACTATTTTTTAAAAAGAATCATGATTAATAGTAGTATTTGTTAGTACATAAAATGCAGAAAACAAATTTTAGATAATTTGTATATATAATAGTATTAATTAATCAAATTGTTACAAAAATCGTATAACAAAAAGAAAAAAAAATATAACAGTGGTATTATAAAAATCGTAAAACAAAAGAAAAAGAAAAAGTATAACAACAGTAGTATATGATCCACCATCACCCTTGTAAACAACGACACGTGGTATATGATCCACCAGAGATAAAAAATAAAAAAAAAGATTGCTTAGTAAAAAATGCACAATAGAATTTAATTTTTTTTTTATCTAAAAATTGTTATACTTTTTTTATACGATTTTTTATAACAATTATTTTTAACCGGAATAGAGAGATTACATTATTAATCATGATTCTTTTTAAAAAATAATTATTTATTCTTATTTATTTTGTAAGTTTATTCTCTAAAAAAAAACTGTTAATTATTAGTATTATTTTAATTTTAATAGGAAGAGAAAGATTACATTGAAGTGAGTCACAAATTTAATAGGAGAGAGATAATTACTTTTTCCAAAGAATTATATAATTAATTAACTCATTAAAATTAGTTGGAAGTGGATCATTAATGAGACTTAACCTGTGCAAAGTTACACAGGTTAGAGAAATTATCATGTGTTGCTGAATGAAAATGTCTCAAGAAAGGAAATTAAGCATATGGAGATGGGAGTGAGTGGTGAGTGTAACATACCTGCTGCAATCGGTGGAGGTGCTGATCCTGTAGGGCACCCTGACTCTACATCTCTCAGGGAGTGAAGCTGCGTTGTTGGCATTTAAACGTGAATTAGAAGCGGCAACTGATTTCAGGCAATTGCACACGGTGCGGCGGTCCGCGGTGGTCCTGGCGGCGCGGTTGAGGCTCGTGACTCCTCCGCAGCACTGCGCCGGCGGTGATCCGCCGCGGCTCCGAAGGTAACTGAAGCATGGAGATAGGGAGCTGGCTACTTGCCCGCACGTGATGGCATGTGCCATGGGTGCACTCACCACGGCCATGCACATCACGGCAACCATGCATGCAAACTTGAGGCTAGCCATCACCACTCAGAGGAACAAATGACAAAGTTATATTGGTATAGTGTTTGTTTGCTTGGACGTGGAATTTCTTGCTTCGTTGCTTGGTGGGTGTACAAGTGCTGCAAGTCTAGGGTTTATATAGAACATAAGAGACCAACGGGGTTGGGTAGAGTTGACTCTAGCCAAAGGGGCTAGTTTCTAACATAACGATCTAAAGGTTATAATTAGAAGGTATTTGGGACTTTTATTTGATCCTAAATGATTTTTTTCCATTGAGTTAGTCTATTTTAAGGTAAAGTGATACTTCAGGTTGAGATTTTATATGTCTAAATAAGGAATCGAATTCTAGATTTTATTTTAAAAAAATATAAGTATTTAACTACTTATACCAATGACTTTTGATAATGAACTAAAGTTTGAATCTTTATTAAAAGTGATATTCATATCTAAATATGGTCATGCTGCGAACAAAATTGTGTATAAATGAGGAGAAGTAAAAGAAAAAAAAAGGATAAAGATAATGAATACGCAATATTATTTGGCAACCTGAGAGAGAAGAAAGAAAAGTATAAATGTGATAGATTATACGATTTGATAAGAAAAGAAAGATAGAGAAAAATAATGGATATCAAATAAGGATTTGTAATATATTAATGTCCATATATCATTATAAAAAAAAAAAATACAGAAATACAACATAAGAGAGGAATCATAGGGCCGGTGGAAACCTAGGTGGTGGCTATTGAGTATGCATGTGGCAGCCTTTCGTTTGTTGTTCGATGTGCTCAATTTAATGTTGTGTGGTACAAGACTACAAGGTGTAATCTTTGAGCATCTGGCTTAATATGAGACGTTTGATTTGGTGTGAGCAAATACGGTTGAATCGGATGATTATGGCATATGTTCACGGGTCAATGTTTCGCTCTTGCTATTTACTGCCCCCAAACGACTAAATTAAACTTTTGAATTGGTTACCCAACACACTATTTTCAAGTAAAATTACTAGCATAGTCCCCCACTATTGATCCAGAATAGAACGATTCATCTTAACATCACGGCACCGAATTTGAAAGAGAAGTTCTATCTCCCCAATTGAATTACTCTGGCAGATTGAATTGCATTTTGATTAGGTAACTAGTTTCTTTTTTGATATTTAGTTCGGAGAAATCTTATTTATGTAACAAAAAGAAAAACAAAATGTAAATAATAAAATAAAGAGAAGTGCTAGCAACACATTCTAATATACTCTCTCCGTTCCAGATTATATGACGTTTTAGAGAAAATAATTTGTTCCAAAATAGATGTCGTTTTACAAAACCAATACTGCATTAAATATCTTTTTCTAAGATTACCCTCAATTAATTCTTAATGGGAATAGTGTATAGTGAGTAATTAATTAGAGAGATAAAAGGCATATTAGGAAGTTACCTAATGTTTTATAGGAAATTCAACGAATAAATTGCATTTCTTAATACCTGTGCCAAAACCTTAAACATCATATAAACTGGAACGGAAGAAGTATTCCTCTTAACATACACTTTACTATTGGTTGAAATTTATTAAAAATTATAAAATAGAGTCATTAAATAAATGTGGGACCCATATTTTTTTTTTATAATTTTCAAGAAATTTGAACCAGTAAGAGAGGATGTATTCAAAAGAATGTGTTAAAAAGTATCTTGCTAACATTTCTTTAAGATGGATGATGTTGTGAAAAGAGATAAAAACAAAAAGAAACTTTACTTACGTCATTGTATAATTTTATTTATGAATATGCCTCTACAATGCATTTCGAACAATGTTCTGTAAAAAAAGTACCATGTTTTGATAGAGATGTTCACATATTTAGTGGCCCACGATATTTCGAACAATATTGTCTCTGTAAAAAAAATATGTGGAAAAAAAAAGTAATGTAAAATTACTTGTAAGGTGAACAAAATAAACTGATTTCTTTTTTTAAAAAAAATGATATGGTTTACTTGTGATATATGGGGTTGTTTATTTATATATAAATATTATAAAAGAATTGGTTAAATGAAGAGATAGTATTTCTCCTAAGCGGTATAATATACACATAGAAAAATTCAATCACATTTAAATTTCAATAATTTATAAATTATTTGTAATGACATTAATTTTTTAAAATGTTCGATTTAGAATAATTTACACTCTCCTGCCCCATGCTTTATTTATATGACATAAAACTCAAAATCTCCTCAAATATTACACATCACTCCATCTGAAGTAGCTCATTAATAAGATATTTAGGGAAGTTTCATTGAACACTCAATCTCTCTAAATTAAAGGAAAATCTAACGCTGCCTAGTCCTAATATATAGCCATAGTTTACTCATATACTTTTGGCGGGAAAAGAGAAAAAGTAAAAGATGTTAGTTAATGACTATTTAAGAGTGGGTTATTGGTGCACTCTTTTAAATATTCACCCATTAAAAACGCATGTGTACTATTTGTTTTTGGCATGTTCTATTGTTGCATTATATTGGTGTACTATTGGTGCTAATTACTGAAGGCATTTGGAGTGTAGGGATGGGCATCGATTGGTTACGATCGAATTTGTTCTAAAAAATTAAAAACCGTCTGACTGTCATTGTAGACTAATGTTGTTTGTTCATGCTATCGATTAAATTAGGTGCGGGTCAAACGAGTGATGAGTCGAATGAGTTGGTACGTAACCTATTGTTGCATTATTTTGGCATATTTTAGTTAGGTTGGCCTATTCCCATTAGTATTGATTAAGAATACAAAAATAAATATTGGGCTCATTTATTTAAATTTTGAAAAAGTAGTTTTAAGGATATAAATGTTAATTAAAGTAATTAACTTTTTAGAGAAGTAAAAGTTATAGTTTTTGTTTAGTTACAATTATAACAATACCTTTTATTTTGAGAGATAATTATATTTACAATTTGTTTTACAAACAACTTTTGTAAATAATAAGAAATTTGATTTTTTTCTCATTCTATTTATTTCATAAGTTTAAATAAATACATCAATAGATTTTCAATTTTTTTTCTTTTTTCTTTTTCGGTCTTCAATACATTAAAGATCAGAGCCTAATAGGCCCAAAATGCACACAAGACTCCAAACTGGTGAAAAATATCAAAAATAGAAGTATTTTTCGTGAAAAACAAATGGGCTCATAATTTGAAGTCCATCAGCTTTCAATTGCCAACTTTACGGCTTGCACGGGTAATTTATTGCTTTTTGTGATAAGTTGAAAGGACATGGGCACTTACTATTTACACCCCATGCTTGCTAAGTACTCCCCTCCCTCGTCTTTATACTTTTTATTGCCCATTATACCTTTTTATTTGTTAAATTATACTTCCAGAAATTACTTTCTGGAACAACATATATCAATTTTGGAAAGTAATTTCTGGAACTATGTTTTAACAAAATACACATTTTTGGAAACTACTTTCCAGAACAACATATAAGTGCATGTTTGTTACTTTTTAAATCCTATTTTTCATCTTATCTTTATTATTATTTAAACCTAATTTTGAACCTCCATCTTCGTTTGTATTCATTATTCTTTAAACCTTGTTTAAGTAATACTGTGTTTTCCATAAAATTTATTCGTGATACTATGCATTTTCCTCCATGTGACACTGTGTTCCAAGGAATGTCCATGGTTGACTTCATCTATTATACAATGTATACTTCATTATTTTTTACACAATGAAAATAAGAGTAGCAATAATCACAAATCAAAGCTGTTGACACACCATCAGGCGTCTCCTCATGTTTCATCCATTAGAAATTTCAGATATGGGTTATTTATCTCTCAATTTTTAGTGTTAAAATAAGTATGCATCCAACAATTAGCGATTATTATAGTTCCTGAAGAGAAGATACGTTTGATATTTCGTATTTTGTTTATGACTATTGAAGATTACTTTCCAGAACAACATATATCAATTATGGAAAATAGTTTCCAGAACTATTTGTATTTTGTTAAATAATAGTTCTAGAAATTACTTTCTGGAATTGATATATGTTGTTCTGAAAAGTAATTTTCAGAACTATATTTTAACAAATAAAAGGGTATAATGGACAATAAAAAAATATAAAGAGAAGGGAGGGGATATACTTAGCAAACATGGGGATGTAAATAGCAAGTGCCTTGTCACAAAACTTTGAAGCTCGTTGCATTGCATGATCTAAAGGAGACTTTACCTTTTCTTTTAATTTTAATTTTGCATGAACATTCATCAAATAAAAATGTTTTATTTGATTACAGGATGGTATAGTATTTTTTTTTAATTTTATAAGAAATTCACTAAAAGATTATAATGTTAAAAAACATTTTTCTTTTAAAAAACAGTTTAATATGACTATGCAATATGAGTGTAAAATTTTTTACATGATCAACAAATAAGAAATCAGTGTTAATATAACTTATAAGATAATTGATAATTCTTTAAAAAAAAAAAGAGATAATTGATAATAATGAAATATTATGTAATTTATTTTTATCTTTTTAATTACTACTTTATTTCTTTTCTATTTTTCTCTACCTAAATATTTTTAAAATTCACTTTATTTCTTTTCCTTCTACAAGACACATCCATGATACTTGAGAAATGATAACACGCCATTATCATAGCCGATTCGTTAGTGAATTGATCATAAAGATTGGAATAATTAATAACAAAACTTGCAACGAAAACCAAGACATGCTTTTTCTTTATTTGGACCAATGCGTGTTCAAACGGATTAGTATCGTATCCTAGAGTTGTCCAGAGAAAAGTAGAAAAGCTATAAGGGATCTTTATCTTTATTTGTTAAAACAAAAGGAATCCGGATTTAACCGAGAAAACGAGACGAAGAGCAGAGCTTCATTTGAATTGGGGGAAGCTGCGTAATTGGAGCAGTACAATTTGATCCAGAATTTTGCTACCTAGGTTGTATGTACGTAAGTGCATTTCTGAACTTTATGTTTTCCTATTTTTCGCTACCTACAAATAATTTACGCTAATCAATGAATTTAAGGATTAGATTTATTTAATAATAATAATAAAGTACTTTTAAAAGAATGGCCAGCTGTAAAGAACACCAAGACATGCATGATTTTTCTTTATTTGAATCAATAGAATTGCCTTGTGAAGTGAATGGCCAACTGTTAAATTTGTGGGTATGGGTTTAGTTTGAGGAATTAGAAAAATAAAATAAAATAAAGAGAAACCGTGAAATAAAGTAAGTGAGAATTTTAAAGGGTGTCTAAGAAGAGGTTGAACTTCCAACTGTTCTATCTCTGCGCTGTTTTTGCTTGTTCCTTTGTTGCAGAAGTCGAATTGCAGTGAGCATTACCTTACTCTGAAGGTTGGGAAAAGGGAAAGATTGTTTAAAGCCTGAACGTCCCGAAATTGAGGTAACACCTATTGATCTGTTTTTTACTTTTTCAAAATTTCTATCCGTATCAAGATTTTAAGTTAATGCTTTTGAAGTTTATGAAACTATATTATCATTGTGCAGAGAGATCATATCAAGTGGAAAAAATAACGTAAGATTTTCAAGTGTTAAAGATCTTACCATTTTTTTTGAAGTGTTAAAGATCTTATACCATTATTTCTTTTAAATCTCCACTTTATATAATAAAAATATATTATATTAATAAAATTTAATAAACTGCTATATATTGCAATTTTGACACATTTTCTACATTTGTGTGAATTTTTTCATAATGTCTAATGGCAGATTAAGGAGGTTTAATAGGAAACTACTACGGGTCCTTCGTATCATATCCAATATACCTCTTGTAGAATTCAAGTGGATCTAGATTTGGATTGGTAATTATCAATTTAACTATGTTTGCCTTCAGTTTTTCATTATATAATATCTTTTTAGGGATTGAGATCCTCTGTAGTTTAAAGAAAAAGTTTAAATATGTTTTTGTTTTCTGTAATATACTATCGTTTTGATTTTAGTCCTTGTAATTTTTTTAAATGATTAATCCTTGTAAAATTCTTTTTTTGGGTTTTGGTCCTTGATATTTTGTTTGAATCCTTACAATATTTTTGTTTTTGTCCATGTAATATGTAGATCATTTGCTTTTAATCCCTATCAAATATTTTTTAAAAGGATTAATTCAAAATGAACAAAATATTATAGGAACTAAAATGAAAAAAAATTGTATTAGAAGGACTAAAACAAAATAACAAGAACTAAAACCAAAAGAAGGAATTTTACAAGGAAAAATAATTCTATTTAAAAAAATAATTTTATAAGGAAAAAAAAAACAATATTGGGGACAAAAATATATTTAAGCTTTAAATAAAATTATAGCAACTTTTTATCCTAAATCATCAAGTTCTCTTCCAAATTTATATTGCTTGACATCCAATTGATTTGATTAATCTATTTATCACTTTGTCCATGATCCTTTCATGTTAGGTTCATTAATATATAACTCGTATATAAATTGTTGATTTTATTTACAATAAATATTGTTATTTTAAAGTTTGAGGTTTTTCTTGTCTTGAATCGAGGCACATGTCTCCTCATTGAAAAAAAATTATGTACAAAAAATGGTTGATTTTGCTATGAAACACATAATTAATCCATTGTATGTAATTTTTTTTAAAGGAAAATTAATATGATATTATAAATTATAATGTGATTGTACAAAAATCTGTACAAGATGTATAGTGTAGTTCTATGTGTTGAACTCAAACGAAACAGTCATCCTTTACAAAAAAAAGGGTACATCTAGATTTCCATCTTATGTCAAAATGCAAGCCAACGAATTAGTGCACCAGGAGGAGTAAAATATTCCAGGTTTTAGACCTTTTCTATACATCGTCCATTGCCACGAAATAGACTTAATATGATGTAAACATCCCATGAACTCTGCAGCTCCATTTCTGAAAATGATTCTATTCCTTGAATTCCGAATACACCAGCAAGTAGCGTGCCAAAACAGAAATTTCAGTCTTTTCATTTTCCTTCCCCTAACAGAATCACCCACCAGTTCATACAAAGCGTGGATATCTTATGGTAAAGCTGTGGCTAGGCCTAGCCAAGAAAATACAGAGTACCAGAGCTGTGATGTAAACCTGCAATTTAGAAAAAAGATGATTGCAATCCTCCCTGTATTCATTGCACAGAACACATAACTGTGTATTATTATGCAAAGAAATTCCACGTTTCTGCAGCTGGTAGCATGTAGGCAAACGGTCCAATATCAGTCTCCAGGAGAAAATTAATACTTTTGATGGTACAGCCGAGTCCCAAAATTTGTTGAACATAGAGGGGCTAAATGATGTACCAAGAGGAACTGCTCTATAGATGCATATAAACTGTTCCAACTGAGAAGCCAAGCTTCGAGGGCTTCCACTCCCAGCTATCATCCTCCTGCATATGCAGCCGTGCTTTTTTTTTTTTCTTTTGATCAGCAAAAGGAGCAATTTCATTAAAAGGTACAAGGGGTACCATGCCCATGATACATAATTACAAGAATTTTTAGTTAGAGAACCATATCCCATCCTGAGACAAATATATATCCATGGCCAAAACCATTACTTTACCCCCGACCCTGCAAAAAATAACTATGACTTTTCGGCTTTATGTATGTATACAATACAACCTATATCCTATGCATTTAACTTTTTCAAACAACTAACTAGACTTTTGGAATAAAGCAAACACAACCAGCATATCATGAGGAGCCATCCAAGCCAGCGAAGAGGATCATCACGTGACAAGAAACACCACAACACAACTAGAGAGGACCAAAGAGCTGACACCATAATCCTTCCACTGTGATAACATCAACCATGGAAATTATAGACTTAACAGACATATCAGAGGATTAGAGTACCATTCAAAGAAAGAGAATCTAAAAGATTTCAATTTTGATTCAGCCAAACCCATGATCTATAGTTAATGTTTTCCATAACTGAATCAATATCCAATGTTTCCTCCCCAAAAACAATATTATTTCTATGGCACCATAGTGTCCATACAGTTGCAGACCAGACATATTTCCAAATCTTGGATTTTTCCCTCCCTATCCAGACCACATCATGCTGACAGAAATGTTGTATAGCCTCACAATATTGAACAGACTGTATACCCAACCACTTGTAGCATTGATTCCACACTTTTGTAGCAAAAACACAAGTAAAGAATAAGTGTGATGAGCTTTCACCCTGCTACTGGCAAAAATAGCATGATAAATCAGAACTTTACATATGAATGTTCCTTCTGATAAGATTATCCAAGGTAGGCAATCTATTCAGAGAGAGTCTCCAAACAAAAACAGCAACATTTATTGGAATGTATAATTTCCAAAGAAGCCCATAGAAAAAAGAGTCAACAGGGTTATACTCGCAGGATAAGGCAGCATAAGCATCCTTAACATTATATTGACCTGTTGAGCCATTTTTCCAAAGCAAACAGTCCTGTTGTTTTTGCTGCAATATCAATCCATCCAACTCAGCTGAAAATTTCTCCAACATAGGTTCTTCCCAACTAAACCACTGTCTCCTCCAACATAAATTCCATCTCCAGACCCCATCCACCCAACAACCAACATTTCCTACAAACTCATTCCTTTTTCTGAGTTTAAGAATAGTCTTCTATAATTTGTAGCCATAGTTTCATTGCCACGCCGTATTTGATGCCACAAGAGAATCCTTTTGCTGTCACCTATCTTCCACACCACATTCTTATCGAACCAAGAGTCCACAACACCCTCCCCACTCACTCCAACTAAATCTCTCCACCAAATGGAATCTAGATTTGATGATCTACACACCTTGAGTAAGTGACCCTCACCAAATTTAGACCTCAACACTGAAAGCCATAATGACCCACAACTGTTAGCTATCCTCCACCTCCACTTACCAAGAAGAGCTTTATTGAACTCAACAATATTTTTAATCCCTAAACCGCCTTTGTCCTTCGGTCTACAAACATCTTCCCATTTCACCCAAGCTATTTTCCTCCTAAAATCCTCACCACCTCACAAGAAATTCCTTTGCAGAGAAATAATCTTCCTCATCACACCCTCCGGTATTTTATAAAAAGATAAAAAGAACAAAGGAAGTGATGAAAGAGTTGAATTAATCAAAACCACCCTACCACCAAAAGATAAGGTTTTTTGCTTCCATCTATATAGCTTTTTCCTAAACTTCATCAAGACAGGTTCCCACGTTGCTTCCTTCCTTGGGTTAGCTCCAATAGGGATGTCGAGGTACACAAAAGGAAGACACATATTTTTACAGTTAAGCATTGCCGCATACCTACACAAAGATAAGACATCCACCCCAATACCTCCCAAGTAACTCTTATGGAAATTCACTTTCAAACCAGAAACCTTCTCAAAGCACCTCAACATAGATTTTATTGTCATAATATTATCCGATTTTGCTTCAGTAAAGAATAAAGTATCATCTGCGAATTGCAGTAAAGAGACACCTCTACCTGATGCTTCCCCACTCTATATCCTGAGAATATATTCTTGTGCAAAGCTTGCCTCATCAAACCACTCAAGCCTTCAGCAACAATGAGACAGAGAAAAGGTGCAAGTGGATCACCTTGTCTTAAACCTCTTTGAGTAGAAAACTCCAAAGAAGGGCTCCCATTGACAAGGACAGATACTGTAGCAGACTCCAAACATCCTCTAATCCATGATATCCATCTATCGGCAAACCCCAGTCTCCTCATCATGTAGAATAAGAACTCCTAGCAAACACAATCATATGCCTTCTCAAAATCAACTTTAAAAATGACACAAGATTGTTTCCTTCTTTTGGCATCATCAACCACTTCATTAGCCACCAACACACTATCCAGCATATACCTCCCCCCTACAAAAGCACTTTGGTTCTCATCAATGACCTTTCCTAAAACTCCCTTCAGTCTGTTGGCAAGGACTTTTGATACAAACTTGTACATACAACCAATCAGAGGGATAGGCCTGTACTCCTCCAACCCTTGAGGGTCCTCTTTTTTGGGAATAAGAGCAATGAATGAAGGATTTCCCCCCTTAGGTAGAATCCCATTCAGCCAAAACTCTTTCATTATAGAAACAAACTCATTCTTCAAAGTGTTCCAACATTTTTTAATGAATGAAAAGTTCAAGCCATTCAGACCTAGGCTTTTGTCTCCATCACACTCCCACACCGCTTCTTTTATTTCATCTTCACTAAATCTTTCACACAGTTTATCATTTTCCTCCTCCCTAAGTTGCTTGAAAGCCACTCCATCAATTGAGGGTCTTTGAGTGAAATTCTCTTTGATCTTTCTTTAAAAAACTTCATAACCCCCGCTTTCACATGTAACGGGTCATCCACCCAAAGTCCATCCAAGACTAAGGCTTTAATTCCGAAGGCTCTCCTTCTCCAATTTATTTTATTGTGAAAAATTTTTGAGTTTCCATCACCCCCTTGATCCATTTAACTCTAGCTTTTTGTTGAAGAAGAGATTCATTTCGCTTTGAAAGTTTCCAAAACTCCTCTAAGCACAACCTCCTCCTTTGTAAGTCGATCTCCTCCAACCCCCCCACCCCATCCTTCAAATTCAAGAAATTCATTTTGTCAATAATCTCTTTGCATTTTTGTTGCAAATTTCCAAATCTCTCCAAATTCCACTGTTTTAGCTCTTTTTTCAACAATTTTAACTTTTCTTTTAGAATAAAAGCTGCCCGCCCTTGCACCTCAAAAGAATTCCACCAGCCTCTACTAAATCCAGGAAGCCATCCTTAAGAAACCAACAATTAAGAAATTTGAATGGTTTGGGCCCCCAATCAATAACAACATTCTTCAATATCAACGGACAATGATCCGAAAAACTTCTATTAAGTACATATTGGGTACTCCTCGGCCGATTCCCCAACCAACTACTAGAAACAAGATACCTGTCAAGTCTACTTTTTTTTTGTGTCCATTTGCCCGATACCAGGTATATTTCCTTCCTACCATCGGAATATCCTCCAATTCCATGCTTTCAATGAAAGAGTTGAAAGAATTCACGTCTCTTCCTCCAATGGGTATATTCTTCCCATCCCTCTTTTCCTCCAAAGACCTCACCGAATTGAAATCACCAACAACACACCATGTTGAGGCTGAAATTTGTTGCTTCAACATGATAAGTTGTTCCCAAAGTCTACCTTTTTCTTCCATCTCACAGGGTGCATATACATTTAGCACAACACATTGCACATCCCCTTCCCTCTAAACCCCATGTACTCCTAAGAACCCTTTCCCTACAAAGTCTCTTTGACCTCTATCACATCTTTTCTCCATAAACATATCAATCCGCCACTCATATTTATAGCTGGAGATACTCTCCATTCCACTTCCTCACTCCCCCACAAAGAATAGCATAACTGTTTGGAAACTGTTTCCATTTTAGTCTCCTGGAAGCAAGCAAAATCAATCCCCTCTTCAACAATGCATTTCCCCTCCATTTCACCTTGCTTCCTAACCCCCTCACATTATGATTGAGAATCTTCATAGGACCACCTCTTCACCCTGCTTCCTCCTCTTCTCCTTTTTTCTTATTCTTTCTATTTTATCCTTGTTCTCCATCTCCATAATGGTATTAATAACCCGCTCTTCCCTACCTTCAGCCTCAACCCCCATAATCTTCCCAAGATGCCATAATTTTTCGCCTCTACAACATCGTCTTTAATCAGAGATAAATTGCAACTGTTGCTGAGATGAGAGATCCCTGCTGATAAATTCCTCGAGCGGTAGTCAACCTTATGAAGCTTAATAGAGTTGGCCTTTAATTTTTCTATCGCCGGGGCTCCACCTCCATGCCGCCTATAAAGATAAGCAGTGCTCTCCTGATTTTGGTTCTGTGCAACTACTCCTTTAGCATGACATTCTATTGGATCATCCTGCAAAGCTTCGTTAACCTTCCTTTGAACTTCTACTCCTCTATTGAACATCTCAATTTGTCTATCATAATGTTGTATCTCCTCTTACCCATCCTTTTGCCCCTAGCACCGACCCAGATAGAGCCATTTGTTGATTGGTTGACGTAGTCCTTAAGCTATTCTTTTCAGAGCCAAACTTGGAGTCCTGCTTGCTTCTATTCTTTTTTCTCTTATGTGGCCCAAGAGCAGCACGAATCTTATAGTTGTTAGCTAAATGGGCTCTCACCTTGTGATAATTGTATTTGGGCTTCATACGTCTGCCCGTAGCTTTTGTATCCTTCTTGACAATTGTGAGATTTGCACGATCGTTATCACCATCCACAAACTCATCTGTGGGCCCCATTTGATCATCACCTACCACCCCTATACGCAGCTTCGTGCCAAACCCCTTTGAACTCTGCACGTCGTCACCTTTCTGCAAAGGTTGAAAGTTCGTATGGTTAGAGAGAACCCCACCTAGCACCTCTTTTCCACTTTCTCCTCGAATACTACACGGAATTGTACTATCGTTGCCCAAAACATGTTGAGGAGTGTCCAATACGCCTACTGCAACGTCTATCTCCCCCAGCACATACCCTTTTTTCTCCTATGTCAACATCAAGACTCTGTTGACAAGAAAGTTGATGTTGACTTGCTTCCCTAATTTTCAAATTCTACCATTGTGAGTGAGCCGTTTCCATCATCAAAAAATTGTTTCTGACCTCCAAACCACCGTTAACAGTTCTATAATCCTCCATTGAGCACTCTGAAACACTAGAATCACACTGTAGATCATGCCCCATAATGGAAGAACCATCCTCAGTCTCCGCATATGTTCCCATACCAAAACATCTTTGGCAGATCTCTTTAACATGCGTTTCCTCCACCATCCTAATGGTGTAAATCATGCCATTAATCTTTAGCCTCTGAACGTTGTTCATGATTTCCATTGTAGAAGTACGTATAAGAACCCTTGCGTAATCAATATTTGACAACGTCTTTGTATCTTCATCGACTTGAATTAGTGATCCCAGCTTACCAACGACCTGTTCAAAACATTCCTTTCTCCACACATTTAAAGGGATTCCTCCTATTCTGACCCAAGCCAACCTGTAACCAGAAAGTATATCTGGGGACCATATTTCAATAGATTCAAAGATTTCATTCAGCCACGATTTCATTCAGCCACTCTTCTGAATCTTTAATAATGTCCTTCAAATCTAACCCCTCCAGCGGTGTAAGCAGCATAAGGTTGTCACCCATATGTCTCATCTTAATGGAGTGAAAGCCTTATGTAATAAACAGTTCCTGAATATTCTGAATATTGCTAGAGTCATGAACTCTTGCTACCATACTGCTCTTCAACCACTCCATGTTACATTCTTCCATTGAAATTTCTTGCCCAACCCGTGCTTCATCCGTAACGTTGTCTTTTTTCTTCTGCCACCTTGTACCTCCCAGGAAGCTTTTCCTCTTAACAACATTCACATACGAGGAATGTTGTCTTCGATCCTTACTGGTAACATGAACATTAAGCTCTTGCTGTCTACGGTTGTGATCATCAAGGTTCCTGTTCCACGGCTTTGAACCATCCCCATGTTGTTTTATATGAACCTGCTCCATATTAGTTTTTTCAAGCCCATGATCTTTTTTATACCACGGTAAGTTGACAAAAAGTTTCTTATCCCCTATGAAGATATTGTCAAGTTGCCTTTCTAATCTAATAGGATCTTTGACATCTCTGAATCTCACAAAGCTGTATTTCATACATCCTTTGTTCCTTTTGGGTGCTATAAAAACTTCCCACACTTTGCCCCCATCTCAAGAATATTTTCCAGAAGTCCAGAACCTGGAATGACAACAGGAAATTGGAAAAATAGTAGCTAGTAATATTTAAGGGATATATTGTATTTCCCCTCCAATAAGCTCCTCTATATCTCCTATTGTTGACTACTTCCCAACCCACATCCTCACCTTGTATCTCTCACTTTCTCTACCTTTCTCTCACTACCCATCCTCTATTCTGTTCGTTGCAGCTGTGCTTGCTGCAAGTCTTGATTCAGGTTAAGCAGCAGCTCTTCCTCCCATGCAAAAAGCCTACGTCTCCAGGACCACTCCCAAGAAAGGCCTTGATCAGACCTGCTAGCAACATCAGATATCAAAGCTAATTTATTATCACCAATTTGGAAAAGACAGTGGTAGGAATCCTTGAAGGAGTGATCCCCCAATCAAGCATCAGACCAGAAATGTGTATGCCTTCCATTGCCAACTTTTCTCGCCAGCTGAGATTGGAACCAACCTTCAGGTTCAGAATTAACTCGTGCAATATCCCTCCACCAAATCAAGGATGTAGATGATAAAGTGTTGTGATTTGCTGGGGTTGATAGATCTCCATATTTGAACTCTAATAACTTGTACCAGGTTGCATTATGATCATGCAAAAATTGCCACCTCCATTTGGATAAGAGACTTGTGTTGAAAACTTCCAAATTCTTTATCCCCAGACCCCCTTCAGACTTTGGAAGGCATACTGAATCCCAGCTAACCCAGTATATTTCTATGAGTCCTTAGCACCATTCCACAAAAAATTTCTCTGAATGCTAACCAGGGAATTTATGACTTTCTTAGGAGCCCTGTAAAATGAAAAGAAGTACAAGGGTAAATTGTTAACAACTGAATTAATCAACACTAGTCTTCCACCTATGGACATAGGTCGACCCTTCCGACTCGCCAATCTCTTCTTAAAAGAATCAATGACTGGCTACCATGTGCTGCACTTCCTTGGGTTGCACCCAATTGGTACTCCAAGAAATTTGAAAGGTAGGTTGCCAATTCTACAGTGAAGAAATGTCTCAACTACGTATAAAAAAGAGGATTTAGCATTCACTCCAACAATATTGCTTTTATGGAAGTTTACTTTCAAACCAGAAAGTAATTCATAGCTCCTAAATATTGCCTTCAGGGTCCATAAATTTTCAGGGCAGGTTTCCCCTACTACACTAGAGTCATCTACGTACTGTAAGATTGATAGCTGCACCCCATCCTCTAAAGAAACACCTCTGAACAAGCCTTTCTCTACAACACTTTTGAACAGGCCTGAGAGACCTTCCGCCAACACAAGAAACAGGAAAAGGGCCATAGGGTCCCCTTGTTTGAGTCCCCTCTGAATCTCTATTTGTTCAGTTGGACACCCATTCATCAAAACTGACACCCTTGAAGAGAAAACACAAGCTTTGATCCAGAGTCTCTATTTCTCATTAAAACCTATCATGTGAAGCATATAGTTCAGAAAAGCCTAGTTGATAGAGTTGTAAGCATTCTGGAAATCCACCTTAAATATGAAAAACTCCCTACGGTTCCTTATTGCCCAGTCAATTAATTCATTCATGACAAGTACTCCATCAAGAATCAGCCTCGCCGGTAGAAAGGCTGATTGGCAAGGTGATATAACTGAGGCTAGAGCCTTTTTGATCCTATTGGCTAGCAGCTTTGATATGATCTTTTGAATAGAGCCAATTAGTGAGATTGGAATGTATTCTGAAAGGCTTTGTGCCGTGTTTTTGGGATCAACACGATGAAAAAAGAAGTAACTGACTTTGGAAGATAGGTGTTTACATAAAATTTATGAACAAATTGACACACTTCGTCGTCGATGATGTCCCAGCAGCTTTTAAAGAACTCGAGATTGAATCTGTCTGGGCTGGAGCTTTTGTCCCCATCGCAGCTCCAAACTGCACTCTTTATCTCTTCCTTACTAAAAGGTGCTAAAATGCTCTCCATGTCTGAATGACTTATCTTATTAAAAGAGACACCATCCAGGTTAGGCCTTACGTAGTTGGGTTCACTGAATACACCTTGAAAGTGCTTTTTCTATCTCTTCCCTCACCCCCTTAACATCTTCTACCCATCCACCCTGTGAACGAACTGTTGTGATTTGGTTCTTCCTCTATCTTGTACTCATACAAGCATGAAAGTGTCTAGAGTTTGAGTCCCCTAGTTGTAGCCACTTAGCCCGTGATTTCTGTAAGGCAATGCTCTCCTTATACCTAACCATATTCCAGAAATCTTGTATGAGATTTAGTCTATCCCCTACTTCTGTTGCCACACAGTACATCAGCCTTTTGTCGAGCTCTTCTAGTTCACTCACTTTACTTTGAATGTTGTTTTCCAGCTGCCAAACACCTCCTTGCTCCATGTTCTAAGTTTAGTTTTAAAGATTTTTAGTTTTTCCTTAAAATTGAAAATTTTCCATCCCGAGATCTAATTTTGACTCCAACAATCACTGACCAAGGGTTTAAAATCAACGCTCTCCATCCAAAAATTGAAAAATTAGAATGGCTTAGGTCCCCAGTTAGCCATATCAGATCTCAGTGTTACAGAATAATGATCAGACAAATCACGCTGACCAACCCACTGTGATGTAACCTTCCACATATTAATGAAGTCCTCCGTTAACAAAAATTGGTCTAGTCTGCTCATGGAACTGTCGTCAAGACTGATCCATGTAAACTTCTTGTCCATCACCTGGATATCTACCAACCCCATCTGATGGATGAAATAATTAAATAGTTCCATTTCTGACTGATTATGATAATCTGACCTGCCTCTCTTTTCGCTGCTATGAATCACTACATTAAAATCACCCCAACACACCACAACGCCCCACCAAAACCCCTCTTTAACATTATCAGATTATCCCACAGTTTCCTCTTAGCTGCGAATGAGCAAGGGGAATACACGTTAACTAAAAAGCAAGAAATACCTTTCTCCTTCCAGTCAAAGCATATACCTAGAAACCCCTCTCCTTGAAAAGAAAATTTCAACTTTAGCGAATCCTTCTTCCATATTGTCAAAACCCTCCCGCTAGACCGTGAGTCGGATTGTCCAGCCATTATAGCTCATCGCTCCATTGATGTAATGGGTTGACCCAATAAGTGACAATTAGAAGCATTTCTAATTGCACCCTCCCTACACTCCTCCTCCCCCCCAATGTCATGGTCTGTCTTCAAACCCAATCCACCCCCGCTGCAAGTGTCCTTCGTAAGAGGTTGCACACGTGAAATTACCTAGGCTCCACCATCAGTGTCGCCACTGTTGGGTTTAGGAATTGAATTTTGAACATTCAAATTTTGAATTTTCAAATTCAAATCCACTTCCTCCGCCTGGATGTCCTCTGAACCTATCTCTTCCCTAAGAGCCTCCAATTCCTCCTCTTTGGAATCACCTGAACTCCCATTCGATGACTTATTCATCTGTCTGCACGTGAGACAAGTGGAGCAGTCTACGGGACAATCCTCAGTCACCTTAATTGCAAAGATAACCTTGTTTATCTTAACCCTGACTAAGTGATTAATGGGTTCTTAGGTATTTGCCCGAACAACGAACCTTGCAACATCCAACCTTTCTCTATTATTAGTGACCTCATCAGTATATAAATATTCCCCATAGTAAGATCCCAAAAGGCGAAAGAACTCTTCTGACCAAGCGTGGACTGGAACACCAAAGCATTTGAGCCATACTAGCATCTCCTTGTCAATCATGTTTGGTTCCCATGCCACAATTTCATCAAACCATTCATTGACCCAGTCAAGCTTCCATTGATGTAGTCCCCTACCTTCTTTGGTTCCTCCATTTCCAGTAAGACCATACTAGAACCCACCAGGGTAGCCCTGATCCCAAACAAGCCTTCCAGATGAAGTTTTTGTTGTGTAATGTAAGCGTCCCCTTGTCTCTTCACCTTACCAACATAAGCGCTTTGTAATCGTGTTAGCTCCCCTTCATCAGTCATATAAGAGAGATTGAAAGTGGTTGTGTTCAGCTGCCGGCCTCCTTCAAACCCGGTGCCTGCCTTCCTACCATGGCCTTTCCTGACTACATTAGCAAATGAGTTATCATTGCAGACCTTGCTACAAGCTACTCCTTTCACTACTGGTTCTTGCCCTCTGCGCTTACTAATCCAATCTAGATTTTCTTTCTTCGTTCTCCATACCTCTCTCGAGTATTTTGGAGTATTAACCATGAGTTTATGATTTCCTATAAAAATCTTGTCCAATCTCAGGGCTAGTATTCGAGCGTCTTGGACTCCTGCAAATCATGCGAAGCCAAATCGTTCCCATCTCTTATCCCTTTTCCTTGGAATAAGAACTTCTTTAATGTCACCATATTTTTGAAAAATACCCCACATGTCTTTGGATCTGAAATCTTCCGGGAAATTAGTGAAGAATAAGGAGGTCTGGCGTCACCCTCTCTTAGACCCCTCAAATTGCTACTGGCTATGTCTCTGTCTCTAGCCTCTGCAAAAGCCTTCTTGCCTCTAACTCTTCCCCTCACTACGCTCCATCTGTCTTCCTCGTCCATTCGTAGAGGCCAGAATTGAAGAGGTTGACTATATTGGTGACGGTGGACAGATGGATGAATGGGTGAGGTAGGTAGTGGAATGGATGTTGGGGCGGTGATGTTGATGGTGATCTAGATGGGTGAAGGGGTGAGGTGGGCGGTGGGATGGTTGGTGGAAAAGAGACTTGCACAGCTACCTCCATTCTCTCTCATTGATCGTTCTTGATATCGTATCCCCCCATTGTATGTAATGATTTGCACTTGTTGGACAAGTAAATGTAAAAGATTAAAACTAGACAATTGATTCTTAAGAAATATGTTTTAGTAATAGCAAAAAAAATTAAAATTAAAGTTATGGGCAAATTTATAAATAAGATAAAATTGTTGAAAATGTAAAGTAACTCTTTTTAATTAATAAGAATCAACTTACACGTGCATCAATGCATGTAAACTATTCAAGATGCTTGTTAATTGGATTCACCTCTTTGGTATGCCTCTATTACAAAAGAACTCATGTTATCATATAGTTGGCATGTTTCTTTTGGACTTCTTTTTTTTTTTTTCCTCATGTTCAATTCCTTTAATTATTTTCAGGATAATAGAAAAGCAAAGCAAAAAATTTTAGTGGAGCTTTTGTTTACCCAAATTGGAAAGATTGGGGATTCATTATCAAAGTTAAGGCATTGTAAGAAAGAAGAAGAAAATTTATAAAAAGTTAAGGTAAATATGTGTGTTTTACTCTCTTTTCTAAATTTTATCGGTATTTTATTATGCTAATATAATTAAGTACTACTCAAATATTTGTATTCCACAAATAAATAAATAAATAAATAAATATATAAAATCTTGGTAATATATAGATACAATTAAACGGTTGGATTGATAAAATCACATTCTATATCAAGTTATTGAATGATGTAACGGTTGGTGTAAGTTACAACGGTATCATTTGATCCCTCATATATATACATATATATATATATATATATATATATATATGTATATACATATATATACATATATATATATGTATATATATATATATGTATATATATATATATATATGGGGTTTGCTAACTTACACCCACTTATTTTTTAGAAGGAATAGGTTAGCAAGTTACACCTTAGGTGTATTTTTAAAATTTTGTAGTTATAGCTTGCTAACTTACTCATTCTAAAAAATAAGTGAGTGTAAGTTAGCAAACCCTATAAGCATTTGCTAACATACACCCACTTATTTTTTAGAATGAGCTCTAAAAAACAAGTGGGTGTAAATTAGCAAACCCATAGTAAAAGATAATTGCTAGGAATTGGGCATACTAAGTTTGATACATCCATATTGATGGATATGTCTATATTTTAAATTAAAAAAGTAAAAGAAACGCACAAAGACAATTGTCATAAAAAAGTAATAATGATTATTGCTATAATTTATGGCAATAATTACAATGTAAATATCATGTGCATTTACTATTTCATAAAATCCAATTGATTAGGTTAGTTGACTTTGCCATTTCTCAAATATACTGAACTTTCTTTATTTATATTCTTTGTTGGCCACTTTTTAAATTCCTTCTAAACACATTTGACTAATCTTTTTATTGACTTTAGCTAGCCAACTATTAATATATGCTATCAAAAGAATAATGAGTGTTTCACATTTCAATGTTACACCTTATTTATACGTTTTTTTGAAAAAAAAAAACGTATAAACAAGGTGTAACATTGAAATGTGAAACACTCATTATTTACACCTAACAATTATAAAATAAGCCTTATTCCATTAGGTTAGGTTAATTACATCAATTATACAACTAATGATATTAGACCTAGTTAAAGACCAAATTTAAAGGGATATTATTCACCATGAGATCCCACTTAATAATTTCCTCGCTCTCACATCCTTCTTCGCCTCCCTATTCCCTTTTCACAGGGCAATTTAGTCTTTTCATTGGTGTTTCTAGTGGCCTGCTTTGCATGTGACCAAATCACTTTAGCTTCTTTTTTTTTGTCATCTTTTCCTCAATCAATGACACATGAATATCTCTTTGTGTAAAATTATTTCATACGATGTTCTTTCTTATGTGGTCACACATTTATTTCAACATTCTCATTTATTCTACTCTTACATTTTTCTCTTTTTATCCTTTTAAAGCCTAACATTCACTACCTTAGAGTATAGCCAAAGGTATTATATTGCGATAAAACTTCCATTTGAGCTTTGTAGATATTTTGCGATCCCGAATAACCCCAATGCCTTTCTTCATTTTAACCATCTAGCTCGTATCATGTGTGTGACATTCTCATTATTCACCATGATTTTGTAATATTGATCCTAGATATTTAAACTTAGAATCCTGTTGCTATGACATTTTTTCCCATTTTCACTTCTAATTCATTTTCTAAATCAAAACTATATCATTTGCAAAAAGCATACAATTAGGGATGATCTTTTGTATGTCTTTAGTAAGAACATTTAAGACTAAATTAAATAAGAAAAAACTCAAGGTTGAGCCTTCATTTAATCCTATTTTGTAGGAAAATCCTTAGTCTTGTTTCCTAAAGTTCTCGCATCTGTAGGTACCCCATCATACATGTTTTGTATAGCCTGGATATTAGTCCCTTAAACACCTTTTTCAAAAGTCTTCAACAACACTTCTTTTGTCATTTGATGATATGCTTTTCCCATGTGAATAAAAGTCATATGTAGATCTCTTTCCTTGCTTCGACACTTTTCCATCAACCCTATAAAATATAGACGACTTCTATTGGAGACCTTACTAACATGAAATCAAATTGATTTTCCGCAATCTTCATCTTTTCTCTTAATCTATGCTTAATCATCTTTTCTCATAATTTTATAGTGACTCATAAAAGTTGTTCCTTTGAGGTTTACACCCCATTCACACCAGAATAAAATAAATTAGTTAAATTAAAAAGTCACCATGGAACATATGATAAGTGAAGAGATAGATAAAACAAGTGAAAAGTGAGTGTAAAAAAAAAAAGAGCATGAAAAATTTGTAAGTGTATATATTAAAATTAAAGATGGGCATAAATATTCTTATTAACTTTTCACATGATCTTGTCATGTAAAATACATGTATTGTTGGCTTATGTAATGACTCTTGTTCTAGGTTTTCTGGTTGTATCCATTAACAATTTATTTTTTTTCTCACACTTCCTACACTTGGCCAAGACACTATAGAAAGAAATAAGGTTGATTCAAGCATAATTCTAACATACATAAGCTCAGTTCATGGAATTTATTAATCACCAATATGATCAATACATTAAACCAAGCAACGAAATCATAAAGCATCAATAAAAAATCAATCAAAGTAGATCTCCCTTTAGCATAGTTAAGACTCGAGAGAAGAAGAGGAAAAAAAATTATCCATTTTCTCTTCATTCTAAAGAGATCAATATAAGTACATCAATCCAAGTTTCATAGAGTTCCTTATTTTAGTGGTTGTAATTTAATCTCTACCATGCACTTTTAACTCCTAGGATAATGTCATAGAGACTACTAAATAGTGACCCTAACTATTATTTTAATTTTTTATATTTATATTTTTTGTTTTACATAATTATCTAACAATAATCATGGTTCTACTATTCACCTAGCTTATAATATAGGAATTTATCTTGTATCCCCTTAGAGCCTAAAGTCAGTCCCATCTAAGCTTAATCATCATGGGTTCCTAATTCAAATTTAATATTTGTATATTTTTCTTACACTTAGGTGATGATGACTCTGTACTATTCCAATATTCATAGGTCTAATTAAATTTCAAGATCTCAAAACTTATTTTCTATACTAATAATAATTCTAGATAATAGTTTATTATTCCTAACTTAAGTCTAGTCATCAACCAAGGACAATCTAAGCATATAAATTGACTAAATCAATCTAACTATTATTGAATTATGGTTAAATTACACATACACTAGATAAAAATGAAGGTGCTATTTTTTTTTTTTTTACACTTGAGAAAATAAAGAAAAACAAATAGCAAAACAACAAATAAACAAGAAGCTAGCTCCTGGGAAACAGAATTCCCATGGCACCCACCTACAAACAAGCCTCAAGAGAGGCTGAGGGCTCTAGAAAAATACAAATTATTCCTTAGATGTAACTCCAAGCTTGGCTAGAATACTCAGGCACTGATTACCTTCCCTAAGTGTATGATGCAACGAACAATCCCAATCTCTGGTCAATAGTTTGTGACTGAGAATAATCTCATTGTTATAACTATGATAAATTTGAAATTTCTACATACCATGCCAAAACCTACAGTACCCGAGGAGCCTTATTGGACACTTCCATCAACATTTAATGCCACTATTCCAAAGTTGGGAGGGGTCTAAGCTACTTGTCTAACCATGGGCTGAGATCACATTAGGGATCCAAAAACATTAGTTATTTGGTGCACCAGAGATAAGACTTGAGTCCGCACTGCACTAATGCTAGTTTCCAATTTATTAGGGCTTGCCAAATACTCCACATAATGGTTGGAACCATAATTTGATGTTGTTTAATCAAATCATTGATCTAAAAGATAAGCTTAGTTTCACTTTGATGATAATGGGGGAAAGTAAATCAGCAAGTACGTTGACCAAATATTAGTTGCATACATGCAAAAAAATGTAATGGCAAACTGTTTTTGGGACGTCCTGATATCTAGGACAGAAACTAGCCACGTCAATACCTCTATTCATAAGACTATTTCAGACTGAAATGGAATGATGGTTAAGTTGCCACAAGAAAAATTGAATGTTCACCAAGAGACGCAAGTGCCATATCCAATATCAAGATCCTTTACTTTTCAATAGCTTTTGAGATTCCATTAACCAGTTATAAGCACTTTTAACCATGTACATGTTGAATGTATTGGGCCCCCAAACCCACATATCAACAATATCTTCCATAATGCATGGAGTGGTATTAGATAATAACTAAGAAACATCAGGAGGTATGAAGGTAAACATGTCAACATTCCAACTATTCGTGTCCTAGATACCCTTCATCTTATACTCAACGTCATGAATATCCACCCAAGGGACCAACTGGGTAATGGGAAGCTTCAAAAGCCAAGGTCAAACCAGAAATATGAATTCCTATCCTCTATCTTCATCCAAAATCCATCTTCCAAAAGCTTTAAAGCTTTAAGGATGGAATTCCAAATAGTGGGAACCTTTTTTTTATTTTTTTCTAGCAGAGTACATACCCTTGTCAAATACTTACCCTTGAACACAAAGACCTATAAATGGTCAGAGGGATGTAACAAATCCCAAATTAACTTAGTTAATAGTGCGATATTTTGATTTGAGTTATACAAACCCCAAGACCACCCAAGCACTTAGGTTTGGCAATCTTGTTCCAACTGACCATGTGAATTCCCTAATCATTTGACCAGTTCCAAATAAAGCCCCTAATGATTTTATCAATGAAGTCACAAACAGGATACCATTGGATTTGCATGACATAAGTGGAAGCAAGAGTCGTATTAGCAAGAGTCACATGTCTAGGTTTGTTAAGAAGCAAACTTTTCCAAGCAGTTAGTTTGGTATTGATTTTATCAAAAAGGACCATGAAATTTGAGCGAGTTGTTCGCCCATAAGGAAGTTTAAAGCCCAGATATTTACCAAATTGGTCAGTAAACCAAATTTGGGTTCAATGTGGATATACTCTTTAGACTTCGTTGGCACTCCTAAAGAAGCCAATGCTCTTGTTTTTTCAAGATTAATTTTCATACATGAAATAGAATGCAAAGAAGCAAGTGTGTTAGTCATTAAGCGAGTCTGTGATGGTTTCACCTTGATAAATAGTAACACATCGCCAACCAAGAAAAGGTGACACAATTTTAGACCTTGTCTAGAAAGTTGGACAAGTTTCCATCTTCCTTCCTTGACCTCCTTATTGATCATGGTTCCAAGTCTCTCCATGCATAAGATGAGAAGGTATGGGAGAGGGGATCCTCTTGTTCGAGGCCTTTAATAAGGGTAAAGCTCTCAGTCTTGCTACCATTCCAAAGAAGAGAGAGATTGGTAGAAGAGATATCATGCATGATCAAAGAAACAATAACTTTAGGGAAGTCGAATAGTTTAAGTTTTTGTTTAAGGAACTCTCAATCAACACAATCATAAGCTTTTTCCAAGTCAAGCTTAAAGACCAATTCTTCCTTGCATATTCTTAGATTTATTCATGTGTTGCATTGGTTTCTGCAAGATTATAGCATTATCCTTAGTGCTCCTCCTTGAGATAAAACTACTTTGTAGAGGGCTAAAAATCTCATGTAGAAAAGGTTTGAACATATTCACCAGGACCTTAGATAAAAGTTTGTAAATCACATTGCATAAGCTGATCAGACGAAATTCCTTAAAACAAGTTGGGGTGTCAACTTTAGGAAATAAGACAATCAAGGTTTCAGTCACCTGTACATAAAAAGCTCTTGGTTTGAAAGCATTGGCAACAAAATGCCAAGCATCATCACCTATTTCATTCCAAAACATTTTAAAGAAAATAGGTTAGAATCCATCTAACCTGGAAGCTTTATAGGATTTCATGCTTAGTAGAGCATCATGGACTTTCTTTTTCGTGATCAGATTTATGAGAGCCTTCCTAGCTTTATGAGATAAGGAACATACATTGCACTCAAGATACCTATTTCCTAAACTCTATTTCATATAGAAGAGACTCTTAAAAAAAATTCACTGCCTCCTCTCTCAAAATATCAACATCAGTGCACCACTCCACGGAAGGAAGATGTAGCCCATGGATCTTGTTCCTCTCCCAGTCTAATAATTATTTAGGCATGGAAAAAGGAAGTATTCATGTTATCCAAACAAATCCATTTTTCCCTGGATTTTTGGAACCAAAAGGTTTCTTCTTGATAAAGAATATCCTTATACTCTCACAACAATTTTTTTGAAGCTAAAGTAGTTAAGTTGAATCAATATTTTCAAGAGATCTTTGGATACCTTTTAGACGAGCATTAATCTCCTTTTTCTTGCCAAAGATATTCCCAAACACCTCGTTATTCAAAGTAATGGAATCTTCCGAGACATTCTGTAAGGCCACAGCAATATTACTTGTGTCCTTATTCTGCACTTGGTGAATTATTATGATTTATATGTTAATGTTTTACAAAAATTATTGGAAATGATAGAAATATTTACCCTTGTTATTTAAATACAAATACATATATTCATATTATTTAGTTAGAAAAAAGTTTCATATAAAATTTGAGTAAATTATACAAAAACCCCTTGTTTTTTTTAACCATTAGAGTAACCTCTCCCTTGTAGGAGGTGTTAGTGTAATATATAAGGAAGTGACAGTGTAATATTTTCAAACATTAAGGGGGTGTTAGTGTAATGTTTTCAAACATAAAGGAAATTAGTGTAGGAATAGAAAAAAGAGTGGTGTTATGTGTAATTTGAAAAAAGCTCAGGGGGTGTGAGTGTAATTTACTCTAAAAATTTTATCTATACATTTTAAATTTAATCCCGAACTTATGCAAATATTGTGTGAAATAAATAAATAAAATAATTTGATATTCATAATTTTTTTAGTATTATTTTTTTTTTAAATTTTAAAATTTTTGACATTAATTTATTTTATTGATGATATTGAATAATTTTTATGTATGATATAACTCAAGTCCTTTAACAAAAGAGTAAATAGTATGCATTGATAGTGAAAGAATTTGACAATATCGTCAAATCACACATTGCTATGCATGATAATTTTGTTGGCTTTTACAATAATTACAATAAAAGTCACACATACCATTAAAAAGAAAACATTTCATACCTCTAAAAAAAAGAAAAACATTACAAGTCACACCTACCAAGATTTTTTATTGGTTGATAATATAAAACTTTTCATACCGACAATGCATAGAAATTAAATTCAATAATTAAAAGTATCTAAAATCTAGTTCTTTAATCATATACTTTAATATTTTTTTAATAAATTTTAAAAATTATATTATGATAAACTTTTAAGTCTTGTGATATTAAAAAAAAAGTTAAACGCTTTGCTTTTGAAGAAATACGTGCTTCAAAAATGTTTTAAATAATTACAAAAATTTGAGCAAGCTAAACATTAGAAATGTTTAGTACTTTTGTTTGTGCATTACACAAGATGATTTTTTTATTTTATATAGTTAAAATTCATATGTTTACTTTAAAAAATGAAGATAGTGGGAGCCTTACTTTTTAAGTTGTACGTATTTTAATTTATAATATAGAAGTAAATAAGTACCATTTTTTCATTGCATATTTTTTACTTTTATTTTCTGAAGGTAAATACAATTTCATTTTGCCTTTATCTTTTCAATTTTTTAAAATAGCTCCTATTATCACTTCGTAAATATCAAGTATCATTGCTAACAAGACATAATTAAATCCATTACATGTTACCATTAAATGGTGATAGATAATACTCATTTTAAAAAAAAATTAAATTTGTGAGGATCAATATTAATGAAGTTCTTTTAGGATGAAAATCAAATACAATAATATTTATAGATGCAAAAAAAAAAAAACATATTTGAGTCTTTCGTTAATTTATCAAAATTTTCCAACATTTGTTATTAATTAACTTTATGTATTGAATTTGATGTAGATGGTGAGCATCGCAACTGATTTGACAAAGTCAATTTTGGAGAAATTGATGAATGCAACAATAGAACAATCACGTTATATTTGTTGCTTCTCATGCATTACTGAGGACTTTGAAAAGGAAAAGGAAACTTTGAAAGCAAAAAGGTCAACTGTGGAGAAAAAGGTTAAAGTTGCAAACAAAAGGGCTGAAGACATTCTACCTGAAGTTACATTTTGGCAAGAGCAAGCTGATAAGCTTATTCAAGAGGACACCAAAACAAGAACGACATGCTTTTTTGGGTGGTGTCCTAATTGCAAATCGCTATATAGTAAGGGAAAGGAACTGGCAAATAAGACTCAAGAGATGAAAAAACTCATCATGGAAGAAAGTAAATTCGAAAGTGTTGGAATCCCTCGTGATCTTCCAGATGTTGAATATTATTCTTCTCAACGTTACATTTCTTTCAAAAGTAGAGAGTTTAAATACAAAGAACTTTTGGAGGCACTGACAGATGACAACAACTATATGACTGGATTGCAAGGGATGGGGGGCACAGGTAAAACAACATTAGCAAAAGAAGTGGGTAAGGAGCTTAAGAAATCAAAAAAGTTTGATCAAGTCGTTGATACTACGGTATCTTGTACTCCTGATATAAAAAAGATTCAAGATGATATTGCAGGACCATTAGGATTGTCATTGAAGGATTGTACTGAACCAGAAAGGCCCAAAAGATTGTGGAGTAGATTGACCAATGGTGAGAAAATTCTTATAATACTAGATGATGTGTGGGAAGTTATCAATTTTAAAGAAATAGGTATTCCAGAAAAGGACAATCAAAGTGGTTGCAGAATTCTTGTAACCACCCGCGATTTAAGGATATGCAACAAAATGCAATGTGACAGGATAATGCAACTTGAGCTCTTACCCGAGGAAGATGCATGGATGTTGTTCAAAAAGCATGCTGGTTTAAGTGATAGTTCTCCTAAAAGTATTTTAGATACAGGTCATAAAATTGCCAAAGAATGCAAAGGATTACCAATTGCAATTGCAGTTATCGCTGGTAGTTTAAAGGGTGAACAACGCCAAGAAGAATGGAATGTTGCCTTAAAATCCTTGCAAAAGTCCACGCCCCAGCATGTTGATGATGAAACTTTGGGTGAAGTTTATAAATGTTTGAGGTATAGCTATGACAATATGAAGAATAAAACAACTAAGGAATTGTTCCTTTTATGCTCTGTGTTTCGAGAAGATGAAGAAATTCCTGTTGAAATTTTAACCAGAATTTCCATAGGAGCAGGCCTTGTTGGGGAAATTGATGATAAATATGATGCATATCGAAATGAAGTGCTTGTAGCAAAAAATAAACTCATAGATTCATGTTTATTGCTGAAGACTGAGGAAGGAAGTGTTGAAATGCATGACTTGGTTCGTGAAGTGGCCTTATGGATAGCTAATGAAGAGATTCAAGCAGTGAATACATCTAACAAAAATGAAAAGCCATTGGTTGAAAGGGCAAAGAATCTTAAATATTTGCTATGTGAAGGCAAGGGCATGGATGTTTTTTCCTTTAAGTTTGGTAGATCAAAACTTGAGATTTTAATTGTCTACTTGGATGAAGACGAAAATGATGTGGATATCCCAAATTCATTCTTTGAAAACATGAAAGGGCTTCGAGTTTTGTATTTATCACACCAAGCCTGGAAGGATCCAACTTTATCATTACCACAGTCAATTCAATCATTGACCAATATTCGATCTTTGTACCTTGAAAGTTTCCTCTTAGGTGACATCACTATTCTTGGAAACCTACGATGCCTTGAGACCCTTGATTTGGTTTCATGTTCAATGGATGAGTTGCCATGTGAGATTGCAGAATTGGAGAAACTTAAATTGTTGAACTTGTATTGTTGTGAATTTAGAATGGATAATCCATTTAAAGTGATTGAAAATTGCTCTTCATTGGAGGAATTGTATTTCATTAGAAGTCGTTTTCCGATGGATAGTTTAACAATGCACAAAAAAGTAACGCTTCCTAAATTACAAAGGTTTCAAATAATGGATGAATATGTGGAAGATCAATCAGGAAGGAATTGTTTGATTATTTCAGAGGTTGAAGATTTTTTCTCCGAAGTGACATTGAAGCATCTATTGCAAAAAGCAGAGTTTCTTCTTCTTTTTGAACTTCATGGGAGAAGGAGAAATCTTATACCGGAGATGATTCTGCCTGAAGATGAAGGTACACTTAATCTAGTTGAGCTTCATTTGGCATTTATTTCACAACCACAGTGCCTTATTGACACTGAGCATATTAATTCTTATGCACAAAATGTCTTCTCTAAGTTGGTTGTACTTATACTTCATGAAATGGAAAATTTGAAAGAACTATGCAGTGGTCCCCTTCCTTTCGAACTTCTGAAATGTTTGGAGGAGTTGCAGATATCTAAATGTATACATTTACAAGGCATATTGTTTAAGAGCAAGCTAACCCTCTGCAATCTTAAGTCGTTGCATTTGGAAGATTGCCCAATGTTAACATCTTTGTTTCAAATGTCGACTGCACAAAGCCTAGTGATGTTGGAGCGTTTGAAGATATTTGATTGTGCACAACTGAAAAGTATAATACAAGATGAAACAACAGGGGAGGATTTAGGACAAGAAATAGTTGATGGTGATAATGATAACAAGACTGGTGGTTCTATGTTTCCAAAATTAAAAATTCTTGAAATCAGGGACTGTCCCCTGTTAGATTATATACTTCCAGTGGTGGCTGCTCGAGGTATTCCAAAACTGGAAGAAATCATAATAGATGGTTGTCTTGAGTTAAAATACATATTTGGCCCAAACCAACATAAACATGAAGAGCAAGATTTGCATCAAGAGTTGAAGGAAGTCATGTTTGTTACATTAAAAAGAATGACTCTAAAAGGCTTGCCAAATTTTGTTGACATTTTTCCAGAATGTGATCAATCCATGTGTTTATCTATAAAGAGGTCATGTTCCAAAGATGGCTCCGAGACACAAAAAGAATTAGATCCCATCAAATGTAATATTTTCCCTTGGAGCCGTAAATATAGACACAAATTGAGAACTACAAAAATCCCTTTGGATTCCAAGGATCAATTGCAAGATTGCTCTCTCTCACCGGTAACCTTCTCACCTTTCTTTCTTTTTTCTTTTTCTTTTGGTTTGGATGAGTGAAGCACTGTCTTGTCTCGAAATTGAGTCATAATAAGTAAACCATTAGACTCTTGCCTTTTTATGTTACTTTTTTGTACTTTTTCTTTTTGATAGATATAATGTGTCTTGTGTATTTAAAATTGAAAGCAATTTTCAGAAATACTTACAATTAAATTTGATCTTTTGCAAAATATATGACATGCTATTATTAATTTGAGACATACATGACCATGCATAGATAAATATTGAAAAATATCACATGGTGGATTGGTTATTTAATGATAAAAAAATAGTTATTTGAAAAATTAGATAATTTTATAGCATGATATCATATAATTAGAATAATATTAATCGTTAGTTACATGTGTTTTAAAGTACATTTTAATTAAAGAAGGGTCGTAATAAATCATAAAAAGGTTAAGACGTAGCTTATATCAAGTTTTTTTGTTTTTTATATAATTTTGTCATCTTTTTAAACTATGGAAAATGAATAAAGTTTTTTACAACATATATTAAATGACCTCTGTTAAGAAAATATTACTAAATTGACAAGCATATATGAAAATTGATTCAAGTTTTGTACACAAGGTTATCCATACATAAAAGAGTTGTTTCAAATTATAATCATTTATTAATCAGTTAGCTAGTTTAAGAGATAGCAGAATCTTTTCTTTTTTTTTCTGTTCTTGACAGAATCTTTTATTCTGTGAAAATAAGCATTAAATTTTATATTGCAAACAATTTACTTTTAGATTGATTGGATATGCGTGTAGAAACAATCAAAGGAAGAAGTTTTGCCATATCTAATTTAATCGATTGGGTGTATATTTGTGTTCTCTTACTACATTTAGATTTGTTTTCAACCCCATAACATGTGAACAAACTTTGAGGTGTGAGATTATTTCCAATTCAAATTCCAATTATCATCAATGCTTAACATGTACCCTAAAAAAACACTGCTTACCATGATTTATTATATCCTTAAAATGAAACATTGTTTGGAAGTTAAAAAAGGAAACCTATTGCAGATAGGAGAAGTTGGGAAACATATATATAATTTTGCTTAAACATTTTGATCCTACAAAATTTAAAAAATTAATATTTAGAATGCTTTGACAATATAAAAGGTTCTTTGCATTGTCATTTAATCCTAGATTGTTATGCATGATAAGGTTGATGATTTTTGTAATTTAAAAATCGTATCTAGGACAGTGTTTGATTGATGAACAGTGCAATTTTTTTTTAATTGACAACATATTAAAATTAAACTCAATATTTAAAGCCTAATAGTTTTGCATTGAAAATGATATTGTTATAAAACAAATCCAGGGATATGAGAAAGGCTTTGTTGCAATAGAAATGCAAAACAAACAAGCATTAAGAGGTTACTGCATAAACATTTAAAAAAAAAAAATGCTACTAAATTAGAACCCAAAAGAATTAAGTATCACCACGATGTCTACTAAAAAAATATTCACTAAAAATGACTCAGTAATACAAAGTAGGATAAAATATGTTTATGATTGCTCTAAAATTTCTGAAGTTCAATTTTAGTCCTTCTAAAATTTTTTGTTTCATTTTTTGTCCCTCTAATTTTGAAATGTCTGTTTTTTGTCTTTTTAAATTTGAAATGCACAACTTTTGATCCTCAAAGTACTTTAGATGTTGTTTTATGGATGGGTGAAATGTGGTTTAATTAACACTTGAAACGAAAAACAGACATTTCAAAATTAGAAGAACGAAAAATAGACAAAAAACTTTCAAGAGACTAAAACTAAACTTTGAAAATTTTAGAGAGACCAAAAATATAATCTACCCTACAAAGTTATACAAAATATTTAGGAGGAAAGGAAAGACTTATGGATATCCTTCGTAGAGTCTTTTAAAATGAAGGAAGGGGAATGGAAATTTCTCATGAATTCTCCAAAACCCCCTAACCCACTTTTCAAAGTTCTCCCCATTTGTGAGGTTTTATAGGGAAAAAAAAGTATATGTTAGTTTTCTATCAAAAAAATGCATTGTGATAAGTTCATATTATTTTTAATTATAGGTACAAATCACGTTGCCTTAATTGTACATAAAAACAAATATTATTTCCATTACTTTTATTTATCTATTCTTCTATTTCCTTATCCTTGTAAAATTAATGACATCCGAATAAGGATAAGGATTTATCATTCATTTTCCTCTATATCTTCCCTTTCTTTTTTCACTTGACTCAAACACACCATTAGAAAACTAATGTTGTGAAAGAGGGTTTTACGTGTTTTACCAATATTTCAAGTTTTTTAAGATGTATATAAACCAAAAAAAGATCAGGTTTTATTTTTAGATTTATTGGTGATCTTATTCCACTAAATATGATTTTGAAATTATTTGTAGAATGTGTATGATTTATTTATTCATGTGACTATTTTCTATTTATTTATTGTATAGCATTAGTGAGAACATGAAGCATTTTCTAACTGTGAAAAATGTATTGCAGGTAGTTGACTCTAAAGTCAATGATCTAATTGGACAAGAAATGATTGTGAGTTTAGAAAACATTCAATCGAGTGATATGCCTCAGATGACATGCCTTTTTGTGGGCCCTAAGATTTTTTTTACTTTACAAAACGTTGCAATGTTAATAATTGGGCAATGTGAAAAAATGAAAGTATTATTTTCTGCTTCTATGATAGGATGCTTACCACAGTTGCATACTCTAGGCATATTTGGATGCAATGATTTAAATCATATCATTGATGGGGATACAAAGAATCAGAAAATCTCTTTTTTTCCAAAGCTAAAAGTACTTGTGATAAGAGAATGCAACAATTTGAAATGCGTCTTTCCAATTTCTACTTCTAAAATGCTACCCAAGCTAGAAGTTCTAGTGATTAGAGAAGCATCTATGCTAGAGGAAATATTCAGATGGGAAAGTGATAAAAAAGTTGAGATTCCAAATTTAAAACTTGCAGTATTGGTTGAACTTCCCAGCCTTTGCCAGGGGATTGAATTTCATATTGAAGATTGTTTTGTGAAGAATTGTCCAAATCTCTCTTTAACTTCAACACCTACTCTTGAGAGGATTCAACAAATTTTTTCTGATAGCACCGAAGGTACACTAAACCCAATATTTTTTAAAAGCATTACATGTTGGTTTTACATTGATTTTATATGATAACACATGCCTGAAATCGTCAAATATAATTCAGCATATGAGATAGATAAAATGAGAGGGTTGTTTTTATTTGGGTATGAGAAATGCAAATTTATACCATCAGATTTTACATGAATTGTTAAGGCTTGCACCCTTTCACTTTCAAAAAAAAAATTATTCTCTCACTTTATCTTTGTGTGTATGTTTGTATATATTTTCCTTTTATAATATGATGATATATTTGTCCTTTTTTATGTGACTATTTACTTTAGTTGTCCTAGATGCAAATAATTTTAAAAAAAAAATACGGTTGTACAAATATATGCATGCTTTCAATTTCTTATCAATTTGCAGTAGTTTTTTCTTCTTCTGGAAAATAGATGATTTAAGCCATTAATAAAGTAGCCAACTAAAATTAATCCCTAAAAGAGTTATCTTACTTCATTTATAGTTGTTTTTCTCATATAATTTGCTTCAAACTTTTCCTATAAATTTTTACTACATATATGTTTAACATATCTAACATTTTAAAAAATCAAAATATTTGGTCAAGTATATAAACAATTGAAGCTTTTAAGGTAGAAGTTTACATTAAGTATTTCTAAAATGTTTAAAAGCCTAAAGGCTGCTTTTTTATTCATTATTAGATCTAGAATAATCTAAAAATAAAACTATGCAAGAATTTTAATGATTAGTTAAATGACAAACAAATGTTTTTTACACTTTCTAACTCTAAAATTATGATTTATAATTAAAAGCATACATATTTTTTATTCTTATGGGTTACTTTTTGAGGGGGTTTTAATCTTTATTATAGGGTTTAAATGTGAGTATTGGATCAAGGAAAGATTATGGAAGACACTTGAACTTTTAGAAGACTCTAATGTCCAAGAGATTAGCAATCAGAATCCAACTGCAAAAACCAATGAAGACTTTCCAATGGGAGCTGAAGTTCAAGCAGCATCAGGTAGTGAGTTGACTTCATCACAAGTCAATACAAATCAATCTATTGATGCTAACATAGCTAAATACAACCAACATGAAAATGACATTGAATCAAATGAGTTCGTTTTTGCAGAGACACAAACCAAAGAAACATTAAAGGCAGGGCAAGAATTTGGTGAAAAAGTTCCCGACTTAGAGATACCATTAATAGAAATATCACCAAAAGATTCAGAACTGATTAGAAGGCCATCTCAATGTCCCTTGGACATTCCTCTACATGAAACACACTCACATGTAAGTGTAAGGTCTTCTTAGTTTGGACGAAATTAATGATCACTATAGGAGTTGTTTTTGTTTATTGAACCAACAACAACTTAGAGAAAATGATATTCGTTTATATATATCATCCTTGCAATAATATTGTAATACCATTAGAAAATACATGTCCATAGTAGGAAAAAAAACTTTACAAGAAATGAATGCTACTTTAAATGACTTTGAGAAGTATACTGCAACTTATTTACATTTTAGAAGTATACAATGTCTGAAAGAAATAGAGGACCCAAGTACTCAAGAGGGTTCCATGTCAAAGAAAAATCCGTAATAGCAACTCTTTCCACTTATCTAAAACAAAGGGAAACATCACGGGAACCATTATATACTCCACCACAAAATGCATTCCCCTGTTATATATGCTTATTTTCCTTTTTAATATAAGAAAATAAGTATAGTCCACACTTTAATATTTTTTTATATTTTGTACAGGGAATTAAGAGAAGCTTTGAAGAAGGAACTACATCAACGTTTGCCGAGACAATAGCATTGTCAACTGGTTCAGAATCAGTTAGTTCATTATTTTACCCATTAGTTCCTCCTCAATGTAGTAACATATAGATACATAAACTGATAGACAAGTCTATTTTATACAATCAAGTTTTAAATAAGTTCCTATGCTTAAAGTAATGTTGCATGTTTTTTATTCATTAATTGACATGTGATTGGACCTATCAGAATCAAGGATTAAAACATTTTTTTAAACAAGAAGAAATTGGAGTATTCATTCTCAAACTAAATAGTCAAAATTTTATGAATATGTAATATGTCATTATCACACCCATAATTTAGTTACTTTTGCATACACTTGTGTTACTAAAGTGGAAAAGGTTGTTGCTTAGTTATTGTTGAGGCTTAGTACTAATTAATTCTTTTTTTAGCTATTCTTTTCTTCTTATTCCTCCCATAATGAAATCCGGCTCCTCCAAACTGTAACATACACTAATGAATACGGTGAGCCTGACCTAGAAGATGATGTTATCATAATTCATTGTATCTATGTAGGGACATGGTGAAGGTCAAACGACCGTACCTTCTATTTCAGTTGTCAATACAAAGCTTGCTACCACTGAAGATGTTGATGTTGGAGACATTCAAGACACTTCTAAGTCTGCGGTTATCCATTTTGAGACTAATGCTTCAGGTTAAAACTCCTGCATTTATTTTCTTTTCTTACATGGCTAATATAGTTTTACCATTTGAAGGTATTTTGGCTTTATTTTTATTGTTTCATTGTTTCTTGAGACGCTTAATTACTTTTTTCTTCATTTTCTGAGAACCTGTCTCAAATCACTGAAGATTCAGGTTTTGCATCTAAGGTAACAAGGGAGCTTGAGCAACTGGTCTCTAACAAGCATTTGGCTTTAGAAAACTTGTCTTTGTTGACAAATTTCCTTGTGAAGCATCCTTCTGTTCATTTAACAGACAATGCAGTTAGTGATAGATATAAGGGTTTTGCCTACACCTGTCTGGCTGAGCTTTTGAAGTTCCTCCAAACCCATAGTGTGTTGGATGCATTGGGGCCAAGCCACTCCAAATTTGTAAAGTTATTAGAAGATGTGCGTAGATTTGGTTTCAATAGGGATTGGTTGAATATATGATGTTGAAAGACGTGCCTTGTTTCGTGGTTTACAAATGCCTGAAGATGCATTACAAAAATTATCAAACTCAAAGAATTCTTTGATTCAACAAATGGATGATCTTAAGCATAGCTGGAGGAACAAGAGGCACGAGTTTTAGAAGTCAGGACCACTTTCAACACCCCACTTGGCTACTAGAATTTTTTTTTTCTTTTCTTAATTGCTAATAAATGTTGCTTGTGTTGGAACTTTGCTCTTGGCATACTTTCCAGGGCTTTTCATCATTTCTCAAATAAAAGGTACTAAACCATCATTTTAATTATTTGTGTGTTTTAAATTTATCATTCATCTGTTTGTTATATATCTGATGAAGTATTAAATTCCTCCAAATAATGTCAAACATTTTTGTCTATTTAATGGAGTTTTGTACGTGGCATCACAGTGCCATCATAGTCCAACAAAATGGCCTTACTCCTTGTCCTTTTGTAAGCTGAAACTATAGTGTTCCGACCTCAAGTCCATAGGTATCATTAGGATCATCATTTTTGAGGTATTGTCCACTTAGGTGCTCGGTAGACCATCACGTACGATTTTTTCTTTGTAAAAGGCACCTTAGTGGATTTGAAGGAGTAGAATATTTATAAGCTACCCTTAGTCTCAACTCCTAAGCGATATGAGACTTTGTAGCTACCGGAACATATAACATCAATTGAGAGGTGGAAGCATGGCGAAATTTTTTATGTACAGTATATGTTTTTTTTTAGAATAATGTCGTGTATTTTTTTTATATTCAAACTGCGAACAACGTGAGCATATGATTTTGTATGGAGGAAACAATTAAAGAGGTTCGGAATGATTTCTGGATACAATGTTTCCAGAAGCTAGAAATACAAATGAAAAAAGGATCAGTACTGCTTCGTCAAAATATGAAGGGATTGTTTAAAAAGAAGAATAAAAAAGGAAAACATATTTAAGTAAATTTATTTATAAAAAAAAAAAGGAGATATGTTTAGTAATTAAAGGAGATGTAAATAATATTAATTGTACTGCATATGTCATTATTACATGCAACAACAACCAGCGGAGACAAATTTCAGCAAACACAGTAACAAGATTGGGCCAAAGTTTAAAACAACAACGGGACAAGCTGATACCAAGAAGAGACTCGCAGAAGTAGAGCACTCATCGCCCTCCCTTTATTTTCATTAATATAAATTCTACAACATTATGATATATAGTATCCTGCGACTGAAAAATTGCCCTGCCATTTCTTCCTTACTAGATCCACCCTTCAGAACTTGATGCTGCAATATTGCACAAACCATTAAACAAATCAACTCAAATAGTAACTACGAAATTTCAAATTAACTATCTATGCTCATCAAAAAGTAAAATAAAGTTACAAATTAACAAGAACGCATATAAATAATTGATATAATACATGGATAAAACCCCCCGACCCCTCCAAATCCCCAAAATTAAACAAATTAATTATCAAACATTTGAGACTAGTACTCCTTCCGTCCTAAAACTTTGGGTGTTTTAGTCTTTTATTTATTATTTTCTTCAAAATTTTGGTTGTTTTAGGATTCCAATATATAATTGTGTAATTTTTTCCAATTGTACCCTTATATGTAGTAGAGTAAATAATACTTTTTTAGTAGAGTATTGATAACTTTGAATTTTACAAGGTACTTTCATAGGAAGATAAATGGAGTGGTTGAAAATGGTATAGAAAATTGTAAAACAATAAATGAGGGTAATTTAGTCTAAATTTACATATATTAAATATTTCTTAATTTGTGTGTAAAAATCTTAAACACCCAAAGTTTTGGAACGAAAGGAATACTAAACAACATTTTAAATAAAATAATTATAAACGTATCCTTATTTTTTTCTTATATCTCCTTTTTTCTTTTATCAAATCCCTTATCAAGTCATTTTCTAATCATTTTCTTCCTATTCCTTTTCTTAATTTCTTCCTTTCACCTACATACATCCTGTTTTGGTTATAAGAACTCTTTTAAGTAAGATAAAATTTAGTAAAACATTCTTAACCTATTTTTTCTTTAAATTATGAATAAGTCTCAATAAATAAATAAGAATTAAAACTACCTAATTTTGTAATTTTTAATAAATTTTAACCATTAAATAAAAATTAATGTGTTCAGAAGCAATAGAATGTGTGTAGCATTGCTCTTTAGTACTCTCTAGGGATTTTAGTTAAACTAATATTTTAGCATGTACAAGAAAAATGTTTAGAAATAATTAAAGATGAAAATGATAGATTAAAAAATTCTTAAAAATACTTTTGTTCAAGAATAACTCTTCAAAACATTATCATTTAAAATAGTTATTTTAATATATCTCTCTTTCTCTTTCTATATGGAGCGAGTGATTAACATATGTAAGGAAATTGGGAAGGAAGAGGTTTTAGGTTCGAATCTCTCTCACTAACAAAAAAAAAATTAATAAACTAGCATTGACCCATAAAATAAAATAAAATTAGCATACGTGGCGCAGTTGGTGGAGGTGCTGATCTTGTAGGGGATGTTGACGCCACATTTGCCTGGGAGAGAAGCTGCGTTATTGGCATTCAAACTCCCACCCATATTATTGGCAAGGCTTTTCAGGCAGTTGCACGCAGCCTGGCGGTCCGCGGTGGTCTGGGCCGCGCCGTTGAGGGACCTCACTCCGTTGCAGCAGGCCGTCAGCGGTACTCCGCCGCTCCGAAGATAACTGAGGCACGGAGAGATGTCGCCGGCGACCTGCCCGCACGTGATCGCAGCCTGTGCCATGGGTGCAGCACTCACTGCTACAACCATGCACATCACTGCAACCACACACGCAACCTTGAGGCTAGCCATCACTACTCAAAGAAAGAAACAAATGACAAGAGAAAACTAGTAATATAATGTGTAATTGCTTGTTGCATGCAATGGAAATTCTTGCTTATTGCTTGGTGTGTAAAGTGCTGACGAGTGTTGGGGTTTATATAGAAGATAAGATTGGACTCTTAGGGCTGTGGGAACGTAAATGGGGGTTATGGAGAATGCATGTGGCAGGCTTATGTTTGTTGGCAGTTGTGCTCAATTTAATGCATCGTATAATCTTTCGGCATCTGGCTTAATATGTGACGCTTGATTTGGTGCCCCCAAATACGACTGAATCGGATGATTTACACATGGTCACAGGTCACTGACATGTAGCTTATCCCTCCATACTTTGGCAGATTTCGAGGATTGAATTGAATTTTTTTATTGGTCCTGCAATAACTAGTTTCTTCATTGATATGTGTAACGTTTTTATACAATTTTTTTTTAATAGAAAAATATTCCATCCGAACTGAAATATAAGTAAAAAAAAAATTGAATCACACATTTTAAGAAAGTTAGTTAATATCATTTAATTTTGATAGTCTCAATAAAAAGATTAACTCATTTCCTAAAGTACCCATTACATTTAATTGCATAGGACAAAAAAAAAAAAAGGTGGTTAAAAATAAAACTCTAATTAAATGAAGGATATTTTGGAGATAGTATCATTAAATAGGAGAGAGTTAGTTAAAATTTGCTTATATTTTAGTCCAACACACATGTAATTTTTTTTTGCTTATATTTCAGTCCGGAGGGAGTAGTACTTAATAGTAGTAATAGATTCATTTTAACCAATATTGGTTGGCACAAGTGGTAGCGGCTTGTATTTCTTAACCAAGTGGTCAAAGATTCGAATCCTGATGATGTCAGTCCTTGCTTTCGACAATGAATAATCCGTACCAATACCATGATCAGCAAAAAAAAAAAAAAAGTAATAAATTACACTCTCTCTTACCCTTTTTATAAGGCATTTTACAATTTCCAAGAAGTATTTAATTTTTTTCCACTAATTGTCCTTATTAAATAGTCTAAGTATTTGTACTTTTTATTGATAGTGGTGCATAATGCTCTTAGACTTTAATGTTTTCATATCACCCATAACAAATTACTCCCTCCGGCTTCAAATATAAGCAAAAAAAATTGTTTCACGCTAACTAAGAAAGTTGGTTAACAACATTTAATTGCACCAATCTCAATTAAAAAATAAGTTGTTTACCTAAATTGTCCTTCATTGGAATTTGATATCAAGAATAAGAAAAAGTCATTGGAATTAAAACCTTTATTAAATGAAGGGTATTTTGGAGATAGTCTCATTAAATGAACTAAAATTAGTTGAGATTTGCTTATATTTAAATCCAAACCTCAAGTCAATTTTTTGCTTATATTTGAAGTTGGAGGGAGTAATGATTATTAATAAGGATAAAATTGGTACATTAGTAACATTTTTTTAAAAAAATAAAAAAAAACTCAACTGAATTAATTACTTTGATTGGTCTATGTGATTTTGTTCAAAGTGCCTTATATAAAGGACCAAAGGAAGTACAATAATTTTTACAACTAATAGAGAAACAGAAAAAAAAAATGTAATAAATGAAGTAGAGAGATATATATAGAAAAAAAAACTTATGTATAACTTGTTGTATATGTACTTCCTTCATATTTAAATACTCTTAAGACTTGTGTTTTTTATTGATAGTGGTGCATAATGCTCTTAGACTTTAATGTTTTCATATCACCCATAATAAATTAATGATTATTAATAAGGGTAAAATTGGTACATTAGTAACATTTAAAAAAAAAACAAAAAAAAAACTCAACTAAATTAATTACTTTGATTGGTCTGTGTGATTTTGTTCAAAGTGCCTTATAAAAAGGACCAAAGGGAGTACAATAATTTTTACAACTAACAGAGAAAGAGAGAAAAAAAATTAAAATGTAATAAATGAAGTAAAGAGATATATAGAGACAAAAAAATTGATGTATAACTTGTTGTATATGTACTCCCTTCATATCTAAATATAAGAAGAAGAAAAAACTATTTCACACTAATTAAGAAAATTGGTTGACAACATTTAATTACATCAATCTCAATTAAAAAAATAAGTTATTTTCCTAAACAATCATTCATTGGAAATTGAAATCAAGAACAAGGAGACATTGAAATTAAAATCCCTATTAAATGAAGGATATTTTGGAGATGGTCTCATTACATGAATTAAAGTTAGTTAAGATTTGCTTATATTTAAATTCAAAATTCAAGTCATTTGTTTGTTTATATTTGAAGCCGGAGGAAGTATTACATATCTTTTTATAAATAAGAAAGATAGAAAAAGAAAAAAAAATGAAAAATAACATAAGTGATATGATAAAAAAAATAGAAGAAAAATAAACAAGTTATTGTGTAATTGCTTTATGAACATAATATCTCTATAATTCATCAAAAAGGTGAAATTGTTTTGTGTGGTGAACAAAACAAATTATTTTTGTTTTTAGAACAAATCAATCTGATTTACTTTTAGGATGATGACATTACTCACTGAAGGTTGCACAAAGAAAATTGTGTCGTTAGCAAATTGTAACATTTGAACATTTATACCATCCTTCCCTATCCCAATGCCAAAAAAATTTCATTGCTTTACTCGTAAGGCCTCTTAGTCCCTCCACCACAATAAGAAAGAGAAAAGGCACCAACGAATCACCCTGTCTCAAGCCCTTACTGTAAATTCTTTTGTTGGACTTCCATTCACCAAAATAGAAACTGTGGATGACACAATGCAACTTCTAATCCATTTAATCCATGTGATTCCCAAAACCCAATCTATGTAGCATATACTGCAAAAAAAAATCCTGATCCTTTCAATCAAGCGATAAAGGCAAAGGCTTTACTTCAATCGCCTACACTAGGACGGAGCTGCTGTTGAGTGAGGATTGACCAAGGGTCATGTAGCTAGGTACAAATAAGCCAGTAAAAGACAAGTAGAAGTCAGTGAAAGAGGAGCAGTCAGGGTACGACGAAGCATGCCTGGTACATAAGAGAATACGGATCTCATGGGTTTGTACTTCACCGAATCATACGCCTTTTCAAAATTCACTTTAAAAATAAGAGAAGACTTCTCCCTTTTCATCTCATCCATCACTTCATTTGCAATCAAAACCCCCATCAAGCATATTTCTCCCCCTAGAAACGTCGATTGGCTATCCTCAATTACCAAGCTCTACACTAATCTTAACCTTTTGGATAACAACTTTGCTATTATCTTATATAAACAACCAATCAAAGATATTGGTTTGAAGTCACCTAGTCCTTGGAGATTGTCGTTTTTAGATATTAAAGCCACAAATGAAAGATTACCCCCCCCCCCCCCCCCCCGGAATAACTCCATTAGCATGAAATTCATAAACCATTCTCATAATATCCTCTCACATGATAGATCAGCAAGACCTAATGAAATCAAAATTATCAGGGATCTTAAACATATTTAAGCCTTATGAAAAATATGGGTCATACAATCATTAAATGGATTGTCAAGATTAAAATTAAGTTGATGAACACATGACTAACTAAAAAGATCATGTTCATTTTTCTTTTAATCTTAATCATTCAAATATGATCTAATTATCTATATTTATAGTTTTTGTTGCTCATAATAATAAAAAGAGTTTTCATTTGAAGTGCTTTCATATATACCTAGCTAGATGGTTGTATATGTGCATTGACTATTAGATCAAATATTGAATGGTCATAAGTCATATGAGTTTTTTAAAATGTCATCTAACAATAAACTTTAACTATCTATCCATGTACAATTATATAGTATAGATTTATTCCTCACTTGTATAAAAATAAGCTTTCTCACCAAATATGTCCATCTATAATTTCGCCTATAACATTTATTTAGTCAATTTAATACATTATAGATTAATTGTATGATCTCTTGATCATTTATTTTTTTTCTATTTTTTGACATAGACCATAGGTATCCTCTATAGTAGGCAATCTTGCTTGAGTCAAGTAGGATGACTATTGGTGACAAAGTTTTGTTTATGAGTATTTAACGCAACTGCATATCCAAGACTCAAACTCGAGATCACAGGTTAAGCTAAAACTACTCTGCATTAGTTGATCAATGCGCTATGTGGTTTAATCATGTTGAACTTTTACATTGGAACTTTTACTTAAATATTAAAAAAATGTTTTAAAACATTTTCATTAGGTTTTTAATTTTAAAGTCAATTAATATTGAATGAGTGTTATTAGAAATTATTTTTCTGTGAATGTGCTTTTAGGAATTTTTATTCAACAAGAGTATTTCTAGGAATTTTTTTTTACTTTATTATTGCTTTTGATCTATCATTTTCATCATTTTTCTAAATTAAATTTGAATTTTTTTTTTAAAAAAATTGTCAATAATTAAAAATAATCTTGTACCACAATATTGTTTATCATAAATCTAAAATATAATTTATATATTCAACGATATTTATTTATAACAATTTTAACTATAATATTTATAATATAATTTATATAATTAAAAGTATTTATTTATTATAAATTTTAGTTATATAAAATAAATATTTATACGCTATGTATTTGTATCAACAAAGTATTTGCATCTCTGTAAAAAAAAAAAAAAAAACTATGTATTTGTATCAAATATGTCTAGAAGAATTTTATTTGAGTGGCTGATGATTCCAATACGCTATGCGGAGAAATGATTTGGAACTAAGGTGAGAAGAACCATTAAGACAACTGCAATTTTTTTTTCAAAAGTAAACTAGCAAGTAGCAAGGAATTACAGCACTATATATATATATATGTCATTATTACATGCAACAACCAAATGAGACAAATTTCAACGAACACGTACAATAACATAATAACTGGACCAAAGAGGAGACTCGCACAAGTGGAGCCCTCATCGCCCTCCCTTTATTTTTCATTAGTTAATTCTACAGCACTACTATCATATATAGCATCCTGCGACTGAAAAATTGCCCTGCTGTTTCTTCCTTATACCAGATCCATCCTTCAGAACCTGATGCTGCAATATTGCACAAACCATTTAACAAATCAACTCAAATTAATAACTACAAGTTTTCAAACTAAAATAACCATCTATATGCTTGTCAAGTAAAAAAAAGTTACAAAATGAATGCATAAACAAATTACACAAACTTGTGACTCTAGTTCTTAAACTTCTGAACACCATTTAAGTACGATTTAAGTTAACAACATATATATTTTTAACCTCTTTTTTTTTCTTAAAAATACTTTTTTTTATGTAAAATTATAAATGAGACTCGATACACAAAAGGTTAGACCTACTTATTTCCATTTTTTTTAATAAATACTAATAATTAAAAATGGGATTAAGTATACTTTTAGATCTTTCAAATAATACAATGTTCATTTTTGTCTCTCAAAAATAAATTACCATTTTCTTCCCCTCATTTATGAAAATGTATTATTTGTAGTCCTTATCTTTCCAAAAAAACATACTCTTTTGTGGTCTATTGTTTATGAAAATAGAGTTCATATATCATATATGACAAATTTTCAATTTATTTTTAAGAAATTAAAAGCAAATATTACTCTATTAATTTTTTTTTCCCACAAGTATCACCTAATAAAAATAATAATGTTCAAGACCAGATGAAACACTAAATGCGGACATCTTTCCCAACACAGACTCAAATCTTAGTTCGTCACATTCCGAGTGATACAAGAGATCGACCCTTTCCACTAAACCTAACCCCATTGGTAAATATTACTACTCTATATGCAAATGTGCTGAGATATAATAGAGTTAGCACAAGTATAGCATTGCACTTTAGGTATTTAGTGATGAAATTACTGTGAGTGTGAGGAAATGAAAGCATATGGAGTGAGTGGTGAGTTTCACATACGTCTTGCAGTTGGTGGAGATGCTGATCTTGTAGGGTATGTTGACTCTACATTTTCTTGGGAGTGCAGCTGCGTTGTTGGCATTGACACCCCTAGCAAGACCTCTGGCAAAGGTTTTCAGGCAATTGCACGCGGTCCGGTGGTCGGCGGTGGTCCTGGCCAGGGCGTTGAGGTTCCTCACTCCGTTGCAGCACTTCGCCTGCGGCCTTCCGCCGCGCCGAAGGTAGCCGAGGCACGGAGACACGGCGGCCGCGACTTGCCCGCAGTTGATCCTGGCATCTGCCATGGGTGCACTCAGCACAACCATGCATAGCACCGCAACAACACATGCAACCTTGAGGCTAGCCATCACTGCTCAAAGAAAGAAACTAATGACAAAACTGACAATATAACGTGAATTTTCTTTTTTGCTTTGGAGTTTCTTGCTTGTTACTTGGTGAGTAAGGTGTTGCGTGGGTACGGTTTATAAAGAACATGAGATGGGAGTAATAACGTAGGTGGGAGGGAACACAAATACACACCCAAGTGCTGTGTATGGCAGCAATAAATATTAGTCTTTCCCTTCCTTATTATAAGGTTAAATTAATTATTTTTTTAGGATTAAAGAATTTGGTTATTTTAATTAAAAACATTAAATTTATTTTAAATTAGTATTTTTTTAAAATTATTCTTATAAAAAAAATTACCAAACACTAATGAGTTATGTTGTTCTTATTGTCATAACATTTTAAAACTCACTTTAATGTAGAACATTTTTTTGAAAAAATAATTAATACATGAGATATTTTAGATTGAAACTTATAAAAAGAATTAAGACACACTTTTAATTTAAATCTTATAATAAGAATAAGAGAAAGTATAATACATTTATTTTTTCTTTATTTTTTCCACTTTATTTTTCTTCTTATCTTTTTCTTTCTTTTTCATTGCAGCACTTAATTATCATACGTATCACTTTCTTTTCATTCCGTCCACACACCCTAAAGTTGAGATGAATGAGTATCCTATGGAAGAGGGCATGTGGCAGGATTTGGTTTGTTGGTGGTTGTGATGAATTTAATGCTGCCTGGTATGGTCTAATCGTTGGGCACCTGGCTTAATGTGAGACGTTTGATTTGGTGTTAGTGAATATGGTTGAATCGGGTGATTAAGGTATGAACTATGGTCACTGATCTATGTTTTGCTCTTTGTATTTACTGCATGCCCTCAGAGAAAAAGTTTTGAATTGGTTACCTACCTCACTGTTTTCTAGTAAAACTACGTAGTAGCAAAGTTCACTATACTGCTGGTATGGGAAAGGATCGTTGGTCACGGCACCGAATTCAGAAAATACTTAGGCAGATTGGATTGCTTCTTTTTTTTTTTTATCGATGATAGTGGCACGTTACATTTTAGCCCTTAGGGTTAATGGGATAAAAAGAAGAAAAGAAAGAAAAAATAATATGACAAAAAGAGAGAAATAAAATTAAAATGTAATAAAATAATGAAAGAAAAAATAAATGTACATTATATTTACAAAACGTTGTCTAAATCACAAGATATTATTTCTCCTAATCGATATATAGCCTACGCACAATAGAGTAACACATTTAAATTTCATAGATTTATAATTTATAAGTTATAGATTATTTGTGAAGACGCGAATTCTTTATTAAATGTTGAATTCATATTCTTTGACTTATTTCTTATAAAAAAAAATAAGATTTAAATATAATTTTAATTTTTATATTTATGGCCTGGTTACTTTTTAGTCCTTGAAAAGTTGTTTACCAGTTTTTATCTCTAGAAGATTTTCTATTCATAATTTTTGTCCCTATCTTCAAATGAGTTTCATTAAATGATAATGTGACATGTAACAACATTGTAACTTGTCACCTAGACTACTAGGTAACTGTTTGTCACGTGATTATCATATGACAAAGTATCGTCTATATCATTTTAAAAATGTTTATAGTCTCTATAATCAACTAAGTTTTAGTTTTCCTTAAAAAAAAAAAAATTATCCAAGTTTTCCTAAAATTTAAACTTTGATTTTTTTTTTGTCTTAAATTAATTTTTATTCATGGTTTAATGTGTGGTGTGAGTGAATACGGTTGAATCGGGTGATAAAGGCATGGTCACTGCCTCACTGGTCAATGTTTCGTTCTGATCATTATTCACTGCCCTCAGACAACATAAGTTTTTATTATTTGATTACCTAGCAAAGTTCACTACTGCTGATTAGGCGTGAAAATAGGTCGAGCCGAACTAGACTTTGCTAGGCCTGAGTCTGGCCTTAATTAATAGTACATGGCCTGAGTCTGGCTTGTTTATCCGTCAAAGGCTTTTTTAAGGGCCTGGGCCTGGCCTACATAAAAGTCTGGTCTGGCCTACAAGCCTGTTTAAGGAGCCTAGTTTGCGAAAATTTAATACCAAGATAGAGGTAGAAATATGTATGTCAGACTTTATAAGAATCAAATATAACATATTTAAACATATTTTTAAGGTTTAATATAACATTCATGATAACTTATTTAAAAACATATATTGAAACAAGACAAATTTATTTTTCAATAAACTTAATTATAAGCTTTAGTTTGATTCTTTATGTAGATCAACATGATTATCATTTAAAAAGACAAATACATGTAAGATTTTAATGTATCATAACAAATTTAGTATAATAATAACACTAACAATGAATATTTATTTATGATTTTTTAAATAGGCCAGCCTATTAGGCCTAAAAGGCTTTTTGAATGGCCCAAGGTTTGGCCTGTTTAACTAAATAGGCTTTACTAAAAGCCTTGGCCTGACCTATTTTCTGAAAAGGCCTGGCCTGACCTGGGCCTAATGCAGGCTAAGCCATAGGCCCCTGTCGAGCCGCCTGGCCTATTTCCACCCCTACTGCTGATATGGGAAAGTTTCAAAGGAATCGGCACCGGATTTCGAAAATGCTTTGGCATATTGGATTGCATTTTTTTATCGGTGATGATATATACTGGCACATAACATTTTAGGGTTAATAACGGAGTAAAAAGAAGAAAAATAAAAGAAAGAAAAAGTAATTAATTTAATAAATAATATGATAAAAAAAAAGAATATAATGGAAAAAGAAATTATAATTAAGAAAAAGAAAAAGTAAATAGATACTTATATTTATAGAAATCTTGTCTAAAGCACGATATAATATTAACCGTAACTAGCTTAATGACCCATGGTTGCCACGTGTCCAAAAGTTGACTTTTCAATTTAATTCTTGAGCTTGATCATTTACTGACATTTTGGTCCCTGAAATTAATCACTTACTGGCATTTTTGGTCCCTGAACTTAACCACGTAATGGCATTTTGGTCCCTGAAAGCACTTTCAAATTTTCAATTAAGTCTCATGTTGCATGTAAATTATTAGCATAGACATTATCATATTCTCTCACTTATATTCTTTACCTCTCATATTTTTCACCTTCCTCTTACCAATTTTGCCATTTATACTATACTATAAATATGAAACTAATTTATGAGCGATTACAAAGCAGTAGTTAGTGACTAAATCTAGGACATTTTTAACAAGATTCTATAAGGTTCCAAACCAGATCTTCTATCTAAATCAAGTTATTATCTTATATGCTATTAATATGTGTAGAATGTTATATTAATTAATTAATCTATTTTATGGAATAACATTAATCACAAAAAGACAGGTAAAAAAAACTTGAGAATCACGAAAGGAAGAAAAAAGAAAGTATTATGACCATTTCCTTACATATCTTTTCGATGGGGCAAGTGTAGTACATCTTGCCCCTGTTTTTTTTTTTGAAGTTTTCACATCGTTGTTCACAAAAGTTATTTTCATGAACTACTACTGCAAGGTATATATAGACATCAAAGAATTTTAAATGTAATGGTTACTTGAGAGTGTTGAAGAAGCTATTTGAAAATTTTCAATTGAATATAATGTAACTTCTTAAAGAAGCTAGACAATGTTTATTAAGAAAAAAAATCAAATAGTTTTTTAAGATATTTTTGTGTTATTTTCCTATTAGAATTGACGTTTTAGTTGAATAAATGATGAACTTTGCATGCAAATGGTGAATGTGAAAGTAAAGATGAACTACAAAGTATGAAAGAGGAAGGTGAAAATATGAGTGATATGGAATGGAAGTAAGGAGATATGGTGATGACTATGTTAATAATTTTCATGCAGCGTGAGACTTAATTAAAAATTCAAAATTACTTTTAGGGACAAAAATGATAGTACGTGGTTAAGTTCAGGGACCAAAATGATAGTACGTGGTTAAGTTCATATACCAAAATGTCAGTAAATGGTTAAGTTCAATGACCAAAATATCAGCAAGTGGTTAAGTTCAGGAACTAAATTGAAAAGTTAACTTTTGGACACGTGACAACCAAGTAAATGACACGTGACAACCATGTGGATGACACGTGGCAACCGTCAGCTACCATGTCATCACCAGAGGTGTCATGTAGGCACGAACGTTAAAGATCACGGAGGAGAGTTAACGGTAGGACTAATCTGTCGCACTTTTTGCACATTCGGGGACTAAAATCAAATTTTTCATCTTTCAAAGACCAATCTGTCAGTGCCTCACTTTCAGGGTCCAAAATGGGTATTTACCCTTTTTTCTATGAAAGCAGGTAGGAATTTACACTTAATTCATGAGGATGAACTTTTTTTACTAAAGATTTTTTTACCAATTAAAATTAAAATTTCTTTTATCTAATTAAAATATATTTAATTACATAACAAAATCAAATGGCTAAAATTTAATTTTTGTCCTAATAATTTACTCAATCCGTAATTTTGGTCCCCTATAAAAACATAGAGACATTTGGTCCCCCTATTTTTCAAAATCAAGGATTTTGATTCAACCTTAATTTTAGGGTGTTGATCGTTAATAGGTAAATGTTGACGGCTAAATCACTGAAGTGACAGTATAATATTGGGTTTTTTAATTAATAATTTGATTAGTAGAACATTTAATTTGATAAGAATTTAATTAAAAACTATTAATTATTAAAGAAATACCCTACTTAAATCAACTTAGCATTTAATTAAATAATCCAATTTTATAATGTCACGTCAACGATTTAGCGGTTAACATTTTCTTATTAACAGTCAACGCCTTAAAAATTGACGGTTGAACCAAAATCTTTGATTTTGAAAAATAGAAAGACCAAATGTCTCTATTTTTTTATAGGGGGACAAAAATTATAGATTGAGTAAATTAGCGGGACCAAAATTATATTTTAGTCAAATCAAATTAAATCTTTGTAATTGTTATTATCTTCTCCGTGTAAAATTAATGTCTAAAATAAATTTTAGGCAAATTATTTTTTATTTCTTATTTATTATCTTCACTCATATTATGGATTAAATCACCTTAAAATTTAAATTACTTAAAAGAAATTACATTGTGTTATAATTTTAGAACTTTTTAATTATTTTTATATATTTTTAAATATAAACTTATCTTTCTCTTGCTTACTAATGTTCTGACTAGGGATGACAATTCTACCCAGACCCTATGGGTACCCGCAAAAATTACCCATGATGGGTAGGGTAATTACCCACTTAATGGGTATGGGCTCGGGTACGAGTAATTACCCACAAATTTTAACGAGTACGGGTGCGGGTATGGGTACTAAGGTACCCAACCCAGACCCATAATAATAATAATAATAATAATAATAATAATAATAATAATAATAATAATAATAAATTTTAATAGATAAATCACGTTCCTTAATCCATAAAAAATAAAAAAAGATCATGTTCTTTATTTGCTAAGAGATAGACCACATTATTTAATTCACAAAAAAAATGATATGTTCCTTATAAAGATAGATCATGATCTTTATTTACTTAAAGATTTTATTAAAAAAATATCACCTTCCTTATTTGTTTCTTTTCTCATTTTTTTTTATTATATTAAGATCTTTAAATGAGATTTTAACTTAACTACTAGGCTTAAATGCAATTTTGATCCCCCTATTTTGCATGACCTGCAATTTTAGTCCCCTGTTTTAAAATTGAGACATTTAGTCCTCCTATTTTGCACAATCCGTAATTTTAGTCCATCTGTTTTAAAATTGAGACATTTAGTCTCCCAATTTTGTAAAATCCGTGATTTTGGTCCTTCCGTCAAATTATAATCGTTGACCGTTAAGAAATTAACCTTGACTACAACGTAAAATGCGTTTCAGTGACATGGGAATAATTTAAAATAAATGATTAAAACTCATGATTTCCATATTTGGACTCACGACTACTCCTGCCATTAAAATAAATGATTTTACCTTTTTTTAAAAATATATTTTTCATCAATTTATCTACTCAGTATTTAAAATAATTAAAAAAATAAACAAATAATCTTGTATCACATCACTATATTTGGGTCACGTTAGGGTCAACGTTATTCTCTTAACGATCAATGCTTCCAATTTGAAGAAAGAACCAAAATTACGGATTTTATAAAATTGGGAGACTAAATGTCTCAATTTTAAAATATGAGGACTAAAATTGTGGATTATGCAAAATAGGGGGACTAAATGTCTCAATTTTAAAATAGGAGGACCAAAATTACAAATTATGCAAATAGGGGTACTAAAATTGCATTTAAGCCTAATTACTATTGTATTTTTAATCAACATTTTATTTATCAATTTTTCATAATTAATTAAAGTGCAGGTAACGGATACAGGTATGGGCATTTGGGTACCCAATGGGGAAGGACACGGGTATTAAAGTTATTACCCACACGGGTATGGGTCCGAGTACGGGAATTTTTTTTGAAGTGCGGGTATGGGGACGGTACTATAGTACCCTACCCAGACCCTACCCATTGTCATTCCTAGTTCTGACTTAACAAATTTAATAAATATGTTCTTTTATCTAATCAAATTTTATTTTACTCTTAAGTAATTGGTTTAGACTTAATCAAATGACAAAAGCTAAAATTCAATTCAAATTTTGTTTCAATTTTTTCACATGATATTTAAAATTCAAAATCTTAAAAAATTGTAGATAAATCAATTTTTGTTTCTTCTACACGTTAAAATATAATGTAAATTGATTTGTATAAAAGATATGCATAGAACATAATACAAGAGGATAAACATTTCGTACAAAGTACATTAGCATATAATTTATTATAAAATGTATAATTAATTTATTTAATTCATACTTCAAACTTATTTATTTTATTTCTAAATATAGTAATCTTAGCAAAAAAATCTAAATATATTAAAACCAGACATTATGTATAACATACACAATGTCGAGAGATCTCCAATTTGATATTAAATTACTTTTGACCGTAATTTTAATTTATTCTCTTATTAATATTAAAAAAATGTAACCTTTAAAAAAATATTAATAAAATGTATCATTAACAAAATACTTATGATACTCATCAATAAATTATTTACATCCCCGTGGATTCCCGTGCAACTCAGGCATTGCACGGGTACTAAAACTAATATACATATATAGGAGAGATCAAGTTATTCTTTTTGGTATTTAGGAGGGCTTAAAGCCCAAAACAACTAAACAGGAACACTGCGGGACATGGACAGTCGCATTACATCTTTAAGTAAGAGCATACTACACCTAGAAAGGGGAACATAAATAACTTGCAAACCTATTTCCTGGGAATGAGCCTAAGCAATCTGCTACCATATTGGCTGAGATCAAGTTATTCTAAGAGTAATTATACTCTTCTTTCTCACAGTATATTTTCTTGAAATTTAATGATTGTAATAAGTAATCAATCTTAACCATTAGATTGATTACTTATTACAATCATTAAATTTACTCTTAGAATAACTTGATTCCTTCCCGACGTAATATATAATTTTCAAAATATATTAAAATATGAATAATTTGATTACCTTTTTATTGATGTTCAATTTTCATAAAATTTGATACAAATATTCAAGGTAATATATAATTATAATTCAATGGTTGGATTAATCAAATTCACATGTTATATGAAGTTATTGAATGGTGTAATAGTTGGTATAAGTTACAATTATAATATATATATATATTACTTATATATTATAATTATAACTTACAATTATAATAAATTATCTTACACAAGTTTTTTAATTTTAAATTTTTAGTTTTGATATTCTTATGAGAAAATTGACTATGGACCGACAGTATAAAATAGTTTTATACTGTTATCCAATCATAAATCATCATGTATTGTAAGTTCGTTGACACTTTCATTGTATGACATTAATCTCATTTTATATTTTACCTAAATTTTAAAATATTTGACACTCTGGTTATCCTTTTCTTTCTGCAATTTAAAATCTTACTCTAAGTTGTGTAATTGTCATTCACAGTTTTATAAATTTACCTTTATGAGGTTCTTTTTACTTATAAACTAACGTGATTTTGTAGTTTAAATCCTATTTAGTTGTAAAACAATTGCAGAAAACTGTGATTCACTGATCCTTCTTCGTCAACATGTATGTGTGTCAAATCGTGTTATCATATATGTAATATTTCTAGGAGGAATATTTGCTGATTATCCCAATACGCTATGGGGAGAAATGATTTGGAACCCCAAACACAAATTAAGGTGACACCAAAAAAAAAAAACACAAATTAAAGTGAGAAGAAACATTAATTTAGACAACTGCGAAATTTTTTCAAAGTAAACTAGCCAGGAATTACAGCACAATATATGTCATTATTACATGCAACAAACAACTGAGACAAATTTCAGCTAACACGTAAAAATAACATAATAACTGGACCACAAGTGAAACCCTCATCGCCCTCCCTTTATTTTCCATTAGTTAATTCTACAGCTCTACTATCATATATAGTATCCTGCGACTGAAAAATTGCCCTGCCGTTTCTTCCTTACCAGCTCCATCCTTCAGAACTTGATGCTGATGCTGCAATAATATTGCACAAACCATTAATATATAATAAATTAGCTCAAATAACCACGAAATTTCAAGTAAAATAAAGTCACAAAATGAATGCATAAAAAAATTATACGAATTTGTGAATACCATTTTAAGTAGGATTAAAGTTAATAACATATTTTTATCCTTTTTTTTTTTCTTAAAAATACTTTTTTATTATATAAAATTATAAATGAAACTCGACAAGTAAAAAAATTGAACATACTTATTTTCCTGATTTTCAATAAATTTTAACTAATAATTAAAAATGAGGTTAAGTATATTTTTAGTCCTTCCAAATAAACAATGTTCATTTTTAGTTTCTCAAAAATAAATTACTATTTATGAAAATATATTATTTGTGGTCCTTATCCTTAAAAAGGATATCTTTTTTCCGATCTATTGTTTATGGAAATAGAGTTCATATATCATATACGAAAAATTTTCTTAAATAGATGAAAAAAAGAAAGGATTTATTTTTAAGAAACTAAAAGCAAATATTGCTCTATCTATTTTTTCTTTGTTTCCTACAAGTATCTCTCTTTTGAGGCAATCATTTTCAAGACATGATCACATACTAAATGTAGGTACCTTTTTCAATGGAAAGTCAAACTTTGTTTCACCATATTGTAAAATATTACTTCCTCTGTTTCTAAATTTTTGATATTTTAATTTTTTATTTTTGTTTCTAAACTCTTGATGTTTTATATATTTCAAGATTTATTAATTATTTTCTTCCACATATACCCCTATTTAACATGATCTAGATTTTCACAACTTCTTCCATCATAGATATTAAATAGAATATTTTAGACTAAATGTAATGTTTGTGAGTAATATTAAAATGTTTCTTAATCTTAAACATCAAGAGTTTAGGAGCGGAAGCAGTAGTTCATTCTACTAGACTCAACCCCGTTACTAAATATTATTACTCTATCTTGCAAATGTGATAAGATATATTAAGAGTGAGTATATATAGCTAGTATTTCTCTTTAAGTATTTAGTGAAAATTACTATGAGTTTCTGAATGAAATGTGTGTGAGGAAATTAAAGAAGCATATGGAGTGGGTGGCGAGTTTAACATACGCGGCGCAGTTGTTGGAGGTGCTGATCTTGTAGGGGATGTTGACGCCACATTTGTCTGGGAGAGAGGCTGCGTTATCGGCATTCAATCTCCCACCCATACTATTGACAAGGCTTTTCAGGCAACTGCACACGACATGATGGTCCGCGGTGGTCCTGGCCGCATAGTTGAGGAAACTCACTCCGGTGCAGCAGGCCGCCGACGGTGCTTCGCTGCCCCGAAGATAACTGAGGCACGGACCGACGAAGCTGGCGACCTGGTCGCACGTGATCACAGCCTGTGCCATGGGTGCAGCACTCACTACTACAACCATGCACATCACAGCAACCACACATGCAACCTTGAGGCTAGCCATCACTACTACTCAAAGGAACAAATGAACAACACTAGTAATGTAATATTGTGTATTTTCTTTGCAATGTGATATCTTGCTCAGCAGGGACGGATCCAGAAACTTATTAAAGGACGGGTTGGATTTTTTTTTCTTCCCTTATAATTGTTTAAATTTCTAACTTTTAATCAATAATAATTTTTAAAAAATATTTACTATTTTACCATGTAAAATTGAAATTAATTTTATTTTAAATGATAATAACTTTAACTATTACCATAATAATAACAAACACACAATTAGTTTTACATAATTTTATACTAGTTATCATTTTAATTATTGCAATAATAACGACAAACACAACTAGTTTTATATAATTTTATACTAATTAACCTTAATTAGTATTATAATAATAATATATATAATTAATTTTACACAATTTTATACTAACTAATTTAAAAATATATACGTATATACACCGCCCCTCTCTCTATCCGTCCCTGTTGCTTAGATACTTGGTGAGTAAAGTGCTGCAAGAGTAGGGTTTATATAGAACATGAGATGGGAGTAATACGCAGGTGTGAATGGGAGATTGCATGTGGCAGGATTTAGTTTGATGGTGGTTGTGATGAATTTAATGCTGTGTGGTAATACATGGTCTAATCGTTGAGCACCTAGCTTAATGCGAGACGTTTGATTTGGTGTGAGCAAATACGGTTGCATGTTTGGTTGTGTGTTCAACTTGTTGCTGTATGAATTTCAAGATAAATCTAACTATCCACAATCCACCACAAACTGAGCATGTTTGGATTTCCAGTAGGAAGGTCCAATAGTATGTTTGAGAGTAAAATCAGTTTGAGATCATGTTTAGTTATCCTTCAAAAGTATGTTTGAGAGTAAAATTTTACCTGCAAAAAAATTTGGGATACTTTTATAAACTCAGTTTACAAACTTAAATTTAATCCAAATTTAAATTTGTAAACTTTAATTCAAACATTCATTAAATGTTTTTTCCAACCTCCGTTTCAATCGCAAACGTTGCAAACGGCTACACAAAATACCCTAATAAGGCATTGGCATTGGTCTATGCTTCGCTCTTTGTATTTATTTTACTGGCTTCATATGACAAGTTTTGAATTGGTTACCTACCTCACTGTTTAAAAGTAAAACTTGTAGTACTAGTTGTAGCAGCAAATTAAAGTTCACTACTGCTGGTATGGGAAAGGAACGTGAGTCACGGCACCGAACTTCGATAATAGTTTGGCAGATTGGGTTGCATTTGTTGATCGGTGATTATACTGGCACATACTAACATTTTAGTGCTAATAAAGGGGTAAAAAAAAGAAAAAGAATTAATGTAATAAATAATATGAAAGAAAAGAAATAAAAAATAATTAAAAATATATAATAAAAAATGAAAGAAAAAGAAAAATGAAATGAAATGGAAGAAAAAGTAATTAATATATATTTGAATTAACAAAAATCATGCCTAAAAACGAGATAATATTTTCCCTAATTGGTATAGCCTATACAGTAATTCAATTACATTTAGGCTGAATTGTAATTTTGGTCCCTCTGATTTTTAATTGTAATATTTGGTCCCTAGTTTTACAAATTAACGATTTTGGTTCATCTGTTGATTAAAAAACTTTAATCAAAGATTATTAATCCTAACCTCTTCCCCTCAACCTTTCTTGATTAAAGTTTTTTAATAATTATTGATTTTTAATTAATTTATAATTTACTTAATAACTTTACTAATCACAATTATTAGTTAATAATCTAATAGATGAACCAAAATCGACAATTTGTAAAATTAGGAGACTAAATGTTACAATTAAAAATCAAAAGGACTAAAATCATGGATTTAGAAAACTAGAGGACCAAAATTACAATTTAGCCTTACATTTAAATTTCAAAGATTTACAATTAATAGTTTTTTTTTAAAATGTTGAATTCATTATTCTTTGACTTAATTACTCTCAATCAATCAATTTGAAATTAATTAAGGAGTATAAATAATTTTAATTTTTTTAAAAATAAATACACTAAACATAAAAAAAAATTAACATTTTCATCTAAAAAACCAAACCTTCCCTCTAATACTTGAAAAGGCCAAGACTAGCGCAATTAAAACCTGAGACTCTGAAACACTAGAAGATATAAGGAAAGACAAAACTACTGATTCTAATACACTGTGAGTAAAGGCTGTTGTGGTGGATGACCACGTCCTCAGACTTCAGATTACCCTCTTAAGTCTTAAGAATGCAAGCATGGTGTGTGGTGATCTGTATCATAAGTCGAGGTCCTACGTTTCATAGGTACGCATACAAAGAGAAATAATTAATATTTGTATAACAAAATAATAGAAAAAGAGAAAAGCTTGAAATATAATAAATGATGAAGCAGAAAAAGGTAGATAAAACAAAAATATTGTATGAATTATTATATGTAATATATCGTATCCCTTCTACAAAAAGATCAGGTTGCCAGGTTGGTAGACCTACCAGAAATTATTGGCTATATATGTGATTCCTGTACAAAAAGTCGTACAAAACAGTAATTACACGTGATGTGACGAAATACACATTGTCATAGGCTCTGTTCGGTTTCGTGGAGAGAATTAATATACCGCATATTAAAATAAAGTATAAATGTTTGGTATCGATGAATTTAAAGGGATTTAAAATATAAATTTTTATCTTTTTAAAAATTATTTTAAACAGTAAAAATAGATTATTTAATTTAAATAATAATTTTTTTGACCAATTTAATCAATTATTTGTACATAATAATCAATTTTAAGGATTACAGCTTCAAAAAAATAGATTATTTGTGTATCATAATTGATTATTTGTGTATTTTAATCGATTATTTATGTATCATAATCAATTTTTTTGTGTCTATTTAATTCTCTCCTCCTTGTTTCATCTATACCAAACAACTTTACTATATTATCTCTATTCTATTTCTCACTTATTTCTCTTAAAACAAATAATACAACATACAACTTTATTTCTTCTTTTTCAAATTATCTCTCTTCTATTTCCATCTATCATATTTCTCTCCTCTAAACCAAACACAGTGATCATTATGGGAAATTGAAACATTAATTTTTAATACTTTTATTTCTTTCAAAAGGAATTATTATTTTTAATTTTTGTTATTATTATTATTATCATCAATATTTTAATATTTTTCTTTTCTTTTACTTCATTACTTTTACAAATATTTCCACAAATCTCAACACGCCATAATATACTTTGGGGATTAAATTCATTCCACATAATAAAGGTTATAATCACCCATTTCTTATCATGGTCATTTATCATTCTTTTTATAAAATGTAGATAAAATGAAACATTTAGAAATACAAAAAATAAAAATAGTAAATCTTAAATTAACAATACGAAATCAAATAATTTTTGAATTTGAAATCTCAATATATAGTCATCCAGCGTCATCCAAAGAGAAGGGGTACACTGATCTCTATAATGCACAGGTGCATAGCTACGGAAAATCATGACAGAACATAGCAAAATTGATCATCTAACATAGTCAATGTTTGAGCAGTGTCCAAAATTGTAGTAAGAACTGAAACTGAATAACTCATTCAGTTTGAGGATCGCTTAAATCTTGCATGTTTCTTAATGCATACTGCAGCGAAAAATTATTTAAGAGTAAGTATTATTTAACGCGAATTATTTTATACCAATTGTAATATAAATAAACAATCTCGAGGGTAAATCAGTTATAACGATGAAGTTCACAGTTTAAAACTTGTCATATACACACGTCACAGACAAATTTGTGTGTGCATTCCTGAAAATCAAGTTTATTCGTAATATATAGCACAACTCAATATCCACATATCCAGTCATCATCTTTCGTCATTTTCACACATTTTCACATTTTCACTCAAGTAAAAGGGAAGAGTCGTTGCATTCATTGAAAAGGAGCAGTTTATGGCTTTGATTCAGAAATTACAAAGGGGGAAGGGGGGATATGTTTTTTTTAATTATGAGTGATACCTATTGTGTATTAAAGCTAAGACCTCTATTAATAATTTTACATACAATTGCTACTAATTACTACTGAATATGCTTATTTATACGTTGAAATGATAGTTTTAAGTATTAGCTTTTTATAACGTGCTATTGTTATTTCAGGTTTCCGAACTCTTTATAATAGTAGTGGATTAAATCACTATGTGCTATTAAAAGTAAATTTTGACATAGTGAACTGGAGTACGTTGAAACATGATCTATCAACCTTAACATAAATCTGAGGATAAACATGATACTGGACTGGAATTACTGACTGTAATGAGTTAATTCAACAACAAACTCTCTTACTAACTTTAAAAGCATCACATAATTAAAAGCACCGGAAGTGTATAAACTTCACTGTGGGCTAAAACACAAAACAAAACTAGCTCCTTTATTTCTCTTTCCTAGCACGCAGTACCATGCATAGTTCATTGCGGCCAATTCACTGTCCAAATCTTTTTCGCCTTCACCCGATTCTGCAAAACACAAAAAAAAAAAAAAAAATACCATTACCATTTTGTATCATTTAATTTATATATAGGCCTACAATACCAGAGATAAACCTCATGGCAAGTAGATTCTCTATTCTTTTAACATTCAGAGAATGTAAACTATAGCTCAATCACTTGAGCATCAGTCAAAAGTGATAACAAGAGTCAACTAAGATAGGTTTAAGCCCTCAAAACAATATTATTATATGTTAACAAAACAAATGCAAAGGCATGCATATAAATAAGAATTTGGATCCTTTCTTACAGTTACCACTGCCAGGTGTTCAACAAGAAAGAAAGACACATATTGCGTGAAGAGGCATGCATTAAATGACAATTTGGATCTTCTCTTACAGTTAAAATGTGTAAGAGTATAGAATGACACGTAAGTTTTATGTGTCCTATCTGTCAGAAACGGATTTGGTGCATTTGTTGTTGTCGCCAAATCTAAGCATTCTTGCCGTAAAAAAATAAGAACCGTTTGACGAAAGAAAAATATATAATCCACCCTATTATGAAGTAGATTTAAGTAGTAGGAAAAGAAATACAAAACGAATTATAGAGAGGAAATAATAGAGGTAATAAGAGAACTAATGAAAACAAAAGAGAAATATAAAAAAATAGAGCAAAAATAAGATAGAAAAGAAGGTAAATGTGTATTTTATTTCTAATTTGTAAAATCAAAATCTGAGTTCATTGATCAATTCAGACTTTGAATTTTAATATATATATATATATATATATATATATATATATATATATGTTAAATGCATGCCTGAAAATGGTGATCACAGTGAATACTGATCCGTATTTGCCATATAGGTCTTAAAAGGCCACGTACCTTTCTCTCTTTTATTGTACTATCACTCAACTATTATTTGCATTTTTGTTCGTATTGTTCAAATGTATCTTTTACTAAATACATTTTATTCGAACCGAATAAGATGACAGAAGTTTTCATTCAAAATATTTAGCATAATTAAATATTTTAAATTTAAATTTGAACAATTTCGCATCAGTTAACTTATCTATTCAGTTGTTACTTGTATTTTGCTCCATTCAAAGATATGAATGGATATTCTCATACACATGACAAGTTATATTTACATTTTGTACTTATTTCTATTTAATTGTTGTAAATTTAAGCTCAAACAATTTCACACTAGTTAATTGATATGATCAGTGGTTACTTGTATCTTATTCCATTCAAAGATATGAATGGATATTCTCATATACATAATAACAAGTTATATTTACATTTTGTACTTATCTGTATCTCAATAGAGTACACACACCTGTTACAGTTGGTGGAGGTGCTGATCTTGTAGGGTATGTTGACCCCACACTTCCCAGGGAGAGCCTGAGCATTGTTAGGGTTGAGCCTGCGAACAGCACCGGCAGCCACCTTCAAGCAGTTGCAGACGGCACGGCGATCGGCGGTGGTCCTGGCATTGTTCAAAATGCTCCTGACCCCGTTGCAGCACCCGGCGGGAACAGCCCCACCGTTCTGGAGAAACCCTAGGCACGGTGTCAGGCTACCCTGCACCTGCCCGCACGTGATTGCTTGGGCAGTGTTGCGTGCACCCATTGTTACAACCATGCACACCAAAACCACGCATGCCAACTTGGTAAAACTCGCCATTTCTCAAAGGGAAGAAGTGATTATGCTAGCTGAAGGTTAATGAAAGGGAATTAATTGATTGGTAATTGGTGAGTCATGGTGGTGAAGGGTGTGGTGTTTATATAGTGGTTTTTTGAGTAGGTGGTGGTTGTGTTGTATTCAATGCTTGGGTATCTCGAGGGACTTGGGATATGGGTATTTTGACTTTGGTCTTTACTCTGGTGAGTAGTGACTGTTTTCTGCACTATTCTCCAGTGAGTGACACTTCGATATGCTTGTGGGGTAGTAATCTGGTACTCTCTTTAAATGGACCGACGGCACCGAATGGAATTTTCTAGCTAGTCAAATGTTGGATTGAATTGAATGAAATTTGCCACCTATCTATATGAATAATGCTGGAGATATGATCTTCTTAATACTATATTTTTAATACGTTTTATTGTTGATTCATATTGTAAAAATAATTTAATTTTGTTTATTTAATACATAAGTCTTTAAATGTGTTAAAAAAATGACGATAGTATTCACATAATAGCTTACTTTTGGGGATATAAAAAAAATAAAAAAATAAAAAAAAAGGCGGAATGACATCTCTAGAGAACGTATTAGTTTACTTTTGTACAGCATTAACATAATTTATATTGGTGAATTAAAGTTATTCTATACTTGGATGTGAAATCTGATATTTGTGTGATTGAGGAAACTACGTAGGGTTATTTACTATCTTTGAAAGGACAGCACCGAATAGATTTTTCTATTCGATTATTCACTTGAATTAAATGAAATATTTTCAATCTGTATGCATGTGAAAGCTAAGATGATGATAGCGTTACTATCATGTTGATTTATTTAATTAATTAACCGTAGAAAGTACTGGTTATGATTACAGGAGTTCTTTCTTTTCCTCTTATGAAAAAAAAACTTGTGTGCTATTTGATTCAAGGGGAGGGTGATCATTTAATTATTTGTCTAATTTAATTGTAATATATTATTGTTTAGTCTATTTAGACCAGATTTATGCTACGTATAAAAAAAAAGACCAGATTTATGCTTAATTATGGTGCTTAGACTAAGTTTTATGTTATTGAATTTTATTGGATTATTATACAAATTTGAGTTGGAAAATTTGCTAGTAGTCGATGTTTGACATGAGCAAAGACAAAACAATTATTAAAATTGGTGAGATGTTCAAAAGTCTTTGTTGAATAATTATGTGATTCACTTTGTTAGAACAAGATTGGGCAAACTATGAAATATTTTTGTATTGATATGGTAGCTTAATTGAGGTAAGGAGTTATTCCATGTTTCTAGTGTAACTGTTTGTGAGTATTGGAGGATATGAAGGTTTGTCAGGGTTATTCTATTATGGAAGCTCCTGTTTCTATCAATGATGAGAAAAATAAAATAAACCAAGAACTGATTAAAAGTGTTTAGATTATTTTTCAAATATTTAGCCAAAAAGACAGACCATACTCTATAGATGAAGCATTTCACGAGGAACTAGAGCCAACTGAAGCATGAAGTGTTCTTGTCACTATGATTGTCAAGGTTTATTTTCCTTGCTAGAACACACAAGCCATTTTAAAAAGTGTTTTCTTTATTGCCTTACATCTACTTAGAGCGACTAAAATAGCCCTTGCACTTGCACTTTTAGCAAGCATTTACAAGTATTCAGTTTACTTAACAACAAAATCAAATTTTCCATAAAAGGTTGATTACTTTTCTTTTCTTCTTCATCTTCTTCAACTATGGCTATGCCATTTACCCATACCATTTTTATTTCCAAGAGCAATAGTTCTAGAATGATGAGCGCAGACAAAGATTCAAGTTGGGGCAAAGGATTTGAGTTGGGTAGATAGTTTGAGTGGTGAAACTTACAGGATGTGACAACGGACATGACAATGACGTTGAAGATGATGGAGAGGTAAGAAGCCTTAAAGAATAAGACACTAAGCCATGCTTCTACAATTTCCATTGTTGGGTGTTAAGTGCATTGCTAGGCGTCCTTATAACTAAAAATAGTTTTGGCAATTACAGATAGTTGTTGCCAATTGACACTCCTCATTAGCCACTTGGGTGTCTCATTGCGTAGCAATGAGACCAGCGATGGGCGATGAGCACAAAATCCTTGTTTTCCAACAATTTTTTCATGAATTTTGGTAAGTATTTACATAAAGCATAATTTGAATCTAAAATTTTAATATTTACAAAATTTTGGCAATTTTTATGATTTGTGTGAAATTTCTAATTATTTTTGGTAATTAATTACCTAAATTGGCTCAATGATTCTTCATGGGTTCAAGATTCATCAAATCCCATCGAGAAAATTTCAAGAAAGAGCAATAAAAATTTTGTTTTAGTGCATAGTGTGGTTATGGACATGAAAAGTTTACTGAAAATAATATTTTGGAATATTGATCCTGAAGAGAGTTATACAATAATACTTGGAAAAGTAAGGTCGAACACTATACATTAATTATTTAAATAGTGAAAATCTTGGTCATGTCAAGGATAAAAAATAACCCTAGTTATTTTAAGGTGAACTAGTTTAAATATATTTTTTTTAATATTCTTCGTATTTGTTATGCTCTCTTGCTTTTTATATATCTAATTCAGTGTTTGTTTGATTTTATAAATTAATTTTTTTTACAAAAGGAATTTATTTGATTTTTTTAAACAATTGATTTTCACTTGGTAACGCTTTCTATCATAGCGTGTGGTTAACTGTTTATGGAAAGATTTTCTCAAAATTCCTAAAAAATTAAAAAGCACAATCTAACTTCTTCTTTTTTTTTTTTTTGCCTTTTCACTCATAAACTCATCCATTTTCTAAGCCTCAAATGCTCAACTCCTGGATAGCCATCCAGCTTGCTATGCATGGGCTGTCATAAGCACCACACATTGGTTGAAACTCCTCAAATGGTCAATGGTTGAAACTATTCACAGTTGAAAAAGTGGTCTTTGGAATCTCCATTTTGTGCATGTATATTGACAGACAAACAGCGAAAGCTTACATATATTGCCCATGCTCTGAAGAATGGCACCCATGTTGTCCCTAAAGTTCTTCCATCCTCTTTTTTGTTTTTATGTGATCTCATGGGCAGTCCAATGCCCCGTCTAGTGATGTTTGCTTGGGCCTTTCGCCCTCCTTGTTATAAAAGAAAAATGCTCACTTATTTTGTCTAAAATTGAAAATTTAATTTTGATAATACCGACACCGTAAATGAATTATTTTATTAAAGACAGAAATACAATTTATAAAATTGTAATCGTACCATAGACTATAAATACACGCTCAAATGATTAAGTGGAATCTAATTGGGCTTGGTTATGCATGTCAAGAGACTTTTGGATAGGTTATGGATTAAGTCAATTTTTATTTTTTTTTATATGTGAAAATCAAAGATAATACCAGGGGTTTATAATACTCAGGTACCCTGCTCAATCAACTGAGTAGACCCTTAGTGGATTAAGGCAATTTAATTATGGGCTAAACTTTTACAAGCTAACTTTATCCCTGTGTCACTAATGGACCCAATCTCCAAATTCGAAGACGAAATGTCTAAATCTTTGACTTATTTTCATATTTTATTAAATTCGAATTCTAGAATCTACCTCAATTTAATAGGTAATTTTAAGTTAATGTGATAAATAATTTTTTAAGTTGGACTAGTCTGCATTTGGGCAACTGAATTTTTGGCCACCCTAATTGAGAAATCAAATAAATTTCAATTTTTTCAAATTCAATATATATTTTTAATTAGACTAAGTAATTGATCTTATTAAATTCGGTTCATTTAACATTCTTTTAGTATTCCTTGACTGCTTTTTTCTGGAAACAAATTTTTGAAGCTATGTCTACCCAAAATTAATATATAACTAAACATTAACTATTGTTAAGGAAAAAAAAACAACAACACTATGTCGAGTCATGGCTTGATTCCAGGCAAAGAAATTAAACTTCAGAGTATGTTTATTAAGCATTTTAACTGTGTGTTTGGATTGACATCTCTAACACACATTTTTAAATTTTCATTTAAAAAGAATATAAAAACACAAATACTATATATATTAGCTGCAGATTGGACGTGAATCCATTCACAACCTTGAACCAGACACGCATTAAGTCAACTTCTAGATTTTAAGGCATTTTAAGCATTTGATGTGATTAGAAGTCGCAATCAAGTTTGCTACCTTTACTAGACAGTATGGCAGCCTGCATTCTTAAAAGCATTATGATCAACACGTTAATATAATTAACTTATTTAAATAAAATGTTTCGTGGTAAATAAGAAAATTAAAATGTCTAACACATGTATGTCATGACAAATAAAATTCAGGGGATAACATTTCTAATTGAATAAAACATATACCAACCCATCAATTTCGTGCTGGCACGCAGAGAGCCTCGGTGACCTATGTGAATCTTTATTAGATTAATTAATTATCACGTCCAGAGAGAAGTCTTACATGACCCCAAGATGAATTTCTTAAATGTTGACAGATTCACTTACACCGATATTCAGAATATGTTTTCTTTTTTATAGTATTTAAAACCGAATAAAACTTCAAATAAACGAAAACAAACAAGACAGAGAATGTGTTGCCTATTTTATTTTATTTTTTAAGTAAAAGAAGTTTGACTTCATCCAGCAATTCACCCGGACAACATTCATCCGGGACATGTAACATTTTCCAACTAATTAATACTAACATGATGTGCTGGCCACATGCTCGAAGTTGACTTCATTTTTTGTTTAAATTTTGTGTGTACATGCAACAATTCATTTTGCTTTTGAGAAGTGTATATCTGTCTCAAGCTAGTTAAGCTAATGAGAAATGAAGGAATTGATATTTCAACTTTCTAATGTTGTATTTTATCTTTTAGTTTTTTTTTTTTTTATAAAACAAAAGAATATTATTACGGGGTATTTTATCCTTTAGGTGAAACGTTAAGGTGGCTAAAATATCTCCCCTAGTATATAAAAAGAAAACTTTTCACAGTGGTTAGTCATTAAATTAAGAAAATCTTGTTATATTTAGTTAACAAGGTTTGCTGGTTAGTTTGGATACTTTATCAACCGAGTTCTTGCGGTAGTTCAGGGATAAAGGATTTACAACTCTTTAACTTGAGTCTTGTACTCTATGTTGATTTTGATGCTGTTTGATTTCCACTATTATCCTATGTTCACTCAATATGTTTCTAAAAATGTTAAAAATAGAGAACAAATGTGTAGGATGTATGAGGTGATAGGTTTAAACTTCATTGCAATTATATATATATATATATATATATATATATATATATATATATATATATATATATATATATATATATATATATATATGTTAAAAAAAAAACAATGTTAACCTTAAACATTTTTTCCCTTGCCTATCTTGAGTCTCTCTCAAGAGGGATGCATATGTGGCTAAAATAGGTGAGTGGGCTGATAATGATTAGTGTTGGTTATGGATCCGGACGTGGAAGAGAGGTCTTTTTGTGTCGTTGAAATGGGTGAATGGGTGAATCATGTCGATAATCCATATCAACATTTAACACTTTGGGACTGAGACTTAATAGGATGTATTTATAATAATTCACCATGTTATATCAATCATGTATAAGTCTTGCAAAACTTGTCGTAAGGTGCATGTTAAGTTATTTTTGCAATACTTAGTTGCCTTTGATTAAAAAAAAATATACAAGGACAACAGAACATCCCATTATTATGAGGAACATTTTTTTGAGCAAATTTCGAAAACAGTTCCACCCCAGTCTCATATTTCCTCACTTGTTCATCTAGCATTTATCCAACTTAAATCCATAAGTACTTGACAAAAATTAAAAAAATAACATTTATCTTTTATTCATAGTATTAATTACATGCTCAACACATAATTATTTCATCCTACACAGGGTGGGGGTCATATTCTATCCAAGACTGTTAGATTTACATTAGATTATTGTGTACCTTGATTCTTTAGCTAAGAAAGCTTTGACAATATTTCCCTATGGTTTTCTAAGTACACGACCGAATCGAGTGATATTATCCCCCCAATTAGGTATGTACTAAAAAACAATGAAAAATACAATCCAATTATTCTTAGACAAAAAATAACACAACAATATATTTTTATGTGAATTTAACAATCCCAAACTACCCGCATTTTTTTTACAATCCAAAAACTACTTGTATCTATGCAAAACATAATATAGAAGTCTTCTTATGACACAAATAATATATATACTTATATTTTATGTTACATATACCAATTCATGCGGTTCATCTACTGACCCATTAATTCGATCAATAATCCATCAACCAAATACCTTGACCGAGTCGACGATCGGCTGGATTTTTAAAACACTGATTTTATCAAATTAGTAAAAATAGACAATGATGGAAGCAGCAAAAGAGAGGATAATGGATATAGGCTCAAATAAAGCAACGTGATCGTTGGTCATAAGATTACACAAGTGCTTGCTTGCTCTTTAGCAACTTATCAATACCAAAAGCTAGCATTGGGAGTTCTTGGTAGATATAGGGCCAGTTCGGCATATTTTTAAGTAAAGCAAACTTTAAGATAAAATCTTTTTAAAACTAATAAAAGTGACAGAAAAATTAGCAGTCTTACAAAAAAGAAAAGGAGTTTTTTCTCCAGCAGGGTTTAAAACCATATTCACTAAGAAAAAAAACACACTTTAGTTACCACTACACTAAACCAATTAATAATAAAAGCTGTATAAATACTAATACTAAATAACTTTATTTTTAGAGAGTGTAAAATAAAAGTTTGAGTCGCCTTATGTTTTGGTTGACCCTACCTACTAATTGTATCTATTATGCAAATCAAATTCATTTTTTTGCAAGCTAATATAGATGTTCAATTTATAAAATGGTTCATTTACACAAGTATCCTTTTAAGATTCATTTACTTTTTCTTGAAAAATCATTTCCTTAAAATTGTTGTAATTGAGATGGTTCATTTTATATGATGCCATTATCAATAGTTAACATTTAATGGAGCGAGCGCACTTATTGGTGGTAAAACATTTCGTTGTCTGCCAATAAGTTGTTGATTTGGGTGGAACTAGTTTGGATCTCTTGAGCAAAATTTTGGATTCGAATTTTGTGAATGCAAAAACATAGTTAGGAAGGGAGATTCTACTAAAAATGGTTAGTTAGGTTCCTCCACGGATATTTATTATCAACAAAATTGATAGATACGTCATACCTATTTCAGGATTACCCAAAATTCTGTAATCCACCTTAGAGCATCTTTAGCACTTATTGCTTAACGAGTTGCTTATTTTAAGATATCATTGCTTAGTGTTTTTTTTTTATCATTGGAAGAGATTTACGTGTCATGTTGGGTTACTTAAAATTAAGCTTCGTTGCTTAAAAGTAACGTTTGCTTATGATTTAAAAAATATTTTCTTGTCATTTAAGGATAGGTCATTTAAGGGTCACATAAAACTATATCACTAGAGCAAAATGTGTATGAATTGTTTAACTATGATGTGATATTATGAAGTAAATTAACAAGAGAGAAGAAACTCAAAATGGGTTATTTGAATTGCACCCATTGAAGATCCTCTTAGTCTTAGGGTGTTGCCTTATTCTTTATAATTTATATATATCCACCTGTCCTTAAGAGTTTATAAATATTCTTCATCTTTTGTTATGTTTATTACAAGATACCTGGAGTATACAAATACTTGACACGTGCATCTAAAATGGAAATACAATATACCCAATATTTAAATTATTCATTTTTTAATGGGAACTTAATTTTCAAAGATGAAACATGATACTGGTATCTAAAAAAAAGATGAAACATGATACTGGAACCTGATATGAAATCTTTTCTTTTATCCCCTCAAATATTTATCAAATTTAATATTCTTGAATATTGAATACCAAATATATTTTTTGAAGGAATCTGAGCAAATACTCATAGCTAGGTTATATTGAGAAACTATATTAGCCTCTTAATGTTTCCTTAAAATGTATAGAAAAATGTTTCGTGAATATAAATTTAGGAAAATAATTTTTTTTTTTTTTAATTTTGAGGTATACTTTTAAGATTTGTGCATTAAAAATATAAAAAATAGGTGAGACATATACAATGTCAATTTTTAATGTTCAATTTATGGAACTGAAATGTATCTAGTGACACGGGAATTGAAGTGGATGGTACCAATCCAACAACATATAACTTTTCGTTTTCTCCTGAAAGAGTTTTAATGTATGTTAATGTCATGTCGGGAAAAATAACAAAGAACATATAATTCCAGATGAAATGGATAAAATAATTTTCATTTGTTTTACTTCAAACTGAGTTATCAAATGATTTTGACTTTTCGTGACTAATTTAGCATAATGGCCTGCAACTAAACCCGCCATAAAATCTGCAAACTATCAAGAAGTCAACTTGTTTAGCACAATACAGCTAATACCACAGCATGAAACCAAAATTTAATCTAAAAAAATCAGATATCATGGATGTCCACAACAATTCATTCTACTTTGATACAAAGTAATCATGATGTGTATAAATAGATAACACATTTCATCATGCCCTAAACCAAGCACGAATCACAAACCCTCTTGGTCTCCCCTATCTAAGTTGAGAATTCCTAAAAACATGGCTGGAACTTCTCAACAAAGGGTGATTTTTCCTCACTTCAATCTCAAAATCTGTTTGTTCTTATGTCTTATTGGGATAGCTTCAGCTACAGATTTAACTGCTTCAGCAACTGTTTCTGTGAGTTCAGCTGATTATGAGTTAAGCACCATTTTTTATGCTTTGAATTCGAAGTGTCCTCTGGGCCTTGCTACCATTAAGACACTAGTTACCGCTGCTGTGTGGAAAGAGCCTCGCATGGGTGCATCCTTGCTCCGTCTTCATTTCCATGATTGCTTTGTCCAAGTAATTAGTCTTTAATTAATCTTATTATTTTATATATATTACTTTTGAAATAGTTTCCTATATTGTATGTTTGCCTGCATGCAAGCGTTGCAATATTGTTTGACAAGTGAAATTTATGTTTCACTTACAATTTAACAATCCACACACTAAGTACGACTACGACTAATTTTTTTTTTTTAACTTTTCCCCCTTTTAATTTTATTATAATTAATATGATTTTAGTCCCGTAATAATTATTTATAATAATAAGAAATATCTCAACTTTTTAATTAAAAGATACTTTTTCCAATCATTTTGTCGTCCAATTACTAATAATAGAAATTAGTATGCAATTAACCATTTACATGTGTGACATTACAATTATAGAGCAAAATATTTTAATCGACTCAATGATGACTTCAATCTTTTTTTTTTTTTTTGGTGAATAATGATGACTTCAATCTATTAAAGTATACATTTTCTTTCATTTTTTTTTATTTATCAGATACTTTTTTTATTTATATGTCATTTTCTTTCATTCGAATATATGTTGTATATATTTACACTAAAGATTTAAATATATTAAAGTTATTAGTTGTTCCATAAGAACATTAATATCGGTAATATCTTGATTTCTTAAAAAAGTTTATCCACGTATAAGGTACAGTTGTTTGTACACACACACACATATATATAACTTTTTTTTTTCTTTTGCTTATAACGTGGATTCCACCGATAATGGTGCTCTTACTTCCATTAAGATGTCAATTTTATAACGTGTGATCAGGTCACGTCGTTAACCATATCATTAGTTTTTATTAATAATTGGATGAAGGGAAGGACGTGACACTTTTAATTAGAATAATTGAACATTTGAATTGTTTCAAAAGATTATTGGAGAGCAAAAGTATAATTAATCGATATTTTCCATCTGTTAAATAAAATATCACAATTAGTTTTTTGACTAAAAAATATCACAATTAGTTGTGTATATTATTACTGAGTATTAGATAATTAACGTGAAAGGAAAAAAAATGTCTGATTAAAACATGTTCTTATTTTTGCTTCCATTTTGCAGGGATGTGATGCATCGGTTTTGTTAAAGGACACTCCAACTTTCACAGGCGAACAAGGTGCCCTCCCCAACGCCAATTCTCTAAGGGGTTTCGAAGTCATAGAGAACATAAAAGCAAAACTAGAGATTTTGTGCCCTGGGGTTTTCTCTTGTGCTGACATCCTAACCATTGCTGCAAGGGATTCTGTTGTTGCCGTAAGTATTTGTTTGAAAATAATTAAATCAGCTAAATTAAGGAGAAAATATTACATGATTTAGGAAACACTATCATATGATCATGATCAATTTTTATATGACATATAACTGTGTTTTCAGTTAACGAGAAAGAGTTAATAAAACTCAATTATATTTCATGTAGAGATTGTCTAAGATCATGAAGATCTGAAATCATGCAATAATTAATTTTTCCAAATTAAGACATTTCTATAAATGAATATGAGATGTGAAACTTATCAGTGCAAAACGATTCTCTCAGCTTGGTGGAGATGGTTGGCAAGTTCGGTTGGGCAGAAGGGACTCAACCACTGCAAGTTTAAGTGGAGCTAACTCTGATTTACCGGCTCCCTTTCTGAATCTTGATGGCCTTATCGCTGCTTTCCAAAAGAAGGGTTTCACAAAAGATGAAATGGTTGCTCTATCAGGTAGATACTCATTATTGCATGCAACTTAATTAGCAAGCTTAACACATGCTACCATGCACAACGAATTAGGTCTCTGTTATATAATAAAAGCTTAAATATATTTTTTATTCCAAAAAAAATGGTTAATTTTTATTCTAATTTTAATAATTTTTATTTTATTAAACTATAGGGTTTAATTTCCATTGTTAATTGTATTTTATTAATTGATGATGTAACAAACATATTATTGATATATGACATGATTATGACATGCAACAATGATAACTTAAGCACTAAAATAAAATTGACAAATGTTTTACTCCTACACATTTTTTTACAATAATTATAGAAAAATAAATTATAAAAAGAGTTTATTTTTATATATATACAATTATAAAATTTTTATACTATTAATTAATTAAAAATTATTTTATATATAATTTTAATAGAATTGTTAATATTTTGGAATTAAATTCTGATAAAAAATTATTGTGAGTATTTACTTAAGGTGTTGTAGTACTCATGATAAGCATTGATTGAATAATGATATATAAACACTCTTATTAATTAAACACCTCATTAATACTTATTATTACTTTTTTATTTTTTTTCTCTCTATCATATCATATTACTTATCATATTTATAGTTTTTTTTTTAATTTTTTCTTACTCTAAGTGTTAAATACCACCCAAGTGTCCAATGGATTATTATTTTCAAATATTGATTTGCCATTATAGACATTTGCTTTCATATATATTCAACTAGTTAATAAACTTGTTCATTTTCAGGTGCTCACACAATAGGCCTGGCCAGGTGTGTAACCTTCCGATCAAGGGCTTATAACGAAACCAATATAGAACACTCGTATGCAAACTTCTTGAGAGGCATTTGTCCCAAGAGTGGTGGTGATGACAACTTGTCTCCTATAGACTTCTCCACTAAAAACATTTTCGACAGTGCTTACTACAGGAATTTAATTTACAAAAGGGGTCTTTTCCACTCTGACCAACAGCTTTATAGTGGTGGTTCTACCGACTCCAAAGTTGAAGATTATGTCAGATACCCATCACTCTTCAAATCAGATTTTGCTAAGGCCATGTACAAGATGAGCAACCTTAGCCCACTCACCGGCACACAGGGTCAGATCAGAAAAGTATGCAGCAGAGTGAATTATTGAGTTCATTGGTAAATTATGATATTTCTTGCTACTAAAATCCGGCATGAGGTTCATGTTTATTTGTTTGCCATTTTGTTTGTTAAAGTTTCAATTATGTGTCAATGTTTGACACCCTGTGTTAACATTTGTTGGGTAATTCACGGTCCTTAATTGTGTATTGTTTCAAGAAATATTTTTGTATGATGTATGTTCTTTACATAATGTGATTTTTTCATTTTCATTGTATTGATTTGAAAATTATGGCATATTTTTATGTATTGTACTTTTTTTTTTATCATCAACCAGGCATTAAGGCCTAGGAGTTTTTTTTTTTTTTAATTTATCAACAAGCACTAATTAAGGCCCAAAATAAAAATAATTAATTAACTAAACAAACGGTGGAAAAAAATAGCAAGTAACCTCCCTTACCAAAGGAACAATTTGAGGAGGAACAAAGCCCAAATTCTCATAAGCCATATTGACCAGTTTATCTGCACACCTATTAGCATCCGGAAAAACATGACTGAAACTAATGTTTTAAAAACCATACTAAGGGTTGGTCCGACCAGTTTGATCGGAAATCGGAACCATGACCGGTCTGGTTGGATATTTTGATCGTTTATGCTTATGACCTGATAAAAATCAGTCAATTTAGCTTTAAACCGGTATTAACCTGCTAACTCGCTCGAGAATCAGATGAGAAGACAGACACACGTGCTCCAAGGGAAATCTGTCTAACGTTGTTGTCTTCTGATACAAGCCATCTTTCTGGTATCCAGCCTCCTTGTTTCCTTGGGTAAAAAGAGCGTATATTGAATTCAAAGATGTTTGGTACCCAGCCTCGTTGTTTCCTTGTTGGGTAAAAAGAATATTTAGACTTAGGTTTAGTTATATTGTCAATTATCAAATTTATATAGATTATGTATAGTTTCAATTTTTTTAAAGATTTGTAAGTTAATTTAGCCTTTTTGTTTTTATATTTAATAATTTTAGACCACTGGGTGATTTTCTTTTATCTAAACTAGTCTTTGTACCAGTGCAATGCATAATTTTTTTTTTTATGTTGAATGTAGATTATAATATTTCATCGAACAATTCTAGGGTGAATCACCCTCACATTTGGTTAGGGATGGAAATAGGTCATGCCGCTCGACAGGGGCCTATGGCCTAGCCTACATCAGGTCCAGACCAGGTTAGGCCTTTTCAGAAAATAGGTCAGGCCAAGGCTTTTAGTAAAGTCTATTTAGTTAAACAGGCTAGACTCTAGACCATTCAAAAAGCCTTTTAGGCTTAATAGGCTAGCCTATTTAAAAAATCATAAATAAATATTCATTGTTAGTGTTATTATTATATTAAATTTATTATGATACATTAAAATCTTACATGTATTTGTCTTTTTAAATGATAATCATGTTGATCTACGTAAAGAATCAAACTAAAGCTTATAATTAAGTTTATTGAAAAATAAATTTGTCTTGTTTCAAAATATATTTTTAAATAAGTTATCATGAATGTTATATTAAACCTTAAAAGTATGTTTAAATATGTTAGATTTGATTTTTATAAAGCTGGACATACATATTTTTACCTCTATCTTGGTGTTAAATTATCGTAAACTAGACCCCTTAAACAGGCTTATAGGCCAGACTAGGCTTTTATGTAAGCCAGACCCAGGCCCTTAAAAAAGCCTTTGATGGGTAAACAGACCAGACTTAGGCCATATACTTTTAATTAAGGTCAGGCTCAGGCCTAGCAAAGCCTAGCTCGACTCGACCTATTTCCACCCCTACATGCGGTGTTTAGTGGACCACTAATACTTACCATCATATTCATCTAGGCCCACCTCTCTTATCATACATCTTCTACACTAGATTCATGCTCCCTTCCCGAAGTTGCTTCGTCCACCTACGACAGTGCTTTAGTTTTTTTTTTTTTTCTTTTCTTATTTCACTTCTTTCCCTCTCTGCCTCCCCAATTCTGTTCCCCCAGGCAACCGCCGTGGTCTCCTCCATCCTCTCCAGTGAACGCCTCCACCAGCCACCTTGAGCCGTTGTTCCCCTTTGTCATCAAAATGAACCCAACAGAAAATCAAACCCCCTTTTTATTAATTCAAAGCCCTTTCTCTATCGTGCCTTGACTCCACGAAGCCCGTCGCACTTCCTCGACGAAGTTTGCCACCACTGACACCTGCGATGGCCCTTTCTCTATCACGCAACCAACTTCCAACCTTCAACCTTTGCAATAAACATATCCAGATCTAAAATAAAATAAAAAAACCATAAAACTTCAAAACACAACAACCAAATTCAACAAACAAATCTCAACCACGCAAATCTCAAATTTTATATAAAAAAAATTGGATAGAAAATGATAATTTCAAAGCTTTGGATAGAAAAATTACTAAAATGACCAATTTTGCTTGACCTTCAAAATAGAGGAATTTAATTAATTCAAAAATAATTTTAGACACAAAAATAGCACATAGTTCAAATTAAAGACCAAAAATACACTTAAACCTAAAATTTATGATAAACATTAATTTAAAAACATATCATGACTATATCAATAATTTAATAATAATTTTATAAAAATTGATTTATCTAATTTAAAACAAGCAAGTCCTATAAGTCAACTAGGTGAATAAGTCTACAACCAAATAACTAATTTCTTAGGTTTTATTTTTATTACCAAGGCAGTCCCTTAGGTGAGGGTCAAAATGTGATTATTCTTGCGATTGACAAATCAACAAAGTAGATAAACATTTCTTAACAAATCTTCTTTTCAGGTATACATCATAAATCAAATCATGACAAGAATATTTAAGAAGCTTAATTATGTAATAATCAAGTTGGATTGACTTTGTAAAAGTTGACCCAATAATCTTCTTTTACATAATTTGAAGGTAAAAAAATTAAGAGACTGGTTGTATTTTTTTATTTATCACTATAGGTATTTTTTTTTACAATAAATAATTTTATTTGAGTTTAAAAATGTCTAGAACATGATAAAATTAATTCTTCTAACTTGGGAAAAAATGTACCATCCATAGTTTCGAAATAAAAAATGCCTTATTATTAATTATCAAAAATCTATTTTATTTAATAAAAATAAATTAGTATGGTAAATTTTAAAATTTGAGAAAAAACTATGAAATAAATAAACTAATATTTTAGTTTGTGTAATGGATATGACAGATGTTTATTTACACTCCTTTTTATATGTGATAAAAGGAAGAATGTAATATAAAAAGGAATAAAAGAAATATAAAAAGAAATATGTGAAGCAACAAGACTACAAGAGTCAAAAACTAATATGTAAACCCTTTGATATCCGTTCTCCCTTCAAAAATTAAGAACTACCAAACAACGTAATTGAATTCGGAGGATTTTATTTCTGTATTACACACTTTTTCAGGAATGTTGGTTAATTTGACTACAAAACATGCTCACAGTTTCATATCAAATTCATCTGCACTTTCCTGAGGTCTGCACTGCCGCATGAGTGGTTCGATCTGCAAATTCATATCACTTCTATTCATAAAACTTCAAGAGGGTATAGTGGTGATAATGAAATTTGTGACGTGATGTTTATTGAGTGGTGTGTATTTGTATAGGTACTAGGTAGGTGGTGTTTTTATAGCTACTGGGGTTGTATTTTATAGGTGCAGGGGTTTGGATGGTTTTAAGTGTTGGATTAGGACTTTGATTTTGTCTTTTAGTCTTCTACATGGCAGCTTATGGGGCAGCTGAAATTTAATTACAGCTTGTATCAAACTTTCTACTAGTTGAGTATTTCTTGCACTCAACCCCTTTGATATAATTATCTGCCTTAAAAAAAAAAAGAAAAAAAAAACACTAACAACCGTAATTATCCAAGGTAAGCATCGTCTATATAAAGGTGTCATATTTTTGGCACTCAACCAAACACGTTTGATCACAAACTCTCTTGTCTACACTGCATAAAGAAATTCCTATAACCATGTCTGCAACCTTTCCCGAACTCAAACTCAGGATTTATTTGTTTTTATGCCTTATTTGGATAGCTTCAGCTGATTTTGCTAATGATTTACGCCCAGACTTTTATAATTCACAGTGTCCCCAAGCACTTCAAGCCATTAAGAGAAAAGTAACCGCTGCTGTGAAGAAAGATCCTGCCATTGGTGCAGCCTTGATTCGTCGCCAATTCTATGATTGCTTTGTCCAAGCAAGTTTTCATTTTAATTTTATGCCTTATGAACAGTTTCGTGCAAAATGCATTTTCTGCATCTGCATGCATGAGTTCCACTATTCTTCTACATGAGAAATTAAGCTGCATTATTTACTTACAATTAAAATCCAAATAAAATATCAGTCACACACACACACTCACTTATTAGATGGAATGTAAAAGAAAAGAAAAAACCTTCACTAATCAAACCGGTTTTTAGAAAAATTAATCTTGATTTTTCTGCTTTTAATATTGTGTAGGGATGTGATGCATCAGTGTTGTTGAAAGACACAGCAAATTTCACGGGCGAGCAAAGTGTCATTCCCGATGTTGATTCTACAAATGGTACGGATATCATACTCATAGAGAAGATAAAAGCTAGAGTGGAGAAACTGTGCCCTGGTGTTGTCTCTTGCGCTGACATTATAGCTGTTGCTGCAAGAGATTCTGTTGTTACCGTAAGTGTTCAAATCATTGGAGAAACAACTATGTGTTTGGATTAAGTATACAAATTATGATTTGTCTCAACGGAAAAGTAATATATATTAGGAAAAAAGATACTTAGATACCTAAGAGATGTCTTCATCGATCCAGAGGAAGATAAGAAAATAGAAGAAATAAACAATTCATATTATTGATGATATAATGTGATAAGAAGAAACAGATAAAGAAAAATGATGAGATTAATACAATGTTTGTATTAAGTATCAAAAACTCTGGACTGTATGAATTATGAATGATGGTTTTGGCCACCTACTAAAATACAAACACTCAATTAATACCTCTTCCTAATCATTTTTTTTTCTTCCTATTTCTCTCCAAATATAAAAACCCAAAGGATATCCAAAATCATATTTCGTATATTATAGCCGTAAGTCACACATATACCCAACCACACATATTTACTTATATTTTAATTATGGTTTGATACAGAATTGTGTCTGAACATATGTATTTACTTCTATCTAAATTATGGTTTGAAACCTAAAATTGTGTCTGAACACAATTTAACTATGATTTCGCCATACAATTTATTTATGGATGAAGCTCGTTCTATATTCTCCAAACTAACATATAATATACAATATATACAAACTATAATCTAAAAGTGTAATAAATCAGCCAAATTAAGATTTTCCAGTGCAACTTATACTTTTCAAACCTTATATTAATATTATATCTACTATACATTCCTCTTTGTTTTCTTTTTCTTTTTTCCTTCTATTATCTATCATATTCATTATTATATTTGATTCTTTTCGAATTCTGTATATGTATTTCACTGACGTGTGTGATGACTGATGGATGATACATGAGTCCCAGCTCCGTGGACCTACTTGGAATGTTCTCTTGGGTAGAAGAGACTCAACAACTGCCAATCTAAGTGCTGTCTTAACAGACTTTCCCACTCCCTTTATGCATCTTACTGAACTTCTTGCTACGTTCGGAAAAAAGAATTTCACAGCCCAAGAAATGGTTGCTTTTACAGGTTACTCCCAAAATAAATTTAGACTGAGATTTTAATTTTCTATATATAATAAATATTTACAAAAATTAAATTTGTTGTTCAGGTGCTCACACTACAGGCAAAATCAAATGTTTATTCTTCCGAACAAGGATTTATAACGAAAGCAATATAGATCCTTCTTATGCAAGAGCATTGCAAGCAAAGTGTCCCTTTGTGGGTGGTGATGACAACTTAGCTCCTTTAGACGTTACCACTCCAATCCTTTTTGACAATGCTTATTTCAAGAATTTACTGAAACAAAAGGGTCTTTTGCACTCTGATCAACAACTCTATAACGGTGGTTCCACGGACTCCATAGTTGAATTTTATGCCACGAACCCTTTAGGGTTTAGAACAGATTTCGCTAAAGTAATGATCAAGATGGGTAACCTTAGTCCACTTACCGGCACCAACGGGCAGATCAGAAAGCAATGCAGCAAAGTCAATTGAGATAATTGGCGAAGCCTACCACTTGATGACTATATCCCTAGCTACTTATTTAAAGCTTACTTGAAATAGTGGACAAGATTTAAGTGCTATATTTTAAGTGATTTTAGCATTATTTTTTAATTAAAATTAAAGTTCTGCCCGAAGGTAAAACTTTAATTTTGATTAAAAAATGACATAAAAATACTTAAGATAATGTATTTAAGTTTTATCGTGATATAATTCCATCCATGTATTTGTTTTCTTTTTTATCAGCAAAAGCATAATAAATTAAAGTGGTATAGGGGTGCCAAAATCCATATACAACCAGCTTTATATAAGATAAGCAATAAAGTTTATAACTGTTCAAAAAATCATAACATATAGCAAAATTTACGTAAGAGTAGGTTATTTAATTTGTTTTTGACGTGGATGAAGGTTAACATGGACAAGTGTTAGCATGTTTGGAAAAAAGTTATCCTTAACATGAACGGATGTTTCCTTAAAATCAAGCCAGTTTTACTTTTATGTTTACTATATGGGAAAACGTGAACATCCGTTTGAAGAATCCAAACAGACTATGTATCATGTGGTTTATAGTGGATAAATATCTATTGATTGTTAGATTTCTTGATTTAATATTAAATGGTCAAGATGAATTACTGGTAACCTTTTTTTTTTAATCATTTTTCACCTATTAAAAGTTTTTTTCATGTATGTTAACCTTTACATAGAAGAGGGAAGAAATAGGAAAAAAAAAATGCAACGCCCAGGCAGGAAGAACTTGTCACTATGATCCAGAACACCACATGTTAACGCCACCAGAGACGATTTCTAATGGTTGGTACACCCTTCCTCAATCTTCTTTTATTCTTCCTTTTTCTTTAATTTCCTCTCAATTTCGTTCTCTCTCATCAAACACATAGTGCATAAAGCGAGCATCACAATCTAGCAAACATAGCATAACATAAAATCACGTACAAAACACTAAAGTTAATAAAAATACAAGCCTTAATATTTTTTTTATAGAATATAGACAAAATGGAAGAATTTTACAAAACCAAAATTTGGATCGCAAAACTCCTCTCATACCCCTCACTTCACATTGAACCCTCCTTTTGATTTTCACCAAATAATCATAGCAATACAAAATGAACTGTAGCCACTGTTAACAAAACACACTTCCTGAGGCGTGCAAAAGCATTGCCCTAAAGGACTTACCGCGGATCATCGCACAAGCCCCACAGGATATAACAGGAACCTCTCAGAATGCACTGAGGCAACAGAACTGACAAGCATGAATTGAAACCCCAGGAATAAAGAAAAGAAGAGAAAAGAAGAAGAGGGAGTGAGAGTGTCTCAAACGTGTAGCACAAATGGGTATTTATAGAATGAAAGAATAAAATGTTAATAAATAAACAGCAAAATAAAATATACCATCAGATCTTAAAAACAGTAATAAACAGATATGATCGTATATTTAAAACGGTCATAAACAAATACGATTGTATATTTAAAACGGTCACAAAATAAAATCCCTTATTTTTCGTAACCACACAACTTAATAAAACGGTAACATAAAAACATGATTTTCAAATAAGCTTTAAATGCAAATAAACTTAAACCGAAAATAATAAATAATTTTATTAAATCACAGTGTAAAAACTTCTACCTCTTACTAGCCTCTTTGAAAGTTATAAACACAAAAGGATATATAAACTAGTGAGGCAAAGCTATCCTAGGCAATGTGGGACTTTGCCTTTTGTAATACTCTCCAAAACTCAAAAATACAACAATCCCCCACATATTACAAAAGGCAAAATAAAACATTTTTTTAAAAAAAGAAAGAAGAAAAGAATTCCTCGGTTATTACATAAGATATAATGCGTTAGACCTGGTGTAGCAAGCTATATGAACCAGACGTAGACTGATAAGACTTAACATACAATGTAGTTGGTGTAGCAAGCTATATGAACCAAAACACTTGACGTGTATTAGCGGTCTACCAATCACAGTACACCTCCACAATCGTTGCCGTTATTGCTGTGTTGCGCTACTAGGCCATGCGCGTGCCCAGTATTCATGAGTGCTCTAGAGATCTTGTCAGGATCTCATACAAGCTGCCCCACTTGACACTCATATAGGTGATTTCATCAAGTGTATGCTGCAAATCATACACCACCCATAAGGGATATGAAATTCATTAAAAACCTTATAAGTTGTTAAGCTTTCTCATTATCACATAAAGCTTAACTATAAAGCTTAACCTCACATTAATGCAGTATCTAGCACTTTCTCACACCATAGGAAGTGACTAAAAATTGATTAAAATCAATTTTAGTGCTAGCAGAACTGACAAGTGACTTGTTCTTACCCATATGAACCTTTTTCATGGGATCTCCAATCACAAAGGTCGGGTTACCATCACTTGTTTATTTTCAATTGGCTTAAGTCCCATTCCCCTCGATGGTTCTAATATCATGTTCCTCCTTAGGGGTTTTGTCAGAGGATCCGCTAAATTTCCTTCTGACTTCACATAATCTATGGAAATTATTCCATCCTTTAGCAGCTGCTTTACCACACTATGTCTCAATAGTATATGTCTATTTTTCCCATTGAAAGTTTTGTTTTCAGCTACAGCTATTGCTGATTGAGAGTCACAATGCATAGACACTGATGGGGTTGGTTTCATTCCCAAAGGAATATTAGCTAAGAAGTTTTTCAACCACTCAGCCTCACTACCAGCCATTTCTAGAGCAACAAACTCTGACTCCATTGTTGATCTAGCTATAATAGTTTGTCTGGCTGATCTCCATGCAATCGCACCACCACTAAGTGTAAACACATAACCACTAGTGGATTTTGTCTCATTTGAATCAGAGATCCAGTTAGCATCATTATATCCTTCTAGTACAGTGGGAAATCCACTATATTCAATGCCACAGTCCATGGTACCTCTCAAGTATCTCATGAGTCTCACTAGTGCATCCCAATGGTCTTGATTAGGACTATGAGTGTATCTACTCAATCTACCTACGACATATGCAATGTCAGGTCTAGATAAATTCATCAAATGCAGTAAGCTCCCAATGATTTGGGCATATTGAGTTTGATTAATTGGTTCTCCTCTATTTTTCTTCAATTGAGAGTTAGCATCATAAGGGATACTCACTGACTTAGAGTCATAATATCCAAACTTACTTAGAAGTTTCTCAACATAATGTCCTTGGGATAGTAATATACTATCTCCCTTCCTTATGATTTTAACTCCCAAAATTACACTTGCTTCACCCATGTCTTTCATATCAAATTTAGATGCCAAAAAAGATTTAATTCTCAAAACTATATCATTGCATGTACCAAAAATCAGCATGTCATCCACATACAGGCATATAATGACATAATCACCATTCTCAGATTTTGTGTACACGCATCTATCAATATCACTAGCAGAAAAGCCATAATCAAGTAAAGTCTCATTAAACTTTTCATGCCATTGTTTTGGTGCTTGTTTTAAACCGTATAGGGATTTCAAAAGTTTGCACACTTTGTTTTCATGACCATGAACCACACACCCTTCAGGTTGAGTCATATAAATCTCTTCCTCTAGATCATCATTCAAGAAAGCTGTCTTCACATCCATTTGGTGAATGACTAACATATGAATTGCCGCTAAGGCTATCAAAACTCTAATAGAGGAAATCCTGGTAACAAGTGCAAAGGTATCAAAGAAATCTATGTTTTCCTTTTGCGTAAACCCTTTAGCTACCAATCTAGCCTTATACTTATCTATTGATCCATCAGGATTATACTTTTTCTTAAAGATCCACTTGCATCCAATAGGCTTTGCTCCTTGTGGTAAATTTACTAGAGTCCAAGTATGATTTTTTACAATAGAATCAATCTCAGTCTTAATAGCTTGTTTCCAAAGGTTAGCATCAGAAGAGCTAACAACTTCTGAGAAACTCAACGGGTCATCCTCACAAGATATGTATAGAGCTCATCTCCAAACGATGTCTCTTTCCGTTGTCTCTTACTCCTCCTCAAACCCTCAATCATAGTTTCACTAGAGATTTCTGTAGGTTGTTCAGAATCATAGGCAGACCTCAAGGGAAAAGAGTCCTAAAAGAATTCAGCATTCTTAGTCTCTACTATGGTATTGCAATCAAGCACATTATTCTTAAGGACAGGAAACCTATAGGTAGCACTATGTTCTGCATAACCAATAAACATGCAATCATAAGTCTTAGTTCCTATTTTCCTTTTCTTAGGATCTGGTAACATCACTTTAGCTAAGCACCCCCACATTCTCAAATATTTCAGGTTTGGTGTATATCCTTTCCATAACTCAAGGTGTTTTTCCTGTTTTCTTATGTGGAACCCTATTTTGCAAGAAACAAGCAATCAAAAGGGCTTCTCCCCAAAGGTTGTCAGGTGCAGAGGAACTAATAAGCAAAGCATTCATCATCTCCTTAAGGGTTCTATTTTTCCCCACAGCTACTCCATTTGACTCAGGTGAATATGGTGGGGTTACCTCATGGATTATACCTTCCTTTTCACAAAAGTCATTAAACAAAGTGTACTCACCATCCCTATTGGATCTTATTCTTTTAATTTTTTTATTTAACTGATTTTCCACTTCAGCTTTATAAGACAAAAACATGTTAAACGCTTCATCTTTATGTCTAATCAAATAAACTTTAGTGTATCTAGAGAAATCATCTATAAAGGTTATAAAATAACTTTTACCTCCTCGAGTCATAGTTTGTTTCAAATCAGCAAGATCAAAATGAATTAAGCTAAGAGGTTCAGTTTCACGTTGCACAACAAAACATGTTTTCTTTGTTAATTTATATTCAACACATATATCACATGTCCTAATCTAGCATGCCACATATCATAAGAATCAACCATATAAGCAGAAGTAGATGCATTTTTATTCATAACTTCAGAAACATTCAGTACAAAGAGTCCCTGATCACAATACCCTTTACCCACAAACACATTGTTCTTTGTCATAACAATTTTGTTCGATTCAAAGGACACTTCACCCCCAACCTTTCCCAAAAGTGCTACAGAAACTAAATTGACTCTAATAGAGGGCACATGTAACACATCAGTCAAAGCCAGAGTCTTCCCAGATGTGAGCTTCAGAAGAACTTTTCTTTTTCCTAAAACCGAAGTGGTCCTAGAATCACTAAGATACACATGCTTCTTCATCCCCCACAATATTGTAGGAGGTTTTGTTTGCATAGATGTGTCGGGTAGCCCCAAAATCTACCACCCCATTTGCTTACATTAGTCACCACATTCACTTGAGAAACAACTGCAGCTATAACATCATCCCCTTCAGTCAGGTTGGCCCTAGGCTTAGAAGGGTTGCCGTTTCTCATGATGCTAAACCTACACTGAGGTGCATAGTATCCTGGCTTTCCACAAACAAAATAGTTTCCCTTCTTCTTGAAGGTTTGGTTAGAAGAATGTGGGATATTATTTTTAAGTTTATTTTTGTTATTGTGGTCAGGTTTCTGCTCGTACCTTTTCTTATTTGATTTGTCTTGAATCACGTTTGCCTTGGCAGATAATGTTTTTGCCTTGTTGCAATGCACTCCTTTCTATTGGTATCTTCAATAACGATGTGCGTGATCAATTCTGATAGTGACATCTACTTGTGCTTGTGCTTCAATTGTTGCTTGTAGTCAGTCCAAGATGCAGGCAATTTCTCAATCAGCAAATCTGATACAAACTCATATGGAAGGTTGATGTTTTCTACTTTTAGATCTTCAATCAACTTGTGGTATTCATTGATCTGAACCTTGATGTCCTTGCCTTCGATCATTTCCTAGCGGTAGTAGTTGCCAATAATGAACCTTTGTCTGACAACATCTTCGGCAGTGTACTTTAGGAGAATAGAATCTCATATCTCTTTGGCCTCCTTGTAGGAACAATAGACATCGAACAGATCGTTAGATGCACTAAGCAAAGTGTGACAACATACCTTATTGGCCTGGGTCCAGTCATCAATCTGTTTTGCAAGTGTAGTGGATTCTGGCTTTGGATTGGCAAGAGCAAAAACTACTTTATGCATGTCCAACAAGATGGACACACGCTCTTGCCATCGGCGGATGTTTTGTCCAGCAAACACTTCAATCTTTGAGAAATCCGGCAACGGCTTTGCATAGTTAGCAAGGATCAAACCAACATTGTTGTTGACCGGAGAAGAAGGTTGCAGTGTGTCAGTGGCTATGATTTTGTTTTTATTAGCCATAAGTCCTTTAGATTGTAGCCACTATTAACAAAACACAGTTCCTGAGGCGTGCAAAAGCGCTACCCTAAAGGACTTATCCGTGGATCACCGCGCAAGCCCCCCAGGATACAACAGGAACCTCTCAGAATGCACTGAGGCAACAGAACTGGCAAGCATGAATTGAAACCCCAGGAACAGAGAAAAGAAGAAAAAAGAGTGAGAGTGTCTCAAATGTGTAGCACAAATGGGTATTTATAGAACAAAAGAATAAAATATTAATAAATAAACGGTAAAATAAAATATACGATTAGATCTTTAAAACGGTAATAAACAGATACGATCGTATATTTAAAATGGTCATAAACAGATAGAATCGTATGTTTAAAACGATCACAAAATAAAATCCCTTATTTTTCGTAACCACGCAACTTAATAAAACGGTAACATAAAAAATGATTTTTGGATAAGCTTTAAATTCAAATAAACTTAAACCAAAAATAATAAATAATTTTATTAAATCACAGTGTAAAAACAATACAAAGCCGATTCTCGCACGCGCATGGGGGGACAAATCGACGGATTTGTACTACGAAAGGCCCAACCTCATGCGCTCGAGACTTCCTCCTCTTACTAGCATCTTTGAAAGTTATAAATACAAAATGATATATAAACTCGTGAGACAAAGCTATCATAGGTAATGTGAAACTTTGCCTTTTTAATACTCTCAAAAACTCAAAAATACAATATGAATTGCCACAAAGCAATACTTTTTTTTTCTACAATATCTCCACACAGGTATTTAACATAGTGCTGGTTTTTAACTGCCACTATAATATTTAAAATTTTAAAAATTAAAAGACTTTGTCACTCTTTCTCTTTCGTTTTATTTTTCTCTTTCTTTTTTTAATCATATAAAATTTTAAAATTAAAAGACTTTGTCACTCTTTCTCTTTTGTTTTTTTTTTTCTTTCTTTTTTAAAATCAATAAAATTTTAAATTTAACCGCCACTCTGATTTAATTAAAATTTTCAAATCAACCTTCAATGCCAGAAGAACAAGTGATACTTCCACCTTTCGAGAACTCACAACCTTGCAATGGAAAATTATAGCCTTCATTAAATCTCTCCCTCAAATCAAAATTTGAACCCATGGAAACTACTTCTCAAATTAGAATTTCTCCACACACATTCACCATTCTCCACACATCAGAATTTCTCTGCACTTGACATAATTTCTCTGCACATCAACATTTTTCTTCTTTCGAATCTCGCACACCAAAATGTCTTCGTCTAGAATTTCCCCGCACATAAGAATTTCTGCTTCCACTCTGCCACTTCTTTGGTGTCAAAACACACACAACACAACACAAACTCATAGCAAAGCAAAACCTCTTCCTTCGCCACTGACGTAAAATGAAGGTTCGAGACTAAGTCATGTCTTCTCTCACTACGACACCCCCACCATGTTCAGCGGACTTGTCAAAAAGTGGAAAAAGAAGAAGTGGGTGCGCGTCACCCCTTCTTCCTTACACAACAACATGCTCACTCTCAAATTTCCAATTCCAATGATTCAACGCTTCCTCTCGCCTCAAAGGCGAGCTTGAATTGGACGATGAGGTTGCAAGGTTGGAAGAAGGAGACCGTTGATGTATAGTTTTAAAAATCGAATCAGTAATTGATCCAGTTAAGGCATTGGGTTACTTGGTTGATGGTCGAACTAGTGGGTCACTAATTGAACCACATGACCCGGTCTTTATTAAAAAATTTAAAAATTTCATACCCTATCATAAATATAATGTATATATATTATATTTTGCATACATTTACCAAATAATTAAAATGACTCGGTGATCTTTGCTTGTCCAAAGAAGCTCAATGGCACAAGTTCGAACCTGGTGTGAGCAATTTTTGTAATATTTTTACTTAAAGTAAGCATTTAAAATTAAGAGTAAATTACACGAACACCCCCTGAGGTTTGCCTTTATTACACCTGGCACCCCTCCATTTTTGAACCCTACAGAAAACCCCCTAATTTTTGGACTTTCGTTACACTAACCCCCCCTCATAGGCATAAATCATTACACTGACCCCCCCTCTCAGGTTTAAAAAATATTACACTTACCCCCCTTTAGGGTGCTCAAAGTAATGTTCAAAAATGGAGGGGTACTAGGTGTAATAAGAGTAAACCTTAGGGGTGGTCAGTGTAATTAACTCTAAAATTAAGTACACCAATACAAGGTCCAACATGGTAATAATAATAAAAATAAAAGATTAAATTAAATTAAAATTAAAATTTTCAAAGCATAAGAGATTAAACTGAATTAAATAGAAAACATAAAGGACTAATAGTGTATTTTAATTTTTAAAAACATTGTGACCATGTAAGCAACCAATAACAACTTGTAATACCCGATAAAAAAAGATTGCTCCGTCGTAAATCACTTATTGTATGTTTGGAAACTCGTTGATCAAAGAAATTACCCGTTCCAATGCAAAAATTCCAAAACAACAATGGTGTTGCTTTCATATTACGTTCATTTTAACGCAGGCACACAAACACACACTTAACCAACTTGTCCACCGGAGCACTTGTCATTATTAATTTGTTCGGCTAAATTTAGTCCATTTGTTTGGCTCACTTAAATTGCTTTTAAAGTCCTGATTACAGTAGATTGGACATTTTTTACATTTTCAATTCAATTATACGTTTTCACTAAGGTATCAGAGTGCATGAGCAGTTGAACTGTACTTGTTGCAAGTGGGTTAACGAAGTTATTATAGATTCTTGGGACTTTATTGCCACTACTAGCAGCTGCTATAAAGATATTTTTGGACTAGTATGACTTTTGGACATATATACTTAATATGACCTGACAATTTGAACTTATGTTATCTGACTAAAATGGAAAATCGTTCATTATTGTTGCATAAAACTCAATGAGATCATTGATATTTTTAGAAATTTAACATTATTTATTACATTAAATGTTACACTGTATTGATAGAGTGGACTATGTGCTGGTGAAGTTAATAAATGGGTTTTTAATGGATGAATAACGTGGAGTTTTCCTTGTATGATACTTCCTCCGTTTCTTTTTAAGTATCAAATTTTTTAAAAAAATTTGTTTCTATTTATCTGTCATTTGTAAAATTCAAGATCACATTAATCTTTTATCAATCATATCTTTACTTCTCTCCTAATCTTTAATGAATTTATACATGCATTTATTGTAGAGTAGAAATGAAAAGAGGGTTAAATAGGAAATTCCATAATTACTTTATTAGAATCAAGAAAATTTAATTCATTCATTGATTTTTACAAATAAACCTTAAACGACAGATAAAAAGAAACGGATGGAGTAGATTAGTAAGGATATTTTTAACTGTTACGCTTTAATATAATTCCTTGTATAAATTAAAATTGGATTCTTAACTGCCGGAAAAAAATTAAAAAAAGTAATATAGGAAACAATTAAAAAAAAATTAACACATTAACATAAACAAAACAAAACAAATAAAAAAAAAGTTTAATGATATGCACGGTCATTGTAAAGTGTAAACATTTTACACTATCAACCAATTAGAAATAATATTTGATATGACTGAGTTTGCAAAAGTATCTCAAGTCTTACTTCTCCCAAACTTAGTTTCAAGGCAAAAATTTACTCTCAAACGTACTTTTGAGGAATAATCAAACATAACTCCAAAATGATTTTACTCTCAAACGTACTTTTGGATCCTCCCACCGGAAATCCAAATATGCTCTATATCGGTGAAGTTACGTTTTTCAATAATATTTTCTGTAATATTAAATTTTATTAATCTAATATATATTGATATTAATTCATCGATCATGTATATCAAATTTTGGTTAAAATTGAACATTTATAATTATTTAAACTTATAATTTCCATTTACTTGTATTTTTAAAAAAAATTAGTTTTAGCATTTTCTGAAAAAATTAAGAGTTGATCTACTAAATAAGAATTTTTAATTTAAAGATTGAATTAATAAAATTTAATATATATATAGAATTATTGAAGTGAATAACTTTACCAAGAATTTTTCCTAAAGTAATTCTCTCTTTATATATATATATATATAGCTAGTTCTATATTCTCCAAACCAACATATCATGTATACAAACTATAATCTGAACGTGTATTAAATCAGCCAAATTAAAATCTTCTTGAACAAATTCTAAACCTTACACTTTATATCTTCTTTACATTCCTTTATTTTTTTTCTCTCTTATTGTGTTATATATATAATTTGTGTGTCTAATGTTTTTTTTTTTTTTTTCATTTCTATATATGTATTACACGTGACGTGCGTGATTTCTGATGGATGAAAACATGACTCCCAGCTCGGTGGACCTAGTTGGAGTGTTCCCTTGGGTAGAAGAGACTCCACAACTGCAAATCTAAGTGCTGTTACCACAAATTTACCCTCTGCCTACATGGATCTTGATGAATATCTTGCTACATACGGAAAAATAAATTTCACAGCCAAAGAAACGGTTGCTTTTACAGGTTAATTTCCGTAATGCATTCGGATTGATTTTGCTATACATAATAGATGATAAATACTTGCTAGTTCTTATATACACAAATTGTTCAGGTGTTCACACCATAGGCTACATCAAATGTTTATTCTTCCGAACCCGTTACAATTGTAAAGGGTCTTTTGCATATTGATCAAGAGCTCTATAACGGTGGTTCCACGGACTCCATAGTTGAATTTTATGCCACGAACCCGTTACAATTTAGAAGAGATTTCGCTAAGGCAGTGATTAAGATGGGCAACTTTAATCCACTTACCGGCACCAACGGGCAAATCAGAAAGCAATGCAGCAAAGTCAATTGAGTTTATTGGCAAAACCTACCACTTAATAATGGCTATACCCCTACTGATGTAATGGTTAGTTGAAATAATGGACAAAATTTAAGTGCCATATATAGCATTATTTTTAATTAAAATTTAAATTTCAGCTTAATAGTTAGCATCAATTTTTAATGCAAATTTTTTATCATGTGATACATTAAAAACAGTAAGATTATACATTTGAGATTTAAAGGTTTGTTGTCTTCTGTTAATCAGGCTGCTGGTTCTGATGTCCAAAATGAGGGGTTCGTTTTTAAGAAGTTCTGGAAATGTCAGGTGCCATCTAAAATTCTAATCTTCTCTTGGAGGCTACTGCAAAACAAACTACCTACATACACACAGCTACAAAAACGAGGGATTTTGGTTACAAACTTGGAGGCTTCTTGTGTTTTTTGTGGTACAGCAACTGAGGATTTTAATCGTTTGTTTCTGTTATGCCCTTTTGCAAATCAGTTGTGGCAAGCTATTCTTTGCTGGTTAGGTTTCTCTTTTGTCCTTCCTCAAAGTATTGATCATCTATATACACAAATGGGCCAGTGTATCAGGGGCAAAAAGATTCGGAGGTTTAAATTCCTGTTTTGGCATGTTACATGCTGGTGCCTCCGAAACAACATCATTTTTAGGAATGATTCTGCAGATTTCATGGGAATTTTGGCACATATCAAGACTCTATCTTGGCAGTGGGTCTTGTATAAAAGAGGTGTTAAACCTGGCATCTTTTTCTCTTCATGGAACATAAATCCTTTGGCATGTGTTTAGTTCCATCATCTGTTCTGTCCCTGTATAGGCCTTCTTAATGGTCCTCTGTTAATCTTTTTGTAAGTAAGGACTTTGTTTTGGCTTTGTAATGCAGGCTGTACACCTTGTACAGCTCTTATGTTTCTTCTTAATTGAATAAAATTGATCTTTGCCTTCCAAAAAAAAAAAAAAAAGGTTTGTTGTCTTCAATCTTGTTAAGAAAGATAAATAAGACTAAGCAACAACACACTTAATACATATTCACAACTGCCTATATATATATATATATATATATTAAAATGGGAAATAATAATAATAATAATAATATTTTTTTTTAATAATGCTCTACGTGTGTTAATATATCCTTGCCTTCAGAAACACTTATCAAGAAGTTTTTCCTAAACATCAACCAATCTAATATGCAATTATGCTTCATTAAAGACTTGTTTAATGCTCCACATTGAAGACAAACAAAATAGAGTACATCAGTATATGTTTAAAAGCCAACACTCACACACATCTTATTGTTCCCTCTTGAAGCACAAACATTCCTCTAACTTCCATGGGAACAATATGCCATGCCCACTCAACAAACTCTTGATAACAAGTCTCAAAGGTGGGATAATGGTCAGGTGCCAATTGAGGGATCCCATGCACATGTCAAAACTATTGCGAAACTAGCTTAGATACACATTGGAAATACATTTTCGTTGTCTATACATACATAAGGAAGCCAGTTTTTGTTACATATGTAAAACATAAAAAGAAATGTAACTCAACTTGAAGGATAGCGAACATAGGTGAATTGAGAAAACGACGAAGGATGTGTATCTCCAGTGAGGCAAGTAAACGACAAACAAATGTGGTTTCTTTGAACCCAAGAGGGAGAAACTGGAGGGAGAGGGGGTGTGGGTAGGGGAGGCAGAAGGTTAAAAAGGAAGGGAGAAGCGGGTGAGAATATTTTAAAATGATTAAGGTTAGGACAAAATTGTAATTTCACTATTTAAAAAAAATAGGAGTGAAATTAGTAAAATGGTGGTTAGAATAATAAGACCTAATAAATATTCATGTAATTAACTTTTCCGGATGTAAAGAGCCATGAGGCAATTGTTATTTACACCTCTAAACTTTACTAATATACCTTATTTTTATATTTTTTCCCCCAAAAATATCCTTTTTTTCTGGAATGTATTTTCTAAAATGTTAAAATTTTAACACATTTTGAAAAGTATTTTCTGAAAGTGTAAAAATTTTAACATTTTAGAAAGTACTTTTCGAAAAGTGTTAGTGCATGTATGGTTTTCTGTTGGGAGACCTCCAAATAATCGTTGAATCAAAAGTTCCGAATTCCTACTTCTCACAAAACGTGCATTAGAATGTGTGTCCGTTCATCTTAACGTTAAACCAAACACACCCTTAAAAATTTAACATATTTCGAAAAATACTTTCCAGAAGTGTTAAAATTTTAATATTATGGAAAATACTTTCCATAAGCCAATTTTTAGGGAAAAAAAATGGGACACCAAATTGCCTTTAAGGGGTAACCTTTACACAGTTTTAGATAGTCCATGATGGTGACGTTGTAGTTGCAAAGAACCTGGGTGCTTAGTTATTGTTAACTCCTTGACAAGTGAACCAAATCGTACAAGTAATATCTTGGTAAGTCCAAGTATCGTATCCACAGGGACTTGTTCAATATTTGGCAAAATAGCAACATTCACTAACTATGGCTATCAAAAACAATTATTTTAATTGGAATGCAATAATGTAAATAGCAAGAACTTCAATAAACATAAAACTAAAGAGTAAAGTAACAGAAAATCTTTTTGGGGAATTTTTACGAACACTTGGAATGCGATAAAAAAGGATAAAACAACAATGCATAAAAGTGTTGGGATTGACTTCACCAAACCATCTCCTCATGCCTACAAAGGTCACTCATCTAGTTTAAGGTTCATTTATTATCATCAACTCACAAAATACTCAAACCCCAATTCCTTGGATGGAAAGAGCCTAAGTCCCTTAACCAAACTATCAATCCCTTGCATAGCTTAGCCAAGTAACTTGCTTTAAGAACAAGAGTTAAAAGATGACTAACAAGCTTTGATCTATTCCTAGCAACAAAACCCATTAGGTGTTCTTCTCCATTTCTAGGTTTAAAAACATTTTCCAATCGGATTCAAACCACAAAATCAAGCAAAGGGTGATCAAGCCTAGGCAAGCATTAAGCACAGAAGAAAACACTTAATAATGAACAATAAACATAGATTAATAACTACAATGCATACATGAAGATGGGTTCAGTTACATCAACCCCAACAAGGGTGAACCTAACTACCTAGCTACAAGAAGAAGAAGAAGAAGAAGAAGAGAAAAGGATGCACAAAATGATGAGACTTGGTAGGGGAACCATGGAGAACAAGTGAGAGCTTCCCAGCCCCTCACTATGTCCTAGATAGCTCCCCCACTCAAATCTACCGAATTCCCCTTCAATTGGGCCTTTTATCCTTTTGTTTCAGGCTCATTAATGCCACCTCAGGAGTCCTCACGCCCAGCCTCAAGTTTTCCCACGCTTAGCTTCAGAAAAGGCATCAGGGGTGCAACTCGAAGGTCCTCACGCTCAGCCTCAGCATTCTCACGCCCAGCCTTAGGTTAACAGCAAGCAAAGGGAAATTTCTTCATTCTCAGGCCCAGCCTCAAATCTCTCAAGCCCGGCCTCAGCAAGATAAAAGGAAGATGTTGGCTTTTGGCTTTCAAAATATGCTTCCAAAGATGTTGGCTTGAACTTTAAATGACTCATGCTCCAAATTCTTTAATTCTTCTTTTATTCCTACAACAAAATATCAAAAGCTAGTAAAACTCCTAAAGGATTAGCAATATTACCACTACTTCTAAATAATAGTTAAATTTGCCTAAAATTGATTAAAACAAAGTTCTAAGTCATGAAAAATGTAAGATAAATGTTAAGATATGTAAGCATATAAAGCATCTATCAGTTATGCTTCTCGTCATCATGAAAATTTTACTTCTTAACAAGAGGAGCAACTTCATCGGCAAACAGGACATGATTTCGGTGATTACTTCACTTGGAAGATTTTTTTATCACTGTGATTAGAGTGTTGATGCATCCATGAGATTCATATTCTTACTACTGCTTCCAGAATCTAATAATTTCATTTTTTTTTGCTAGGGTTATTTTAAAAAAATCAAGAAAGTGAATATATCAATGCATAACAAACGAAGTGCAACTTAAAGGCAATTGGTGTCCTATTTTTCATTCTAAAAATTGGCTTCTAGAAAATGCTTTCTGAAACGTTAAAATTTTAACACTTTCCGAAAAATACTTTCTAGAATATAAAAATTTTAACACTATATCTTCTAGAAAGCATTTTTTAGAATGTTAAAATTTTTACACTTCTGAAAAATACTTTTCAAAATGTGTTAAAATTTTAACATTCCAAAAAATACTTTTCGGAAAAAGGATATTTTTAAAAAATATATATAAAAAGAGGTATATTAATAAATTTGGATGGTACAAATAATAATTGTCCCTTTATGATTGTTAAGGCCACCTATCCATAATTTAGTCCAACACCAGCCCAATAATGGCCGACATATTAAAAGGCCCTTTTAACATGATATGTAAATAGGAAAAGAATGATTAATTAGATAGTTTTAGAAATGGGCTTTATATATAATCAAGTGGGATTAGTTGTCCAAATAAAACATGGTCCAATCTTTATTGGAGAAACTTGATTTATTTTTCTCTACTTATTTTCTTTTTCTATACATGTTAATTGAAAATTTTATTTAAACATAACCTAATATAGAGCTCATTTTAACATTTCAGGTAGAAATTCATGTAATATCTTTAGCGAGTTTTTCTTATTTTATATAGAGAAAAATGTACTCTCCATTTTCAAAAATAGAGTTTAATTATTCTCTCGTATTAAAAGAAGTTAATACTACTCCATTTAATTAATAAAGTTTACTAATCTCTATCTTTGTTGTTTGATTTTATTCCACTATTCTAATACTTCTTATTCAAATTAAGTGGTTTATATCTTTGTTTCATTTGTATTATACACTGTTGATATTAATTTTAAGCATTTATTTACGGTCCATATATATAATTGAAACTGACCTGTGCGTGTAAAAAAAATCTGTTGGGAGAAGTCAATTCCATAAATGAATATCAGTACGATTAGTCATTGACTCTCCACTAAATAATATTGGGTTCCCTAAAAAAATATAATTGAAACTGACCACTAAGCAAAATAAATATAAATAAAATCATTATATTATGTGTTGATTTTGAATTGTCAAATCACTCGACAAGTTAGATTCCTCAACTGTAATTTTTTTTTTCTAACTATTTCCAATAATTGTATTTTAATTTGGTCAAAGATAAAATAAAATAAAAAATACTGACCTGATCAACGGTACAAAAAGAAATAAATAGCGACAAGTACGTGACATCACTCCATAGAAAAGCTGAAATGATAAAAAACCAAAATTTGATAGACTATTACGTACTTCACCTCAGTTTATATAATGATATTAACTATTAAGGGCATAGGCATTTTGAAATTTTCAAATGCTTCCAAATAACAATAATAATAAACTAATATCTTTTTATTGATAACCAAAGTTAGTAGTTTTTACAAACCAATGAGAACGCGTAACATGATTAACTAGGATGAAAGTGATATTTCGAATTGACTCAATCGAAAGAGATGTATTAATTCCTTGTACGTTTCCCGCAATACTAATTTACTAGTATTACCTGATCCTTTTATGGTTGGCTTTGAATTAACAAATCCCATGGACTAAATCAATCAATGACAAATTCTTTCTCCCGATTTCTGATACACATCCAAATCCAAGTGAACTCTTGCAAGTTAAGTATTTCATTAATGCCTTGATGAAAGTTTCTTTCCACGAATAGGTCAATTTTAGTCCCAGTCCACCAAGCACTACGCGTGATATAACGTAATATAGTCCTATGTCTCTATAAATATAAAGGGGCTATTGCAACCCAAATAAATCCCCATAACCCAAAAACATTGGTTCTATCGTTTTGTTCACTAGCTATTGATTATTTGATTTGTTATCTATCCTAAGATACAGTACTCATCATTCATTGCATAATATCAATGGCGTCCCTTAAGTATTTCTCTGTTGTCCTCTGTGCCTTTGTGTTTGCAGCTTTTGCAAATACAGCATTCTCATCATTGTCACCTGATTACTATGATTACTCGTGCCCTAAGGCATTGAGCACCATTAGAAATGTTGTGGAGGCTGCGGTGCAGAAAGAGCGCCGTATGGGCGCATCCTTGCTACGCTTGCACTTCCATGATTGTTTTGTTAACGTAAGTGTTTCTATAATTGTGAGTTAAGTGTGTATGTATGTATGTATGTTTGTGTATATTAATAAGTTCTTAGTTGATGTAATTGTTGGAGTCTGATAAATCACTTGTTTTGTAATGGTGACTCATCAGGGTTGTGATGGTTCAATTCTACTAGACCCTTCATCCACCATTGACAGCGAAAAGAATTCAAATGCTAATATCCAATCTGCTAGAGGATTTGAAGTGGTGGATGAGATCAAGGAGGCCGTGGACCAAGCATGTGGAAAACCAGTTGTTTCTTGCGCAGACATATTGGCTGCTGCAGCTCGTGACTCTGTCGTTGCGGTAAGCTAGCTATTGTAGAAAATATTATATGAAGATAAATATAACTCTTAATTTTCTTGGATCAACAGCAACCACGTACAACGAGTGGGATTAGTCTCTGATCCAATGGGTTGGGAACACTCATGATCTCTGAACCAAAACAAAAAAAAATATAATAACTCTTAATTATTTAAGTGTGATCATGTGGGTTGATTTAGACATCCATCATCCATATTCTAATGAAATTTGAGTATATAACGCTGTTTTTAGTAACATGTGACATTAACAATTATGTGCATGCCCCATGCAGCTAGGGGGACCAACATGGGAGGTGAAACTGGGGAGAAGAGACTCCACCACAGCAAGCCGTGAAGCAGCAGATGCAAACATTCCAGCACCATTTTTCAGCCTTTCTGAACTCACCAGCAACTTTAAGAGCCATGGCCTAAACGAGAAGGACCTTGTTGTTCTCTCTGGAGGTCACACAATTGGATTTGCACGTTGTGCTACCTTTAGGGACCATATCTACAATGACTCTAACATCAATCCCCATTTTGCAAAAGAGCTTAAGCACATTTGCCCTAGAGAAGGAGGTGACTTCAACCTTGCTCCTTTGGACAACACAGCAGCGAAATTTGATTCAGCCTACTTCTCTAATTTGGTTCACAAGAAAGGGGTTCTTCATTCCGATCAGGAACTGTTCAATGGTGGTTCTACTGATGCATTGGTTAAAAGATATAGCCACAATACCAAGGGTTTCCACAAGGACTTCGCAAAATCTATGATTAAGATGGGAAACATAAAGCCCCTCACCGGGAGGAAAGGTGAAATTCGTTTGAACTGCAGGAAAGTGAACTAATTCGATCATTACATAAGTGAAGCATTAACTATGTGATGGACATACACAACATAAACTTGTTTTCATTGTGTAGTTGAGAAAAAAAATTATTAATTTGTTATTTATTTTGTTTTAAAAAAGTTGAAATAAAATAATTTCCTAAACTATTTGTCAAAAATAACTTGATAAATATAGATGGATGCTAGAATATAGAAGAAATCGTATTAAAATCGTGGTAGACATGCACATAACGTAACATTCAATATTAATAACAGAATACAATAGTAAAATACGAAATATATAACTAAATGCGAAGCATAAGTCAACAACGAGTCTTCCTACTTTGCTGTGTGCATGCTCCTGAAGTTCCTTGCTCTATATCCTCATATACCTCAATGTCAGCGGTCACTTTCCTCAAATCCAATATGGTTTAAACAATAAAAAGATAGATATAAACATACTTACAAAACAATCAAGTTGATAGTTTGTCTAGGTGTTTGATGCAACATGTTGATGAGGCATACAGGGAATATCTCTAACTAGCAGCAAGATGTGTGGAGAAGAGAGAGTGTGAAACCAATCTAGATAGTCAGCAGTGCACATCCACGAGACATCAGCAGGCACATGCGGTCCTCAAAGCTCAACAAGAAAGACATTATCAGCCTACCACCAATAATGTTGGTTTGTATCCGCACAAGAGGAAACAAGGCGTCTAATTCAACGAGGTGCACAAAGAATCCCCTGGACATGGCTAAACTAGTGTAAGTCCCACTCAAGAAGATAAGCGTTAAAATGGCTGTCAAATCAAGGTAGACAGTGAATAATGAGATCTCGTGAAGCGATTGGACCTCTTTATGATCATCGTACGATGTCCAAATGACCTAGTCCAGTTGTAATGCATCTAGGATCGTCGTTGTGGACCCAACCTTACTCGTTCCCCTTAAAGTCCTCCATTTGGAGACACAAGGCTTTGTCTCAACGTATGTTAGCATCGACTTGCACACGGCAATCAAAAAGTGCTCCTAAAACACAACATTAACATAAATATAACCCTAAAACTAAAAACATAAATTTCGTAATAAAATCATTTATAAATTTTGTACCTATAGAAGGGTCATATATTCGTCAATTTGGCGACAACTATGCATGCTGGCATCGCTGAGGTGGTCATACAGGAAGCACAAGGCATCATCACCCCATGCATATCAATTGCAACTCCTAAGATCTTAAGATAGTGGTTGGTAGCCAACTAACACACAGCAAAGCTCTTCTCCACAAATATCATGCAATCAAGAAGATGGAAGGTAAGCTCGAGCTGTAAACACTAGCTTGCCGCCACCACATGTCGCTCGTACAACTATCGCAGCCAACTAAAATGAACACGTGCACCTTTATCTGTAGCCATAAATACCTCTTTGTCCTAAGAAAAAGGCATATATGAGTTGGGCTTCCCAACAATAAGAAGGTGTAACACATCATTCTGTGTAATGGTCATTTCTCCTACAAGAAGGTGAAATGAGCTGGTTTTCCCACTACTCAACAAATGCAGACACTATGGCTTTATTTACCATGCTATATCGTGCACGCGTGAGAAGAGGCAGCTATGATTCCTCGATATACCTGAGAATGTCTAGATTTGTTGGCATGTCCAAAATCTTCGAAGCATTATTAATAGGCTTCAATGATGGCCTATGTAATCCTTCCCATAGTCATGTCCGTAGGGCCATCTTCGTAAGAGAGCCAATTACTCCATTTCCCCTACTCCATTTGTGTCGCATCATCCTACAACTAGGGTACCTCCTACACCACAGTAGCAACCAGGGATGGTAAAAAAATCCGCATCCGCGGATACCCGCAGATAAAATCCGCAGGATAGAAGATGGATATCTAAATGGATATCAGCGGGTAAAGTAAATAGGTTTTCCATTACCCGTTTGTTAAACGGGCGAACACAGGTATGATACTATCTGTCCCGCGGGTACCTGCGAATTGGAGAATTTTTTTTTTTTTTTGTATATTTATGTAGACTTAAAGAAATTGAAGCACTTTAACTTATTTTTTTTTATTGGACTTATGTTTTAGATAAACTAATTTTATTTGGACTTATGTTTTAAAGAGATTAATTTTATTTGAATTTATGCTTTGAAGTTATGTAATGGACATATGTTTTAAAGAGACTAATTTTATTTGCATTTTTAGAATTTTTTATATTCTTCTCTTGATGTAAAGGCACTTCTTATACTCATTCTTATGATGTAATAAAAAAAAATTCTTTTGTCGATCAAAACAAAAAAAAAATTAATTTTTTTCGAATATCCATGAATATTCATGGGTATCCGCAGGTTTACCACAAATCTGCAGGTAATTATCTATGCGGGTACCTGCGGGTTCACGAGCGGGTACGGACGGATTTTCTAGGAAGTGGGGTGGGTAGCGGGTAGCTACTACCGGAACCCGTTCGCACCCGTTGTCATCGCTAGTAGCTACAATGGACTCGGCTGAATAAGCTAGCTCGTCATCTTGAAGCATGGCAACCTCTTACTCCTACGCGGTTACCATAGCTCTTTGCCTATAAGTAGAAGCTGTTGGTGGCACTCGTTCAACAACTGTGATGGACCCACATTGTCCCCTGTAGAGCTAACTTGTCCATGGTGTCTAATGTATTGTGCGCGCAACACATTTTATAACAAAAAAATATTAATTTAATAAAAATTAAATAAAAACAATTAATTTAGAAAAATACCAATTAAATAAAATAACTAGTTTTAAAAATAAACAACAGAAATAAGTTTTCATTGTGTACTTGTTTCCTAGTACACAGGGAAATCAAGTTTTCGTTGTTGACTTGTTTCCTGATACACAATAGAAACAAATTTTCGTTGAATCTGCGACGAAAAAAAAAATATGGAGAAGCGAACCTTCTTCGATGGTGACTAGGAGGGGCTCGAGCTTCCAACAAAGTGGAGGAAAGGTGACGAAGATTTTGACGGAGAGAGACATTGAGGAGAGGAAGCGGTTGACGAAGGATGGACAAAGCTTGGGAAGGAGAAGAAATGAGGGGTGGGGGTGCCAATAGACTTTGACAGAGACAGACCTTGAGGAGAGGAAGAAGTTGACAGAGAAGGACAAAGCTTGGGAAGGAGAAGAAGAAATGAAGGGTGGGGTACCAATAGCAATTGTGGAGGTTGCCAGTAGCAATCCGTAACATTATATTTTGAATGAGCTAAAGTTTCAAACTTTCCAACTTCCTATATTGACTTGTCATCATTTTTCTTGGCCTTCACTTTTTTGTATTTTTATTTTTGTAAGCCAACAATGATAATATTATTGATAAAAATATCCAATCCCACCCCAACCAAAGTTACAAGGACTATGTTCAGAGAAGGCCCAATAGAAATAGAATAAAAAATACCCCCGATGTGTAGCATGCACACATATCACGTAGCCATGACATCAAAAAGCTAAAAGACTATACCTTGTTGCCAAAACACCTCGCATAATGTATTTCAAAACCGTTGCCAGTAGTGGTGGTTGTGACAGCCATAGCAATGACAACAATGATCATAGTACGTACGTAGTGGTGGTGGTGGCGGTCATGGTGGTGCAGCGGCGATGGTGGTCATGGCAATGGTGACGACGATGGTTAGACAGTGGTGATGATGATCGTCATGATGGTGATGGTAATGGGTTAACGAGTGACATGATAATTAAAATATTTTAGGATGTGATAATTGAGATCTTTTAAATATGGGTAAATGACAATTTGGTCCCTGAAATGAAAGATTCGAATTTAGTCACCGAAAGTGAAAAAAGTGAGACAAATTCGTCATCCCGTTAACTCTTCTCTGTTAACATTAATGGAAGTGCCTATGTGGCACTTTTGGTGATGACGTGGCAGCTGACGATTGCCACGTGTCATGCACGTGGCTGTCACGTGGCTAAAAGTTGACTTTTCACTTTAGTCTCTGAACTTAACAACTTGTTATCATTTTAGTCTTTGAACTTAACCACTTACTGACATTTTAGTCTCTGAACTTAATCACGTACTATCATTTTGGTTCTTGAAAGTACCTTTGAATTTTTAATTAAGTCTCACGCTACATGTAAATTATTAGCATAGTCATCACCATATTCTCTCACTTCCATTCTTTATCTGTCATATTTTTCACCTTCCTCTTACCAATTTTGCAATTTAAATTATACTATAAATATGAAACTAATTTATGAGTGATCACATAGCAGTAGTTAGCGGCTAAATCCAGGACATTGCTAGCAAGATTCTATAAGTTTCCCATTTATGAGTGATCACATAGCAGTAGTTAGTGGCTATATCATGAGTATTAGAGGAGTTGAGTGGACATGACCCTTTGGTGGCATGCGAAGCACGTGTCATTTTTCATTCTTTTGAAAACGTTTGGAGTGTAGAGAGTGAAAAAATTGAGGATGAAGGAGGTGTAAGTGGGAGGGGTGGCATAGGATCCATGTGATCGTTTTGCACATGATCGATGATCAAAGTAAAATGATCAAATAGATCAAAAAATGTGAACAACAAAAGTTGTGGTTTTCATGAATTACTACCAATTGTTTTCATGAACGAAAGTTGTGGTTACTTGAGAGTGTTGAAGAAGCTATTTTGAAAATTTTTAATTGAATAGAATGTAACTTCTTAAAAAAGCTAGACAATGTTTATTAAGAAAAAAATTAAATAGTTTTTTAAGATGTTTTTGTGTTATTTTCCGATTAGAATTGATGATTTAGTTGAATAAATGACGAACTTTGCATGCAGACGATGGAGGTGAAAGACATGATGAACAACAAAGTGTGGAAGAGGAAGGTGAAAAATATGAGAGATATGGAATGGAAGTAAGGGGATATGGTAATGACTATGCTAATAATTTAAATGTAACATGAGACGTAATTAAAATTCAAAAGTACTTTTAGGGACAAAAATGACAGTACGTGGTTAAGTTCAGGGACCAAAATGACAGTACGTGGTTAAGTTTAGAGACAAAAATGTCAGTAAGTAGTTAAGTTCAGGGACCAAAATGTCAGTAAAGTGAAAAGTCAACTTTTAGCCACGTGACAGCTACATGGATGACACATGGCAACTGTCAGCTGCCACGCCATCACCAAAAGTGTCACATAGGCACTTCCATTAATGTTAACGGAGAAGAGTTAATGGGAGGACGAATTTATCGCACTTTTTTAGCTTTTAGGGACTAAATTCGAATTTTTCATCTTTCAGGGACCAAATTGTTAGCGCTTGACACTTTCGAGGACCAAAATGGTCATTTGTCCTTTAAAGATTTAATTTTTGTTAGGTCAATCTTTTAGAAATTTGATGGTTACATAATATTTTAATTTAAATTCTTAAGTATTTAAATCTAAGCCTTTCATGTTAATTTAATAGTTGAGGTTAGTCATTTTCATTCTCACATAAGAAAGGTATTCGTATATATATGACGAGAATGATGAGGGATTCACTTACTCCAAAAAATCTAATGATTATATTGAGTAAGTATAAAAAATTACTCTCAATTTAGATCCTTTATTTCTACTCAAATCTAAAAGGCTCTGATTTATTTAGTTAAAAAGTCACGTGACGCTGGAATAGGAGATAGACACACCGCAACGTTTGTGGCTCTCTGAATCTCCTACTCATCGGTTAGGTTAGGTCTAATGCTGGACGCGACGCCTCCGACAACATTGCAATGATATTTTTTAGGTTTCTAATACCTTATTTCTTGCACAAGTTTTTATATTCATATCTTTGAATTTCTCGTTTCTAGAGTGGCTGACTTGACTTTTATTCAGTGTTTTTTTGGCAAGCAATTGGCAACTGTTTCAGACTAGAGATCTTTCAAGGCACCTTCCTGGTGCCACCAATTATTTTTATTTTGAGTTCTTACCGTCAGTTAAGTGATGACCCAAAACAAAAATTTTAATATATCAGGGACTCAAAACAACGAAAAAATTTATCAGGATCTAAAAGTTATTTAAGCCTAATGAGGAATGTTCTTATAAAAAATAAAAAGTAAAATAGTGAGGAATGTTGAAAGACAAGTCACGTGAAGCATATCCCTAAATTATTTTTAACCGTTAGATTTAAGATAAATGAATCTAGATTAAGAGTAACTCTTTACACTTACTCTCATCCCTGGAAGGGTGCTATGAATTGGCTAAGCCTTGACATGGCGGTAATCCCATGAAGTGAAAAAGGAACATGCAGGATTTTCTTGAAGATGTAATTTTGAGGGGAACATATTCATGTGGACATAGGATTGATTTGACAAATTTGTTAACAGTTGGTGTGATAAACGGTGATAATGTTGGGCACCGGTTTGATGGATAAGTGGGAAGGTAAAGGTGATGCTGAAAAAGACTCTTGTAACTACTCAAGTTTCCATACCAAGTGGCACGGCACAGAGGAAAGCTGTTAGCAATTCAACGTTTTTTGCTTGATGGGTTAACTACTACTGGTTAGGAGATATAGAAATCTAGGTGGTACATTGAATTGAGTATATATTAAATAGGAACATGAGGGATACTTATGCCTTGATTCTGGTTATATTATATTTATACGTGCTTCATAGTATAAATATCATGTAACCTTAATTGTCAGGTGTTGGCTGTAATTATGTACATGGGTTTTGGTACCCCTTGTACCAACTATAATATACTTTTATTTGCTGATAAAAAAAAATTAGCCTGGATCCCTCTCTCTCTCTCTCTCTATATATATATATATGAGGAGAAATCAAATTACACCGATGTAACTTAAACAACTATTACACTATTCAATAACTTTCAACTTGATGATGTTTTCTTAAAACCCACCGTTGGATTAAAAGTTCCTTTCACATAGATCATGTATACAAAATTTCAAAGTAATCCAAAATTATTTGCTATCTCATTCATATAGATTAAAATCAACGTAATATAAACTTTTCAAAATATACTAAAATATGAATTATTTGATTACCTTCTTATTGTTGTTCAATTTTGACAAATTTTAACACAAATAATCTTGATAATATGTAGATATAATTCAACTGTTGGATCGATAAAAAATTCATTCTATATCAATATTTATTATCTAATATCATTTTTTTAATAACCCATGTTAGTAGTTTTTACCAATCAATCTATCTATCTATACTATATACAAAGCAGTCTCTTCCTATAGTCCCTATTTGTCACATGTCATCATATTAAAGCATATTTGCCACGTGTCATTATATTAGAGTATTTGATCTTACATGTCTTCTTCTCCTTATTATATGCATGTCCATTAAATTATTAAATATAATTAGTCCAACAATTAAGCGATCATTAATTTAAAATGATTGATCAAATAAAAAAGGATGAAATAATTTAAGAATACAATCATTTTTAGAAATATTTTAATATGAAATATATTTTAAGAAATAATCATCATCATCATTATAAATAAATTTATGAATAATAAATAAATCTATACTATATACAAAGTAATCCCTTCTTATAGTCTCTATCTTATAATAATAATAATAATAATAGTAATAAATAAATAAATAAATCTGTGAATCTTTTCTTAAATAAATAAATAAATTTATGAATCTTTTCATAGGTTTGGAGTACATGTGTCGCATCCACATTAACTTTCAAGGCTTGCATTACACGTGTCATTTAAAGTTAGCTTCCAAAAACACGTGTCGTTATACGATGCTTCATATATATTTGGTTCGATTCCAAACCATAATTATATTTATTATAATGGTTATAATTATATTTATTCTTTTATTTTAGGTAACCAAATTTATTCAATTAATATGTTTTAAATAGCTAAAAATTACTGTGGATATTTGAATTTTGAATTTTAAAATTCATTTTAAATGTATTTTTTATAAAAGTAATTATTACACTTTTTATCCGTAAATATATTGTTTCCATTTTGAAACCAATTAATATGACATTTATATTTATATATAGAATTAATATAATATTGGCTCTCTAATTCCTAGGCAATTTCCTATCACGGTATTGATAAAAAAAATTCTCTCAAATTGACAAAAAAAAATTCCTATTACAGTAAAAAAAATCTTTTAAATGATTTGTCAAACTTTATTGAATTTAATTTTGAGGTATGATTTGATTTTTACACATTGGTTATAAAATGAAATTCATTAACTCACCAAACATACTTTAGAGGTGATTGCTGAATATTTTTAAGAAATGCCACCCTACTGCCCTTCATATTAGGTGATTGCTGAATTTTTTGCACCAAAAGAAAGCATAATAATTAAATGCAAAAATTACTACTACTACTAAAGTTAAACCTAGGTTCAGGAAATAGAGCAAGGATTTGGATCCTCTCCTGTCTAGTGTTAACGGGAGAGATCCTGTTTAATAAATTCCAACAATTCATTCGTTTAAAAACTTAAATCTACGACAGAAATAAAAATCAAGAATTTGGATCCTCTCCTGTTTAGTGTTAACATGAGAGGTCCTGTTTAATAAATCTCAACCATTCATTCGTTTAAAAACTTAAATCTACGGCAGAAATAAAAATCAACTAAAACTACCCACTAACCCACTAAACCAGACAAGCATTCCCTCTTCCCTTTCCCATAGAGCAAGAGGAGGTCTCATGAGAAGAACGGAAACGTACCCTTTCCGTTGGAACTGTGACAGAGTTCGCGACCTCGTCATGGGCACACGAAGTCTGAGAAGACCTACAAAGGAGACAAATAGTGAAAAACAACTATAGAGGAACTCTTGAAACAACCAAGAATGATCAGAACACAAAATGAGAGAGACTTCAGCAGTTTAATTAGCCATAATTGTGAAGGCAACCTACTGACCAGATGGAACTTTCTATCTGAACCTTATTGTAGATCACAGAGTAAAAAAACTATTATTCATGAGTGATAAGGATTACTACAGTCAATTTTAATGAAAATAATGTAGAGGCAGTGAAGCTCCCTATGCAATGAATATACCAATTACATGAACAAAGAACATAATTATTTTTATGTTTTGCTTTGGGTTGTTTGGCCTTTATGGACTCGAATGAACCAAAAAAAGAAAAAACTAAAATCACAATTAGTTGAACGAATGATAACTAAAATTTAAAATTAAGAATACCGAATTGAGGGGCTATAAACATGTACACTTAGGGATTGAGATTGCACAAAGTTTTTGCATAAAAAGATAAATAAACATGTATTTACAACATTAATTCTTGATAGAGGTTGACATTGATTGCCTCTCTTGCATTTAAAAGTGCTTTCTTCTCCGCAGCAACCTTGTTAACCAAGGCAGACTGACGTTCAACCGCAATAATGGCATTCTCCAGGAACAAGTGCACCATTTCTTCCACCACGCTCAAGCTTTCGAGGCGGAACAACAACTTGTCTACCACGTCACTATCTTCTGGTGCTAGGCTGTGCGTCTGGAGGAGGGTCTTTTTTGCACCAAAACAAAGCAAAATTAATTAATTAAATGCCTACGAAAGTTAAACCAACCATTGATTCTGGGAACAAAGACTTGTGTACCAGGTAATTATCTTCATCGCATGGTGCTGGCTTCTTTGTCAAGGGTAATGCAGCCAGTTCATACTTTTTTGCACAAAAAGAAATCATAATTAATTAATTAATTAAATGCCTACGAAAGTTAAACCAGCCATTGATTCTTGGAATAGAAACTTGTGTACCAGGTAATCATCATCTTCATCCCACGGTGCTGGCTTTTGCTTCTTTGTCATGGGTAATGCAGCCGCTCCATGCTTTTTTTTTTGCAGCAAAAGAAAAGCATATTAATTAATTAAAGAGTCCCGATTTTTGGACACCCCAACAGTAACAAACATCCAAATGACACCTGCTGAGTTGACAAATAATATATTATTTTATTATTTATTTAATGTTTAATAAAAGAAAACAATGACTCAGCAATCAAAAAATAATAAAAAAAAGAGTGTGGGAGGGGTGTTGACACTGTTTGGATGTTCAAGAATACTTTTCCTTAATTAAATGCCTAGGAAAGTTAAACCAACCATTGATTCTGGGAACATAAACTTTTTTTTTTTTTGCAATGCAAAACGAACACAAGTATTATAAAAGATAAAGCACCTGGCAGTGGGACAATTGCACAAGATGTGGAAATCATCCCAGGGAGCAAAACAGTAAAAGTGACAATAGAAACCTCGAAAAACGAAAATAAAGGAGTAAGCATCACAAATATCCCTACACCCATTATTCAGAACCTGATGCTACCCCAACTAACAACCCTTTTGTGATGTTCCCTTCAGTACGTTTTCTCTGTCATTCTAAACTGTACAGAATACCCAACACCCATCATCTTCCATTGATTCTGTTAACTTAAACCCTAGGGCTGGCTAGGTTCAGGAAATAGAGCAGCAAGAGAAGAACGGAAACGCACCGTTTCAACCTTGAAGGAGTCCATTATGAGCGACGAAGCACTGATTCTGAGATTTCTATGGCACGAAAAGTCTCAATTGTGATTTCTAGGGCACGCCAAGTCTCAACTCAAAGTCGACGGGGACGGACTTTATTGATGGACGGACCAAAAACACGAAAACAACCACTTGGGTTGGGCCTTCAAATCCTCAGGCCTCCTCCGCTCTCTTCGGCCTAGCTAGCCCAGTTATGGTATGGATAAATCAATTAATAATTTTGTTCAGCACCCCAAAATAAATTACCAATACATTATATTTTGTATTTAAATATTTCAAATATATAATACTACTATAAAATAGTTTATTTATTTAATTTATATTAAAATCTAAAATTAGTTATTATTTGAAATATACAAATATTTATTTTAATGTAATTTTTACATAAATTCAAATAATAATAATAATAATAATAATAATAATAATTAATGCATTTTTAAATTCGAAGGCTAACTCTCATCAAATAAAGTAAAATCAGGTAATTCAAAATTAAATCGAGACAAAACTTTTTTTTCTTTAATTTTATAGCAAAATTAAAGATTACGATAACTTGTACTAGTATATTTTTATGAAGTCATTCCCAGTTCAACTCACTTTAACATTTTTAGCCCCATGACTTAGATTCATTTCGGAGTTCAAAGAAGAGGATCAATGAGGAAACATCAATATGAGGGATCCCATGGGAACATTATGCCATGCCCACTCAACAAACTCTTCATAACAAGTCTCAAAGGTGGGATAATGGTCAGGTGCCAATTGAGGGATCCCATGCACATGTCGAAACTATTGCGAAAATAGCTTAGATACACATTGAAAATACATTTTCGTTGTGTATACATACATAAAGGAAGCCAGCCTTTTTTTTTAAGCAAAATAAAATATATTAAAGAAAAAGAAAAAGAAAAAAAAATAAGAAATCATGGGGGGACCAAACCAAAACCCATGAAAATAAAGCAAGAGGAGCTATAGCTAGGAAAGCCTACGCTATTATGTAAACTACCTCCAAGCAAAAGAAGAAACAGAAACATCAAAAAGATTGTGCAGCTACACACCATAGCAACCAAAGAAAACTATCTCTAAAAGAAAAGGATCTGTCCTATAAAGCTAAAAAGCCATCTGATATAGGAAAAACTCCTTAAAAACTATCAGAGAAAGAACTATAGACATAGAGTCTATAAGGTGGCATCAAAAAATTGTCTCAACTTCTGAAAAAGAGAAGTCGCAAGCAGGATTATGTCTTCTTATTTTTGGCTAACCTTTTTCTCTGTGTTTTTGAATTGTTAGCAGTGGCTGTAGAGAGGTTGTTGTTTGTTGTCATATCTGTTTCCTCATCTTGTTCATCACCCCAAAATTTTGAAAGGATTTGAAGGTCTTTTTGAACAACTTCTGGAAAGGATGAAATAGAACCAACCTGTTGTTGCTTCCCTATTGTGTTCAGTTTCTATTTTTGATACTTAGAAAGAACTAATTGGAAGTTATGAGAGTTGCCACTCTCATCTTCTGCGTTAACTGAATTTGATATATCCTCTTCTGAATTATTATCAATCATATCTGGCCAGCACTTGGACAAAGCTCTGATGTCATTGTGAACTAAAGGTTGCAAAGCATAATCTTGTAACGAAACATTAATAGAGAGACCAGCCGCTGTATCCGGTGCAACAACAATATCCTGCACTTCTCCTGAGTTAACATGAGTGCACAAACTTGATGGAACAACTTCAATGCGCTCATTTATAACTTCAGTAGCCTCAGGGTCAGGTTGATTTTCTGATGCATTGATTTGCTCTGTGCCAAAGGCAGAATGCTCTGGGGACTTTTGTCGAACAGTTGAGGGGTCAGACTGAACATTTGGTTCAGTTGATTTGTTGGGAAGAATAAAATTTTCAGATGAGTTCCCTGAAGAGTGGACTCGATTACCAGGATGCAATGATTGATTTCCATTGTGTGGCTTATGTTTCTGATGAAAACTTTCCTTCTTGCAGTGCTCCAAACCATGTCCAACAGTTTTACAGAAAGTGCAAAATGGAGGAAGCCTCTCAAACAAAATGCCCACAAAGAAAGCAAAGGATTCCCTCTCCACCAAAATTTCAGAGTGAAGTTTCGCAGATAAATCCAAATCAACAAGAACTCTAGCAAAATGCCCCAATGTTCTGTTTTTGGTGGCCACATCAAGAGCAATTGGGGTTCCTACACAACTAGCAATCTCAAATAAAATCTTTGGCCTCCAATATTCTAAAGGGAGATCAGTGATTCTAATCCAAACCTGGGCATGTGTTTGCCTCATAGTGCTCGGATTAAAATACGGACTCCACTGGTAAAGACGCAACAAACCCGGTTGAAGATTCCATGATCCCACTGTCTAGACACTTCTCAAGTCTTCTACAGAAGCAAAGTTGAATTCATAGTAACCTTTCCCTAAAGGAATCAGTTTCCAGTTATCAATTGGTTTCCAGAGCTTCAACAGCCTTTCCCTAAGTTCCTGAGAGTTAACAGGTTTGGAACCTTTAGTCAAAACCAAGCGTCCATGAAGGTTGTTTTTGCAGGAGCGGAGTCCCTGTTGGTACTCCTCCTCTGAAATTTTTATAGAAATAGCATCTCCTTTAACACAAGGTTTGGGGAGTTGGCTCAAAGGAATGTCACACGAATTGGATAAGGCTTGGGCAAAGGATTTGCGTATGATAGGGGGAGGTTGAGCAGAGTTGATAGGCCTTGGTGAATCAGAAGATGGGCAAAGGAAAGACCAAGGACAAATAGCGGCAGTTGCCGCCATGGTTTCCGGTGAGAACTATTTGCTATACGGGATGGGCATTAAAATTACCTCTCATCGTCTCTTTCATTCGAAGCCCTAAGGAGTCTAAAACTACGTCGTGCGGCTTAGGTTTCTGTTTGGTTCTCACATTGTTTTGTTGTCGTTAATTCTATTCAATTTAAATTGTTCTTGTTCTGTTTGAAAACCATATGATGAATTTGGATTTACAATTTCTCACGACGGTCGTCTGAGATTTCCTTGATGCAATGATCCTCTCAAAGGAAGCCAGCTTTTGTTACATCTGTAAAATATAAAAAGAAATGTAACTCAACTTGAAGGATAACGAACATAGGTGAATTGAGAAAATGAGGAAGGATGTGTATCTCCAGTGAGGCAAGTAAACGACAAACAAATGCGGTTTCTTTGAAGAACCCAAGAGGAAGAAACTGGAGGGAGAGGGGGTGCGGGTAGGGGAGGCAAAAGGTTAAAAAGGAAGGGAGAAGGGGGTGAGAATATTTTAAAATGATTAAGGTTAGGACAAAATTGTAATTTCACAATTTAAAAAAATAGGGATGAAATTAGAAAATGGGTGGTGAGAACAATAAGACTTAATAACTATTCATGTAATTATGTTTTCCAACCCTGATGTAAAGAGCCATGAGGCAATTGTTATTTAAACTTTATTAATATACCTCCTTTTTATATTTTTTTTTTCAAAAATATCTTTTTTTTTCTGGAACATACTTTCTAAAATGTTAAAATTTTAACACATTCTGAAAAGTACTTTCGAAAAGTGTTATAAATTTAACATATTTCAGAAAATACTTTCCAAAAGTGTTAAAATTTTAACATTATGGAAAATACTTTCTAGAAGCCAATTTTTAGGGCAGAAAAATGGGACACTAAATTGCCCTTAAGGGGGTAACCTTTACACGATTTGAGATAATCCATGATGGTGATGTCGTAGTCACAAAGAACCTAGGTGCTTGGTTGTGCTTCTCGCCGTCATGAAAATTTTACTTCTTAATAGGAGGAGCAACTTCATTGGCAAACAGGACATGATTTCGGTGATTACTTCATTTGGAAGATTTGTCATCACTGTGATTAAAGTGTTGATGCATCCATGGGATTCATATTCTTACTACTGCTTCTAGAATCTCATAATTTCATTTATTTTGCTAGCGTTTATTTTAAAAAAATTGAGAAAGTGAATATATCAATGCATAAACAACACAAAGCAACTTAAAGGTAATTGGTGTCCTATTTTTTCTTCTAAAAACTGGCTTCTGGAAAATATTTTTTGAAACGTTAAAATTTTAACACTTCCGAAAAGAACTTTATAGAATATAAAAATTTTAACACTTCCACTTCCAGAAAGTACTTGCTAGTAAAAAAATTTACACTTCTGAAAAATACTTTCTAAAATGTGTTAAAATTTCAACATTTTGAAAAATACTTTTCGGAAAAAAGGATATTTTTAGAGAAAAAAAATATAAAAAGAGGTATATTAATAGATTTGAGATGTACAAATAACAATTGTCTTAAGGCCACCTATCCATAATTTAGTCCAACACCAGCCCAATAATGGCCGACATATTAAAAGGCCCTTTTCAACATGAAATGTAAATAGGAAAAGAATGATTAATTTGATAAACAACCGACATTTGATAGACTATTACGTACTTCACCTCAGTTTATATAATGATTAATAATATTAAGGGCATGGGCATTTTGAAATTTTCAAATGCTTCCAAATAACAATAATAATAAAGTAATATATTTTTATTGATAGCCAAAGTTAGTAGTTTTAACAAACCAATAATGTAAAATGAGAACATGTAACATGATTAACTAGCTAGCATGAAAGTGATATTTCGGATTGACTCGATCGAAAGAGATGTATTAATTCCTTGTACGTTTCCCGCAATACTAATTTACTAGTATTACCTAATCTTTTATGGTTGGCTTTGAATTAACAAATCCCATGGACTAAATCAATCACTGACGCATTCTTTTTCCCGATTTTTTATAATTATCCAAGTGAACTCTAGCAAGTTAAGTATTTCATTAATGCCTTGGTGAAATTTTCTTTCCACGAATAGGTCAATTTTAGTCCCAGTCCACCAAGCACTACGTATGATATAACGTAATATAGTCCTTCGTCTCTACAAATATAAACGGGCTACTGCAACCCAAACAAATCCCCATAACCCAAAAACATTGGTTCTATCTTTTAGTTCACTAGCTATTGACTTGTTATCATTCATTGCATAATATCAATGGCGTCCCATAAGTATTCCTCTGTTGTCCTCTATGCCTTTGTGTTTGCAGCTTTTGCAAATACAGCATTCTCATCATTGTCACCTGATTACTATGATTACTCATGCCCTAAGGCATTGAGCACCATTAGAAATGTTGTTGAGGCTGCTGTGCAGAAAGAGCGCCGTATGGGCGCGTCATTGCTACGCTTGCACTTCCATGATTGCTTTGTTAACGTAAGTGTTTCTATAATTGTGAGTTATATGTGTGTATGTATGTATGTTTGTGTGTATTAATAAGTTCTTAGTTGATGTAATTGTTGGAGTCTGATAAATCACTTGGTTTTGTAATGGTGACTGATCAGGGTTGTGATGGTTCAATTCTACTAGACCCTTCATCCACCATTGACAGCGAAAAGAATGCACTTCCTAATTTTCAATCTGCTAGAGGATTTGAAGTGGTGGATGATATCAAGGAGGCTGTGGACCAAGCATGTGGAAAACCAGTTGTTTCTTGCGCAGATATATTGGCTGTTGCGGCTCGTGATTCTGTCGTTGCGGTAAGCTACTGTAGAAAATATTGTATGAAGATATATTTATTTAACTCTTATTTATTTAAGTGTGATCATGTGGGTTGATTGAGACATCCATCATCCATGTTCTAATGAAATTTGAGTGTATATATATAATAACATATAGGCTCTGTTTAGTACAGAAAAGAGAAATAAAGTGAGTGAAAATAAAAAAACGAGAGTAAAAATAGGTAAAAAATAAATTAATACATAATGTTGTTTGGTTGAAGAGAAATAGAGAAGAAATAATGAGAGAGATAGAGAGATGAGTGAAAATAGGTGAAAAATAATATAAATGAATCCTACCATTTTTAAAGTTATTTCTCCCCTAAATTTACTATACCAAACAAGCTAGCATTAATTTCATCCACGATAAATTATTTTCTTGGTTGGAAACAAACATAGCCATAACGTTGTTTTTAGTAACATGTGGCATTAACAATTATGTGCATGGAACATGCAGCTAGGGGGACCAACATGGGAGGTGAAACTGGGGAGAAGAGACTCCACCACAGCAAGCCGTGAAGCAGCCAATGCAAACATTCCAGCACCATTTTTCAGCCTTTCTGAACTCATCAGCAACTTCAAGAGCCATGGCCTTAACGAGAAGGACCTTGTTGTTCTCTCTGGAGGTCACACAATTGGATTTGCACGTTGTGCTACCTTTAAGGACCATATCTACAATGACTCTAATATCAATCCCCATTTTGCAAAAGAGCTTAAACACATTTGCCCTAGAGAAGGAGGTGACTTCAACCTTGCTCCTTTGGACCACACAGCAGCCAAATTTGATTCAGCCTACTTCTCTAATTTGGTTCACAAGAAAGGGGTTCTTCATTCCGATCAGGAACTGTTCAATGGTGGTTCTACTGATGCATTGGTTAAAAGATATAGCCACAATACCAAGGGTTTCCACAAGGACTTCGCAAAATCTATGATTAAGATGGGAAACATAAAGCCCCTCACCGGGAGGCAAGGTGAAATTCGTTTGAACTGCAGGAAAGTGAACTAATTCGATCATTACAGAAGTGAAGCATTAACCATGTGACGGACGTACACATCTGAAACTTGTTTCCATTGTGTAGTTGAGAAAAAAATTATTAATTTGTTATTTAATTATTTTGTTTTAAAAGAGTTGAAATAAAATAATTTCCAAAACTATTTGTCAAAAATAACTTGATAAATATAGATGGATGCAAGAATATAGATGAATTCGTATTAAAATCGTGGTAGACATGCACATAACACAACATTCAATATTATAAACATATATAATACAATAGTAAAATACAAAATACAAAAATAAAATATAATATATATATATATATATATATATATATATATATAAATGTGAAGCATAAGTCAACAACAAGTCTTCCTACTTTGCTGTGTGCATGCTTCTGAAGTTCCTTGCTCTTATGCCCACCTTAGTACTTGCTCTATATCCTCATATGCCTCAGTGTCAGGGGTCACTTTCCTCAAATCCAATACGGTTTAAATAATAAAAAGATAGATATAAACATATATACTTACAAAACAATCATGTTGATCGTTTGTCTGGGTGTTTGATGCAACATGTTGATGAGGCATACGGGGAATATCTCTAACTAGCAGCAAGATGTGTGGAGAAGAGAAAGTGTGAAACCTATTAGAAATTCAGTCTAGGCATCCGAAAGGTCCCCTCAAAAACCGGTTCATAAGGGGGTGGCCTACCCAGCTATATAAGCACTTACCAGGCTCGTTAACCACCCGATGTGGGACTCGCAACACGCCCCCTCGAGCCAGGGCTCGTCACCACAAAGCGAGGGCTAGCGGCACTATCTACACCACCGGGCAGAACCAGCTCTGATACCATATTAGAAATTCAGTCTAGGCATCCGAAAGGTCCCCTCAAAAACCGGTTCATAAGGGGGTGGCCTACCCAGCTATATAAGTACTCACCAGGCTCGTTAAGCACCCGATGTGGGACTCGCAACACACCCCCTTAAAAACCGGTACATAAGGGGGTGGCCTACCCAGCTATATAAGCAATCGCCAGGCTCGTTAACCACCCGATGTGGGACTCGCAACAAAACCAATCTAGATAGTCAGCAGTGCACATGTGGTCCTCAAAGCTCAACAAGAAAGACATTATCAGCCTAGCTACCACCAATAGTGTTGGTTTGTATCCGCACAAGAGAGAACAAGGCGTCTAATCCAATGAGGTGCACAAAGAATCCCCTGGACTTGGTTAAACTAGTGTAAGTCCCACTCAAGAAGATAGACGTTAAAATGGCTGCCAAATCGAAGGTAGTCAGTGAATAATGAGATCTCGTGAAGTGATTGGACCTCTTTATGATCATCGTACGATGTCCAAATGACCTAGTCCAGTTGTAATGCATCCAGGATCGTCCTTATGGACCCAACCTTACTCGTTCCCCTCAAAGCCCTCCATCTGGAGACACAAGGCTTTGTCTCAATGTATGTTAGCATCGACTTGCACCTGACAATCGAAAAGTGCTCCTATATCCATGCCTGAAACACAACATTAACATAAATATAACCCTAAAACTAAAAACATAAATTTCGTAACAAAATCATTTATAAATTTTGTACCTATAGAAGGGTCATATATTCGTCAATTTGGCGACAACTATGCATGCCGGCATCGCTGAGGTGGTCATACAGGAAGCACAAGGCATCATCACCCCATGCATATCGATTGCAGCTCCTAAGATCTTACGATAGTGGCTGGTAGCCAACTAACACACAGTCGGAGCTCTTCTCCACAAATATCGTGCAATCAAGAAGATGGAGAAGGTAAGCTGGAACTGTAAACGCTAGCTTGCCATCCACCACATGTTGCTTGTACAACTATCGCAACTAACTAAAATGAACACATGCGCCTTTATCTGTAACCATAAATGCCTCTGTCCTAAGAAAAAGGTATATATGAGTAGGGCTTCCCAACAATAAGAAGGTGTAGGAGACATGACACATCATCAATGTGATGGTCATTTCTCCTCCAAGAGGGTGAAATGAGCTGGTTTCCTATGCCACTGCTCAATAAATGCAAACACTATGGCTTTATTTACCATGCCATATCGTGCTCATGTGAGAAAGAGGCAACCTTGATTCCTCGACATACTTGAGAATGTCTAGATTTGTTGGTGTCAACACCCAATTTTGTCCTATCTCTCTAATTATTTCTTTTTTAATAAAAATAAATAAATAAATTACTTTTTACTTCCAAATTTGGATCACTTTATATGCACAACAAAAACAAAATACAAAAACAAAATGTTTTGGGCCAATCGCTTAAGTCCACAATGTCCATATACAACCCAAATCTAAAATTGTTTGTGATAAGCTTAAGCCAAACCAGAAGAAAAAAAAACACAAAACCAAAAAAGGAAAAATAAAATAAAATAAAAACAAACAAAAGCAAAAAAGAAAAGGCAATCTTGATCAAATCCTCCTCCCAGCTAGCTGTGTCTAAAGTTGCTAGCTCTGCATCGAAGCCACCAACAGGTCTCCTCCTCTAGCTAGTTTTGAACCACAGCCACTAACAAGTTTCCTAAAATCTTGCATCTGTTGGATTTGTTCCCAAAAGATGTAAACCTGCTTTACAATAGGTTGGGCTAGTGTGATTAAAAAATTCAAAGAATGAGCTTATAAATACTGTAGTTGTGAATGAAAAAAGGGTTGGAAGAATTAGCTGAGAAGTTCATACTAGGACTCTGTTTGTGTGGAGAAGAGGAGGAGATGAGCAATAGTGTAAACAGAAGAAGTTGAAGGTGAAGAGAAAGGTTACCTGATCACACAAGCTTCTAAAATAGCTCTGGCATCTTGGGTTGAAGCATGAAAGTGGGCACACAATAGGTAACCACTTCGTTTGTGGGCTTGCTTCATTCTCTGCTCCCCTCTCCCTCTCGTGAATTTTTGTCTTCTTTGCATCATAATAATGCTTGCTTTGTGATGAAATATTTGTTTCTCTTGTTATTTCTTCTGTACCTGCCATAATCATTACCAATAAACATTTTGTGAATGTACATATCAATGAAAAGAAAAAAATTGAAAGCAAAAGGAGACCTCTTCTTCAAACCGTATCACATACATTGAACCAAGCCATTCATTCCCAAATCCCTATCACGGCTTTACAATACACCCTCACCAACCACTTCAAAATACCCAAATCAAACCCAGCAAATCAATGACCCAGACACCAAAACCGAAGCTACCACTGTGAACCTCGTCTGCCCCGTAATCACCACCACGCCGCTTCCATGCACCCCGTAACGTAAGGCCCTGTCTCGAACGAACCCATCACTAGAACCAAAGCAGTTGCCAAACGGAACTGCAAACCATCGCAAGGTCATAAACCAGTGACCGCCGTAAACACGTCACACCATCACAGCGAGAGTGCGTGACCTTCCAACAACACCACCGTGTCGCTCTCTCCTCTCTACTCTCTAATTCGATCTGATTCATGTGTGTCGTTTTGGGTATAGGGCAAAAAGCCCCTTTCGTTCACGCTAGAAACAGATGCGAGAAGCTTCGTGAAGCTCTCTCCTTCTTTTAGTTTTTTTATGAAATTGCCACTTTTAATTTATCTTGTCACAATTTTTTTTTTCTATTTGGACCTGCACCTTCGTTTTCTTCTTCCGCATGGGCTCGGCCTTTCTTTTTTTTATTCCTTCGTTAGTTCGTTTAGTCTTTAGTATGGTAAGTTTTTGCTCTAAATAAAAATATTATTTTACTTGCTTTAGAAAGAACATAATGAAAAATCTTTTATAAAAAAGCCTTTTATTTACGTGTTGATCAGTAAAATGAACTTACCAGCGTAATTTTTTTTTCTCAAATAGAATTCTCCACCTGTAGTGAAATAAATAATAAAATAATGCTAATAGTTATATTACAATGATATTTTACAATTAAATAATTATAAGCCAATAAATATTGATGAAAATTTTTTTTAGAAAAAAAGGTTAATTGGATGTGATATCCTTTTAATCTTTAGATTTTGAAGTATAAGTTGTGACAGCTTGATATTTTAAAATTCTTCTCTAAAACCAAATATTAACACGAAATTAGTTTGCTTCAAAATAAAACTTTTAAATAGATTGATTTGGGTGTACACCTCTGCCAGTCTTATATTTTTAGGACCTATGAGTTGTGATAGCTCAGAAATCCTAAATCTAAAAAACAAGAATAAAAATAAAAAATATATCAACATGCAAATATTTTCTACCCCAAAGAACTACATAACTCCGAATTCTCCATTACACCTGGAGATACGTAGGAGTAGGGGATCACTCTTGTTGAGCTAAAAAATAAAAAATATATAAATTAAAAAGATAAAAAAAAAAAACCATAATAATCCTCTCTTTCCATACTAATAAACTTCTTTTTAATAATAAAAATTCTCTTGCTTAAAAAATATAGTAAATAAAATATCTAAAAATATTATTGTTTATTTTGAGGGGTAAAATAAATAATTTTAAAGTTATTAAAATTTTGCACATTTAATTAGGGGTAACCGTCTTAGGACGAGCGCCGTAGGGTGCTAATATCTTCCCTACGCGTAATCGACTCCCGAATCCAAAATCTGATTTTCAAGACCATTTTATTTTCAAAAATGATTTTTTCGTAGTTTTCTTCAATAAACTATGGTGGCTACTCCTCTATTTTTTTACACTTATTTTTCGTAGTTCCGTCACGACTTTGGTTGCGACAGTCGGCATGTCCAAAATCTTTGAAGCATTACTAATAGGCTTCAATGGTGGCTTGTGCAATCCTTCCCATAGTCATGTCCACAGGACCATCTACCATCTTCGTAAGAGGGCCAATTACTCCATTTCCCTTACTTCATCTATGTCGCATCATCCTACGACTCGGGTACCTCCTAGACCATAGTAGCAGCAATGGACTCAGCTGAATAAAGTGACTCGTCATCTTGAAGTATGGCAGCCTTTTACTCTTACGCGGTTACCATAGCTCTCTACTTACAAGTAGAAGCTGTCGGTGGCACTCGTTCAGCAACTGTGATGGACACGTTGTCCCTTGTAGAGCCAACTCGTCCATGGTGTCTAATGTATCGTGTGCGTGACACATTTTATAACAAAAAATATTAATTTAATAAAAATTAAATAAAAACAATTTATTTAGAAAATTACCAATTAAATAAAAATAACTAATTTTAAAAAATAAACAACAGTAACAAGTTTTCATTGTGTACCTGTTTCCTGGTACACAGGGAAAACAAGTTTTCGTTGTGTACTTATTTCCTGGTACACAACAAAAACAAGTTTTTGTTGAATCTGCGAACGAACAAAAATATGGAGAAGTGAACCTTCTACAACGGTGACTAGGAGGGGCTCGAGCTTCCAACAAAGTGGAGGAAAGGTGACGAAGACTTTGACAGAGAGAGACCTTAAGGAGAGGAAGCGGTTGACGAAGGATGGACAGAGCTTGGGAAGGAGAAGAATTGAGGGGTGGGGGTGCCAATAGACTTTGACAGAGACAGACCTTGAGGAGAGGAAGAAGTTGACAGAGAAGGACAAAGCTTGGGAAGGAGAAGAAGAAATGAAGGGTGGGGGTACAAATAGCAATTGTGGAGGTTGCCAATAGCAATCCGTAACATTATATTTTGATTTTTGAATGAGCTAAAGTTTCAAACTTTCCAACTTCCGATATTGACTTGTCATCAATTTTCTTGGCCTTCACTTTTTTTTTTTATATATAAGCAAACAATGATAATATTATTGATAAAAAAAATCCAATCCCACCCGAACCAAAGTTACAAGGACTATGTTCAGAGAAGGCCCAATAGAAATAGAATAAAAAATACCCCCAATGTGTAGCATACACACATATCACGTAGCCATAACATCAAAAAGCTAAAAGCCTATACCTTGTTGCCAAAACACCTCGCATAATGTATTTCAAAACCGTCGCCAGTAGTGGTGATTGTGACAGCTATAGCAATGAAAGCAATGATCATGGTACGTACGTAGAGGTGGTGGCGGCGGTCATAATAGTGGTAATAATGACGATTATGGTGGTGCAGCGACAGTGGTAGTCATGACAATGGTGACGATGATGGTTAAACAGTGGTAATGATGATGGTGATGGTAATAGGTACGAGTAACATGATAATTAAAATATTTTAGGAGGTGATAATTGAGATCTTTTAAAGATGGGTAAATGACAATTTTGGTCCTCAAAAGTGTCGAGCGCTGACAATTTGATCCCTGAAAGATGAAAAATTTGAATTTAGTTCCCGAAAGTGAAAAAAGTGTGACAAATTTGTTCTCCCATTAACTCTTCTTCGTTAACATTAACAGAAGTGCCTACGTGACACTTTTGATGATGACATGACAGCTGGCGACTGCCACATGTCATACACGTGGCTAAAAGTTAACTTTTCACTTTAGTCTCTGAACTTAACCACTTACTGACATTTTGGTCCCTGAACTTAATCACATATTGTCATTTTGGTTCTTGAAAGTACTTTTGAATTTTTAATTAAGTCTCACGCTACATGTAAATTATTAGCATAGTCATCACCATATTCTCTCACTTCCATTCTTTATCTGTCATATTTTTCACCTTCCTCTTACCAATTTTGCCATTTAAATTATACTATAAATATGAAACTAATTTATGAGTGATCGCATAGCAGTAGTTAGCGGCTAAATCCAGGACATTGCTAACAAGATTCTATAAGATTTCAATTTATGAGTGATCACATAGCAGTAGTTAGTGGCTATATCATGAGTATTAGAGGACTTGAGTGGACATGACCCTCTGCTGGCACGCGAAGTACATGTCATTTTTCATTCTTTTGATAACGTTTAGAGTGTAGAGAGTAAAAAAATTGAGGATGAAGGAGGTGTAAGTGGGAGGGGTGGCATATGATTCATGTGATCATTTGGCATATGATCGATGATTAAAGTAAAAGGATCAAACAGATCATAAAATGTAAACAACGAAATTTGTGGTTTTCATGAATTACTACCAATTGTTTTCATGAACGAAACTTGTGGTTACTTGAGAATGTTGAAGAAGCTATTTGAAAATTTTAATTGAATAAAATGTAACTTCTTAAAGAAGTTAGACAATGTTTATTAAGAAAAAAATTAAATAGTTTTTTAAGATGTTTTTGTGTTATTTTCCTATTAGAATTGATGTTTCAGTTGAATAAATGACGAACTTTGCATGCAGATGATAGAAGTGAAAGACATGATGAACAACAAAGTGTGGAAGAGGAAGGTGAAAAATATGAGAGATATGGAATGGAAGTAAGGGGATATGGTGATGACTATGCTAATAATTTACATGTAACGTGAGATTTAATTAAAATTCAAAAGTACTTTTAGGGACCAAAATGACAGTATGTGGTTAAGTTCAGGAACCAAAATGTCAGTAAGTAGTTAAGTTCATGGACCAAAATGTCAATAAAGTGAAAAGTCAACTTTTAGCCATGTGATAGCCACGTGGATGACACGTGACAACCATCAGCTGCCACGTCATCACCAAAAGTTCAGGTATTGATGTTTCAGTTGAATAAATGACGAACTTTGCATGCAGATGATAGAGGTGAAAGACATGATGAACAACAAAGTGTGGAAGAGGAAGGTGAAAAATATGAGAGATATGGAATGGAAGTAAGGGGATATGGTGATGACTATGTTAATAATTTACATGTAACGTGAGATTTAATTAAAATTCAAAAGTACTTTTAGGGACCAAAATGACAGTACATGGTTAAGTTCAGGAACCAAAATGTCAGTAAATAGTTAAGTTCATGGACCAAAATGTCAGTAAAGTGAAAAGTCAATTTTTAGCCATGTGATAGCCACGTGGATGACACGTGACAACCATCAGCTGCCACGTCATCACCAAAAGTTCAGGAATTGATGTTTCAGTTGAATAAATGACGAACTTTGCATGCAGATGATAGAGGTGAAAGACATGATGAACAACAAAGTGTGGAAGAGGAAGGTGAAAAATATGAGAGATATGGAATGGAAGTAAGGGGATATGGTGATGACTATGCTAATAATTTACATGTAATGTGAGATTTAATTAAAATTCAAAAGTACTTTTAGAGACCAAAATGACAGTACGTGGTTAAGTTCAGGAACCAAAATGTCAGTAAGTAGTTAAGTTCATGGATCAAAATGTCAGTAAAGTGAAAAGTCAACTTTTAGTCATGTGATAGCCACGTGGATGACACGTGACAACCATCAGCTGCCACGTCATCACCAAAAGTGCCACATAGGCACTTCCGCTGATGTTAACGGAGAAGAGTTAACGAAAGGACGAACTTATCGCACTTTTTTCACTTTCGGTGACTAAGTTCGAATTTTTCATCTTTCAGGGACCAAATTGTCAGCGCTTAACACTTTCGAGGACCAAAATGGTCATTTATCCTTTAAAGAATTTTTGTTAAGTCAATCTCTTAGAAATTTGATGGTTACATAATATTTTAATTTAAATTCTTAAGTATTTAAATCTAAACCTTTCATTTTAATTTAATAGTTGAGGTTAGTCATTTTCATTCTCACATAAAAAAGATATTTTTATATATATGAGAAAAAATCCACAAGAGTGACTCTCAATTTAAACCCTTTATTTCTACTCAAATCTAAAGGCTATGATTTATTTAGTTAAAAAGTCACGTGACGCTGGAATAGGAGATAGACACTGCAACGTTTGTGGCTCTCTGAATCTCCTACTCATCGGTTATGTTAGGTTAGGTCTAATGCTGGACGCGACGCCTCCGACAACATTGCAATGATATTTTTTAGGTTTCTAATACCTTATTTCTTGCACAAGTTTTTATATTCATATCTTTGAATTTCTCGTTTCTAAAGTGGCTGACTTGACTTTTATTCGGTGTATTTGTGGCTAGCAATTGGCAACTGTTGCAGACTTGCGGTCTTTCAAGGCACCTTCCTGGTGCCACTTATTATTTTTCGAAAGAGAAAAGGAAATATCTATCTAATTCTAGTTGTCGCATCCTATCATGCTGTTGCCCCTCTTTTTCGATTTGCAAATGTCATACGATAGTTAGGAGTAATAGTGAGGAATGTTATTATAAAAAAAACAAAAAAAATAGTGAGGAATGTTGAAAGACAAGTCAGGTGAAGCATATTCCTAAACTATTTTTAACCGTTAGATTTAAGATAAATGAATGGTCTAGATTGAGAGTAACTCTTTACACTTTTTCTTAACTAAGTGATCCCTCTCCATATATATTTTGGTCAAAGATAAAAAAAAATTATATATTAACACTCAACCGTACAAGAAGAAACAAGTAAATAAAGACAAATTACCAAAAATTGAGAAACGATTACTTCACCTAAGTTTATATAGTACTATGATAAGGGCATGTACATTTTGAAATTTTCAAATGCTCCCAATGAGAATAATAATTAACTAATATCATTTTTTTAATAACCCATGTTAGTAGTTTTTACCAATCAATGTTGTAAAAGGTAAACATGTATATATTTAACATGAATAACCAGAATGATATAGTAGGATAAACGGTATATTGGCTGATTCTACTGTATATTTTGTAAAGGATAATGATATTTTAACACGTTTTCACTACAAAAAATTTGCCCTATAGCTACATACGCTTATAGTGATAGGCGTAATTTAGTGTAGGTATAACTTCTTCGTACATATAGTTGATGTAGGTAAAAACCTTATAATTTTTATTTTAATTTTTTTTCTTTTTATTTCAGTAAAAAGTAAAAACCTCACATTCTCTCTCACTCTCGCTTTTCTGAGTTTCTCTCTCTTCTAGAATTTTCCACAGCCTTAAGCTTCTAGAAATTTAATTTAATTATTCATAATTGTTTTAAATTTTTATATAAAATTAAATGAATTAAAATTATTATTCATAATTTAGGTGTAGGCTATAGTGACACATAATACATGTTGACATATATTAATAAATTAATTCTCACCATTATTATAAAATGTAGGTATAAACTATAGTGACACACAATAAATGTTGGCATATATTAATAAATTTATTCCCACAAATGCTAGAAAATGTAGGTATAGGCTATAATGACACACAATATATGTTGTTGAATCCCATTCAAAATCAACACTAAAATTGTGTGTGGGTATATGCCAAGCAGGTTTATACCTATAGATATTATACCTATAGTCACACTTTTTGTTTGTCACTAGAGGTAACATTTCTTATAGTGTTTGATTTTAAACACTTCATCAACATTGGGTCTGGCTACGGTGAAGTAGTTAAAAACTGATGCAATGGTGAAACACCATTTATGACCTGCTACAGGAGGTAACAGCCGGTTACACAAAAAATATATAATTTGCAAATGAGGGCCTCCTATGTTCATCCTATACTGTTCATCTATCTTCCTCCAAACACATTACCTGTGAATCCTTCCTATCACATTCAACACAAACTACATTTGTTTTAATTACCAAATATGATTTCAAAGTACAAGTTTGATATGCAAGAAAAATATGTTCAATTTGAATATGACTTTCCAAGATATTTCAATTCATTCTCCGCCATTCTATCAAACAATTCATGGGCATTTTTAACTTGGTCATACTTAACGCATGCATGAACTAAAGAAGCCATCACAATAGAATCAAAAACATTGATTTATACTTGTCATCAAAACCTTTCACATGGCTTCCAAATTGAATACAAAACTCTGTCCCCAGAACCCATACAAATCAAGAAAGTGAAGAAATTATCAATGCTATAAGGTCATATCCTATATAAACACCAATCGATGAACAAGGGGGAACTTTTACACCCACTTACAAATTCCTATTATCTCCATTTCAATTAAACTAGTAGAAAAAGACCCATATCAGGTGGAAGTTAATTAAAAAGGGGAACTTTTCCACCCTATAAGGTCATATCCTATGAAACCCAGATCTTCAAAATCTAGCAGAACAAAACCCAGTTTTGAAGGAAAAAAAAACTCAAATATGAAGGAAACAAAAAACATATTTGAAGAAGAAGAACCCAGATCTGAGAAACGGTTCGGGTTATGGTGCTTTCGTTTGGGTTCGAGAAGGCATTTTGTGCTTGAAAGCTATGGCTTTGTCGATTTCGCCGAAGGGGTCGTCCTCGGAGGAGTCGAAGGGAGCGTCTTTAATGTCGGCAAGGTACGTGTATGTGTTCTTGTACAAGTGGGAACATGAACGTCCATGGCAGTGGTCGTCACGAACAACGGCACCACTGCCAGACCATCCTCACCTTTTGTGGATGTTTTGTAAAACTTAGATATGAGAACCAAGACTTAACAAAGAAGGAATCTTGTTCTTGTTCTTCGTCGTCGTCGTCGCCACACTCATACATGGATCCAACGAGAAGAAGTTGATCTTCGAGGTAGCGATGCAAGAGGCCCTTCTCCTTCTCTCGCTCCTCTTCGCGGCCACAACACCCTTCCTCGCAGCGGCGGAGGTGATCATCGGCGGCGGCGGCGGCGTGGGTCACCATGCACGACGGGGGATCATGGCCGGCGCGGCGGCGGTGGGGTTCGAGGGTCGGGGGACAATCGCAGAGCATCGAATCTCACTGTGGCGTTCTATGTTTTAACTTTCCTAAATTTCAAATGAAAGATTTGCAAATATGCCCCCCAAATGCTCTTTTTATATGGGGACTAAAATGCAAAATCATTAAAATTATACTAACCGGTAAACATGAGGTAGCAGGTAAACGATCTCGTCCGTTTATTATTTTATTAATATATCTAATGGTATATTTTACTAGTTCACCATAGCCTTTCCCATCAACATTTCTTATTTTTTTCTACCTCTCTTTTCCTATAATACCCATATTTTTTTTTTCTTTTCTCTCTCTTTTTCACTAGGTGTTGAATAGGAATTGGGTCAGGGTACTCCTAGCTATTTAATACACCTTTACTTGCTGGCAGAAACAATTAACTAGCATGAAAGTGATATTTCAGTTTGACATGATCATAAGAGATGTATTCCATGTACGTTTCCCGAAATACTAATTTTTTACCTAACCTTTTAATGGTTCACTTTCAATTAACAAACCCCATGGACTAAATCAATCAATGAAAATTTCTTTTTCCCAATTTCTTATACATTTCCAAGCGAACTCTAGAAGGTTAAGTATTTCATTTATGCGTTGATGAATGTTTGTTTTCACGAAAAGGTCAAGTTTTAGGCCCAGTCACCACCAATTACGTGTGATATAGCGCGTAATATATATTTTTTTTGCTGGCAAAAAAAATAAACAATGTTATAGCGCGTAATATAGTCCTTCGTCTTTGTAAATATAAAGGGGCTATTGCAACCCAAATAAATCCCCATAACCCAATAACATTGGTTCTATTCTATCTTTTTGTTCACCAACTATTAATTTGTTAATTATCTAGCCTAAGATACAGTACTCATCATTCACTGCATAATATAAATGGCTTCCCATAAGTATTTCTCTGTTGTCCTCTATGCCTTTGTGTTTGCAGCTTTTGCAACTACAGCATTCTCATCATTGTCACCTGATTACTATGACTACTCGTGCCCTAATGCTATGAGCACCATTAGAAGTGTTGTGGAGGCTGTGGTTCAGAAAGAGCCCCGTATGGGCGCATCCTTGCTACGCTTGCACTTCCGTGATTGTTTTGTTAACGTAAGACTTTCTATATTTGTCTTATATATACATGTTTGTATAATACATAGTAGGTTCTTAGTTGATGTAATTTGTGTCTGATAAATCACTTGGTTATGTAATGGTGACTGATCAGGGTTGTGATGGTTCAAATCTGCTAGACCCTTCACCCACCTTTGACAGCGAGAAGAATGCACTTCCTAATTTTCAATCTGCTAGAGAATTTGAAGTGATGGATGAGATCAAGGAGGCTGTGGACCAAGCATGTGGAAAACCAGTTGTTTCATGCGCTGACATATTGACTGTTGCGGCTCGTGACTCTGTCGTTGCGGTGAGTAATACCACATACTACCACTATTAATTAATGCTATGTTGAATGTTTATCGGTATAGTTAGGAAAATGATAGTACTAAGTGTGCGGATCAACTGGCGTGAATTTGTTCCAGCTTAATCAATGATATCTAGTTTGAGTCCTAGTATACAGATGTGGATACCTATGGTGTAGACAAAAAAATTAGTTAGGAAAATGATCAATAAGAGTGTAGAAATCTTGAGAGAGATAGGAAGAGAGGGGAGATAAGTAATTGATAAGATTTGTGATATAATATCACAAGAAAAGAGAAATAAAGATAAATGAAAAGTATTGGTAGGATATTTGTAAATTATGGATGTCCAGATATAATCACTCTAGTCTATATTTAATTATGCTTAATATTTTGTATAAATTTAGTCGATAGTTCAGTTTTTATATCATTCATTTACCATGTCAAAATACAGCAAGAACTGGTCAAACCAAACCACTGTATTTTTTAATTTTTTTTTTCATTTTCTGACTCAGTCAGCATATGATATTTAAATATAAAAAAAATAGAACTATGAATATTTTACAACATAGTTTTTCATGCTTCCTTTACACCAATTAAAAAAGAGTACGTCTTATTTACTCTTTCTTCTATCTCCCGTTTTTGTCTACAATTTCATATATTTTTCAAAGAGTACATGAATGAAGAAATGTGTCATAAAAATATTTTTTTATTAATTATAATTCTATTTGTCGGCCTACGCCTAAAAACTTCATTCGATCTATATTTGAGAACTTTTAATATATTTAGTAAGATTGAATAAAAAAAATTTACAGCCATGAAAGTGAAAAGAAGATAAGAGAAAATATATAAATAGGAAGAATTATAATATGATGAACGTAGAGAAAAAAGAAGTTATTGTAGAAAATAGTATATGAACAAATATAACTCTAATTATTTGAGTGTGATAGTTAATTTAGACATCAACCATCCATGTTCTAATGAAATTTGAGTATATATACAATAACACGTAACGTTGTTTTTAAGTAACATGTCACATTAACAATTGTGTGCATGCAGCTAGGGGGACCAACATGGGAAGTGAAACTGGGGAGAAGAGACTCTACCACATCAAGCCGTGAAGCTGCAATTGCAAACATTCCAGCACCATTTTTCAGCCTTTCTGAACTTATCAGCAACTTCAAGAGCCATGGCCTAAACGAGAAAGACCTAGTTGTTCTTTCAGGAGCCCACACAATTGGATATGCACGTTGTGCTACCTTTAGGGACCATATCTACAATGACTCTAACATCAATCCCCATTTTGCAGAAGAGCTTAAATACATTTGCCCTAGAGAAGGAGGTGACTCCAACCTTGCTCCGTTCGACCGTACAGCAGCGCGATTTGATTCAGCCTACTTCTCTGATTTGATTCACAAGAAAGGGCTTCTTCGCTCCGATCAGGAACTGTTCAATGGTGTTTCTACTGATGCATTGGTTAAAAGATATAGCCACAATACCAAGGGTTTCCACAAGGACTTTGCAAAATCTATGATTAAGATGGCAAACATAACGCCCCTCACCGGGAGGCAAGGTGAAGTTCGTTTGAACTGCAGGAAAGTGAACTAATTCATTATGAAATTAGTGAAGCATTAAGTATGTATTCTAGCCTAGGTCCATATGTAGGAAACTAGCGACTAAGGAAAATTGTTTTGCACGACTTTGAATTTTTTTATAAATTAATTTATTGAATGTACATTTATGATACAACAAAAGTTCTCAATGTTGGTTTGTTTTGATTAAATAATACTGTTCAGGATCATATATTCTTCTTGAAAAATATTTGTTTTTTTCATCCCTCAGTAGTCAGTGTCTTGCTGTCAAACAGTTTTAAAGGCTGAAAACTAATGAGAAACTAACTAGAAATTTTAGCTTAAACCCAAAAGAACAAATCAATTTTACTTGCACAATGCTCAAACTAAAAGCAAAATTCACGTTATCAAGTTTCGATCCATTTATAGCTTTCGTGATTTTCAACTTTTTTATGTAATCCATTAACAGCAATGAGACGATTAATTAGGCTATGGCAATGATTGATGAAAATGATGATTCTCTTCAATCTATTTGTATGCAATTGAATAGACAAAATTATTCTTATTGAAGTTATGTGTTGAAGAATTTTTTGAATGGAAAACAAATGTGAGGCTATGTTTCTGAACCCTTGGTTAATGTCAGATGAAACAAATGGGAAATATGCTAAAAATTGGACATCTAGGAAGCAAAATTCAAAGATAATCACTTGGATCAATAACTCTGTTTTTCAATTGATAGGAATTCAACTAGCAAAATTAAAACAACCAAGAAAGCTTGAGATCATTTGGAAAGGTTGTATTTACAATCTAATTTTGCAAAGCAAGACAGACTAGAGATAGAAATTCATGCTCTTCTACAAAACATCATGAGCATTTAAGAATTTTATTATGCTATGATCAATCTTTGAGATCAATTAGCTCTCACTAAGTCTACTAAATTACGAGCCTTTGCATCATACATTACTTGTAGAGAAGGACAACTTTTAGTTCAATTTCTGATGACTCTTTGGGACAAATTTGAAGCTCTTCGTGGAAGAATCTTGCACCGCAACCCTCTTCCAAGAGTTGACTCAGCGGTTATTGAATTGTTATCCATAGAGATTTGTCTCAAGTCTCAGCTTGACAAACGAAATATATCGAAAGGAATCCCTCCCCTTCTAATCCATTTATCTTTGTAGTTCTTTAGAACAAAAAGAAATCCCATGGAAATGTTGGTTATGACGAATGCAATTTTTGCAAGTAAAAGGGTCATTGGAAAGCTCAATGCTCTAAGCTGTTGAATAAATAGTTCGATCAATTTCACAAACAAAGCTTCCAATCTCCAACTTCAAATGTTGTAGTTGTTGCTCCTCTGACAAACCCTCTTGGTGTTGGACATGCATACTCTCCAGGCTTTACAATAGTTGCCCTTGCTAAGAAGTTTCAAAAGTTGATTGCCACACAACCACGTGCCGTGTCTGCCTTTAAAAAATAGGTTTCTCTTCCTCTATCCCATCAGTTATATCTTCCTCCATATGGATTCTAGACTCATGATGTGAGCCTTTCACCATATGTCATCTGATTTTACATCCTTTGTGTCCTAACATTCAACATAATTCGTTTCAGGCATGACTAATGATGGCAATGGGTCTATTTGCACATCTTATTTATCTCTTTCCAATTTTTTTTTTTTTTTTTTGGTCAGCAAAAAACAGAGTGTATTAAATATGGGGTACAAGGAATACCCCATCCCATATTCAAAGCTATATATAACAGGAAAAGGATAAGTCAAGTTTGGATGGTTACATTATACTCCCTCCGTTCCAAATTATATGACGTTTAAGGTTTTGGCACAGGTATTAAGGAATACAATTAATTTGTTGAATTTCCTAGAAAATATTAGGTAACTTCCTAATATACCATTTATCTCTCTAATTAATTACTTATAGTACACTACTCCCACTAAGTATTAATTAAGGATAGTTCTGGAAAAAGACATTTAATGCAGCATTGGTTTTGTAAAACGACATCTATTTTGGAACAAATTTTTTTCTCTAAAACGTCATATAATTTGGAACGGAGGTAGTATTAATCTGCCATAGCATTTAATATTGGTAACCACCAAGTACCACTCATCAACCCCTACATTTAACCACCAAGAACCTACTTCTATTCCAAAATCCCAAAGTTGCCCACATTAACTCGTTACCATTGGCTGCACTTTGGAATAAACCACCAAACCACTTTTACGCAGATTTCTGAGCCCAGAAAACCAACAACGCAGTATCTCTTTCCAATTAATGTTTATTACATTCTTAATCTCACGTTGAATTTTGTTTCTATTGGTCAATTATGTGATTTTGGTTTCTTGGTCTTATTTTCTTCCACCTATTGCTCTGAATCTAATCCTTAATTGGGATGGCTGATTAGGATAGGACATAGGCATCGGGGACTTTATAGGGCCTTGCTATTGGCACCCTCTTCATTGTTATTTAACCCCCACCCCCGCAAAAAAAGTTGGTTTTTATATTGACGAAAATGCCCCTCACAATGGAAATAAGTTTTTATTGTGTATGTCCACCACTTACACAACAGAAACTTGTTTTCATTATTTAGTTGGGTGTCTATATATAACAAAAACATGTTTTCGTTGTTTAACATTTTTTTACATCCCATTTTACATAACAAAAACTTATTTTTTTACACCCCATTGAAGGGTCATATATTCACCAATTTGGCGACAACTATGCATGCATGCATCGTTGAAGTGGTCATACAGGAAGCACAAGGCATCATCACCCTATGCATATCGGCTACAACTCCCAAGATCCTACAATAATGGCAAGTAGTTGATTGACACACAGTTGAAGCTCTTCTCCGCAAATATTGTGCAGTTAAGAAGATTGAAAAAGTAAGCTCGAGTTGTAAACGCTGACTCGCCATGCGCCATATGTCTCTTGTACAACTCTTGCAACCAAGTGAAATGAACATGTGTGCCCTTATCTGTAGCCATAAACGCCTCTTTGTCCTGAGAAAAGGGTATGTACGAGTAGGGATTGCCAACAATGGGAAGTTGTAGGAGACGTGACACATCATCTAGTGTGATGGTCATTTCCCCTACAGGAGAGTGAAATGAGTTGGTTTCCCTATGCCATTGCTCAACAAACACAAACACTATGGCCTTATTTACCATGTCATACCGTGCACACGTGAGAGGAGGCAACCTTGATTCCTCGATATACCTGAGAATATCCGGATGTATCGGCATGTCCAAAATCTTTAAAGTATTACTGATAGACTTCAATAGTGGCCTGTGCAGTCCTTCCCATAGTCGTTTTCGCAAGACCTCATTCGTAAGAGGGCCCATTACTCCCCTACTCCATCCGCGCCACATCATCCAATGAATCTAGTACCTCCTCCACCACAATAGCAGCAATGAACACATGTAAATAAACTAGCTCGTCATCTTGAAGCATGGCAACCTCCTACTCTTACATGGTTGCCATAGCTCTCTGCCTACAAGTAAAAGCTATCAATGGCACTCGTTCAGCAGCTACAATGGATCCTTATCGTCCCTTTTGGAGCCAACTCATCCATGGTGTCTAATGTATTGTGTGCATGACATAGTTTATAACAAAAAATATTAATTTGATAAAAAAATAGAAACAATTAAATAAAAATAACTAATTTATGGTACATTGATACACACCAAAGAACAAAACAAGCATAACAACACAATACAAATCTTTCAGACACATGACAACTTTTTGTCTTGTTTATTGTTTGGTGGATAAGAGACAATACAAGTAAAAGAATGTAAAATTTACTACAGTACCCTTTTGAATATTAATAAAATTTATATTAATTATCTTAATACAACTTTTATTATTATTATTATTATTATTATTATTATTTGACAAAATTTATATTATTATTTTTATTATTATTATTTTATTATTATTAATAAAATTATATTATTATTAAAATAAAATATATTATTATATTTATGTGAACCTGAGCACTAGCTAGCAACAATTCGATACATTCTAGAGGACGCAAACACCATTTTGAAAATTGCAATCAAACTCTAACATGAATTTTGTCTCTCTTCTAAAAAAATGATGCGAATTAAAGAATCAATATCTACCTTAGCAACCAACCGTGCAATGGAGGAGCAGTTTCGATTTTGAAGTTAATTAACATGAAAAAAATACATTAATTATCAAGCGTGCATAGAGGAGTAGTTTTAGGCAGTTGCGCTGAGAAGGTGGGAGAGGGGAGAGACGGGTAAGGAGAGAGAGAGAAAAAAAACAAAGTGGGTATTTAAGTCCTTTTAATATGTTGTGCTGAGAACAAAAAGTTGTTCCGTGAATTGTTGAGTAACAAGAAAAAAAGTTTTTGTCCTGTCCTTTCTCATTCGAGTTGTGCTGTCTCATGATTTTTTTTCAAAACAAACATGAAACAACTATAGTTGTCCTGTCCAGTACTATGTTTCTTAGGGAATCAAACGGACCCTTAAAAAAATAAACAACAAAAATAAGTTTTCACTACGTACTTATTTCCTGGTACACAAGGGAAACAAAAATTTCATTGAATCTGCGAATGAAAAAAAAAATATGGAGGAGCGAACCTTCTACAAAGGTGACTAGGAGGGAGCTCGAGCTTCCAACAAAGTGGAGGAAAGGTGAGGAAGACTTTGACAGAGAGACCTTTAGAAGAGGAAGAGGTTGACGAAGGAGGGACCAAGCTTGGGAAGAAGAAATGAGGGGTGGCATGCCAATAGACTTTGACAGAGAGACCTTGAGGAGAGGAAGTGATTGTGGAAGAAGGGACAAATCTTGGGAAGGAGAAGAAGAAATGAGGGATGGGGGTGCCAATAGCAAACTGTGGAGTGTGCCAATAGCAACCCAACTTTATATTTTGAATGAACTAAGAGTTTCAAACTTTCCAACTTTCGATATTGACTTGTCATCATTTTGTTTGGCCCTTCATTTTTTTAGAAGCAAACAATGATAATATTATTGATAAACATGGCCAAGGTTGATGTACAACAACCCCTCCCCAATCAAAGATAAAAATTATTAAAGACTCAACGGTACAAGAAGAAGAAACAAGTAGTTAAAGACAAATTACGGAAAAAATTAATACACCTTTACTTGCTGACAGAAAAAATTAACTAGTATGAAAGTGATTTTTTACCTAATCTTTTAATGGTTGACTTTCAATTAACAAATCCCATGGACTAAATCAATCAATGACAAATTCATTTTCCCTATTTCTTATACATATCCAAGTGAACTCTTGCAAGTTAAGTATTTCATAAATGCCTTGATGAAAGTTTCTTTCCACGAATAGGTCAATTTTAGTCCCAGTCCACCAAGCACTGCGTATGATATAACGGAATATAGTCCTTCGTCTCTATAAATATAAAGGGTTTGAAGCAACCCAAAATCCCCATAACCCAAAAATATATATCTTTTTGTTCGCTAGCTTGTGATTAGTTATATAGCCAAAGATACATTACTCATCATTCATTGCATAATATAAATGGCTTCCCATAAATATTTCTCTGTTGTCCTCTGTGCCTTTGTGTTTGCAGCTTTTGCAAATACAGCATTTTCATCATTGTCACCTGATTACTATGACTACACGTGCCCTAACGCTTTGAGAACCATTAGAAGTGTTGTGGAGGCTGCGGTGCAGAAAGAGCGCCGTATGGGAGCATCCTTGCTACGCTTGCACTTCCATGATTGCTTTGTTAACGTAAGACTTTCTATATTTGCGTTTATACATACATGGATGTATGTTTGTATAATAATAAGTTATTATAGTTGATGTTGCAGTAAAAAAAAAAAAAAATTATCAGTTGATGTAATTGATTTAAAAAAAAATTGATGTAATTAATTGTTGGAGTCTAATAAATATTCACTTGGTTTTGTAATGATAACTGATCAGGGTTGTGATGGTTCAATTCTACTAGACCCTTCGTCCACCATTGACAGCGAAAAGAATGCACTTCCTAATTTTCAATCTGCTAGAGGATTTGAAGTAGTGGATGATATCAAGAATGCTGTGGACCAAGCATGTGGAAAACCAGTTGTTTCTTGCGCAGATATATTGGCTGTTGCTGCTCGTGACTCTGTGGTTGCGGTGAGTATTTACTTCAAATTACTACAGACCACAAATGCTACGTTGAATGTTTATCAGTATGGTTTATATTTTTATTATGCTTAATATTTTGAGTTGATTTAATTAGTCAATACTTCAATTTTTATATTAATCGGTTACCATGTCAAATAGAGCAAGGTATAAGATAATGATTGTTTTTGTCGAAAACTTTGAGGGAACACGTAAACCAAACTAATAATAATTTCTCTTTTTGATTTTATGACTTAGTAAGCACATGATATTCAAATATAAAATAGAACTTTGAAAATCTTATGACATATTTTTTAAACTCATCCTTTCACGCCAATGAAAAGAGAGTACGTTTTTTTATTCTTTCTTCTTTCTCCCGTTTTTGTCAATAAGTTCATATTTTTCAAATAGTGTAACGTGAAAGTAAAAATATATAAGTGTCATAAAAAATATTTTTTATTAATTAAAATATTGAATATCACCCACGCATAAAAACTACATTCCATATATGTTTGTGAGATATATATATATATATATATATATATATATATATAGTAAGATTGTATAAAAAAATTTACAACCGCGCGTGAAAGAGATAAGAAAATATCTATAGGATGAATTATATTATAAACGTAAAAAAAAAAAAAGTATTGTAGAAAATATTATACGAATAAATATAACTTCAATTATTTGAGTGTGATCATGTGGTAGTGGGTTCATTTAGATATCCATGTTCTAACGAAATTTGAGTGTATATATATATAACAACATAACGTTGTGTTTTTAGCATCATGAAGTAAAATTGATATTAACAATTATGTGCATACCCCATTCAGCTAGGAGGACCATCATGGAAGGTGACACTGGGGAGAAGAGATTCCACCACAGCAAGCCGTGAAGCAGCAAATGCAAACATTCCAGCACCATTTTTCAGCCTTTCTGAACTCATCAGCAACTTCAAGAGCCATGGCCTTAACGAGAAGGACCTTGTGGTTCTATCTGGAGGTCACACAATTGGATTTGCACGTTGTGCTACCTTTAAGGACCATATCTACAATGACTCTAATATCAATCCCCATTTTGCAAAAGAGCTTAAACACATTTGCCCTAGAGAAGGAGGTGACTTCAACCTTGCTCCTTTGGACCACACAGCAGCCAAATTTGATTCAGCCTATTTTGGTGATTTGGTTCACAAGAAAGGGGTTCTTCACTCCGATCAGGAACTTTTCAATGGTGGTTCTACTGATGCATTGGTTAAAAGATATAGCCACAATACCAAGGGTTTCCATAAGGACTTTGCAAAATCTATGATTAAGATGGGAAACATAAAGCCCCTTACTGGGAATAGAGGTGAAATTCGTTTGAACTGCAGGACAGTGAACTAATTCATTAGAAGTGAAGCATTAAATATATGTGATGTAGGTCAATATGTAGCGAGTATGGAAAATTGTTTTGCACAAGTTTAATTTGAATTTATTATATTCTAATTGTTTTGTGTGTACATGTATCCTTCATGATATATACAAGATTTGTTTGTTTGTTTTGATTAAATAGAAGTATTCAGATAATATATTCTTTTTGAAAATTATTTGTTTTACAATATCAGTTTTATCATCTCCTCAGTCTCTTGCTATTAAACAGTTTTAAAGACCGAGAACTAATTAGAAACTAATCAGAAATTTGTGCTTATCCTTAAACCCAAATGCACAAATCAATTTTACTGCACAATGCACAATGCTCAAAGCCTCAAACCAAAGACCAATTCACATAATGAAACTCACATGCATGTATTGAATAACTAGTTCCTTCCTTGAGTTAGTTAGCTGCTCGCTTATCAATACATTTTGGCTTTTTCTTTGCTCGATTATTTTCTTTCTCTCTTTGCAGAATATGCACATTTGTGATGGTATGAAGATCTCTGCTGCACGACTCGATTTCTTCTTCCTTCAATTGATCGATTCTCCTTTTTCGATTGTTGATTTGTGATTCTAGCATGAATCAGATCTAGTTCTATCATCATGAGGAGAAACAGATCAAACCCAAACAGATCTGATTTCTACCTTGGATTTGATTAAGATCCGTTCTTGGCCATGGTTTATGGGAAAAAAGGAAGGGTCTGTATTGTTTTTTTCAAGAGTAGTGCTATTTAGCACGAATCAGTTGTTACGAAGGGAAGTACGAACAGTGGGAAATAAGTGACCATACATGGTGGGGTCCTTATAAATTGCTATTTTTAAGTTATTCGGCATCCTTTTTTTACTTCTCAACCAATAAGAATCATTCGTGCAGTTTTTACGAAAAATTGTTCTTAACAAACAACATTTTCCTTTTTTCAAATTGGTGTATTAATCCTTTCTCTTGTATTGCTCGATCAATCTGTAAAGTCTTAATGACTTAACTTTGTAGAAGGGTTGGACTATCCCTAGCTTGTACTCTTTTTATTTATTTATATTATCTTTGCTTATAAAAAAAATAAAAAAAAACTCCAAACAAATCAAATCCTAAAGACTATGTTTGGTAGAGAGGAGAGAAATAAATTGGATGGAAATAAAACAGAAATAATTAAATCAAGGAGATATAGAGTAGAAATAAAATAGAATGTTAGATTATTTGCTTTAAAAGAAATAGGAGATAAATAGAGTGAAAATAAAATGGTAAAGTTATAAAAATATTTTTATACCCTAGCATTATTGATATGTAGATATTTACTTTCCAATGCATTTAATCGATTAAAATGCTTATATAATCCGATTAAATGCATATACTTAATTGATTAAGTATTCATTTAATCGATTAAGTTTGACTAATGATCGATTATTGGTGATTTTCTCCCCCAAACTATATAGACATGACACGGATGCTAGCAAACATGCCACCACCACTTTACTCTTTTTCCATTCTCAAGCTTCCTAAACACGTTTAGACTCCCACGATTTTGCACCTCACACACACAAACGTCACACTGCCACACCTTTCTCATTTCATTTCCCTTTCCTCTACTCGACCTTCATCAAATCATGGCACATGGACACATTTCTTTCAATTGTAAAACATAAAAATCGTGCCTTTCATCTTCACAGACCAGCAGCGGCTCCGCAGACCACCGATGCGAGCTTGTGGGTCTTTGACGGAGAAGCAATGCCACCAATGACGTGCATTGGATCGACGACAACAAGTGGCGAAAACCTCAAACCCACTTACAATGTCATTTGGTAAAGGAGACGGGTGTCACAAAACTGGATTTGTGGATAAGGGCACAAGAGTGGTAAGCGTTGTTACCCTAAACAGAGACACCAAGGGCACATAAGTAATATGCACCCAACAGCATCATACTAGGGACCCATCGATTTCCAACTTAATTCCATCCTAAATCACCTCTAACAAACATGTGGGGTCGTTTCTGTTCGCGCCCATCCATTTGCCGCCAAACACAAAAACAGTGTAAGTGTTCATCCCTTATTATACAAGAAAATTAAATAGTTGTGAAAGTTAGATTATTTTATTAATTGGTTATATGTATAATCAACTAATGTTATAATCAATCATAATCGTAATTATAATTATTTTTTTTTTGTATGTTTTCTGAAAAACAATTTTAATATAATTAATTTTGTTTGAATATAACAAAAAAAACTCAACTTTTATATAGTAAATTACAAAAAAAAAAAAAGGGTATGTATGAAGCTGAAAGGAAAAAAAAAAAGGAATTGGGAAATTTGGAGATAGTGTGTTGAGGAGAAAAAAAATTGCTATTAGAAAAACGTCATAAGCATCAATTTTTCAAATGCATTAAAGCAACTTGTTTAGAAAAAGAAAAAATAGTTTTTTACAAATTTCAATTGATGTCTCAAACACACTATTATTTTTCAAACAACTTTTTTTTCTAAAATAAATAGCTAAAATCTAATAATTTCAGTTGTCCCAAAGATGAATTTATTTCTAATTCTTGTGGTTGTTACTTAATAATAACAACACCGATGCTCCTTAAAAAAATAGAGGACAGAAAAGCAAAACAATCCAAATGCACTAAATTAAGCCCGTGAATGGTGCAAATTCTTTTTTAGATTAACTAGTGATCTTAAATTGAAGTTTTAAATATGTAACTGTATTAAATATTAAAAAAATTATTATTCATAATAATTTTATCTAGTTCAAACAAGATTATCTTTTATAAAAAAATAACTGTAGTCTAGCAAAAATAACAAACATGGAAAAATTCTTTTATCCTATTACCTGCGCAAAGGAAACTTTGGGAAGTTAAGTTCTTCCTTAGTTCCTCATTACCTATAAATATAATAAATGTTTCTTTCGGTGGGAATGATCTTTTACTAGGCCAAGTCCACCCCCTCCCCCCACTAGGCATTATACAGGACAGCCACTAGCCATCTTAGTTGATGTAACTGTTTGACAGAGTCTGATGAATCACTTGGTTTTGTGATGGTGATTCAGGACAGTGACGGTTCAATTATTTACCAGCGAAAAGAATGAAAAAACTAATTTTCAATCTGCTTGAGGATTTGAAGTGGAGGATGAGATCAAGCCGGCCTTGGACACCCAGATATTTCTTGTTCTGACATATTATATTTAAAGAATTACAATGGGTACTATACTCCTTTTACGTAAGGATATTTAAAATAAGGAGTATCCCAATTCCAACTCGTAGTTTTGGTTGCGATATGTAATACTACAATACTACTTACAACCCTAAATGGTTATCGGTATATCTTTATAGTGCTTAATCTTTAATTTGGATATATTTCAATTTTTACCGGTCAAAACAACATGTTGCATAACAAAATGAAAATATTTTTTTCTACTTTTATGACAAATTTGACGGAACGTAAACAAACTTCGGAAATCACTAATTTATACACTCATCCTTTGCAGGGACGGAGGGACGTTGGTAAGTGGGGGGGCCTTGGCCCCCTGATTTTTTTTTTATTTGTAATTTTTAATATATAAGATATATAATTTAATATTAGAGTATTAATTTTTATTTTGGGATCAGATAATAACATTTAGTGTTATTTCCTTTTTTTTGATTAATTTTTGATAAAATATATTATTCTCCTTTTATAATTTGTATTGTTAAGATAATGACATTTAATTTATTTTTTATAGTATTTATTGTGAAGATAAAATATTTAATCTTTTTAGATAAATATTTTATTTCTCTTTTATAGTATTTAATTTGGAAATAATTGTTTGTTTTTTCTCCTTTTAGACAAAAATATTCGACTATCATTTATTTTTCCTTTTCAATAGTGTTTTTCTTTTATCATCTATTTTTTTATTTTTCCTTTTCAATCTATTTTTTTATTTTTCCTTTTCAATAGTGTTTTTATTAGCATTCTCTTTATTTGATTTTATTATAAATGATATGAGAATTAAAAGTTACTTATTAACATTTGCAATGGAGTAAGCTTAATTACAAACACCATATAAGATATTGACAAATTGAAGATTGTAACACACTAACTAATTACAAATGGAGTAAGCTTAATATTTTCTCTTTCCAATCACTTCTTTGTATATTTTTTTTCCTTTTTTTGCTCTTGTTTTTGTTTATTGGACATTGTTTGTGAGATTCTAACATGTTTATAGTCTTGAGTGTATGAATCCAAACATGTCGCTAAATAAATCTTGGAAAAAAATTGAATTCGAGTTGTACTAAATATATGTAAAAATTGTATAAAAAAAAGAAGATATATGTCAAAATTCTATGACAATGACTATATTGTGATCACATAACATTCTTTTTTATCTACTTTTTAACAATATGAGACAAATTCTTTTTTAATGATTCTTGTCTCATTGTTTGATGATTAATATAATCTATTCTAAATTATAGATTTTTAGAAAATAATTAATAGGACCTTTTCTTAAAAAAATGTGAAATTGATTATTGAATTTTGTAATCTTAAGTCTTTAAAAAAATGTTTACTTTGCTTTTTGTTTAAATATATCTTCTCTTAATATTTTGATAAATTACTAATTAATATAATTAATATTTTAAAACATATAAATATTTCATAAGAAATTTGATGCATATTTTGAAAATAGTTGGCCCCCCCTAAGGTTAGAACCTGGCTCCGTCCCTGATCCTTTGTATACATCATACTGATCAAAAAAATCTTTTATATTATTAAAAAAGAGGTTTTTTATTTTCTTCTTTCTATATGTTAGTGATTTGACATGTAAAAGAGGTATAAAGGATATATAAATATATAGAAAAGTTTTGTTAAAAAGAATAAAATCTAGTTCAATGATCACTATGTTTAAAATAATTTTATCATTACCTTGTTAGATAATTTTCAATGCTTGTTGCTTAATAAATTTGTATTTTTTGATAAATTTCAGTTAATAGTAAAAAATATATTAAAAAAAAAGTACGTTAGAGTGTACATTACTAGCATTTTTTCCTGGGTACCCACATCCCAAATGCTTATTAATTAACCGCTAAATCAACCTTTGCGGTTTACATGATGGTATATTTTGTCCTTTAAATGTATCAATATTTTAAAAGAATTCCAATTGAATAATATTTTGACTATTGCAATACCTTTCTCTGTCTATATTGGCTGTCTATTACCGTAGATTAAATCACATGCGCAGCATAATAGTGCATGTAAATTGCTGTTTCTTGTATAACACTGCATCTAGAAACAAATTTGGCATTCGTGTGTGTAGTTCGTTTAGGTTGCTTTATATTTAATTCGGAAACGAGTATATCAATTATAATAACTTATAGTTTTTAAGAAAGGAGAATTTTATGAGCTTGACTCAACTTTTTCTATCCTTTGTACTGGACTTTATTAGCTGGGATGAAAGGAAATTATATTACTAAAGTGGTGCTTAAGAAGGTTGTGTTTGTGTTAGAATGAAAAAGTTTAAGCACAAGAAATTTTAATTACATCTATTTAATTCTCATTATTTTTTTTATCATGTTATAGATGCGAAATATCTACTAATTTTATCGATGATTAATCTTTACGGACAAATTTGACTGATCATTTTTAATGAGGTTTTCTTTCTCAGATCAGCTACATTTTTTTCATCCGCAATGTTCAAATTTGAGATCTTACCTGAAGAATTCAAACTCCGTTCCACTAAAACTAATATAATATTTGAATATAGCTATTTTTGAAATTATATGACCGTCAATGCCAAGGAATCGAAGCCCATTCCTATATGTCACCAAGTTTTCTTCCTAAATGTATATCTTCATTATGAGTTGCTTTAGGCATACAGATCTCCCACAAGCATAGAAGAATAGCAGTTTCATGTACGTCCAAATGTTCAGGTCCAATCCTCTATTTGTTTTTATAAAAATAAAGTGAAAGGAAATAGAAAGGAAGAACATGAGATAAAAATACTAATTACCTTTTAGTATTGTTTATTTAAGAGGGAAAATAGAAAGAGAAAAAAAAATATTTCTGTGAGACTAAAAAAAAACAATATTAATTAATTTAAGGAAAAAAATTGACTTATTACTTGTAAAATAATTGTTCAATAATAATTTCTAATATGATATTATATTCTCTCTTTTCGATTATTAAATAGAAACACGGTTTGATCCTAGAAGAATTTTCACTTATTTAATCAGTTCCTTTCGGGGAAAAAAACCCTTGGGATATATTCTTTAAAACATTTTTTTAAAAGCCGCTCGTTAGAACTTTTAGGAAAAACATTAAATTTTATATCAATATTTTTTCTTAAAAAACCATTAAACCATTAAAACTGTTTCTTATTAAAAAAACAATCATTTAGTCGAAAAAGATGTATCCAATGTTTATTAACCCCTTTTACAGTTTAGATCATTTTGTCATTATTGGCTGTGGTTGGCGTACATACATCAACCATCAACTAATACAGTGGACTAAATCAATAACTGAAGTATTCTTTGTTATTTTAGGATTTCTTAACTCCTAATTCATACCGACAATGAACGTTTCGCGCGTTGAGGTGAAATGGTCTTTTTCATAGGCTCAGTCCACAAATCACTAGGTATGATATGGTGCAGTTCATTTCTATTTTTTTATGGACCAACAATAATAAAAAAAACGGTAGTATTTTTTTTTCCCCCCTTAGCACACACGTCGTCTCATTGTGCCTCTATAAATGCAGCAATTAATGTAGCAACAGGAATCCAAATAAATTCCAAAACATAATATAGTAGGTTTTAGCATTGATCACTAGGTGATCTTGTTATCTAACAGCATTGCATATTACTACAAATAATGGCATCTCGTGGGTATTTCTTTGTTCTTCTCCATGCCTTTGTGTTTGCAACTCTTGCAACCTCAGCTTTCTCACAATTGTCACCTAATTACTATGATTATTCGTGCCCTAATGCTTTGAGCACCATCAAAAGTGTCGTGGAGGCTGCGGTGCAGAAAGAGTATCGTATGGGTGCTTCATTGCTACGCTTGCACTTCCATGATTGCTTTGTTAACGTAAGACTTTGTTTATATACATCTAGGTTTTACATCTAGGTTATACAACTATACCTTTATAATAAATATTATAAATTAATTAATGTTAGCATAATCATTTAAAAAAATTGTCTATATCTATCTTTTAATTTCAATAATTCAAAATATGATTTAATGATTTATATTTACTCATGTTATCACTTAATTCTCTCTCTATATATAATACTATATATTTTTTTATGCATATACCTTAAGCCACATTTATATCATTTGAAATGCTGGGAGTAGATGATGTAAATATGTGAGTGTAACTAACAATTACTTGGTTTTGTAATGGTGACTCATCAGGGTTGTGATGGTTCAATTCTACTAGACCCTTCACCCACCATTGACAGCGAAAAGAATGCACTTCCTAATTTTCAGTCTGTTAGAGGATTTGAAGTGGTGGATGATATCAAGCAGGCTGTGGACCAAGCATGTGGACAACCAGTTGTTTCTTGCGCTGACATATTGGCTGTTGCTGCTCGTGACTCTGTCGTTGCTGTGAGTAATACTAAATATTACTAATTTTAAACCCCCAAATGCCATGTGTTAATTAACTGTTTATTATATTTAATATTTTTAGGCTTAATTATGTTTAAAGTCTGGTAAGTATATTGATTTTTGTTTTCAATTCTTGTAATTTTTTTATTTCTAATCTCTGCAATATTATTCGTCTTCTGTTTTTGTTCCTAGCTATATATCATAAATCTACCCTTAACAACATATATTTATTAGGTTAGAGTTTAATTTCTATGCACAGTTAATGTAAAATAATTTATATTATCAAGTAATTACAAAGTATCATTGCTATGATTTTTACAATAATTATTATAAAAGTCAGTAAATTTATCATTCATGATGGCTTGTGTTTTACTCTATGTTATTTAAGAAACAGCAATTTTGATTTTATATTCCTACAAAATATAACAATTTTTTGTTTTAACTTTTACAAATATAACAGTTTTTTTCTTTAAGTTCTTATTTTTATGTTCCTGCAAAATATAATTTTTTTTAATCCTTACAGTTACAATGAAGACCACAATAATTGATACTAAAGATTGTAAGAATTAAAAATAAAAATATAATAAATAAAAATAAAAATAAAAATATCTATATTTACTTGGATATAAAACACATATAAACCATATTGTTATTATTCTTATCGTTTTGACTTGAATTAGTCGATAGTGAAATATTTATATGTATAATGTATTAGTTAGTATATATAGGGAATGGGGTATAACATGATGAAATGATCTTTTATTTTTTCGGTAACTTTGCTACAAAAAAGTCAAAAGCCAACTAAATGTATTAAAAAACGTAATATAAATTTATTTTCTAGGACTTCATTGACTCAGTCCGAATATTTACTATTTAAAACTGGAGGATTATGAACTCACCTATAACTTGTCACAAAAGTTTTATTAATTTCGTAAATATATTTGGGTCAAAGCTCATGTGGGGTGATTATGACAGGCCATATTCTAACGAAAATCGAGAATATAAAACCCTTAAGAAACATTAGACTGCTTTTTTAATGCTAACATTTTTTTATCACTGTGTTATTGACATAAAATATTCATTATATTAATAATTAATTTATGTTAGAAAAATTGATTGATTATTTATAATGAGATTTTTCCTCCCAAGTAATTACGTTTAACTATATTGATAAGAAATTATAAATAATATTTTTTCGAAATTAAATAGAGATAAAAATAATTAACTTTTATGGTAATTAGAAAAGTTGGTTAATACTAACTCTGTTCCTAAATATAAGATTTTTTTAATTAATTCACACATTTTAAGAAAGTTTGTTAATTTAGTTAATAACATTAAATTTGTTAACAATTTGTATTATTTTTTCAAAAGACAAATACTAACCAGTGCCTTAAACACTTATGTGGAAAAGGTCTGTTAGGATGCCTCAGCTACAAATATCACTGCACTTCCACTTGATACCTATCATTAATTAGAAACGGCTTGTCTTGCCGTGACCTTCTCTTGAATTCTCAAAACTTCTTTTGCTCCATTCCCGTTGGAGCAGAGAATCCATCGCTGTATCGGCTATGCTACCGGAGGCTCTGGGGAAGTCGGAATAGGAAAGCACTCATCTTGGGGTGGTTAAGGAAAACAAAATGGAAAGCTTTTATTAAATATTGACATTAATGCACATATTTTGTGATTTCCAATACACTCCCCGTGTGAATTTTAATAAAATCATGTGGCATTAACAATTGTGTGCATGCAACATGCAGCTAGGGGGACCAACATGGGAGGTGCAACTTGGGAGAAGAGATTCCACCACAGCAAGCCGTGAAGCAGCAGATGCAAACATTCCAGCACCATTTTTCAGCCTCTCTCAACTCATCGCCAACTTCAAGAACCATGGTCTTGATGAGAAGGACCTAGTTGTTCTCTCTGGAGGCCACACCATTGGATATGCACGTTGTGTTACATTTAAGGACCATATCTACAATGACTCCAACATCGATCCCAACTTTGCACAATATCTTAAATACATTTGCCCTAGAAATGGTGGTGACCTTAACCTTGCTCCTTTGGACTCAACAGCCGCGAACTTTGACATAAACTATTACTCTAATTTGGTTCAAAAGAATGGCCTTCTTCACTCTGATCAGGAACTGTTCAATGGTGGTTCTACTGATGCACTGGTTAAACAGTACAGCTACGATACCGAAGCTTTCTACGCTGACTTCGCGAATTCGATGGTTAAGATGGGAAATATTCAGCCCCTTACTGGGTATCAAGGTGAAATTCGTGTTAACTGCAGGAAAGTGAACAACTATTGAAGGAAAATAAGTGAAGTATTAGTAGAAATCTGGAAGCTAAAAATTGTTGTACATTTATATGTGTGATAATTTGATAAGTAGGTGTTTATGCCCTTCTTTGATTGTGAGAAATAATAAGCGTTCATATACTATTGTGAAGTGTATGGAATAAACAAGTTCAATTGTAATTGTATGTTCAAAAATGGGATTCTTAATTTTGGAAGATACGTGATGTTTTTCACCAAGTTAGAGAGGCCTGATTTCCATTTATGTCTCGTTACTTACTCCCTCGGATCTCGAATATAAGTAATATAAATTTTTTATTTGTTTTTATCTCAAATATAAACAAATGTCAATTACTTTGACTTATTTAATGAGATTGTATTTTCAAAGTACTCTTCATTTAATAAGACCAAAGATTTTTTTTTATGCATGATATCATGTTCTAATGAAGAGTATTTTAGGAAAAAAGTTTCTTTTTAATTGCGATTGACACAATTTAATAAAATTAACTAATTTTCTTAATAAGTCTGAAATCACTTTTTTCTTTTTTGTTTATAATCGAGATTGAAAGAAGCATTTACAAATTTTTTTTATGAGAAAAAAGATAAAATTGACAATGAAATAGTGTGACAATAAACTAAATTTATCTTATTAATTAATTATGATTATCAAGATAATATTACAATATTACAAAAAAAGTATTTAGAGTTTAAAATCGTCATCAATACAAGTATCCATTCGAGGCCAAAATCTGAGGTCAATCGCTAAATAGCTTAGTGTTCTGCCTAGATTTTGGTGGACATTAGGGGACCCTAGCCCCTAACAAGGCTCCTTAGGTCAGTCATCTACATCCCTAAACATTAAAGGCATAGTTATTAAAACCGGACCGGACCGGCCGATCGGACCGGTTCGACCGGGAACCGGTGGCCTGACCGGTCCGGTTAAGCTATCGGACCGGATATGTCATCGACCCGGATCGACCCGGTTTGACCCGGCCGGGTTTGGTAGAAAATCGGTGACCCGGAACCGGGTGACCCGGGGTTGAACCGGTTTTGGTAAGTTTTTTTTTTTTTTTTTTTTTTTACAATTCTTGCAAATAATATAGTTATTTAGAATTCTTTCCATAGTACCATTTGAAATCCATAACAAAAATTAATTGTTAAATAGTATAATATAATATAATAATATGCTCCTATAACATTTTAATTAAATTGTTAATAGCTAATTGCTTAATAGTATATAATAATATGTTCCTATAATATATTTTGATGTTGACAATAATATATAATAGCTAATTATTATTATCTTGATCTTGATTTGATTTAATATTTATGTACTTTATACATCTTCACCATACTTGCTCATGGCCCTTCGACAACTTTTATACTTAACAGTGAAAAATAACAAGAATTTCTTTAATAATTTAATGATAATATCCAACAAAATAATTTATAGTAATAAATGACTATGTAATATTTATAGTTTGATCATGATTGATTTTAATTTTAGAGTATGAATTATGGATTGATCATATTTTGTTAGCTATATTACATATATTTTTTAATTTTTTATTATATACCGGGTCAAACCGGGTCAATTAGTGACCCACCGGTTCGACCACTGATCCATCAACCCAGTGCCTCGACCGGGTCGATGACCGGTCCGGTTTTCACAACACTGATTAAAGGTGCTGACATTCATCCATCCCACCATAAGGTGGATTGATTGGGATGGAAAGGGAAGAGAGAGAGAGAGAGAGAGAGAGATAGAGAGGAGCAAAAAAGGTAAAGAGGAAAAGTGATAGATGTGATAGATGATATAATGAAAAGTGAAGAGAGAAATTCATAGAAAGAAAAATAAGGTAGAAGTGGGAAGGAAGAAAATATGGATGTATGATTAGTTTTTTTCAAACATAAATATGTATAACGATGTCAAAAATAGATAGAACACAATTCTTAGCAGTAGCAGATCTAGAAAGTTTTTTAGTAAGGACAAAAAAATATTTATAATTTTGATTATAGTAAATTTGCCATGATCAAATTATGGTGTTATATGTGTGTGTGAATTTTTCCAAATGTAAATATGTATGACGATGTCAAAAGTAGATAGAATACAATTCTTAGCAGTATCGAATCCAGAAAAAAAAAATTAGTAAGGACAAAGAAATAATTATAATTTTGATTATAGTAAATTTGCCATTATCAAATTATGTTGTGTGTGTGTGTGTGTGTTAAACATGCATCCATCTTAAGGATAACTAAGTTTTTAGTGTCTAAAGGTCCCTCAATTTTTTTGTATTAAGCTTTTTAATCCTTGAAGAAAAGTTTGACTGGTCAAAGTTCCTAAACTTTTTAAAAATTCAGTTTTTAGTTCTTGAAATCCATTAAATAATTAAATAGCTTGGAAAAATTTTACCCCAACTTTTAACTTTTTGACGAATTTTACCCTCAACAAATTAATTTGGCGCATTTTACCCCAACTTTTTAAAAACTTGCAAATTTTACCTTTTGTAGTTGAGCTGATGTGGCACCATAAAAGTTGGGGGTAAAATTTGTCAAAAAGTTAAAAAGTTGGGGGTAAAATTCGCCAACAAGTGAAAAAGTTGGGGGTAAAATTCACTAAAAATAAAAGGTTAGGGATAAAAAGTGCAATTATTTTAGCTAGTCACGTCAACTCAACGACGGAAGGTAAATTTTGCAAGTTTTTTAAAAAAGTTGGGGGTAAAATGTGCCAAATGAATTCGTTGGGGGATAAAATTCGCCAGAATGTTAAAAGTTGGGGGTAAAAAATGCAATTAAGCCAAGTTTTTAATGTCTAAAGGTCCCTCAACTTTTTTCTATTAAGCTTTTTAATCCTTGAAGAAAAGTTTGACTGATCAAGGTCCCTAAACTTTTTAGAAATTCAGTTTTTAGTTCCTGAAATCGATTAAATAATTAAAAATAATGGGGTTCAAACTTTTGTTTAGGGACTAAAAACTGAAAAATTAAAAAGTTTAGAAACCTTGACAAGTCAAACTTTTGTTCAAAGACTAAAAAGCTTAACGGAAAAAAGTTGAAGAACCTTGACCAGTCAAACTTTTGTTTAGGGACTAAAAATCGAATTTTAAAAAAATTTAGAGACTAAAATCATAATTAACCCTCTATCTTATTTAAGAAAGTAATTCAATTCTTAACAATTTAATGACATTACCACCAGTTTGAAGACATATCTAATCCAACAACTTGACCGGACCAACTATGTATCCAAACATTTCTGCCTTCCAAAAAACAATGTATCCAAATATTTCTAGTTGAATCAGTTCGATTGTATGATTCGATTTGATTTAAATAACAATGGTTCATTGAATTTAACAATAAAAAATAAACAACAGTTTCTAATCAAGTAATGATAAAATAGGTTTTTTATTATGTTTTTCAATCCCTCAAATTAAGAAGACTATTTTTTCTAGTCCTCCAAATAAAAATTTGAATATTTAAGCCTAAAATAGAATGCTCTTTTTAGTCTCCCGTCAAAATTTAAGGTACTAAAAAATACAAATTTTTATTTAAAAATAGGGACTAAAAATAACATCTTTTAATTTAAGAAAAAAAAACAGACCCTTTAATTTGAGAGACTAAAATCACAATTAAGAAAAAAAATAATGATAGTTAACTTGGAATGTTTAACAATATGAATTAAATGTGACATTACCTTTTCAAAAAAAACATGTTAGGATTTATTTTCAAAGGTCAAAAACATGTTACGCAAGAAGAGTAATTATATTTCATCAGGTTCACGCGTTCTTTGGATAAAATTTTCTTCATCATCGAAGGAAAAATCCAATTCCTTCTCAAAACTGGCAACATATGTTATTTATCTCTTAAATTTTGTGTAAATAAGACAAAATAGTCCTTTTGTTACGAAAATGATTAGATTTAGAAACTAATTTTGTCATGATCAAAGTTAATAAATTAATTAGGAAGATAATTAAATTATCTTGAAAGTAAAAAAAATTTCAAAATTAATGCTTTGTAATTTGTTACTGGATAAATTTATATTAATATTTCACGAGGTTGACAAATTTGAAGATTAAATTATATTGACAGAAACTTGTAGATATATATACTAATTTGATTGACCTTGATTGTCCATGTGTATCATTTCGAAAATTTTACCTGCTTACAATAAAATAAGTACAACTAGTTAACTTGATTAACTAGGATTCGTAATTGCTTACGCTGAATTTTCTATGTGAATAGCATATCATACTCGGAATTGATTCAGTCGAAAAGGATGTATCCCATGCATGTATATTGCCCCTTTACATCATTTGTCATTACTCGATGTAGTTGGCGTAAATATATCAATTAACAACTCTCGGCGGACTAAATCAATCACTGAAGTATTCTTTATTTAGGATTTTCTTGATACCTTATTAAATGTTACCTAACAATGAACGTTTCTGAGGTGAAATGGTCTTTTTCATGGGCTCAGTCCACAAATCACTAGGTAATATAGGGTCCAGTTTATTGGTAGTTTTTTCTATGGAACAACATTAAAAAAATATTGGTACTTTTGCCCAGCACACGTCTCAGAGTCTCTATAAATACAGCAAAGTGGCAATAGCAATCCAAATAAATTCAAATACATAATATAGCTTTATCATTTCCCACTTGGTGATCTTGTTGTAAACTATATACTATATTGCATATTGATCAGTCATTGCATATTAATAGAATGGCATCACGTGGGTATTTCTTTGTTCTTCTCCATGCATTTGTGTTTGCATCTCTTGCAACCTCAGCTTTCTCACATTTGTCACCTAATTACTATGACTACTCGTGCCCCAAAGCTTTGAGCACCATCAAAAGTGTCGTGGAGGCTGCGGTGCAGAAAGAGCGTCGTATGGGGGCATCCTTGTTACGCTTGCACTTCCATGATTGCTTTGTTAACGTAAGACATTCTACGTGCACATGCATATATTTATATATACATACACATGCACACATATACGCACAGGTTAACACTAATAAGTTGTTAGTTTAAGTGATGATAAGTTCAGACTCCTTGAAAAAGTGATCAAGAATTCGAATCCCAGCTCTTATGTATAAAAAAAACCTAGTTGAAAAAAAATAACGATTCTTTGAGTGCCTTTGGATTTTTTTGAAGAAAATTAGTCTCAATGAACAACCTAGAATAGAATACTCTTTAGAATGATATGCGTATAAAAAAACTACACACACACATTAATGCATGTATAAATTACATTAAACACCATATAATTTTAAATGCGGGGGTTGATTTTTACGTGATGTGAATACGCAAGTCTAATAGTTATTATTTGGTTTGTGATGGTGATTCAGGGTTGTGATGGTTCACTTCTTCTAGACTCCACATCCTCCATTGACAGCGAAAAGAATTCAAATGCTAATATCCAATCTGCTCGAGGATTTGAAGTGGTGGATGACATCAAGAAGGCCGTGGACGAAGCATGTGGAAAACCAGTTGTTTCTTGCGCAGACATATTGGCTGTTGCAGCTCGTGATTCAGTGGTTGCGGTGAGTAATAATACTATAATATAGCTAATTATAACCCCAAATGATATTCGTTAAATGCTTATCGTATATGAGAAATTATGCTTAAAGTTATGACTTGAATTAGACGTTAGTGAAAATTTTATAAATATGTATTAATCACGATATGAAATATACGAGATGACATAAGATGATGATATGCATTTTTTTTTAGAACTTTGACTACACAAAAGTCAAATAAATATATATTACGAAAACGTAATATAAATTAATTATCTAGGGACTCACCTACTGATAAGTTCGAATATATAATATACAGCAAACCACCGATAAATTTGTCTCAAAAGTTTATTGTTTAAATATAAAATGTTATGGTCAAAGCACGTGTTGGGTGATTGTGACTGCCATATTTTAGAGAAAATTGAGAATATATAAATGATGGACGAAAATCTGTTGTCCCTCGATCCTATTTTTAATTCTTGTCTCACCAATTAGAAAATGTCACTTCAATTAAATTATCACGTGACTTTAATTTAAGATTGAATGAAAATTAACTGAGGTAGCATTTTCTTATTGGTATGGAACAGGATTTGGAAACAGTAGATTTTTGTCCATAAATAATATGTTGATTGGTTAATTTTTTAAAGACTTATAACACATGCTGAAAAGCACAATTGTTTTCCTTATAACACATGAATGTAATTAAATGTGACCAAGAATTATGTGCATGCTCCATGCAGTTAGGTGGGCCATCATGGAAGGTTCAACTTGGTAGAAGAGACTCCACCACAGCAAGCCGTGAAGCAGCAGATGCAAACATTCCAGCACCATTTTTCACCCTTTCTGAACTCATCACCAACTTCAAGAACCATGGTCTTGATGAGAAGGACCTAGTTGTTCTCTCAGGAGGCCACACCATTGGATATGCTCGTTGTGCTACATTTAGGGACCGTATCTACAAAGACTCCAACATCGATCCCAACTTTGCAAAAGAACTTAAATACATTTGCCCAACAAATGGTGGTGACTCCAACCTTTCTCCTTTGGACTCAACGGCCGCGAAATTTGACATAAACTATTACTCCAATTTGGTTCAAAAGAAAGGGCTTCTTCACTCTGATCAAGAACTCTTCAATGGTGGTTCCACTGATGAACTTGTCAAAGAGTACACCGACGATACTGAAGATTTCTTCGAAGACTTCGCGAATTCGATGGTTAAGATGGGAAATATTCAGCCCCTTACTGGGGATCAAGGTGAAATTCGTGTTAACTGCAGGAAAGTGAACAACTATTGAAGGAAAATAAGTGAAGTATTAGTAGAAATCTGGAAGCTAAAAATTGTTGTGTATTTATATGTGTGATAATTTGATAAGTAGGGGTGTTTATGCCCTTCTTTGATTGTGAGAAATAATAAGCGTTCATATACTATTGTGAAGTGTATGGAATAAACAAGTTCAATTGTAATTGTATGTTCAAAAATGGGATTCTTAATTTTGGAAGATACGTGATGTTTTTCACCAAGTTAGAGAGGCCTGATTTCCATTTATGTCTTGTTACTTACTCCATCGGGTCTCGAATATAAGTAATATAATTTTTTTTTTTATTTCAAATATAAACAAATGTCAATTACTTTGACTTATTTAATGAGACTGTTTTTTCAAAGTATCCTTCATTTAATAAGATCAAAGACTTTTTTTTATGCATGATAGTTCTAATGAAGAGTAATTTAGGAAAAATTCTCTTTTTTAATCGGGATTGACACAATTTAATAAAGTTAACTAATTTTCTTAATAAGTGTGAAATCACTTTTTTCTTTTTTGCTTATAATCGAGATTGAAAGAAGCATTTACAAATTTTTTTTATGAGAAAAAAGATAAAAATGACAATGAAATAGTGTGACAATAAACTAAATTTATCTTATTAATTAATTATGATTATCAAGATAATATTACAATATTACAAAAAAAAAGTATTTAGAGTTTAAAATCGTCATCAATACAAGTATCCATTCGAGGCCAAAATCTTAGGTCAATCGCTAAATAGCTTGGTGTTCTACCTACATTGTGGTGGACATTAGGGGACCCTAGCCCCTAACAAGGCACCTTAGGTCAGTCATCTACGATCCCTAAACATTAAAGGTGCTAACATTCATCCATCCCACCATAAGGTGGATTGATTGGGATGGAAAGGGGAGAGAGAGAGAGAGAGATAGAGAGGAGCAAAAAAGGTAAAGAGAGAAAGTGATAGATGTGATAGATGATATAATGAAAAGTGAAGAGAGAAATTCATAGAAAGAAAAATAAGGTGGAAGTGGGAAGGAAGAAAATATGGATGTATGATTAGTTTTTTCCAAACATAAATATGTATGACAATGTCAAAAATAGATATAACACAATTCTTAGCAGTAGCGGATCCAGAAAATTTTTTAGTAAGGACAAAAAAATATTTATAATTTTGATTATAGTAAATTTGCCATGATCAAATTATGGTGTTATATGTGTGCGTGAATTTTTCCAAATGTAAATATGTATGACAATGTCAAAAGTAGATAGAACACAATTCTTAGCAGTATCGAATCCAGAAAAAAAATTAGTAAGGACAAAGAAATAATTATAATTTTGATTATAGTAAATTTTCCATTATCAAATTATGTTGTGTGTGTGTGTGTTAAACATGCATCCATCTTAAGGTTAACTAAGTTTTTAGTGTCTAAAGGTCCCTCAACTTTTTTCTATTAAGCTTTTTAATCCTTGAAGAAAAGTTTGACCGGTCAAAGTCCCTAAACTTTTTAAAAATTCAGTTTTTAGTTCTTGAAATCCATTAAATAATTAAAAAGCTTGGAAAAATTTTACCCCTAACTTTTAACTTTTTGGCGAATTTTACCCCCGACAAATTAATTTGGCGCATTTTACCCCCAACTTTTTAAAAACTTGCAAATTTTACCTTTCGTAGTTGAGCTGATGCTGCAACATAAAAGTTAGGAGTAAAATTTGCCAAAAAATTAAAAAGTTGGGGGTCAAATTCGCCAACAAGAGAAAAAGTTGGGGGTAAAATTCACTAAAAAGTAAAAAGTTAGGAGTAAAAAGTGCAATTATTTTAGCTTGCCACGTCAGCTCAACGACGGAAGGTAAAATTTGCAAGTTTTTTTAAAAAGTTGGGGGTAAAATGTGCCAAATGAATTTGTTGGGGATAAAATTCGCCAAAAAGTTAAAAGTTGGGGGTAAAAAGTGCAATTAAGCCAAGTTTTTAGTGTCTAAAGGTCCCTCAATTTTTTTCTATTAAGCTTTTTAATCCTTGAAGAAAAGTTTGACTGGTCAAGGCCCCTAAACTTTTTAGAAATTCAATTTTTAGTTCCTGAAATCCATTAAATAATTAAAAATAATGGGGTTCAAACTTTTGTTTAGGGACTAAAAACTGAAATTTTAAGAAGTTTAGAAACCTTGACAAGTCAAACTTTTGTTCAAAGACTAAAAAGCTTAACGGAAAAAAGTTGAAGTACCTTGACCAGTCAAACTTTTGTTTAAGGACTAAAAATCGAATTTTGAAAAAATTTAGGGACTAAAAACATAATTAACCCTCTATCTTATTTAAGAAAGTAATTCAATTCTTAACAATTTAATGACATTACCACCGGTTTGAAGACATATCTAATCCAACAACTTGACCGGACCAACTATGTATCCAAACATTTCTGCCTTCCAAAAAAAATGTATCCAAATATTTCTAGTTGAATCGGTTCGACTATATGATTCGATTTGATTTAAATAACAATGGTTCATTGAATTTAAAAATAAAAAATAAACAATAGCTTCTAATCAAGTAATGATAAAATAGGTTTTTTATTATGTTTTTCAATCCCTCAAATTAAGAAGACTATTTTTTCTAGTCCTCCAACTAAAAATTTGAATTTTCAAGCCTAAAATAGAATGCTCTTTTTAGTCTCCCGTCAAAAATTTAAGGTACTAAAAAATACAAATTTTTATTTGAAAATAGGAACTAAAAATAACATTTTTTAATTTAAGAGAAAAAAACAGACCCTTTAATTTGAGAGACTAAAATCACAATTAAGAAAAAAAAATAATGATAGTTAACTTGGAATGTTTAACAATATGAATTAAATGTGACATATTACCTTTTCCAAAAAAACATGTTAGGATTTATTTTCAAAGGTCAAAAAACATGTTACGCAAGAAGAGTAATTATAATTCATCAGTTTCACGCGTTCTTTGGATAAAATTTTCTTCATCATCGAAGGAAAAATCCAATTCCTTCTCAAAACTGGCAACATATGTTATTTATCTCTTAAATTTTGTGTAAATAAGACAAAATAGTCCTTTTGTTACGAAAATGATTAGATTTTGAAACTAATTTTGTCATGATCAAAGTTAATAAATTAATTAGGAAGCTAATTAAATTATCTTGAAAGTAAAAAAAATTCAAAATTAATGCTTTGTAATTTGTTACTAGATAAATTTATATTAATATTTCACGAGGTTGACAAATTTGAAGATTAAATTATATTGACAGAAACTTGTAGATATATATACTAATTTAATTGACCTTGATTGTCCATGTGTATCATTTTGAAACTTTTACCTGCTTACAATAAAATATGAGTACAACTAGTTAACTTGATTAACTACGATTCGTAATTGCTTACGCTGAATTTTCTTTATATGTGAATAGCAGCATATCATACTCGGAATTGATTTAGTCCAAAAGGATGATTCCCATGCACGTATATTGCCCCTTTACATCATTTGTCATTACTCGGTGTAGTTGGCGTAAATATATCAATTAACAACTCTCGGTGGACTAAATCAATCACTGAAGTATTCTTTATTTAGGATTTTCTTGATACCTTATTAAATGTTACCTGACAATGAACGTTTCTGAGGTGAAATGGTCTTTTTCATGGGCTCAGTCCACAAATCCCTAGGTATGATAGGGTCCAGTTTATTGGTAGTTTTTTCTATGGAACAGCATTAAAAAAATATTGGTACTTTTGCCCAGCACACGTCTCAGAGTCTCTATAAATACAGCAATGTGGCAATAGCAATCCAAATAAATTCAAATACATAATATAGCTTTATCATTTCCACTTGGTGATCTTGTTGTAAACTATATACTATATTGCATATTGATCAGTCGTTGCATATTAATAGAATGGCATCACGTGGGTATTTCTTTGTTCTTCTCCATGCATTTGTGTTTGCAGCTCTTGCAACCTCAGCTTTCTCACATTTGTCACCTAATTACTATGACTACTCGTGCCCCAAAGCTTTGAGCACCATCAAAAGTGTCGTGGAGGCTGCGGTGCAGAAAGAGCGTCGTATGGGGGCATCCTTGCTACGCTTGCACTTCCATGATTGCTTTGTTAACGTAAGACATTCTACGTGCACAAGCATATATTTATATATACATACACATGCACACATATACGCACAGGTTAACACTAATAAGTTGTTAGTTTAAGTGATGATAAGTTCAGACTCCTTGAAAAAGTGATCAAGAATTCGAATCCTGACTCTTATGTATAAAAAAACCCTAATTGAAATGAAATAACATTTCTTTAAGTGCCTTTAGATTTTTTTGAAGAAAAATATTAGTCTCAATGAACGACCTAGAATAGAATACTCTTTAGAATGATATGCGTATAAAAAAAACTACACACACCTTAATGCATGTATAAATTACCTTAAACACCATATAATTTTAAATGCAGGGGTTAATTTTTACGTGATGTGAATACGTAAGTCTAATAGTTATTATTTGGTTTGTGATGGTGATTCAGGGTTGTGATGGCTCACTTCTTCTAGACTCCACATCCTCCATTGACAGCGAAAAGAATTCAAATGCTAATATCCAATCTGCTCGAGGATTTGAAGTGGTGGATGACATCAAGAAGGCCGTGGACGAAGCATGTGGAAAACCAGTTGTTTCTTGCGCAGACATATTGGCTGTTGCAGCTCGTGATTCAGTGGTTGCGGTGAGTAATAATACTATAATATAGCTAATTATAACCCCAAATGATATTCGTTAAATGCTTATCGTATATGAGAAATTATGCTTAAAGTTATGACTTGAATTAGTCGGTAGTGAAAATTTTATAAATATGTATTAATCACGATATGAAATATACGAGAGGACATAAGATGATGATTTGCATTTTTTTTTTAGAACTTTGACTACACAAAAGTCAAATAAATATATATTACGAAAACGTAATATAAATTAATTATCTAGGGACTCACCTACTGATAAGTTCGAATATATATATACAGCAAACCACCGATAAATTTGGTCTCAAAAGTTTATGGTGTAAATATAAAATGTTATGGTCAAAGCGCGTGTTGGGTGATTGTGACTGCCATATTTTAGAGAGAATTGAGAATATATAAATGATGGACGGAAATCTGCTGTCCCTTGATCCTATTTCCAATTCCTGTCTCACCAATAAAAAAATGTCACTTAAATTAAATTACCACGTCACTTTAATTTAGGGTTGAATGAAAATTAATTGAAATGGCATTCTCTTATTGGTGGGATAGGATTTTGGGACAGCAGATTTCTATCTATAAATGATAGTTAATTTTTTCAAGACTTATAACACATGCTGAACAGCACAATTGTTTTTCTTATAACACATGAATGTAATTAAATGTGACCAAGAATCATGTGCATGCTCCACGCAGTTAGGTGGGCCATCATGGAAGGTTCAACTTGGTAGAAGAGACTCCACCACAGCAAGCCGCGAAGCAGCAGATGCAAACATTCCAGCACCATTTTTCACCCTTTCTGAACTCATCACCAACTTCAAGAACCATGGTCTTGATGAGAAGGACCTAGTTGTTCTCTCAGGAGGCCACACCATTGGATATGCACGTTGTGCTACATTTAGGGACCGTATCTACAAAGACTCCAACATCGATCCCAACTTTGCAAAAGAACTTAAATACATTTGCCCAACAAATGGTGGTGACTCCAACCTTTCTCCTTTGGACTCAACGGCCGCGAAATTTGACATAAACTATTACTCCAATTTGGTTCAGAAGAAAGGGCTTCTTCACTCTGATCAAGAACTCTTCAATGGTGGTTCCACTGATGAACTTGTCAAAGAGTACAGCGACGATACTGAAGATTTCTTCGAGGACTTCGCGAACTCCATGATTAAGATGGGAAATATTCAGCCCCTCACTGGGAATCAAGGTCAAATTCGTGTTAACTGCAGGAAAGTGAACTAGTTCCATTACAAAAATTATGTAATAAGTATGTATTATACATACAGAATAATTTTGGAGGCTGTGATAGTGGTTCACAAGTATGAATTTATTATTTATATATGAAACGGTATGTATCCTTAATTCACGATAAATTGTTGGTTTTCAAATTCGTTTTGTGTTGATTCTAAAGAGGTACAATTTGTTTGGATCATCAGTTCTTTTTATGATTCTTTATAGAAAAAAAAAATACCAAAAATTATCATCATTAACTTTTTTTATTTCAGTTTGCTACCAAATATAGGTGTAATTTGTTTTTTACAATCTGGTTTCAGTTTGGTACCAAAACTGTAAATAAGAGACAAAAAACTTAGCTCAGAAATGTAGAACACCCGCGGAGAAGTACATCAAAACAATATATATATATATATATATATATATATATATATATATATATATATATATATGTAATCCAATTCCAATGTAAAACAACAAAAAATAAAAAATAAATGGACAAAACCTAAGTGTAGTTCGTTATGTATGTTTAAAAATATATACTCTCGAATAAAAAATTAGAGTTTTACATTGATAAATTACGAAAAATTGCATTATATAAATATCAGTAGGGGCAGACGTATGTAGTCCCTTGGGGGGGCCTTGGCCCCCCTAACATTTTCAAATTAAATTTTTTAGTATAAATGATACTATATTATAATATTAATGTAATTGTTTTTATCTAGTGAGGTTTGATTTTAGAGATAATAGTATTTAAGTGTTATTATTTAATTTTAAATATAATGATATGTTCTCATCTCTTCAGAAAATATTTTATATTTTATACTCTTTAATGTAGAAATAATTGCATTTTTTTATAAAATATTTTAGTATCATTTTTATTTTATTTTCAATAGTATTTTTCTTTTATAATTCATTATAATTATTTTAAAGGCTATAAATAATTAAATACATTTGCAATCAAATAACTTTATTAATTTTCTATTTGTATTGATTTCATAATTAAAAACTATTTATTAACCTTTGCTAATAGGACAAACTTATTATGAACACTAATATAAGGGATTGACAATTTGAGTTTTGAGAGACACCGAAAAATATTCTTTTTTTTTCTATCATAATTTTCAGTATGTTATCTTTGTTTTTCTCCTCTTGCCTTTGTCTTTCGGACATTAATTGTTTGTGAAGTTTCAATGTGCTTCTGATCTTGAATGGATTAGTCTAAACATACTGATGTGAAAATGCAAACTAGATATTAGGTTGCACCAGAGGTCGAGATTTGTTTTCAAGGTAGTGATCATTATTCTTCAATGGTTTTTGGATATTATTGTTATAAAAGATAATTTGGTGAGTAACATAATTCATTCTGATTTAGTAGATTTTTAGAATATAATTAATAGAATTTTTTTATTATAAATTCATGAAGATTACATGTGAACTGATGATTGGTATATGTGTGATAAATTATTAATGTAATTAATGTTTTGAAATACACAATTACAAATATTTTGTATGAAATCTTATTCGTTTATATTATTAATTTGTTAGATAAAGTTTAAGTTTTTAATTTGCCCCCCCCCCCCCCCCCCCTCTCATCCAGTTCTGGGTCCGCCAGTGAATATCAGTATAAGTTACTAATATAAAACTCTATTTTTGAAGAATAATATAAAAAGTATTTAAGAAATTATATTAAGTTTTATCTTAAATAAAGCAACAAACAGCCAGAAAAAAAAAAAAAAACATAATCCTTATCACTCTAACCCTTATGTTCATCTTCTCAATCGATAGAGCACTTTATAACTCCCCTTGCCTTTCAACTTACATTCAAGTTTTTTACATTTCCAGGCTTTTAAGTTTCAATTCAATTTCTTTTTAATTTTAATTGCCTTTTTTTTCAAATTACATATAGTAATTTACTTTCATTTCCATTTTTTTTCTCTTTTTCTTCTTCTTTATCTTTCTTTAAATTCCAAGTTATTTACATTCTTGCAAAGTTATTTTTCCAGAACTTTACTTACTTTTCAAATTTAATTTCCTGTACATTTACATTTCATATACTTTGCATTTTTACGAGTCTAATCACTTTAAATTTTGGTCTGGTTTAAGTTATATTGCACATTTCTTAATTTTTTTTATCAGCAAATAAAGGATTCATTACATAAAAAAGGAGTACAAGGCATCCCACATTTTCCTGCTAGGAATAACAGTATCCTATATACTCTACCAACAACCCCAACCAGCATCCTAATCACTGCTTATGCAGTGGTTTCTTACGTATGTAATTGTCACTTTGGTACTTCTGGTGCCACATAATAAACAAATTTTTGCTGATAAAAAAAAATCCTAATCACTGCATATGGAATGAGATATTAGTGCCCTATACATAACGCAAGCATCAGTGCTTGTTATAACACTACTTACCAAAATAATAACTACTTACCCTCCTCAACCAATTAATACATAGACGTGCATTTCTTAATTTTAATATGGCTTTATTGTAGATTTTATCATCCAACTTTCATTATTTTGCGAATTTTATCACCCAAGTTTTTTTTTTTTTTGCAAATTTTACAATCCAACTTTCATCATTTTACGAATTTTACCATTCAAGTTATTTTTTCCCAAATTTTACCATCCAACTTTTATCATTTTACAAATTTTATCACATAAATTTTCAATTTGTATGCATTTTATCACCATGTTGTTTCACAAAAAAAAAGTTTTCAATTCTTTAACTTTTTTTTTTGTGAAACATCATAGTAGTAAAATAGGCAAAAATTGAAAACTTAGGTGGTAAAATTTGCAAAAATAAAATCTGGGTGGTAAAATTCGCAAAATTATGAAAGTTGGGTGGCAAAATTTGCAATTAAGCCTTTTAATTTTGTTTTCAATTAAGTTCAGTTTTTTCCTTTAATATATGCGTTTATATTTGAAGTTCATTTTATATTCATGTAATCTACTTGTTTTCTTTGCATTCTGTCAAATTTAATTTCCATTTCTAGCTTAATTATATGCAAGCAAGGTTTTGCATCACCACCAATAAAAGTGACCAGGGAGCCAGAAAAGTGACATAATTGTAAATGTCTAAATTTCTTCCAAAAATATTTGAAAAATATACAGTGTATTATTAATGAAGAATCAATAAACTATTGCAATTTGTATATGTTTAATATTATTTACATACATGATATTTATCAAATAAACATAAAAAAATATTATAATACTAGTTATAATAAATCTTCCACGATCAAATTGTGGTGTTGCGTGTTCTTTAGCTAACCTCTTTGTACCACATGTTCTTTAGCTAGCCGCTTTGTACGACAAAAAGTAAATAACTCATTAGAAAACATTTAACAAAGTCATGTTGGTCCCCAAAGTCATATCATATTTAACAAGTAATTTATTGGTATATTTAATTTCATCGATTGTCCATGTGTATGATTTTGAAACTTTTACATGCTTACAATAAAATGAGTACAACTAATTAACTTGACATTTTTTTATAAGCAACTAATTAACTTGATTATAAGTATTATTCGTAAATATTTTCGCAGTGTTCTCTATAAATAGCATATCATACTCAAAATTTATTTAGACGAAAATGATGTATTATCTCATGTGAAGAAGCTAGTGCTACCACACTCACTAATACATACTTTTATTAGTTAAAATATATTGAAATTTACAAAATTATGAGTGGGATTCATTAATTAAAGAGTATAATAATGCACACAACTTTATTAATTTTCAACACATTTCAACCAATATTAAGGAAAAAGTGTGTTAGAAGTTTGCGTAATACTAACATTTTCTTAACCCGTGTATATAATCCCCATTTACATCATTTTGTCATTACTCGTTGTGGTTGGTGTATCAATTAACAATCCCACAGTTTAATCGCTGAATTATTCTGTTTTTAGGATTTATTGATTCCTTATTGATACGCTTTGAGGTGACATTGTCTTTTTCATGGGACCAGTCCACAAATCACTAGGTATGAAATGGTGCAGGTTATTATTGGTATTTTCTTCTATGGTCGACCAACATGAAAAAATAAAAATTGGTATTAATTTTTTCGCAGCACACGTCTCAGTTCCTCTATAAATTCAGCAATATGTAACAATAGCAATTCAAATAAACTCCAATACATGATATAGGTTTTACCATTGCCCACTAGTAATCTTGTTTATCTAATAGCCTAATTATATACTCTCTTGATCATTGTATATTAAAAAAAATGGCATCGCATGTGTATTTCTCTGTTCTTCTCCATGCCTTTGTGTTTGCAACTCTTGCAACATCATCTTTCTCACAATTGTCACCTAATTACTATGATTATTCGTGCCCTAATGCTTTGAGCACCATCCAAAGTGTAGTAGAGGCTGCGGTGCAGAAAGAGAAACGTATGGGCGCATCCTTGCTACGCTTGCACTTCCATGATTGCTTTGTTAACGTAAGACATTCTATTTTTGTGTACAAAACTCTTCATAAAAATTTGTTAATACACAATCTCTTGTTGTTTAGTAAAAAATAATGATAATAATTTAACAAGTTATGTCTTTTGTGTACTTTAAGAAAATTCAAGTTATAATTTGTTAAAACATTGTTACAAAAAAATAAGGATGTACTAGTATAAGTTAACACACACACACACACATATATATGTAAATGTTTTTTAAGATGCATGTGTATATTACCTTAAACACACCATATGGGAGTAATTATTTGATGATGTAAATATGTGATTGTATCTAACAATTACTTGGTTTTGTGATGGGACTGATCAGGGTTGTGATGGTTCAATTCTACTAGACCCTTCATCCACCATTGACAGCGAAAAGCTTGCAGCTCCTAATTTAAAATCTGCTAGAGGATTTGAAGTGGTGGATGATATCAAGAATGCTGTGGACCAAGCATGTGGACAATCAATTGTTTCTTGCGCAGACATATTGACTGTTGCTGCTCGTGACTCCGTGGTTGCGGTGAGTAATAACACTAACATTCCTAAGTATATAACCCCAAATGCTATGAGTTAAATGTTTATCTATATATGTAATATTTTTTTTCTATGCTTAACGTTTTGACTTGAATCAGTCGGTGGTGATTTGTTTTTTTTTTTTTTTTATACTCGAAAGTGAAATTTTTATATATTTGTACGTAGTATTAATTACGATATCAAATACTATACGAGGAGAATGAAATGCATTGTATGCCGAAAACTTTGACCAGTCAAAAGTCAAATAAATGTAGTATATTACGAAAACGTAATACTATAAATTTATTATCTAGTCACTCAGCGACTCAATTCAGATATTTAGAGCAGGAGTAATCTCAACCCACCTATAAATGGCCACAAAAGTTTTATTCGTGAACTATATTTAGGTCAGAAAGCATGTGGGGTTATTATAACAGTGCTATGTGGGGGTTAATTAAGAAATTAAAAATTACTTTTTTCTATTATTACAATATATCATTAATGTGCTTAGTCACAACTCACAATGCTTAATGCCTTAATAATAAATCATTAGTAGTATATGGAGTATTTTTTAATTAATTAAACTTTCTATTTATTGATTTCTTAATTAGTTAATTGTGAATATGAATTAATGTTGATGCACCATGCAGTTAGGTGGGCCAACATGGGAAGTTCCACTAGGGAGAAGAGACTCCACCACAGCAAGCTGTGAAGCAGCAAATGCAAACATTCCAGCACCATCTTTCAGCCTCTCTGAACTCATCACCAACTTCAACAACCATGGTCTTGATGTGAAGGACCTAGTTGTTCTTTCTGGAGGCCACACCATTGGATTTTCACTTTGTCAATTTTTTAGGAACCGTATTTACAATGACTCCAACATCGACCCCATCTATGCACAACAGCTCCAAAAAATTTGCCCTAGAAATGGTGGTGACTTCAACCTTGCTCCTTTGGACCCAATCTCGCCGAATGTATTTGGCAATGTCTATTACTCTGATTTGCTTCTAAAGCAAGGGCTTCTTCACTCTGATCAAGAACTCTTCAATGGTGGTTCTACTGATGCACTGGTTGAACAGTACAGCAAAGATTCCAGAGCTTTCTTCCAGGATTTCGCGAATTCGATGATTAGATTGGGAAATATTCAGGTCCTTACTGGGTATCAAGGTGAAATTCGTGAGAATTGCAGGAGAGTGAACTAGTTCATTACAAAAATTGAGTACTAAGTATTATTATCCATATTGAATAATTCTAGAGGCTATATATGATAGTGGTCCACAATTATGAATTTATTATTTATATATGTAAGAGAGAGAGAAAGAGAGGGAAAAGAAAACTCAGTTTTAGTTCTGGCTTTCCAAAAATATCTAATAGTTGCTTATTTGCTTCTGCACCCCTTTGGTGCACTACTCCTAACTAAAGTCCATCTATTTTGAAAGAAACAATTAATTTAGGTGGAATGTTTTCTAGTGACAGTCCTTAAACAGAATATTTGAATGGAATATCTACGAATATACAAAAAGAGTAAATTTTGATGGCATACCTGAAAGAATTTTAGCACTCAAATCAATATATCCAGGATATGAATAGATGATAAAGCTTAGAAAGAATACTTCAAATTCTATGGACTATTTCCTCATTGCCTACTGTGACGTACGCTTCTTAAGTGAGATGGTACTGTGAGAATTGCCTTATATATTGAGCAAATCATAGTAAAATTGATACATATATATAATAGAATTCGGGTCATGATTTGCTTAATTTACTGAGTAAATCATACGTTTATTTCTTTTATTTTTTTACATTTTAATTAACTAAATTATTTTTAATTATTAAATATTAATTTTTACCTCATCCTAATACTGACACATCATTATAGTTAATTGTTAATTTAAATAGTCAATGTATGTAAAATTGAGGATTGGACTAAACTAACCAATTTATTAAAATGTGGGACTAAATTCACAAAAAATAAATAAATAAATAAGTAGGCCAAAATCACATCAATAATTAAAGGAGACCAAAATTACTGTACATTCACGAGAGTACTAGAGTAATTTTCTCCTCCCTGCTATGCGGAAGACTCTTCGTCCTTCTCTGGTGAGCTCCTTCTTCACCGCAGTGGGAGTGGGTACCTGCAAAAGTCACTCCGAAACTCAAGTCAACAGTCTCCCCAAATATAGTAAATAAGAATAATCAATGAGAGTGAATAAATGAGAGTGAATAGTATGTTAATTACCTCAAGAATCTCACCCTTTATATACACATGTTTATGGGCCTAGGATCCATGTACCTTACCTTTGATGTTAGCGGAATATTACTAATCCATAGTTAGCTATTAATGAGGTCTTAATGATGATTACGTTTAAGTAAATTTCCTCCCTTAATCTTACAGAGCGTCAACTTGTACCTCATCATTTATCCGCATGGTGCCCAGTTATGGACAAGGAGTGTTTGGCTATGACCGAGGGGTATCTGGCCATGACCAAGGAGTGTCAACCATGGTCAAGAGGTATGACTATGGCCTGAGAGATATTCGGCCATGGCCGATGGGGTATCCAACTATGGTCGAAGGGTGTCAACCATAATCAAGAGGTGTGACTATGGCGATGGGATATCCAGCCACGGTCAGGGTATTGAGTCTTGGATGCCAATTTTCTATATAGCTGAAGGGTATTTAGCTATATGGGTACAATTACAATTTAACTTTTTCTAAGTTTACTATTGTTATATTATCTTTATTTTTATTTTTATTATTGTTGTTATTTTTTATTTCATGCAGTTCAGAGAGAGAGAATAGAATAAAGAAAGGAAAAAGAAAGAGATTAAAGAAAAAGAAAAAAAAAACGAGAAAATAATAAATAAAGAAAAAGTGTGTTAGAAGTTGTGCGTATTTACTAACATTTCTCAACCCATGTATAATCCCCTTTACATCTTTGTCATTATTCGCTGTGGCTGGTGTATCAATTAATTAACTATCCCAAAGTGGACTAACTGAAGTATTCCTTTTCTAGGATTTGTTGATACCTACAGTGTGAATGCTTTTTTGAGGTGAAATGTAATGGTCTTTTTCATGGGACCAGTCCACAAATAACTAGGTATGATATGGTGCAGGTTATTGGTATTTTTTTTTTTCTATTTGGACCAACAATAAAAAATTGGTACTAATTTTTTCCGCAGCACGCACGCGTCTCAGTTCCTCTATAAATTCAGCAATGTTGCAATAGCTATCGAAATAAACTCCAATACATAATATAGGTTTTACTTACCATTGCCGAGTGATATATACTATATTGATCAGTCATTGGATATTAATAGAATGGCATCGCATGGGTATTATTTCTTTGTTCTTGTCCATGCCTTTGTGTTTGCAACTCTTGCAACCTCAGCTTTCTCACAATTGTCACCTAATTACTATCACTACAAGAAATAATCGAATTCGCAGCGACTTTTTTCCAGCGACAATCAAGTTGTTGGCAAAGATAAACATTTGGCAGTGACATTTGATTGTCGTTAGGATAAGATTTTTCTTTTGTCAACAAGGCCAATATCACAGGGAAAACTATACTTATCCCAATAACAAAACTTGTCGCTGCCAATGTCACTGCAAAACGTGCTTTTCTATGCCAGCGTGTTTGTTGTCGCTGGGAAAAGTACTACTTAATGCCAACAACATTCACAATTGCGGTAAAAAGTTGCTTTTCCATGTCAATGCACCTGTTGTCGCTGGAAAAAGTACTACTTAATGCCAACAACGTTCACAGTCACTGCGAAAAGTTGCTTTTTTATGCCAACGCAATTGTTGTCGCTGGGAAAAAGTGTTTTTCTATGCTAACACATCTAATGTCGCTAGGAAAACGTGATTTTCTATGCCAGCAACATTTAATGTCGCTGCGAAATGCTAATTTTTTTATTTCTTTGGGACAATATTAATTTATTCAAAATATATCCCAATAACATTATTTATTGTAGGAAAAACTAAAATACATTGTTACCAAGAGTCAACTTAATCAAGTGTTTTCTTACCACATATATGTGAAAATTAATATTCCATCTACTTTAATTTATTAAATTAACAAGTATTTTTAAATTTAAATAATTTTTTTATTAAAAATAAAGGAGCATTGTATATAGTTGTTTTTAATTTAAATAAAAATGAGAATAAGCAAAGAGATAAAATTTAATGAGAGAATTATGGAAAAAAAATTAAAATTAGGATACATCACTTTTATTGATAAAGTGTGTCAAAATTTGAAAATTAAATTTAAATTAGGCTAAATTACAATTTTGGTTCCCTTATAATTTCTAATTCGCAATTTCGGTCCCTACATCCGTTCACCATTAGAAAAAAAATTGGCAAAGTAATTTATAATTTAGAAATATTGCAAAAATGGTAAAGATAGGACTAGAACCAAGTCCCATTCTTCTTTCTCTCACACCAAGTAAACCGCTAAAGCATTGTACTTGCTTGAGTTATATTGTAAATACTATATTATATATACATTACTATATGAGTTAACTGTTTTTTTAAAGAATTTATTTAATGTTAAATCTAGCTTATAAAAAATAAATTCATTCAGTATATATAAAAATAAAATTCTTCAATAAATAAATTATATATTTATCATTTAATATATTTTCATATTATTTTGTTAACTTATTCGATAATTGAAAATCTAATCATTTAGTCAATTTGATTACTTTAATAATTCAGTGAAATCTTTTATGCTTAAATTAAATAAATGTGACATAATTCACACCAACAAAATTGTTTTATATATAACATGATAAATAAAATGGATAATATGTTGCTAAGGGTTATAGTAATTTTTTTGTGGAATTTTACATTAATAATTATTTTATTTAATTTCTATTCTTATCTAATTTAAACATAAAAGATTTCATCGAATTATCAAAGTAATCAAATTGATTAAATAATTAAATTTACAATCACCGAATAATTTTCAGAAATATGTATATTAGAATTAGTGTTTTAGCCTATGCATTACACGAACTTATTCAAATTTTCACTACTTTATTTATATAGTCAATGGAAAGAAATTAAAAAAAAAAACAAAGGATTATATAGCATATTGAATTTTTTTTTAAAAAAAGAGATAATTATAAAATAAATTAGAAACTATAATTTTTTTTAAAAAAAAAAAAGATAAGGGAATATGTAACAATGTAACTTTAATATTTTTTAATATTAACTTTGAAAATTGAAAATAAATGGAATTAAGGATTTGAAATTATTGATGAAATAGAGAAATCTTTGGAATTAAAAAATAGAGTTAAAAAAACTGATAAAAGAAATATAAAAAAAATCCAAAAGATTAGAGACTATAAAAATTGAAAAAAAAATATTATAAAGCACATCAATTATTATTTTTTTAAAAAAAGAGATAATTATAAAAGAAATTAAAAACTATAATTTAAAAAAAAAAAGATAAGGGAAGATGTAACGATGTAACTTTAATTTTTTTAAAAATGAACTTTGAAAATTGAAAGTAAATTGAATTTAGGATTTGAAATTATTGATGAAAGAGAGAAATCTTCGAAATTAAAAAATAGAGTTAGAAAAACTGAAAAATAAATATTAAAAAAAAATAGCATCAGATAAAGAAATGAAGTGAATGTAAGTAGTTATAGAAATATTATGAATGTGGGTAGTTATAAAAATTGATAAGAGAAATTTTAGGAAAAGTAGAAGAACCAAATGCATATTAGGAGAGTGAAATACACCACTTCATAAGAGGAGACTATTAAAATGAGAGTGGATGTGAGGGAGAGTGGGGAGAATGGAGCAATGAGAGCACATTTAGACTTTTTCATTTATATATATAAGGAGATAAGGTGATTACCAATAAGTTCAAAAAAAATATTGTTAAGTAGAAAATTTACAGATATTGATAAATTAAGATTAAGATAAATATTAATCCAATAAGTAATTAATTAATTATACATTCGTAAAGGTAATATTTGATTGATTAATAATTTAATTAATTTAGTAATGAATAATTAGATTTTCAATCACTGAGTAAGTTAATATAATAATATGAAAAAAATAAAATAATAAATTATATAATTCATTTGTTAATTTTTTATTTTTATATTTATTGAATAAATTTATTGTTTATGAACCAGATTTAACATTAATTTTTTTTTTAAAATTAACTCGTATAGTAATGTATATATAATAGTGTATACAATATATCTCAAGTGAGTAAAATATTTAGTGGTTTAGTTGGTGTGGTAAAAAGTATGAGACTTGGGTTCTAGTCCCAATCTTGATCATTTTTGCAATATTTTCTAAATTATAAACCATGTTGTCACATAATTAATCCTCATAAGTTCCATGTTACTATTGAATGCCACATCATTCATCTACATCAGCATGAAAAGGTCAACGGATGCAAATTTACAAATTTTACAGTAAATATATAAATATATAATATGTTATATGCAGTTAGTTAAAGTAAAGTTGTATTAGCTTAGTGGTAATTTTTGTTGTATAATGCCTTGAGTCAAGGGTTCAATCCTTGATGGAAACATTTTTTTTAACCTTTAATATATTTCTTCCATTCCAAAATGATTGATGTTCTAGCATTAAAAAAAACATGTTTTTTTAGAAGCTAAACAAAATCCATATTAATTGATATTTTCAGTTTTCAATGAGATATTGAAACTTTTATTCCAAATTTTTCCTATAGAGTAGCAACTCACATCAAATGGGAACCTGTATTCAGTAGGTAGCATAGGTACATTGGGAGGCATCGGTCGAGTTGAATAATCAGTTTAATACCGGATTAATCAGTTTTTACCGGGCCAAATGCATAAACAATCTAAATCATCAACCAGACCAACCATAGGTCTAGTTTCTTGTTCAACCTTTCTAACCGATCGGGTCGGTCCAATTTTAATAACACTTGTTCAAATTCTAACTTAACAGAACAAAACATAGGATGTGTAAGTTCTTCTTATTTAGATGATTTTATCTTCACATATTGTTATATAAAAGACAAATAAAAAGGTTATAAACGATGAAAGAAGATTGAATACACAACTTGAAAATGTATATAAAGGATTAAGAGAGTTTAAAAGATAGACAAGTTATACTTGGTATATATAGTACTCGTATTTTTTTAAGATATTGCATATTGTTTTTTATATACAAATGACATATTTTCAATCAATTAGCTTTGATTATATGGATGTACAGGAAGTTAAAGACTCTTTATATTCTGAGACCTTAGAAAACTCTATGAATATAGAAAAAGTTGAAGACTCTTTAAAGTCAATGACAATAGAAGGCTATATGAATGTAGAAAGAGTTGAAGACTTCTTAGATCCAGAGAGAGTAAAGATTTTATGGATTTAGAAAATGTTGCAGATCTATGAATTTAGAAGAAGTTGCAGATTCTCTATCTACAACTTTTAGAAAAAGTTGCTGCCAATCCCTTAATTTATGCACACTAGAGAAACACAATCTGTTTGTTATATAAAAGATAAAAGAGATAAAAAAAATATAATAAAAAATCAGTTAAGTATTTTTTAAATTAATTAATTTGATATTTCAAATAAAATTAAAAATCTTGAAAAAATAAGAAAAAATAAAAGCATAATAAAAAATTCCTTTAGATAAATTTGAAAATTTAATTAATATGATTAAATTATTAAAAGATAAATAATCTAAAAGGAAAGTATATATGATATCAGCCATAAGCTACCAAGGGGTTTAAAGTAAGTATATAAGATATGAAATAAGTAAAAAAAATTAAAGATGAACTTATCATTAGATATTTAAAAATATTATATAATGTATGAAATATTAATTAGTATTTAGAACATTCAAATATATTGTAAGTAAGAGATTTTTTTTTTTAAATGATACTTGTATTTTAGTCTATGCATTGCGCAAAGTAAATGTTTCTTTTATATAATCAAAATTTATAATAAATAAATAATTTTTAATTATAAATTATATTATAATTAAAATTTGTAATAAATAAATATTTTTATCATATAAATTATATTTTAGATTTATATTGTGATAGATTGTTATTTTTAATTATTGATAATTTCTTATAAAAAAATATATTGAAATTCAAGTTAGGATTAAATATACTACAAAAGATAGATTGAAAGAGATAAAATATTAAGAAAAATTTCTAAAAACACTATCATCGAAGAAAAATAGCTAAAAACATTTTCATTGAAAAATGGTAATTATATATATATATATATATATATATATATATATATATATATATATATATATATATATAAAAGAATAGAAATAAAATTAAAAAACTGAGAAAAAATAAATGATATAAAATATAAGTAATTATTGATGTTAAATTATTAACTTTATTTATTTCTTTAATTTTTTAAATATTATAAAGATTAAATACTCAAGAGCCTTTGTGAAATAGTTTGGCGCCAAAATTTCAATATTTATCTGGCGCCCAATTTTGGGACTACTCAAACTCTACTGTTATCTAGTTTACGAATATTTCGCTTCTCTTTCTCAGTTCGTGTATAAGGGGTTGGGCAGTTACAATGAGCGTGTTGTTGTGCGTGTATTTGTAAAGCAGAATTGATTGGTATCCAAATTTCTGATCTGGCAACAGAATTGGTTCATCACATTGCTGTTTGTTATGGCCTTACCCTCTTCCTTTTCCTCACTCTCAGATTCTCACATCGCTCCTTCTTCCACTTCCTCTGCCTCCACGGCTTCTTCTGAAAGTGTCAATGCTTCACCTTTTTTCCTTTTTCATTTCAGGGTTAGGGATATATAAATTTCCATCATTGCATGATCATTTGTTGCACAGGTGTAGATTATTTATGGTACAGTTCTGAAAGTTATGCACGAAAATACCAAATTATGGTCGCATTCTGGTAGTGGACAACAATCGGTTACAGATTTCCCCAATGTCGATGATTCCAATAGGTACTGAGTACGCTCCTTACTCATATTCTTTTTATTATATGAATTGTTTTCTACGAATAAAAAAGCCTAATGTAATGTTTACGTAACGATGTGAGAGCCAAGTTTGCAGCATTACATGTGTGCTTTAAAAAATATTTCTACTTGGCATTTGGTCTTTGTCATTTTGTCACGAGTTTAGATGCGTGCCTTTTTTGCGGAATGTTAGACCTCAGCCAGGAACTTCATTTTAACAAGGTGACTTTTTGGGTTTTAATTACTCTTTAATCAAGGTGTCCTTTAATTGTTATGTAATTCCTTTGGTAGCTTTATGGGATTTTATACTGCTATTTATTTATTACTAATGAGGCAAAACTTGGAGGCCTGGTTCAATATCAAGAGCCTTCTAGACCTTACCCACTGTAGCATTTAGCATTTGGAGTGTTTTCGTCTTTCAAAGTTGTTTTGTTGTTGACAAGGTAAGCTTTTTTTCCTTTTGATTGGTTTTTTCATTTTCCTAAATTGGGTTCAATGATTCTGTCTCTTGTGCTTGCAATATGATGTAGTAAGGAGAACTTGGTGGGATTACTCAGTTTTTTCTATTTTTGGGGTGACTTTGCATTTGGATACGTTTGTGGATGGGTTCCCCACCTATGTAGTCTTACAAGTTGATTTTTATAGCAGGTCATATAAAGCTACATAAATTTTGTAGAATTTAGATACATAATAAAACACTACAAGTAATAAAAAGTTCACGTTCCATGTCATAGCTTTGCGTATAAGTAATTAAGCCAGCAATTGTTAACAATAATGAGCCATTTTAGTTCTTATGGAATTTGTTAAATAAGATATACAAATACTATTTCAATTACAGAGACTACTGTAACTTATGCATGCATCTATATGTTTTGAATCTCTTAGCCTTATTACTAATTTAGAGGATAGCAATGGAAACCTTGGATAGAGTAATAATTGTATAACTACTCAAGTTTTTAACAAAGCATATCATCGGCTATCAATTATGTCATTTTCTCGTTAGGTCATTTGAATCTATATGTTAACTTCTTATTTATTGTTATATCTTGCTATGTGAATTCTCAACGTGTGCCATCAAGTGTTAATATCTTATAATTCTGATTAGTTGCTAGAATGGCCATCAAGTGTTAATAGCTTATAATTTTGATTAGTCTCTAAAATGGATTATGGTTGTGAAAAGACTTATGCCACTGTCCTGTAATACAACTTAAGAGTCATGCTATAAAACTTTGATAGTCACTCACTGCTGAAATTAAACGCGTAAGTGATAAATATGACCAAGTGGACCCAACCTTTATAGTTGTTAGTTCTCAACTATATTGATCTTTATTTTTGAAACCTTTAATAGTTTAATTAGTACTAGAAGACATCAAATCATTTTTATATATTGTTATGTTTGTGGATTTGTACAGCCTTAGTGACTTATGATCACACAAAGCCATTGATGTTAATGGGCATAAAAGAATTTTGACCTTGGTTCCATCCACTACCCATGAAGCACAATTGAGGTACTCACTTAACTCCTTTTTTAGCAATATATATATGCTGCATCAAATTTATTATTCTTTGTTCATTTTTCATATAGTGGGCGTGGATACAAACTAGAAGAAACATGAAGCAACCACTCCTCAAGACCACATAAACTCATTTTGGAATCACAAGATGTGGGCAGGGGAGAGCACGATGTGTGGAGGCAAAATTATGGGGAAAAGCCAAATTGGTGCAATTGTTGTAAAAATTAGGATAAATTATGTTTGTGGTGCTTATTAAATGATGCTGGAAATTTCAGCCAACAATTCGTCTATCTTTTGATAGACTGACTATGTATTGTGATGTTTTGATAATTAATTAATACCATGTAACATGATTGTTAGTAAATTTTAATATCTCTTTCAATTTATTGTTTTTATTAATTCTTAGCTATTCTCGTGTATTTTTACACTATTTTGACATTAATAATTAAAAAAAATAGTTATTATATGAATTATTAATAAAAGCATCTTTGAGTTGTAACCACTTTAGTTGTTTAGAAAAGGTATCATATCACAGTGATATTAATTGTTAAGAAAAGTTATCTTATTGCAACGGCTTTGGTTGATGAGAAATTAAGTTTTTTAGCAACGACAATAGTCGTTAAGACATGTAAAATACAGCAATGACTTTAGTGACTATTACAAGTTACTTATCGCAACAATAAATGTGTGAAAATGACAATAACAATTATCGTTGTTAAAACATAAGTAGTGGCAGCGAAATTTAATGTCGCTGCAAGACTTTTCTCAACGATCGTTTAGGCAGCGACAATTTTTTTACTGGTAAAAGTTGTTTTTGCAGCGACATTTTAGATTTGCCAACAATAAATGTCGCTGCGAATAGCCTTATTTCTTATAGTGTATGATTTCTCGTGCCCCAAAGCTTTGAGCACCATCAAAAGTGTCGTAGAAGCTGCGGTGCAGAAAGAGCACCGTATGGGCGCATCCTTGCTACGCTTGCACTTCCATGATTGCTTTGTTAACGTAAGACTTTCTATGCTATACAATCACTTGTTGTTTGGAAAAAAAAAATGATTTTAACAAGTTATATTTTTCGTGTACTTTAAGAAAATTCAAGTTATATTTTGTTAAAATATTCTTAAAAAAAATAATGATATACTAGTATATGTTAACAATCTCACACACATATATATATGTAATAATTTTTTTTAATTATAAGATGCATGTGTATATTACCTTAAACACCATCCATATCATTTGAGAAATGCGGGGAGTAATTCTTAGTTGATATAGTATGATTTAAATATGTGAGTCTAAGTGTCTAACAATTACTTGGTTTTGTGAGGGTGATTCAGGGTTGTGATGGTTCAGTTCTTCTAGACTCCACACCCACCATTGACAGCGAAAAGAATGCAAAGCCTAATATCCAATCTGCTAGAGGATTTGAAGTGGTGGATGTTATCAAGAATGCTGTGGACCAAGCATGTGGAAAACCAATTGTTTCTTGCGCAGACATATTGGCTGTTGCTGCTCGTGATTCCGTGGTTGCGGTGAGTAATAACACAATCATATTACTAAGTAGTATAACCCCAAATGCTACGAGTTAAATGTTTATCTATATATGTAATATACTATTTTCGTCCCTAAATATAAGATTCTTTTAACTAATTCACATCCTTTAAGAAAGTTGGTTAATTTAGTTAATAGCATTAAATGTGTTAAAAATTTGTATTATTTTTCCAAAATTACCCTTATAATTATTGGGATTATCATCTCTCTCTTTCCACTTAATTACTTTCTATCTAATTAATTAATGAGTGCTGGTCATCTTCTCCAATCCTCAAAAGAGAGAGAATGTACTTATCTTATTAATTTATAGCATCCATTGTATAGTGTTAAGGATATTTTGGTCAAAAAATAATTAATGCAAGAGACAATTTGAAAAGAGTCTTATAAAAAAGGGACAATTTTTTTTTTTAAAAAAAGTCTTATATTTAGGAATGGAGGTATTATTTTTTTTCTTCTAAGCTTAACGTTTTGACTTGAATCAGTTGGTGGTGAATTTTTTTTTTCTTTTTTATAGTTGGAAGTGAAATTTTTATATGTAGTATTAATTACGATATCAAATATACGAGGAGGATGAAATGCATTGTTTTTCGAAAACTATGACTAGTCAAAAGTCAAACAGATGTAGTATATTGCGAAAACGTAACACTCCTATAAATTTATTATCTAGGGACTCAGCGACTCAATTTGGATATTTAGAGCAAGACTATTCTCTCAAGTCTCAACCCACCTACAAATGATCACAAAAGTTTTAGTTCGTGAAGTATATTCGGGTCAGAAACCGTGTGGGATTATTATGACAGTGCTATGTGGGGTTAAGAAATTAATTTTTTTTTCTATTACAATATATCATTAATGCACTTCTATCACAATGTTTAGAGTAATTTTTATTTAATTTTTTTATATATTACTACTAACTTCTTGATTAGTTGCGAATATGAATCATGTTGATGCACCATGCAGTTAGGTGGGCCAACATGGGAAGTTCCACTAGGGAGAAGAGATTCCACCACAGCAAGCCATAAAGCAACAAATGCAAACATCCCAGCACCAACTTTCAACCTTTCTCAACTAAGCACCAACTTTCAACCTTTCTCAACTAATCACCAACTTCAACAACCATGGTCTAGATGAAAAGGACCTGGTTGTTCTTTCTGGAGGCCACTCCATTGGATTTGCACGTTGTGTTTCTTTTAGGGACCATATCTACAATGACTCCAACACCGTTCCCAAATTTGCAAAACATCTCAAACACATTTGCCCTAAAAAAGGTGGTGACTCCAACCTTGCTCCTTTGGGGGATAGGGGGATGGAGGGAGTGTGATGAAAGAGGGAGAATGTGTTGTTGCTATGAAAGAGGGAGTGTGTTGTTGTGCTGAAAAGGTAATGTGCGAGGGAGAGAAGAAGATCTAAAAAGGGAAGATTATTCAAGTAATTTAATTTTTAAAAAAAAACAAAATAAAATGGATGTGTACTTAGCAAAAAGGGGAAGTGAATATAGCAAAAGTCAACATGAGATCGTTTGTTTGTAGGCTGCTGACATTTTATGAACCCAAAATAGGGGTATTGTGATTCTCACCTCCCTTTTGCTATTCACACCTCTACTTGCTTTAGACAGTGTGTTATTCCGAAAATACCCTTTTCCATGGAAACATGATTCCGTTGTCCAAATATACAACGTAATCATGTTTTTTTTGTATAAAAGGGGTGCGAAAAAATACACAACGGAAACATGATTTCATTGTGTATTTGGGGAACGGAATCGTGTTTCCGTTGTGTGATTTTTTTCTCACCCCTTTTACACAATGGAAACATAATTCTTTGTGTATTTTTTGACCTCCTTTTACACAACGGAAACGTGCTTCCGTTTTGTTAAATTTTTACCAAAAATAATTGTAATTAATTGTAGATACAAGTTACCTTTTTATTTAAATTTGCATTAATGATAACACAAATTATCCTTTTTAATTGTAATCAAATTAATTCTGATACAAATTAGTATTTTAATTAATTCAATTACTATTACTATTAATAAAGGTAATTCATATCATTAATTCGATTATCTTTATAAATGGTAACTTCTATCTAATTAATTCAATTTTAATTAAAAAATATAATCTATATGATACTGATTACGATTAAAAATGATAAATTGTATCTTAATTAATTGAATTTCGATCTAAAAAAATACTCCTAGAGTATAATTTATACCACAATTAATTTGATTACCTTAAAAAAAGTATAATTGATTTTTTGGGGATTGAGGCATGAGTGATTGGGCATCATCATCGGCAGAACGCCTGGATAGAGTTTGATTTGGTGAAGTCTATGGTGGGATTTACTGATGCATTGTGTGACCTTGCAAGTCAACGGCTAGGCCTCCCAAGGACTATGTTTTAAAGTTTTAGAGTTTTGCTGGGGTAGTGAATGGCTCAAGACTCTACCAAATTTTATTTTTGTAAGCTTACTCGATACTGAAAATTGAAACATAACTACATAAGGATTGTTTCTGTGCTTTTAATTTGTAACCTCAGGGCAACATGGATATGAGCAATTGAGCATAGTTTACAGTGCTGGAGGTAGTTTCAGCATTCAACACTGGACTTTCTGCAGTAAGCTAATTTTGTGAAATAAGGCTCATTTCAAATGCTTGCTTTAAACGCCAAAGTAGTCTAATTAATATACTTTTGACCATTGGATGTTTCGTGAGTGGCTTTTGGTCTACGTATGAGCTATTTTATTTCTATATCCTTTGGTTGTTGATGTTGATAAATATTTTGTGCTTGTGCCATTTTAAGCCTGACAACTTCTTAACAACATGGAATTATCTAAAGACAGAGTGTGTTTCTCTTATTTATTTCTGAATGTTGTGTGTATTACAACTTCCTATTTTCCTGATTTGACAATCAGCGGTGTGCGTCGTGCGTTTGTTTTTTAATCATTTCTTTAAGAACGAGATAGAGAAATTTGACTTGGCACTATACACACGCATATAGGAAGAGATTGTAATGGCACTCAAACTTTAATTCACTAAATTGATACAAAATGCCCCTTCATTCTATTGCCTTTATACGCAAATTTAAGCAATAATATATAACAAAATGGCTAAGATCGAAAAACAATTCACGGTGGCACCAACTGTTACCATTTAATGTCTAAGTAAATATCCATGTTCTCAGAACCGGACCGGACCGGCCGGTTCGACCGGGAACCGGTCTGGTGACCGGTTCGGTTACTCTATAAAATCGGAGGAATTCAGAACCGGTGGGAACCGGTCAAGAACCGGTCAAACCGGACCAAAACCGGCCAAAACCGGTCAAGAACCGGTAGCCAAAACCGGTTTGAACCGGTTTTTTTTTTTTTTTTAATTTTTAATTTTTTCATTTAAAATTTTAAATTTAATATAAAATATTTTAAAAATAATTAAAAAATAAAAACACATATTTAATAAATATCTCAAATAGATATAAATTATTTTATCAATTATTATTATTATTTTCTTGTAAAACATATAATTTGGTCATTTATATTAATTTATAATTTTTTTATATCTTGATTTTTGATAATTTTATATTATATTAATTTGTCATTTTCTTTCTTTATTCTAAATGTAAATTTGTTATTGTTAATGAACATTATTTTATTTTATTAAAATTTGAACTTAAGTATTATGATATATTTAATTAAACTTTTATATATTTTTTGAATGTTAAAACCTTGTAAAGTGATGTTTTAAGTTTTATTATAGTTTTTAATGTTATAAAGTTATGTGATATTATATTTATTTAATATTATTTTATAAATTATTTTATTATTATTATTTTATTAATACCGGTTCAACTGGTTCAACCACGGTTGAACCACGGTTGAACCATTGAACCTTGAACCAGTACCTTGACCGGTTCAATGACCGGTCCGGTTTTAAAAACATTGGTAAATATGATGGGCGGTGCAAAAAGGCTTCAGCGGTGCAATGTAGATTTTTTTTTTATCATTTGCAGTAAACTTTAACTTTGATCCAATGACATAATTTAACAATGGTGAAGAAAGCAAATTGGCGGTGCCTTGCAGTTGTATAGCCGTATAAAATTTTGTCGCTTGATTTAACTTTTTTGACCAACACATCATGTAGCAAAAATTGTCAAGTTCGGAGGGCAGAAGTAGGGACTTTTTGCTATGAATGTATGATCCTTCTACTCGTTAACACAGACTCCTCCCACATAATTGGCTTCCGGAATGTAATTTCCAGAAATGTTAACACTTCTGGAAATTACTCTCCTGATGGAAGGTATTTTTGGAAAAAGCTTATAGAAGGGGAGTGTATAAGCAAATGGGGGAGTGAATATAGCAATTCCCTATATTTTATACCAGTATTATAATTTACTCCCTCCGTTCCTAAACTCTTTTTTGATCAGTCCATTCCAAAATTCTTGATGTTTAAGGTTAATACACGCAGTTTAAAAAATATTTAATATTACTCACAAACAATCCATTTAGTCTAAAATACCCTCATTTAATATCTATGATAAATAGAAGTAGTTGTGAAAATTTATACCATGTTAAATAGGGGTATATGTGGAAGAAAATAATTAATGAGACTTGAAATCTGTAAAACATCAAGAGTTTATAAACAAAAACAAGAAGCTAAAATATCAAGAGTTTAGGAACAGAGAAGTATAAGCATAAAAAAATAAAGATATAATTTCATTTATTATATACAAAATATTTTTTACTCATAAATTCATATAAATACAAAATATTACATGTGAATAGGCATTTAATTTTTTTTATAGAAATTAAAATTTCATAAGGCTTTTTTTTCACAAAAAATATTCCTCAACCGATAGTTAGATAGTTGGAGTCTAATTTCTTTTGAGACAAAGAAATCATAAGAGTAGGTTTTGTCTCTCCCAACAAAACAAATTTTATACTCAATAATGCTTGAATAAGTTGAAATTTGAGAATTAACATAAGTTGATTAAAGTAGATTTTAAATTTCACATGATAAAGTCGTTAACCCACACATGTTAGTGAGTCATATTTGTTAGTTTACGTGTCGTACTTTTAATAGTCCTAAACTAAGTAATAATTTCTCGTGGGATAGGAGTGTTAAAAGAAGTACTTAATTTTTTACTACATTCTCCTAAAATATATTTTAATTATTCTTTTAATACTTAATTTTTTTACTGCTCTTTTACTACTTAATGAAAAATAATAAATAAAAATTTAAGTGTACTTAATATTTAACCATTTAAGATTGTTCCTAATAATCATTAATTAATAATTATTCTCTCTAGAATAAAATCAAACCAAACGCACCGACCTACATACTTTTCTTATATCCTAATATAAGACTTTTTTACGGAAATATACCAAAAACAAAAAAAAATTACCCAACTAAACCATGTTCCAGATTATTTACTTGCATAACCCAAATTACTGTTTGTTATGAGAAATTGGTTAGCCACAAACCGATGTCTCTTGTAAATATATTTTGTTTTTTGTAAAATTTGCCTGTGAGAAATCGGTTGCCTCAAAATCGATTTCTCAACAGGTTTTTTCTTTCTTTTTTTAAATTTTCTTTTTGTATTTTTCTTTAGTTTTTAATAGTTTAATTATTTAATTTTTATTTAAATCTTAATTAAAATAGTTTTTTTAAATATTTTTTTAAAAATGTTAATTAATTTGTTTTAAAAATGGTTAATTTAAATTAAATTTTATATATTTGTTGTTAATAAATTTAAAACAAAACTAAAAAATTTAATTAAAATAAATAACAAATAATACACTAAAAATTAATAAACAACACAATATAATATTAATATTAACTTTAATTAAAATAAACTAGAAATAGAAACAATACTATGAAAATTATAAACAATATTTTTTGCTAGTCAAGTTAACATTATTGGCTTGAGCTTGTGTTTTCACCACTACTAAAACATCTATTTTTTGAATGACCTAGAGTTTGAAACAGTTAATGTGCAAAAAGTGATTTTATTAAGTCACAAAATTGTACCATTGGATTCATTTACATGAAAAGTGTAATAATGCATTATTGTTCAAACCAAAAAACCCAATATGAATAATAAAAAAAAATCACAAAAACTTATCATAATGAAAAATTTTAAACACATTCAAAGTTCTATTTCATCCCAATTTAACAATTATTTTTAAGAAAAAAGAAGAAATTAATTATTATTCGTCAGAATAATATTTTAAAAATATTTACCAAAAAATTAAAGAGAAAAAATAGATAATAGATTAACTAACATTTTTAATATGAATTAATTAACATTTTTAACATTTTAATTAACTAATACATAAAATTTAATTTAAACTAACTATTTTTAAAACAAATTAATTAACATTTTAAAACAAAAATATTAAAAAAAAGCTATTTTAATTATGATTTAAATAAAAAATAAATAATTAAATTATTTAAAAAATAAAGAAAAAAACGAAAAAGAAAATTAAAAAAAACTGTTAAGAAATCGGTTTTGGAACAACCGATTTCTCACAGACAAATTTTAAAAAGAAAAAAAATATATACATGAGAAATCGGTTTGTGATCAACTGATTTTTCAAAATAAATAGTAATTTGGATCATTCAAGTAAATAATTTAAAACATGATATAAATGGATAATTTTTTTTTTCATTTTTGGTATATTTCAGTAAAAAAAGTCCCTAATATAATATGGTGCAGTCACACTCACCAAAGGATTACACAAGATGACACGTGGTCATTGACGCGGAAATAAGCAAGTCAAAACAATGAGCCCACGTTGGTTTTTCGCATGCAAAGAAAGCATAAACAAACCAAAGGAGCACATAGGAACTCGTTGAAAAGACCAATGGCAAAACCACGGCAAGGGAGACAGTTCACTCACCAATCACCATCTTCTCCTTCTGCTTCTTTTCTCTTCATATATAACCATTCAAAAGCATTTTTCTTGTTCCAATAAAACGAAGCAACATTTTACTTGGTTCAAAGTATAAGAGGAGAGTGTATATAACATTATGTGGAGGTGCATCAATAGAAGAATTGCCAGAAGATTTTTATCCACTTCTTCTGCCAGTGCCCGTGGTTGGTTGGACCATGTGAGACCAGCACCGAAGGACCCAATTGTTGGTGTGAACGAGGCATTTCTAGCTGACCCTTTTGCCCACAAGATCAATCTTGGACTGGTAAGTGCTTATAGCTATATCTAATTAATATCTAATCATCATATATTCATCTTCCATATTTTTCAATCAGTTTTGGTTTTTTTTTTTTCTTCTTTCTTCACATCGTTTTCTTTACTTTGTAAGGGTACTTATAGGGGTGATGATGGCAAACCATTCATTCCTCAAAGCGTTCGTGATGCAGAAACGAAGATTCAGAGATGTAAATTGGAGTGAGTACTATTGGATTTTCCCTCTCGCACTGTTCTAACAGTTTTTAATTCCAGAAATTGATCCCATCATGCTATGTCTTGCTTTCTCTAGTTGATTACAAATCATGATCAAAAAGTGTACATTTGTTATATATAGTGTATAAGGGATTCATTTGTAGCCAGAAAAGTTGGGTTTATATATATATAGAACTTCAACTCTGTGGGTTGAAACTTGAAATATCTTGGACACAACGCCCTCTTAGCAACTCAAGAATATAATAAGCCCAACTAGCTTGGACTTTATTTATTTATTTATATATTTATTATTTTCCTATAGCAACACTCGATACAAGACAAGCTGGTCTACTTTTTTAAGCTCTTTGTCTTGGTCATAGCTAACTTGTTGCTTTGCTTGCATCAAAAGTGGAACAACTGAACGAGTACATCACTGGGGTTGTTTTGATTTTTCTACAGTTGTTCTTTAAATAGAAACACTATCTGAAAGAAAACCAATTAAAAAGTTTTCTGAATGGTTGGATATAGATAAAAAATGAAAACAGCATTCTTAAAATATTAGTACAAATGATTTTTGGTGCTTTATACTGATAGCTTGTAGATACCATAAATTATTTTGTACTACAAAGCAGTCCTACAATTTGCAGAATATTGATTTCATTCAGACATTTAGTTTACATAATCGGTGTCATCTGTTGGTTCATCCAATGAAAATTTGGGTAGAGAAAGTTCCTTCAAGGATGAATTCATGGTGGGTGGAGTTCAATTTCCTTCTAATTCAATTTTGACAACAACTATGTCAAATAAAATTTTTGTGTTAATTGCATATTTCATGCAATACTAATTTTATCAAAGTCCTCTTCCACATATCATGTTATTGTTTGCATTATAATATAACTACTGAATATGTGTATCATACTCTAGTAACAATAGTGCTTCTATGAATATTTTTTACTTCTCAAAAACGAGTTTAACATTATTCACTGACAGGGAGTCAAACGCTTCTGCAGTCAGATCAAAATTTGTTCAGGAGTGTGTAAGATTAGCATATGGGAGTGATTCAAATGTTGTAAGAGAAGGATTGTTTGCAGGAGTTCCAACTCTGTCTGGAACTGGGGCATGTCGACTTTTTGCTGAATTTCAAAGGCATTTCTATCCTGATTCTAGAATGTATCTACCAGATCCTACATGGTCGAAGTAGGTACTTTTCCCATTGCATTATTCTTTGAGATATATATACATTCTTTCAATATCCAATGCACAATGTTTGTATGCTGTAGTCACCACAATATATGGAGACAGGCTGAAATTCCAGTCAAAACCTTCCACTACTATCATCCAGATACAAAGGGTTTAGATTTTGCTGCACTCCTAAAAGATGTCAAGGTATTAAAAGTGTATTTATCAAAGTTATGATAATGTTGAGGACCATACTAACTTTACTATTTAGAATAGACAAGAAGCTTTGGCATCCATTGCATGGTTCTTGTCTCTCAGACAAATATAATATAAGCTATATTATCATGGCAGCATAGATGCATTTAGTGTTAACCAACGAAATACCTTTTTTGTTGCTAAACAAATTGGGTTGAACTTGAAAACCAGCTTAAGTTGACAATATTGGTAACTTCAATGCAATAGTGGTATAAAGCAACTTTTAATTTTCTCTGTTTATTCTGTGTTGGTAATATCAGAATGCACCAGATTGTTCTTTCTTCTTGCTTCATCCATGCGCCCACAACCCAACTGGTGTTGACCCCACTGAGGAACAATGGAGAGAAATATCATACCAGTTCAAGGTGAAAATTACAAATGAGATGATTTAGTATTGCTTTGTACCATAAGTCTAAATCAATTATAATATTCTAACATTAATTATCTTCCAGGTAAAAAATCATTTCCCATTTTTTGACATGGCTTATCAAGGCTTTTCAAGTGGGGATCTTGACAAGGATGCCATAGCACTTCGAATTTTCCTTGAAGATGGGCATTTGATAGGTTGTGGTCAATCATTTGCAAAGAACATGGGATTATCTGAACATAAAGCTGGTTGTCTTAGGTAAGAGAAGTCCTATATCCTAGTGAGTAGAGATTTAGAGGCAGAGCATACTCTATGACATGTAAAATAGAAGTTAGATGTCAAACATGTTCCATAATGCATTTTTGAGGCAGGGTTCAAGTACATGATATTATGATTGATATGACATGAAGCTCAACTTTGTAATAATATTGCCATTATGTTTTACTATTTTGCTTCTTATGTTCTTTTCAGCTTTACTAATCTACATTAAAATCTATACCAGTGTTTTGTGCCAGAGTATAAAGCAAGTAGCTGCACTAAAAAGCCAACTGCAGCTGATGTCCCATGCAATGTATAGCAGCATTCCTTTCCAGGGTATTTCACTAGTTACTATGATATTAAGTGACCCAGATACAGAAGCACTTTGGAGGAAAGAGATAAATGTAATATTCAGCTTTTTAACACTTTTTTTTACCTTTCCCTTTCTAAATTGATTGAGGATCTAATCACATCTGGTGGCAATGCTGTGTTTGAAGGTCATGGCTAAACGGATTCGAACTATGCGAACTACCCTGCGGCATTGTCTTGAGAACTTGCATTCATCTTTCAATTGGGAGCATATAACTGATCAGGTTTTGGATGTTTGATTCTGTAATTTGTATGTGCAGTCACCATATGCTTGAGGAATCATATTATATCTTGAGAACACAGTTTTACACTTTGATGCATATTCAAATGCAGGTTGGCATGTTCTGTTTATCTGGATTAACCCCAGATCAGGTTAAACAGCTGGAGAAGCTGTTCCATATATACATGACCCCTGATGGAAGAATGAGGTATTCTTTAAAGGAAATACTAATAATTCAACCATAGTTACTATAATTAAAATCTCAATTTGTTTTCTCTTCCTTTGTTAATTTGATAGTTTTGACTGCACTGGAGAATATTCTTCCTATATAACTCCTTGGTGATACTTGCAGCATGTCAGGTGTGACCTCTAGCAATGTGGATTACTTGGCAAATGCAATACATCAGGTGACCAGAATCGATGAAGAAGCCCTAAGATCATGTTACGTTTAGCATTAATATTCCTTTTCTACCTTATTCTAATCATAGGTTACATAACCATTGTTTTTCCCTTTTGTAATTATCTATGTACCTGATATACAACATACCAATTTAGTGAAAACATTCAAGTCAATATTTTTGGACCATCGTGGATATTATTGTAAAAAATCTATTTGTAAACACTGCCACATATTAAGTGATGAATGAAATAGCAGATTTACGTATGCCTTGAAAAATAGTTATGCATCTTAACTTGCAACATCTTATGACTAAGCTTTTCTTCTTGTCCAAGTTGGTCTAGTTTTCTTCCTTTGTCTCCAATAAAATCTTCAGTTGGTGAGGCCAAGATAATATATAAAACTTAAGTTGTAAGTGAAAAAATAAAGATTTAATTGCACTTTTAGTTCTTTAGGTATGATAATTGTGAGATTTTACTCTCAATTTTCAATTATTCGAAGTAAGTCTTCTAAGTATCATAATGGTGTGATTTTAGTTTCTCTATTAACATACGTGTCAAGCATCACGGCAGTTGTAATGTCATCATCCAGTACCATGTCAGCAAAATTAACAGAAGATTAATAGCCTTAGGAGACCAAAATCACATAATTATGATACTAGAGTACCCAATTTATGCTTTGGGGACCAAAAGTGCACAATTGCAACCAGGAAGCCCAACCAAAAGTACGATTAAGAAATAAAAAAAGCATTTGAATATGAATAACAATCACAAATAATGGAGCTGAAAGTCAGCGAGCCGTGTGTGTAACATTTTAACTGGTCGAAACAAACAAAGGGAAGAGAATATTCTTCTTTTTTTGCCGGGTGAATAGGGGAAAGAAAAATCTGAAATTGAGGTTGATGACTTATCGGCAATCTTCTTCGATCTCTGGAAAATCTTAAGGGGCCATTTAATTATATTATTCCGTTCCCTTTTCTAGAATTATTATGAAAGTGTCACGGTTATTAGTTAATAGTTTTTTTTTAATAAGTTAATAGTTATTTATGTTACTAATATACTATACAATATATGGCCCATATGCACATGGAACCCGGGACAAGATAAAGTCACTAGCAGCTTCTCTGCCGACAAATTGGCTTAAGCAAGTTCGAACAAGTTTCAAGTTGTTTGGTATGTTCCAATCTCTCGTTCTGGCAATGTGCTATTGCATCATATCAAAATGTCGGTACATAGATGTTGTTGTTAACTAATTATTTTTTAATTTTTTGAACCATTATAATACATTGTAAAATTGGTAGTGACCTATTCTTTTAGGTATGCTTGATTAAAGTAAATATACAAAAGACAAAAGTAGTTTCTGTTTGCTTATCTGATGTAATGTTAAATGTGTATTTGATTGGTGTTAAGTGGTGTGCAAGTATCTTTTTATTCCTTTAATAATTGCATAAACTGAAGATATGTCCCTTCATGAGTTGATGGTTTTTGTATAAGAATCCGTAACCGTGACACAAAGGAAATGTTGAACCAAAAGGAAACCTCAAGTATATGTAATCTTCCTTTACCAACACGACACAGCAACAAGCCATTAAGGCCAGTGGAAGGGGAAATGAACTCTCAAATTATTCCAAATGTTGTAGCTACCCGTCAAGCCATTCAAGCCTAATTGATAACATGATTATAACTTCTGCTTAATAGGTCATTTATAACTATAAGTGCCATTTTATAATTTCCTTACTGAAACTTGTAGCATATCCTGAATTTGGAATTGTGTAACATTTTCTCTTTGGAATTTCCACCAGTTAAAGTAAATTCCACCAGTTCTTCTCTTTGCAATAAATAAAATCATTAAGACAGACAAAGCAAACTCCCTATAGTAACAGTATTGGTGAAAAGATAAAGCTTTAGTCAAAGATGCTGATTAAGTTGTTTCTCCTCCCCCTCTCCCCAAGTAAAAGGGTAGTGTAATTGTGTACATGTCAATCAAATGCTTTATGAGCATCTAGCTGCAAGAGAATTAGTAATCTTTCTACCACTAAATGTTTTGTTATTATGTGTTTATAAGTTTACACTAACAGTACAATAACAACGACTTTTCTTGCTTAATATAAGGTTCCATAAAAGTAATGTATTGGCAAAAAAAAACGAAGGAACTATGATCATTTCAAACTGCACAAAATGTTGAAGATACACTCACACACCTTGGAAGCAAGCTTGTAATTTGAGAGGACAAAACTCACAAGACCAATTCTAGCATAGAAAATAGATTGTGCTCTAAACATGAAGAGTATTAGCTAGAAAAATTTACAAAGAAAAGCTATATAATTAAGCAGCACGTTGTCCACTCCAGATCCAAGGCCAAGCTATAATGACAAGTCTTAATTACCTTAAGAACTTCAGAATCCACTGTCTTAACTGCAGGTGGCACGAGGAATGCTAAAGCACAATTTGGAAGAGGGTGAAGTACTAGCACCACCTCCTTCACAATCTCCCTTGAAATCATTACATGATCCATAGCTCAAGAGCTTCTTCTTGCCAAACTTGGCCATGGGGACAACTTTGGAGGAGCTTGAAGATGAGGGCCATGAGGGGTATGATGATGAGGATGAGAGAATCAATTTCTTGAGGTTCAGCTTTGGTAGCATTGTGAGCAAGAGACTGGACTTTGAGTGCTTCTTCTCTTTCTTTTTGATAGTGCTAATATGATAAGAAGGTGGAGGAGTTAGAGGAGGGAGAGTGTCCTCAGAGAATTTGTGTTTTGGGGTCCCTGGCTCAGATTCCCACACAAATGGTACAGCAAGGGCTATTCTGAAAGAAGGGTTGGACATGGAACTTTCCTTTGAAAGAAGCCTGCAGAAGAACTTGTCATCTTGCTTGATTTGAAGGACACTCTTCTGGGGCACCTCGGTTTTTGCATTAACCATCTTTGTTGTTTGATTGGAACCGTACTAGTTTTTGTCACTGACTCTGATTAGGTTTGCAGAGAAGGAGATATAGGAAAAGGTTTAGGCCTGGTTTTCTGGTTCATGTAAGAGTGCCAATTACAAATGAAGTCATATTAGCTTGAGTATCTTTTTATATGCAACAGTATACCTCAACTATGCTACTTGGTTATTGACAATAATCGGTATTAACTTCACACTTTTAAGGACAAAGCTTCCAACTTTCTGTACCTAACTGTTTTGACCATTTCTCTCTGCTTATTATACTGTCTATGAGCAAAATATGAGACTATATGCTTGTGTTACTCCGGTAACAAGTTCAATAATTTAATATAAAAAAAATTCAATACTAACAAAACATGGCACGATCGATATATAGTTGGATTCTTTAAATATATTAAGGATTTGATTACTGACCATATGTTTAAGAAATAATACTTACTTTAGGGATATCTACATATTTCAAAGGAATTTTAGTCTCAAATTATCAATTGAGAAAATTTGTTGGTGCAAACTGAAAAAAATACTAATAATGTGTCTTCACCTATAAGTTTAAACTTCTCATAAACTATATAATCAAATATGATCTGAAGTTATCCTTGACATCCTCATTCTTTTAATAAAAAATCAATTCTCAGTACAAAAGTTTGGTAGGTCTATATATTATGCACACTTCAAACCCAAAAATTTTTACATTAGGGGCTTTATCAATACAACCTCTCTCTTATTTAAGTAGGAGTATTTTAGTCTAAAAATAATTAATGCATAAGACGTTATGGATTGAGTCTTATAAAAAGGAACAAGTATCATTTCAAATTTAGGTTTTATAAATAGGAACGGAGGTAGTAGTAATCTTCAGCTGCTGGCTTAAGTTTTTTGATAGTTAGTTAGTTCGTTGTAATTTTCAATTGAGAAATGATAAGTAAACCATCGTAATTTTCAAATGAGAAATGATTAGTAAACCATCATGATTATCCACTTGCGGTACATGCTAGCTAGCCTTTGATTTCTAGTATCCAAGGTTTGGACTAGGGATGGCAAAGTGTACCCGGACCCTACGGGTACCCGCAAAAATATCTGCAAGCGGGTCGGATAAATACCCGCTTATTGGAGCTGGGGCCGGGGCCGGGTATTTACCCGCAATTTTTTGCGGGTGCGGGTACGGGTACGGGTACTATAGTACCCGCCCCGCCCCGCCCCGCCCCGCCCATATATATATATATAATTAAAATAACTTAAATAAATAATTATGTTATATATATACTTTTCTGTAAAAAAAATAATTTTATATTTTCCATAAACTAACACTAATAGTAAAAGATTTATGTTATAACTTACAATAATTTTATATTTTTAATATTATGTGTGGATGCTTTTAATGTTAAGTTTGAATTATTTAAGCATGAATTTTCAATTTATTTGTAATAATTTTTTTAATTAATATTTTTATAGCTTAAATGCAATTTTGGTTCATCTATTTTGCACAATCCGCAATTTTGGTCCCCCTATTTTAAAATAGAGACGTTTAGTCTCCCAAATTTGTAAAATATGTAATTTTGGTCCTTCCATCAAATTGAAAGCGTTGACTGTTAAGAGATTAACATTAACCTTAACGTGATCCAAATATAGTGACGTGACATGAAATTATTTATTTAGTTTTTAATTATTTTAAATATTGAGTAGAATAATTGATGAAAAATATATTTTAAAAAAACTTAATATCATTTATTTGACTTCGATGTGCCATGTACTTCAACAATGTAGAACTAGTTTAAAATAAATGATTAAGACTTGTGATTTCTATTTTAGGACTCACGACTATCCCAACCAACGTAATATGTGCTTTAGTGACGTAGATAAACAAATAATTATTTCTCAGTATTTAAAATAATTAAAAAATAAATAAATAATCTCGTGTCACATCACTATATTTGGGTCACGTCAAGGTCAATGTTAATCTCTTAACTGTCAATGCTTTCAATTTGATGAAATGACCAAAATTACGGATTTTACAAAATTGGGGGACTAAATGTCTCTATATAGGGACCAAGATTGCTGTTTGTGCAAAATAGGAGGACTAAATGTCTCTATTTTAAAATAGAATGACTAAAATTGTGGATTGTGCAAAATAGGGGGACCAAAATTACATTTAAGTCTATTTTTTATTGATTTATTAACTTCATACATAAGTAAAGTGCGGGTAGCGGGTGCGGGTATGGGTATATAGGTACCCAGCGGGTACGGGGATGGGGATTAAAGTTGCTACCCGTGCGGGTATGAGGCCGGGTATGGGTATTTTTTTTTAACGCGGGTATGGGGACGGATACTATAGGACCCTACCCAGACCCTACCCATTGACATCCCTAGTTTGGACCCTACATACACATGTAATGTAATAATATATGTACCCATTCTAATGCACCACTTGATTTCAGGAAATAGATATATACCGTATATATTCCATATAGGTTAATTTGTATAAATCTCTCAATACATAAATTACTTGATCCATATAGCATGGTACGTATACCTAAAGTAGGTGCTAATTTTATGGCTGCAGGTCCTCTAGCCTATTTTTCAAGAGGAAGCAGCACCTGAAAATGGTCACTTTTAAAGGGAACTAACATGGGACGCACGTGCCACATTAAGGGACATATACTCTACCCTTCTTTCCTCTTGCATTGTAATTAACTCGTATTAAGTGCTACCTCACATGCAGCTTCCATTTATGGTGACTGAAGAATTTGATATGGCCACATGGGTTTCTTTTATATCAAAAAAGACTTTAGATATGGAGCATGGTGCTATGATAATGAATGAGACTTAACTAAATGAGTTAGTGGGAAGATGACCTACCCTGCGGTCCTAGGCTCTTAGCCATCACTTACATACATGCATGACAGATTTTTGTGGGTTGTGATAAGTGTTGTGAGAGTGTGGCACCTGGACTAGTTTGGATACAAGACAATTTTTTGTGTACTTTTCAAAGATTTAGATGTGAGTGGATATGATATAAATAAGCTAGCCAAAATTTATGTAATGGCCAAAGCATTTAAGAAACCCTCACTTCAATTTTTTATATCTAATGATTAGTACCAATCACTAGAACAATCTGATGGTTATATAAAGCTATCAAATTATTACGTGTCTATAAGACAGGAAATTGTGGAATTATATTTTTGTGTGAGATCGCATTCCAAGAATGTGTATCTAGTTGGTACAACAGGTAAAACGTCTTTGCAATGGATAGAGGTAGTGATTTGAGAGGTAAAGGTAATATGTAAGAAAATTATATTAATTCGATACTCCTCCGTTTCAAAACTCTTATATTTAAAGTTAATGTACATAATTTAAAAAACATTTAATACTACTTACAAACAATACGTTTAGTCTAAAATACTCTCATTTAATATCTATGATGAAAGTAGTTGTGAAAATCTTGACTATGTTAAATAAGAGCATACGTGAAATAAAATAATTAATGAGATTTGAAATATGTAAAACACATCAAGAGTTTTGAAACAAAAACACTAAGTTAAAACATCAAGAGTTTAAGAATGGAAAAAGTATTAGTTTACATAATCGGGATTAACGACAACATTAAACAAAAAAACTAATTAATTATATATTTTATACTTGAACTGATATGCCATCCGTCAAAAACTATCACCACCCATAAGTCTTTCCCTTCCTTTGAGTTTACCGTGAGTATTATTTAACAAACTGATTGAAAAGCAACAATCGTGGAAAATATATATTCTTAAATATAAACTTGTTCAAAACGAAAATGTACGGTATTTATTATTTAATAATTAAAAATTCGAGTGGATGGAATTCGAGTTCTTTAAACACGTGATGTTGTATTCCCAAAATTTATACAATAAGATTAATACCTGATTGTTAAATGATTCAATATATATAAAACTGAAAAAAAATCCAATTATTACTTATATTAATTGGCAGTTTATTATATGAAAAAAAAAAAAGGAAAAAGTTAGAAAGGGTATAAAATGAGTGTTTACAGATTTAAAGTTTTTTTAATTCAACGATTATTTAGTGTTGTTCACAATATACACTCATCGATAAATAACAAAACTGAATATTTAAAACCCTAAAATATTGTCTCACAAGAATTGTTAGCAAGTAGTAAATTTAATCAAATTCTTAGTTACTTAAACAATTGGTAAGAGGGCAATTTGTTAAAATATGAATTAAGAAAGAGATAAAGAAGAAAAAAAAAAGGGGAAAGAGGAAAAATATACTCTAAGGGGTTTTTGTTTCACGGAATCTTATTGGATTCCCGGGAATGTGAAGATGAGAATATATATTCCCATGTTTGTTAGAAGGTAATAAAAAATATTCTCAGGCATAATTCATTCCCAGAAATTCATATTATACATGTTTCTCCATCTTCCTATTCCCATGTAAAAGAGTGGAAATCTTATATTCTCATGGGAATGTTTAAAATAATTTATCACTTCCCTCTTATTCTACCTCATTTATTTATTTATTTAATATTTTTATTTTTAAATTAAAATAAATTTAAAAACATTCCCAAGAATTAGAAGTATTTACCAAACACATTTGATGGGAATAACATTCTCGGTAATAGCATTCTGAAGAATATGATTTCCGGGAATATAATCAAATCCATGAAACAAACACCCCCTTAGAACACAACTAAATCACAAGTAATAATTCAATTATGGAAAGTCTTGCTTAGAAAAAAGAAATTATAGAAAGTCTTGGGCATTTTGTTTCACCTTTATAATTATTAGCGTTACCTAATTCCTTAATAACTTGTTTTTCTTTCTAGTTGTCCATTTTCAAACCTAGTACTCAATGGTCATACAATGTTAATATTCTTTTTTCCTAAATTATTACCTTGAACGATATTTCAAGGCCAACCATCAACAGAAGTATGAAGAACCAACAAACTTGTTAAATAATTAATAAATTATCAAAATTCAAAAGATTATGTTTAATTCTCATAAATTGACTATTCAATGTGAGAGTGAAAAAATAAATATTAACTATCAGATCTTATTATGAAATTATCAAAATTAAAACACATTAGTTATGTGCATTTTTCGAAAAGTTGCATAACTTCTTTAAACGATCATCTAATTCAAAAAAATTTAATCTTGATCATTCATTATAGTTATATGACCCTAATTTACTTCTCTCACTCTTATATAAAAATGACTTTTTTTAGTACATATATCCCTTATTTTTTTTTATAAGAAAAAATTTAGTGAACAAACCCAACTACAAAGTTCTTGCATAGTTAAATTAGATGACAAATAAAGACAAATTACAAAATCAAAACACCAATTAGTCAAAAAAAAACATTGAATATTGTTCCTCTTGGCCTTGAATCATGTACACAATCTGATCTTTATTAAGTCCAAAATATCAATGAAATCAAAAGGGACATCCTAAGATACAATATTGTTATGCATTATCCAAATATATACCATACCACAACGTGTCAAAAGGATTACAATCAAGACACGACTTTCTCTGTTTTAATAGAGAGGTGAAGTGAATAATTTGAGCGAAAATATCATTAGATAAAATGAGTGAATATTATATATATATATATATATATATATATATATATATATATATATAATAAAAATAATGAAGGAGATGTCCATTTTTTGGTGTACACATTTTTTAAATTGTTGTCTTTTAACTAATTCTGAAAACTGCAACAGTTATTACAAAAAGTAACCCCTCAATCATATATATGATAGTTATTTACATCTCTTAACCATCTTTTTATTTTTAATTAAAAAATCTCAACTACATATATAACTAAATCTAACTCTAAAAAATAAAAAATAAAAAATAGAGATAGATCACAAGGCATTTTCAACTAGTGTGTGTGTGTCTATATATATATATATATACACGACTTGGTTTTTTAGGATTTCTTTGTGTGTATCTTGTGTGTCTCTCTTAATTTATAAAAAAATAAAATAAAAATTAAAAAAATCATACAATTATAGTACAGATATGGAAGTTATCGTTGATGATATAATGCATGGTCGGTATTATATTATTTAAAATTAATTTTGATTATTTATTTTTGTGGTATAATTAAAAAATGACTCTTCTGATCTTACTTTTTTTTTTATCAGCTTCTGATCGTACTTGTATCCTGGTCCACTTCACATATATTTTACTTTTATGATTTTTTCAAGTGAAAAATAATTTTCCTCTAAACTTTTCATATGTTCAATTTTCATTTCTTCAAACAACTCCTCCTTTATTGTAACTTTGTCGTCATTCTCTTGAAATTAAAGGTTTATGATTTATATTAAAAAAAATTGACAGAATATGATTTATATTAATATTACACTATAAATTGGCATCAATCAGCTAGAAGCAAAAACACGTACGTACGCTCGTGCATGATGTATACATTTCATCCACCCACATTTTCGCACTTGAATGCATCCACACGAGTTATATCATGCACTCGGCTAGTATAGTGTCGAAGCTTAGATGAATCGTATAAAGTATAAACTCTCAAGTTACAAGTATATGTTAATGTGTTACTATCATTCAGTCCTTTTTTTATTTACTTCTATTTAATAACTTAAGCATTAACATCATTTTAACAACCAAGTCACTTGAAAATTTAAAATATTCAGTAAAAGACGTGTACTATTTCGAACACACCTCATTAATTAATTTTCTACCACTTCTATAATATTAGCATTTTGGTCAAAATTATCACATATAGGTGAAGTTATTAGTTGTTCGATGTAGAATCTCCTTCATGTATGTCATGCATGCAACTTATATAGTTTCTTTATTTGTTTGTGGTGGGGATGACCACAGGATAACATTGATAATATATAATTATTAGCTAGGAAAATTAAATTACTAGAAATTGAACATGTGAATTATTAAAATTTCTGCTGGAACGCACTGGCTCGGAGATTCTGTACACACTAGTGCCTAGTGGGGACTGAGGGAGGGTAGGAGCATTCTAAGCTAAACCACACGTATGGGACACTTGATAGTGGATGGTCAGCTGTAATTCTCAGGTATGTTGTTGAATTTATGAAAAATAGATGGATTTAATAAAAAAAATTATGTTTAACATATAGCTCACATTCACATTCATTGCATGAATTGACTTGAAAATGTTAAATGTTACATATTCATTTTTATTGAAAAATAAAATAAAATAAATTATTTTAATTATTGATGAATGTGTTAATTAATATTATATTTACATATAATAAACTATAAGTTTGTTAATTTTATTTTTTTTATGTTTTAATTAACAGTTTGCATTTTTTTTAAAAGAGATAAATCACATTATGTAGACAGGTTGGAATTATGGCTTTCAGCTTTTTTTGCAAAAATAGACGAAATGAGTTTGAACCACGTTGAGAAATCATTTGCGTTCCTAAACGCTTTTGAAATTTCTCCTTCTTCTTTAAGACAGCATGCATGCAACACTAATCTTTCTCCCATCGTTGTTGCAATAATCCCTCAATATAAAGCTTTTTATTAAGAACAAATTCTCATTTCATGAGGTTCTCCCATGTATGCATTCTTTATATTCATGTAAGCTCTTCATCTTTTTGCCCTATATTTAAAAGATATTCTCAAATTATGTCCTTTTTGTTTTTTTTTTTATTGCTTAATTGGTGTCTCCTCTTAATTCCCCTCAATACTTCCCTTTCTTTTATGTTGTTTTCATCTTTTACTACCTAGACAAGTACTGTCATTTTCCCCTCCTATATTTTGCTTACTTTCTGTCATAGTTGGTGCATCAAGCTTTCATAAATGGACCAGGCCCTAAACTAAAATAAGGGGAGATATAAGGATTAAGCGTTTTGTGCATGATGAACCACTTGTAAAAGTGGCTCACGCTAGCTACAGTCACAAAAAAGGTATATGATTTAACCAACATTATTTTTAACAAAAAAAAAAATTCAATTTGGTCCAAACTATAATGGAGTTTTTTTGGTTATCATGTTATTGGTACGAAATATCCACTGGCTTTGTCGATGACTAATCTCCGTCGGAGAACCTAATTGACCACCTTTAGTAGGATTCTTCCCTCCCAATCACATTTTTTCCATCCACAAAACTCGAACCCGAGACCTTGATTAACGGAACCGAATCCAGTACCACTCGGATCAACGACTTGTTGGTAAACTATAAGGGAGGTAAGTGTTAGTTAGAAAAAATATGGGGAATGCTTCGAAAAAGTACTAAATTATAAAGGATAAAGTGTAATTTATCAATTTTTCTTGCTTTTACAATGCAAATTCAAACCTCTCTCTTTTTCTTTTTGCCCACATTTTTCATAGTAAGAAGAGTAAAGTGTAATTTACCCTTTTTGTTGCCTTCATAATACAAGTTAAATCTCTTTTTTCTTTCCTTTTTTCTTTTTCTTTTTTGCCCACTATTTTTGTGGTCCATTTTTTTCCCTTGCTCCACCACTATTGCAAGCCATATTACTATGGCAGACAATAAAACTAAAATTGACCTGAAGTTACTTTTGAGGTTCGATTTGTTAATTAAGTCATTGAATATAGCTAATTCATAAATTAAATAAGTTGAATTTAACTACAAAGTTGAGTTCGTTAAATAAATGAACTGATTTTGAGTAATTTATAATTCAACCCATTTAATTCCTGAACTAGCTCGGTAGTGTGTGATATGAAAAAAAAATTAAATAATTATTTTATACATGTAAATCTTCAAAGTAAATAATATTTTTTATTTTTATTTTGTTGAATTTATGTTATTAAATTTCCAATTACACTCATGATTACTATCATTATGGTATTATTGTACTAAATTTATTTTATTTTATTTTATTTTAATTGTAATTTAAATAAATAAATTATATATATATACATATATATATACATATATATATATATATATATATATATATATATATATATATATTGTGTCTTAAGTTTTAATAAGATTCAAATTGTATTAGTATATTGGTTTGTCTAAAAACTATTAATTAAAGGTCAATTTATAGTATCCTAATCCCTATTCATTTTTATTATTGGCTCATGTACTACAAGCTAATAAGTTAAATTATTTGTGAGCTTATAGTTCAAACTAAAAACTACTATTCATATGAAAAACTCAAATTAAGTTTCAAATTGAACCTTTTTTTTTTTATCAAGTCAGGTATCAAACTTAACCAAATTTAACTCAATCCAAGTCATTTTCAATTCCAATCCTACTAACACATTGGATCAATTGAACCCATTATCAGGTGATAAAATGGGCCCATCAGTTCCTGTGCTGCCCGAACAACTTTGTGCAAAGCCCAAACACGAAAATCAACTTGCTGCTACTTGATCCATCTTAACTAGCAATAGCAATAACGACACAAACAATAACACTCGTAACTAGCATTTGCTATGAACGCATTCTCATATGTATTTTTTTTCCTCATATTATAAGAGGTAAAAGAAGTAAAAAATTGTAACAAATTAACTCGTCACTATTGATGAAAGGTGTATTAATTTTGTTTTTTATATTTTCTCCTAACATGAAATTAATCATAAGAAAATACTACAATTTAAATCTGCATACGAATTCAGTAATGTCAGCAGTTATTTATCGGTACCAGTTAGTTGAACTAGTTGGCTGGTTTATTCAATTATAGTTACAGCTGCAAAGTTGCAAAATTGTATATAATCACTCGATTTTTTTTTATAAACATTCGATGTTCTTCAGTGTCAGAATCAATCGAAGTCACACTTCATCTTCATTTTCGGCAAGGTGTTATGTTACCCATGCCATTTCAAGTCTTCAACTTAAGGACTCAAAAACCATATACGATGCCCATCTCTGTGCATTGTCGGCAAAAGAAAAAAAAAAGTTGGATTTTATTTCTTCTGCTGATTAATTATAATTATATTACTTTTTTTCCAAGTTGTTATATATCAAATCTCCATAATAAAAACTATAATTATATATCATCTCTTTTCTTTTCTTATTTCACTTTATCTTTTTCATTACATCACTTCTTATATTTATCACTTTTTCTTTCTATCTTTCTCTTCTCCTCCTCCTTCACTCTAATGAAACCCAAAATGAAGTGTACGTCTAACATCATTCTATTTAAAAATCAAAAGCAACTTTCTTTTATTGGGTAACGAAAAGTATAAAGAATACATATAACTGGTAGTGTTTTGAAATTCAAACAATGTCATCAGTTTCATTGTGGCTACTACTACCCAGGGGCAGGAAGAGCCACGCCGGTGGTGTCCTTAGATTTTGCGCATTAGTATAAGTATTTTGATATTTTATGTGCAACGGCTATACCATAATATTTTACTGTTGATTTGATGGTTCACCAAAGCCTCTCATCATAATGGTCTTGTACGTTACAATATATAAAAAAAAAAAAACAATATAAAGAAAAATGGTCTTGTACCTTATTATTGAAACCTTTAAAGGCATGTTGCATTGCACTCTGCCCCACTTTTCCCTTTCCTTTTTCGTGTAATCATTTTTCTTTTAGACAAAACAAATGCATATTATTAAAAAAAAAACAATAATATTTATTTGGCTAAAATATCATTTTGCTTTATTATGTTTGGCTTAATTGTAATTTTCATTCCCAATTTTTTATTTTTTAACGAATTTTATCCCTAACAAATTAATTTGGCACATTTTACCCCCAACTTATTAAAAAACATGCAAATTTTACCTTCCACTGTTTTGTCGACGTGACATGTTAAATTAATTATACTTTTTATCCTCAACTTTTTATTTTTTGGCGAATTTTACCACTAATTTTTCACTTTTTGACGAATTTTACTCCCAACTTTTTACTTTTTGGTGAATTTTACCCTCACTTTTTATGCTTATGTCAACATGTCACGTCAACATAACAGTAGAAGGTAAAATTTGCAAGTTTTGTAAAAAGTTTGGGGTAGAATGCGCCAAATTAATTTGTTGGGGGTGAAATTCGCCAAAAAGTTGGGGGTAAAAATTGCAATTAAGCCATTATGTTTTCGTATTTTTCTGTTTTGGTCCTTTATGTTTTAAAATTTTGGTTTTGGTTGTTTATGTTTGTGAATGATCTAAAATGGTCCTTCCTTTCATTAAATGATTATGTGACATTAATTTTATTATTATTTTATTACATTTTTAGGGTACAAAACTATCAGAAATTGTTTGTCTGAAGCATTTAATAAGGTATTAAACAATTTCTAACGGTTAAAAATTGGCAAAATTTGCTATACCTAGATCCAATTAAATTGTTTAATACCTATTAAATGCTTCAAACAAAACAATTTTTAGCGGTTTTGAACCGTCGAAAAATGAACTATAAAAAAACATAATAAAATAATAATAAATTTAACGTCGCATCATCATTCAATGAACGAAATGACCATTTTAAGACCATTCGCAAACATAAATGACCAAAAGAAGACTTTTGAAACATAAAATATCAAAACAAAAAATGCAAAAACATAATGAACCAAAATGATATTTTAACCGATTTATTTTCTTAGCAAGGCGAAACACCCAATAAATTTTTTTGTTTCTATTCTCAATTTCGTCTTAACATTTTTATACTTTAATAGAACAAATAGTTATTTGGTTTACTTTTATTTTATGTTTAATTGTATTTATAATATCCTAAATATTGTGATTAAGCTTTAGAATTGATATTGTACCTAGAGCACAACGCTAAACAAATAGTACTCTTTCAGACTCAAATATAAGTAAAAATATATCTAATTTCACATTGATTAAGGATGTTAGTTAAGTTCACTTAATTTTCTTGATTTCATAAAAAAAAAAAAAACTACATTTCCTAAACTACCCATAATCATATTTATTGGAGATGATACTCACATTTGAATTAATTACTAAAGGGTATTTTTTGAATGATGACATTAAATAGGATTGAATTAAATGAAATTTGCTTATATTTCAATCTACTAAACCTAGACTTTTTTTTTTTTTTTTTTTGCTTATATTTGAGTCCAGAAAATTTTTTTGTCATCATGACATTGATGTGAAATATTCATCAACTTTATTGATAACTAATCTTTGTCGGAAAATCTAGTTGGCTACCTTTTGTGAGATCTCTCTTCTCAACTACATTTTTTCCATCAATAAAACTAGAATAAAAAATCTTGCTTAAGGATTGAGTCCAGTTTTACTTAGACTAATTACATGTTGGTAAGAAGAATATTACACATTAACTTTGAAAATAAAATATAATAAAATTTCAACTAAACTTTTGAATTTTCTTTTCATTCTAATAATATTGTCACTCCTCAAAGCATGCCTTGGGTATATAGCGAAGATCCTCCGTAATCTTGAGGATATCTCATGATCATAAGTGGAATAAGAATGCACATATTGCAAAGATCATGAAAGACAATGCATTTGAGAAACAGCTGGATTATCATTGATATGCATAATAGTAGGCCAATTAAGATTAGCATTCCAGCTCACGAATTTTTGCACTATTTCGTTACTGCTTGATAATTGATTCAACAATTGAATGATATCCATTGGAATGGTTTGTGGTTACAATTGAATCCCTACTTTATGAATTATATATGATAAAGCGAATTGGGCAATCAAGTTGTACGTACTTGGATATCGTCCAGCAAGAGAGATGGGCGAAACTCATTTATTTTAAGAAAAAATATGTTTTTAATTTTTATACTTTGTAAAATTATTGATTTTAGTTCTTGTACTTTACCATCGAATATTTTGGTCTTGAATCTCTCAAGATGAAAACTGTTAACACCATTTCTTACGCAGCGTCTATTCTGATAAACTAAAAACATTAATTTTTAAAAGCTTAGGATCAAAATGTTCAATGGTGTAGTACAAGAATTAAAACAAATTTTTTTATAAAACACATGGACTAAAGAGATATTTTTTCCAATATTTTATATCTCTCTCTTGTTATATACGGTGCAGTAATAGAAAAGAGTCTCAAGATAATCAGGTTTCGTGTATACGTGGCAAATTACGTTTATGTCCACAAGTCCAAAACAAACAACATTATAAGACATACATTTTCTCTTGCTATCAAAGCCTGCTGAAAAGGGAAAATTTGCCCAATAAATGACTTGTAGGAAATTAACCAAGTGAAGCTACAAGGTCGTGTTAATGGATTATACTTGCAAAAGATTAATCCATTAAAAAACAATCAACATGAAACATGAAATACGAAGAAACCACTTTTTTCTTTTTTGGATAAGCACGAAGAAACCACTTTGGAAATCAACAATGTACGAACCAACTTATATGAACCACAATATTGTTATGGGCTAGCATTTACATATCCGGCAATGCTCACATGGATTGACATTTATAAAACATTTTTGCACATATGTATGTCGGAGAATGTTGCAACATATATATTAAAAGTGGCTTTTTCACCAAATAAATATTTACTAAAAAAAAATAATTCACGGAAACAATATTGAAAAAAAAAATACAAATTAAGCCGTGCATGGAACAAAGTCGGCTAATAGCACCTTGAAAAGTGTCCAATAAGTCCAATTGGCTTTGCTTTTTTATACATGCGGTTTTTTTTTTTTTTTTTTTTTTTTTTTTGCAAGGCAAAAGGAATATATATATATATATATATATATATATATATATATATATATATATATAGTAAGAAAAAGCACCTGGAGCAATTGCACAAGATGTGGAAATCATCCCAGGGTGCGTACAGTAACATAATACAGAAAAAAACCACCAAAACCAACCCACCAGTGGAAAAACTACTGATTTGTTACACAATATATTCCTACCTAAAACCTTTGCTCCCTTACATAACTTGAATTGCAGACAACCCAACATCAGTGAAGAAACAAGTTTCTATATCCGCATCTAACCACCCCCCATAAACCTGTCAAGCAAAATGTGATGGCACATCTTTTGGGTTAATAAACCAATCATAAAAGGAGCCAGAGTATCCCCTGATCTTTGTTTTCATACATGCGGTTAGAATAAAGGTGTAAATGAGGTCAGGTAACTTACGAAAAGAAAATGACTTAAATAACTTTTTGCTCCTATAAAATAGAATTTTTTTTATTTTAGTTTTTTAAAGTTTGTTTTTATTAATTCCTATAAAATTAAAAAAAAAGGTTTTAGTTCTTGTTGTCAAGTAACAACATTATCTAAACAACGACGTTGACAGTCCACTGACTTGTCACGTCATCAAAGAATTTGACAAGGCAATCACGTGTAATTTTTTTGGTAAAATTGTGTTTTTAAATCCCTCAACAACTAGTTTAATGTCATCAAATGTGTTGAATAGATGAGGATTTAAAAACATAGTTTACCAAAAAAAAAATTAGACATGATTGCCCTGTCAGACTCATTGATGATGTGGCAAGTCAATGAGTTATCAACGTCGTTGTTACGCCATCAATTAACGTTATTATTTAATTGACAGCAAGGACTAAAACAAGTTAACCCCATTTTGGAAGTTTTAAATTTCAAACAAATATGTAACAAGTTAACCCCATGATTTGCAGTGCAAATTGATTAAGATAGATTTTAAATTTCAGATGAATCCATAAACATGATAACACTATTAATGCCACACCCTCTAAGTCATCTCCGTTGGTCCATGTTTCGCACGCTTATTGGCCGAGACCATAACTGACGTGGTGGTCCCAGACCAAGACATAATTTATCCTGTAATAGACACTTCCATGCTCTCTATAAAAGCCTAGAGGAACCAAGTGCAAAGGGAACTTTTGCACGAAATGAAGTGACAGTATTCTAAGTGTTTTTCATACATTTTTGTGTAACTTAGTAAACATTCTCTGAGACTATAGGCTACTTAAATATTTCATATGTCATCTAGGAGGATAACCTTGTGAATTTACCCTTAAGCAATTCTAAGTGAAATTGCATAGAGCCCGAAGAGATTTACTTAAAAAAAAAAAAATACTTGTGTGTAAGGCTGAAAATGTTTAAAGAAAAAGAATAATTGTAATAGTGTGGAACAATGGTTTTAGTAATTATGTTGTTAGTAGAATTCTTGGTAGGTAACCAAGGATGGAATGTAGTCTCTACGTGAGACATACTAGTATAAGTATTTTATGTGTTTTTTTATTTTGCTTTTTCCTTATCTTGTTTATGTTATCTAACTTAAGAGAGTTGTATTGTGAATAATCGTCTTTTGGTTTTGATTCAAAGGATTTTCAGTAAACATGCTTTATAACTCAGACAAAGCATTTGTCTATTTACTATTAAGTTTGGTTTTCAAAAAAATTTGCAAAAAAGTTTTCATAAACACAATTAAACTCCTTTGTGTGTTTACTTGTGTCTTATAGTTTGATATTAGAGTTTAGCCTTTATGGTTTAACATTTTGTAATGTTAGAAGAAAAAGATCCATAACATACATGTCAAAATCTTGAGAACCAACTTATTGCTAAATGAGCATCAATAACTAGATCTCCAGCATCCTTTAGAGATAATTATACCTACTAGTGAGACCGTATATGTTTATTAATTCTACTTACTACAATCTCTGAAGGATCATCATTGAAGGATATACTCCAATTATTGTTCAAGAAGATCAATGGACTTAAGACAATAACAACAAAATGCAACAAAATGCCAAAGCAAGATATTTTTTTTCACATGTTCTCTATCCAAAAATGAGTACAGCAAAGTATTTGGGTGCAGGACTGCCAAAGACATGTGGGATGCCCTTGCTCTCACGCATGAAGGGATCACCTATGTAAAAAGGAGAAAGTTTGTCACTCTAACAAGACATAATGAGATGTTCATGATGAACGACAATGAGACTATTGAAGAAATATATGGGCACTTAGTAAGGAGTATACCTAGGAAGAGAATAACCTAAAGATCTTGGACAATCTTCTGAAGGAGTGGGAACTCAAGAGTACAACCATCCAAGAAGCACATAATGTTGACAACCTAACTTTATATGAGCTTCTTGGATCATTCAGAGTCCATAAGATCATCTTAAACAAGAAGAAAGAAATAAACACCTCCATTGCTCTTAAAGCTGAAAGCTCCAATAAGATAAAAATCAAAGAAGAAATTGACAACAAAAGCTTTGAAAGTTGAAAAAAAGAATCTAAGAGCATATACAATAGCTTTGACAACACTTTAGACGATGATGAAGTCTCGCTCATGTCAAAGTTCTAGAACATGCTAAAAAAAGAAGAAAAATACAAATATTAACCTAGGAAGATTGATAAAAAAAAAAACAAAAAGAAAAAGTAGTCAAGAGATAAAACCAATGGCATTGCCTGTTTTGAGTGCACATTTGAAATGATTAAGTGTGTGTTTGAATTACAGTTGAAAAAGTGAAGTCTGGTTGAATTTAACTTTGTAAACTTAAGTTTAATTAAAAGTATGTTTAATGTAACTTGATTTATGTTTGGAATTTTCTACGTAAAACGGAAAAGCAAGAGAGGAGTAACTTTGGGGTAAATCTTAGTTTGAGTGAAAGTCACGTTCAACTCGATCGAAAAAATAATTTGTCAAACAAGCAGGTGCAACTTTCATAAGGGATAAACCTCAATTTGGGTGCCCAAACGCCAAACCAAACACACTCTAAAATGACATGTTAGCGTGTCTTTATTTACTTTCTTCCATACACAAAAACATGTTAGTAAAAATGACCTAAATTGATATATTGTATTTCTTTTTAGGTTTAAATACTTTTTTGGTCATTGCAATTTAATGTTTTTTTGCATTTCGTCCTTGCAAAAAAAAAATTTGTTTTAGTCCTTGCGAATTATGTTTGTTTTGCTTTTCGTCCTTATAGTAATTTAGATAGCGTTTTTTTCACTGTTCAAAACGCTATCTAAACCACTTTAAGGACGAAAAATAAAACAAACATAATTTGCAAGACTAAAATAAAAAAAAATTACAAAGACGAAAAGCAAAAAAAAAAACACTAAATTATAAGGACCAAAAAGATATTTAAACCTTCTTTTTATTTTATTTTAATAAAGTGATGTTTGTTTTTAAGGTCAATAAATTAATGTTCAAAAGTATTTTGACTGCAATGTTCAAAAGTATTAAGTTTGTCAAAAAAGAACCCCACCAAAAGTCTTGTTCAGAACCATCTTCTACACACCGATATTGGTAAGTTATACATCAACAACAAAATTTACACAAGTACTATTAAATAACACTCTAACCTTTTTTCAATTCATAACAACAACAGAATTTAAACCCATAACCTCGAACAAACTAGTGTTCAAATTCTTTGCCACCATCCAAATGAGCAAATCCCAGTGGACCTAATAACGCCCTAAACTTTTGCTATAATGTTAGCACATTCTTTATATACTGTTCAAGCAACCTTAATCCCCTTTAAATTTTTCATTATTATTATTATTATAAAGTGTCTGATTAATTAAGCATTTTAACTCCAGACAGACACATCGTTTGTTACCGTTGACACGAGCCTGCGCCTGAGCTGAGAGGAGTGTGGTCTGTGGTGGGCCCGGGTCCCACCGAGTTTCGAAAATCAAGGCAAAGACTTCGGTGTCAGCACACGGCAACAACAAAGTAATAAGACTAGACGAGACGAGACCGTTTGCGTTCACTATTTAGTTCCCACTTCCACTTCGACAAACTCCAAATACCAACCATTTCTTGTCGTTTTATTATTGTAATATTTATTGTCGTTGCTTTTGAACCCTTTTGCCGTGTTTCACGGTTCGCATCATGGAAGAAGTTTCCGACTCGGCGGCGAACCGGTCCGAGCCGGGGTTCAGGGCGGAGATCGACACGTCGGCGCCGTTCGAATCGGTGAGGGAAGCCGTCACGCGATTCGGCGGCGTTGGGTATTGGAAACCCATTCTCAACGGTCTTAGCTACAAGCACTTTGCTCCTGAGGTAACCTATTAATATGTTTTTTTTTTTTTTTCTCTTGAAAGTTTTGTGATTTGTGTAGTAACGGCATTGCACGGATGAAAAGGTTGGAGCTTTCTGGTTTTTAAAATTTTAAAAATAAAAATAAATAAATGAATAAATAAAAATTGGGTGTCTGTGTTGTTTTTACTTCTGGGAAGTCTTTTTTGTGTGTGGTGTTGTGAGAGGAAATGGGTTTTTATTTTATTTATTTTTATTGTTGTTGTTTTTGTTAATTTATCTAATAATGTTTTGTCGCACTGGAGTTCAAGGTTTCGATTTTTTGTTTTTATTATTGGTTGTTTGTATTCTGCTGAGTACTTGGGTGGCTTGGATCTGAAGAGCAATAATCTAAAATAAATTGTGGGAAGTAGATGACTATGTAATTTCAAAACCATTTGTTTGTTTATTTATGTATTTTCGGGTGCTATGCTAACTGCTAACAACCCTTTGCCATGATAATGAAGGTCACATATATGATATTTTGGCTGGATTATTATTATTTTTTTCAGTCTAATAGTTTCGTAGGTTTTTTCTGTTTAGATAAGGACAAAACTTAAATACAGTTTTTTAAGTGTTTTATTGCTATTCTCTAATTTAGGATTGAAGTTTCATCCGACAATCTACCTAATAAATGTTTACATTAATCTCTAAAGGTCAATACTCAATACAAGTTCTCCAAATGAAACTCCAATTTTGATTGGAAACGCCACAAAAAACACCTGTGGAATTGCATCTAACTTTTGTTCTTTATATAAATCTGAAGACAAGATCATTTTCTAATGCAGAGCTAAGTAGTTTTCACATGTCTCTATTTAAGACCAACTAGAATGAAATTTGGCATAGATGCGTAGTAGATACTATAGTGCCTCATTTTTGTGTGAATGTTTACTTTCAGTTCTTTTTAAGCATTTGTATTGAATTTTCACAGTGAAAGTTTCTCTCCTCTTCTTTTCAGCTGCATCACGCAGAAGAGCTTGACCCTGAAAAACTGGAGGAGCAAGCTGCTGTATTGGAGAAAGAGCTGATCCTGAAAGAAAGGGAAACGCTTGATGTCTTGAAAGAGTTGGAAAGTACCAAAAGGCTTGTGGAGAATTTGAAATCAAAGCTACAGAAAGAAGAATCTGAAGCGAATTTGAATTTTCAAATGAGTGTGTGCAATGATATGTCTACTGTTAAGGAGGATGAGAAAGAAGATAAGGAAAACCAAGTGAGTAATGTTGTTCAGGATTCGAAGGAAGGTTGTATCCCCTATCCTTCATCATCCCCAGGGTTAATATTAATGGAATTGAAGCAAGCGAAATTGAATCTGAACAGAACTACAAGTGATATTGCTGATGTTCGCGCTTCTGTTGAATCACTCAATAAGAAGTTAGAGAAGGAAAGACTATCACTTGAGAAGACTCGTGAGAGGTTAACTCAGAATTCTTCAAGGATATGTTCTCTTGAGGAAGAGCTAAACCAGACAAAACTAAAACTGCTAGTGGCGAAAGATGCCGGTTCAGATAACCCTTCGGACATTACAAGAGAGCTCCAGCGACTGAGTTCTGAGGCAGAACATTTCAAGAAAATGGGAGAAGCTGCTAAGTCAGAAGTCATGAAAGCAATGTCTGAGATTGAACAGACAAAAGCTATGATAAAAACTGCTGAAATCAGGTTGGTTGCTGCCCGAAAAATGAAGGAAGCGGCCAGAGCAGCAGAAGCTGCTGCCCTTGCAGAGATCAAAGCTTTATCTCATCATGAGAATTCAGCTGGAGATTGTGTGGAAAAGCATGATGGAGTGACCCTTTCCTTTGAAGAGTATACTGCTCTAACCTGCAAGGCGCGAGAGGCCGAGGAACAGTCTAAGAAGAGAGTTGTAGATGCTATGCTTCTAGTTGATGAAGCAAATGTATCAAAAATGGACATTTTGAAGAAGGTAGAGGAAGCCACAGAAGAAGTTAAAACCAGCAAGAAGGCCCTTGAGGAAGCTCTGGAAAGGGTAGAGGCTGCAAATAGAGGAAAACTAGCAGTTGAAGAGGCGTTAAGGAAGTGGCGATCAGAGGGTCACAAACGGCGTTCTTCCATACACTCTACCAAGTTTAAAAATGCTTATCCTTCTCACCTTCGGAAGGATTCTCGGTTACTCGATGTCAATGGGTTGAATCTGGTAAATGAAGTCAAGCCAGTTCTAAAGCCAACACTTTCTATAGGGCAAATATTGAGCAGGAAGTTGATGATGCCGGAAGAGTATGAAGCCGGCGGGATGCTCAAAGAAAGAAGCTCAGTGAAACGGAAGGTGTCTCTTGGTCAGATGCTAGGCAAACAAAATGCGGATGCATCCTTTGACAGGCAAGCTGAGAAGGAAAATGGTCAGAAGCCGTTTTCTGCAAAGAGAAAGAAATTTGGATTTGGCCGATTCTCCCTTCTTTTGACAAAACAGCAAAAGAAGAAAAAGCCAACACTGAACTTGAGGTGATGGCTTGCTTGATCATCTTGTGCTGACAAACAATGAGACTATATTTACATCTTCTATGTGTTTCCATCTCATCCACTTATTGTGCATGCTTGACTAGATTCTTGTTTGTTGTTTAATTTACCTTGCTTGTATATTAACTAAAGTTTGTCCATCACTTGTGATTTGTCATGCTACTTGTAGAGGTGATTTATGTGAATTTAACTCTTGTAAGTTGGTGTTATAATTCTCATATGCATGAGGTTTATACATATATTGGCATGTTGGCTTTACATCAGTCGGATACATGGTAAAAAAATTAATCCCTTTTGTTGTTTATGCACATGAATTCTTTATGTTATGCACATGAATTCTGAGATTGAATCCAAGATGACGTTTAAAAGACCAAAGCTCTTTCTGCTCGAATTTTGGTATTGTGAATTGCATCAAATGAGGTGAAAATGTTAACCAAAGTTCAGTCTAAAACAACTTGAACGTGGGGATAAAATTGCAGAAAACCATTTTACTTTAGACCCTATGTTTGTGCCTTTAAACTTTTCATAAAGAAATATTGAATGCTCTTCCATCCATAATATCCATAATTAAAGAAATATTGAATTGCATCAAATGAGGTGAAAATGTTAACCAAAGTTCAGTCTAAAACAACTTGAACGTGGGGATAAAATTGCAGAAAACCATTTTACTTTAGACCCTATGTTTGTGCCTTTAAACTTTTCATAAAGAAACATTGAATGCTCTTCCATCCATAATTAAAGAAATATTGAATTGCATCAAATGAGGTGAAAATGTTAATCAAAGTTCAGTCTAAAACAACTTGAACGTGGGGATAAAATTGCAGAAAACCATTTTACTTTAGACCCTATGTTTGTGCCTTTAAACTTTTCATGAAGAATTAGGATCGAGGTTACTTTTCTACTTTTTCTATTTTAATTAAAGAAATATTGAATGCTCTTCCATCCATGATGCTGGATGTGGACATTTAGTGCCTATTTATTTTGAGAGAATTTGTTATTTTAATTTCTTGTTATTTTTAAATATAAAATATTTTTTTATTTTTGCTTTGTTTTATTTTTAAAGGTTTATGCAGGAAATAGTAAAAACATTTTTTTTTTATTATTTGCTATACAAATCTTTAAAGACAAAAAAAAAATAGTTTTTTTTAATTAAAAGTAAAAAATAAAAAATGTAAATGATTCCTTAAATTTTGAATTCATTCTTAACATGCACTGCTGCTTATTCTATTTTATTTAGCCATGTAACATAAGAATTGTATATTAAATTTCTTTTTCACAGCAATGAAAATAATATTTTACACGTGTAAATTTATACATTTTTATATTGTTGAATTTGCTTTATGGTTTAACAAAAATTTACACAACTTTATATATAACTTTGTAAACTCCCAACATTTATAACATTTATTGTTGTTGTTAAAACAAGCACATACATTTTATAATGTTAACATTATAAATTAATTATTTGATATATATGTTAAGATGAGGAGAATATTGAAACAATTAATTTATATAATGTTAACATTATTTTAAAAAGAAAACTGAAGTTGGAGAGTGTGTAATTGTGGTGTAATTGCTTAGTCTCTTAGAGTTACATTTGGAGTAACTTGATTCATCCTCTTATTATAAATGATAAATTATTAGATGTTGGATCCTATACTTACATTTTCTAAAATGTAAGTATATGAGTGATTTTACACTAATAATACATAACTATTAAACTCATTATATTATTTGACCCACATTAACATTTTCTATAATAATCCATCTTCGAACTCATATATCTGAAGATAATAACTTTAATTTTCATTCCATATCCTATAAATACCTATATGCACACTTGAATTTATAATTATAACTAACATGCACACCAAAAATAAAAATAAAAATTATAACTAACATTTTAATTGAAGAAAATATTTTAATGTATTCCTTTTATTAACAAACTAGAAAAATAAAAGAAATGTTTAAATATTAAAATTAACTATGAAAATTTTGTTAAAATGAAAACATTAATTAAAAGAGTAATATCCAACTAAACTAAAAAAAAATATTCATAATCAGTGTTCTCAAGTTTGAGTAATGAATATGCAACTGCATTTAATATTCAAAGAAAGAAATTTATTATTTATAATAATCTTATCCGATTTGATTAGGATTATCTTCCGTGAAAGATACATGTGATCTTTAAAAAGGATATTCAAAGATTTTTCAAATTTTAATTATAAAACATAGACAAATATGTTGATACGTTTTTCATAGTCTTAAGAGCACTTATGTTCAGAGTTTTATGCTTTTTAATAAATGAAAACAAATTTTGAAAAGACTTGGCATTTTTATATGTTTGTTAGTTGAAAAATACTTGGCCAATTAATGTTCAAAAGCATTTCAGATTGTTTGATATATACTTCCTCTGGTATGGAATATAAGTAAAAAAAAAATCAAACTAATTCATCTAACTAAGAAAGTTGGTCATCAACATTTAATTATACCAATCTTAATTAAAAACTAGTTTTTCTTGAACTATCATTCATTGGAACATGGTCTCAAGAATAAAAAAGGAGTCATTGCAAAAAAATCAATTAAATGAAAGGTGTATATTTTGGAGATGATAACATTAAATAATGTGAAATTATTTGATATTTGCTTATATTTGATACCAACACACATGGTATATGTAATACAAGGTGAGTTATTCCCCTCCCAACATGGTTTATTCCATATCCAAAGTAGCATTACCAGGAATGGAATCCTTGATCACTTGGTTAAAGAACACAAGCTGCTACCACTTGTGCCAAACAATGTTGGTTGTAATACACTATTAGTTAATTCACAAATCTTGTTGGGTAAAATATGTTTTGGGTCCCTATAAAATATGCAAAATATTAATTTTGTCCCCCAAAAATTTTTCGTATTAATTTGATCCCTCTAAAATTGAAACCTATTTTTGTAGGTCCCTATGAATACCAATAGCTTTTTTTTAATTTTCTAAATTTACAATAACAAAACATGGAAATTTGATAAATATAAAATTTATATTTCATTTCTACGTGTAAATCCGTAGTCACGTCAGATTACCATTTAACAAAATTACCAACGAGGACCTACAAAAATAGGTTTCAATTTTAGAGAGAACAAATTACTATGAAAATTTTTTGGAGGATGAAATTAATATTTTGCATATTTTATAGGGATCCAAAACATATTTTACCCTTAAATGTTTCATATGTCTTTAGTTCCAACAATACATATGTATTTATTTTTATATATAAAAAATTATGATACCACTCATGTTTATATTTTTATTTCTTATATATTTGTAAAATTATCACATAACTTAAACTTATTTATGAAAAATATATTTAATTAAATATAATTTTTTAGTAACTATTCAAGTATAGGTTTATAAATATAATTATCAACTTGTGTAAATTTATTTTTAATAATATATATTTAAAGAGATATATTACTTTAGCTTTAAAATGACTTATATATATATATATATATTAAATTACTTTATATCACATTTTTTTATATATCTTACTATTTATTTATTTAAAAAAATAGAAATCAATATTAATATATATAAAATTTGCGAATCCAAAATCAGCTTTTGAAAGCACGTGGCGAAACAAGGTTGTTTCTCAAGGTTACGAACCAAATTCAAATTCAAACTGTCTGATTTCAATTGATATTTAATTTTTGAAATTAAAAATGGAATCATCAATATTATAGATTTACAAAATTATAAGTATATCAATTAATCATCCTTAATTTTCGTTAATTTATAAGTAAATCAATTAATCAGACTTATTTTTTGTTAATTTATATGATTTCAATTTATTAATATTAAATTTTTTAAATTAAAAATAGAATCTAAAAAAAACTTCGGAAAACACATGACGAAACAAGGTTGTTTCTCAAGCATTGGAAGACACATGTCATCATTTCATGCTTCGGAATTGTTTGGTTCAGTTTGGAACCAAATTCAAATTCAAACTGTCTAATTTCAATTAATATTTAATTTTTTAAATTAAAAATGGAATCATCGTTATTATAGATTTACAAAATTATAAGTATATCAATTAATCATCCTTAATTTTTGTTAATTATAAGTAAATCAATTAATCATACTTAATTTTTGTTAATTTAGATTATTTCAATTGATTAATAATAAATTTTTAAAATTAAAAATTAAAAATAGAATCATAAATACTAATTGATTTAAGAAATTATAAGTATAATTTTTAATTAGGAATATTGTCCTTTTGAAATTAAGTAATTATGTGTCATGCAAATTAAGTAAATCATACATTTAAATATGGAAATCATTTAATTTAATTTAAGAAATTAATAATTCAACTTTAATAATTTAAAATTTAAAATTAATAATGCAATTATTTTAGTATGTAATGCATTTATTTTCATCAGTAATTAAATAGAAAATTGGCCAAATATTTTTTGACACATTTTAATACAAAAATTATTTATTACATAATTTATTTTCAAAAATATGTTAAAAAAGGAAACTATTATATTAATATCGAAATAATATGTAGCATATTTGCTATATATAGTATATGAATAATCGGCTATTCTAAAAATTATTATTGAATGCACAATTCATAATCTATTGAGCAAACTCTTGCAAATGAACAACCCAACAATAAAGGTCCCTCATTTGCTTCATCTTAAACATGGCTTATTTTTTTTCTTATTTTTTTTCTCTTCAACGATAGATAAAGACATCCACGTATTCATTTTCTACGTTTTAATTCCTTTTTTTTCTTTCTATTTTCGTTTTTGTTGTTTATTATAACATTGGTATGTATTTTTCTTGGCTAATGCATGTGTGATGATGTTGGGAACAACAAAATGAGTTCAAAGATGGTATTTTTTTTGCGTTTGGTCACAGGATATGTTGCAGAGACGTTGATTTTGATAATAGAGGCATGATAGTGGTTTGACATTCTTGAGGTGATATTTTTTATCTTTTTTTTTTGGGAAGCCTGGTTTTTTTTTTATCATGTTTTCTCCTTTTGCTCTTTTTTCTATTTTCCTTATTCCATTTTTTTCTTTTTTTTTCTTTTTTTTTAATTTTTTCCCTTTGGTTTTCAATGGCAGGTGGTGGCATAGAATGTGATTGTGTCTCTAATTAAGAAGGGAAAGAAAGATAATTGTATAGTTTGCAAAAAAGAATAAATGTTTTTTTATGTGTTTTTTGTTTCATTTAAGATTAATTTCTACCAAGAAATTTAATTTATTAGGATTTTCCTTTCCAACTACGTTTTAATTGACTTTTTTTTTTTTTTTAAAATAAGACCTTACTTAAGGAATTTATTAAACCCAATTGCATTTAGACCAACATAATGTTGGTCTTAGTGTTGTTATAACTAATATAAAAAAATAAAATAATTTATATAGTAATTATTATAAAATGAAATAATTATAGCTAAAATTAATTTGGGCAATTAAAAGTGATTATAACAATTAACATATATTTTATCTATCTAATATATAAAATTATTGTTATAAATAATATATACAAAATGAAATAAAAGTAAAATCGTTAATGTAATATTTGAAAGCAAAAAGCAATTACTAACAATAACTTTTGGTAAAAAAAAAACGTAAAGGTAATAAAGCTGGTTATCATTTATCAACGTAAATGAGGAGGGGGGGGGGGGGGGGGGGGCGCAAACATACGATACTAAAGGAAATTATGTTTAGTAAGAGGATATCCGTGGCAAGACAAAAAAAAAGTCCATTTCATAAATAATTTTAAATTAATTGTCCAATATAAAATTTGGTTCATGAAACTGTTATTAAATTATTTTTTAAAATAAATTTTGTGATTAATTCTATTATTTATAATTTAAAGTGATTTTTTACGGGATTTAAAGTGAATTAGTTCCATATATAAATTCAATATTATGTTATTTATATTGTAATATAATGGTTAAAATTAATTGTGTAATATAAAAATATTCAAAATAATAATAATAAAAATAAAATAAAATAAACTTATTATCTATCATTATCAACATCTTATGTAATAAAATGGTAAGAATAAGAAAACCTTAGCTTATGTAAAAAAAAAGGTAAAAATAATAAAACCCTACCTTATGAATTAAAAAAGAAAACCAAAAAACAAGTTAGAAGCTAGCGTTTTAAAAGCATTACTTGAATTAATAATAATAATAATAATAATAATAATAATAATAATAATAATAATAATAATTCTCTTTTATATCATTGATTTATTGTTAAGTCTATTAATGAAATGTTCACTCATTTTGTTTGCAAATCGATACATTTATAAGTCATAAAATATCCCCTAAACAATATAAGGCACACTCATTGGTCAAAAAAATATCCCCTAAATTATGTGTAATGTCATTAAATATTACCACTTCTTAAATCATTTAAATCCATGGGTATTTTTGGAATGGAATTTATATTTCTAATATTTTTGGAGATAAAAGTATAATTGAAAAAATCAAACAAAAAATAATCTATTAAATTAAAAATTCCACTAAGTAAACATTATATAAATAATAATAATTTTACTTTTTATGAATTAAAATTAATTATTTTAAATTTTTTTCTAAAATTTATTGGCTGGATTTACATGAACTTGAATTTTATTGACAAATAAAATTTCACAAAAATATATTTTGTTATATTTAAATTTATTGAATCACAAACATATTCATTAAACTCATTTAATTAAATGTAATTGGAGATAAAAATTTATATATTTAATATGTATTATTTCTAATTTTCTTTTATAAACAAATTATTAAATTGATTGTGCTTAAAATAATATAAACTTTTAATTAAATGTGATTGGCTATAAAAATGTATACATTTAATACATGATTTTTTTTTTCAATTTGAGGGATAAAAAATGGATTTACCCAATTTTCGACTTACTATCAACTGCCTTGAGTTTTTTTAGTATTTTGTTTATTGGTTTAAATTTGATCTACTAAGGCCCCGTTCGGGGTGGTTTTCCGTTTTTAGTCTTGAAATTTTTAAAAACTAAAACCAATTTTAGTTTTGAGTTTTTAGTTTCAATTCTTTTTTGTTTTTAGTTTTTAAAAAGTTGTTACAAATTGAAGATTGATAAATGAGTCAATCATTTTATCTTAACTTACTTCACTATGAAATAATACAATATAAAAAAATATCGACACATAAAAAATTCAAAATAAAAAATAATTAAACCCGTGGTGGCGGTAAAGGCGGTGACGGAGGTGATGGTGGTGGTGGCGGTGACGGAGGTGGTGGTGGCGGTGGCGGAATGGTAGTGGTGACGGTGAGGGCAGTGGTGGTGGCGGTGGTGGAGATGGTGGTGGCGGTGACGATGGTAGTGATGGTGGTGGGGGCGATGGCGACGATGGTGGAGGTGGTGGTGGCGGTGGAGAAACGGTGGTGGAGGTGACGGTGGCGTAGATGGTGGTGGAGGTGACGGTGGCGATGATGGCGGTGGTGGCGGCGACAATGGTGGTGGCGGTGGCGGTGGCGGTGGCGAAATGGTAGTAGTGGCGGTGACAACAGTGGTGGTGGTGGTGGCGACGGTGGTGGAGGTGGTGGTGGTGGTGGAGGAACGACGGTGGTGGCGGCGGCGGTGGTGACGGTGGCGGTGGTGGCGACAGTGGTTTTGGCGGCGGCTGTGGTGGAATGGTGGTGGCGATGGTGGTGGTGGTGGCGACGACGGTGGTGGAATGGTGATGGTGGCGGTGGTGGTGGTGGAGGTGACGGTGGCAGTGATGGCGGTGGTGGCAATGCCGATAGTGGTGGTAACGACGGCGGCGACAGCGGTGGTGGCGGTGGTGGTGAAGTGGTGGTGACAGTGGCGATGGTGGTGGTGGTGGTGGCGGCGGCGATGGTGGTGGCGGCGGTGGTGGAATGGTGGTGGTGGTGGTAGTTGTGGTGGTCAAATGATGGTGTTGGTGGTAATGAGAATGTTTTTTAAAACTAAAAACTAAATTCACAAAACCTTTTTTCTTGGTTTCTAAAATGAATGTAAAAGTGTTTTGAAATTGAGTTAAAAACTATTTCAACTCTATTTTTGCCGAACGCGTATTGTTTTGAAAGTTGCATTTGAAAACCAAAAACCAAAAACTGGCAACCACCCCGAACGGGCCCTAAGTTTTTTGTTCTTTTAGAATAAGCAAATTCAAAAGAATTAATGATAGAAATGAGAATATGAATGAAGACATATTTTAAACATTTTATGGTAATTTAATTCAGTTTTGATTAAGGGTCATTTTTTAGTGCTAATGTAAGTAATGAATATATTTATTTAAAAAAATAATTACATGTATTTGTTTTATATAATTAATATAATTGGAACGACTATTTAAATTATTTCCATATTAATTATATTTGTTGATTTATAAATATTTAATTATATTTAATATCGGTTAAAGAAACATAAACATTTGAATAAAAAGTAGAAATCTCCATTATTTGAATAATAAATTAAGAAAAATTAATGTTGATTTGTTTGATTTAATATGAAAATTCATGACACGTATAATAAGATGAGAGACACATGTCATATTATATCTAATTTAGATTTTTATTTAATGTATTATTAATTTGTTGAAATTTTTTATTGATGTAATTAAAGTAATTAATATAATTAGTAAATATATTTCCTTAAGATAATTACATTTAAATAATTAAGATAAATAATTAAAAATATATTAAAAAGACAATAATATAAAAAATTTATATATTATAAATTAACACCCGTATATGTCACGGGTTATTACACTAGTAAAATTAAAACTGAAAATGGAGATCAATCCAAACAGATTAAATTGGGTTATATTTAAATTTTAAACTACATCAATCGAACAATAAATTAACAAAATCAAAATCATTGTATCAGATAATTTTCTTTTTTATACCAAAAAAAAAAGATAATTTTCTTTTTCGGAACTGATCAAATCTAATCCATAAACTCCTCTTATTAGGAAAGTGAAAAGGTAAATATAAATAATTAAAAAAATAAATAATTCGACGTTGTAGGAGTCATGACCACTTTCTGTATCATCCTACCCTTCTCCGTCCCCTCATAGTTGCATCTGACACATTTCTTTAACACGTTGCCCTATTTTCTTCCTCAACACAGGCAATCTTCTATTCTTCTTCTTCTTCTTCTTTATTCCTATGTCCTTTGCTATGAAAGCAGTTTTCTCTTATTATAATTTCCACCTTAAATTTTCGTGTTTGTTGTATTATATGGCTCTGTATTCAATACGAACACAATATATGCCCTCTTTTGTTGTTCTGATCATGCAATTGCACTGATTTTCTGTTGTTATCCTGATTGGTTCCACATTATTATTATGTCATTCACGTGCTTTATCATGGTGTGGTGCACTAACGATACTTCAATATATACGGTGTATAATCTGTAAATAAAGAATATTTAATTGTAAAGTTATTTTATCGTATTGTTGAAAGTATATTTTGATGTTGCATGTATTCATTTTAGTTCAAGATTAATTCGTTATACATATTCAAGATTAATTTTATTGGTTTTTGAAGTGCTTGTTACAGGCACCATGGAGGGAAGAGTGGGGCTTTTGTTTCTGATTTTGTTGGGTGCTTCTTGGGCTTGTGATGCAAGAGAGATAGCAAACTTTGGTAAGATTGTTAGACTGACATTTTTCTCATCTTTTTACTTTTTATTATCGTGCTTAGTTATATGGATAGTATGCAAGGCTTGTATTATTCACTCTCACATTTATGCATCAATCACAGAAGGTGAAAAGTTTAATGAGTGACAGGTTAATCTTACTATCAATGGAAAACTAGAAAGAAAAAGTGCTAGCACTGGAAACCAGTTATTTGTGATCAATAGGAAGCTTGGGTCAAATCGAAGGATGTTATGGAAAATTTAGTGCCTCTTTCATTTCAGAAACTTTATTATTTATATTTTTATTAATACTTGCAAAAACATCATCTTATCATTACAAATCATTAAAATAAAAAACGAAGTACAAATAACTAATAAGGAAACATTTTTTTATTAGTAGTAAAAATAAGAAATGACAATAATTAAAAAATGATTTCTTGAATGAGCATTTCTGAAAGGCCTAAATGTTCAGTGTTAAAATCCTACCTGCTAGTTCCCCCTCATTCATACCAATGACAAAATGTTTTGCTATGAAGCAATTAAGCATTGATACTTTAATTTGCTTCATGTATCTATATATGATAGAAGAAGCTGTGTTAAGACCCTAGTCGTAAGTGTCCAAGCCTTTTAAAAAATTTATAAAAATCCAATACATGAGACATGGAAGCAAGTATAATATAAGAATATAAAGAATATAAAAAGCATTGTTCCTTGAAGAACCAAATATGGGAATTGTTCTCTTTATGGATAATTTCTAGAAAGAAATGAGATTGGTCATTGATAGTACCATTCCTATCTAGAAACAGTGGGAAGAAATTATTTATATTTTTTTTTTTTGTTTTTAGTAATGTCCAAGAAGTATGTTCTTCAATTTACGAAATTGCAATTATATATTTATTATATTATATGAGAAATGCTAGCGACACTCTCTCTGACATTTTTTTGTTAACATTTGTCATTTAATTATTGGTTAAAATTTGTTGAAAATCACAATTTTTGTGGGTGACACTCTCCTAATCACATAGTGAAACCCACCAAAATTGATAATTTCCAATAAATTTCAATCAAATCACATAAAGAGTGTTAGTAAGAGAGTGTCGTTATAACATTCCTCTTATAATATTTTATCAATTTTTACATATATCTACATAACTATCATATATTTTTAGAACAATCGTATCGTTATTGTTATTTAAGATAGGTGATAAGAGATAAGCTGAAATCATCCTATCCCTATGAAGTTCACCTGGTACACCTTTTCATCCTTCACAATGTACCCAGTGAAAAACCTTGCAATTAAAAATTCAGCTTTGAGAAAGTGTCAATGTCACATCAATTAAATCAAAAGTTATCGAGAACTCTGATCCAAGGGTAGGTACAGCTTCTCCGGGCCAATCTACCATATCTGAAAAACAAAAATAAGTTTCGCAGGGTTATGAATTTCACTCTGGTCTTAATCAACTTATCGAGAAAGTTAAAATATAATGACATTGATGAGTAAAATTTGTCCAGGGAATCATTTTATTGAAGTATTTATCAATGTTGCATACTTAATACCTGTATTGTTACGTCTTCGAAGCTGGCTAGGGAACATAAACAACATTCTTCAGTCAATTTGATTTAGATGATTGTATATGTTGCCTTTGATAATTTGCTACTTCTCTGTAAATTCAGTAACATATATACTACATCAATTTCCATTTCAGAATCAATTGGATTAAGTAAATCATACACTAGAAACATAAGCAAAATGTGAGCCTGAAGTTTCAATATCTCAACTACTTACACAATCTGGCATTAATTTCATACTTATTTTCAGTTTACTTCTTTCACAAATAAAAAATGAAAGTAAAGTTCACGTGCTATATTATATTATTATTGCACTGGTGAATTAAAATGTTTATTATTTCTTCTTGGTTTACAACTGCATACAAGAAAGTATAGAACACAGATTTGATTAAAAATGTATAAATGTTCACTGTAAAGAAAGTATATACAAATAACGAATTTGCTTTGTCTTACACTTGCAATTCCCATCAAGTAACCAACGGAGGGTTGGGTCTAGCGGAAGGGCTAGTCCCTCACAGCATAGCGAACCAAGGTTTGAATCTCCGTTGGGAGACATGTCCACCTCTAATGCCTGACTGTTCCTCGAATAGGATTGTCTCCGAAGGAGAATACCTGTAGGAATCCAAAAGAATAAATCTCATCAAGTATCATGTTGAGCAACTACTTCAAGACATGTTGAATGCAATAACTAAGTTAAACATATAAAAGGAGAAAGACGTGAAATGAAACATATCCTTGACGGAAATAGTTTTCCTTGGTTAGACTTAGATGATGATGAAGTATGTCAAAGCAAGAGAATTACCTGGTGATTATCCTTGGTCACTAAATCCATTTATCGTCAACCTGAATGCCACGGATGTGGGAAATTTTAGGCCAAATTTGACGGTGCTTCGTTTGGCATTGTTTTTGCAGCAAAGGACATTCCCTTATGATTAGTTTTATTAGAGAGACAGGCAGCCTTTCTCCAGCCATATTCTCCAGCTTTGGACATCTTTTAATTTCTAATTGTTGCAGGGATGTGAGATGGAGAAGCCCCTTGCAGTCCAACGTCTCCAGACTTGAGAAGTTACATAGATACAGAGACGTAAGGGAGGGAGGCAGCAAATCCTCCTTTGGGAAGGACTTGATGCCATCACATGGACCCCAGACATAGAGATGGGTAAGCATGTTCATGGACGGCCATGCTAGGCCGCTCAGTAGTTTCTCACAATTGCTGATCCAAACTCTTCTCAGGTTAGGTGGCATACCCCCTTTAGGAAACGACTCAATTTCTGGGCAGTTCTCTATGTCAAGATATTCTAACTTTGGGAGAAGGGTACTCATCTGATCAGGCAACGACTTCAACTTGTCACAGCCCCCAACTACGAATCTAGTCAAGTTTGGCGCAGGCAATCCTTCTCTCGGGAATGATACAAAGTTGGGGCATTTGCAAATATGAAAAGAACTCAGACTCTTAAATGACTCTGACCCTGAAACCAAAAGAGATTCCATATTTTCACAGTTGTTGAGTACGAGACGTCTGAGATTTGGAAAGGTAACCAATGGAAGAGATGTGAGCGAATCACAACTGTTGTATATTGACAGTACTTCTAGTAACTCATGTTTGTGTTGCGTCGGGAATTCCAGTTTTTTAAGACCACTAATATACAGAGCCTTCAGGGATTCAGGTAAACGACCACCTGGAAATGATATGGCTGACGAACAATCCTGCAATGTTAAAGACCGGAGACAAGTTGGTTGGATGTTAATGATGGCCTCGATCATGGACTCCACCATTGGGCTTCCTTCTACTTCTATAGATTCCACCAAAAGAGGAAACACATGCAGTGCTACTTTATTGCTTTTACGTATCTCCAAACTTTGAATGGTGGGAGCCGTTGGGAGAGAAGAGACAAGCAGTTCGCAATTTTTAATCTCAAGTGTTTTCAGAGCAGGAAGGTGATTTGGCAAATCTCCCTCTAGTTTGGGGCAGTCATGTATATTAAGACTATTAAGTACAGGAAAAGCTTCTGAATCGAAGGAACTCCACACCTCCCAACAAGGCATGTCATAAATGTATAGAGATTCAAGGGAGGGAAAGGGTGTCACAGAAGGACAATCTTCATTCTTGTAAAAACCTGCATCGATAGTCTTCACCCTATTCAATCTTGAAATATAGAGGTCCTTGAGAGAAGGTAGCTGCCCAAGTGAAGGAAGCATACAACAGTTGTCACAATCACGTAAGGTTAGATGCGTCATATTGCAGTAAGAAAAATTCTCAATCCAATCTGGAAACTTGGTTCCTTTATAACCATATATTGACAATGATTCCAAGTTAAAGTGAGGTTGTAACTTGCAAAGTACATCCATTTCAACTTGAAAGTCGGTGTTGTTGTTGTTGTTGTTACATCTAGACCATTTCAACCATAGACTATTAATGTACTTTTTATCCATTATCCTTGCCTCTGATGCTTCATTGCTTTGGGAAACATTCTCCAAATTGCTAATACGAAGCTGACCATGAAGATTTGAAAGTCCTCCTAGTTCTTTGATCCCATTCTCTTCATGTTTTCCCACAACAAAGAAATCCAAATGCTGTAAATGATTTAATTTACTCATTCCTCTGGGCATCTCTTTTAAAGGAGTAGCATAAATATCAAGATGACGCAAGTTAACAAGATTTTGCATGTCACTAGGCAACTTAGTCAGCTTTCTACACTCAGACAACTTCAAAGTTTGCAGATTGTACAAATTACACAATGACTCTGGCAGTGTTTCTATAATTGAATGAGAGAGATCTAAATAACGCAAATGGATCAATTTACCTATTGAATCAGGCAAAACATCCATACTTTTGAAGTCACGAAATGATAAAACTCTCAAACCCATAAGCTTCGACATTATGATACGTGGTGCCTCCTCATTGTTGAATGGAGCAACTTCAAAATTGATAATGGACAAGAAAGTTCTCAGAAATTTTACTCTATTAAAAACTTCAAAGTTGTCCGAGACTGGACCACTGAATTTGGTAAATGACAAATGACGAGTCTTGGTATCAATCTCTGTATCTTTCCCAAGTTCTTCTGATCTAAAAGAAAATTCTCCACCAAGTGATGTTGCTAGATCATGCATGAGGTCATGCATCACAAAACATTTGCGATGAGGCCAACTACTTGATCGTTGGAGAAATGATCTCGAAACCAAATAATCAAAATACTCATGACCAACCTCTTCTAAAGTCTTTCCTTTCCTTGGTGCATTTAAAAGATCTTCAGCCATCCACAACAAGATTAATTCATTTTTCCAAAATTCATAATCCTGTGGATACAATGCACAATAAACAAAGCACCGTTTTAGATGTGGAGGGAGATAATGGTAACTAATTCTCAGTGCTGGAATGATTTTACACTCACTTTCAGAGAGTTCCCAAATGTCACTATTCAGAATATTATTCCAATCCCCAATATCATGCTTTCTTCTCAACATACCTCCGAGCGACTGTGCAGCTAAAGGCAATCCGTTACACTTTTTAACAATCTCCCTTCCAATTTTTTCTAGTGCTGTTCTGTTCCCGTTAGATTCTGAGGAAAGACACGCATGGTTTGCAAACACTGACCAACAATCTTCATTCGACAATTGGTTTAGATGATAAGTTTGAACAGTTTGGACTACACATGCTGTCTTTTCACTGCGGGTTGTCAGAAGAATTTTGCTTCCCCTAATCCCACGTTGAAATGGTTTTTTAAGAAGACTCCAATCAACATAATCCTCAGTCCAAACATCATCCAAAACAATTAAGAATTTTTTATCTTTCAGCTTATCCATCAAATCAAGATGAAGCAAATTTAGATCATTCAATTTGCAAGGCTTTCGAGTAACTGCCTCTATTATAGTTTTTGTGACCTTCAGAATATCAAATTCTTCAGAAACACAAACCCATGCTTTAAAATCAAATATCTGCTTCAAATTCTCATCATTGTAGACCAATTGCGCCAAAGTAGTTTTTCCAACCCCACCCATGCCCACAATAGGGATCACAGACACTTCTTCGCCATCGCTGCTATCCTCCAACAACTTGATTATGGCCTCCTTATCTTTATCCCTACCATATATATGAGATCCATCCTCCAGAGATGTTGATGGAGCTTTCCATGCTACAGTCTCCACTGCACTCTCTTTCAAATCAAGACTCTCCTTGAGTCTTAAAACAGACTCTAGTTTGTCAATTATGTCTTCCAACTTACTAACAATCTTCCTATTGGAAAAGCGAGAAAACAAGTTGCTTACCTTCTTTTGAGTTGCAGCTTTGGTGGAAACTTCATCCAGTAAGTCATCGGCCTCATAGACAGCATCTTTGAGAGCATTGAGCCAGTTTTTGACATTGGAGTCTGTGATCTGTTTCTTCTCAGCATCATCAAGCACAGCTCCAACCACTCTCAGAATGGTCTCCAACTTTTGAAGCAACTTTTTGCTAAGCTTCTTTCCACGGATCAAGTTGACAAACTCAGGTGAAGCCAGCCTGTCGAAAACAACGTCAAGGAAAGCAGAGAGAAACGCACCACCTACCACTGCTGCTGCCATGATCTCAAGAACAAGTGATGATCAGAGTAGGAAGACAAAGGCAAGGAATTGGTTACAATGAACTGGGTTGGTTTTTGGTAAGGTGAAGTGATTTGATGAGATTTGGCTTCAGTCAACTCTCTTCACTTTAACTCGTTCTGCTGTGCAAGACAAAAGTGTGGTTGTTGTAGATATCTTATCCCGTTGGAGTAGATGCTTTTTCTAAGTCACTTTCCTTTTGTTCCCCACAACGTGATGCTTCCTTGATATTTCTTTTTTGAATTTAGCTCCTCTAAACTAAAGTGATGATTTATCTACCATTAATTTAAAATGGATTATATTTATAATATGCTTTAATTAAAGTTAATGATGACCTGCTTTCCCACTTTAAACGTCAAATCACTTTAGAGTAGTTTGTTTTCTGTTTCCAAACCGTGTGGACCAGTGCTATATGTTTTTTTTCTTTTGTTTTTCTTTTCTGTAATTGCTTGCAGGTTTCACAAAACACTGATCTTTTTTCTTTGTGATATGTGTGGATGACTTCCAGGGTACTGTGCGTAATTAAGTCCCTGTGCTTTCATAGTCTATGAGAAAAGTTGTATAGAAAGAGATTGCATGTGTGTTTGGACGAGCGTTTGCAAACTTGATTTTTAAAAAAAATAATGATTTCACAAAATTAATTTTAATTAAAATTGATTTTAAAGTGATAGATTTATGTTTGGTTATTTTTATTTTAAAAGCAAGTTAGTAGTAAATATAACTTATGTTAATCAAGGTAGTTCATTGAATTGCCCTGATTGATTTGCAGATGTTCTTATGTTCACTTGATGGGAAAAGAAGACCAATCCTAATTCCTAACACTCTGTTTATTCCCTTAAGCTTAACTAATGTGTGCCAATTTTAAAAATTTCCCTTTCTGTTATAAAAATTTAGTGTATTATAGATGAAGTATGGATGAAGATTTCATATTCAAGCACTTTTGATAACTTTTAGTTCAAAAAGTGCCAGTTTGTCAAAAATGCAACAGCTGTGCCTTAGTTCTCATTAGATCACTGAAGCAAAAATGTGACTTGTCTAAACATATTGTGTAAATAATATCTGTTAAAGTACAGTTATAATTTTGAAATACAAATGCAGCCTCAGTACTAATTAACGTTGTTGACATATTTCCATATGCAGAATTAAACAGAAAATCAGATGTCTGTGAACTTTGTGAGGAATATACTGCTGAGGCACTTGATTATCTAAATGATAAAGAGAACCAGAGAGAGATTATTGATTCTCTTCACAATACATGCAATCAGATGCTCTCCTTCAAACAGCAGGTTGGTCTCCTTTCCTAGATTTATGGGTTTTATTTTTCCTTTAAATTTTGTGGTTATTCTCAGTTGTTGAGAAAATTGACTTTAATATCCAGTTATGCTGTTTAATATTCTACCATCAACCTGGGCTTAACCGCTTAACTTTTGTTACAAACATGATAACTATATTATATTTTAGTTCTCATAAACAGAATAACTGTTGGGACATAAGGAAAGGGGTTAGGACTTCACAGTTAGCAGTTAGTTAGTTAGTTAGAGTTAAGTTAGCATAGATATATAAATAGTATTGTTTAAGGAAAGAAAATTCATTCAGATTTGTTAGCATTAATAAATTGAGCATTTGCTCTATTGTGAAAGGGAAACCTTTGGAAGAGAATTCTCTACTTTTCCTTGATGCCATTCAATGATTCAATGTTCAATACAAGAAGCATTCTTTTCTCATATTCTGTTTCTAGGTTCCTAACAATAACACAACCCAATTGTTTGTGGACTTTCTTTGGTGAAACTTGTTACATAAATAAGTGATTTGAGACATAATAGTGGGACAAATATAAGCACTTCTTAGGAATTTATAGGGTGAATGTAATGAATCAGAACTTGATAGACTCTATATTCACTAATACATGTTTTATTCTGTATTGCGCAGTGCATCGAATTGGTGGATCATTATGCCCCACGTTTCTTCTCAGAAATTGCATCAGTTCTGCCTGAAGAACTCTGCAAACAGGTCCACCTCTGTCAATCTGCAAAGATGTCTTCACAAGTTCAAGTAAATAATACCTGTGACTCTTGCAAAGATACTGTTTCAGCCTTACTGGTTAAGTTGAATGATCCTGACACCAAGGTTAGTAATTTAACCTACTGGTGTGAAAGTTTACCTTATCCCTCCTTGATATTATGAGGATAAATTTCTACACTTTCTTGTACCATAAATGGTTATTGCATATTTTTTATACACTTGCAAATTAGACTTTTCTTTCCTTTTTTATTTGTTGGGAAAGCCTATGGTTGAAAGAATTTGATTCTGGTATATGTAGCATATGGATTTTTATGCATTAGCACATTATTTCAATAAGTAATATGTAATGTACATTTTTGTCCTGTTTTGTTATGAGAAAGGTGGATTTGCAAAAATAATAAGAAATGTATCATCAATGTTTGAAATTGAAAATATAGTGAAGATCTTATGTGAAGGACGTAGCTTGCAACTTGCAAGTGTATTAGGGAGGACCTGCATTACCCTCTTAGAATTTTAAATCTGAAATTTTCATGGGCTTTAGTTTTTTTTCTTGTAACCTACACTATTAAGCACCGAAGCACTTGGAAAACCCTCCCTTAAAAACTTGTTGTTAAGGGGAGAGAAACAAGCCACTTAATATTTTACTGAGCATCCCATACTACTTGATGTGAGAGTTACCATAATACCCAAGTCCTTGTCATGTACACTTGATACCCTCTAGATTTTAATTTTTTTTCCTTGAAAGCCTTCTACTATTCTTGTTTTGACCCCACTCTGAAAATGTCTTTACTCCATGTTTTTGTCACCTTTTGTTGAATACAAAACTAACAATTCAAAATGTCAGCTTGAGATAATGGAGGCACTGTTGAAAGCATGCAATTCTATGGAGAAGTTTGCCAAGAAGGTAAGAAAAATCTGGAAAATTCCATCGTTCTTTCTCTCTCTTATTTACTGAATTACCCTTGCATTCTTAAACACCATGTTGCATGGAATCTATCTTTGAATCCAAAAAATGAAGTTTCAAATTTTTATCCTGTTCTTACCAAAAGAAAATGTATCCTGTTGGCTAAACAACCATACCTTGGCCCACAGTAATTTTCTGGCAGCTCCTTACCTAGCCAATAATTGAGCTCTATTGTGAAAATTGATGACAGAACAGTATTCTCACTGCACCATCCAGAGGATGGTCCAACCAAATAAATGAAATAATAGTGCACTGTTGGAACAGGATAGACCTTTTGTTTTGTGGTGCTACAACAGACTTGTAATATATATCTCATGAAAAAAGGTGAAGATCAGCTAAAGTCTTATAACAATAATAATATGATGATGGACAAAATTTAGATGTAATTTTTTAGGTACTTTTAAGTATTGTTTTTCTATCACAATTTGAGTTTCATTTCGATAACTTATGCTACGTAAACTTTATTATACAATTATCAAGATGAAACTCTAATTTTGATTAAAATATAGAATAAAGGTCTTTTATGGTACATGCACTAACAGGATAAAGGTCTTTTACACTATCATCCAATAATAAATTGTTATATATAATAAGTTTGTTAACTTTTATAATAAATACTTCAAAAATCAAAGCAAAGATGATTTCTAATAGGTTGATTTACACTAATAGTGCATGCTTATTGAACTCTGAAAAATAGCATTAAAAGCATATTAGAGACTATATCTAAGTTTTGTACTAAAACGATAAGCTAAAATGTAGGCAAAGCAACCTGGATCAAGCATTCTCCAAAGACACTTAGTGCCACTTGAACTAATTCTTACCTTACTACTAGGCAAATACACTTAACAAAGAGAAACTTTGCAGTGATAATTTTCATGATCAATTTTTCCCTTCTTGTCTAAGGTTTTCACTTAATGGTCAAATTGTTTGCAGTGCAAGAGGATGGTTTTTGAGTATGGACCTTTGATTCTTGTCAAGGCAGAGAAGTTCCTGAAAACAGCAGATATATGCACTACATTACATGCCTGCCCTGCTTCCACTGCAGCTAGCAACAAGGAAGCCTCAATCATGGAAGAAGTACCTTTGATTTCTGACTCTTAATCATGGGAGATGAGTTCTATTAGATTTATGGAGCGCTTATTGCTTGAGTTCTATTCCTAATGTATCTATCTACATTAAAATCCATGTGCTTGTAACTATGTTTGTGCTCCTGGTATACTAATGCCACTCTCATTGAATGTCGAACTATTTCTTCATTTTGAATGCATGGCAGGCACTAAGTTAAGATGGCTAAAATCTTCGCTTTGAGTTCCAAAATATGTTTGTTTATTGACAATATTTTCAAACAAATTAAAAAAGTTAGCAATTACTTGATAAATAATATTATAACTTGATAAGAGTAACTAAATTTTTTTTTTTTCTAAAAAAGATCTCTCATCCTTCCTATAATCTTTTTTCTTCTCTTAAAACAGGTCTCATTTATTCGTTTATTTTATCAACTAATTAATGTCATTCTTTCTTCCCTTTATATGGTCCATATATGGTTGTATTTTTTGTCTTCTTTTATTGAGTAAAAAGCTTGCAGCATGCTATTTAGGATTGGAAAAAAAAATTGATTATGATAATTTGATAAGTAATTTTGCCTCTTAGAGAATTTAAAAGATTTCAAATAAAATTAAAATAATTTGAGTTGTTATTTATATAACACTTATACAACATTTTATACATGCAACAATATGTTTATCTCTTTTCATTGTATCATTTATTACATTTCGTACTTTTCCCCCCCTCTCTTTCTCACTCTTAGACTATGTTTGGATAAAATTTAGAAAAATACTTCTAAAAATTTCAATATACATATCCTGAATTTCAAGGAGCCTAATGAAGAAGAAATATTTGCTTTAAGGGACCCTTTGGTGGCCAGAATATGATAAGATAAGATATGATAACTATCATATTTTATTCTAATTTGTTGTTTGTTATGCCAATAGGATAGTGTTATCCTATCTCTTATCCTATCATGTCAGTCTAGTTCCATTGGGGAATTGTCCCTCAACCAACTCTCGTCCCAAAAATCTTGGGTTAACGACCCCAACCACGACACAAGGGAAAGTTCCCTAGGAGAACTGAAAACGAATGAAGACCATGAGGCTTAACATAAAATGCCAAAAGAAACTAAAAGAGACATAACACATTTTTCACCCTTAAATGCTCTGGATATAGAAAAATCAACTATACCAAAGCACTTATAAACAAAATTGTTCTGGTTGTTAGTCAAAAAAGGGAGGCAGCTGCCAACTGCTTTTCCGGTGCCTAATTGTTAAAATTTATTACGGTGCAGGTTCAATCTCCAGTATAAATAGAGGCCTTCGGTAGAAGCATTTGCATCCCCCACTACAATTGTAATTCCTTTTAGAGAGAATTAGAAATACTAGTAGTGTGAGTTCTCCTATTATAAGAGAGAGTGTAATTGTTCTCTCCTTATAATTAGAGAGAGGTTGTAATTTTCTTTCACTTAGTTAAAATATTTCTCTGGTCTTGTCTGTGATTTTTCCCTTATTCGTTGAGGGTTTTCCACATTAAAATATTGAGTGTCAATTCCTATTTTCTTTTTCATCTCTTATTTTAGTTGTGAGATTATTATTTTGTTACTCTGTTTCCCAACAGTGGTATCAGAGCCAATAGGTTCTGATATTGTTCCGCTGCGATACACGTTGGTACGCTGGTATAGTGCCGGAGAAAATTCTTAGTATGCTCTGTGGTTGCGGTATAATCTGATCTACCACATCAGAAAAGAATTATTCTTGTTACTGGATATAGAGTGAGGTAGTGTGAAAGTGCATGTCTAGGAAAGTTCTGGCTAAGGAAAGACTTGGTATTTAAGCGTGTCCATTGGTGACCCACCTCTCTTTCCTGGGAACTTACCTGGTGCACTGGTTCACGGTCTACAGTCACTGTTCCAGTAGGCGGTACTATATACGGTGGAAGTTGTGTAAGTCAGTTCTTTAGTGTGAAACCATGGCAGCAAAATACGAGATTGAGAAGTTCAACGGGAATAATTTCTCCCTATGGAAATTGAGGATAAAAGCAATTTTGAGGAAGGACAATTGTCAAGATGCAATTGAAGGCAGACCTGCGGAGATCACTAATGAAAGGTGGAAAGAGATGGATGACAATGCTGTTGCCAATTTGCACTTAGCAATGGCGGATTCGGTTTTGTCCAGTATTGCGGAGAAGAAGACCGCGAAGGAGATTTGGGATACTCTCCACAAATTGTACGAGGTCAAGTCACTTCACACCAGAATATTCTTAAAGAGGAAACTTTACACTCTTCGAATGAATGAGTCCACTTCGGTGACAGACCACATCAACAATCTGAATACTCTATTCGCTCAACTTTCTGCGTTAGATTTCAACGTAGAAGAAAATGAGCGGGCGGAACTTCTACTTCAGAGTTTACCAGATTCGTATGATCAACTCATCATCAACATAACGAACAATAATATTATTGGCCGTCTAACCTTTGATGATGTTGCCGGAGCTATTCTTGAAGAAGAATCCAGGCGAAAGAATAAGGAAGATAGGCAGGAAAATTCCAAGCAAGCAGAAGCTTTAACGATGACGAGAGGCAGATCAACGGAACGTGGCTCTAGTGGGAGTCAAAATCATGGTAGATCAAAGTCTCGAAGAAGGAAGAACATCAAATGCTACAATTGTGGCATGAGAGGGCACTTGAAGAAAGATTGTTGGCACAAGAAGAGTGGAGGAAAGAATTTTGAAGCATCAACCTCTCAAGGTTGCGTTGCCAGTACCTCAGATAATGGAGAAGTTCTGTATAGTGAAGCAGCAATTAGTTCTAAAGGCGGAAGACAACTTCATGATTGTTGGATATTGGATTCAGGTGCAACCTGGCACATGACTTCACGTCGAGATTGGTTTTGCACTTATGAGCCTATCTCGGAAGGATCTGTGTTCATGGGAAATGATCATGTCTTGGAAATTGCTGGAGTCGGTACTGTCAAATTAAAAATGTATGATGGTACTGTTCGCACACTTCAAGGGGTACGCCATGTGAAGGGCTTGAAGAAGAACTTATTGTCCGTTGGACAATTGGATGATCTCGGTTGCAAGATCCATACGGAAGGTGGGATCTTAAAGGTAGTGAAAGGCAATCTTGTAGTGATGAAAGCTGAGAAGATCACAGCTAATCTATACATGCTTTTGGGAGATACGTTGCAAGAAGCAGATGCATCAGTTGCAACAGCAAGTCAAGAAGAAGCAACGATGATGTGGCATCGTAGACTTGGACATATGTCAGAACGAGGCCTGAAAGTCCTTGCGGAACGTAATCTCCTGCCTGGGCTCAAAACCGTCAATTTACCATTCTGTGAGCATTGTGTGATAAGTAAGCAACATAGGTTGAAGTTTGCTAAAGTAACTACTAGAAGCAAACACATACTAGACTTGGTCCATTCGGATGTGTGGGAATCACCAGAAGTATCCCTGGGAGGAGCAAAGTATTTTGTATCATTCATTGATGATTATTCCAGGAGATTGTGGGTGTACCCAATTAAGAAGAAGTCAGATGTGTTTCCAGTATTCAAGGAATTCAAAGCACAAGTGGAGCTTGAAACTGGAAAAAGAATTAAGTGCTTGAGGACAGACAATGGAGGAGAATATGTAGATTGTGACTTTTTAGCATTCTGCAAACAATAGGGTATTTTAAGACAATTCACAGTTCCACATACACCTCAGCAGAATGGTGTGGCAGAGCGGATGAACAGAACTCTCCTAGATAGAACAAGAGCTATGCTGAGAACAACAGAAGTAACCAAATCTTTCTGGGCAGAAGCAGTTAAAACCGCCTGTTTTGTGATAAATCGATCACCATCAACAGCGATTGGTTTAAAGACGCCAATGGAGATGTGGAAAGGCAAACCAGCTGATTATTCTTCCTTACATGTGTTTGGATGTCCTGTGTACGTGATGTACAACTCCCAAGAAAGAACAAAGTTGGATCCAAAATCCAGGAAATGTATATTCTTGGGTTATGCTGACAATGTTAAGGGGTATCGCTTGTGGGATCCCACTGCCCGCAAGGTTGTTGTTAGCAGAGATGTAGTTTTTGGAGAAAATGAATTGCAGAGTGAGCAGAAAAATGACAGCACTACCAAAGACACTACTATAGTGCAGATAGAGAAGATGTCTGGAGAAGATGACTTTTCTGAAGCAGAACAGGAGCACGAAGAACAAGAGCCAAATGAGGTCAATGACGAAGGAGGTCTTCGACGATCAACAAGACAAAAATCTAAACCAAGTTGGCACTCACAGTTTGTCATGGCAAGCCATGATGCGTACTGTCTTCTAACTGAGGAAGGAGAACCATCAACCTTTCAAGAGGCCGTGAGTAGTTCAGATGCTTCTCAATGGATGGCAGCAATGCATGAAGAAATGGAAGCCTTGCATAGAAACATGACATGGGAACTTGTTGAACTTCCAAAGGGTCGAAAAGCCATCGGAAACAAATGGGTATACAAGATCAAACGAGATGGCAATGATCAAGTGGAACGATATCGTGCAAGACTGGTGGTCAAAGGATATGCTCAGAAAGAAGGTGTTGATTTCAATGAGATATTCTCGCCAGTTGTTCGATTGACAACAATTAGAGTTGTTCTGGCTATGTGTGCTGCATTTGATTTACATCTTGAGCAACTTGATGTAAAGACTGCTTTTCTCCATGGAGAACTTGAAGAGGAGATATATATGCTCCAACCGGAAGGCTTTAAAGAACAAGGAAAAGAAAACTTGGTTTGTAGGTTGACCAAATCTCTGTACGGTCTAAAGCAGGCGCCAAGATGTTGGTACAAGAGATTTGATTCCTTCATTATTAGCCTTGGTTACAACAGACTGAGTTCAGACCATTGTACATACTACAATAGGTTTGATGATAATGATTTCATCATTTTGCTGTTGTATGTGGATGACATGTTGGTGGTAGGCCCCAACAAAGATCGAATCCAAGAATTGAAGGCAGAGTTGGCTAGGGAGTTTGATATGAAGGACTTGGGACCCGCAAACAAGATTTTAGGGATGCAAATTCACCGAGACAGAAAAGATAGGAAGCTTTGGCTTTCTCAAAAGAATTACTTACAGAAGGTCTTGCGGCGCTTCAACATGCAAGACTGTAAGCCAATTTCTACCCCATTTCCTATCAATTATAAGTTATCCTCAAGTATGAGTCCTAGCAATGAAGCAGAGAGGATAGAAATGTCTCGAGTACCGTATGCATCAGCGGTGGGAAGCCTTATGTACGCCATGATTTGTACAAGACCAGACATTGCACAAGCAGTGGGAGCGGTTAGTAGGTTCATGGCAGATCCTGGTAGAGAGCACTGTAATGCTGTTAAGAGGACCCTTAGATACATCAAAGGATCCTCGGATGTTGCATTATGTTTTGAAGGATCGGAATTTATTGTCAGGGGCTATGTTGATTCAGATTTTGCAGGTGATCTTGATAAAAGAAAGTCTACTACTGGCTATGTGTTTACACTTGCAAGAGGGGCAGTGAGCTGGTTATCCAAATTACAGACTGTTGTAGCTTTATCTACTACAGAAGCGGAGTACATGGCAGCTACCCAGGCATGCAAGGAAGCTATTTGGATTCAAAGGCTATTGGAGGAACTTGGGCACAAGCAGCAGAAGATTACTGTGTATTGTGACAGTCAAAGTGCCTTGCACATTGCAAGGAATCCAGCTTTTCATTCCAGGACAAAGCACATAGGTGTTCAATACCATTTTGTCAGAGAAGTAGTAGAGGAAGGAAGTGTGGACATGCAGAAGATTCACACTAAAGATAACCTAGCAGATGTTATGACAAAGCCAATCAATACAAACAAGTTTACATGGTGTCGATCCTCTTTTGGCTTATCAGAAACGTAAGCAATATATGGAGTGGCAAAGACTAGTGTGAAGATATGATTAAATTCAATCATAATCTTCAAGTGGGAGATTGTTAGTCAAAAAAGGGAGGCAGCTGCCAACTGCTTTTCCGGTGCCTAATTGTTAAAATTTATTACGGTGCAGGTTCAATCTCCAGTATAAATAGAGGCCTTCGGTAGAAGCATTTGCATCCCCCACTACAATTGTAATTCCTTTTAGAGAGAATTAGAAATACTAGTAGTGTGAGTTCTCCTATTATAAGAGAGAGTGTAATTGTTCTCTCCTTATAATTAGAGAGAGGTTGTAATTTTCTTTCACTTAGTTAAAATATTTCTCTGGTCTTGTCTGTGATTTTTCCCTTATTCGTTGAGGGTTTTCCACATTAAAATATTGAGTGTCAATTCCTATTTTCTTTTTCATCTCTTATTTTAGTTGTGAGATTATTATTTTGTTACTCTGTTTCCCAACACCGGTATGCTAAAAAATCTTACATTGCTTAGGAGTCGAACCTAAGGATAGTTTATAAGAACTCTCTTTCATCAACCCACCAAGGTGTCATTTAATAAGGACAAAATTGTGGCGGGTCATCGATACCAAAGCAAACAAAGCCTCATATGTGACTACCCTAATGATATCAGCATATTTGAGGTCAGAACAAAAAGGTAGAACTCAAAGAATCTTAAATACTAATTTAAGAGTTTATTTCATTTTACTCCCCTCTAAACTTAAATATCAAATATAGGAACATTCTTTCTGTCTTTCTTCTTTCCTAACTCAGCAGTGTTCAAACTCAAAAGAAAAAATAGAAAGAAAAACTAGTATAAAATAAGTACATGTACATGATTGAAAATATTTGTTTAGACAAATATTTCTTTTGAAAAAATTTCTTTAAAAATTGTTTAGAATAAAAGAATTAATTATTTTTAAAAATAAATTTAACTAAACACATTTTTTCTCTGTTTCTTTTTATTTGTCAACTTAAAAAGAACACATAAATTAGAAATATAATTAATTTTTTATTTATATTAAATTTATTTTTATGTTTAATATAATATTTGTTATTATTTTTCTTATATTAATTATGAACGTTAAAAGTATTTAAAAAATAAAGTAAAAAAATAATGTCATAATAAAATTCCAATAATTAATATTATAAAAGACATGCATCATTATTAGTACGTCTTTTATCATTACAAAATATAAAAAGACATGCATTAAATAAATTTACTAATGATAAAAGACATGCACCTAATTCCATGAGGTTAGTTAAGTGGAATAAGTTATGGTCTTGTATTTAATAATTTGCAAGTTTAAGTTTATATTTGTTTTCTTTTTATTTTGTGTTGAGATAAATATAAGAGGACTTTTACAATATCAATCAATAAAAAAATAATGTTAGACTTTTAAGATAGTTATTATAAAAGTAAAAAAAAAAAAACTTATCATACATATTAATTTTTTATTGGATGATAGTATAAAAATTATTTTGCACTATTAATGCATGAAATATTTTTTCTAAATATAATTTTTTCTATAAATACTTTTTAAGTTTAAAAACTTTTCCTATTTTAACTTTAATAAAAAAATACTAACTAGTACCCTTAAACGCCCCTTAAGCATTAATTAAGAAATCAAATGTAAAATATTTTTATTAGAAAATATAACAAAACATTCCTATATGATTTCTAATATAACTCTAATAATAAAAACTTTTTATCTATTTATTGAAATTATTTCTCCTCTAACTCTTACCTATCAAACACACCAACTTATTTCTATCTCCTCAAAATTATTTCCATGTTCCATACTACACAAAGCCTAACAAGAGTACTGGTATAGTAGGACCCATGAAATATCATCATCTCATCTCTTCTCCTAAAATTTTGTTATACTATAATTAAAAAAAAAAAAAAAAAAAAAAAACTGTACCTAGACGCTCATTCATGTATTCGAGTCAGACGTGAACGCTGGATTCTGAATCTGGAACAAGCGGTCCCCGTCCGATCGACACGTAAGGTATGACCACCAATCAATAAGTGACACGTGTCTTATCATTATTGCACCTGCCACCTGTATATGCAGCACAACACGGGAAGGCTTTAACTGGCTGGTGGTGCGAATATTCATCCGCCACGTGGCGCAACCTGATTGGGCGACCTCGCTACTACCCACGGGAAGAGCGTTCGCCTTGTCGTTAGGCGTTGAACGATGTTTGGCCAAACGTCATTTTTATATCCCCATTCATTGTCCCAAACTCTCACCAATCCCACACCCAAAAGATTTTGTCACACTGCAACAAGTGGAATTGTTAAGATTTTAAAAAGGAGCAAAAAGTTTGAATGATAAATTAAAATTTTAACAATTTTAATATACTAATATTATTATATTTTTGTTTAATATTTAAGGATATTTATTAAGAAGACATCATTTTTATAGCCCCATTTGATGTCGCGTTTCTCACCAGTCCCACATCTAAATTAACTTTGTTTTTGCTTCCTTGGAGGATTTTGTCACATTGTAACAAGTGGAATTGTTAAGATTTAAAAAAAAAAAAAGGAGCAAATTGTTAGAATGATAAATTAAACTTTAAACAATTTTAATATACTAATATTATATTTTTATTTGATATTTTTAAATTTTAAGTTTTCTTAGTATTTAAGGATATTTATTAACAAGACCTTAAAAGAATTCTATAGCTAATTTTTTTTTAAGTAATGAGAATTTTGCATTTCTTTTCACTCACTATAATAATAATGATGATTAAGTTAAATTCAAGTGAGGCGGTTTTATGAGTGCAAATTAGCTTAATTAGTTTACCAGAATTTTCTTAATTGGCAAAGATTATTACGTAAATTCAATGTATCTAATTTAAGAACATTAATGCATTAAAATCTATTTTTTTTATATAAGATATATTTGTTAAATTCTTAATTGAAGTTATAAGAAAGAAGAAAAAAGTTTATCATTCATTAGAAAAAAAGAAGAAGAAGAAATAAGGTAATGAAGAAGAAGTAACTATAATTTATCATAATTTTAACACAAAAGAATCTGTTTTTATATGACAATCTCCCTTATTAAATGTAATAAATATTTTACTTTCTTTTTACAAATATATTAGTCAATGCTTCAAGAACATTCAATAAAAAAATATTTTTTATATTGAATACATAAAGTATATACCATATATAATATTTGCTTTTTAAAATGATTAATCACATGCTTGGAGACAACATTTTATATGCTAAATAATGTGGGTTGAGAAACAGCTTAGAAGTTAGAACTAGAAGGTGTTGGAAATTAGAATATTCTCTTAGACGACTTCTACGGTGCACCAGTAAATAGGTGGTGCACCGTGCACAAGTGTATAATATTGCTATTTGTAACCCCAAAATTACTATTCATATCTTTATGTGTTTAATTTTTTTTTATTGTAAGTAAGTTTTTTTATTATAGCAATATATATATATATATATATTTAACTTAATGGGTTATTTTTTTTATTTTAAAGCAGCAAAATTACATTTAAGCCCCAGTAATTTACTGTAGCAAAAATATATATTTAATTTAATAGGTTACTTTTTTTATTTTAAAGCACCGAAATTACGTCCAAGCTCCGGTAGTACTCTGAATTATTTTTGAACATAATTTCGGTGTTTTAAAATAAAAAAAAGTAACCTATTAAATTAAATATATATTTTTGCTACAGTAAATTACTGGAATTTGAACGTAATTTTGCTCCTTTAAAATAAAAAAAATAACCCATTAAGTTATATATATATATATATATATATATATATATATATATATTGCTATAATAAAAAAACCTACTTACAATAAAAAAAATTAAACACATAAAGATGTGAATAGTAATTTTGGGGTTGCAAATAGTAATATTATACACTTGTGCACGGTGCACCACCTATTTACTGGTGCACCGTAGAAGTCGTCTATTCTCTTATTCTCTTATTTGTTAAACTTGACAGCTACTTCTCTGTCTTTTCTTCCTCCTACTCAGTTATAACGCCTCTATCATCATCATTCTTCTCATTGCACCATAAAACAAAGAACACAGAGGAAAAAAGAGAGAGAGAGAAAAAAATCTTCTCAAATCATCTTGCAGGTAAATTGAGATTACCCATTTCAATTTTCTTCTATATTTTTTCTGGGTTGTTTTTGGATCTCCATTCTTGTTTGAAATTTTGAAAGCTCGATTCATTTTTGCCTTCAAAGTTTGAAACTTTTCGATTTTCTTTTCGTGGGTTTTGAAATTTTTTTTTCTTTTCTGAATTGTCTCTCTCTGTTTGTTTCATGAGAAAAATCGTGCATCATGGAATCGGGGATTTGAATTTTCTGCTTCCGAGTTATAGTCTGTTAGCGTGTTTGGTTTCACATCACCGACGTGATTTTCTAGGAATGTGATTTTAAGAATCTACTAGTTATAGCTTCTACATATCTCAAACATGATTTCTTATTTCTCAAACTGATTTCCAAACTCGCTATATATATTTCATGTGAGTAGTAATTTGGTCCTCTCATGTTCTGTCGTGCGAAAGAAAGACACATAAATAATTATAACGTGTGTAATGTTTATTAAACTCGGTTTTTGTGTAACAGGAGAAGGTAAATTTTTAAAAATAATAAATTATTTTTTATATTTTTAAAAAAAATTGTAAAAAAAATTATGATTTTTTTGAACCAAATTTCTGGTATAGGTGGATGGTTGTTGTTTTGGTGAGTTAAGCTGTGTTTCTCTCTCTCTCTTGGTGAGAGGGGTGTGTGTTTTTATTTTGCCTTTTTCTCTTAACGGCAAATTGGTAATTTACTTTTTTCTTTTTTTTCTAATTCTTTTCCACTGGAAGATTTTGTTGCCAATATGTATTGACAAGAACTTAGTGCTAGTGCATGTGACACAAGCATGAAAATTGGTAGATAGATTGCCAAAGTTAGGTAACGATTGTAATGGAAAGTGGAACCACATGCATGTGGAAACGGTGCCAACCCAGTTATAGTTATACTTGCCTATTTTAAACCTTCCTGAATTTTCTCTTCCTTCTCAATTGACATTAAACTGTCCCAATTTAGAAGATTGACTTGATCAGATGAGTGTGAATGACTTGATTTGTGTGTGAAATCCAAAACAGAATGCAGGTTTCATGTGTTTACATATTCCTTTTTATGAATCTCAAGTCCATTGTTGGCGTGTTGTGTTGTATTGACTGTGTGCTTCTGCCATCAGCTGATTGATTATCTTATTAAATTGTATTTCTTCTACATAATGTGTTGCCATCTCTGGTTTGGATTTATTCTTAGATTTTGACATCTTATATTTTTGTAATAGTTGTTTAAACTTGTCTTATTTTTCTTTGTCATGAATCATGTATTTGTAAAAACTCTAGAAACAACTAGGCTACTTGAGAGAACTTTAATTGATGTGCTAAATACTGTCTTTGAAACTAGTCTGTTTAAATATGATCAAAACTCACCTAATGCGTTTTGGTTTTTGGATTGTTAAAGAATGGCATCTGAAAGAAGTTATAAAAATTGTTAAGCTGGTTATGTGTGTAAAAGTTTCTCGAAATTCATTCGGGAGATTAGATTCTCCGAGTTTACTTATTAAATTTGCTCATCTTTCTTTCAGGTGTGTCTTTCAGTGTATGTTCTGCTGCTGAGTAATTGGAAGGCTAACCAGGTGCTGCTTCATTCCTTAATTAAGAAGTCAATATTCTTCAGTGTTCTCTAGTGTCATCACCAAAATCAGGGAATGCTGAAAGATGTGCTTGATAGTTAAGAATTCCTTGACCGAGGCTAATGAGTCCGTGCCTCCATCTGAGATAGCCTTGTTCAACCTTGATGACATTGGATGTTTAGTCCACTGCCCATATCTATTTTGTGCTAAAGCAACTGAGGTGCCCAGAAATCTCAGCCATTGTATAATTTCCAAACACGATGTTTGTGAAGACGGTTGAGCTTTGAATTTCTTGAGTAGCAGTTTCCTGCTTCTGGCCTCGTGATTGCCTGTACTTAGTGCTATTGATATTAGCATTGGTTTACACAAAAAGTGTTTCTAGAAATGGAGCAAAAAGGAGGTGTGCTTTTGCAACGATATGAACTGGGGAGATTATTAGGCCAAGGAACCTTTGCGAAGGTCTACCATGCTAGGAACATCATAACTGGCATGAGTGTGGCCATTAAGATTATTGATAAGGAGAAGATTCTGAAAGTTGGGATGATTGATCAGATTAAGCGCGAAATTTCAGTGATGAGGCTAATCAGGCATCCACATGTGGTTGAGCTTTATGAGGTAATGGCCAGCAAAACCAAAATTTACTTTGTCATGGAGTATGTAAAGGGTGGTGAGCTCTTCAACAAGGTATCCAAAGGAAAGCTCAAGCAGGACGATGCTAGGAGATATTTTCAGCAATTGATCAGCGCTGTTGACTACTGCCACAGCAGAGGTGTGTGCCATCGCGATCTGAAACCAGAAAATCTTCTACTGGATGAAAATGGGAATTTGAAGGTCTCAGATTTCGGGTTAAGCGCCCTTGCTGAAACTAAGCACCAAGATGGACTACTCCATACTACATGTGGTACCCCTGCCTATGTTGCTCCGGAAGTGATAAACAGAAGGGGTTATGATGGAGCCAAAGCTGATATATGGTCATGTGGGGTGATCTTGTATGTTCTATTGGCTGGTTTTCTTCCATTTAGAGATTCAAATCTGATGGAGATGTACAGGAAGATTGGCAGGGGAGAATTCAAATTTCCTAACTGGTTTGCACCGGATGTTCGCCGATTGTTGTCGAAAATCTTGGATCCAAACCCAAAGACCAGGATATCAATGGCCAAAATTATGGAAAGTTCTTGGTTCAAAAAGGGGTTAGAGAAGCCTGCCATTACTCGGAATGAAGACGAGGAACTAGCTCCTCTGGATGCTGATGGAGTATTTGGAGCTTGTGAGAATGGAGATGCTATTGAACCGTCAAAAGACTCAAAACCTTGTAATAATTTAAATGCTTTTGACATCATCTCCTATTCCTCGGGTTTTGACTTGTCCGGTTTGTTTGAGGAGACTGATCGAAAGAAAGAAGCGCGATTTACATCTGACAAGCCGGCCTCAATTATCATCTCCAAGTTGGAAGAAATTTGCAAGCGTCTTCGGCTGAAAGTGAAGAAGAAAGATGGGGGTTTGTTCAAGTTGGAAGGTTCCAAGGAAGGAAGAAAAGGGCCTCTGGCTATTGATGCTGAGATTTTTGAGATCACCCCAGTCTTCCATCTGGTTGAGTTAAAAAAGTCTAGTGGAGATACATTGGAGTACCAAAAGCTTCTGAAACAGGAAGTTAGGCCTGCACTTAAGGACATTGTTTGGAACTGGCAAGGGGAACAGCCACAGCAATTGCAACAACATGGAGTGGTGCAGAAAGAGGAACAACCTTCTTATCCTGGCATGTCAGAGGTTGTGCCACAACCAACTGCGTAATGAGTCTTGTCCCTAAATTGGTTTTTGTATTGCATGTGCTTTATGTTCTTGGTCAAGTGCACCCTGTCATGTTGATAGTTGTCGCGGAATAAGGTGGTTAAGCATGTATAGATACTTGCTCAGCTTATTTAGTTAGTTGCTTATTTGGGTCTTCTGTTATCTCTGTATTGATTCTATTGACTATGTTAGAAATGTCATTAGCATTTTGCGGCTTAAATGGCGTCAGAAACTGCTTGAGCATGTCTTGGTTACAGTGCTTCAGGATCCCTTATTTATAATGCCAGTGAAAAACACAGTCAATTTTAATTTATAAATTTCTTTTAAGATTATTAATTTATAGGAGCATCTTATAATGTTTTTTTTGTCTTAAAACCTCAAATTGAGATTGCTTTTCCTGTATTTCCTTCCATTCTTTCATCAGCAACTCTTGCCACAGGTAACAAGTATCATGAACTATCACGTAGGCTTAAACTGCCTTTTGGGGTTGAAGCATGGGCAATACAGTTAGACGTGGCACTGTTGTTGCTGTTAACACCATTTATACCAAAACCAAGTAGACGGAAATGATTATATTGACGGCCAATAATGGGAGTTAATTGAATATTTAAATAATAGTAAGACGAAATTAAACATAATAAATAAATAGTGAGAGGAAAATAGTAATTAAGTCTTATTTTAATATAAAGTTTGCAACTAAGATTAATTTGGGTACATATCGATTAAACTTAATAGTTTAAAATTAATTCTATTAGTTACTTTTATTAAATTCTAAAACAAATTGGCTCTAAAACAAATTAAAGAATATGTTGGAATATGAAGCTAAAACTTGGGTATATGCCAAAGAAGAAAGTGGCATTTGGGGGTATTCTGGTGAAACCTATAGGTACTTAAAAAAGTTGATACTTGTAGTCTTCTAATTACAAGATAACTAAATATTGATCCGCTAGTTGCACGAGTTTATAAATAATTATATAAAATATAATCTGGAGATACTAAAAATATTTAAAAAAGAAATATTATATTAAATTATAAAAAATAATTGTAAAATATTTGTTGAAATTATACACAAAAAATATATATTTGTCAAAATTATATCAATTATAGCAATTAGCTTTAAATATTAATTATTTCATTAGTTTGGTTTTCAACAAAAGAAAATCTTGTTACCAATTGTTATAACAGAAAAGCAATTAGGAGCTCTTCATGGAACAGAGAAGAAAGTGATGGAAGAGTTATCCTATGAGAGAGTTAAATTTGTCTTGAAATTTTGACAGAGAATGAAGGAAAAGGAAATGAAAATTGGAGAAGGAAGAGTCCAAAAAAAAAACGAAGGAAAAAACCGGAGTTAGCAAAAAAAGTTAGAAATTGAAGAAAAGAAAAGAAAAACTGAGGAGTTAGGTGTGCAAAAGGAATGGATTTGGTGTCGGATAGATTGAAGAGAAAAGCATAATAGGCGATTAGATGTTGTAATGCTTCACAAAAGCTTTTATCAACCTGTTTAAATCCATTTTTGCACTGCAGTACTTGCCTCCCTTTTTCTGACATGTAGCATGACTTACTTTTTTTGCTTATTTAGTTGTATTGTCGTGTTCTTTTTTTGTATGATATTTTTTGTATGATAGTACCACGATCATTAATCATTTAGTGTGTGTTTGGATCTACTTCCGAGACGCACGTAAAGTGGTAAAGTCATGTCTAAATCACCAAAACGATGCAGAAGCAAGAGACATGAATTCAAACATGCTGTTAAATAGTTAGCAATTAACCCTAGGATGCTGTGGTAAAAATGTAAATGCAATCCCCTCCTTGTTGCTGGTTGTACTTTATTGCTTAGCCAACTTTTAGCATGCATGGTTGGTTTTAATGTTTTGGCAGGTGTGCCAATGAGACATATATGCTTTTGGACTTGGATAGGAAATGATGTCTTGAATATGAGGTATACTTGCTTCTCTATGCACTAAACTTTTCATTTCTAGAGTTTTGGCCATTGACCTTTTGTAAAACGTTCAAATAGGATCTCTGGGATTGTTCTTTTTGATAGAGTATCGAAATATCATATTGATTTACTGTCTGATGACACATATATACGTGTTACTTTAGTGAATGCTTGCAATATTAATAAAAGAGAAAGAAGATAGAATGTGGGAACCAAGATTCTGAAAAAAAAAAATTAAGTATAATTTTTCTTTTAAATGCTGAACTATTGGATCTAAGAAATTATCAACAATGAGCTAGGTGGCTTCTTACTTTATGTCAGTGTTGCAACAAACACAGGAATATCTTATTCAAATCTTTATGAGTGTTGCATTTTGAGTAAGTTTGGATAAATGAGTTCTTATAAGAGACGAAAATGAAAAGAATCTTATGGATTGTGTCCTGAGTTGGTTGAATTCTCATGGATACTTATGCTGCTGCAGGGTTCAAAAAAGTTTGGAATTCTATACTGAAAAGGAGGTTTTTGATTTCTTGGGCTTCCCTTGGCTTGAACCACATGAAAGAAATCTCCAAATATGCAAATGATTTGTAAGTTGAGGTGGAACGCCCTCTTATGCTGTTGGAAAGTGGTCTTCGTTTTTATGCTCTCTGCATTTCACCTTGTAGAATATGATGTATTTAGCGAATGGCTTTATGTTTTATTCGCTGGGTGCTGCTTTGTAAATATACTTGTAGTACACAATTCAGGTGTCTGAGTCTGACTTCAATATATTTTGTACACAAAATATATGATTAGAACAGTTTTTCTGTAGGGATTTGTTTAAAATGTAAGCATTATGACTACACTCATTAATTGAAACTAGGAGTTTATGAATTGAACATAGGGTTCATTTCTACCAATCATTGAGAAATTGAAGGCAAAACAAGGCCAACAATTTGGTAATTTGAAATCTACAAAGCATGTTCTCCCTTTGATAATGACATGGCAACTCCACAATCATAGGACTCTGCCTCCTATAGGCAGACATAATACATTAATACCTGACTCATGTTAGAATTTGTTTACGTGCTTTTTCATCTCTGGGAAATGGTGGCAAGTTCAAGTAACTAATCTGAAGGCAGGCATGACTGAGTTCTCTTATGTTGTAAACTTCAGGTAGAGCAATTCCTTTTCCTCTCTTTTCATCAACAAGCGCATCAAGCAGTGCTGGTGAAGTTGACGGTTTAAATTATGCTGAAAAGGAGACAGTAAATAGTACATTTTAATACATTAATAAAAAGACCGTGAGAGGTCAAATAAGCAAAGGAGCAAACAATTCAAGGTTTGCTTTGTTGTAAATAGCATTTTAAGTTCACCTCTACCACATTGTAGGGTGTTTTTGAGAAAAAATTCTATTTGATATACGGTGCATAAAATTAATACACCTTTTTCTTTTGGCAAGGCAGGAACTACATTATATGCGCTTAGCAGGAAGACCTATAATGGTTCCCTGCTCCACTTTTTAATACATTAATCAAAAGACTGTACGAGGTCTAATAAACAAAGGGGCAAACAATACAAATATCTAAACATTGTATAGCTACATGTTTGTCAAAGCTTATCTATAATACTAAACTTCATTGTGAACTCAAATGAAAGGAAGAAGAACTGAAATTTTCAAACACCCTGCGGAGGTTTTAAATTTTGAATCTTTAAGTGGCAAGAGTTCTAATCACAAGGAAGAATACAATTTTCAGTTTCAGAATAAAACACACTGTGCAGTACAGCAGGATAAAACGAAAATCTGAAATCTTCATAAAATGAAATACTACCTCTTCCTTCTTAACCACAGCAAATGAAGGGATTATTTTTAAACAAAAAATGGGAAAAATTCAATTCTGGGAAACAGATTTTTAAATTCTAACTTGAAACATACAAGGTGATTATTAAGTTTTGATTACTTGAACAATTTAAGCTATTCTTGGATATTAGGTCACGGGAGGTGACAAAAAAAGAAACTGAATATTCTAAAACTCTACATTTCCTATAACTTAGGCTGGATATAGACGTTGATATGGTTTACAAGATTATATTAGAAGTTGAGCATGTAAGGGGAACGTTATTTGTAGATTTATACAGGAAGGAAGGAATAGCATCCATAATATACCTGCAGAGGAACGTCAATATTCACTGCCTCATTGGAATCATTATGATATTGGGAATGTGTGCTATTTTTGGCCAGTCCTCTCCCGTTTCCTTCTCACATCGCTTCTCTAACTCAGGGCATTCAACAATCGTCAAACTTTGCAGACTGCTAAGGCATAGGCTCGCTGGAAGACACCTCAACTTGGAACACTGCCAAATAGTCAATTCGCGAAGCAAGGGAAGGTTTCCAAAGCAGTCAGGCAAGGATTCTAGCTTTGGAAGATCCCTTAAGGTTAACTTTTGCAGGGCACACATATGTTGTAAAGCCTCATGCAAACCTTTCACCTCTCTGCATTCTTCAATGCTCAATTGCCTGAGAGAAGGACTAAACATCCATTGTGGGAGATGGACACCTTTATATCCTTTCATGCCCAAATTCTCAAGTTGTTGGCTATCAGGTTGAAGCACTTCAAGAATCTCCTCAACATTTTCTTGTGTTTCCCACTCTTCATTTATGTCCCATGACAACCACAGCCCATTCAGTTGCTTACTTGACATATTGGCTTCTTCAGCATCTATTACACTTTCTACTTTCTCCATATGCTCGATGCGAAGATCTCCCTTAAGTTTCAGTTGTCCCAATTCCGCCAAAAGGAACCCTTTTTCCTTGCCAACCAAATAGTTGCTTAAACTCCTTAGGGAAGTCAACTTCCCTATATGAGGAGGCAAGCTTGATAGGGAGGTGCAGTAATCCAAAGATAGCCGTTGTAGAGCTTTTAAGCATATTAAACTGTTAGGCAACTTTTGCAGACTATGACAATGGTCTACTCTCAATATTTGCAAATTCCACAATTTACATAGCGATTTTGGAAGAGTTTTGAAGTTACCCTCAGAAAGATTCAAGTACCTTAGATGTTTTAAATCACCAATTGAAGATGACAATTCACTTCCTATACAGTGAAGCACCCGCAAAGATTTGACTTTATGCAACTCACTCGGATTAATGACTTCCCTAGTAAGATATGAGAGATGATGGATTCTCATAGACCGAGTAATGCAACAAACCTCCTCCGCAACAAATTGTGCAAGATCATGAACAAGATCATGCATCTTGAAACTTTTAACTTTGCCAAATTCATCTGTCTCAATATCTTGAAAAAATGATCTCCAATATAATTCATTCCACACACCATCACCAACATCTTCAACATCTAATATTTCATTAGATGAAATGAATCCATTAGCCATCCACAGTTCAATTAAATATTGCTTCCTTATCCTTTCATCCTTATGAAATATTGCACAATAAGCAAAACATTGTCTGAGTTCAATTGGTAAGTTCAAGTAACTTAATCTCAAGGCAGGCATGATATTGTGTGGTAAACTCCACAGTTCGCTTTCCTTAACATAGCGCCACTCTTTTTCCTCTCTTTTGAAGCGCAAAAGACCTCCTAGTGCTTTTGCTGCAAGTGGCACTCCCCCACACTTCTTTACTATTTCCTTCCCTATGACCACAAGCTTTTCCTGTTCTACTTCATTTGGTCCAAAGGCTTGGTGTTTAAACAATTCCCAGCAATCATTGTTGGACAGCTCTAATAATTCATGAGGAGGCATTGTTCCCATGATTGCAGCAACCTTTGGAAGACGAGTTGTGACTAAAATGGAAGCACCCTGTGCCCCACAAGCCAAAACAGGTTTCAACTTCTGCCAATTCTCTTGCTTTTCATCCCACACATCATCCAAAACAAGCAAATATCTTTTTCCTTTGAGCTGATCTCGAAGTGTTTTTTGTAGTAGCTCCGGAGCCAAATCCTCGCAGGCTTTTCCAGATTCTGCTTCAATGATAGCTTTTGTCATTGTCTTCAAACTGAAATCCTCTGAAACACATACCCAAATTCTTGGCTCAAATTGTTTGACTACCTTCTTATGATTGAAGATGAGTTGGGCCAGTGTTGTTTTTCCAAGTCCGCCTAGACCTATGATTGGATAGACTGATATATCCTCAGAATGAGAAGCATCACCAACCAAAAAGTCTACAATTTTATCCTCATCCTTTCCTCTTCCATAGACTTGTGGTTCAGTGATCAATGAGGTGGTTTGGCGCCACTCAATGACTCCACTTCTTCTCTCTGTAACCGTCTCATTCAAACCAAGTTCCTTTCTTTCTTTAGCAATTTGATCTAATCTCTCACTTATTCTTTTCATTTCCCTAGCAATTTTGTAACGGAAAACAAGTTGCATGGGATGTAAAGAGGACAAGCAAGAGCTTAGTACCATTTCTGATAGACAACACTTGACTCCTTCATATTCCAACCGCAATTCTTCATAGGCATACTCGTCCATGATGTCATCCAGCTCATAAGCTGCAACTCTTAGCTTTTGCAGCCAATCCTTTATAGCTCTGTGTGAGAATTGTTTCTCCTCAGCGTCTTCAAGCGTAGCCATGACAGCAGTGAGTAAGCTGGCAAGCCTTTTCAAGTCTTGATCAAAACCCAGAAATATTCCCAGCTCTTTTCCAATGAGAGGGCTCAAATGTCCAAGCACAGCTTTAAGTAGAGCCTCAGCCATCTTCCAAGTCCTAACTGATCAGTGATCACAAAATGAAAATGGAAGAGAGATTGTATATGCTTCAAAATGTGCAACGCCAAGTGATAAGATTTGCAAGCAGAGGAGAGAGGCTTTGCATAGACTTGAGAAGTCAACAACCAACCCACTAAGAAGTGTGTATTTATTGGAATCTTTATCAAGTTGCAAGGCTGTCACGTAATTGGCTCGTCATATTTTAATTTGTACTGAAACTTCGTGAAAGCAACCACTAGTTGGAAGAAAAATAAACAATACACGCTGTACGTACGGACACGTTCAAATTTATTGTATTTTAAGGTGTTGCTTGCACTATAATTATTTAACTAATGATGTTTAATGTAAAATTTTTGCAAACAAATTTTGTCTAAAATTTCACTTTCAACGTAAAGTAATAATAATGCTATGATTAAGTGCTAACAAACAGCACGTTAAATTAATGGTAATTTTTTTATTAATTGACAATGTGAAAGTTTTTCCATTCAAGGTGTATAATCATTAAACTCAATATTAAAAACAATAGAAATTATTGTTCATAATATATTTAAAATTAAAAATAAATTATAAAAGTAAAATTACATGGTAGTTTTTTATATTAGTTGACAGTGTAAAAAAAATTTCACTCACGATGTATAATCATTAAACTCAATATTAAGCCTACAAAAAAAAAAATTAAACTCAATATTAAAAATAATAGGAATCATTGTTCATAATATATTAAAAATTTAAAATAAATTATAAAAGTAAAATTACATGTAGTTACCTTAATCATATAATATAAGAATTACGTTAATTAATTGAATTATGTACCTTAAATTACACACACACACATTGATTACATAACAAAATTACATAATTATAAAAAAACATTCTACAAAATTTAATAAATCCATTACATTTTATATAAAATCAAAATCCATTTAAGATTTAATGATTTAATCAATTAATTTAATAAGAATATATAAATGTTATAATTGCCTTAAATATTGTAAGTAGATGTAGACTTTTTTTTTTAACTTATAAGTTACTTTTAAGTTAAAGTTGAAAATAAGAACTTAAAAATAAAAGAAAAAGCTATTTGTTAGTTTTCATTTTTCTTTAGCTTAATAGCTCCTCTAAGCTAAAACTTATTTGGTAACTTTTTTTAAAAGTTCCAATTTTATTTAAAACTAGTTATCTTGTCCAATAAAAAAAAGTGTATTTATAATATAAAAAGATGTTGTATAAAATTAATTTAATCAACATAAAATTATTTTAATCATAATAAAAATAAATAAAACTTTTAAAATATATGTATTTAAAATATAAATATCTATAATTTATATCAAACAATTTAATGATAATAAAAATAAATAAAAATATTAAAATACAAGAAAGTAAAACAATAATTTTCAAAAAATGTTAAAATTATTTGATTAATAAAATTTTACTTTAATAATAATTTGAAATATATATATATATATATATATATATATATAATTTTATATATAATAATATTTGAAAACAATTTTCTATTATTATAATAATTATATATATATAGGAGACGTATTATATGAGAATGGTCATCTTATGTGAGAATGAGAATGGCTAATCTCATCCGTTAGATTAAAATTAAATGTCTAGATTAAAAGTATTTTAAATTCAAATTAAAATCTCAAATAACCATAAAATCTTAAAAAGATTCATCAAATAGAAAATCAAATCTCTAAAAGATCTAAATTATCACATCTTAAAATATTTCAAATCCATCATCATCATCATGGCCACCACCGTGAAGACAATCACCATTTTTATTGTAAGATCTTTTTAAGGTGTTTTGGTTGTGAGATCTATTTGCGTTCTCTTTTAGCGTTTGGTGTCTGCCCTTAAGGTGTTTGATAAATGTTTGGCTTAATTGTAAATTTTACTACCCAACTTTCATAATTTTGCGAATTTTACCACCCAAGTTTTAATTTTGCAAATTTTACCATCCAAGTTTTCAATTTTTGCACATTTTACCACTCTGATATTTTACCAAAAAAAAAGTTAAAGAATTCAAAAAAAAAATTGTGAAACATCAGGGGGGTAAAATGTGCAAAAATTGAAAACTTGGGTGGTAAAATGTGCAAAAATTGAAAACTTGGGTGGTAAAATTTGCAAAATTAAAACTTGGGTGGTAAAATTCGCAAAATTATGAAAGTTGAGTGGTAAAATTTGTAAAATTAAAACTTGAATGGTAAAATTTACAAAATTATGAAAGTTGGGTGGTAAAATCTGCAATTAAGCCTAAATGTTTTCAATGCTTTGCTTTGTGTTTGAATCTTAGATTCATATTTCTATTGTTAATTTATTTGATCAAGGTATGATGGTTTTGGTTTGTAAGTTAGTGTTAATTTTTGATTTAGTTTAATGGTTCTGATGGATGTGGATGGGATGTGGAGTGGTCTAATTCATGCTACGACGGTAGAAGTGGGGGTGTATTTAATTAAGATTTGGAAAGATTTTAAAAGACCTTTTTTTTTTATAAAAAAGTCTTGTGATATTTAATCATGAATTTTAAAGAAGATAAAAAAGTCTTATGGTATTCAATCAAGACTTTCAAGATTTTTTTATGACAACAAAATCCGGTGATATTCAATCAAGATTTTTTATAACTAAAAACAAAATCATCTGGTATTCAAAATTCTATAGATTTCAATGGATTGTTTTGTAAATTGGATTTTGATGGATTTTGTGTGACTTTTTAGTTATACGTATAAATATCACACACATCAAACAATCCTGCCCAAATCCTTAGGACTTTTCTACTCTTCCATTCCAGACTTTTTCTTTTTGCCATCATCACACATATTTTTCTCTCTTCCTTGATGGCAGTAATACTACTAAAGTAATTGGTAATCTATTTTTTCATATGATCCTAACAATGATGCCTTCATATTGAGACAATTGCAATCAATTTAAAAATAAAAAAAAAAGAGATAGAGAAAGATTGAAAAAAAATTGTATTGATTTTTTTTTATCCAAATCTTATAATTTAATTGTTATCTTTTTTCATCAACTCTGGTAATTTTGAATGTTTTCTAAAAATTCGTAGAATCCTCTGAAATCTTGTAAATTTATAAAGTCCTTTCAAATCTTATGAACTCAAATTTTATAAATCCATTAAAATTCAAACTACAAAATCCTGATCATAAAAGTCTTTTAAAAAAATCTTAAAAGTCATTACATTCCTACAAAATCTTTTAAAATTCACAAGATTTTTTTATGCAAAAAATATATGTTAAAATCCTAATTGAATGCACCAAAAAAGGAGAAATCTCTAGTGAGGGAGCACAGATTTTTTTTTTTTTTACTTTAATTCAGTTTTTAACTGTCGAAAATTGTAATATAAAATTCAAAATAAATAGTGGCGGTTTTTAGTCGTTAGAAATTGCATTTTATTTTAACTGACACATCATCACTTAATTGACGGTAGGGATTTAAAACAAAATTTTTAATATATCAAGGACTCAAAACAAAATTTACAAATTTATCAAGGACCTAAAAATTATTTAAACCAAAAATAGTTTTTCAAGTCAAAATGGAAGATTTTGTATGAGTGGAGAGATAAAATGAGATTCACTATAAATAAGTCAAGAACCCAAGTTGAATACAATGAGGTAAAAATTAACTAGTATTCTTAATCTTGTATGACAACCAGAGAACCACTAAAAACGAATTAAGAATCCAAATTAAAGGTCTATTTGTTACAATTTATTTTGCAAAATAATAACTTATCTATAAAAAATAATAACATTTTTTTAACTTTTCATGTGGTTATTTCAGCCTCTCAAAATAATAATCAGAAGTTGAAAAAAATCTAAAATCTAATTAAAACAAGAAGCTGTTTTATATAGCTTCTTATAAAATCAACTATTTTTTTTTATAAAAAAGAGAGGTTTTTATGACTGCTAACAAACATAAATTAGATTAAGCTTTTTTAAAAATCTCTAAAGAATAATAACTCCCATTTAGGGTGATTACGAGTCTTTGGGTTTTAGTTTTCAAATGCAATTTTCAAAACAAGATGTGTTTGACAAAAATGGAGTTGAAATAATTTTTAACTTATTTTCAAAATACTTTTACATTTATTTTCAAAACCAAGAAAAAATGATTTGGGAATTTGAGTATTAGATTAAAAAAAAGACACATCCCTACATTTGACAATGACCCTTCCCATTGTCGCTGCCACCACCAAAGTCACTTCCGCCAACCATCGCCATTGCCACTACCACCATCACACTGTTACCACCACCATTACCAACGCCACCATCACCATCACTACCACTATCGTTGTCACCACCACCACCACCACCATTATCAGCACTACCACCACCCTTGTCGCCATCGTTTATCATCACACAAAAACACCTTTAAACTAATTTTAAAAGGATAGGAAACTTTTTGAAACTAAAAATTGGAGAAAAAACTAAAAACTGATTATTATTTTTAAAATTTTTGAAATACACAACTATAAACTACCCCAGATGGAACATAAATTATTTTATACCAGATTCACTTTTTTTTTTTTTTTAAATCTTAAACGATCTAAAGCTAAATTTTTGCATTGGAGATAATCTTACAACTCTAATATCTTTAATTTAATTTATATTCATAAAATTCACACATTTTTTATTTTTAACAATTAAATAAATGTCCATAATTATATTAGATTAGATAAAAACCATTTCCTTTTGTACAAAAAAAAATTAGATAAAAACCATAAAACAATAATTGGTAAAAATATGTTTTGGATCCCCATAAAATATGTAAAATATTAATTTCATCCTTAAAAAATTTTTGATATTAATTTGGTTCCTCTAAAATTGAAACATATTTTTATCGGTCTTTGTAAATACCAATAGTTTAATTTATCTTTTTTTTATTTTCTAAATTTACAATAACAAAACATGGAATTTTGATAAATATAATATTTATAATTCATTTTTACGTGTGTAGCCACGTCAGATTACCATTTAAGAAAGTTACCAACGAGAACATATAAAAATAGGTTTCAATTTTAGAGGGACCAAATTAATAAAAAAAAAATTTGGAGGATGAAATTAATATTTTACATATTTTATAGGGACCAAAAATATATTTTACCCAACAATAATCATAGCAATAATGATAAATAATACTACTCCATAATAAAAAAAAAATGAGATAAAAAAACTAACCCATGGTTCTAAATTCTAATTTCCTAAAAGCCCAGTCAAGTCAACCCACACGCCCAACGTGTCACTCCCCTATTGGGCCGTGATGAAACAGCTGCGAGAATAGCATTCCCCTCTCACACGCTTATAAATAAGAGGTGGCAGGTGGCATCTCTCCTCTCGCTATTACCTCCAGATCTTTCCACACACACACAAGTACCCCTTTCTCTCTCTTTATATCTCTTCTTCGCATTCTCTGGACATACAAAACACACACTCTCTCTTTCTCTCTCTTCAAATCAAGACCCATCCACAACAACATACAAATCCCAAATTCTCTTATCTCCTTCTCATATAAAAGAACCCTTCTTTCGAATCCTTCCCGCTCTCTCCACTCCCCTCACTCTTTCCCCTCTCCGATTCAATTCGCCAACAGATCCCAACCCTAATCCCTCTCTCCGAGGTCTGATTTCACACCCAAAACCCCCCAATTCGTGCTTTTTCTTAAACAAAAGAAGGTTTCGTTTAATTGGGTGGAATTTGAAAAGAAAATCTTTGTTAAACTGTTTTGGGGGGTTTTTTGACTTTCGAGATCTGGGTTCTTTTTTATTTAATTTTTGGATAATAAAGGTTTTATCTTTTTTTGTTTTGAGTTGAGATAAGAGAAGCGAAGTTGTTTTGTTGTTTTGGTACTGATTGGTGTTGAACGTGATGGGTTTTTTTCTTGGTGGGCAGCTCTGTGATCGGGTTAATAAAAAAAAATTAGGGTTTGATGGCTGACCAAGGTTTGGAAGGGAGCCAACCGGTGGATCTACAGAAGCACCCTTCTGGGATCGTGCCTACCCTTCAGTGAGTATCTGATTTTTGTTGAACAAATTGCACTTTTTCTCTTTTGATTGGTTTCAATTGCAAGCTTCAGATGGTTGACCCCCTTTTGATATTTTGTTAGAAATAAGTATCCAACTAAGTCAACCCCCTTGTTTGTAGAACCTACCCACAAATCACACTGTTGATAGTCTTCCTCAGCCTCTGTTCTCAACTGTATAGGGATTTTGCACCCTTTCTTAATTTTTGTGATTTTTGTCTATTTGGCACTTTAACAGAGTATTTGAGTATTATTATTGAATATTTACGAATACTTTACATTTCTTGTATTTTTTTATGAACACTTTCAAGTTTCAACCCTACTGTTAAATGTTAATTATGTGTGCATTACAAATTTGTGAAAATTTTAGATTGCATCAACTATTTTAGGGTCAGTGGTTGCAGTGTCCTGCTATTCCACTATAATTGGGTTTTAAGAGGTGGCTGTTGTTGTGATCTACCTTCTGCCATTTGCTACTTAACATTTGCTTTTATCTATGCTGGAATGTTAAGGATTTTTGCTTCAATTTAATTGGATTATCTAATAATTTTGCTCCTGTTTACAATTTACTTTGGATTATGCAAATAATTTGCTTCTATTTACATTAACATACATAAAAAAATTTCCACTATTTAATAATCAAGCTGTTTGTACTGCCAGAAATATTGTTTCCACAGTCAATTTGGACTGTAAGTTGGACCTCAAAACAATTGCACTTCAAGCTCGTAATGCAGAGTACAATCCCAAGGCAAGTTTCATTTGCTTGTAGTGAATTTCACTCAAATATGGTATCTGCACAATTGAGCATGTATGCATGTTTCTTTTTTCTGCTTCTGCATCTGTATTACAAAGGTTAACTGGTGGTGGAGCAGTCATGTATCCTGCTTTCTGATTATTTTTTTTGTTCCTATCAGGACCAGAGAAGTGTGGTTAATTTAAGACTACTATTTTATATTAATATCCCACATGATATCTTCTACTTGTTACAATGCTTCTGTTATTCAGAATTATATATGCTAGTTCTAATTGGTTGGTGATATACTGTACTGATGTTTGTAATATGTTTGTTTGCAGCGTTTTGCTGCTGTCATTATGAGGATAAGAGAGCCCAAAACAACTGCGCTTATATTTGCTTCTGGCAAGATGGTATGCTCCTTTGCTGCACTGCTATGTCTATCTTTTATACGATAGTAGTGCATTTTGTTGTTTTTAAAGCTGCCCTCGAATTAGTTCCATGTTAATTTGTAGTTGTGTGGTTCTCTTGTGGAATTCTGTTTTGTATCTCTTCTATTTTAATTAACTATCAACTATGTTTATCAAATCAATGGACAAACTGGTGTTAACTAGAAACTCTATAAAATTCTGGCTTGTCTTTGCCTTTAGTATATCATTGACGGTGCTAGTAATGAGGTTGCAAACATGGTTGTCACTTGTCAGAATTGCATGAATCAATTTGTTCTATATGGCATGATGAGAGAGAAATCATGAAGCAACCTCCTCAATTGCCCAATCATTAATTTATGTAAAAATGGAAAAAAGGAAGATATTCTATTTCTAAACTTATTTTTAAAGTAAAGGGCTTCTCTTTCTTATGAACTTTAAATTTAATTTTTTATGACTATTGACTAGGTTTGTACTGGAGCTAAGAGTGAACAACAGTCTAAATTGGCAGCAAGGAAGGTATGTTACTGTTCTTTGTTTCTGTCTTTTATTTTTCCATCATCCTGTTTTATATTAATGATTTTTCTCAAATGGATGCCCTGGAAGAGTAAACCATTGGTGGTAGCTTTTGGTTTTGAATCTATTATTCCTGTTTTTGGAGTAGAGCTCTTAAATAGTTGAAGGAGGCTGGAACTGGATGGTTTAAGATTGATCCTCAAATTATTTTCTGCAGTTAGTATTGTGGAGTTCATTCTGAAAGATTTACATTATTTTCTAATTTTTCTATTTCCCCCCTTTCAGTATGCTCGTATTATCCAAAAGCTTGGCTTCCCAGCCAAATTTAAGGTACTGCTTCTGCTCTTGTGAAATTGTTTTATCCATGTTTGATCTTTTCTCACTGTAACTATGTAGTACTTGATTACTAATTGGTTCCTTTGGTATTTTGCTTTAGGATTTCAAAATTCAGAACATTGTTGGATCTTGTGATGTCAAGTTCCCCATACGGCTGGAGGGTCTTGCATATTCCCATGGTGCTTTCTCAAGTGTAGGTTTTTTATTTTTTTGGGAAAATAATTCATAGGGTTGGATTGGGCCCTGGTGACTTTTACATTAAAATATATATTTTTTTATTTTCACAATCAATGTCTGGCTATCTTGATGTTTAGTGGTCACTAATAATTCTAAGGGTGTTTTTTTTTTAATTATATACTTGATATGAAATAACCTATGTAAAAACTGTATTTTGTTTAAAGCACTATGTTGCAAAGTATGGAAAACATTACTTTGACTGATACTGAATTACAGATGCAAAAATTAACAAAGCTGTTTTAATGCATTGCCCAACGTTGTAGATACTTATAGGATGGAAAGGTTTTTAGAGTTTTAAAAATTTAAGTGGAGTGAAATGGTTTAACTTGACTAATAGTGTTATAAATCACGATGCTTGTGTGATAAAGAAAGTATAAATTATGGAAAGGGGCCATCTTCTATTATGTCTATGCATGTGCTTGTCTAAAGTGTAGAAGTAGAGGAAAATGATGGATATTTGCTGATACATGCTTGTTTGTGGTGGCAGTATGAACCAGAGCTGTTTCCAGGGCTAATCTATCGTATGAAGCAACCTAAAATAGTCTTGCTTATATTTGTCTCTGGAAAAATTGTTCTAACAGGAGCCAAGGTAATATTTTTGCTTGTAATTTCCCCTTGTAATTTCCCCCCATATTTTTTATTCACTGGATTTATCTGTTTTCATTTCCATTTTTAGGTGAGAGATGAGACATACACTGCCTTTGAAAACATATATCCCGTGCTTACTGAGTTCAGGAAGAACCAACAATGGTATGAATTTGTCTTTATATATTCAACTTTTTCAGTACATAACAGAAGTAATTTTTCTAGGTTGTATTTTTTGTAGAAGTCTTGATGTTACACATGATGTATTCATAAAATGAATTGAATTTTTGCTACTTTTGAACTTTTTTCATGTGATTAGCACTGTTTTTGGATATCAAACTATAATCCAAATTTTGATATGGTTATGGCAGATTGTTGTCAAAAAAGAGCAGGAGCAGTGGTCTGGCAGAGAAGTTCGTGGAACTGTAAATATTAAGACAAAGGAGATATCTAGATTGACAATATAAATTAAAGACAGCCGTTTGTGTTGCCTTGTCTTTGTTTTTTGATTGGTCTTGATGTAGTAAAGTGGCAGACATTGTTCTATTGAATTGACATTTTGAAAAAAAAAAAAAAAGAGGATTTTGAGGAGTCAGAAATGAAAAGAAAAAAAGTGGAGAGCTAAATGGAAAAGTAGCACATTGAGTCCTGACAGTAGTTTTAAACTGTTTTGATAACTGCTACTATCAATTAACCGTAGTGTGGTCTGACTACTGAGTATTGAATATCTTGATCAACAAATCCAAAATTTGAGCTGCTAAATTTGTAATCGTTTTTAGAATTTGGTTTATACATTGATAGATGGAACTACTTAAATGAGTATTTTGGACCTGGATTTGGTTCTAAAATGAGGTGTCCTTCAGAGAATAAAGGGAATTTAAATTTGTATATTATTCAATGGTTCAGAACTATAATAAAATTAAATATTAAATATATATAAACAAAATTTAAACAATATCAATTATTGATATAATTGTTTTACCATTTCAAATTTTAAGTGCATTCACTTCAGAGAGCTAATCTGAAGCAATTTTAAGTGTCTAATCTAGAATTAATTTTTAGTTGAAGCAATTTTAAGTAATTTTTATGTTGGATAAAAGATTTATACCAAGTTTTGTTACTTTTAGGGCTTATTTGGTGGTTATGATATGATATAATATAATAATATTATCTTATCTCTTTTCCTAACTTATTAGTTTAGTGTATTTTTATCTTGAGGGAAAAGCTGTCCTTAGGGACAAGAAGATAAGAAATATATTAGGCTAACATGATAGAATAAGAGATAAGATAATGTTATCATATTCTATTGGCATAATAAATAACGAATTTTTGGGTGAACTTTGGTATCTCTTGGTTGAGAACCAATGACTAATCCTTTAAGGAATTGATATCCATTTAAGGGGTTGACTTCTCTCAATAGATAAGGGGTTTTCAACAAGATAATGTTAACAAACAACGAATTTTTATACGTATGATTTAAAATGAGTTTAATGGTGATGTACTGACAGTGTAAAATTATTTTACATTGTCATTCAATCACAAATCACCGTTGATATGATTTTAAGACAATTTTGTAAAAGTCAACAAACTAACATACATGATACGTTGTGATTAGATGACAGTGTAAAATAATTTACATTGTCATTCAATCACAAACTAACATATATAATAAATTTGTTGACTTTTACAAAATTACTTTAAGTCATACTAATGGTGATTTGTGATTAGATAAGTGCATCACCATTAAACTCTAATATTATTATGCAAAAAAATATATAAGATTTATACATAATAATATATATATATATATATATATATATATATATATATATATAGAGAGAGAGAGAGAGAGAGAGAGAGAGAGAGAGAGAGAGTTGCTCCAAGAATAAGTCTAAGAAAGTGACTCTTCATCCTCACCATTCATTTTCAGCATATTATCTTATATAATTTGTTTATATTTTAAGAAAATAACTGCATAAATAAATATAATTTTCTATAGTTTAGTTAAAATTATATTTTTTAGGATAAAATATGTTTTTAATCTTTGTACTTTCAATCAAATTTGGTTTTAGACCCTGTAGTTTCAAATCGATCAATTTGGTCTTTATATTTTAAAAAAATAGGTGGATTTAGTCTCCATTTGATCCCTCAGTTGTAGGGCATAGACCACCTGTTTTTTAAAGTATATGGATCAAATTGATCAATTTAAAACTATAGGGATTAACACAAAGTTTGACCAAAAGTACATGGATCAAAAACATATTTTACTCTTTTTTTTTTTTTTTTTATAATTATCATAATTTGTAAAAAATAAATTAAAAGTCATTCTTTAGAAAGTTATATGTAATTTTAATGAAACAATACTTTTGTTATTTGAACATAATTTATATTATGTCACATCATTATTTGATTTGTTATCTAGTGTGCACCAAATATTGGATTGTGCACCAAACATTGAATAAGATTAAAACTTATCATGTTCTTATTCTATCGTATTCTTATCCTGCTCTCATATTCTATCATATCTATTATATCTTGATCATCAAACGAATTCTTAAAATAAAAACATCCAAAACAACATTTCAAAATCAATTTTAATCTAATTTAATCTTATAAAATCAATTTATCTTAAAATTTATTTTGATAACGCTCACCGAAACTCATACTTAATTGTGGTGCTAGCATTTTCACTTGGGATCAAATATAAAAATCATAATGATGAAGCTTTGCAGCGCTTTAAATTCACCTAAACTGTTTATCTTTTTTTTTTTTTGAAAAGCCTAAACTGTTTATCTAAAGCTGTTTTTTTTCGAAAAGGTTAATCTTTTTTTTTTTTTGGTGTTCGAAAAGGTTAATCTAAAGCTTACTAGTTAGCATATTTCATCTAATATATAACGGAATTTGTTAATTATAACAAAAAAAAGGCAGGCACCTTATTCATCAGTAAGGAAAATGATAGAGACGTAATAGTTTGTCTATATAACTGTTTTTTGCTTTAACAATTGTTACTATGTAGTTAAGGACAAATTCTGATATTATTCGCATTTCAGTAGTAATAGTAATAATTAACGTCTTTTATTTAATAGAATGATTGACAGCCAAAATAACTGTTTGGAAAAAATGAAAGGAAACCGACCTTAGCTCAGTTGGTAGAGCGGAGGACTGTAGTTGTTGAAACAGATATCCTTAGGTCGCTGGTTCGAATCCGGCAGGTCGGATTTTAATCTTATGTTTCATTTTTCGTTTATTTCCTCCGCTATAATGCTTTGCACATTATATAAATCTGTTTTTTTTTTGTTTTTTTTAAAATAAAACGGGAACAGACAACAGAAACTGTTTTTTTTTTTTTTTAAATAAAACGGGAACAGACAACAGAAACTGAAAACAACGACCACAGTGTTCCTGATCGTGCTATTATATATTCATACATTTAATATTTCTTATAACTCATTTTCAATTTTCATACTATTTTTTTTATTTCTCATCACTTGTCAAATTATCAATTTTTATTTATTCTTTTAACTTTTTTTCTCTCTCTCTCTCTTTTCTTTTTACTCGTATACCTTAAAGAACAATAATTTTTAAGCTAAAATATAACAATTTTAGTGTCTCTATTTTGATAAATTAGTAATTTTGGTCTATTTATTTTAAAAAAATATATTTAATCTTTCTATTTTAAAAAATTCATGATTTTAATCCGTCCAATTGAAGATGTTGAATGTGAAGTCTGATTATGTTGACCAACATGTGACATTGTCTAAATGATGCGCCATAAGTTGATTAGATAAATGAGAGATGAGTTGGAATTTTTTTTATTATTTAAAAATTTGACACTGAAAAAATAAGAAAATAAAAAAAAAGGACGCATGAGGAATAACGAAGCTTCGTTAATCCCTCACATCTGCAACCTCCTCAAACTCTTTTTTACCCTCTGTTTGGTTGCATTTGCGGCTCTACTATTAACCAATCGGGTATCGATGGCAGCGTTATTATTCTCGTGGACCACATTGGGGACAATCATGACAATGAACACGTTCCTGGTTTTTGTAATTGTTAGATAGGAAATTTGATGAAATCGGAGCTGTGAAAGGTTTTTGTAATTGTTGGAAGGGCAAGTTGCTGGTTTTAATGTCATTTGGTCTATTAATGTAATATTTTTGTCGTAATACCATAATCTGCACTGCAGCAAAGCAAATTCATACATGTGTTTGGTTCGGCGTCTTAGTAGTTATGTGTATCGAAAATTCATGGGGAATGAGGTCCAAAACATTAGCTTTATCAGATGAAAAAAAAGAGAGGTACAGGGAAAATTTAAGCCAAGAAAAGAAAAACAGAGGAAATGGTTCTACTATATTTAGATGTCATAATGGATTTACTGGACTGTTGAATCCTGGTATATGTGTTTTTTGCATTAACAATCAACGAAGCTTCGTTCTTCCTCGTGTGTATCTCACAAAGATTAGGATCAAGAAGAGATTGGAAATTTTTGGGTATTAGGTTTGGGAATAAGCATTCTGGTCCCATCCTCACGTGTCCTCTTTTATTTTTTTCTTATCTTTTTAATGTCAAAATTTTAACTAATAATAATAATAATAAAAAATCCAACTCACCTCTTAGACAATGCCACATGTTGGTCAACATAACCATACTTAACCAATTAACATCCTCATTCCTCAATTAGACGGAATGATCAAAATAAAAGGGACTAAATATTTCTATTTTAAAATAGATGGACCAAAATTGCGGACTTGTCAAAATAGGAGGATCAAAATTGCATTTTAACCTAATTTTTAGACATCCTATTTTTTTAGGGATATTCACATGTTGGTTTGGGTCAAGTTCGACTAAACTTGTTAATCAAACAGATCAAAATAACTAACAAGTTGTTTTGAGTGGAACTAAACTCAATCTCATCTTAGGTTCGAGCCATGTGGATGAGAAAACGTGGTTGGGATGAGAGACTTCACTAAAGGTGGTCAACCAAGTTCTCTAGCAAAGATTAGTCATCGGTAAAGTCGGTGGAGATTAGTCTCACATTACTTAGGAATTAAGACCAATGATAGTTTATCAACACAATCTTCCCTTAATCCATCAAGGTGCCTTTTAAAGGACAAAACCATGAAGGTTCACACAAGAGTCAAAACGAATAATACCTCGGATGTGGTGAGCCTAATAATGTACTGAACTTGAGGTCAATATATTGGTGCTAGAAGGAGGGCCTAGACCACAAGCGGGGCTTCTAAACCCTCTATCCTCTTAGCCTCAACCGGGGTAGTTACTATTCCAACACACTAGAAAAGTCTCATTGTTTAGGAATCGAGGCCAAAGATAATTTATAAACACCTTCTCTCATTAACCAATTGAATGTGTCTTTTAAGACAAAACTATGAAGACCTACATAAGAGTCAAAGTAGGCAATATCTTAAGGGCTCGTTTGGTGATTAGGATAGGACAAGATGTTATAATCTGTTGTTTGTTGTGCCAATAGGATATGAAAACGTTATCATGTCGCTTATCCTACCCTATTGCTCTAGTATATTTCTTATCCTAATGGGGGAGCTGGTTAGCAACAACAGGATATGATAAGCTCCCTTTCTATAATATATAATATAATTATTATTATAATATTATTATGTAAAAAAATATATAAGATTTATGTATAATATATATAATAAATATAATATATAGTAATATTTTGGCATGTAAATTTAAATTATATTATTAATTAAAATATTAAATAATTATTATTCATATATTTTTAAAGAAAAATTTATAATTTGTTTATAATTTTAAGAAAAGTAAAATATTAGAATGATGTTATAATTTTAAAAACTTATATAATTTGTTTATAATTTTAAGAAAAGTAATCTCATAAATAAAATATAATTTTGTATAGTTTAGTTAAACTTATAATTTTTTTTATAATTTTCATAATTTATAAAAAATAAATCAAAACTTAATTTTTAGAAAATTATATTTAATTTTAATTAAACAATATTTTTTTCATTTGCACATAATTCATATTATATCCTATTGTTATCTTGTATGCACCAAATATTGGATATGATTAAAACTTATCATATTCCTATCCTTTCATGTTGTTATCATGCTCTTATATCCTATCCTATCATGGACCACCAAACGAGCCCTAAATGTAGTAAACCTAACAATGTAGAATACTTGAAGTAAGAAGACTAAGCAACTTGTGCAGAAAAGGGGGGCGGGGTCAAACTGGCCCAAACCATCTAAAATAATAATAATGATCAATTTTTTTTATTCAATCCACATTTTTTGTTCCATTAAAATACAATTAAAACCCATACCAACATTGGTTGACACAAGTGGTAGCGGCTTATGTCCCTTAACCAAGTGGTCTAGGGTTCGAATCCTAGCCTTAAGTATGGGATATACCATGTTGGGAGGGAATACTCATCTTGAGTGCGGTCACGATGAATACTTCGTATCAATATCATGGTCAGCAAAAAAAAATTAAAACCCAGTTGACTTTAAGTGAAAACCAATTAAAATCAAAAGTCCATATTCGTAAAGAATTTCATATCTCACACCCTCTCAACTCAAGTCATTTTTTCGGGTTTTTTTTTTGTTATATATAAAGCTCGTCTTGTTGCCAAAGACTTTACTAAAAGGGAAGACAATAATTATAAAAAGACTTTCTATCCGGTTTCTTAGAAAGATTCTCTTAGGACTATAATGGCACTGGTAACTCATTTTGATTTAGAGTTGCATTAGATGGATGTAAAGACTACATTTCTAAATGGCAACATTGATGAAACAATTTATATGGTGTAACCAGAAAACTTTGTTTTAGGTGATCGAAAGTCTTTGGAGTGCAAACTAAAGAAATTCATTTATGGCCTTAAACATGTTACCTGTCAATGGTATTGCAAATTTCATCATCAATATTACCTCTTATGGTTTTAAGGCAAATTTGGTTGATGATTGTATATACCAAAAGTTGAGTGGGAGTAAATTTGTCCTTTTGGTATTATATGTTGATGACACCTCATTAATCATGATATAGTCTTATTATCACAAAAGAGTTATACCAATACAGTTCTGGATAGATTCAACATGAAAGATAGTTGTAACACCCTAAATTCGGGTTTACTTATAATTCATTTAATTTATTTTATTTTAATAAAACGTGATTAAACTATTCAATTTTGCATCGTTGGAACATGAAAGAGACGAGTGATTAAACGAAAATAGTAGTAGATTTTAAAACGTTTTCAAACTCAACTAGCCGTAAAATATTTTAGCGTAAAACCACATCGTATAAATGTTGCATGACCATTATCTCAGAGTTAAACATTCATTTAAATAAAAATGTAAAACAGATATAAATAAGGTGTATCTCTGTGGCCACCAATATATATATATATATATATATATATATATATATATATATATATATATATATATATATATATATATAAGTTTTTGAAAGTAAGGGTTAGAAGTGTCTCATGCACAGGATCAATATCATGTACAGCCCAAGTCTAAAAGTAGTAAATACACCGAAATAAGAAAATAGATGACTGAAACAATATAAAAAATCTCTGAATCTAGGCCTGCCCATATCAAAATACAAAAGAGGAAAAAATCTATGACTCAGAGTAGTCATCTCTAAACCCTACCCCTATGTCAGACTGTACCCACATAGAAAAGATGTCAGAGAAATCTCTAGCAAGACCCCTGAGAAGAGATCTCATGGCCCTCGTCCATGGGATCCCCCTCCATCTGCTCGGGATCCTCCTCAGGATCCTCCTCAGGGTCCTCCTCCTCTTCAGTGTCACTGTCCTCTACGGCTACCCTCATGACCACTTCACGATGAGCGCCTATCCCAGTCGGAAGCAACCTAAGGCGGAAGGGAGGAGCACCGACCTCGAAGTAAGATCATCGGAAGGTGTGGCATCTGGATCAGTGTGAGGAAGAGACTGGCCCTCTGATGGCGGATCAGAAAAAGATGAGAATGACGACTCAAAAGTGTCTGAAGAAAGCTCCACGATCTCTACCGGCACAGTATGACGATAGTACGATGGAGTAGGCTGAGTAAACCACAAAAAGAAGTCGTAGTTTGTCGACTGTACAAACTGGCGCGTGAGTGGCACCACCCCAAAATGCACGTGGCCCACGAAGTGATCCTCGTCGAGTACCCCATCGTGGGTCTAGTGACCCTCAAACGTCACCACCCATACTCTTATGGAGGGCCTCTGCTGTGCCATCGATATCTGGGAAAATAAATGTATGGAGTGAGTCCCTCTCCTCCACTAAACTAACAAGCAAATGACCGTTCGGTCTCAAGTAACCTATAACAATCAACCACCTTACAACGGTGCTCTCACGAGTCTCACTCGAAGTTCCTGGTCCATTATACTATTTCTTTATATCATACAATCTCAACACAACTCGGGCCCGCTGTCACTGGAACTCCCAGAACTCAGTGAACTTACACAATTTAAGTTGGATGACTTGCTGGGAGTACACCCTTCACCACGGTACAATGGCAGGGCTCTCACCAACACGGTTGCGCCTCGTATTTGTCGAGATTGCCAAGTCGACACTATGGAAACACGACCACAAACTCAGCGCCAGATCCCCAAGAAACAACAAGTCAGTGAGCACACCCCAAGTACCACTTTGTCAGGTCATCCAATCTTTGAGGACTGACTCCTCAACCACTCCCTCTCATCGGGTTCATATCTTATAGGTTGGTGTGGCTTCTCTGCCAAAGGTACCAAACTATGGTCTTTCATGACGTATGTCCCCGACATACCATATGGAGATCCACTCTCCATCATCACAATGGTTACACATTCCAACCCCATTCCTCACGAGCATATCGGTCACCACAGGTGAAGTCCCTAGAAAACCTCTTTCACAATTGTCCATTCAAGCTTTGTCCTTGAACAAATTCATTCAATCGTCTCACACGACTTGGCGCTGGAGGTTTCTTCCTCTTTTTGGTTCTCACTTCGATTTGGACAATCACAATTTATAAACTTTCAAATATGTGTGCGTATCGCATGTTACCCAATCATGACCCACATCATGATCTTAGCTGTCTTACTTTGTTTTATTGAAATCTTCACCCATTCTCACGTTTTATGCTTACTTAAGTCATTTTGTCCAAATCCACGCAAGGGTCTTAGATTTCTTTGTAAGTCCATTATCCGATGTCCTCCGTGAGCATAGGTGTTCACGCTTTGGCAAGTGAACCAATCGCGCAAGTAAAAATAAGTATTTGAATCGTCTCCCAAAGGACTTGCGTAATAATAAGCGAGATTGCTTACAAATTATGAACAAAGGCTAAAGAATAAGAAATTAAATTTCCATTCGATACACGATAAAGATACGATCAAGTGAATGTAAAACTTGGAATTAAAAAGGACTTGAACTCTTTTTCTTTTTTTTTGGGGAAATTTTTCTTACGACACTACTAATGCAATAAAATGAAATTTCAACGATTATAATAAAAACGTGCCCGGGGTTGAATTTCATGTCACTTTCCTTTTCTTCTATAAATGATAATTAATAAAATTCACTTTAATCAATCTTCCATCAACCATAAGTATCACTAAAACCCTAATTCGTTAGCGGTTAGATTCTAACTCTCATTATTATCCCCTAATTCCTTAGTGAGAGTAATAATGAAAGTTGCATAAAGCATAAGGTCTAACAAGATGACTAATGGTTAGTACACCATTCCTAGTGAATAACCCTTAGTTACTTCACTCTAGGTCTAGGTTCTTAGCAACATTTTCCAATGAGTAAAATCTCAAAAGCAAGTGGTTGATCAATCCACAAGAAAAAGGTAAAGCAAGTGAGTGAAACAAAAGATTGAGAAAATGAATATATATTAAAATATCAAAGTAGATACAAGAGGATTAGTGACATTACATCCAACCCCAAACACATGGGGAATTTAGCTACTCATAGACACTAGAAGCTCAACAAAGGAAGAAGGAAAGCATAAGCTTGGAAGGAGAGCCATGGAAGAAGCCTTCATAGCAGCTCCACTTCGGAAGAGAGTATTTTTTCTTTTCTACCGTCCAAAAGCAAGGGCTTCATGCCTTAAATAGGGCCTAGCATGTGCCTCTATAAACCTCCACGTGACACACTCACGCTTAAGCGCCAGAGATATCTCGCTTAAGCGCGAGTGCTACAAAAGATCAAATGCTCTGGACAAACGCTATGCCACGCTTAAGCGCCACAACACCGAGATAATTTCACCAGGGAACTCTCACTTAAGCGCTGGGAAAGGGGCGCTTAAGCGAGGTTTGCGTTGCAATAGACAACATCAGGGCTCCTCGCTTAAGCGACGCTGAGAGCTCGTTTAAGTGCCGACCATTCTTCAACTTGAACAAAACTTGAGCTTCAATTAACTAGTCACAAGACTCCTCTAGCTTCTACATGAAAAGCGAACTAATTAGATTAAAATTCAGCTACTTAACTATTCTACAACTAGTCTAGTTTAATTTCAAAAGTTAAGAAAAATGAGGCTTAACAAAGTTATAGAGCTTGGGTTATTAAGATAATTGCCTTGAATTTTTATCAACAAATTAAGTTAAAAAGGCAATTATCAATAGGAAATTCCTAGTTACTAACTCATAAGATTATTAAGTTTCCACTCTTTAATTATAATTAATTCACTATTGCACATAGTGAATGTCATTAATTACTAGAATAATTTTCTAGCATCTACAAGTGTACTCCGTTTAGAGTTCACTTGCTCCCACACAAGAATGAATTATTTTTGTCCCCACAACCACAAAACATTGCAAACAAGTTACATGCACAAGAAAATTTCAACACTCTTTGCCCGAGGATCACGCTCCTCCCGGTCTCCAATTTACAGTTAATAACATAATAATCATTTACAAACAATAATTCAATAATTCAACATAATCCATTAAACAACATTACGCACACATTTTCAATATAAATTTCCCTTTTGAGGTGAAATGTCCATTATCAAGTCCAAGGAATGGCATTAGGCACAATTACACAATCACACAATTAAATTTCATGCATATACCTATAGTTGTGCATACATACCAAAAAATATTTAACTTAGCAAATTAACTTATAATTTCGTGAGATTTTACAGAGACATAATAAATCACATATATTTCATTATATAAATTTTTTTCCTGAAAATTCCACCCATAAATATTATTTTTGAATTAATTATGATTGCTGGACAGGCTCTGTAAAGTGCACTTCTACATTTTTCCTTCCAGCTTTACAGGAAATGTACCCAACATGTGGGACAGTACATGGAATTTTATCAGTCTCAAATACCTACCTAAAATGCCCTTTTTTCATTTCTCAAACATTATTGCCCCAAAACAAAGTTTTCCATATGAAAATACAAATAATTACAAAAAGTACTCATAAAATTCTAAGAAAATTCATAGGCAGTCCAAATAGTCCAAATAGTGTTAAAAAAATTTCTCAAGACAAAATTCTTATAAAAATATATTTTCTACATTTAAATACTCTGCTGTCCAGTTTTTCAGTTTTCACAACATTAATTTCCTAAAACTGCTTCCTGGTTTGTTTTGAATTTAAAAAATTCAGGGATGACCCTCATAATATATAAATCTAATTCATGAGCCCAGTTTTTCAAAAATATATCCCAAAAGTTTTATAAAATTCAAAATCATTACTTTCACAGAATCTGCAGTAAATGAAAATAACTCCAAAAGAAACAGTTCCAGTGTTCAAAAAATTCTGAAAAAAATACCATGATGTCCATAGGTGCCAAAATATAGACAAAAAACTTTACATTTCAAAATAATGTACGAAAATATTTTTAAAAAAAATGAAAATAGCTGCAGTGTACAAGTGACAAACAACAGATTTCAACATGTTTCACATGCTCTTGAGACACCCATGGTGTCAAGAGACTGACAATCACATGAACAATCCAAAAATATCAAGAAAAATAAGAAATAGCTTAGGAAAGATAGAAACCCCTCCATACCTCTTTGGTTCCTCACTCAAAAGAAGCAAAAATGGTGTTGTTGGGTAGCCCTTGCTCTCCTCAACAATATATCCAAATTTAATTGATGGAAACTTTGATTTGAGTGCTTGAATCTTAGAGAGAAGGTGCAAAATTTTTAGAGAGAATGAGGAGAAAATAGGATGAACTTGTGGAAGAAGAAAAGTGAAATGAGAGAAAAACACTCTTGCACACACTAAAAAGGAAGAAAGAGGAAAGTGAAAGTTTTAAAAAAATTCCCCCATGTCCTTAGCCAGGGTTTTGTTTTTGTGTTGGGCCCACATGGGCCCACTAGGTCTAGGGTTAGGGTATTTTCACTTTAGGGTTTTGGGTCTCCGTGGGATTTGGTCATATGGGTCTTTAATCAACGAGAAAAAAGATTTTTAATTCACTCTCATTCTATTTAATATTTTTCTAAAGCATATTTAATTAATTAATTAAATCTTCACTAAATTTATTTTTATCAGTAATTGTATTTCTTTAATTATTCAAACACTGAGAATTAACTTAACAGAGAAATAATTAATTAAAGCTATAAATTATGTACTTGACTCTAATTCACACAAATTTTAATTATTTTCATTTAATGAAAATAATTCCACAGATACTTAGTCGAAATCATACAATTTCACACATGACAGACATAACGAGTGTAGATTTTTAGGGTGTTACAATAGTAAACTAGAAGATATACCCGTTGCTAAAGAGATAAGTTTAGTCTCAAACAACGCCCTATTACTAATTATAGGGCGTTGCTTGAGACTAAACTTATCTAATTGTATTACTAATTTTGAAAAAAAAAAGATGTAAAAGATTCATTATGCTTTAATTGTGGAGAGTCTTATGTATGCTTAAGTTTGTTTTCGTCTTGACATAGCATTTAGTGGGAGTCCTAAGAAGATATATGAATAATCTTGGTATGTAGCACTAGAAAGTAGTAAAGTGTAACCCCCTTTTTAATTACTTAATTTCTATGTAAAATCCATAAACACGAAAATTTACAATTAAAATAAATACATTCCATTAAGTTTAAAGTTTGTCTTTATAATTTACATTATTAAAATTTACAGAAAATACTATTACAAAATTATTTCTAATTAATACAAAAGTATCTAAAGCCAAAAACCCCTATTCCTATAGCTCTGGAGTATGTCTGCATCTGTGACTTCTAATTGATCTTCCAAATACCTGCAATCACACTCCCCTAAAATCTGGGGATAGCATTACCGGATCAGGCATTTAATTTCTCATACAATTAAAACAATTTCAAACATATACATATCCGATACAAATTAATTAATCACACACATAATTAAATGCAGTATGATTTATGCAAATGCAGTTTTTGACTCAAATTCATTTTTGACCCTGCTCCATGGAGACTTCCCCTTTGAGTGTTTAGTAAGTAACTGGCCTACCATTACGCACTGCAATTCAGCTATCAGCCCCTACTAAACGCGAATAAGCTAAACAGAATTAGGAGATCAGGATACCCGGAAGGCTACCACGACCGCAACTCAGTCCAGTTTCCAGCCACATGTGGAATTGCCAATATCCTTCACCCCACAGACTATATAATCACAAATTATACGGTCCTGTCTAACAAATTCTACTCACCCCAAAAATCCTTTCTCAATCATTTTCATTTCACATGACTACCGTAATCTCGATTAGTCAACAATTCATTTCTCAATCAGTTTTATTTTACATGACTACCGCAGTCCCGGTTATTCAACAAAAGTCATTTCTCATAGATCAACTCAATTCTCATGACTACCACAGTCCTGGTTAGTCAACATAATTCTTTCTCATTTGATACTTTTATAAATCCCCCAAAAAGACTCATGCTAATGAATTTTGTTCATGATCACAATCAAATAAATAATTTGTACACATTAACATACAAGGATACAAAAATTTAAGCAATTTACATTATAACATTAGTATTTTTAATAATTTCCAAAAATGCCCTCAATCTTTTTCCAAAATATCCAATGTGTCCCTACATGTAAAATGACCATTTTGCCCTTGGTTTTATAAAAATTTCCACATAATATCCCTTGTATTTAGGGCTGGCCGAATGGTATACACACCATTTCCAACATGTTTTCCAAAGCAACAACTTCCAATTCCAACCAAAAATCAACCAAATCACAATTTCAATCAAAATTCAGCAAACCAAATTTCAACCATTACAACACCTTAAAATTCAATCAAACATCATTCCAATCCATGAATTGCAATCACAAGCATCAATAACACAAAACCCCTAAATCAATTTCAAGTTTTCATGATTCTAGGTCAAAATTTTAATCTAAGCCTACAACATGTTTTCTTCTAATTCCAAGGGTTCTAATTGAAATTAAATGCCTAGATCCTTACCTTAAACTCTTTAATTGAAGAAAAAGCCTTGAATTCCTTTCTCCCTCACTCCTTGGTCTTGTAGGAATTTTTGAGATTTTCTCCAATTTCTTTTCCTTTTTGCCGATTAGCTTAGGGTTTAGGGAGTTTGGATGGTTTGGTTTCTTAATTTGGGATGAGATGATGAGTTTAAGATGTAAAGAAAACTGAAACTGCAGCTGTTGGGTTTTGGAGTCTCACGGTTCTGTTTTGGGAAAATGCTAGCTTTGGTGACTTTTTCCTTTTTGCTTAAGTTAAATGCTTCTTAAAACAAATTATTAACCAAATTGGACTTTGCCTTCAAGTCCAGCTGCTGCCCTGCATGTCCAGCAGCTCAATTGGACCAAGGGCAGTCCACTTGCCAAGCCTTTCCAGCCCACTTGGACAGCCAAGGAGTTCCAAGTCACTTGCCTACCCCAAAAGTCAACATTTCAAGCACTTTGTAGAAAATTCTAGAAGGTAATTAGGGCTGCTAATTATTTTACAATGTGATTAGAATTTGAAGAAAATAACATCACCATTGGATTCCTCACTATCAAAAACCTTGGGGTAGTGTCTTACTTATCTCTTAATCCAAGCCTAATTAGCTTAATTTAGTGATCTTAGAAAAACCTAAGTTGTCACTTTTTGATTGGTTAAGGTTCTAAATTAAAATTTTCTTGGTTAAACATTTTTAATAATTATTCTAAGTATATTACAATTATTAGATAATTCTATAGATATCCTATGAATTTTCTCTAAATTTTCTGTCTTAGAATTTTACCGTAATAATTTCTCAAAATTCTAACTTTCAGAAAATCCTAACAATTCTGAATAAGCATTTTAATTCTTTATCTGTATCTATTTTTAATCTATATTCTATTACCTTTCTTTTAAGTTATAATTGAGTTCAAAATTCTATACTTGAAAATTTATCCTGGACAGCTGTCTGACATAGCAGTCCAGTCAACAATTAATTTCAGCAAAAACGAAGACATTTAAAAATTCAGAAAATTCTTCTGAGTAGAACTGTATTAATTTCATTAAGAAAATATGTTCATAAAGTTTTATAAAATACAGTGCATAAGTGTTCATAATGTACATATATAAATGCATACAATTAGTAAAATGAGGATGTTACAATTCTCCCCTACTAATAAAAATTTCGTGCTCGAAATTTCTAATATAAATATACAACCATACAACTATACAACTAAATAACTATACAAACAAATGATGATATGCTTCTCGCATTTTCTCCTCTAACTCCCATGTAGCATCACCTCTGATATCATCCCAAATAACCTTAACCAGAGAAATTTCTTTACCTCTCAGGTACTTAATCATTTTGTCCTCAATCTTAACAGGCTTTGTTTCAAATGTTAGGTTTTCCTTTACCTGTATTTGATCAGGTTCAATGACATGTGAAGGATATGAGATGTACTGTCTTAGTTGTGACACATGGAACACATCATGGAGGTTTGACAAAAAGGGTGGTAAGGCTATTTGATAGGCCATAGGTCCAATTTTTCTGAGAATTTGGTAAGGTCCAATAAATTTAGGAGTTAGTTTCTTAGACTTTATTGCTCTGCCAACCCCAGTTGTTGGTGTGACTTTCAAAAAGACATGTTCACTTTCTTGAAATTCCAAAGGTTTTCTTCTTTTATCTGCATAATTTTTCTGTCTACTCTGTGCAGTTTTCATTTTCTCCTGAATAAATTTTACTTTCTCAGTGGTTTGCTGAATAATGTCTGGCCCTATCAGAAGATTCTCACCATCCTGATACCATACCAAAGGTGTCCTACATTTCCTACCATACAATGCTTCATAGGGAGCCATACCTATACTAGAATGATAACTATTATTATATGTAAATTCTACTAGAGGTAATATATCTTCCCAATTCCCTTTCTCTTCTAATGTACATGCTCTCAAAAGATCTTCTAATGATTGAATGGTTCTTTCTGTTTGGCCATCTGTCTGAGGGTGGTATGCTGAACTAAGATGTAATCTACTTCCTAAGGCTTTCTGAAATTCTCTCCAAAATTTAGAAACAAATCTAGGATCTCTATCTGATACTATACTAGTAGGTACCCCATGTAATTTAACTATTTCTTTTATATACAATTGAGCCAATCTTTCTAAAGAATACCTAATATTTATTGGAAGAAAATGTGCTGATTTAGTTAATCTATCTACAATTACCCAAATAGAATCACAATTTTTATTAGTTCTAGGTAATCCTACTACAAAATCCATTGATATACTATCCCACTTCCACACAGGTATCTCTAAAGGTTGTAACATGCCATAGGGTTTCTGATGTTCAATCTTTGCTTTTTGACAAGTTAAGCACCTAGCTACATATTCTGCCACATCTTTCTTCATCCTAGGCCACCAAAACATCTCTTTTAAATCTTTGTACATTTTTGTAGTTCCAGGGTGAATACTCAATTTACTTTTATGTCCTTCTTCTAAAATTAATTCTTTTAATTCTTGGTTATTAGGTACACAAATTCTATTTTTAAATCTAATAATTCCATCTGTTCCCAAATTAAATTCTTTTACTTTATCTGTTCCTATTAATGCTTTCTTTTCTTGAATGAATGTATCTACATCTTGTTTCTTCCTAATATCTTCCAAAAAATCATTAGCAATAGTAATTCTTCCTAATTGAATTTTATCTTTTTCTCTAACTGTACACAAGTTCAAATCTCTAAATTGTTCTATTAATTCTAATTCTTTAATAATCAAAGTTGACACATGTACAATTTTCCTACTTAAGGCATCTGCTACTACATTAGCTTTTCCTGGATGATACATTAATTGAAAATCATAGTCTTTAATAAACTCCATCCATCTTCTTTGTCTCATGTTAAGTTCCTTTTGATCAAACAAATATTTTAAACTCTTATGGTCACTATACACATTAAATTTAGACCCATACAAATAATGTCTCCAAATTTTCAAAGCAAAAACTATGGCAGCTAATTCTAAATCATGTGTAGGATAATTTCTCTCATGTGGTCTCAACTGCCTAGACACATATGCTACCACTTTCCTATTCTGCATTAACACACATCCTAACCCTTGATAAGAAGCATCACAATATACATCATAAGGTTCATTTGGGTCAGGTAAAATTAAAACTGGTGAGGTAGTCAATTTATCTTTCAACTCTTGAAAACTTTTCTCACAACTTTCACTCCACACAAAAGGTTGGTTTTTCCTAGTTAATTCAGTTAATGGTCCAGCTATCTTAGAAAACCCTTCAATAAATCTTCTATAATACCCAGCTAATCCTAAGAAACGCCTAATCTCAGTTACTGTTTTAGGTCTCTCCCATTCCAAAACCGCTTCTACCTTAGAAGGATCTACACTTATTCCCTCTTTAGAAATTACATGCCCCAAAAATTTTACTTCCTCTAACCAAAATTCACATTTAGACATCTTTGCAAATAATTTTCTATCTTTTAAAGTTTCTAATATTATTCTGAGATGATTTTCATGTTCTTCTTTATTTTTAGAATATATTAATATGTCATCTATAAATACTACTACGAAATTATCTAAATATTGTCTAAACACCCTATTCATATAATCCATAAACACGGCTGGTGCATTAGTGACTCCAAATGGCATCACTTGATATTCATAATGTCCATATCTAGTCCGAAAGGCAGTCTTGGGTATGTCTTCCTTTTTAACTCTAATTTGATGGTACCCAGACCTTAAATCTATTTTAGAAAAAATTGTTGCTCCCTTAAGTTGATCCATTAAATCATCTATCCTAGGTAAAGGATATTTATTCTTTATAGTTACTTTATTTAATTGTCTATAATCTATACATAACCTAGATCCCCCATCTTTCTTTTTAACTAATAACACTGGGGCTCCCCATGGTGACACACTAGGTCTTATAAATTGTTTTTCTAGCAACTCTTCCAATTGTTTCTTTAATTCAGTTAATTCCAATGGTGCCATTCTATAGGGTTGCATAGAGATTGGTCTAGTACCAGGTATCAAGTCAATGCTAAATTCTATCTCTCTCTCAGGAGGTAAACCAGGAAAAACTTCAGGATACTCATTTACAACTAGCACAAAGTCAATTTCAATTTTATCTTCTTTAGTTCCAAGAGATGATAACATGTATTTTTGAATTTCACTTTTAAATGATATTTCTTTGGGTTGGACAGGTTTAAGTCTAGAAACATCAAGTTCAGGGAAAATCACAAATTTAGAGGCACAGTCTATTAGAATATGGTTGGCTGCTAACCAATCCATTCCTAATATCACATCAAGGCTAGTCAAAGGCAAACAAATCAAATTCACAACAAATGGTCTATCTCTGATGGTTATCATACAATTCAAACATATTTGAGAGGTTAGGATTGGTTTAGATGTAGGCACAGAAACAAGCAAGGTATAGGGTAATGGTGACACAACTAAGCTCAGATTCTCAACACAGTCATCAGATATAAATGAATGGGTAGCACCTGAATCAAATAATACAGTCAAGGACTTACCTTTCATTTGACCCTTATCCTGAATAAGATCTGCAGACCGTGAAGCCTCAGTACCACTCAAGGTAAATACTCTTCCACTAGCTGTAGGTTTTTGGGTCTGTAAAGTTCTACCAGTCTGATCCACCTTGTTAGGATACATCTTTAACCATGGTGGTGGAGTTAATATCTTGTTATGAGACATCAAACTATAAGATATGAGTGCTAAAATTTGTCACTGGCTTGCTTGTTGTTACCAACATTAAGGGGCCATTAAGTATTTATTGTGACAATAACTCAGTAGTGTTATACTCCAACAACAGCAGTAGTTCAACCAAGTCAAAGGTTATTGAAATAAAGTATTTGGTTGTTAAAGAAATAATTCAGGATATACAAATATTTATAGAATATATAGGAATTGACAATATGCTAGCTGACCCATTAACTAATGGTTGACACTTAAGCATGAGCATGTTGCTCGTATGGTGTTGTTTAAGTTATTGCCTTAGTTTAGTGGAAGTCTTTATGTTCTATGTTTGTATTTAGGTTTTATGTATTTGATTTTCTGCAGAAATAAAGATTATGGTTTACAAGTTTATTATTAAACTTGATTATTTGTTGCAATATTTAAATTGTACTTAAGGATTTCGGATTGATCTTATTAAAGACTAAAGTTGGAACAATTTTTTATGTTAATTAAAGATTTCAAAATTTTAATAAACAATGATTATTATGCTCCAAGCAATAGACCAAATGAAAGGATACAAAGTTATGTTGGAATTTTACGTTCCAATAATTAATGTGGGTTAATATTATAAGACAATTATATTAACTATTTATCACTAGTGAGCTTTATTTTATGTGGTCAAATTAAGTGAGCCCGTTAGACTACTAAATAAGGTGATATGAGCTTAAATGAGTAGATGTCAACTAAGAGGGTTTAGCTCAGTTGATTGAGTAGGGTGTGTGAGTTGTTATAAACCCTATAGTAGTGTTCGATTTCTACGAATAAAAAAAAAAGAGCAAATGTCAGTGTTGGCCCATTAGGGGATAATGAGAACCTATTAGTTTAACACACTATACGAAGACTATGGTCCCCCAATGTACCAAGCCGCCACACATAGTTTCTTTTCTTCCCATTTGAAGAGTTACATAGGTTCCATTAAGGAATAAAGAGGCTCCGGTTGAGAAAGAACCATAAAGTCGCCGGCTACGTTGTTCGTCAATTGTTCGTGATTCCGTAACAATTGTTCAAGAACACTTAGATCATGAACCATCAATGGATCCAGATATTTTATCTAATCTAATCCTTAATAATTAAGCATGTTGTAGATCCTAGGACTTTTGGTTTATTGTTCTGGGATATAAATATGTGAATTCTTAAAGCTTATGCATAAATAATAAAGAATACAAAATAAAGATTAAAGATTAAAATTACAACAAGTTCACCAATAATTTATTACAGTTATCAATTTGTCTTCTAAATTGTAATTTAATTTAGGCTTGGGCCAATTGTATTTGGACATAAGGAATTAGAAAAGCCAGAATTAGTAGTGTAGATAGGACAACTCTATGTTTACCGGACACAACTCTTATTCTTGGAATAGTTTTTCTATATATAGAGATTTTCTCTCACTTATTGAGATTTCACTAGGTCCCATGGGTTGCTAGACTCCTTAATCAATTCTTGGAAATTTTATATCAGTTTTTTTTATCAGAATTTTTATATCAATTTATTTGTTAACTTGAGACTTTATCCATTTAAGTTTTACTCCATTGAGAAGTAAACTTAATTTTTAGACATTTTACATTCTTAAATTAGAATAAATGATTAAGTATGTATACCTTTTTGTAAATTGTGTGTACATTATAAGTATAAATAATTTGATATTTTTTAAAAATAGGCTTAAATATATTTTTATTCATTCAAATTAAGACTTTGGTTTTTTTAGACCTCTAAATAAAAATTTGTTTTTTTTGATCCCTCAAATCTAAGAAATGCATTTTTTAGTCTTTCTTCGCAGATGTCATTAGTGCATGTCAAACAGGAAATATTCAATTCATAATTTGTGACAATTTTTGACCGCAAAAATTTGATTTTGTAATATAAAATTTAAAATACAATTACTGGCTGTTTAAAACTGCCATATTTGAAAGAAAAAAAAAAAGGAAAAGTAAAATCTATCCAATCATCTGAACAAGACTCGGAAACAAAATAAAAAAATAAAATAAAAATCAAGATTGTTCAATTACCCCCAATTTGTTTTGTCCCTTCTCTCCCTCAACCCTTCCTTCTTTGGTAGTGTTCTATGTCAGTGTGGTGCTCGTGTTTGGGACATGGCGGAAACAACCTCTGCTTCTGTTTCTTCTTCTGCGAGTGATTCGAATTGGAGAGAGAACAAGTTGTGGAAAGGCACATTGTCGCAGGAATCATTCTCACCCTCGTTACCTATGGTGCAATTTTTTTCAAAAAGCTTTTTGATAAACACATGGTGGGAAAGGCGTTTTAGGTTGGTGCGGGCAAGCTGGACATTAGGCAATGGACCGTATAATCAATATATCTCATCATTAGAGCACAAATGTAAGTGTAGCAATATCACAATTAAGGAAAATATACAAAATCAGAGGGTGCTATTTATGTGCAGGAGGAAACTTTCTTATGTTATTTGGAGCTTTTCATATCAGGACATGTTTTGTATTTGGCATGTAGGTGGCACCTCTTGTGCTCTATCCGGCATATTTTCATCAATAAAATTTTTGTTCTTTTGGCCTCTTTTTTTTTTTTTTTTAAAAAGAAGGAATTAAATGGAGGTGGTCGTGCGTTTTAATTTAATGAGACTGCCAATTTGTAGAGACTCGTTAATGGGTGGGAGGAAGAGAATGGAGAAAGAAGATAGATAAGATTCTTGTATTTTTTTTTTTTCATAATTTGTGGTGGTTCTTAACATCCAAAACTTGTGCTTTAAAATTTAAATTAAAAATCAAATTCTGCCATCAAAAGCCGTCACAAATTGCAAAATCAATATTCTTTGTTTGACACACATTGATGTCATGTATGACGAGGGACTAAAAAAATAGCTTTTAATTTGGAAGACTAAAACAGGAATACCCATATAGATGGAGGACTAAAAACATATTTAAGCCTTAAAAATAAAATATATGATTAATTTCTACATTTTCAATAGATGAACCGTGCATAATTTGAAATTAATACCTTTTATTATATTTTACTTGCTTGTTATTATTGACATTTTTTAATATTATTTTGATTCCTTGTAGTTGATGTGAAAACTCTTACACCAAATATATGTTACTTTAGAATAAAAATGTCTAGGAAGAACATGTTGTAATAATGTCATTGCATATATATCATATTATAATATTTTTGAAAATATTTTTTTTGTCAATAAAAATTCATTTCTTTGGTTATATCTATAATTCTGTCAAGAACAATAACTTACATAGTTGATCAAGCTATGACTTTTATTATGAGACTTGATTGGAATTAAACCCTAACAATAGTTTACTATCTATAAATTCAAAATAAACAAACTCAATATATATGAAAAGTAATCAAATATTAATATTCACATATCAATGTAGTTTAATTTTTTTGGGCAAATGAGACTAGGTCCTTTCCATTCTCTGATTTCTTACATCAAATTTAGTGATAATGAAGTACAAAATATAAAAACAAACTACTTAGTTGAAACATAATATACCAAGAGTTATTATTCCACACATGATCTTGAGCATCACTCACTAGAAATTGTTCTGCGCATACCTTATTCTTGAATCCCTGAAAGCATAACACACCAACAAAGAATGAGTTTGAAAGAATGGGAATAAATTATTGTTATGATTGATAATTTTATACTCATTGAGTTTAGTTACTCTAAAGAAATGTAATCAAAGAATATCTCAAAAACTTAAGATAGTTCAAGGAAAATGTAACTAATGTTGTAACCTATAACTCATAGAAACTTTATCAATTATGCACTAAACATTTGATAAATTGGATGATGAGAAAAGAATGCTTAATTAATTATATCAATTATTAATTGTTATTTATGAATAAGTAAAATATGTTTTTAATCTTTATACTTTCATTGAATCTTGTTTTTATATTGGGCAATTTAGTCGCTGGACTTTATAAAAAAAAAGTGTTTTAGTCCCTTGTCACAACCTAAAGTTAAAAAAGTGCAAAAATTGGGGAGTAAGCCCAGGAACTAAAAACAATTTTTTTTATAAAGTTCAGGGACTAAATTGCATGATATGAAAGTTTGGGGACTAAAAACAAGATTCAATGAAAGTATAGAGACAAAAAACATATTTTATTGTTTATGAATAGACAACATTACTTTATCATCATACTTATCAAAATAAAATATATTTTCAAATTCCAATGCTTGGCAAATTTATTTTTTGGCATTTAGAAAGAAGATAGCATCGTAACTTCACTTACTTGCACACTTGCTTTTAATCACTGATGTTCCCACCTTAAAATTGCATACGTTTGTCCTCTGTGAGTTACATATTCAAGATACATCTTAGGGAATATCCAACAAAGAATTTTGTGCACAAGTTGCCAATACCATATCCTCCATCGCTTCCAAATTGAGATTGAAACAAAAACAATTCCGTGGCCAAAAACTAATCCCAATTCAACACTAATAAAATTCCAATTAACTGTACATGCTAGTGTTCTACATTCTGGTTCTGGAAGCACTCTTAGCTCTTTATTGCCATCTAGTTTTTGAGCCAGTGGAGGACCATATAACTCATCATTGCCTTCAAAGGAAGAAGCTGGAAATGACTGAAGTTGGGTACCTGTTGGAATCTTCCCCACCAAATGATTGAATGAGAGGTTTAAATATGAAAGGAATGACAAACTTGCAAGTTGCATAGGAATTTCTCCACTTAGAAAATTTTGTGAAAGGTCCAAGGACTCCAACTGTCTTAGGTTACTAATTGATGATGGGATTTTACCTGACAAAACATTGTTTGACAAGTTGAGGACATAGAGTGTTTTGAATTCCATAAGTTCCTCTGGTATAGGTCCTTCAAAATGGTTGGATGAGAAATCAATGGATGTGAAAATTGTCAAAATTTTAACCAACTCCATTTGTAGACCTTTGTTGATAATTGTCACACTATCTTCATAATATATACCACTAAATTCAATCAGCTTCTCTATGAACTTCAATCCAGCTTCATTTTTGTTATCCTCTATATTACTTTTCCTGGTTGTGAAATATTTTCTAGGCAATTTGCCACTAAAATTGTTGAAAGCAATGTCCACAATTTGAAGCATTTCCCATGTCTTATTCATTTTCAAACATCTTAGGGATCCTTGAAATTTGTTGTTCCGCAAAACCAGGACACGAACTTTCTTCAAAAAGCATGGAAAGCCACCAATAATTTGATTTGATCCAAGGTCCAATACCTCTAACTTGGAGCAAAAGGCAAGAGACTTTGGAATTGACCCATTTAATAAATTCCCATGAAGATTTAAAGTCCATAAACCACATGAAGCTGGACCTGCTTCAGGAATATGGCCTGAGAGATTGTTGCTCTTCAGATTTAGTACTTCAAGATTGTCACTCATCTTCATCAAACACGAGGGAATTAAGCCAGAAATCTTATTAATTGAAAGATCAAGAACTGCAAGACGTGAAGCTTTGCATAGGGAATTCGGGATACTTCCATTCAAACTATTGTTTGAAAGAGAGAGAAAAAATGTCCGAGACAGGTAATTCCCAATATCTCGCGGGATAAAAGAGCTAAATTTGTTGCTGGAGTAATCCAAATATCTCGCGGGAAAAACAGGTATTGGCCCCTGAAAGTTATTGTAATGAAGGTCCAGAACAGACAAGTTGGAACTAACATTCTGCAAACGTTGTTCGAAATCAGTCAACATGTTGTGAGAAACATTAAGATGATTTAGTTTCCAAATCCAGTTAGGCACCATTCCTTGAATCTGGTTATCTGAAAGATCTAGATGGATTAATGTGGACAAGTTTCTCAAGAAACCAGGGAAAGTTTTCAAGTTGCAGGATGCTAAGTTTAGAATTCTAATGCTGGGAAATGAAGATGGATCAACATTTGTAACATTCACATTGACTGATAAGTTGTTGTATGAAAGGTCTAGTTCAGTTAAATTTTTATGCTCAAAAAGCTTATTCAGCTGCACAGACCCATTGAACTTGTTTGAAGAAAGTTGGAGGATAGAGAGTGTACTTATCTGGAAGATAAATGTTGGAAAGGGCCCTGAGAGATTGTTGCTACTTAAATCAAGGAGATTTAATGTAGAAGAAGACACATTTATGAATACATCTAGGTGACTGAACTGATTGTGAGAAAGCTGAATCTCTTGCAGTGATGGGAGTGTAAAAAGGGATGAAGGAATGCTCCCAGTGAAAGAATTATGATTCAAGTCAATATAGACAAGATTGTGCAGTCCTTCAAGTGAGATGATGGAATTACACCACTTAAATCATTTTGGGAAAGATCTAAACTAGTAAGATTTTTTGCCATACCAAATGGTGCCATTGGACCTGTGAAGTAATTTGCAGCCAAATTTAGATTCTGAAGATGCTGGAGACTGAAAAGACTACTTGAATTGTCTAACACACCATAGATTGATTCTCCAATGAGGTCAAGACCAATAACATGTCCCTCCTCGTCACAGGCCACTCCCATCCACATGCAACAATCATTACTTGAATTCCATGAATTCAGGCTGCTGCTACTTGTATCTGCCATGTCTATGAAGGTGAGGTTGTTCTTAAATTGTAGCAGAAAAAACCTCTGATCATCGAGACAAAGGCCAGAAACCACAAAGACGTGGTTACAAAGGCACAACCAATAGAGTGACATCACCAGAAGTGATGAGACAAGCTCCATTTTCATTGTAGATGATGATTATGTGTGACTACTGTGTAGAAGTTTATATCGAAGGAAAACTGGAATAAGAATGATAGTTCCCAGAATACGATTAAATACTCAACTTCTGTGGAAAAGTCTTCGTTCAACTTTTGCTTTCATCAGGAGACCAAGATATTAGCACTTGCATCAGCAGGATCGTCGAAGTTTCACTTTTGGATGGTTTCAAATTGGACCATTAATATATTCTATTGGGATTTTATATCTTAATTGATGTAATTATATTTTAATACTAATAATAACATTTTTATTTTTCTAAACAAATTCGTACACTTAATGACATTTAGATTTATGCAGAGAAGAAATTATTACTGCATTATTGTGACTAGACAGATACTTTTGCTAATTCATTGTCCCACTTTAAGCTTTATTATTTTTATTTTCCAAACTACCATTGTTATAATTAGGGATGACAACGTGTATCAAGATTTTATGGGTATCCATAAAAATATTCGGACATGGGTAGGGCAATTATCTGTTTATTGGAGATGAGTCCGGAGCAAGGATGGGTGCATATATATATATATATATATATATATATATATATATATGTATGTATATATATACACACACAGTAGTTGGGTTGACAACCCAAGTGTGCAGTAGTGAGTTACAGGACATAGTTTTTAGTAATTGCGTCGTGGAGGAATGCAGCGATACAAATGACTTAGCTTGGAGGTTCATTAGTTTGAAAGAATTATATGTTACGGTGGTTAGTATAGGTGGCTCGATTCTCATTTTGTGTAGCCTTGATTATTTTGTATTTGTGTTTAAAGACATATATGTAAATACAAAATATTGGTTGAAAGTGTATGTGGGTGGAATGTTTTGTAAAAGGGTTTTGAGTACCCTTGTACCTGATATAAATATATTTGGTTCTTTTTTTCTGATCAAAATATATATATAATTAATTAAAATATTATATATATATAAATAATTATATATTTTACTAATTATTATATGTTTTAAACTTAAAAGCGGTACCTGTGTAATGACTTCTTGAAATATAATGTATGAATGTGTTAAAAAGATGTTATGATTTTTTTTTGTTAACGTGTGAATATGTTTAGGTAGATTCTACTATGCCATTCAAATTTGAAGGGTGTTTTCAATACCTTCATCAATAGACCAATTATATAATGCCATATGTACTACCACGGGTGGAACTTAGAGTTGATGGGGGAGTCGTGGCCCCTCCAAACTTTTTTTAAACTGCAAATATACCTCTATTTTTATAATAAAATATTATTAATTGAAAATTTTTAATTATTATATTTTAATACTCAAACTTCTTCTACACGTTTTTAATTTGAAACTTATCGAAGAAGCTTCCTTTGTTCAGTTTGTTCACACTCACTCTCCACTCCGGTGCCACACTTCCATTACTCCAGCCACATCTTGCTTGATTGCATCCGAAACTCCAACAGGAAGCAATTCTCCTTTAAACAAGGCTTCGATCACTTCTCCACTCCACCCCTATATTTAATTTTGGAGAAAAGCTCCGCAACTCTACACCGCATGAGCACACTGAAGTGGCGAAGCATAAAAGTAGCCTGCTGCCTGCATACGCACCCGCACCGCACCACACCACACCACACATCTACCGTCTACATACACAAGTAGACTGTAGTTTATCGAAGTTTTGTTTCTCCTTGATAAATGATAAGGACTTGAGATATTAAAAATAAAGGGTTTTTATTTTTTTTTAAATTATTGTTGTTATGTAATGCTAATAAGCTTAATTATTTTCCTATTACGTTAGGTTCTTCTACATTTTATTGAAAGCGACACAAGTGAACCTTGTTGGAAGGTGGGGACCATGGCCTGCAAGGGGAATAATTATAGCATATTAGCATTTTTTTTTCTTGACCATGCGTAAAAGGAGCCTTGCCTTGTATTTGGATTGTTATGTGAGTATATTGCTGTACTTACTAATATGTAGATTAAATAGCTAAACAATTATATTGATATTTTTGTTAACAATTATATTTATATTATTAATTTATTGACAATTGGCACTAACAATTATTTATCTATTGGTGTTTTGATTGAAAGATATTTAAATTTTTTAAGCATGTGTATGATAATTATGTAGATCATGAAGAATAGAAGAATTGATTCTATTTTCAAGAGGCAAGCTTGTGAGAAAGATGAAAAAAAATATCACTTCCACGTCATCTAAACCTGAAAAATGTGTTGAGAACTCAATAAATATGTATGGAAATGATGAGAAACAACATTCCAAGACTCCTAGACTTGCATGTGATGAATTTGAGAATTCTTTAGAACAAGTTCCTAGAAAGCGCCTTCAAATTTGGCAATATCTACCAAACAAAGTGGATGAAATTTGAAGATGCACATAGTGGTTTACAACAACTTGTGATTGAAGCCTAGAAAGGTATGACACAAACCATCCACTGATATATATTGCTATATTTACCTGATGGAGTTTGGGTTAATAGGAATATAAGGTGTGTCATGGAATTGATTTACACATTGCAATTGACTCTAATGCTATATAGAAAAGTTGCTACAATGTTTTGGAGACATATATTAATTATCACAAGTATTAGACTTTTTGTTATGGTGCCTTATATGATCTTTTGTGCTTACACAATAACTTAAATTTTATATATAATATAATATTATATTTATATATTAAATTTTATTTTGGCTCCACCAAATTTTTGGGTCAAGCTCTGCCACTGTGTACTACTATTTTTAATTTTTTATTTTAATATTTCATTTAAATGACTTTAAAAGTTTACATATTTACAAAACAATCTTGAACTAATTTGCAAAATTTAAAACTTTACTGTGTTTTGGTCCCAGTATGCATACCTTGAAATGAGATAAATCTTCTAGAAGCTAAATTGCAGTGGCATTCGCACACCAACATAAAAGTACATAACAGAAGCGGAACACAGCTCACATGACTGTATGGGAAAGCAAGAAATTTAAAATTGAATTCTAAGATGAGGAAAGAAGCAAAAAACACATAGGGAGGAGATACCAAGAAAGCACGGTATAAAATTGAATGCTTGTTACGTCGTTAGCAAGTGTACCGAGTCATTCAAATAGTATAAAATGGAAGTCCAAGTATCTTATCCACAGAGACTTGTTCAATGTTTAGCAATTTACACACTTTTTACTTACTAAGCAAAATATAAAGCGAACTTGAAATGATAATGATTGAAAATAAAGATAAAGGTGGAAACTTGGAAATAAAACTAATAAAAGGGGTTTTTGATTCTCAAAGATCTAGATTGCGAAAAGGAGTTGCGAGAAACGATGTTGGGGTTCGACTTCACTAAACCACTCCCTCATGCATACACAAGCTATTAATCAATGTTTATCATCCATTTGTTATCACAAACTCATAAAAATGTCCAATCCCTAATTCCTTACAAGAAGAGTCTAAGTTCCTTGACTAAACTACCAATCCTTTGCATAGCTTAGCCAAGTTACTTGCTTTAAGAAAAGGAGTCAAAGGTGACTAATGGGCTTTGCTCTATTCCTAGATAATAACGAGTTGACCGAGTAAAACTTATCACTCGGACTCGGATGATAATAACGGAAAGAATATATCTTACCATGTGATAAGATATAGAAAGATCAGGTCATAAGATAAAGATAGAAGATAGAATTATCTCTATCTTCATTACGAGATTTGAGGAGATTTGATAGGAAAATAACCCTATCAAATCTATCTCTTTACACCCTATAAAATCAGAACGATCCATCTCAATCGAGGTACGAAATTCTAATCCCACTTTGTGATACCTATCCCTCCCTCTGCGCCTCTAACTTGAGCGTCGGAGTGTCTTTGCAGGTACACCCCCCACCAGTTACGGAGGCGATCCCGACGGAGCCACCGCACCAGAAGGCTTACCAAAATCTGGTAAGAACATTTGGCGCCCACCGTGGGGCTCGGTGAAATTATTCCCAGCCACACCAATCGCAACAAGATTAACCTAATGACAACGACCCAGAACAAAGCAGCGAACCATGAAAAGCGACCACAGGAGGGGGAAACCCAAATCCTGGGCGTACCACCTCCAGGGGATACCCAGGGAGGTAACCCCAACAACGTGGCGCCCTTCCCGCGTCAGATGCTTGAGAATCACCCACTGATCCAAGCCCTGCAAAGGGAAGTTAACACGCTGAAACAGAGCAACACTAAGGAGATAGAAGACCTCCGCAGGGAGAACGCGATCCTCCGAGAGCAATATCAAAAACTGCGAGAGGACCGGAACGGACCTTCGGCAGCCCACGCCGCTATCAACAGGTTCTCGGCAGCCCACGCCGCTACCAACGGATTATCGGCGGCACACACAACCGCCAACAGACACCCTGACCGAACAGAGCAGGAAGACACCACGTGGAGCGAGGCAGACCGAGCAACGACCCAATTAGAGTCCAGACCCGCCTCAGGATCGCGAGCACCACCGAGACGGAGTATGATACCTGAGACAACGAGGCGACACCCGTTTGTAGATGGAATCATGGAAACTCCACTACCGGCTGGGTGGAAGCCGTTATCCATGGACAAATACGATGGACTGACCGACCCCGACGAGCACATCGACGCATTCGTCACACAGGTAAACCTGTACACAAACGACGACGCCATCATGTGCCGAGTTTTCCCAACGACCCTGAAGGGAGCAGCGTTGAACTGGTACACACGACTCCCCCCCACTCAATTGACTCTTTTGCCACGTTAGTCGCTCGTTTCGACGCTCAATACGCTACGAGTCGACCCCACCACCTGACGGCAGTAGCACTGGCCAATATACGGCAAGAAGACAACGAGTCTCTTAGAGATTTCATGGAAAGATTCGCCGAGATCTCCGTCAGGATCCGAGATTTGAATCCACAAGTGGCATTGACCGCCATGCTCATGGCGCTAAAATCCGGACCTTTTTTAAACAGCCTCTGCAGGAAACCGCCACACGACATGGATGAACTCCGAGCTAGAGCAGCAGGATATATTCAGATGGAAGAAATGACCAAGTTCAGGGAACGGGTCAGAGGCGAATCCTATAGAAAACAAGAAGAACGAGAGAAACCAGGAACAAGCCGAGAGCGGAGTAGCAAACCTAGAAGCGACAGACCGCCCCGTGCAAGATTTGCCCATTATACCCCCCTAACTGATAGCAGAGCACGAGTCCTGGAAGAAGCCTGCAGCACCGAGCTGATAAGCCTGCCTACTCGAAATAGCTCCCCAGAGAAAGCAGATAGGTCCAAATTTTGCAGATACCACAGAGTACATGGACACACTACAGAGGAGTGCACCACCCTGAAGGATAAGATTGAAAAACTTATCCAACAAGGCAAGTTACGACGTTTCGTCCGAGACGACAGCCGAAAACCCATGCAAGAACGAGTCCGGGATAGGGAAGACTATCGCGATAGAAAAACCCGACGCACGGAAGAGCCCCGCCAGGAACAACAAACCAAACCTCCCGAAACTCGACTCCGAGGTGTTATCAACACAATAGCAGGAGGATTCGCTGGAGGTGGTTGTTCGAGTTCGGCAAGGAAGAGACATCTGCGTAGTCTCCGATCAATCAACTCGGCTTCAACAAACCCCAGAGTACACAAGAAAATGCCACCTATAACTTTCACAGACGCAGACTTCGAAGGCATAGAGCCCAATCATGATGACCCGATGGTGGTCAAAATTGAAGTCGCAAACTGGTTGGTGTGCAAAGTCCTAGTCGACCAAGGCAGCTCAGTGGATATCCTGTATTGGTCCACTTTCAAACAGCTAGACATCCCTGAAAATAAGGTACACCCTTACACCGAACAGTTAGTCGGATTCGCAGGCGAAAAGGTTGATACCAGAGGCTATATTGACCTCCTCACGACTTTTGGAGATGAGACGGGGTCCAAGACCATCACGGTCAGGTACCTCCTAGTCAACGCCCTCACTTCATACAATATTCTTATAGGCAGGCCAGCACTCAACAAATTAGGGGAAATAATTTCAACTCCACATCTGGCAATGAAGTTCCCAAATTCAGAAGGAAAAATAGTAACAGTCAAGGCTGATCAGGAGGCAGCCCGCGAGTGCTACTTAGAAAGCCTAAAGATAGCCAGCGGCAAAAAGATCCCAGAACTGACGATAAAACACGTAGCATGCACTTCTCTTACAACGCCAATAGAGGAGACCGACCTAGATCCCAGGGAGACCGAGCCGAGAGCAGAGCCCACAGAACAGGTAAAATCCTTCCAAATAGGAAGAGAGTCAGGGCAATGCACGAAACTCGGGACTCAGCTAGAAAGTGAGACCGAAGAAGCTATTGCCAAAGTCCTGTTAGACAACGCCGACTTGTTCGCATGGTCAGCCGTCGACATGCCCGGAATAGACCCAAGCTTCCATTGCCACAAGCTTGCCATTTACCCGGAAGCCAAACCGATCTCCCAAAAGAAGAGGAAACTCGGGGCTGAAAGAGGAAAAGCGGTAAAAGAAGAAACTGAAAAGTTACTCGACGCCGGCTTCATCAGGGAAGTTCAATACACAACATGGCTCGCAAATGTGGTGATGGTTAAAAAGGCGAATGGAAGATGGAGAATGTGCACTAACTACACGGACCTTAACAAAGCATGCCCAAAAGACTCATACCCGCTGCCAAGCATAGACAAGTTAGTAGATGGAGCAGCCGGCTACCCGATCCTGAGCTTTCTGGATGCATACTTCGGGTACAACCAGATACCAATGTACCCACCGGAGGAGGAAAAAACGGCATTCATAACTGACACGGCCAATTACTGTTACACGGTAATGCCATTTGGACTGAAGAACGCAGGAGCAACATACCAGCGTCTAATGGACAAGATCTTTACAAAACAACTCGGCAGAAACCTGGAAGTCTACGTCGACGACATGGTGGTTAAAAGCACAGAACCAGAATCGCATCCAGGGGACCTGACCAAAATTTTCGACGAGATCAGAAAACATAATATGAGGCTAAACCCTGAGAAATGCGTATTCGGGGTGCATGGCGGAAAGTTTTTAGGATTCATGCTCACCCACAGGGGCATAGAAGCCAACCCGGAAAAGTGCGCGGCTATCATAGGCATGAGAAGTCCGGGTAACATAAAAGAAGTACAACGGCTAACTGGAAGACTGGCGTCCCTATCCCATTTCTTGCCAAAAGCAGCAGAAATAGCCAGACCCTTTTTCAACTACTCAAGAAACAACAAGACTTCGGATGGGATGAAAAGTGTGAAGAAAACTTCCTAAAGATAAAAACACTACTTTCATCACCACCAATTCTAACAAGACCTAAACTCGGCAAGGACTTAATACTATACTTAGCCGTCTCGGGAGACGCGATCAGTTCGGTCATTATCCAGGAAGAAAATCAGATGCAAAAACCAGTCTACTACATAAGCCGAGTATTGAAAGATGCCGAAACCAGATATCAAAAGATAGAAAAGCTAGCGCTAGCCCTAGTCACCTCAGCACGACGGCTACGTCCATATTTTCAAAGCCACCCAATAGTGGTACGGACAGACCACCCAATACGACAGATACTGAGGAAACCAGAGCTAGCCGGACGAATGATAGCATGGTCGGTAGAACTATCCGAGTTCGACATCAAATACGAACCGAGAGGGCCTATCAAAGCACAGTGCCTAGCCGACTTTATTGCTGAACTAGCACCAGTAGCGGAAGCGCCCCTCCCATTCGGGACCCTCTATGTAGATGGCTCCTCGAATGAAAAAGGTAGCGGAGCAGGAGTCATAATTGAAAGCCCTGAAGGGATTATCCTGGAACAATCACTTAGATTCGACTTCAGCGCATCCAACAACCAAGCCGAGTACGAAGCCCTGCTAGCAGGGCTAAAACTCGCCAAGGAAGTAGGAGCGAAACATCTTAGATGCTAGAGCGATTCAAAACTAGTCACTGGGCAAATGAATGGATCCTATCAAACGAAGGACCCCCAGATGACAAGATATTACCACTTGGCCTCCCAGTTGAAGAACGAATTCATTAGTTTCGAGCTCGACCACATTTTGAGAGAACAAAATGAAAGAGCCGACCTGCTATCAAAGTTGGCAAGTACAAAGAATAAAGGCCAGCACCGAACTGTCATACAGGAAACAATATCCGCTCCGAGCATCGAAAAAATTGTTTCTAACATCAACTCGGCGGACAGAGAATGGATGACCGAGATATGGAACTTCTTGAAGAAAGGGACCCTCCCAGAGAGCCGGGAAGAAGCTAAAAAGATCAGAAGAAGGGCCAGCTACTATGTCATAGAAGGAGAAGACCTTTATAGGAGAGGCTTCACTGCACCACTGCTGAAATGTATCACGAAGGCTCAAGCTGAATATGTGGTAAACGAGATGCACAAAGGAATATGTGGAATGCACTCAGGAGGAAAAGCTATGGCCTCCCGAACTCTAAGAGCCGGATATTACTGGCCAACGATGCGTCGCGACTGCGCCGAGTACGCCAAAAAATGCGAAGAATGCCAAAAATATGGCAACTTATCCCATCTACCAGCAGAAGAATTGCACAATATCACAGCACCATGGCCCTTCGCCCTATGGGGAGTTGACATTTTAGGCCCTTTCCTACTCGCTAAAGGACAAGTGAAGTTCCTCCTCGTCGGAATTGACTACTTCACAAAGTGGATCGAGGCCGAACCCTTGGCAACTATCACCGCCCACAACGTGCAAAAATTCATATGGAAAAATATCATATGACGTTTCGGCATCCCCCACTCGGTGATTTTCGACAACGGTAGACAGTTCATCGAAAAGAATCTCAAAGAGTTTTTCAAAAACCTAGGGATTCGGCACCGAGTGACCTCGGTGGAACATCCGCAAACCAACGGACAAACCGAAGCCGCAAATAAAGTGATACTCGGAGAACTGAAGAAGCGAGTAGGAGACGCTAAAGGAAGTTGGGCAGAAGAACTTCCCGCAATCTTATGGGCATATCGTTGCACACCACAGTCAACAACAGGGGAAACCCCTTTCAGACTCTTATACGGATCAAACGCCATGATACCAGTTGAAGTCGGAGAACCCTCCCTACGAAGAACAAATTTCATCCAGGAAAACAACGATCAATCACTCAGGCATGCACTCGACATGACCGAAGAGACGCTCAACGAGGTCCAAGTCAGAATAGAGGCCTGTAAAAGAAGAGCCGAGAGGAGGTATAACACCAAGGTCAAACCAAGAAACTTTGAAGCTGGAGACCTGGTTTGGAGAAAATGCGGGGAAGCCAGAAAAGCTACAGGAGAGGGTAAATTGGCAGCCAATTGGGAAGGCCCCTTCAGAATAACCGAGTCGCTGGGAAATGGAGCTTACCGATTGGAGTACCCATCCGGCAAAACCATCCCCCGAACTTGGAACGCGACACACCTAAAGTTTTACTACAGTTAGAAAAGTTGTAAGTGGTGATGTACTCTTTTTCCTACTTTGACATTTTTTCCCAAGAGGTTTTTTGTCAAAGAGGTTTTAACGAGGCACACCCAATTTCTCTCATTAATGAAACTCCTTTCTTCAAATTATCTATTCAGAATTAGATTTAACCGCGTAGACCTTTACAAGGATACAAAAAGCGAGTTAAACATAACCGAGTAAAGGATACAAAAGGCGAGTTACAATTAACCGCGTAGACCTTTACAAAAATACGAAGGCGTTACAATTAACCGCGTAGACCTTTACAAGGATACAAAAAGCGAGTTAAACATAACCGAGTAAAGGATACAAAAGGCGAGTTACAATTAACCGCGTAGACCTTTACAAAAATACGAAGGCGTTACAATTAACCGCGTAGACCTTTACAAGGATACAAAAAGTGAGTTAAACATAATCGAGTAAAGGATACAAAAGGCGAGTTACAATTAACCGCGTAGACCCTTACAAAAATACGAAGGCGTCACAATTAACCGTGTAGACCTTTACAAGGATACAAAAAGCGAGTTAGACCTAACCGAATAAAGGATACAAAAGGCGAGTTATAATTAAACCGCGTAGACCTTTAATACGAGTTACCGAAAAATCATACGAATACAAAGAAAAGCCATTAAACACCCTATTCGAAAGGCCGGGTGCGAGCCCTGAATATAAATTTCATTAAGTACCCTATTCGGTAGGCCGGGTACGAGCCTTACAAAAACAGAAAATATAAACGCTAAAAAGGAACATCTCCTCCCTCCTGAATGTTGCTCCCAGCACCGTCCTCACCAAGCGCAGACTCCTCAACCAACTCCCCCTCTTTATTGACATCCTTGTCCACGTCAAAAAGAGAAGTGTCGGCATCCTTGAAGAAATACCAAACTTGGCGAAGTGCCTTGCTGAACCCGGCCTCATGGGTCTTCACAATCTCGTCCAAAGCCTCACCCAGATCGGTCTGCAGCTTAGCCTCGGACTCGGCAGCCTCAGTCCTCGCTTGAGCAAGCTCGGAAATGAGTCTATCCACCTCAGCCCGTAGCTCCCGAGCCGAGTTCTCAGAAGCAGTTAAGGAAAGTTTTAAGTCCTCCTCACGACTTTCAACTTCCCTCAGCTTAGCCTCCACTCCCTCTTGAGACCGCCGAGATTCTTCAGCGGATTGGAGAAGAGTCTCGTTGGCCCGGGTAGCCTCCAACAGAGCCTGCTCGGCCTTTGCAGCATTCTCCTTCACCATAGCTAATTCCCGGTGGCCGTGGTCGAACTCCTCAGCCCAATACTGAGCAATAGCCAATGACCGAGCTTGGAAGCGACAAACAGCCTCCATAGAAAGCATTGGCCCAGCATCCCTTAACATATCCCGATCAGCTTGACCGAGATTGTCGGCAGAGATGAGGGCCCCGGGATTGAAATCTTTTCCCCAAAGCGAGGTCCGACCATCTTTCATAGAAAGAAAAGCCAGATGCCTCTCAACAGCAGACCCCGAAGCCTCAGCACCGGGTGGACTCGGTTTCGACCTCTTCGAAGGACCATCCACTCCTTGAACGACCTCTCGCTGATCCCTCTTCGGAGGAGGAGAAGGAGGAGGAGGAGGAGGAACAGGCGGAGCAACTCGAGCCACCTCAGCAGCGGCCTCCTTGCCCTTCAATTTCTCCAGCCTTTGCTTTTTGGCCGTTTTATAATCAAATTTTCCCATCACAGCTGCAAAAAAGACAAAACATCAGTAAAAAACAAAGTAGAAGAAGAAAAACCGAGTAAATAAAAGGTACTCACCGTCCCAATCCTCTCTCGGAGTCCGAGAAGAAGGAATTCCCACGAGTGTTTTACAGGACAAGGAACGCGGTAACTTACACAGCGTGATCATGTCATCCTGATCCTCAGGAGACATGTCCACGACCTGCCAAGACAGCCGTTTGTTCGGGGAGCGGGTCCAATAGAGAGGGAACCTCGGCTCCCCACGGCCATCAAAAAATTTGACCTCTCCTTCCGGACCTGGTCGGACACGAAAGAAACCACTCTTGAAATTTTCCAAGAGAAGGTATAAGAACTAAGGATGGACCGACCAGGAATCCCAGTCAAGGAGACCCAACCCCCCTTTTGACTCTCTTTTACTTTATAGTGATACAAAAATTTAGGAGCAGTAGGAGTTATAAAGAATTTACTGCAGAGCACCCGGAAAGCCTGGAGAGAAGCCCAGGAGTTCGGATGCAACTGCGTGGGAGCAACATTCAGCGCCCGAAGAACGTCAGCCTCAAACTGGTCAAACGGCACTGTAATGCCGAGAACCGAGAACAAGGCTTCATATACAAAAGTAAAGTGTGGATGACGCGAGTCAGCGGACATAAAAACTCGGTCATCGGGCCCACAAGGTTCGGCATAGACCATACCCAGGCGTTCCGAATGACACAAGTCAATAGTTGCAAGAAAGGAAGACAAAGCTTCCTCGGTCTGATACCGAGAAGCATATGCACCTACTTCCCCAACCACCCAAGAATAGCCGGAAGTAGTAACAGGAGAATATACCTTTCTACCCCTAGGATCAATAGGCTGGGGAACAGAAGGAGGTAGAAGACGAGCACGCCGAGTCTCAAGAGGATGATCCTCAGTGGCCTCGAAATCCTCTAGAACCACTACCCCCCTGACTGGAACAACCAAAGGTGCTTGCGCAGGGTCGACGGATGGACGAACCACCTCGACACCCGCAGCGGCAACGTTTGCCGCTGACGCACCATCGCTAATTCTATCAGAACCAGGACGGTGGGAAGAAGAACCACCATCGGAACCCTCTCCGATGGGGCGAACCTCAGGCGTAAGCATACGACCCCCGCCGGAGCGCCCAGAATCCCAGGAAAAAGAAGACATTACAGAACCAGAAAAAGAAATGGAAAGGAGATAGGGCGTACCTAAACAAAGGACAAAGAAAAAACCTAGAAGGAGAACAAAATGGCGCAAGGGAGAAAAAGCTTGCGGGAAGACAAAACACAGAAATGAGAGTGAGCACCAATGTCAACAGTGCCCCTTTATATAGAACCCCAAACGTCGCGAATACGAAAGGGCGAAACGGTCCGAACCGTTGGATCAAGACCCTTCACTAGGCCAATCAACAGCTAGGAAGGCTTAAGACCTTTGGGAATCCCTAAAACGTTTCAAAATTAAAAAAAGTAATCACTGGCGCCGCCCTTGGGAACCGTTACGACGTCAATATGTCTGAAACGACATCTTCACCAAACGACGCGACGCTTCGAGAACCGAACGCGTCTCGGCCAAATAAATCCGAAATTGGTACATTACTAAAGCTCCTACATTACTTCAGAGCTTGGGGGGCATGTGTACTACTCGGACTCGGCACTCCACCGAGTAGTCGAGTTGACCGAGTAAAACTTATCACTCGGACTCGGATGATAATAACGGAAAGAATATATCTTACCATGTGATAAGATATAGAAAGATCAGGTCATAAGATAAAGATAAAAGATAGAATTATCTCTATCTTCATTACGAGATTTGAGGAGATTTGATAGGAAAATAACCCTATCAAATCTATCTCTTTACACCCTATAAAATCAGAACGATCCATCTCAATCGAGGTACGAAATTCTAATCCCACTTTGTAATACCTGTCCCTCCCTCTGCGCCTCTAACTTGAGTGTCGGAGTGTCTTTGCAGGTACACCCCCCACCAGTTACGGAGGCGATCCCGACGGAGCCACCGCACCAGAAGGCTTACCAAAATCTGGTAAGAACAGGGTTCGACTTCACTAAACCACTCCCTCATGCATACACAAGCTATTAATCAATGTTTATCATCCATTTGTTATCACAAACTCATAAAAATGTCCAATCCCTAATTCCTTACAAGAAGAGTCTAAGTTCCTTGACTAAACTACCAATCCTTTGCATAGCTTAGCCAAGTTACTTGCTTTAAGAAAAGGAGTCAAAGGTGACTAATGGGCTTTGCTCTATTCCTAGATACAAGACCCATTAGGTGCTCTTCTCCAATTCATAGTTCAAATACATTTTCCAATCACATTTAAACCATAAAATCAAGCAAAGGGTGATCAAGCCAAAACAAGCATTAAGCAAAGAAGAAAGAACGTAACGGTGAATAATAAACATGTATTAATAACTCAAAAGATATACATGAGTTTGGGTTTAGTTACATCAAACCCCAATGAAGGGGAGCTCAGCTACTTATGGGTGAGAGGAGCATCAAAATGGTGGAGAAGAGATGAAGATGAAAAATGGAGTCTTGGGAGTGTTCCCCACAGCTGCACTTATGCCCCCAACCTAGATCAAAGAAGAATGCCCTTTTTCCTTGCAAAAAGCTCTTTTAATAGCTTTGTTTTTACCCAAAAAGTGACAGCGAGACATTTTCGGCCCAACTGAAATTATGTTTTAGCTAGGCCAAAACTTCAATAATGCTCGCTGGGACAAGCTCGGCTGGGCTCATCAACTAGTTCGGCTGGGCTGAACTTCCTTTCTCAAAATTAGGTGCTCTCTGTCAGTTTCTGAGCTGGGCTGGCCTATTATTTCGGCTGGGCCGATTTGAACTTTCTACTTTGACCTTGATCTTGAGCTACTCCAAAACCCATATCCAATTCTATGTATCAAAATATACTAAAACATGAGACTAAATTCCAAATTTACATAACTAAATATATATCTAAAAACTAAATCTTTTTGAACTAAAAAGAGATAGAAACAAGGATTTAAATAAGGGATAGATGAAATAATTGCACTTATGTGTACCAAAAAGGTAAGTATAAAATGCAATTATCATTGCTCAAACACAAAGCCGTGACGATGTCGACGTCCGACGATGTAGATTGACAGTCGCTCGACGGTGTCCAACAGTTACAGACTTGTAGTTTGAATGGGGTTGCGACTTGCGAGCCTTTGGGGAAGAGCATAAGACTGAAAGAGCAAATCGAAAAAGGGGATTTCGAAATTAATTAGGGGCTTAGGGCTTTAAGTTTTTCTTGCCCATTGAGATCGTAGAAGACCTGGTGATTGCAACAGTGGTGGAGAAAAAAGGCTTTGCTCAGTGTCTTCCTCCTCGACGTAATCGTATTTTTGCGGAGATAGGGTGGTTACGTTCTTGAGGAGAAATTTAATTTTGTTTGCAGAAATAGGTTTATGGTTTTTAATTTTACATAACAATCTTTTTTAATTTTTAAAATATTTAAAAAATATAAAAATACCATGACTACCAAAGCAAGCACCATAAGTTTATATCTAATTCAACTAATTATTTATTGATTGAATTAATAATTTAAAAAGTGAATTTATAACATTGGTGGAAGCAAAATAATCATTTAATATTTTTTTTACTGCTTCAAATTTACAATACTTAATATTATATTTGATATTTTTTTCTTTATTTTGCTATAAGTGAGTGAATGTGTAGTTCTTTATTTTATGTTAGATGATTACGTTTATAATGTTGTTTAGTTATGCTTATGTTTGAATGACTCAAGTTTATGTTTGAATGCTTTTAATGTTATGTTTGAATGATTTAAGAGTGAATTTTCAATTTACTTGTAATAATTTTTTAATTATATTTTTTTATTGATTTATTAACTTTATGCATAAATAAAGTGCGGATAACGGATGCGGATATGGATATATAGGTATCCAACGGGTACGGGAATAGGATTAAAGTTATTATTCGCGCGGGTATAAAAGCGGGTATAGGTATTTTTTTTAAAATACAAATATAGGGACGAATACTATAGTACCTTATCGAGACCCTATCTATTATCATCCCTGGTTACAATTGTTTAATTAAGTATCGTACATTAGGTGGAATTGGTTTTATCTCTCAAAAAAAAGTTGGAATTGGTTTTAAATATGTAGATTAAAGTCAGTCAAGTAACAGAGACTACGAAAGTTGTGTCAAAAAAACAGAGACTAGGAAAGTAGCTCAGGAAACTGCATTCCAATGTTTTTCCAAGAAACCATTATACAAGTTGTTCATTTTCAAATTTTCACACGTCCAAAACTACTATGTCACCTGAGAAATTGCTATGAATAGACCACTAGAGAGGACTGCTTGTGAGTGGTGACTAATGGAAAACCATTTATGATTTTCTTTTGTCCGGTATCTCATGAATGGTGGCCCTGGCCCCTTTGAATGGGATAGAAAATAATTCACAGCACGTTTCTTTTGCAGGTTTAGAGACTTTAGTTATTTCCTTACAAGGGAGAGAAAGAACTAAAGTTGTTGGAAACTTGAAAGATATGTCCTTTGAAATGGTTAGGCGTGATTTCCGCAACGTATGAGATCAAACGAGATGTATGCGGTAGTTTTCTATAGAATAATAGATGATAGTGATATAAGGGAGTTGATTTCCACAACGTATGTAATAGCATGTATGTAGTATAGAATAAAGTTAATGACATGGGGTGTGAGATGAGTGTGGAAAAGTTAAAATTATTATTACTTAGTCCAGATCATCGTAGTCTCAATTAATCTCTACATGATGCATAGTTAAGTTTGATATGATGAAAAATATCTATTTATAATATATAAATCTTGAGTTATCAAATCAAGGGTCACTACATTAATATACTCTTATTTGTTACATTAATCTATATGTTTACATGTCAATATTTCAAGAGTTCTACTTTCTATTACATTTCTCCTTTATTTGATTAATTTCTCATTGCCAATTTAGTGTGTCAATTTAGATCTAAATTAACCTACTCTAAGGTAGTATTCCTTTTTTCACTTCTCCATTGATATTAATTCTCTGCTCTCACTTCTTTGCTAATATTCCTTCTCCACCCTCCTGAATGTTTTAAAACACATTTTTTATTGGACGCATCAATTCTCAAGGAGATTGCTTATTTGGGACTAAAAGGAAATAATTTATTGGATCACCTGCATGCTGCTATACAAGGCCAATTTTTTGTGTTCTATTTACAAATTAATTATTTGAGATATGAATTTGTGTTCTATTTACAAATTAATTATTTGAGAGTCCTGAAGACTCTATCAAAGAAGAAAATTATTTCAGAGTCCTAAAGACTAAAGACTCTAGCAAAAAAGAAAATTATTTGAGAGTCCTGAAGACTCTATCAAAGAAGAAAATTACTTAAGAGTCCTGAAGACCCTGAACTGGTTATATTTCTCTATAAAAATAATTCTCACAAGAAGTGAGAAAATAATACAAAAGTGAAAATAATTTCTCTCACCAGAAGTGAGAATAATTTTTCTCACCAGAAGTGAAAACGTAGTGCGAATAATTTTTCTTCTTGATTTTCTTGATTATTTGTCCCTTGATGTTGCACCTCCTAAAGTTTAGGTGCACTGCTTGACATTTGGTCAAGATATTTTGAAACCAATTTATCTATTTATTTTATCTTTTACTTTAAAAATTAATCTATTTATTATTATTGTTGATATCAGCACCTCTTTCAAATTTTGTATATGTATACGCAATACGTTTTACAACCATTATAAATAATGGATTCAACTTCATACATTCCTTTAATAAATAATGGATTCAACTTCATACATTCCTTTAATAAATAATGGATTAAAATTTGATCTGTTATATATGTTGCATCTATCTAAAGAATTCAGCCACTAATTTTTTTTTTTGTCTTTTATATTATTTTAAGAAGTAAAATGTGTGCTACAATGTTTACAAGTGCATTCGGTGGTTTATAATTGATTTTCAAGTTTATATGAAAACATTGCTTTATAAACACATATATGTTATACGGTGATTTAGAGAGGATCGTGAAGCTATATACAATGCTTTATATGTTATGAACAATACAGTTAAATCAATATCAAGGATATATATTATATTGTTTTATATTAATTTAAAGAAATTACTAGTATTGATTAGATGTTTATTCTGGAAAATTGCAAGCTACTATATGTTTATTTTAATTTTTATGATAGTTTTTAAACATGTCAAACCTTGTAAAACTTGAATTTGTGGCTCTTAATATTACGGGAAAGAATTATTTATCTTGGATATTAGATGCAGAGACATTTAGCTGCAATGGGTCTTGAAGACTTTACTAAAAAAATGGAAATAAAACATCTAATCGAAACTCTATTAGATGCAAAAATACATTTAATTGCAATGGGTCTTGAATATGTTTTTAATACATAAATTACATATTATGTGTGAAAGTTTTATTTGTTGTTTTTGTAAGTTCCAATAAAGAAAGCAAACAAAAGTTTTTTCCATATACTGTACGTGAGACTTTCATTTGAGAGATTTTTTGATATGGCCATGGTTTATATATTTTGTTTAGATTATAATTGAAAAAAAATATATATTGTTAATGAAGTGAACCTTTACCCTTTAGCCATGTGCTCCCCTTCTCGACAAATATATATATATATATATATATATATATATATATATATATATATATATAATTTCTTGCCTCCTTGCGACTAAGCAAACAATGAGTTTTCAACGAAAAATCATGAGGCCCGCCTGATTGGTTCTACTATATTCCCAGAAGTGAATGCAGTAATATCTTATTATTATGCTTATGAACAATCTTGTGGTCAGGGTCGTATCGTGATCATGGTCGTGGACATGGTCATGAAAGAAGTTAATGATAGTACTATGATAGTTTCTATCAAGAATAATAAATTTTTCTCTTGTTTAGTAATGCGAGAAGTTAATGATAGTACTATTTCTGGTACTACAAATATAATCGAAAGCTCCAGAAGAGCTAATGTATTGTTACCTGGAGGAACAAGGTTGCACATTAAGTTTCAAGGATATCCGTCTAAATGGATACCATATTAAAACAAATAATGAAGGAAATGTGAAATATCTTTATATCATGAGACTTAATTGTGTATTGAAAAAATTACATGCCTTTTCTTATAGTTTGTACTACGCGAATATTAGTACAATGGAAAAGCATAATGTTGTAAACCAGAAGTTTACAAATCAAAATAAATTTGTTGTTTGGCATGACCGGTTGAGCCATCCCGGGTCTATTATGATGTGAAAATATTGTAAAATTCATGTGGACACCCATTGAAGAGCCAGAAGATTCTTCAATGATTTATTATATACTACATGTTCCCAAGGGAAGTTGATAATTAGACCATTACCAGGAAAATTGGGAATGAATCCAATTCATGTTTTAGAAGGGATACAGGGTGATATTTGTGGACCAATATACCCACCATGTGGACCATTTATATATTTTATGGTTTTAATTGATGCATCAACTAGATGGTCACATGTTTGTTTGTTGTCAACTTGCAACCAGGCGTTTGCAAGATTGTTAGCTCAATTAATTCGACCAAGAGCTCATTTTCCTGATTATCCAATTAAGAAAATCCATCTTGACAATGCTGGTGAGTTTCCATCTCATGTTTTTAATGAGTATTGTATGTCTATTGGAATTGATATTGAACATCCTGTAGCACATGTTCATACACAAGATGGACTTGCAGAATCACTTAGTAAACATCTAAAGTTGACTGCAAGACCATTATTCATGTGATCAAAACTTCCAATGGTTTATTGGGGACATGCAATCTTGTATGTTGTAGTATTGATTCGCATCACGCCAACAATTTATAATTAGCTCTTCCCATTGAAATTTATTGAGCAACCTATTAATATTTCCCATTTGAAAATTTGTGGATGTGATGTATATTCCAATTGTTATACCACAACACACTAAGATGAGTCCTAAAAGAAGGTTGGAAATATATGTTGGGTATGAATCTCCATATGTAATAAAATATGTGGAATCATCAATAATAGATGACTTGATGTGTCGATTGTTATTTTGAATTAGTTTTCCCAACATGAAGGGAAGATAATAAGCAGTTAGAAAAAGGAGATTAGTTTGAATGAATTATCATTATCTTGATCCTCGTACAAAAACATTTTGAACCAGAAGTTCAAAAGATAATTCATTTGCAAAGTTTATCCAAAAGAATGGCTTAATCATATGTATCAACTGCTAATGTTGCAATAAAATTTGATGTCCCTGTTGGACAATATAACATTACAAAACGAGTCTCAGACACGCATGAAGCGTGGTAGACCCATTGGTTCCAAAGATAAAAAATCCTCAAGAAAAGAAGCTGAAAAGTAAGATGGCTAAATTAAGGTTATGAAAACTTTAAAAGATTTATTTGACATAATTAATATTTTAGTTCCAGAAGAACTCAGGTACCTGAAATTAGTGAAAATAAAGAGATCTCAAATTATGTCATGAATGGTATGATGGAACCAAAATGAAGTCAACGTTGACAAAGTGTTTGCATATAATATAGCGCTAAATGAAATAAATGATATTGATGATCTAGTACCAAAGTTCATTAGTGATTGTCAACAAAGAAATGATTAGCCAAAATAGAAAGATGCTATTGAAGCTAAATTAGACTCATTTGCTAAGCGAATCATTTTTGGATTTGTAGTGCATACACCTTAAAGGTGTAAAACTAATTGGATACAAATGGGTTTTTGTGCAAAAGCAAAATGAGAATGATGAAATTGTGAGATACAAAGCACGACTAGTTGCTTAAGGATTTTCACAAAGACCCAATATTGAATTTAAAGAGACATATTCACTTGTAGTGGATGTAAGTATTTTTATTTAATGGTTGCTCAGGAAGGACTCAATTTATATCCAATGGATGTTGTTACAGCCAATTTGTATGGCTCTCTGGAAAATGACATTTATATGAAACTCTCCGAAGGATTTAATTTGCCCAGCAGTGCAAGTTTTAGAGAAGATTACTCAATCAAATTGAATAAGTCTCTTTATGGATTAAAGCAATCAGGACGCATGTGGTACAATCGTCTTAGTGAGTATTTGCTTAAGGAAGATATAAAAATGATCCTATTTGTCCACGTATTTTGATGAAAAATATGAAAATGGATTTGCCATAATTGTTGTTTATGTAGATGACATAAATATCATTGGAATTCCTGAAGAGCTTCCAAAAGCCATGTATTGCTTAAAGATAGAGTTTGAAATGAAGGACCTAGGAAAGACAAAATTCTTCTTAGGATTACAAATTGAATATTTAAAAGGTGGAATTTTTGTGCGTCAAGAAACTTATATAACAAAGGTGCTTAAAAGGTTCTATATGGACAAATCACATTCATTGTGTACTCCAATGGTTGTAAGGTCTTTAGATGTGAACAGTGACCCTTTCAGACCTAATGAAAAGGATGAAGAACTACTTGGTCCTGAAGTACCATATCTTAGTGCTATAGGAGCATTAATGTATCTTGCTAATTATACACAACCTGATATATCATTTGCAGTTAATTTATTGGCAAGATATAGTTCTTCATCTACACGAAGACATTGAAATGGAGTGAAGCACATACTTCATTACCTTAGAGACACTACGGACATGGGTTTGTTTTATTCAAATGTTTCAAAGTCAGATCTAATTGGTTATGTAGGTGCAGGTTATTTATCAGATCCTCATAATGGTAGATCACAGATAGGATATTTGTTTACATGTAATGGTACAACTATTTCATGGTGGTCTGTGAAACAAACCATAACAGCAACATCATTTAATCATGCATAAATTTTAACATTACACAAGGCAAGTCGTGAATGTGTTAGGTTGAGATATGTAATTCAACATGTGCGAGAAACTTGCAGTTTATCCTCAGGAAAAATGACATCGACGATTATATGTGAAGACAATGTTGCATGTATCACTCAATTGAAATAAGGATACATTAAAGGAGATAGAACAAAGCATATTCTACCAAAATTCTTTTTCACTCATGATCTCCAAAAGAATGGTGACATAAATGTTCAACAAGTTTGTTCGTGTGAGAATCTAGCATATCTCTTTACAAAGTCATTGCCAAGGAAGACTTTTGAGCAACTGGCTCACAAGATTGGACTTCGTCGTCTTAAAGATGATTGTCTGCATGAGGGGGAGAAATAAATACGTTCTGCACTCTTTTTTCCTTCTCCAAGGTTTTGTCCCATTGGATTTTCTTGGCAAGGTTTTTAATGAGGCAGGTGATAATGTATTAAAGGATGATGCACTCTTTTTCCTTCACTAGGTTTTTATCCCACAGGGTTTTTCCTAGTAAAGTTTTAACGAGGCACATTCTTAAATAATGGACATCCAAGGGGAAGTGTTATGAATAATCTATTTGTAGCTGTCCATATCTTTTTGTATTATCTTTTATGATCTTTCCTTATTTCTATTTATCTTTTGTAACTTTCCAATTATCTCTTATATCTATAAATATGCTACTCCTCCTGAAAAGAATACACACAATTATTATTCTATTTAAACTCTAGTCTCCTCTTCTTCTCTACTTTTCTCTCTACTTTCCCTGCTTCGAGTTATATTTTATCAAACAGTAATAAAATGAAAGTTGTTTTTATATATTACTTTTACAATTATTTTTTACACGAGAATTGAACGGGTAAAAAATATTTAGTTTTATACAATTAACCTTTAACGTGTAAATATATTTAAAATTAGTTTATACATAATATAAACATCATTTTTTATTTAAATAATGATAATTTTCTATGAGAAATTTAAATTCACATATATAAATATTTATTCATATAATTTATATAAATTAATATATTTTCATACAAAATGTTAATATTCTATTACGTAAATAAATTTATTTTATACTTTAGATGTTAATAATATACTTTTATGTAAAACTTTTGTTCCATGTAAACCCAAATATTTACCCTTATGACGATATAATAATATGATTTTATATAAAAATAAAATAAAAACTGTCACCTATAATGTAAATATTTACCCTTGTAATTTAAATATCAATGCATTTTTTAAAGTCTTCATCCATGTACACTTTTATCTTCTAATTTAATTTAAATACTTATACATTTTCATGCATGTAATCCAATGGAAATAAATACTGCATCAATAGCATATTAAGATTTTTCAACTACAATATTATCATTAAAAGAAAGAATTAAAAGAAATGTGATACTCCCCCCGGTCCTTATTATAAGGTTCAATTAACTAATTCATCAATATTAAAGAATTTGGTTAATTTAGTTGAGAGCATTAAATCTGTCTTAAATTGATATATATTTTTTTTCAAAACTACCTTTGTGAACACAACTAACAAACATTAATGAGTTATGTTTCTCTTTCTATCACGTCATTCTAGAACTAACTTTAATGAAGGATATTTTTGTGAAAAAGTAATTAATACATGAGACATTTTATATTAGATCTTATAAAAAGGATCAAATCACACATTTAGTTTTGACCTTATAATAAGGACCAGAGGGAGTATAACTTATCTTGACATTATATGATCTATGATTTTAACAACTCATAGATTGCTTGAAATTTATTAAAAATTATCAATTTTGGTGGGTCTCATATCTAAATCAGGAATAAGAATCATTAAATGAGACGTAGAACTTATCAAAAATTGATAATTTTCAATAAATTTCAACCAATGATAGAGAAAGTACCAAATAAATAGTGTGGTAACATTTTTCATATTATTATCACATCTCTTTCTCTTATACATTTCTTTTCAATCATCGTTATTCTTTTTGTAAAAAAAAAAAATTCATCATTATTCTTTCAGTGCATCTCTTCGTTTTCTATCACATTCCATCTCTTATTTATATTTTGTTCCATCTTTCTCTTGCTCGTCTATGCCTCAATTTTTTTTTCATGGTTTTATAAATTCAAGTTCAACAATCATTACTTCTTGAAAAACCACTGTAAAATGATCTCTACCATTCGTCACTTTGTTTTATATGAGAACAAAAATGTTTGTTGTAATTGCTGGCCTTACATAGTTACATTTATGATGTCATAAATGCATTTAAACCCTCAGTTTCTCGAAAAGTCTTGTCTTTCAATGTCATTGAGTTTAATTAAGATCACTAATTGTAATTTTGTTAGAAGAATTAGTCTTAAAGGAATAGAGAAATTAATTAAAGGATAACTACTGGATAAGTACAAAAAAGTTTCTTGTGTTTTGTAATACTGGACCGAATGTACCAAAGGTCAAATGAGGTAAGTAATTTGGACTATGGAAGGAAATATTTATTGGATTGGATCACCTGCATGCTGCTATACAAAGCCAACTTTTTGCATGTTTGAGATTTTCTTCTTCTAGATGTGTGGGTTTCAGGAGACTTGCATATGTCTTTCAGTCTCTGTGTATTGTCCTAGTAATATTTGTACATGCAGTTAGGTCTTTGCTTATTCTATTTGTCATATAGCTAAATATTTATGTAAATGCACAGTATGTTCCCTCTTGCTTTAACATGAGTCTAAGATCATCAAAGATGGTGTTTTTTTTTTTTTTTTTTATCTATAGGAATCGAAAACGGGTATCAGGGATTTACAATAACTCATACACACTACTTAACCAACTGAGTTAGACCCCTTTGGTATCAAAGATGGTGTTATTTAAAAAAGAAAAAAAAAACAAATTGGTAAAAGACTTGGAGATGTTAATTATAAATTAATTAGACCAAAAGAAATGAATTTCAATTCAACTCACAAATACACAACGAAAACAAGTTTCTGTTCGATCTTTAAAAAAAAAAAAAAGACAAGCTCGAGTTCTCACGTGAGATTGAGAGGAAGCTTGTGAACACGTAAATAGGAATGGTGCGAGCTTGACAAGGAGAAAGGAGAAAGGAGAAGGAGATTGAGAGAGGGAGAAAAAGGTATGGGGTGGGTGTGATGAAGAGGAAGAGGGGTAAAGGGTGCGGTGGAGAGAGAGAAGGGTAGCAATGGGGGTGTTTTAAAGGTTTTAGGGTTTAATAGTTGAAAGAACGGAGTATTTTGGTCTTTTCAAATAATAAAATTTAAAGGGGGGTCTTAACAGTAATTTGTGGAGTGTAAATAGTAATTGCATGAGCTTTATGAACATGCAAACCAAGACGTGATCCATGCATATACAATGCATATTTGGTTTCACATTTGAAAATTGATTTTGTGTTTAGAATTGATTTTGGATAAATTTTTATTTGTTTGATTTCACATTGGAAAAGTGTTCAGAATTGATTCTGAGTTAAAGCAATTTTGAGTAGCTTTTGCATTGAATTAAAATTTTTATACTGAATTTTACTCCTAACTTGATTTTATAACAAAAACATCCAAATATAAATCACATCACTTCAAAATCAGTGCATGTTTGGTTACACGTTAGAAAATTGATTTTAGATAAATTTTCACATGTTTGATTTCACGTTGGAGAATATTTCATAATTGATTATGAGTCTAGAATTGATTCTAAGTTGAAGCAACTTCAAGTAGCTTTTACGTTGGATCAAAAATTTTATACTGAGTTTTACTCCTAACTTGATTTTATAATAAAAACATTCAAACATAAATCACATCCCTTCAAAATTAATTTTAACCAAAATCAATTTTGCAAAATCAATTCCATTCAAAATCAATTTTGACAATGCTCATCCAAACACACACTTAGAACCCATTAACCAAACACATTGAATTTCTCCCAAAAATAAAAAGAAATATCTAAATTATCTAGCTTCAAACTTTAATCTCATACTTAGAAATTTCTTGAAATTTTATCAAAATTTCACAAAATTTCTAATATTTAAAATTTTAAAAATTACTTTATATCTTAAATCTATCTCAAATTCCCAAATATTTTTAAAATTTTATCAAAATTTCACAAAATTTCTAATATTTAAAATTTTAAAAATTACTTTATATCTTAAATCTATCTCAAATTCCCAAATATTTAGATAGAAAATACCAATTTGGAAGTTTTTGGTAGAAAAAAAATAGACAATAAGACAAAAAATTTCTTAATTTTTGTTTTGAAAAAAAGTAAATTGTATTGACACCCCTGAGATTTTGTGAGAATGCACAATCTCATATTTTTTTCTACCCCTACACTAACTTCTTAATTGTTTGAAAACATTACACAGATAAATATTAAATCGTGTGCTTGTTATAAGAGAGGTTATTGTAAACATTAAAAAAGTAGAAAAATTTTGTGCAATCTCGTGAAACCTTAGTGTAATATACTATTTTAAAAATTGAATAACCTAATTAGATCGAGAAAAAGTTAAGCTGCTTAAATTGAACAGAGTTCAAATTATAACAACCAAAATTATAATTAGTTTTATTTTTAGAAAGAAACTAATCCCTACTTAATTTGCAACAACATTGTATTTATTGAACATTGTTATTTATCCCTTATTTATTTATTTTTATCTTTTTCTTATACACATCTCAATGAATATTCTCCCAAACTATTATCCCACTTTTATTGTATAAATAGATTTTCTATTAAGCTTACACAAAAGTTATGCTATTTTCACTTAAATTTGTTACAAAAATATTATACGTACAGCAGAGAGATAGAAAGAGCACAGATAAATCTAAAGGATAAGATGAGTGATGTGATAGAGAAAAAAGATTAAAAAAAAAGTGTTGTGAAAAATATATTGTAAGAAGTTTAAGTGAGAGAATAACATTGCTCTAGACACAAAATGAAAGAAATAAGAATACATCTCTAATTTAATTTTAGAAATGATGAGTATTATTTAAATTAATCTCATTTTATAAAAAAAAAAAATCAGTTTAATATCTAACTTTATGAAATTTCATTCATATTATTTTATTTTCATTACATTAATAAAGTTTTGTAACATTGTACTACTAGAATAAAACAATATGAAGTTAGGGAGTAAAATTCGAAGTGAAAGTTTATTCAGGTTGGACATAAAGTTTGACCTTGGGATAGAACTCTGAAAACTTGGCCTTGGCACTTGAGGTCTCAGGTTCAAACTGTAGACCAGAAAAGAAAATGAAGTATTCAAATAGTTAATCACTAACCCCGTCACTATATTAACTCACCATCTTGATGACAGGTCCTTATTTCTGCAAACAGGAGCTAGCTAACTGTGAAAAGAAACGTTAACATGAAACAACAAACTAAATGCATGTTTGCTAAGATTAAAGACATGAGGATTAATAATCAAATGCAACACTCTGATAACAATATTAACTCTATTCTATAGATTCCACTGCATAATATAAACAAGAACTTTCTTATATATCTGCAAGAAAGTCCAAGGTAAGAATTAAGATTACAATAGCACGAGCTTATCATCTCAAGCAAGGTGAAAAAAAATGACAATCATACTCATCACATGTTTCTAATAAGGTGAATGCATGGAAGCAGTTCTTTGAAATAGTTGACAGTTCTGCTCCTTTACATGGGAAAACAAGAGAAAAGGTCTAAGCACTGCAGTTCAATTTAGTATAGTGTGTTTGCTTTGGCGTTAAAAATGCACGTATATCATTATTTTCACGTCAAATTGGTTGAGATGATGCAGAAGCAACTTGAATTTGCTTCAAGTGACATGCATCCTTCTTCGCACAACGCTATACCAAACACGCATTTAATGTGAGTTTTTGTCATATGCATGAAACAATATTTCTCAAGTGACATAACACCAAATTTTTTAGGCAGTGATCAAGGCATGTCTTTAATTATAAAGAAGTCTATTCTTAGTTTGAGTTTTGAAGGACTACTTCAATAGTACTATGCTTAGTTTCAGAACAATAAACAAATGATTAAAAAGCATTATCAACTCTACCAATATATGATGAAAATGCTTAAGGCAATACAAATTCACACCAAAAGAAAATGTTTAGATGATTGAGGATTGAACACCTACTACATTGCTGGCAAAACCTCTGCCTCATCCCTGGAACCACACAAATATTACCAAAACTCAGATTTAAATTTTGTATTATTCTGTCTCAGCCCTATGGTGGTGTAACCATGTGCTTAACACAATCTAATCCAGATTTGGGGCAACATTTTCTTTGTGATGCACAATCTGTAGGCATAAATCATTCAATTTTTTCACAACTTCAAGTACATTCAGATTGTACACCTATGATTTTGGACAAGCACATAGAGAGCATGACTACCATGAAAAAGTACACATAAAGATTGTACACCTACTACATTGCTGGCAAAACCTCTGCCTCATCCCTGGAACCACACAAATATTACCAAAACTCGGATTTAAAATTTTGTATTATTCTGTCTCAGCCCTATGGTGGTGTAACCATGTGCTTAACACTATCTAATCCAGATTTGGGGCAACATTTTCTTTGTGATGCACAATCTGTAGGCATAAATCATTCAATTTTTTTCACAACTTCAAGTACATTCAGATTGTACACCTATGATTTTGGACAAGCACATAGAGAGCATGACTACCATGAAAAAGTACACATAAAGATTGTACACCTACTACATTGCTGGCAAAACCTCTGCCTCATCCCTGGAACCACACAAATATTACCAAAACTCGGATTTAAAATTTTGTATTATTCTGTCTCAGCCCTATGGTGGTGTAACCATGTGCTTAACACAATCTAATCCAGATCTGGGGCAACATTTTCTTTGTGATGCACAATCTGTAGGCATAAATCATTCAATTTTTTCACAACTTCAAGTACATTTAGATTGTACACCTATGATTTTGGACAAGCACATAGAGAGCATGACTACCATGAAAAAGTATATATAAATGGTGATGTTAAGAAGTAAGAACAATAGAGCCAACATTTGGGAGTACAACATTACATGCTTAAAGAACTTTCCATCCACTCGAACTCGTGTTGCAAGATAGATGGATTTAGCTATTAATAGCTTGTTTGGAACTGCATCAATTCTTCCCGTACCCGCATTTTGGCCAACGCTACCCAGTGTAGCTTCCGCATCCAAAGGCTTGAATTGACGTGAGTTTACCTAGATGGATGTGTTTCCAAACACGCATTAAATGATAAACACTGCATTTTACCAGTTTATATTTAAGAATATATTTGCTATGATTGTTACTTTTCAATGAGTATATTAAATAATGCTCACGGTAAACTGTCAAAGGAAGGGAAAGACTTATGGATGGTGATACATTTTGACGGATGGCATATCTCAGTTCAAGTATAAAATATATAATTAATTAGTTTAGCTTAATTTTGTCATTAATCCCAATTATGTAAATACGTAATGACGTAATTTAATTGATAGCTTTATATAACCATCTTAATGTTCTAGTCAATGGTACTAATCATTAGATATAAAATTTTGCAGTCATTACACTAATGTTAGCTAGCTTATTACTATATCATATCCACTCACATCTACATCTATGAAACGTACACATAAAATTGTCTCGTGTCCAAAACTAGTCCAGGTGCCACACTCTCATAACACTGATCACAGCCACAAAAATCTGTCATGTATGTAAGTGATAGCTAGGAGCCAGGGTAGGTCATCTTCCCACTAACTCATTTATGCTATGTTTGGTTGAAATGATGGAAATAGAGAGGATGAAAATAGGAGAGAAATATTTGAATTAAAGTAAAGTATGGGAGGTGTGAGTCCCACATGGGACCCTCACTATTTTTCCTCCATTTCTCTCCTCTCTCCCTCAACCAAACACAACATTAGTAAAGTCTCATTCATTATCATAGCATCATGCTCCATATCTAAAGTCCTTTTGATATAAAAGAAACCCATGAGGCCATATCAAATTCTTCAGTCACCATAAATGGAAGCTGCATGTGATGGTAGCACTTAATACAAGATAATTACAATGCAAGAGTAAAGAAGAGTGGAGTATGTACCTTATGCATTGATTGGATTGGATGAGGAGTGAAACAGAGGATAGAAAAATAAACCAACTTGGACAAGAAGAAAAGCGGTGTCAAAAGTTGTTTCAAGTTAAGATGCATAACTATTTTTTTCAAGGCATAGCGTTCGATAAGTAAATCAGCTATTTCACTCATTAACATCCTCATTTTATTAATTGTACGCATTTATATATGTATATTATTAATATTTATGCACTATATTTTATAGAAACCTTATGTACACATTCTCTTAATGAAATTAATACAGTTCTACTCAGAAGAATTTTCTGAATTTTCAAATATCTTTATTTTTGCCGAAATTAATAGTTGACTGGACTGCTATGTCAGACAGCTGTCCAGGATAAATTTTCAAGTATAGAATTTTGAACTCATTTATAACTTAAAAGAAAGGTAATAGAATATAGATTAAAAATATATACAGATAAAGAATTAAAATGCTTATTCAGAATTGTTAGGATTTTCTGAAAGTTAGAACTTTGATAAATTATTACGGTAAAATTCTAAGACAGAAAATTTAGAGAAAATTCATAGGATATCTATAGAATTATCTAATAATTGTAATATACTTAGAATAATTATTAAAAATGTTTAACCAAGAAAATTTTAATTTAGAACCTTAACCAATCAAAAAGTGACAACTTAGGCTTTTCTAAGATCACTAAATTAAGCTAATTAGGCTTGGATTAAGAGATAAGTAAGACACTACCCCAAGGTTTTTGATAGTGAGGAATCCAATGGTGATGTTATTTTCTTCAAATTCTAATCACATTGTAAAATAATTAGCAGCCCTAATTACCTTCTAGAAATTTCTACAAAGTTCTTGAAATGTTGACTTTTGGGGTAGGCAAGTGACTTGGAACTCCTTTGGCTGTCCAAGTGGATGGGAAAGCTTGGAGAACTGATCTCCCTTGGCCAATAGGGGCTGCTGGACGTGCAGGAGCTGCTGGATGTGAAGGAAACATCCAATTTGGTTAATTCCTTGTTTAATGAAGCAAATAACTTAAGTAAAAGGCAAAAAGTCACAAAAGCTAATATTTTCTCCAAAACAGAACCGTGGGTTCCCTTCTACAGCAGCTGCAGTTCCATTTTTCTTTTCATCTTAACTTCATCATTTCATCCCAAATTAAGAAACCCAACCATCCAAACTTCCAAAACCCTAAGCTAATTCGGCTAGTAGAGAAAGAATTGGAAGAAATCTCAAAAATTCCTACAAGACCAAGGAGTGAGGGAGAAAGGAATTCAAGGTTTTTTCTTCAATTAAAGAGTTTAAGGTAAGGATCTAGGCATTTAATTTCAATTAGAACCCTTGGAATTAGAAGAAAACATGTTGTAGGCTTAGATTAAAATTTTGACCTAGAATCATGAAAACTTGAAATTGATTTAGGGGTTTTGTGTTTTTGATGCTTGTGATTGTAATTCATGGATTGGAATGATGTTTGATTGAATTTTTGATGTGTTGTGATGGTTGAAATTTGGTTTGTTGAATTTTGATTGAATTTGTGATTTGGTTGATTTTTGGTTGGAATTGGAAGTTATTGCTTTGGAAAACATGTTGGAAATGGTGTGTATACCATTCGGCCAGCCCTAAATGCAAGGGATATTATGTGGAAATTTTTGTAAAATCAAGGGCAAAATGATCATTTTACATGTAGGGACAAAATGGGAATTTTTGAAAAAGAGCAAGGGTAATTTGGTCATTTCAAAATTTAGGACATAGATGGAATTTTAGAAAAGATTAAGGGTAGTTTAGTAACTTTACCTAATAGTGAATTTTTATAATTTTTATGTGATTGCTTAATATTAATTATTTGTTTATTAGCATCATTGTCATATTGCATAAGCTTGAGTTCTTGAAAAATACAAAGATTTCAAATGAGAAATAAGTATTTATGGGGGAATTGATTTCCAGGACTGTGTTGACTGACCGGACTGCGGTAGTCATGTATTTGAAAATATGATTGAGATTATGAAAAGAGAACTGTGTTGACTGACCGGACTGCGGTAGTCATGTATTTGAAAAGATGATTGAGATTGTGAACAGAGAATATGATAGTCCTGAGAAATGGGTGAGCAGAGTAAGTTAGACAGGACTGTATAGTCTGTGATTATATAGTCTGTGCGGTGAGGGATATTGGCAATTCCACATGTGGCTGTAATTTGGACAGAGATGCTGCCGTGGTGGCCTTCCGGGTATCCTGACCTCCTAATTCTGTTTAATTTATTCGCGTTTAGTAGGGGCTGATAGCTGAATTGCAGTACGTAATGGTAGGCCAGTTACTTACTAAACACTCAAAGGGGAAGTCTCCATGGAGCAGGGTCAAAATGAATTTGAGTCAAAAACTGCATTGCATAAATCATACTGCATTTAATTATGTGTGTAACTAATTAAATTGTTATGATATGTATTTGTTTGAAATTGTTTTAATTCTATGAGAAATTAAATGTCTGATCCGGTAATGTTGTCCCCAGATTTTAGGGGAGTGTGATTGCAGGTATTTGGAAGATTAATTAGAAGTTACAGATGCAGACATGGTCCAGAGCTATAGGATGGGGACTATTTTGGGTAGACAATAATTTTGTAGTAGTTAGAATTATTTTGTAGCAGTATTTATATAAATTTTAATGATGTAAATTACAGAACATATTTTGGATTGTAATAGAACGAATCAGAACTTTGAAATAAATATATAAAATAAATTAAATAGTTAAATTATGTTTTATATGAAAGGGGGGTTACAGACATCACTTAATATGTGGCTGTGTTTACAAATTAAAATCTTACAATAATTTCCACAACATTCAAAAAATATTAATGCTAAATGTAACATAAGCTTCTTCATTAATTGTGGTCAATGTTTGTGCTCATGTTATGTCTAGCATTAATATTTCTTGGTGAGGTGAGGGCTGCCCCCAACTTATATACACTATTTTGGCCTTGATGTGGGATCTCCAACATCCCCTTATGCCAAGGACTGGACATCTTGAGCGTGAAGCTTACAAAATTGGACATTCTGCGGGTGGTCCGATAGGCCCAACAACAATCATTAAGATAGACTTTGATACCATCTTAAAATGTAAGTTTAAGCCTAATTCACCCTAGTACAAAACCAGCTTATAAGGTTAGGGTTACTCCCTCACTTATATATACTATTTTGGCCTCATCACTAGTTAATATGCGATCTCCAACACACTTATAATTATCATATTAACAAAGAAAGGGAAAGCAAATTGAGATTAGTATTTCCTTTAAATAATACCTTGTTCTTCCATCAGGAGTCATGCATATATGGAACAGCTTCTCCAGCTGTTTAACCTGATCCAGGGGGTTAATCCAGAAAAACAGAACATGCCAACCTGCATTTGTATAATCATCAAAATGTACAACTGTGTGCTGAAGATATAATATGATTCTTCAAGCATAAGGTAACTGCATATACAAATTACAAAATCGAACATCCATAACCTGGGAAGTTATATGCTCCCAATTGAAAGATGAATCCAAGTTATCAAGACAATGTCGAAGGGGAATTCGCACAGTCAATTCATTTAGCCATGACCTTCAAACTCAGCATTGCCATCAAATGAAATTATATCCTGAATCAATTTAGAAAGGAAAAGGTAAAAAATGAATTAAAATAGCTAAATATTACATTTATCTCTTTCCTCCAAAGTGCTTCTATATCTTGCTTCTATATATTAGTTGCTTAATATCACGGTAACTAGTGAAATACCATGAAAAGGAATGATGCTATACATTGCATGGGACATCAGCTGCAGTTGGCTTATTGGTGCTGCTACCTGCTTTATAGATTTTAATGTTGATTAGTAAAGCAGAAAAGAACATAAGAAGCAAAATAGTAAAACATAATGGCAACATTATTACAAAGTTGAGCTTCATATCATATCGTAATATCATATACTTGACCCTTGCCTCAAAAATGCATCATGTAACATATTTGACATCTAACTTCTATTTTACATATCATACAATATGCTCTGCCTCTAAATCTCTAATCACTAGGATATAGAACTATTCTTACCTTAAGACAACCAACTTTATGTTCTGATAATCCCATGTTCTTTGCAAATGATTGACCACAACCTATCAAATGCCCATGTTCAAGGAAAATTCGAAGTGCTATGGCATCCTTGTCAAAATCCCCACTTGAAAATCCTTGATAAGCCATGTCAAAGAAGGGGAGATGTTTTTTTTTCCTGGAAGATAATTAATGTTAGAATATTATAATTGATTTAGACTTATGGTACAAAGCAATGCTAACATGATAATATAGCTTAATAGATTTGAGAGGCAAGAAACAAGCAATGGATGCCAAATCTTCTTGTCTATTCTAAATAGTAAAGTTAGTATGGTCCTCAACATCATGAATAACTTTGATAAGTACACTTCTAATACCTTGACATCATATAGGAGTGCAGCAAAATCTAATCCCTTTGTATCTGGATGGCAGTAGTGGAAGGATTTGACAGGAATTTCATCTTGTCTCCATGTATTGTGGTCAATACACCATACAAAACTTTTTGCATTAGATATTGAAAGAATGTATACATATCTCAAAGAATGATCCAATGGGAAAAGTACCTACTTTGACCAGGTAGGATCTGGTAGATACCTATGAGAATCAGGATAGAAATGCCTTTGAAATTCAGTAAAAAGCTTACATGCACCAGCAGACGAGCTTGTTTTGTATCTAGCGTTGCTATAGGCAAATAATAAATAAATAAAGTCCAAGCTACTTGAGCTTATAATATTCTTGAGTTGCTGAGAGGACGTTTTGTCCAAGATATTTTCAACCCAGAGAGTTGAAGTTCTGTATATAAACCCAACTTATCTGGATACAAAAGAATCCCTTATACTATATATCAAATGTACATTTTATTTTTATCATGATTTGTCATAAACAAGCTGAATCAAGGCATTATTGCAAGCATGATAGAATCAATTTCTGGAATTAAAAAAACCGTTAGAACAGAGTGGGAGAAGGAAAATTTAACTCACTCCAATTTACATCATATCTATGAATCTTCAGTTCAGAATCACGAACGCATTGAGAAATGAAAGGTTTGCCATCATCACCCCTGTATGTTCCCTTACAAAGTAAAGAATACGAGATGAAGAAACAAAAATTCAGTGGTGACAAAATATATGGAAGACGAATATATGATGATTAAATATAGCTATAAGCACTTACCATTCCAAGATTGATCTTGTGGTTAAAGGAGTCAGCTAGAAATGCCACGTTCACGCTGAGAATGGGGTCCTTTGGTGCTGGTCTCACATGGTGTAATGGTCCCACCAACCACGGGCACTGGCACAAGAAGTGGATAAAAATCTTCTAGCAATTCTTCCATTGATGCACCTCCACATAAGCTAGAAGAGATATGTTATATTATATGCTGTGAACCCAGTAAAATGTTGCTTACAGGGTCGGAACCTCGTTAATTAAATGAGGAGCTCCCCCCTCCCTGGGCTAACAATGTAATCAGGGGTGGGCAAAAAAATTATTATGAACTGAATTAGACTAGAACTGAACCAGACTGGGCAGGAAAAAACTGCACCCATTTAAAAATTAAAAAAAAAATAAACCTGAACTTGAACTGCTGCTTTAAAACCAGTTCAGCAAAACTGAACTACTTTAAAAACAACACAAGAAGGGTGGGTCACCAAATTTTTTCTCACAACATTGAACGAACCTGGTTGCGTGTGGTTAACGAGACTTGAACTGCCTTCTTCAATATTCTCTTACAGAATTGCAAAGATTTGGAAAATACAGTAGAAAATAGGAGGCAGTAAATTAAACCATAGTGGAAGAAAGTGATAAATGAGAAGCTAGCATGTTTATGTAAAAGTAAGAACAGAGAGAAGACAAATCTAAAAAATCCACCTTTTATTAGTTTTGTAACATGCTCAGTGGGGTTTTCAGCCAGCAGAAGCAGAACCACCCTTATTCGGGCCTTATTTCTTATGGCAGGATGCTTCCGGACAGATCTTGGCATTTGTGGATTAACCATAGCGTTAGAGAGTCAAATCGAGTAGCTGATTCTTCAGCAGCAAAAGCTCATATCATCAGATTCAATCATTCATGGGTTTTGATAGTCCGCCAGAGGAATGCAAATCTATTAGTTGTTTTCCTTCTGAACAAAAAAAAAAAAACAATCCATATATGCTGGGGCGCACTCACTTGCGGGTTGGGGTTCAGCCTCCCCACCAATCATTAATTCCTGGTCTTCACTCCCTGCAGGGGTTTTAGCTCTTTTAGAGATTGATCATTGATTTATTATCTATCTTGTAGTTTGTCTTTATTTTCCTACTTCACCAAAAAAAAATTGTTTTTTTAGTTTAACGATGGTGTACTGAATTTTATACTGTTATTTAATCATAAATTATTTTTTTAATAATTTTTAAGATAATTTTATAAAAATTAACAAATTTATTATAAATAATAGATTATAATTGAATGATAGTGTAAAATAATTTTATATTTTCAATGTCAATGCTTGATCCTTTTTCTTTTCTTTTCTTTTTCTATTTTACTTTGGTAATTATTTTTTTAATTATTAAATTGGTCAAAAAACTGATGTGTGTGTGGTGATAATGGAAAAATGAAAAAAAAAATAAAATTAGATATAATTTCTTAAATATTATTAGCACTATTCTTCAATTAAAGAATAACACAAGAAATACATAAAGAGTTACATTTAAGTCGTATCTTTTTATATTCTTTTTATTATTTTGACATCGGAATTGGATTATTATATAAATCATTATCCACCTTTTGATGTTCAATCATTCCTATATCTTCTGAAAGGTGTGACAGCACGCAATTAATCATTAACGATACGTACCATTGCATATATAAATTCATAATTGTGCGGTCTGTAATGATTCATATGATACCTTAGCAAAGAACGGTCTGTTTTTTTCTTATAAACAAACATTTTATTAACAATATAAATGTTCAAATTAAACACAAGAGATGTAACCAAAAACAAAAGTCTGTAGCCAACAAAATTAAACACAAGACGTGTCCAACTACTAAAGACTCTGTTAAGAGGCAAATAGACCAACCAGTCTAACCTTGAATGTGATTTGCGGCTGTTTGATTTTCCTCCTGATTCTTTATCTTGTAATCTTCTAGCTCATAACTCTACACTGTAATGTTCACTCGTGAGTTTTAGTTTTGGGTTCTTTTGGCCCCTCTCCAAACCAAATATATATATATATATATATATATATATATAAGTCCGTGCTCCACTCACTATCTAATTGGCTAGCTTCAACAATTAGTTCACTTTCCTGCAGTTAACACGAATTTCACCTTGATCCCCAGTAAGGGGCTGAATATTTCCCATCTTAATCATCGAATCCGCGAAGTCCTGGTAGAAAGCTACCGCATCGTCGCTGTACTGCTTAACCAGTTCATCAGTTGAACCACCATTGAAGAGTTCTTGATCAGAGTGAAGAATCCCTTTATTTTGAACCAAATTAGAGAAATAGGTTGTGTCAAACTCCGCGGCTGTTGAGTCCAAATGAGCAAGGTTGAGGTCACCTCCATTTCTGGGGCAAATGGATTTAAGTTGTGATTTTGCAAAGTTGGGATCGATGTTGGAGTCATCGTAGATATGGTCCCTGAATGAAACACAGCGTGCATATCCAATGGTGTGAGCTCCAGAAAGAACAACGAGATCCTTCTCATCAAGACCATGGTTCTTGAAGCTGCTGATGAGTTGAGAGAGGTTAAAAAATGGTACTGGAATGTTTGCCTCTGCTGCTTCACGGCTTGCTGTGATCGAGTCTCTTCTCCCAAGTCTCACGTTCCATGTTGGACCACCTAACTGCATCAACATAAACTCGTATTCACAACTTATTTTTATAAGCCAAGAGATTTTATTAATAACTTGTGGCCAACTGAAGCAAAGTGTGTGCCTCAGCTGAGACCAAAAGTTTGAGAAAACACAACAAAGCATACCGAAAAACATTACAGCATAGTACCCTCACCATGAAATGAAAATGTAACAGCATTGCAAAGCATATAACTGACTTGCCTATACATTAAAACAGCAAAATCCAACCAAATCCCACAACCCAGATACATGGTGCAACTCAAGAATGTGTTACCAAAAGTGAGCCCCGGAATAATAATTACTAGCCTTGAAAATTAGAGGCACTAGTTATCCTAAACTTTGTTGCGCCAGCAACTCTTTGAAGACCCACTATTTGCCACCCACAGACCAAAGTGTCTAATTTTCAATTTATATCCAACAGAAAAAGAACCTCCAAAGTGTCTATTACAGGCTTAAGATGCCACCTGTCTAATGGCCATTCTCATGATTCTTCTTAGACCTACACCCAGCGCATATCCAATATTCTGTGCTAACTGCCAAGCCAAATTAAGGCAAAACCCATTTGCCAATTCCAACATCACACAGTCCAGCGATTGGCAAATCCTCCAAACCAACTCCTAGGCTAGATGAAGCTAGACAAAACTTTGAACACTGTACACATTTCACACTAGACCTCTCATGACACCTACCTCCTTCCACTGACATAATCCCTTATCATTTTCAACCTCAACACCAGCCATCCCCTCCATTCACCCTTGTTCCCCCATTTCTCTTGGCCAACATTGACGAACCAACAAATAATTAATCCCATTCCACTAATTACAGCTTCCCCAACCCATGGTCCCACTCAATACTACCCGAATCAACCCACTTAAAATTTCACAACTACAAATTCAAAAGTCAAAACTTTAAGCATAGTAAGTGCATGTTGGATACGTGCGTTTCTCCACATTTTCAGGTCGAATCCTGTATTTACCCAGAAGCTATGCGATGCGTTAGGCTGGACTTATAAATCAAACATGCTACAAAAATATTCCATATATCAATAAACTTTAAAGCAGAGCATTATATTTGGGCTTAATACTAGTATCACTCACCGCAACCACGGAATCCCGAGCAGCAACAGCCAAAATATCAGCGCAAGAAACAACTGATTGTCCACATGCTTGATCCACTGCCTCCTTGATCTTATCCACAACATCAAATCCTCGAGCAGATTGGATAGGTTTTGCATTCTTTTCGCTGTCAATGGAGGGTGTAGAGTCTAGCAGAATTGAACCATCACAACCCTGTCACAAAACCAAGTCAAATTTATTAGAATCACACAATCAACAACAACAAAGCCTTATCCCATCATAAAGGTTTGTATTAAAAATTAATCCTCATAATCACACAACAACAAAGACCCTAATAATCACTCTGTCGAAAAATTCATCCTCGCATTTCAAACGCTGTTATAGGCAAGTATAAAACTAAGATAGATTAAGTGTTGGTTGTGTTGTTCTCAGATTCAAAGTGGAATTTCACTTCAATAATCCCATAATAAACACTTGTATTAAAAGATTATTGGGATTACCAAAGTGAACCTTCAGCTTTAATTAGAGAACAGAACAGCATAAACAACCCATAAGAAATTAGATCCAAGTCTGTCAGCAACCTTGTTCCCCCAATCAAAAAATCACCACTTCACTTAATGAAAACAAGTAATCTGTATAAGGAACTGTTTCAGAGGTGTTGGAAGAAAGAATATCTTACGTTAACAAAGCAATCATGGAAATGCAGGCGAAGCAAAGAAGCACCCATTCGGAACTCCTTCCGCACCGCCATCACTACGACACCATTGATGGTGCTCAAAGCAGTGGGGCAAGAAACATCATAGTAATCAGTTGAGAGCTGTGAGAAAGCAGAGGTTGCAAGAGCTACAAGCACAAAGGCATGAACAACAAGAGAGAAATACCCCAGCGATGCCATTATTTTTACAGAATGCGTAATGACTAGTCTATTGTTGTATTTGTTTATGGAGAGGCAACCAGATAGGAATCTAAAACTTAGCAAACACCAACACAAATACTCAGGGCGCTGTTTTATAGGATCAACTGTCAAGGCCGCCATTTGTCCCACTCTCTCCCTCCCTCCTGCCCCACAAATTGCTATCTCAATTAAAAATTAATTAATTTAATAGAATCTCACCTTCATAAAAAATTCAGCTACCTATTTTGATTTTCGGTCCCACCCCCTCCTTTTTCCCCCACTAAAGATTGCCACGTCAGTGGATTCAAGTCAACGCCGGCACGGCGGCCTCCGGATCCGACGTGAGCGAGTGCAGCGCACCCTTCCCTTCGCACGTGCTTCAACCAGTGCCGGTTCGAACAGCCATGGAAACCACGATTGCTGTCGCTGTCTCTCGATTCGGGCAACAGTGGTGCCATCGAATTCCGTACCAGTGACGTGACGGTTCCAGAGCCAAAGGTTGGGTTGTGATCTGGAAGCGTTGAATATGAAACTTGAAAGCGGTTTAACCGGAACCTGACGCATCGCCGGTCCCGTCTAGACGGCACCGGTTTGAATCATAGTCACGCTTTATGGCAAGAAAAGACAGAAAAGAGAGAAATTGAATTTAGGGTTTAGGACGTTGAAGTAAGAGAGAGAAAGAGGGCGTTGAAGTTAAGGTCGAGAAGAATAAAGGGAAAGATAAATAAAAAATGACAAACGTGCACTCTTCAAAGCCGAATCATCAACCAAAAATTGATAGCACGTGATTAGATTTAGAATTTTCTTTTTTAAGATTGATATTTTTTTTTTTTTTTGACTAGATAAGATTGATATTAATAGAGCTGAGTAATTGGAAAAGGCTTTGCTATTCGCGTGACAACATTTAATTTTAATAACTGAATGGTCCTAATTAAATATTTAGAAACAATGAATTTTACATACAGTATTTTCTACATTTGTTTTAGGTTAGCTACGGCTCTCCAACCTGAATTTGTCTAATTTCATTTTCCCATGATCTTTCGATGCCTTTGACCTGGGGGATTTACCATAACACATTATTGGTTGCAATGAATTGCTCAAGTTTTGTACTGTAATTCTTAAATTGGTCACAAATTTTCTGCTACTAAAACCTCTTTTAGCCAATTCTGGTTTTAGATTTTCCGTGGTACTTTTGAAAAGGTGCATTTTCTTTCTTGGGTGAGGAGGGACTGACGTGTGTTTAGGCCCTCTCTGTTTTTTTTTTTAAAAAAAAAAAATTGTAATCCACTTTCCAATTGGTATACGCAGTGCATGCTTGACTTTTCGTTCGAAAAATTCAAATTTAAGTTTGTAAAAGTAATTTTTTTAGATTATGTTTTATTATTTTTTAAAAATATGTTTAAGAAGAAATTTTTGTCTTAAAATTGAGTTTAAAAAAAGTAAGATTTAAAATATTTTTACAAATCTAATTTACAAATTCAATTTACAAATTTAAATTTGATCCAAACTTAAATTTGTAAACTTTAATCCAAATATACTCACAATTGATTCCTCTAGCATCAAACATCAGTTTTGTGCAAGTGATAACTTGACAGTTTCCGCACTATGTTCAACTCTATCCTAGCATGTTCTTGTTTTTGAAAAAGTACACCCAGCTGTACAAGAAAGGAAAGTCAAATCTCAATTGCTTTCTTTTCTATTGAAGTCATAAATTGAATCAAGTGGGCTTGTCATTTAGGCATCATTTACTTTTTCTTTTTATTATTTTTACTTTTTATTTTCTCGAACTCATTAACCATTACAAAATAGTAATAATTTTCTATTTGATTTCAATTTCTAAAGCTCTCTTTACCATTGTTTAATCACACATAAATGTATCATGAAATTGATCCAAACAATTTACCTATATTATATTAGATCTAATGCTTCATGAAAATATTTATATAAAACTAAATAACAATTTCCACCAATATTTTTATAATATTTTATTCAATAAATCTTAATCAAGAGTTATATTAAACTTTTTTTTAGGAGAGAGTTATATTAAACTTATTTAAATATTTTTATATGTGTCATTCTCAATAACCTTTTCCTATTTCTTGCTTCTGCAATTTTAAAGATTTTACTATCTTTTATTATTGCATTGAAATCAATTGACTATACCAATTTAAGTCTAGTGATAATTTATACCATGCAAAAACATAGCAATTGTTTTTAATTTCTTTTAATTTTTTATAAGTCTTGTTAATAAATGTTACAAATCATCTTAATTATTTTCAATAAAAAATCTCCTCAGACTCATATTTTCTTTATTGAATTATATTTGGAAGGAAATGTTTTCTATTATATTTTGTCATTTTTCTTTAACTCTTAAAAAGAAATTTATTATTTATTTGATTATACTTGACCTCCCTGATTACCTGTGTCTGGCTCCGTCCCTTGCCACAAACTTTTTGTTTCCTCCTTTTTAAAATTCTTATGGTCCAGATGAAAAAGGGAGGTTTTTGAAGGATCAAGAGATTTGGATGGTTTCTTCAAAAAAAAAAAAAAATAGAGATTTGGATGATTTTTAGGAATTACTTTTCAAACGAGAATATTCGGAATTTTTTTTCAACTAAAATATTTTTGATAGTTTTTTAACTTTTTATCTTTTTAAAATCTATTCTTTTCATTTTTATTTTTAAATTGAATTTTTTTTTTTTTTGTTTCCAAATATTGAGGACGAACATTCTTGTGATTCAAGAAGAGTCACGGTAGGAGGCTATTCTTATCTTTGATACCATTTCCTTCCCATGTTGCAATTTAAATCTATGTTATGTTCTTGTATAATGTTTGTTGATTGTTCGATACAATGGTCTTTTTCTTTTTTTTTTAGAAAAAAAAAAAACTAAAGCTTGATCTTGTTTTAATTGTTTGGCTCGTTTTATTTCTTCGCCTTAGAGAAATTAGTAGCCTTATTGATAGCAAAGTTGCGGGAAGATTAATATTTTATTGGAAGCATGTTAGCATAGTTTGTATAGAGGAAACCTATAGAGATTTGAATTTTATTTATATTTCAATCCCAGAAGAATTCTAAGACCATGTAAGCACATATTTTAAAGTTATTGACATTTAGAATCTCAGACTTGTAATCTGCTATATATAGGTTCTTGACATGGTCTTACCATTTGATTGACATAAACATTAGTCATGAGAATTGTAGTTTGCTGGTTGACGACGCTAGGTCGCTAGCATATATATCCTTATTGCTTAGAATCTTTGAAATTTGGTTATAATAAGTCAAATTTAAATCTATGTTATGTTCTTGTATAATGTTTGTTGATTGTTCGATACAATGGTCTTTTTCTTTTTTTTTTAGAAAAAAAAAAAAACTAAAGCTTGATCTTGTTTTAATTGTTTGGCTCGTTTTATTTCTTCGCCTTAGAGAAATTAGTAGCCTTATTGATAGCAAAGTTGCGGGATGATTAATATTTTATTGGAAGCATGTTAGCATAGTTTGTATAGAGGAAACCTATAGAGATTTGAATTTTATTTATATTTCAATCCCAGAAGAATTCTAAGACCATGTAAGCACATATTTTAAAGTTATTGACATTTAGAATCTCAGACTTGTAATCTGCTATATATAGGTTCTTGACATGGTCTTACCATTTGATTGACATAAACATTAGTCATGAGAATTGTAGTTTGCTGGTTGACGACGCTAGGTCGCTAGCATATATATCCTTATTGCTTAGAATCTTTGAAATTTGGTTATAATAAGTCAAAAAGTGATGAGGGAAATTAGCTCAAGAATGTGTAAAACTGATTAATATATGATTATATAAACTTTGTGGAGGAGGAAAGTTGCGTGTCAAAATTTGTGTCACAAAGCTGTTTCATGCGACCCTTTTAGGGAATCTTTCAGAATAATTTCTTTTCATATGTGCAGCTTTCAAAGACGACAGAAGTATCATAACGTTGAACACTTGGCTAAACTATATACTAACTCCTTCCTATAATGATGTATCAAAAAAACTCCTTCCTATAATGAATTACACTATCTTCTTTTTATTTTTTTATTTTATTTTCTGGGTTCTGATTACTTTTCTTAATTTACACAAGGTTAATTAATTAGTGTGAAGCATGGCTTTATTTATTAGGATAAAAAACCTTTCCGTTAAATTTTCAATTTTCATTCATGTAAATGTAATTTTCTATCATATATTTCATCACATAAAAAATATATCTTGTTCTTAACTTCAGATGATCAATCCTTGCCCATTCTAACTCTCACTCTCTCTCACTCTCTCTCATCAACATTTACATTCTAGTTGTTGAAAGTGAATACAACGCATATTAGATTATTAAAAAAAAAAAAAAAAAAAAACCATAAACAGAAAAAAGGTTACCGCAAATCTAAGACCAGTACTTAATTCGATTTTAGTAAGTGGCGTTGACAAATGAAAAGACACGGTAGAATACGTAGGGGTAGTCTTAGATAAGATTTGAGTAATTTTAATTTAATATGATTTATTATTTTTAATATTTTTGCCAAGTGCAACATTATTTATATCAAAGTTGTATAATTAAGTATTTCTAACATTTTACTCTTAATATATAAAATAATAAATTTGTTTATATAAAAAATAATTAATTTGTTTAAAATATTCTTTGACATCGGTAGTCTTAGATAAGATTTGAGAAATTTTAATTTTAACAAACTATTTTTTAGCAATAACAATAATTATAAATTATAAATATTTTCAGTAACATTTTTTTTTATCTGTAAGAATCAAAAATAGATATCACGATTAATTTATAACAACTCACATATCTATTTAATCAACTGAATTAGACCCCTCAATAATACCTTTTTTACTTATTGTGGAGTATGAGTTTCTTTTGCACGTACTTCTTACAATATCTTTATTAAAAAATAATATAATACTTTTTCAGTCCATCCTAGTACAAAGCTTTTACTTTTAAGAATTCAAATAAAAAAAAGTGATTTCATATTTGAAAAATTATTCAAATTGACTTTTAATCTAATATGTACATAAAATGATCAATACAAAAAAAAAAAAAAAAAACCAAATATGTATTTGATTATCAATATTTTCACCAAAATATCTTTTTTATATATCAATCATAAATTCATTCATTAAATTTAAACTCAATATTAATTTCAATAATTTTTTTATGGTTGATTTAAGGTAGATTTCAAAATAGATGAAAAATAAATCTCAACTTTTTAAATTCATGTCTTCTGTCCAGGGGTCTAGCTCAGCTGATTGAATAGAAGTGCGTGAGTTATTGTAAACTTTCTTATATCTGTCTTCAATTGTTACAGATAAAAAAAAATCCATGCCTTCTTTTGTCTTGCTACTGTTGTTTCATTTTATTTATGATTCTTCTTGTGCGTTTTAATATATTGAAATTAATAGGTTTGATACTGATCATAACTTAATTTATTCCAGGATGGCATTGATAATTGATGACATCAAATATACATTTTCAACCTGACGTGAGCAATTATATAAATTATTGATCTTTTCTTGGTAGTTGTCTTCTATCATTTAATTGTTGATCTCAATACTTGGTCAAAGGGGAACTGAAAAGTAGTAGATGATCATCATACTCGACTTTTTTACGGAACTAGACCAAAAAGGAAAGAAAATTACCAAGTAATCTATGACCCATTTTATTTACTTGAATAACCCAAATCACTATTTGGGTTGAGAAATTGGTTAGTCACAAATCGATTTCTCATTGGGATTTTTTTTTTTAATTTTGGTTTTTCTTTTTTTTAATTTCTTTTAAACAATTTATTTATTGAATTTTTTTGATAAAATATTGATTAAAATAGAATAGTTTATTGATTATTTTTTATTAAGATGTTAAAGTGACTCTAAAAAAACTAATAAAATAAAAAAGTGATTTTTTTAAATTTTCGGATACGGTTTTCAACCTTTTCTTAACCAATTCAAGTCACTAAAGTTGTATCATTGTATTAATCTACATGAAAAGTATAGTAATACATTATTGTTCAAACCAAAAAAATCTCATATATATAATAAAAAAAAATGGCAAAAACTTACCATAATAAAAAAACTTTAAACATTTTCAAAATTATATTTCACTCCAATTTAACAATTAAATTTTATTTTTTTTAAAAAGGAAAAAATTAATTATTATTCATTATAGTAGCTGTTTAAAATTTATTTACAAAAAATTAAAGAAAAAATAGAAAATCAAAATTAAAAAAAAAAGAAAAAAGAAAAAACCTGTTGAGAAATCTGTTTTGGGGCAACCGATTTCTCATAGGCAATTGTTTTGAAAAAATATATATATGGCGAGAGAAATCGATTTGTGGCCAATCGATTTCTCAACTAAAATAGTGATTTGGGTTATCGAGGTAAATAAAATGGGACATGGGTTACTTGGATAATGTTTTTTCATTTTGTTCTAGTTCCGTAAAAAAGTCCATCATACTTATGTGGAGCTAGGAAAAGAGTGGTGTTCTCCTAATGGGTCCAACATGCTCAGGTAAGACATTTTTTATAACTACTTTTTCAGTTTCCCTTCTTATAAAATGAGATTTGTGTGCTTTACTTTCTTCTATACAAGTATATGAAATTGCTACGTTACTACTTGCTAATGCAACTTCTATAAAATATAGGGACACATTAATACTTGCAAAATCAAATGGGTGATCACAATTCAACTTTTGTCATATAATTAACATAAACAAAGTTTAGGAGTTATAAGATTGATTTGATGGTTGAAGGGAGAAGAAGAGAGGGAGAGGTGGTAGGTTCGAATTGCTCTCACTAAACAAAAATAACAAATTAACAATTAACATTGACCGATTAAAAAAAAAAAAAAAACAAAGTCTAGATGGAGAAACACTATGCTATTTGGAAATGCATGATTTACCCTCTTCTGTTTGCTATTCTTATGTCAGAGTTTAAATACTAAAGATAAAACATTTTTAGGCTTATAAAAAATAACACATAAACTAGCTCAAAAAATTATTTGTAAAATTTTCAAAGCATCTTTATCAACGATTATAGGATATATTGCAGATAAAAAAGAAAAACGACGATTATAAGATATATTCGTCTAAGTTTTGTTTCATAATTTATGTTTTTTTTTTTTTGCAATCACCCCTCTGCTTTGTTAGGATGTATATTTTCATTCATTTTTTGCAATCACAATTAACCTTTTTTGAAGCTGCAAAAAGTCTAAATCTAGCAACAAGAGAAACAAAGCTCACCCTAATAGCACCACCACAACCACAATATCATATTTTTATTATATACAACCTAAAAACAACAAAAGACTCAAATAAAAAATTATTAAGGCGTGCTGCTTTTTTTAAAAAACTTTTAAATAATATGTTCCTTATACTTATTATTTTCATGTTATTATATGCCAGTTTACAGTGCTTGATTATTTTCCCTCTATCATAGATGTTACTTTCTTTGGACTAACACTCTTGATATTTTACAGATTTCAAGTCTCATTAATTATTTTCTTTCAGATATACTTATATTTAATATAGCCTAGAATTTCACAAAGAATACTAACCATACAAGTGGTATCATCCTAATTAATATAAAATAGCATTTAAAATATAAACAAAATAATACTCTAATATTCTAAGTCTATCTAGTCTAATATTTTAGCCACTTAAGTTCTAGGATATGTGTGGGCCTCCCTAGGCCCATCCTATCATTTGTTAGATGCAAGAATAGCTATGCTACATTACTCTTAAAATTCTACCATTAAAAGAGCTACAAAAAGATAAATATAAAATTGATATTCTTCATTTGATGATCAATACATAGTGTATACCCTATGTTAAATATGAGTCTACAAATAATGCTAACCATACAAGTGGCATCATCTTAATTAATATAAAATACCATTTAAAATATAAACAAAATAATACTCTAATATTCTAAGTTCATTTAGTCTAATATTTTAGTCACTTAAAGACAACAACTATATGTGTGTAGGTAATTGAAAGTAAAAAAGCTTTTATTAACCTTTTTGTTTATATGGATCATTAAATTGCATAACAACCACCCATGGTTTTCACTTTGTACACCATTGATACTGACCTTACTAAAGATGCGGTAGAAATTAAATGGTACTTTGGTTTGCTATAAGCTCTTAACCCTCAGCTAGATATATTGAGCATGCTTTGTCATGATTTTTTTTTTTTCGTTCGTTAATAAGGAATATTATTTTGTCATTCTGTCCTTTTTTATTTTGTAATCTTATATAGCCATCTTGTAATTTAATTTGTAGTTTGTTTATCATTTACAGAGTGGTCAACACGGTGATGATGTATGTTTGAAACACTAAACACATTGGCTCAATAGACCAATTTCTAAAGAAATAGTAGTACAAGCTAAGAGTGGTTTACTTGATGATGATGTTGGATCTTTGAGACACTAAACACATTGGCTCCATAGACCAATTTCTAATGAAATGCAATTGGCTCTGAGATACATAATTACATTGTTTTTTTCTTTAACATATTGTGGTAGAGTTCATAATTAAATGTACAAACTAAATAATTTTTTCATAAGCATTTATTTATTAGAGTTCACGTGGGCAGCTATTGTACAAGGCCAATTCTACGGTGGGAAACTTCACCAAATTTCCCACCGTGGAAAACAAAATATGATGCGTTAAATTATAATCAACGGTTAAAATCAGTGAAGTCTACCGTAAGAATAAATGCACCAAAATATTTAAAAAAAAATATTTTCATATTTTTCTTTTTCTCCTCCCTGTTTCCGATGGAAGGCTACTGTGCCGCCGTCGTCATCTCCTTCTTCCCATTTCCGGCAAGCCCTGTGAGATCCCGCCACGCAGCACCTCCGCCGGAACCGCTTCGAGGTCCACCTGGAGGATCCGAACTCCGGCGAGCTCTTGCTCCTTCTTCGTCTTCATCATCATCATCATCTTCTTCCTCTCCTTTTTGCTCCTTCTCTTTCTGCGCGATTTTCCGAACCATCTGGAGATAGTCCTGCGCGATTCTCTTCCGCGCCTCCGCGCCGGTCTCTTCCTCCTGCTCCTCATCAGAGCCGCCGCCGTCGGCGAAGAAGCCGTCTTCATCAAAGTCGCTTTCTATCTCAGCGTCTTCTTCATCTTCGGTGAAGGCATGGTCGAAGTGAAGGAAGAGAGGCGGAGGAAATGGGTAGAGAGAGGAAGAGGTTGCAGTGGCAGTGGTGATGAGGGAAGGGTGTGGCAGAGAGGCGGAGAGGGAGGGGCGTTCAGAGTGTTTCTTCTTTTTTTTTTTAAAAAAAAAAATATTCTGGTGCATGTATACCTATTATAGTCTAGACTTATTTTTTGATCTAATGGTTATTAAAACTTTCTTACGGTGGGAAACATGAGCAACTTTCCCACCGTAGAATTGCCCATTGTACAAACTAAACATTTTTATTTATTAGATATAACTTGTACATCTCTTCCATAAAACATGCCATTTCTTTTGGGCCATTGTAGCCCAAACTCAAAGTTGAGAAAGGTTAGACAAATGGATTGAAGTGGTTTGGATTTTCTATAACCCACCATGGAGCAGTTTTCATTAACCCAAATTGAAATTAAGGAGGAGCAAGAGACGGAGACAAAAGTGAAGCAATTTTCTTTTTAAATTATTTTATTTTCTCAATTCATTTTTCTCGCTTTTACCATGGAAGTTATCTCTAACATCTCGATAAAATTATAACCTTGTCTATTCTTTTACCTGTCTAAACAATAGGACCTAATTCTCTCTCAATTCTACTCGACCTACTCCACTTTAAACAACCAATCAATTCGTATTCTTCAAGCCTCTAAACATAGCCTTAATCGTGGTATCGAAAGTTAATTTACAACATAGCATATTTCATCCCATATGTAACAGAATTTGTTAATAATAACAAAATCGGCAGGCACCTTGTTCACCACTAAGGAAAATTTTAGACGTAATAATTTGTCTATATAAATGTTTTTGCTTTCACAATTGTTTCTATGTAGTTCAGCACAAATTTTAATATTATTAGCATTTCAATGGTAATAGCAATTATTAGTGTATTTTCTTTAATAGAATAAACATTAATGAACAAATAAATATTTTGTGGAAAATTAAAACAAACCGACCTTAGCTCAGTTGGTAGAGCGGAGGACTGTAGTTGTTGTAACAGACATCCTTAGGTCGCTGGTTCGAATCCGGCAGGTCGGATTTTTTTATTTTAGTAATTAACGAAAATAAATATGAGATTAGTATCAGTTATCACTAATGTTTCCTTTCTCGATTTTATTTTCTTTCCAATGCAGGACACAAGAAGAATGTTCGACACATGGTCATAATATCAATCATCTTAGTTTTGCTAAATCTTTCCAATTATTTTTCAAACAAATGATCACAAAACGAATCTGAGAAATTTTAAATCGTTATTGTCTTTACAAGCTGTAGCAATTTACATGAATTTTATAAAATTAAACAAAAGGAATCATATGAACATCATCGTGCATGTAATGGAGGATAAGATCTTTTAGGTTGACAAAATTCAAGAACGAGTCCTCATCCTCAAATGTTAAGAACTAACTTTATTTATACACTTAAAAGAAAGTTAAGAGCTGTTAAAATGCACAATTTTTTAAAATTGGATAAAAAGGATAAAATTTTATATTTAATTTTGAAAACTGATGCTGTAAATTCTCATACCACTCATATATTTATAACATTCAGCAAAAAAAAAAAAAAACTCATATATTTATAAAATCACTATATCAAATTAATTTTTCCATGGTCTTATTCTCTAAGCATTTATTACTGTTTATAACTATTATTTTTAAATTAGTTTTTTTTTATCTTTTACTTGTAACTTTCCATGAAAAATAAGAACGAGTATAAGGGACGAAATGATCATTAAAAATGTTGGAAAACAGATTAAAAAAAAAACACGTTCATTTCTAACTTAGAAATATATTGGTTATCATATTATGTAAATTTTCTTTTAATAACGTGTTCTCCAACCCATTGAGTCAGAGACTAATCCGGCTCATGATGCGTGACTACCGCTAGCCCAAGGGAACTTTGCACATGGAGGGAATCGAACAAGAGTTCTCCTGTTAAATAGATCGTTCCCCCTCATTTGAACGTAGCGGGACCTTACACCACTACGTCAACCCTTTGGGATTTTTCTTTTAACAATTTAAATGTTAAAAGAGATTTTTAATTGATTGATAGTGTAAAAGATTTTACAGTGAGAGTATATAATTATTAAGCTTTTGTTATTATTTGATTTTATTTTTGCAATTTTCTGATCACTTTGTGTTTTGGGTTTTGAACAATGGGCTGAACTTTTTTTTTTTTTTTTTAATTGATGGGTTGAACTAGTTTATTAGAAATCTCTTTGGCAATCGTTATATGGCAATTGCTTTATGCATCCCATGTTTTGCTTGGTACATCTCCAAAATTCCTAATATTTCTTGTCCTTCCTCTCCCAAGCAAACCCTAGCTGCCTCTCCCCCAAACCTCCATGACCAATTGACCATCACACCCCACCTCAACCCAACCACCTAACACCACCACTGCAACCACCCAACACCACCTCCACACCGCGCCACCCACCATTGCTACTTGCATCATTGTGACCCACAAACCTCCACGCCTCACCAAAACCACCATTGCACCGCACCACCCCCATATATATAGTTTCGAATTGAGTAATATAATCTTATCATATCATGGCCATCAAACAGGTACTAAAGCTACTTCTAGTAATTGTTGCCATTATTAATTTTAATTAGTTAAATTAAAGAACATTAATATGATTAGTGGTATACAAAACTTTTGACAAACTCATAGGGTTGGTGCAGTGGTGTAAGGTCTCGCTGCGTTCACATGTGTGAGAGCAATCTATTTAACAAGAGAACCCGTATTCGATTCCTCTGTATGCAAAATTTTCTTGGTTCAGCAGTGTTAACCATGAAAATCGTCAAACTATGTTCAAAAGAATTTTGATCTAAAACTAGACTTTTCATATTTAGATTCTATTAACAAATAAATTTTTATTGTGAGACATAGAATCCATAACTCGATTGTAAGTCTTTTTTCGTCGAACAAGCAATTATAGTCTTTCAACTTGAGAGAAATTTGTTAGATACTAGGCGAAAACAATACAATTAAGATTTTGATAATAATGGTAGTATTCATAGAGATAACATATAATATTTTTGTGTTTTTGGTTGTAAACAATAAGAAATGGGGATTGGATAAAGTAAAGATTCGAGAAGAAATGGAGATTGGAAGAAGATAAAGTTTGGAGAAGAAAGGTAGAAGAAAAGAATTGCAGAAAATTAAATGAAAAACAAATTCATTAAAGTTGGGATGAATACATACACTGCAACCTTGGAACCGATAGCATTTGTGTGCGCGGCGTGTGGTGTTGATAGGATTTGAGTGGTAGTGATTCAATCCGAAGAAAAATGGTTATCAGATCACTTATTTATAGATTTCTAACACTAACGGTCGAATTATGGATTTTCGACACGTGTACTGATAGTTAAATAACTCCCTATTTCTAACAGCGACACTTGTTTCGTTTTCGTTTTTGTCATAACTACTACAATTGCTCCTTTTAAATTTGAATTTCTTCAAACTGTTTTCCAATACGTCGGCAGATCAACACAAGTAACCAACTTCTGTCGAAAAGACCTTTTCATAGTGATACTTAATAGGATCTTCAAACATTATCATTTTCGACAAGTTTCTAATTGAAAACATGTTTTTCAACAAGATGCATATGATAAGTGACTTACATAATTTTTCGATAGAATTCCTTCTGGAGACCAGTCTTTTCCCATCGAAACCATTCATATCGAAAACAACATTTTCTACCCTTGGAAAATTGTACTTAATGGAGATAACAAGCAGCGAGCAGAATTAGTCTCTAATCCATGGATTTGGAGACATCCGTAGTCTTTGACCCAAGACAAAAAAACAAAACAAAACTTTTGAGAGAAATAGATGAAGTTCTCCAACTATACAGTTTTTTGTGAATTAACTTACGAATCTTGAGATTTTGCTTATAAATATGGGTGGAAATAAGGTAAATTAAGTTCCGAGTTTAGATTATTTTCCAATTTTAAAGTCGAAGCCTAACCTACTTATTTGATATAGGGCTTTTTTAAGACTTGTTAACTTGTGCATTTTGAAAAGCGTTATTTGTGGAAAGTCATTTTAAATAGATCAAAATAATGAATTTAAACTTATACATAAGATAGCGAACTTAAATATTTAAATAAATTAACTGATATATAATTTCAAAATATTATAATAACTTTAATATATTATTTACTCAAATAAATGAGCTTGTTAAACTTATAAGTCTTTTTAATGACTTAAACCTCACTACAAGAAATAAGGCTATTCGCAGCGACATTTTTCGTTGGCAAATCTTAAATGTCGCTGCGAAAAAAACTTTTACCAGCGAAAAAATTGTCGCTACAGGTCACTGCCTAAACGACTATTGAGAAAAGTTTTGCAGCAACATTTAATGTCGCTGTCACTAGTTATGCTTTAACAGCGATAATTGTCACTGTCATTTTGATACATTTGTTGATACCACAAGTGATTTGTGGTAACCACTAAAGTCGTCGTCATATTTTACATGTCTTAACGACTATTGTCACTGGTAAAAACATTTTTTCTCGTCAATTAAAGTTGTTGGGATAATATAACTTTTTTTAATAATTAATATCACTCTAATAAGATTTTTTTTTTCCAATTAAAAGTCGTTACAGTAATTTTTTTCAACAATATTGATTGTTGTTATATCTTGATTTTTGTTAATAACATAAGGGGGGAAAAGTCTATTAATGTTAGAAATTATATTAGACATTTGGAAGGACTTTAAATATGATTCGGGAAATTCCATTTCAGCCAAAGCAATGTTGTTGATAGCCATGGTTGTTATTAGTATTTGGTTTGCACATTCTCGAGAGTGATTCAATTGCTTTCTTAGTCTTCACTAAGCTGTGCATGGGGGAACACAAGGTACGGGAAGCCACCACTTCTCTGCTTGCCACTGAATTGTTTTCAGAAAAGAGGCTGGACCATCTACAAACCAGAACTCTAGTAGTGGAACTGTCTAAAATTTCCTATTATAAAAGAAAATGTACATTAATGCCTCAATCATTCAACGAAGTCTCAGCCAATTAATAGTGAGCCATGAAAGAACAAGATTCAACACTCACCAGAAGCATGTTGTCAATATTGCAAAGAGCTGGATGTTGATAAAAATACCTATCCTAGGCCTGGAAGTCATTACCTGCAGAATCCACCACATTAGAAACATCATAATTCCCTTTTTGAATAAAATCAGATTTCAATATAGTGCTTAAAACTGGATCCAACATTAGAAATCTCATATATCTGTCACTGTTCGCTCACCATCAAACATGTCCACTGCAAAAGAAAAAAATTTAAAGGAAAGAGAGAAGGAAATGAATCTCGCCTTTGGCATTCCATAATTAGGTTTCACGTTTGGTATTTCAACTTAGTTTTCTTCAGTTTTGAATCTGTTTCCCTGCAAATGAATGAGCAGAAATCAATCAATTAAGGGAATTAAAAATGGGAGTTGGTTAGAGGAATAAGATACACGGGCATAAAATATAGATGGAGAAATAATGGGAGCAAGCAGCAAAACAGCACATGGAGGCGAAGGGGTTTGGAAGGGAGGGAGACGCGGAACATGATGAGTAACAAACAGAAAAAGAAAGAAAATGAGATGAGCAAAATAAGGGATAAGAGGTTACAATTGAGGGGTGAGAAGAGGGAATCAGGATTGCCGAGGAAAGGAGGACATGATAGAATAATGGTATACGGTTTACAAAGTTCAAATTTGAAAGATGAAAATGCAATTTGAGAAAAGGAAACTAAAAAGTTGGCGCGTATTGGCTTAGCATTTTAGTTTTCCCTCTCATTAAGATTGAGAAAAAAATTAGTATTTCCCAAATTAAAATAAAAATAGATTTAAGAACAATAATTATTTATATTTAATTTAATTTAATTATACTTTATTTTCTTTTATTTCATTTCCATTCTTATAGTATTATATATCATAAAGATATTTACCTTATATTATATAATGTATAAATATCATATGGTATATAACATACATTATATTATGTAACGTAAATAATATAACATGCGTTATATTATATAATATATTTATCTTATATTATATGGCCAAATGCTTTCCTTGGGTTGACACGCCCTTCATTCTCCTTTTTTTTTTTTTTTAAATGACAATAACTAATATAAAATTAATTTAAATTTAAAATAATAGTGATTGTTATAATTTGAAATAAACAATTATTAAATTTGAATTTGATGATACAATAAGAAATTCTTAATATCAATAATTTAAATTTAAAAAATATAAAATCTTGAAAAAATAATCTCACACTCATAGGTCATGTGTGGAGATCATTATGTAATAACAAATTATTAAATGATTATCCATTTAAATTTTAAAATAATCTTAAAATATAATTTAAATCCCTTTCTCTCTATGTATAAACATGTAAGATTATATACTTTTTCAGGTTTCTACTCTCCTCATTCTCGCTTGAATACTCTTCTATCATGAAATAAATTGAATAGTTTAATATTTCCTATGGTCCTATATATAAGAAACATAGGACAAATCATCAAGACAAAGGAAAGTAGTTAAATTAGTTATTTTTAATTAATAATACCATAAATTTAAATTTTATTCCAAAAATACCCTTAAGTTTAAATGTTGTAAGTAAGGGTCATATTTAATGTCAGTACTCATAAATAGAGTTAACGATAAATAAATTAAGGGTGTAAAAAAAATTTAACTCCGAGTAAGTTTGAAAACTAATCATTTTTTCTTATAATTAGAACAAAAAAAACGTAATTTGTTTCTTATATATAGGACTATAGATAGTAAGTTGTAACTTAATATTAGAAATCAATTTATTTTATCTTCAAAATTCAAATATGCTCCTAACATGCATATGATATATCATATTATGTTTTTAATATCAAATGAACAGTTTAACTTAACTTCTTATCTTTCCTCAGAAAAAAAAAAAAAAACTTAACTTCTTATCTCTTTTAATATTTATCATTTTCAACATTTTTAGTTCTAACTTGAATTTGAATATTTTAAAAAAGAAATTATCAATAATTAAAAATAACAATATATCACAACATAAATTATTTATCATAAATCTAAAATATAATTTATATGTCTTCTAAAAAAAAATGTATATGTTAGAAATATTTATTTACTACATATTTTAATTATAATATAGTTTATATATTTAGAAATATTTATTTATTATTATAAATTAAAAAATTTAGTTGTATAAAATAAATGTTTATTTTGTACAATGCATAGGTTAAAATACTAGTTATTCATAAAAATCTAAAATATAATTTAAAATTTTAAAAATATTTGATAATTATGAATTTTAATTATAATATAATTTATAAAATTATAAATACTTATTTACCATGAATTATAACTATATTATTTTTTTACATATAAATTAAAATAGCTATCTTGAGTGGGAATATTTTCAGGACTATTATATATATAATTCATAAGGTAGCAAAAATGAAGAGCAAAGAGGTCACTTTATTTGCCTTATCTACTTTTTTTTTATTATTATTTATGTTTTATAATTTCCCTATATACAATGTTTTAAAAATCGGATTGGTCGTTGACTCACTCAAAATACTAGGTTGATGGGAATTGGTCGAACCAGTAGGTCAGTAGTAAAACCGCACGAACTTGTGTGTGTGTATATATATATATATATATATATATATATATATACAAGCCTATATGTGCTCTCATTGCTCCACTCTCCCTCACATTCACACTCTTATTTGAATATCCTCATCTCATGAAGTGATGTAGTTCACTTTCCTAACATGCATCATATTCGCAACTTTTCCTAAAATTTCTCTTATCAATTTTTGTAGCTACTCACACTTCTTTTTCATCAATAATTTCAAATCCTTATTTTAATTTACTTTTTAAAGTAAATATTAAATATATTTAAACTTTATTTTACTTTTTAGAATAATATACTTACTTAATTATGAGATGTTCAAAATTAGTTGTTATTAATATTAAAATTTGTAGAAAAAGTTATAATATCATTGACAGGTACTTTATAATTATTCACAATTGTTTAAGGATTTATTGATATTAAAAAATTATAATCTGATTTCTTAGGGATAAATTATCTCTTTTTTCAAACTTCTTTATTTTTTTTTTTCAAATTTCTTTAGAAAACATTGTAAAAATGGTAAAGATGGAACTAGAACCCAAGTCTCTTCCTTCCTTCTTCAAAACCCAAACCACTAAACCATTTCACTTATTACAATTTATATTTACATATATAATATATTATTGTAATATTTTATACAATCATTTTGTCTTTCATACCTCCTTATTTATTATTATAATATTTTTAATAAATTTCTAAAATTATAATGTTATAATATTTACATATTAAATATGAAAGACAAAATGATCGTATGAAAAAATATATTAAATAATAAATAATATAATTTATTTATTAAGTATTTTAATTATTATATTTATAGGAGAAATTTATTGTTTATAAACCAGATTTAACATTAAATAAATATTTTAAAAAAGAAATTAACTAATATAGTAATGTATATATAATATAGTTTTTATGATATAAAAGCAAGTAAGTCAAGTGGTTTAGTGGCTTAAGTGTTGAAGAAAAAAGAAAAGGACTTGGGTTCTATTCTCATCTTTGCCATTTTTATAATATTTTCTAAATAATAAGTCACTTTTCCAAAATTATAGGGAACAAAATTGCGGGTCTAAAAACAGAGGGACTAAACTTGCATATTAGGAATTATAGGGGCACAAAAATTATAATTTAACCTTTTATTTTTGTCCATTTTATTATTTAAATTTTAAATCTTGACACAATTCGAAGATTCTTAGTCAATATTAATTTGAATTTAATTTTCAAATTTTGACACATTTTGTCAATAAAATCTTATTTCTTTGCTTTATAATTATTCACATTTTTATTTAAATTTAAAAACAACTACTCAATGCTCCTCTATTTTTTTTTATATATAGACACGTTATTTAAATTTAAAATTATTTGTGCAGTTTAGGAAAAACTTGCTAATTTAATACATTAAAATATATGGAATATTAAATTTTACATGTGGTAAGAAAACACTTAATTAAGTTAATTCTCAGTAACAATGAATTTTAGTTTTTCTTACAATAAATAATGTTAATGGGATATATTTTGAATGGGTTAATATTATCCCAAAGAAATAAAAAAGTAAAAAAAGAAAATGATTATTTCACAACGACATTAAATGTCGCTGGCATAGAGAAGCACCTTTTCCCAGTGACATCAGACACGTTGTTCCAACGACAACATGTGTGTTGGCATAGAAAGCAATTTTTCGCAGCGACTATCAACATTGTTGGTATTAAGTAATACTTTTCCCAGGTACAACAACAATGTTGGCATAGAAAAATAACTTATCGCAACAACTATAAATGTTGTTGGCATTAAGTAGTACTTTTTGTAGTTAACGTTGCTGGCATTAAATAGCACTTTTCCCAGCGACAACAACCACGCTGGCATATGAAAACACTTTTCGCAGCGACTATAAATGATGTTGGTATTAATTAGTACTTTTCGCAGCGATAGTTAACGTTGATGGCATTAAATAGTACTTTTTCCAGCGATAGTAAACACGCTGACATATGAAAACACTTTTCGCAGGGACAAATTTGTCGTCGGGATAAGTGTAGCTTTCCCTGCGATATTGACCTTGTTGACAAAAGAAAAATCTTATCCCAACGACAATAAAATGTCGCTGCCAAATGTCTATCTTTGCCAACAACTTAATTATTGTTGGGAAAAAGTCACTGCAAATTCGTAACTTCTTGTAGTGCCTTGTCTTATTTAAGCTAAATAAACTTTAAAAAAAAGTCTTGATTTGACATATTAATTAATAAATACACTTGGCCTAACAAAAGCATGATATGAGCTACCTCAAAAGCCTTTGACAAGTTATTCAACCTAATTTTACCTTTACTTATAAATATTGATCACATTTCCTTCAATTTTAATTTAATTCCTATTTTTTAGAATGAGTATCTATGTGTGTCTTTTGAGAGTTTCTACCATTTTTTTTAAAGAATGTTGTACTATTTTCTTATTTCAAGAGAGAGTGCATTAATTTATTCTATCCTTGTAATTAGAGAGATTATAACTTTTTACACATAATGAAAAAAAATTCTTGTGATATTTTCCTTATGGATTGATAATTGTTTACATTAAATAGTGTGTCATTTTTTATCAATTGTATTTTTGTTGTGTGATACTGAAACTAATTGCCCATGCTACTTAATTTTCATATATTAAGAAAGTTACAATCGGATTAAAAAGTAACTTCCTACATTTCCATCATAATATAATTTCCCAATTCTTCATCATGAAAATAAAAATAAAATAAAATATGATAATTATATTACTTTTCTATGAATGAACAATATACAAAAAATAGTTTTTTAAAACTCATAACAAAAATGAAAATACTAATTCTTAAGTTCATATTTTCAAGAATAAGTTTTTAATTCGTAAAATAAACATATTCTAAGAATTGATGAATTTGATTCTAACCAAACAAAATCAAACCAGCGTAAGTCCATCACGGACAACTGCGAGTCTGTGAAATAATATTCCAAAACACCTAATGAGTAATGACTCTTTGACATGCCTTACAAATGTTGAGTTATGTGATGAATTTAACAATAGTTTATTTATTTAACGTTCATTAATCTAGACAAAGCAATTTGTACTGGTGTTTAATTATGCATAGCTGTGCAAGCATATGTAGGTTGCGGAGTATTGATCAAGGATCGTAACTTTTTCCTTCTGGCATTAATCTTATGTACTCATAGAGTTTTAATGATTTCATTTTTCGTCAAAAACATCCGTCTAGCATAAGTTACTTTTACAAGTTGAATTTGGTATTATAACTTGCTTCTATGATAAGGAATAATCCCTTCCTTGGAACATGATTCAATGGATTAATATATCAAAAACTCTTGGTGCATGTGCATTGATTTCATAAGATATCAATCTTGATAAGCTTGTTCTTAGCTGTCTCATGTGATATGGTATCAAAATTATTGAGTGTTTGTTTGGTCATATATAGGACTGCCGCCATCAGTGCTCTCGCCACCTCATTATAAAATTCTAACTTTTACTTGGGTTCAAAAGCTTAGACAAAATAAGTTGAAGTTTTAAGTTTGAATTTTGATACTGTCATATATTAAAAAAAATATGAAAAGAATGAGTTTTCATGAAAATTAATTATGCAATTTGCATGGTGCAATTGTGACTTTTGGCTAAATCGTTTAGAAACAGCTAGGAAGCTTATAACCTTGGCAAGTGTTATATATGCTCATTGCTCAAAGTAGTTCATATACTTTTTCAAAAATGTTTGACTAAATTATAAAAATAATTCAAATTAAGAGAAAAAATTAGTCACACTGCAAGAAGACAAACAAAGATGCCTTTCAAAATAACGAATGAACAACAAAACTAACTGCGTTTGTTCGAAGGTCTTTGTCTTTACGTTCAAGATAAGTGGAGGGATAGTTTGATATGGCGTCGCTTTCGTATAAGTTTTTACTCCATTTGGCTTATAAGAGATTCCTTTTTTTAATTACATTATATATTAGAGAGCAGAATAAACAAATAAACCAATTTCGTCTACGCGTCTCATATTTATAAGTTAGTGCTCTAATCATCAAATTATTAATCATTTACAACTAGTTAATTTACATAAAGTTCATCACTTCATGTGGTTTTATAAGGGAAAGGCATAATAATAGAATAAATATGATGTAAGAGTGGACCTAACCTTCCTAATTGCTGTTGTCACTATGAACTTACCATAATAGCGTGATGCATGCTTCCAAACTTGTCTTCCATCTCAGGTAAAAGTTTACTTCAACCGCTTATCACTTTTTACATTAATGGATTCCGTTTTCATTGCATTATTAGAGAGAACACAATAAATAAAAGAATTTGTCTGTGTCTCATTTAAAAGTTAGTGCTCTAAACATCGAATTATTAATCAAGCACCACTTGTTAATTTGCATAAAGTTCATGGGATTTGATAAAGGAAGGCATAATAATAATAGAATAAAAATGATGTAAGAGTGGACCCTTTTAACCTGTAACCATGAATTTACTATAATAGCATGCTGCATGCTTTCAAACTTGTCTTCCATCTCAGGCAAAAACTTCAACCGCTTATCACTTTTTTACCAAATGAAACGTGTGTTTGACCTTGCGTTTTCAACGTTTTCATGTCCAAATAAGATAAAACGTAGAAGTTATAGGGACTAGCTTGAATTCAATCCTCCAAAACGTATAACTACAAAACTATTAAATAAAATCGAATTCAAAATATATAAAGACATTTTTATTATCATTTAATCACAAATTATCATGTATGATAAATTTATTAATTTTTATAATATTTATTTTAAAATTTTCACGTATGATAATTTTTTTTGACAGCACCTATTATAATTTTTGATTGATTGGAAAAGTAAAAAAAAAAAAAGTTTATACTAAAAATGCATGTATATTGAACTCTAAAAGCTTTGTTGATTGTTTGGAGATAGTAACTACGGTTACCTAGAAGTTACACAATGTTTAGAGCCAAATATATTCAATGTTTTTATTCAAGTTACACGTATTATAATAATATTCAATGACATGGCTTCACTTAATGAAACCAAGCAAAGTAGGAAATCATCATCAAAGCCAAATATATTTTTGGCAAATCATTTGAAGTCACCGAGAGACCGGGTAATGAGCCAAAGCAAGAAGCATTGGCCTCAGCACATCTCCCCAAAGGATGCAAATCCTCTGTCCCCTTTTCCTGTCCCCAATCCCTGTCCCCCCAATCAGAAAACGCCAAGTCAATTAAATTGTCACGTCACATTAATTTAGCTTTAACGGAGTATTAACGGTGCTAATGTGCCATTCACCGTTTGTCTATCATTCTCAGCATGCAACAATGCAACATTGTCCACCTCTCTTTCAATTATTAGCAGTTGATTCCCTTTTCATAGGTATCTTTTCTTCTACATTTGATCATCTTTCAAATCTAAATTTCACTCTCCAGGGCTGTGATTTGGACCCATAGGTAGCAACACAGTTTTGATCGTTCACGGCAATTCATTATGCCCAAAGAACAAAATATTCAAAGTGAACAAAGAAAGCATAATTCAAGAACAAACCACAGATTAAAGGAGCGTGAACCAGAGTAGCAAGAGCAACAGGAACGTGAAATGTGAACAGAGAAGCGCCAAGTCGAGAACGTGAAGAAGAATGAAGGACATAAAACAAACTTTGTTAATTTCTATTTAACCCTAAATTAATGTGATGTGGCAATTTAATTGACTTGGCCTTTTCTGATTGGGGGGACAGGGATTGGGGACAGGAAAAGGGGACAGAGGATTTGCATCCCTCCCCAAAACCGTTCCCCACTCCCTTCTTTTCTCTCTCTCCTCTTCACCTCAATTATAACCAATTCATCCGTTAACCGGTAAAATCCAACCCCAATCACAAAACTCCCATCCAACCCTTCTATCCTCACTCCACCGAACCCACTCTCATCCTTCTTCACCGTCACGCTTTCCGTCACCACCGCCTCCCTCACCGACGCCGTAACCCTCTCCGGTGCCTCCGTCGTAACGAACCGCTCCGTCGAATCCGAATAATCCGGGTCGGTAAACAAACCCGAAATGTCAACCCCGGGCGAGAAAGATATCAAGTCAAACGCATTCAACGTTTTCGTCACAACAACCCGGTTGTCTCCCCAATCCTCGGGTCGGGTCAAGTTATCCGCATACCCGCCCCGATTGAACCACGTGTCCCGTGTGACCTCATCCAACGTGATCCTCGTCTCGGGATTCGTGTCCAACAACCTCGTCACGAGATTCCTGAGCTCACTCGACATCCACCTCGGGAACCGAAACTGTCCCCTGTAGATCTTCCTATACAGAACCGCAACATTGGAATCATTGAACGGTAAGTACCCAGCGTTGAGCGCGAACAAAACGACGCCGCACGACCACACGTCCACGCTGGCACCGTCGTACCCCTTCCTCGCGAGAATCTCGGGCGCCACGTAAGCAGGGGTCCCACACAGGGTGTGCAACATGCCGTCGTGTCGGATCTGGCTCTTCAACGCGCCCAACCCGAAGTCGGAGACCTTGAGGTTCATGTTCTCGTCAACCAGGAGGTTGTCGAGCTTCAAGTCGCGGTGGTAGACGCCGCGCGAGTGGCAGTGTCTCACGGCAGACACGAGCTGCCGGAAGTACTTCCGGCTGAGGTCCTCCGTGAGACGGCCCTCGTCAGCGACCACGTGGAAGAGTTCGCCGTGTGCGGCGAACTCCACCACAAAGTAGATTTTGGTCCTGGTGGCGAGGACCTCGTAGAGTTTTATCGTGTGCGGGTGGCGCAGCAGGCGCATGATAGCGACCTCGCGCTCCACCTGCGCCGCGTAACCGTTTTTCTCCAGCGAGCGCTTGCTAACGACCTTCAACGCCACGCTCTGGGAGTTGCGCACGTTCCGCGCGTGGTACACCTTTGCGGACGCGCCAACGCCTAGTAGCTTGACAATCTCGTATTTTCCGAACAAAACGACACCTGCTACTTCCTCGTCCTTTGTCGTCGATGATGTTTTTGTTGTCTCTGTGCCTGTGACGGCACCGTTTTGTGCGTCTAGCATTGCAAGAGAAAGTGCAAAAGCAGTGTGAAACTGAAAAGGTGGTGGTTAAGAGAATTGGGAAATTGAGGATCATATATAATATAATTAGCGGGGAAATTAAACCGTGCAAGGGAGACTGTTGGGTGTTGAATGGTTGGTTTTGTGAAAAATGTTATCTTGCAAGGAACTTTGTTAATATGGTGAAGCAAGCATGAGATGTTGAGATGGAAGTGCTATTTTGGGGGAGAAAGAAGAAGAGAAGCAAGATATGCAGTAAAGAATGATGGAAGTGGAGTGGTATGGGTACCACACACGGTATGGGCTATTTAAATATGATCATGTTAAAACCATATACTATGTATATTAATGAGAAATGTTGCTTGTAAAAGTTGTAAGATTAAAAAAGGGAAAAGAAAGAGAATTTTGAAATGTAAGAAATAATGTTATGGAGAAAGATAATCATAAAAAATAATATTTTAAAAAGTTTTGTATGAATTATTATATGTATTACATCTTTTACTAAAAGATTTAGTTCAATTAATTGAATAGGATGTTGTTGTAAATTTCACAATACTTAACTTTCATTTCGATGGATAAAAAAGTATGTATCACATCTCTGTAATTAATTAATAACAATAAGTCAATAACAGTAAGTTTGAAAAGGATATAATACGTGTACATATAAGAGGATTGAATTAATAAAAAATTAAGAGTAGTGATATGTGAACACTAAATAATTTCAAATATTTCATTAATATCTATTATTTTTCTATATCGTTCTCTTATTATCTCATCATATCATTTATACCTCTCTCTTTTTTTCTCTTCATCTTTTTAGAGTTTGACATTTACTAATTATTTTCCAAAGATAGTCCAGTTAATTTTATCAATATTTTATTTTATTATTTAAATAGTTTGATTTTAAATAAAATTTTGATGTAAAATTTTTGGATTATCATGTTACATGTACAAAGTATTCACAAACTTTACTAATGACTAATATCTACGGAAGGACCTGATTTGCCATCTTTAGTTAGATTTCTCTTCTTAAGTATATTTTTTTTGTTTAAATACATTTTTAGTCCTTGCAATTTAGCATTTTTTTGCTTTTAGTCCTTGTAATTTTTTTTTTGTTTTAGTCCTTGCAAATTATGTTTGTTTTGTTTTTCGTCCTTAAAGATGTTTAGATAACGATTTTTTCACGGTTCAAAGTGCTATCTAAACCGCTTTAAGAACGAAAAACAAAACAAACATAATTTGCAATGACTAAAAAAAAAAAATTACAAGGACGAAAAACAAAACAAAAAACGCTAAATTACAATGACTAAAAAGGTATTTAAGCCTTTTTTTTTCTTTCAATAAGTTTTGAACCCAAAACATTACTTAAGATATATAAAACCAGTTTCACTCATACCAACAATTTGATCTAATATAACTTAGAATAATATTGTTTAGATTGATTTTTTGGTTATTTTGACAAAATTAGTATTGAATTTAATTTTTAGGTACTATAAATGTAAAAAAAAAATACTGTTTTTTTGTTAAAAAATATTTTGTTAATTTATATAAATCATTTTAGATATAATTATATATAATTATTATAAAAATTAATAATTTTATCGTATATGATAATTTAATAATTGGACACGGCAGCACAAAAACAAGAGTTTAATGGTTTTGCACAAATAGTTTTACACTGTCCTCCAATCACAATTCACGATTGTTATGACTTTTAAGATAATTTTGTTTACTATATATAATGGTTTGTGATTGGACGATAGTGTAAAACTATTTTACACTGTTAGTACAAAGTCCTTTTTCTTTTTCTCTGAAAACAATGCGTTTTAATTAAATTTGTTAATATTTTTATCCTTTAAAATTAAAGGTTATTATCAATTTTGTCTTTTAACTTTTTTATTTAATTCTTTTTGTAACTTACGTTTTCAGATCAAATTTGTCTTTTTGTTATAACACTATTAAATCTCATTGTTCGTATCATAATCTTACGGAAAATTAGTTTTTTCGTAGAACAAGAAACCAAGTCATGACCGGGTTTATTATCCATGTATAGGCCAAAAGAAACATAATTAGTTTTAGAGTTAATTACATTGACCCCCCCTAAGGTTTACTCTTATTACACCTAGTACCCCTCCATTTTTGAACATTACTTTGAGTACCCCTAAGGGGGGTCAGTGTAAGATTTTTCAAACTTAAGAGGGGGGGTCCGTGTAACAATTTAAACTTAAGAGGGGGGTCGGTGTAATGAAAGTCCAAAAAGTAGGGGGGGTTTCTGTAGGATTCAAAAATGGAGGGATATCGGGTGTAATTAAGGCAAACCTCAGGGGGGGTCAATGTAATTAACTCTTAGTTTTAAGGTTGCAGATCAATTATGAGAAGTCTCAAAGAATCTTAATCAATTATTATCATGATGCGGAGAGATCTCTTGTTTGAAATAAAATTAATGACCGGAAAATAAGTTGAGTCATGACTCACGAAAAATGATTTAAATAGATTTGCTATTTTAGGTGATGACATAGAACAAAATTTTGACATGTTTCTCGCTTTCAATTTTCAAAAAGAACCTCTCAATTAACTTTACTAATCATTGAAAGCAAAATAATAGAAAAAGTGGGTGCTTGAAAGTTGAAATTGAGGAAACGTGTCTTGATGTTCAGACTTTGATCATTTTAGCTAATAAAATTGTCAATTTCTCAAATCAAATTCAATAACTATTAGAGTAACTTACACGGATCACTCCTAAGGTTTACTCTTATTATACCTGGTATTCTTCCTTTTTTTATATTACTTTGAGTACCCTAAGAAGGGATTAGTATAAGATTTTTCCAAATCTAAGAAGGGAGATCAGTGTAACAATTTATACTTAAAAGAGGGGTCGGTGTAACGAAAATCCAAAAATTAAGAGATTTTCTGTAGGATTCAAAAATGGAGAAGTATCGGATGTAATAAGGACAAATCTCAAGGGGGGTCCGTGTAATTTACTCTAACTATTAAATGAAAAAAATTGTCTGTTTGAAATTGGCATTTTACCCACCATCTCTCATCCTTCAATGAAATAACCTAATTTCTGTGAGAAAGGAAGAGGAAGAGTAAGAGGAAGATGAGAATAAAAGTTGAATAATTCGGTAAAATAACCTAATTTCTAATGAATTTTTGGTGAAATAACAGTAGGATATAACAGTTATAGTAGAAAGAAGAACGTAATATAAATCATAAGTTAGATGATTAAATTGAATGAAGAAAAAATAGAGGAGAAAATCAAAATCAACATTTAACTTAGAGAAAAAATTATTAATTTTATCATTTTATTTTATTTCTTTAGGAAGCAATAAATACAAAATGTTTTTCTTACATTACAGAATAAATACAAAATGTTAAATATCTTATTACATAAGTTTAAAATTAATATATCTCAATTCACATGCAAATTACTTTTGTAAGATATTTTGTTTTTCCTTTAAAGGATGTGTTATTATCAATATTTCTCTTTCATTTATGATTTATTAAACTTTTAATACAAAATATAATTTATATAATAAACACATGAGAGACTAAAATAAAATTTAAACTAATTTATTTATAATATATTTTTAAATAAAATTGAAAGAATAAATTGTATTTTAAAGAATAAAAGTATAAAGAAAATAAATTAGTCTATTAATTTTATAAATTTTTATTTGTACAGCTATATGTGCGTGTAAATTTGATTCAAATTGAATTAAATAATTTTTCAAAATAAAATTTGGTAACCATGCTATTATCTCAAATTGATGTGAAATATAATTTAATCTAATAAAAAATTTAATATAATTTTTTTAATTTATGTAATTTATATTATATTCAATCAATCGATTTATGCTTAAGGAAGAATGTGGCTAATATTTACGAAACAACCTTTAGCTGACGATGAGGAGAAGAAATGGACATGACCCTCACTGCTGAGTGGTTATTATAAATAAATAAATAAATAAACTAGCTTTACTTAATAGAAAGTAATCAAAATTTCAAATCATTATAAAATAAAAAAGATTTATATAAAATAATAATTAAATTATGTAGCAATCCGTGGACACTATACTAATTTATTTTAAAAAAAATATGTTTTTAGTTCCTATATTTTGTAAAAAAAATTGTTTTAGTCCTTGTATTTTCCATCAAACATTTTGATTTCTGAGCTTTAAAACATAAGTATTTTTAATCCTTAGAAGAGAAACTGTTAACACCATTTCTTATGTGATGTATGTCATGGAAGACTAAAAATACTGATTTTTTTTTTAAATTCATGAATCAAAATGTTCAATGATAAAATATACTAAAATAATTTTTTTTTATAAAATACAGAGATTAAAAATATTTTTTTCTTTATTTATTTATCTAAAAATGGAAGCTAGCCTGAGAGAAAGAGAAGTATGAGGAGACGAGAGAAGGAAAAGTACAGTGATGACTGTGAATTTGATATTGCATTGCATTATTATTGCTGCAGACAGACACAGTGAGCACAGAATCATGTGATTGTGGGCGACTCTGCAGCGCTACGTATGACAATCAGGTATATATATATATATATATATATATATATATATATATATATATATATATATATATATATAATGAGTATCGTTTTAAGTTATTTCTTATAGAAAAAAAAAGTTAATAAATAGATGAGAGAAAATAGTAATTTTATAAAATTAATTTTAATATTAATATTACATTGAAAAATTAAAGTGATACTTATTAGAGATATTAATGAAAAGAAGTAATTAATATTACATTGAAAATCTAACATAACATTCATTTTGGGACATTTTTTTTTCAAATGCGACACTTGAAACGGAGGGAGTATATAAGATAGGTGATGTAATATAATAGAAATAGAGAGATAGAAAAAAAAATATAAAAAAATGTTAATTAGGTGTTTGAAAAATTAGAGTTAGTATTTAAATATCATTGCTCTCTCAATTCTATTTTTTTTTAAAGCAAAAGAGGGAATAGTTGCAGTTAGATCACTATTGATATCTCAACTATGTTGGCACCCTAACATATTATAAGAAAATGATAAACAGATGAACAACCATGGGACGAGCGTTCTACCTAAATCTATCAAAAACCGCTCTACTAAATCTAAAATTAGGACGAGGGTTCCTGTCATTTACAAAAGAAAACTGTAAAAAGGTTGGGCAAGAGTCCCACCAAAACAGCCTATCAATATTGGAACCATGAGAGACTAAAGTGTCTGCACAAGTGTTTCCCTCACGGTAAATATGGCCAATTATGAATTCCATAGATTTAACTAATTGCATATTGTTCTTCCATCTATTTCTAATATTCCAATGAACTAAGAGCTCATTATCAACAGCTTCCAAAATCAACTTGGAGTCCGACTCAATCCACAGCTTAGTGCAACCCTTGTCGTTAGCAGTTTCTATAGCAACTATGACTCCCATTATCTCAGCAAAAAAAAGACTTTTGAACACCAAGATTGGTAGCAAAACAACCTAAACATTCAGCAAGATGATTTCTAAAAATATCTCTGTAGCCAGCTCTGCCCGGGAAGTCTTTGGCAGCACCATCAGTATTACACTTAACCCAGCCCTGCAAGGGAGGGTACCAGTTAACTTGGCGGATGTTAAGGGCCGTTGTAGGGCGACAATCAACACCAAAAGCTTTCAGGGACAAAAGCTCTCTCAATTCTATTTGAAGGTTAGACAAGTTTTGGGCCATGTTTAGGAGAATTAGAAATAAAAATTTTAATTTCGTTTTTATTTTGGTTGGTTTTATCAGATTTGAAAGAATTGCTAAAAAAAATTGTCTCGTATATTTTAATTTATTTATATATTTTAAATAAATAATATATTAACTTACTAATCATGTTTTTATTCACATAATATATAAATTAATAAATATTTTGAAAATAAAAAAGTTTAAGAATTAAAATGTCATGCTAATTAATTAATTAAATATTTAAGTAATTGAGAGAGTATTGACAAGAATTTACTAGAAAATACTTTATTTCCAAATTTTCTAGAAATATTAATTAATTTACCATAATATTCAATTCTTTTAATAAAAATATTTCAATTAAAGAAGACTATTTTATTATAACAATTAATGTTATTAATAATTCTTTAAAGACTAATAAATTATCTTGAAATGACTCGTAACACCAAACAACCACTATGATTTTTATGGTTAAGAGAGAACTTATAATAATTCTTTTAAGACTAATAAATTTTATTGAAATGACTCCTAACAGCCACTATGATTTTTATTGTAACTAAGAGTAAATAATTTATTTTCTCTCACTATATAATGACACTTATTTTATATGACGATTCTTTAATTTAAATATTTTATCTAAATAAAAAAAGAAAAAAATACCAAATTTAATTAGTATCGTAAGAGTGCCAAAAAAATTGTTGAAAAATAGGAGATGTCAAAGTTTTTGTCGCACTTTAAAAAAAAAAAAAGTTTTTGCCGCATATTGTATTTAAAATTAAAATACATAAGAAAGGAGGTAATATGGAATTAGAAAAAAAAAAATTTGTTACCTAAATTATATCGAGAGTTTGTTGAAAGGGATTTGACCAATGAGTTCATGCGAATGGAAGAGTTGGAGCTTATTGATTGAAAAGAAGAGTGTGGTGTTGGGAAGAGAAGCATTTGATTCAGCTTTGATTATGATGTTGCCTGTTGCAATATGTGAAGATGTGGACGAGAAGGTTGCTTTGGATGCGACCAAAGATGTTAAGATTAGTGGTGGAGAACTCCCGGAGAATAATCAAGCAAGTGTTTCACAATTTATGTTCTTTTCCCTTTTTTACTTTGAATTTTTATTGAAATTAAAATTTTATTATGTTTTATTGTTTGGAAAATGAATTATAAAATTCAAACTAATAAATGGTTTGAGTTTAATTTAACAGTAAATTAGAAATGTGAGTATTATAATGTTGTTTCCTTTATGTTAAAATGTACATTTTTCTCTCCTATCTTAAGAAATTGAAATATTTCATTTTTTTTCTTTTCTTATTTTAACAAAAAATTTGTTAACAAATGTTGGTTTAGTTGGTAAGGATCGAATTTATGTAACACCCCGAAAATTACAACCCAGTAAGTAGGAACGTGAGAAATTTAATTGGAATTAATGGAAACTTATTTGTTTGTTTTAAATAAATAAATAAAAAGATATATTCTGAGTAATTAAAATATAGTTAGTAATTAATTGAGCGATTAAGAAAATAAATAATATAGTAATTTCTTTATAAGGATCAGATATGAAAAATATTTATAAGAACAAAAATGTTAAAAAAAAAAAAGTTCTCTGTGAGTAACTTCCTTTAATTAATTTTCTAGAATTAATTCTCGGTGGTTACTGTCTGTATAATTTGTTTGTAGGTCTGTCTATAAAATTTTGTATAAGTGAGTTAGTCTGCTTTATTTTATTTAAAATGGTAATGTGCAGTGTGATAAGTATTTAAAATATCTAAATATTTAGATTCATATGTATAATTGACTGTTAGTTGGATTTTAAGTTTCGGTGAAAATAAAATAGCATGTGTTATTTTATTTGGATTGATGATGTGTGGTTTAATGAGAATTTAAATTTTAGTGTTTAAATTCATTAGTGAAAAATAGATAAATTTCTCTGTTTGAAATATCTAATGAAAAAGATGTGAATTCATCTGCCAGTAGAAAAATTGTCTGTGTTTATTCGTAGTTTGTGTCTCTATGTTATTAAAAATTTATTTGACTGGAAAAGCCGTTTTGAATCATTTTTTTAAATCTAAGACTTGCAAGACAAGTAATCTTTCGTAAAATTCATCTGTGAGTGATTACTCTACAGAGAAATTTTAAGTCACTTTAAAAAAAATTTCAATTGTATAAAATTTCTAAAATTTAAATTAGATAGTTATCGATTAGTTTTCGTTTTAAAACCACATTCCGAGTTAAGTTACACAGTGTATTTCTACACTGTATAAATTGACATGACCCTCAACCATCAAATCAAGTGGTCATTGCCCACTTGCATCTCATGCAAGGACACCCTCACTGCAGCCAAAGCCCACAGCCACTCACACCCTTCCCCCTAAACCATCACTCAAATCAACAATTCAAATTAAACTCACTCACTCACTCCCTTACTTCAGCTTAACACTCAGCACACAAATCAAATTCTCCTCCCTCTCTCTTCTTCTTCCTCTGACTGAGAGACACCCACCCAGCCCCAACACCATTTTCTTCAAACTTCTTCCTCTTGCATACTCTAGTTGGAGTGCTCTACAGCCAATACTCCTTTGAAGGAAGCTAACCAGCTTCTTCTCCTCTGTCTAGCGAGATCCTCATCACTGTAAGGGGGGATTCTTTGATGGATTCAAGTGGCTGGAGGTGGAGGATCCAGCCACTCTCACCCTAAATGCCTCCCATGTGAACTGATTGCATGAAATGTGTAGTTGTATGTATGTGACTGGTTTTGTTTTCTTTTATTTCTCTTTAGCAGTGGCTGTGTCTGTGTCAAAAATTTTCTCCTCATCTTCTTCTTGTTTAAAAATTGTGGGATGGCTCCAACACAAAGGAGACCATGCCCAAACTTTGTTAGAAACTCATGCACTTTCAATAAATTTCGAAAAAAAGTGATGCTGGCAGTGGCTGTCTCATGGTAGAAGCCCTGGACAGTGTTTATGTTTTTCGACCATAACTTTTATCTAGCCTTTAGATCTTGATGAAACTTGTCCTCAGTTGATGAAGACTCAAAATGCACCAACTTTTCTTTTGAGACTATTGCGAGATAACCTCAAATGAGGGTTCATCCATGACATACAATGGGACTGTTCTACTTGCGAAACTGGCTCGGGCAGTGACGGTTTCACGTAGAAGCCCTGGATAATGTTTATGTTTTTTAACATAATTTTTAATCTAACCGTTAGATTTTGACGAAACTTTTTCTCAGTTAAAGTAAACTCAAAATGTACCAACTTTTCTTTTGAGACCATTGCGAGATATCCTCAAATGAGGGTTCATCCGTGACATATAATGGGACTATTCTGGTTGTCAAAACTGGTTCGGGCAAGGTTCGGTTTTTGACCTTTTTAAACCAAACTAATGACTGTTTTTGAAATATAATTTTTTATCATAAAACTAGACAAACAGAGATTTAAAATTATGTAAGTTTCGAAAATTTTCACCCACAATTGCTAAGTTAATTAATTCGGTTTAGACAGAACTCATGCATGGATCCCAAATTTCGAACCTGAGACATAGATCTTAGAAAGAAAATTACTGGGAAAAATGTAGGAGGAATTAGGATTCAAGTTTTACTTTTTCTGAAAGGTGTGAATGTTATCTTTTTACTATAAAAATTTGAGTAAAAATATCATTTGGGAAGGTTGAGAAAATTTTACATCTTTGAGGTATGCTCACTGTGAGGAGCATGCTGACCTATGAACTTATAGGAATTTTCATAATTTTTTTAGATTTAATCTAAGAGTGTGGATTACCTTTTTGAAAAACAGGTTTTAAGATCTTTAATTTGATATAAGGATTTCACCAAACAAAAATCATTTGCTAAATTAATTTTGGACAGAGATTAGGTACTGCCAGAGAGGAATTATGTTCTTAAAATTGCCTTGATATATGATATTTGAACTATGATATATTTGAATGTGTGAATTAATTTTAAATAGGAACGTGCAAGGTAGTGGGTAAATTTTGCCCTTGCCTTAAATGACTGTAAGACCCTTGAAATGTGAACCTAGGGCATCTCTGTGCGTGTGATTGTGCATTTTGATACTCTCTCTGGTACAGTCACGTGGACTGTAGTGTGAATTGAAATTGTGTGTGATGTTTGTGATCTGTGAGCATAAGACTCGAACACGAGTGCTTATGTGGACTAGGACACTATCCTAGTAATTCGGGAAAATTTTACCAGCAATAATAATATAAATTCTAACAGTGAGAACAACTATTTATTTTATAAGCTTAATAAATGAACTTTTTAATTTTTGCTTTGGACTTAGATAAATATTCTAGGACCCTTGCGTGGAGGAATCGTCGGTAAGTATTAATTATTAAAAACTTTAGAAATTGAGAGGGTAAGACACAAATAAAAATGTAATAAACAATCTTGATACATGATGGCGATGTGCGCCTTGAGAGTCGTGCAACGAGGAAATATGCGTGTACGACGGACTTGTGAAGGAAGTCGCGTGGGGCAATTCCGATTGGAAGAAAGATGCAAAGATGTTGGCGGAGATCGAACGACGTGGTCACCAATGGGTGATGGATGGCATATTCTCATATGGTATAATTTTTGTTGGAGCCAGGACAAGGTCTTGAGCTTGGCGTCGATTCGACCTGTCTTGTACCACCAGCAACGGAAACCCACGATGACGAGCAAGGATAATCTCAGTGAAAGTGTGCAAGGAGTAAGTCCTCAGAGTATGAATGACCACAAATTGGTACTTGGGAGATGATCGTGAGGCATTACGACCTTGGAGGGTAGGCGTCGAGTTGTGACTACGTTCACATAAACCTACTTGGCGACCCTGACAATAACCACGCAAAAATCTCAGTTGGTGAGAGCCCACCTTATATCAGGGTGATGGTCTACTCCCAGCAGTCATTCCACTCAATATATGTAAGACCACTGAGTTCTGGGAGTTCCAGTGGCAGTTGGCCAGTGTGTTACAATTTACAGAAATAGTCATGGAAATGGGTAGATTTTGAGTGTGAACGTTAGAGAACCACACCGCAGTAGTTAGCAGGATTGTGTGTATGACTTTCAAAGTCGTTCTGTGTAGTTTGTTTGATGAAGCGAAGAGTTCACCCTTACGTTTTTGTTTTAGGAGTCGATGACAATACCTGTGGAGATCACAAGGGGGCTATCCTCATCAGTTTTGTCGCTCTCGTCATCATCCGTCTCTTTGGAGTGTTCTTGAAGAATTCATCGATACCCGCTATTGTTCCCAATGCCACACCATCCGAGGAGTTCACGATTGGACCGACGCTTCCCGCCTTTTGTCGAACCCCTCTTACGTCAAAGAATTGGAGATGTAATTGGGTGAGAGTCAGTCAGGAGGATCCACCATTAGTCGTGAACTTAGGGAACAATGAGTTAAGATTTTTACAAAGGATTTGGAGAACTTTGAGGAAGATTCGATGAAGGATCCCGTGGACGATGACCACTAGATTTCTTCTCAAGGATCTTGTCAAAGATCCCCTGCTATCCTATTTCTTTGGATTAGTCTAACATGCAGGGTTGGGTTTAGAGATGATTGCTCTGAGACTAGGTTTTCTCCTTTTATGTATTTGAATACGGATAAACTTAGGTTTTAGATTTTACTATGTATATTAGTTTTTATACTCTGTTACCCTATGTATTTGGTATATACCTTGAGCAATGTGTATAGGTATATATATGTTACTATTGCTCTGGAAAACATTTAGATGTATGAAATTCTCTATTTTATGCATATGTGTATACTTGATAATCGATCAAATTATCTCGTGTTCTTTATTTTATTAATTTGAAATTAAGTGCCCATTTATGTTTGAATGACGTTGCAATTAGTTTCTTGCGAACGTAAATAACCCGTTGTAATTACCAAGTGGAATGCAACTCTCAAACTTAAAATTCACATAAAACTTTTTTTTACAATTTGGCAAAATTCCAACTTACCTTTTTACAATTACATTTGATTTACGAAATTAAACAAACTTTGGCGCTTGGTAAAATGAATAAAAAGAAAAAAAAATATCTTCTTTCTTTTACGAGAATTAAATAAAGTAACACGCCTATGAAATTAAAAGGAGTTTAAAATGCAAATATACGTGAACCTGGATTTAGGGTGTTACAATTTATATCGCACAAGGACGTAGGTTTTGTCAATGTGAGAACTTTATTGGTGGGCGATCCCTAAATATCTCTGTAAGCGCTTAATGAATCTTGAGGCATGTCCTAACCTAGTGAACCCTGGAACCTAACTTACCTAAATTTTTCTGTACCAAAAAAAAAAAACAAAATTTCTCCTTTCTTTTCTATCAAGTTTAGTAACTATCAGACACCCTTGTATTAAGGTTGTAAGTGGTCCAGGTTGGGTCAACCCAACTCAATTAAAAAAGGTGAGAGTCCTACATTTATTTTTATTTCTTTGCTCAATTCTACAAATGTAAATAGTAAAATGAATTTCTCACAAAAAGATTAATTATTTTTTTATTAATAATCAATTATCACAAGTATATATAACGAAAAATGATCAATTTAAAAAAAAATCAATTATTATCTTTTCCAACAATCAATTTTCAAATTTCCAACACTATTATAATTGATTTTCATTTCTCTCAAGCCCTCAAACTCGATTTTCATGTCTAACACTCTAACTAACAAATGATTTTCACTCCCTAAAAAAAAACAAATGATTTTCACATTTTGAAAATGGATAGTTTTAATTATATGAATTACTTTTATTCTTTTTATTATTTGTTTCTTTTATTATTTTTCTATTTATCTCAAATCAAACACTCCTAAAATTTATTCTATTTCTATTAATCTTATATCTCTCTTCTTTACTTTCATTCACTATTTTTTCCCCTACCAAACAAAGAGATAGAAAGAAAATAAATATAGAAAACTATAAATAAAATAAGTAATATAATATAATAATAAAAAAATTAATGTAAATAAACTTAATTAGAATTAATTATAAGAGAAATCTATGATAGGTGAAGGCATCCGCAATCCTCTGACAGTAATAAACTTATAATTAAGTAGTATAAGAGAAATCTAATAATTGGTATTATGATTTTCTCTCGTTTATTATTATTATTTTTTATTTTTATCTTTTTTTTGTGTGTGTGTTGTTCTGTGGCCCTTTTTTGGAAGCAACTTGAATGGGGAGAAAAACAAAATGAGCGATTAAAAATCCAAAGGGTGCAATCCATGATTCAATGATTCTTTGTCATATATTAGAGGTTCACTCGGTGCATTAAATACAATCTAGTACTAAGTCACAGGAGGGTGTTAGACGTCCAATGATACTTGTCATATTCATTAATTGTAGTTTATAATAATGCATGAGAGAAACAAATTATGTCATTTCACATTTAATCTAAACAGCTCAAGTTCTAAAGAGCTTTTTTTGGATCACAAATTTATGTTACTTATTAGAGGCCTCGTTTGGAAATAATAAAAAATTAAGAAATAAATTTTTGACACGTAGATTGCATGAAAATATTTCCTTCTCAAAGTCAATATCTCATACAGTTGTTGATGTAGTCACTTATTAAATGAGATATGAACCACATAATTAAATGAGAATGTAAAAAAAAAATTGCATTAATAATGTGCCAAAAGTTAATTACAAATTTAAATAAAAACTATAACTAATCTCAAATACAGTTTTAAATATTTTAAATATAAGCTTTTGGAGAAGTTAATATGTGAGAACCTATATAGATTAACTTATGTATAAATTAATTTTAACTTATGGAGAAATTTATTTATTTTTTTTTTATTTTCTTTCCTTATAAGGGCGTGTTTGGTAGAAGACAAATTTGTTCATGAATGAAAATAATGATTCCCGTTATTCCTGGGAATCATTATTGACTAAAATCTATTTGGTTAATGATAAATATTCTAGGGAATATTTATATATGTATCACGGGAGCCTTAAAAAAAATATGTATCAAGGGAAGATTTGTACGTTTAATTTTAATAGAACTTTTTAAAAAAAATTTAATTATTTATCATATTAAATGATCTAATAAAAGTAGCATGATATTTTTACTGTAATATTTTTTTTAACTTGAGAAAATTAGATTTTGACCTCTCTTTTTTTTTTTTACTGCTTTCGACCTCTCTTACGAGAGCAATTTTGTGGAAAATATAGTAAAAACATTCCTAGAGAACAATATTTCTTGAAAATTTTATTTTTTTAAAAAATAAACCAAACACAAAAAACAAACATTTTCAAGTTCAGATTACTGCAAAATTAAAAAAATATTCTTGTACCAAACACCTCTTATAAGTGTTTATGAAAAAAATTATATAAACATGTTCTTAGGCACACATATTCTTTCAAAGTAAAAAAAATAAATGAAAATAGTATAAAATAATAAAATAAAAAGGAAACTAAAGTTATAATTACTTGTTTTGGAGCCTTAGAGTCAAATACTCCCTACCCCATTTTTGGGCTTGTTTTGTGGACGCAAGCATCTTGCTCAATTTTGTAGGGCTTACATGCATTGAGACTATTGACCAAAAAAAAAAAAAAACATGCATTGTACGCCCCCAACCAATTTTGTGCATCGTCCATGGTCTCGTGTGCCACCACCAATCCTACTTAAGCTTTTATTTATGTGCTTAAATAATTTGAATAAAAAAGAAAGGAAGAAAATTCAAGTCAAATAATCAAAGCAATATTATTATTAGTTTTATTTTATTTTTTAGGAGGATAAATAAGTTATCTAGAAAAAGTATAAACAAAATACAAAGTCAAGTACGTTCAAACAAATAAAAATCCTTTCTGCTAATTGTATGTGTCTCGTGATATCTTTAACTTCGTTAACTTGAAATTAGTTGTATAGCTATATGTCATCTTCACTTCTAGTTAGAATTCATTTTACTAATTATTTAAATGAAATTTTCAAGATTAAAATTGACCAATCCATAATTATATTTATATAGACCAACGACGTACCCCAAAAAATAGACCAACGTGCTTTTGAGTTATATTTATTTATTATTATTATAACAAGGAAGACGTTAAAATAAGTTACCTTATAACTATGGTAAGTTTGACTTTTAAGCTAATTAATATAAAGTTATATTAATTAAATGACAGTAAATAAGTCAATCAAAGTATCTTCTCTTAGTTTTATTTGTTACAATTTTATATCCACGAAAAAATGTTTACAATTTTATGAATATTTTTAAGGGTAAAAGTGTAAAAAACAAACATTTCAAGGTTATTAAATTTACACAAAGATAATCGTGACAAGATGAATCTATTAAGGGTGTCAATGTTTTAAAAACCAGATTAGTCACTAACAAATGGTTGATGGCATTGACTTACTCAAAGAAATACTGGCAGAGGCACACATATTGAAGGTTTCGATTCGACAGTGACAAACAACAGATGCTTCATCCAATGCTTTCTCCTGCTGCTAAATGGGCCTGTGTCTCAGTCCAGTAATAATTAGCACTTCTTCATATAAATGTGTCATTTAATGTTATAAGCTTTTTTTTTTTTTTTTTTTTATAAAAGATCAGGAGAAGTGCTATGACAAGGAAGCAATCCCAACTAGGTTGGCACTACAACCTATTAGATTTGGACAATTATGTTAAGACAAATTTAATGTTATAAGCTCCATGATAAGAACAATTATGTTTTTCTACAATTATCCTTCTTATTTCTTAAGGAGAAAACTTAGATACAGTATCATAGGTACTGTTGGTGCTATTCTTCAATTAAATTTGGAGTTTTTGGTAATACGCAAAATAAAAGAATCCATTAAATGTCATCATGTATTACTGATGTGAAACTCAAAATCTAATTTGAGAACAACACCAACAATACATATGGTATTATATCTAAATTTTTTTCATTTCTTAATCATCTAGGATGATTAAATTGTTATATCGTTATTTAGTTAGTCATGGAGTTAATGGTTTTCACAAAAATGAATTGAACTCGAGCCGAATCTTCAAGTGATTATTGGACCTTAGTTGGGCCAAATCCCTTATCCAGAACAGTATTCATTTAAAGAAAACAAAAAAAAAAAGAGGCCATTTTTTTAAGTCTTATCATCTAATCGGCTAAAATCATCAACCCACCAGTTTTTAATGGTTCAGCCAATTCAATGCCAATTCTTTGTCAGCTTAATCTTTAATTATGGTTGCTCCTAATTCTCAATTTAACCAATCAAACTCACCAATTTTATGTACTAATTCTTTTGACCACGAAGGACGTTGTAAAAGTTTTTATAGACTGTATACATAAATTTTATGTCTAAAATGATCTAACCCCTGTTCTCCTTTTGAATACCAAAATGGAGTTGAGTTGTTTCAAGACACTTGAAAACTACTTTTTAAGATGTTTAAAGGCTACAAATGTATTAATATGGAAATCCACTTGCTTCTATGGCCTATGGGCAAGCAAGCAAAAATAATATATTACCATGGTCCAATTGTATATGGTGTCTTTTCTCGGGTTGTTGTTATCTGATGGGAATTCTATAATGCACAATCAACTCGTGATTTGTGTCAAACTCCTCTATAAAGCCATTTGTCATCAAACTTTTATTGTCATTTGACATTTGACCATACATGGTGGAAAGGTTGATTCTTCTTCCAAGTGGAAAGCGCTTAATAGAGACAACATGGTCACTAAAATGTTCAGTCCCTACCTTAAACTTTACATGGTCCCCTCTACGTGATATCACAAATTATTTCTTTTTGGTTGAATCCGAGGTATCTCTTAGCCGAAAGTTAAGGACTAATCGAATACTAAAATTCATTCATTTAAAGGGACGACCTCTGTCAATAGATGTTTTTTCATATGTACAGACCTTAGATCAAATTTTTGATCACATGCTTAAGAACAAGATTATCTGTCAACTATACCACACCATGTTGCTAAATTATTTCTTTTATCTAAATTCATTTCGGTTAATTGATTGTTGTGAGCATATTCGTTTGAATTTTCCAATGTTGAAAAATCTGCAGGCCATGCATACGAATGTTTCTCATGGTGTCAAGAATTTTCAGCTATCATCTTTCTACACAAACATAATTAACTGTGATGCTTTTATAATCTGAACCTGCCTCTGCATTTGTTATCTGTTTACAAATAGAGATGATGTAGTTTATAACAGCAGTCTTGTTGATCCGGTTACATTTTGTATTTTGACTGACTTTGGTACCTCTTCAGTTCTAACCACAAGATTAACACTAGGATTAAGAAAGAATTTGAGATCTTCAAGTATAAGAAGGAAGTAAGACACAATAAAGATATTTGGAATCATCAAACTATTATTATAGCTGTTCTTTTGCTTCTTTTTGTTTAGGGTAATGCACTGTGAATCACCAATTGCAGTGTGATCAATTAGACTTGAGCACAATGATTAGGCTGAAAACAATTGTATTAATATATGATATATGATGGCCTTTTTCATCTGCATTAGACTTCAAGTAGCAGAGCAGTTACCATAGCTAGTGTGAATGAGTTGATGTGGAACCTTTGAAATCCATGTGAAGGACCTAAAAGATTTTGTAGATACTGTGATCATATTTAAAATAGAAAACGCCAAATTAGTCAAACGGAGTCAGTTGCCAATAGCAATGTTTAATTTAGCACTGTTCAATTTTACACAATCATCTTTCTATCATTATCTTCTATCATTAGAATTTATATGGAGCTAATTTAGAATTGAAGATGAAGATCCCAAAATGGATTTCAAATTCCCACATTCATTTTGTTCTAAAATGCCCGTGCATAGCAGGTATTAGTATTAGTATTACCCCTAGTTATAACATTTAACATTAGAACAATTTGAGGGAAAACTGAATGAAAGGGATACATGGGAAAGTACTTTATATAAGTAAACAAGTAGGAAGGACGAGGGATCTTTAAGGAAATTTTGAAAATGCTTCAAGAAAGTCACACGAAATTTCGTTTTGATCAAATGAGATAGCAAAACAACTTGGTTACGTAAGGGCCAAATTTGCCTTCAAGTCACAACTTGGGTATGTAGGTACCCATCTAACATTGCCAGCTTGAAGTCCTTTTTGGACTTTTCATTTTTTGGATAAGTTACTTTCCCAAGTGTTATGTGAATCAGCAATGCGACAAAACAAAACATTATTTGTCTCAAAGTTGTTCGGCTATGAATCATTATGCTTTTCTTTCTTTATCAGTAAAACCATAATTTTTGGTATAATGTTCATCTGATAATTCATTAGTCTATGCCTAAGCTACAAAGTTGTCATTTAGTTGGGTTCTTGGAGAGACCAAACAATCCATTTTCTATCCCATGGCCGGTTTGGCTTGTTGTCAATCATGCAAGTTTGTTACAACTAACTCTAATTAAAGTTCCTTAGTGATTCCTCACTCAATTACCACACTCCCACGTGCATCAACTACTTATTACTACTTCTTACAGCATCTTATTTTGCTAGAGTAAATGGTGCTCATGTAGAGAACCGAAAGCATGGAAATAAATTAATGTATTAGAAAGAGTAAAGTCACACAAATGATTTTAAAATATACTATTGACCATGTGGATCAACTAGCGCGAGATTGTTCTAACTTAACCAGTCCTAAGTATGTAGTTGCGTTAAATATTTAGAAGAAGAGCTTTGTCACGCATAGTGGTCCTCAGGGACCGATCTAGAGGGGGGCGGGCGGGGGCGCCAGCCCCCCCTCCGTCGGTATTTTTTATGTATATACATATATTTTTAAATTAGTTAGTGTAAAATTTTATAAAATTAATTATGTTTGTTGATATTATAATACTAGTTAAGGTTAATTAGTGTAAAATTATGTAAAACTAGTTATATTTGTTGTTATTATTATAATAGTTAAGATGATAACTAGTGTAAAATTATGTAAAACTAGTTGTGTGTTGGTTGTTATTATGGTAACGGTTAATGTTATTATCATTTAAAATAAAAAATAATTTCAAATTTACGTGTAAAATAGTAAATATTTTTTAAAAAAAATTATTTATTAAAATTTAAACAATTATAAAGGAAGAAAAAAAAATTCAGCCCCCCCTTTATTAGGTTTCTGGATCTGTCCCTGGTGGTCCTATCCGACTCCAACATAATTGCTTCTGGTGAACGATACTTGTGGTATAGACAAAAAAAATTATTTTAAAAATATATTTTATATTATGATCTAAAATATATATATATATATATATATATATATATATATATATATATATATATATATATATATATATATATATAATTTGTGTTTTGGATAGGGAGAATTGAGTTTTCTTTTTCCGAATCCATGTGGGACACAAAATGTCAATTTCAATGTACCAAGGAAAAATGTTTGGTTGCAGGCTGGTTCCCTTAATAAGTTAATTATACGGTTGATAATATCTTAATAAATATGGTAACTTTATCATATTTTATGACAATCAATTAGTTAGGTTTAATCGATTAATTAGATCATTTAATTGATTTGATTTTCTGTATTAATTATTTATGAAAATTGTTGAACAATTAATAACTTTTTTTACTAATTTTTCATGTAATAAAGTATATGTTTATTTGTCTCTATTTATTATTTATATAGCAACAATTTTTTTTATTTGTTAAGAACCAGTACACGTTGCTATTGTATTAAGAATCAATACAATTATTTCTTACTCATTAAGAATCACTACACTTGTTAAAAAAATTAATATATAATATAATTACAAATTACAATTTAAACTTATTTATAAATTTTATTATCTTGAATTTTTATTTTATGCATTTTATTGTAAAAGCATTATGTTAGTATCTATTTATTTTAATTTTTTATTCTTAACTAATAATATATTTCAACAAATATACACTTTCTAAAACTTTTCATTTCCACATTTTATTTTCATATAATTGATTTTAAAAAGGAATTAATTATTAATAAATCATTGAAATGTATTTAACTATATATATAATGAAAAATAAAACATACATGATAAAAATATCATTAATTATTATTTTAACATAACTTATTTTGTTACATTCAAATTGTTAATTCTCTTTAAATTTGTAAAAATAATAACAACGTGTATTGATTCTTAATGAATCATAAAAATATATTTTTTATTTGTTATGTATATATCATAAATAGAGAAAAATAAATATAGACTTTATTGCATGAAAAATTGGTTGAAAATATTAATTTGTGAATAACTTTTATAAATAATTAATCCAGAAAATCAAATCAATCAAATGATCTAATTGATTGATTAAACTTAACTAATTGATTATCATAAAATATGATAAAGTTATCATATTTATTAAGATAATATAAATCATATGATTAACTTATATTAATGGTGTAGATTTGGTGTAAGTCTTTAAACTTACACATAGTGTAAACGAATCTTATCTCTTATTAAATTTATTATCGTATTATATAGAATTAAAATTAAAATCTATATAATATTTAATAATTTAATTACCATAATATTACTTTTTATGAATTGAAAATAAAATAATAAATCTTAGTTTTATTTTGGTGAGAAAAAAATCAATATAGTGCTACCACGTGACATTTGTTTATGTAATAAATTCTTCTTTTATAATATATAATAAATATAATAAATAATAAATTAGAATATATACTCAATGTAATCATCTTAATTACTATAATTATATTTTTTATTAATTAAAAAATAAAATAATAAATCTCAGCTTTATTTTATGAATATGTGTCAATAGAATAAAATATCTATTATTAAATGCTAATATAATTATGAATACAATATTTAGGTTTATTCTATTTATATGCTAATACAATAAAACAATTATTAGTACATATTAATAGATATGTGGATAAAATATTTATTACTAAATACTAATAGAATTGTGATATTTACAATTAATAAGATCATACAGTTGTATTGCAATTTTAATATTTACAACTATATCAGAATGTATAAATTGTGATTTTTTTTAGTGATTGATTAAAATAATTAAGAAACACTATATACACATCTCCTAAACATACAATCATATAGCAATAGAAATTGTAATATTTATAATTAATACAAAATTATCTAATTATTTAAATTGTAATTTGTTTTTATTTTTAATGATAGCAATTGTAATATTTGCAATTAATATCAAAATTGTTTAAATTGTGATTTTTATTTTTTCCTTTTTAACGATTGATCAAAATAATTAAAAAATACTATATACATATCACCTAAAAATGATATTGTTAACTAAAAATTATTTTAAAAAAACACTAAAAGAGGAATGAAAAAAGTGATCGATCATTTTTCATAATATAGTATTAAAAAAGTAATCGGGACCAATGTGTCATTTTATTATTTCTTTTGATATTATTTCTTAGATAGTTTTTACAAGTTTTTAAAATTATATAAAACAAACAAGTATTAAAATTTTACTTATATATATATATATATATATATATACACTAGTATGTAGACCCGTGCAATACACGGGGAAATTAGCGTTTTATTATTATTCTAATTGATATGTAATATTATTTTTTTAAGGCAAATATATCTTAATATGTAAATTTCTAAATGTATTTACTTTAATATTTATTATAAGAAAAGGACTGTAAATTTTAATAATATTTGTGAAATTAAGTACGATGATGTTTTTTTATTTATAAAAAGGATGATGATGCTTATTTTCATGTTAATATTGTAGTGATGAAAAATAAGATAAATTGGAATAAAAGTTGCGATGATGCTTTTGGTCATCTTAAACATTATCAAGTATATTTCGATACACAATATTTTTTTTTGTTGATATACATACTCTTTGTTCATCATCAAATATTGATACTCTTTCCTGACTTAACTCTAAATAATCCAACACACACAATTAATCGTAGGTAAAACAACATGTGAAAGATAAAGTCGAGACCCATATGAAAAAATGATTATAATTAGATTTTATTACCTTAATTAAAATATATATTGTTCATAATTATCTCAATTAATTCAAACCACAATATATATCGGTCGTAATCATAAATACCATAATTAATATAATTATGTATTTTTATCAATAAAAATAGAATTTTTTAGCAACATTTAGTAATTACATCTAACAAAAAAATAAATTATATATAATAAGAGTTTAATTGTGATGTACTGACAGTGTAAAATAATTTTACACTGTTATCCAATCACAAATCACTGTTGATATGACTTTTAAGATAATTTTGTAAAAGTCAACAAACTTACCATACATGGTGGGTTGCGATTGGATGACGGTGTAAAATTATTTTACACTATTAGTGCATAGTCCTTTTTCTCATATAATAATTACATATTATTACCTTAATCTTTTATTTTTAAATTGTTTTAATTAAAACTCAATTTCGTTGGATAAAAAATTAATACTGAATTGTTTAATTCAAATATATATAATAATTATAGGCTATTACCTTATTATATATAATTGATATTTAATAATTATTTTAAATGAAAATTCCATATTATAAATGTCACAGTAAATAGGATTAATGTATTTATTTTTCCTATAAATTTTACTTTTACCATATGATCTTTTATTTTATTTATTGTCAAATATTTATCATATATAATAATTAATGAATACAATTAAATAATATCTTACAACTAATATAATTTTTTTCTATAGTTTAATATAATTATTGAGCAATACAGTAAATTTATAAATCTCACTTTATATTTTTTTTCTAAAATTCCATATTATAAATGTCCACAGTAAATAGGATTAATGTATTCATTTTTCCTATAAATTTTACTTGTATCATACGATCTTTTATTTTATTTATTGTCAAATACTTATCATATATAATAATTATAATGAATACAATAAAATAATATCTTACAATTAATGTAATTATTTTCTATAATTTAATATAATTATTGACTAATATAAACTAAAATTATACTTTTTTAACACAGTGAATTTAATGATCTAATTATAGAAAAAATAGAAATAATACATATTAAATTATATACATTTTTAGATACAATCACATTTAATGAAATAAGTTTAAATAATATGCTTCTCATTCAATAAAATAAAATATGTTAAAATGTATATTTTTTATTTTAATTTTCAATACAATTCCAACATGTAAATCTAGTCAATGAATTTTATGAAGTTTTAAAATAATTAAATTTCATTTTTAATTGATAAAAAGTAAAATTACAATTATTTAAATTAACAATGATTGTTAAGTGGAATTTTTAATTTAATATAGATATAAAAATCATAAATACTTTCATAAAAAATGATAAATTCTACCACATTGACTTAAAGGAAAATACTGTTGGGTACGAAAAATGTTAGACACAAAATTGAATACGAACTTAAATGTATCTTCTCATTTTTTTAGTTGTCAAATAACCAATAAAAACTGTCCAAATATATGCGTTTAAGTTTCGTGCAATTTTTTTTCGGAAGAAATACCAAGGGGGTCTAGCTCAGTTGGTTGAACAGGATGCGTGAGTGTTGTAAACCCCCTGGTACTATCTTCGATTCCTACGGATAAAAAAAACACTCTAACTTAAATGCATGCTTTTGATTGGTGTTGTCTTATTTGAAATTTTCAGTTATACTTTTTTCTTCATTTTCTTGACATGAAACAACATCCTATTAGAATTACAATGTGTGTGTCCCTAAAATATTAGTACAACTCTTATCTCAATTCTCAGGCACACTTGCACGTATCTAGTGAATAAACTTTAGCGGTAATAAGAAATTCAAAAAATAAGTATATTTAATAAAGGAAATTTCTATACAATAAATATCATGCTAGTGTTAATATATTTTCCTATAAACGTTACATTTATTATTTGATTTTATTTTATTTATCATCAAATATTTATCAAATATAATAATCATAGTGAATACAATAAATGAAAATATCTAGCAATTATTATAATTATTTTTAATTACATGATAATTATAATTATCATGCAATTAGTAAATTTATACTTTTTTAGCACAATCAATTTAAAATGTATACATTTTTAGATCCAATCACATTTAATTAAATGATTTTAAATAATATCCTTATCATTCAATAAAATTAAATATGACTATATATATATATGTGTGTGTGTGTGTGTGTGTGCGCGCGCGCGCGTGTGTGTGTGTGTGTATTGAATTTTTTTTTGTCAATACAATTCAAGCTCATGTAAATCCAGCCAATTAATTTTAGAAAATTTCTAAAATAAATATTTTTTTAATTCATAAAAAACTAAAATTATAATTATTAAATAATGGTTACTCAAATAATAAATTTCATATAAATAAAAATGATTGATATATTAAAATAAAAATAAAATTATGAAAAATAAAAGTTAATCCATATTTATTAATTTTTAGTCAAATTTAAATAATATTGTAGATGATGGGTTCAGTTACCAATTTTGTTTTTTTATATTATTAACATTATGGAACATCGGTTATAATGCAAAAAAAAAATTGTAAGTATATAAAATTTTGGGTAATATATAATATTAAACACCATTTATTTATTCCAGTACTTAGAATAATTAAATAATTGCACTTAATTAGAATTACAATTATTTACAATTAAATTAATTGCACTTAGTTATCTTAATTGTGTAAAAGTTAATTCACCACATTATCCTTAATTTGGACAACAAAAATTTGTTGTATACTATCTTTCTTTTATTTTTAATATTTTTAATTTATTATCTAAATAAAAGATTTTGATTTGGTGCAGACTAACCTATTATAAAATAATATATTATGATTTTCTAGTTGATTATAGAGTAAAATATCTTTTATTTTTAAATTTTTTTTAACAAATGCTCAATTTTTTAATTAACATTAAATTTAAAAATATATATATTCAAATTATAATTAATTCTTTCATTAATTGAAATTAATTTTTTAATATAAATTAAAAGTTTTAAATGACTTCATATTTATATGAACTTATATTTTCATTATCAATAAACTAAAATTTTAATACTTGTTTTTTAATAGATTTTTAAATACTTGTTTTCTTTATAGGCAAAACAATTATTATTAGAGCATTACAACATAGCACAATTAGTGCAAAAGTTGGAGAGAAAAAACATGGTACAATATATATAAATCTCCACCCCATTACAAAATCATAAACCCCGGCCCATATACTGTCCAAACAAAGGAAAATCTCATATGTTTCTATAAACTATCCTTTTTCAACAAAATCCATCTCTGTTGCAACTAAAAAAGATAAAAATATTAAATAAATAACAAAATATGAGATAAAATAATCAGTATTTGATAATATGTCTAACTCTCAAAATGCAAAAGCTTCATGAAGGCAAGTGTGAAGCCTAGAAAACCAATTAGATAGCAAACCCTATAACCCAACAAAATTAAAAGAGATGAATAAATTGTATCAGATGAATAAAAATGTAGAAAAACATGAGATGATAGAATCAGCGTTACATTGAATGAAATTGATTATTTTTTAGAATAAACATTAGCGCATCAACATGTTATGAAAGAGATTATATTTTTTTTGGTACATGGAGGAAAGAAAGCAAAAAGCAAAAGATTGCACTCTTAGAAACTAAATCCATGAGCATCCGCCAAGAGAAGAAGCCTAATGTCAAGAGGAGTCTGAGACATCAATTGAAGACGTACTTCCGATTTAGGACCAAGAAAGAGATTATATAACTTTTTTCTCGCAATTATCTACACTATTTTAAGTTAAATTAATTCCAGAAATAAATTTGATATTTTATTATTTCCATATATAAATGTCATATTAATTTATTTTGGAAAGTAATCATATCATCATATCATATATTAATTAGGTCACTCATTTAATTGCAGTAATTTACAAAAATATCCATTCAAAATCGAAACAATATATTTATGAATTTTATTTTGATAAGAAAACGTGTAATAGAAGAGTGTTTCAGAATGTATTGCACTAGAAGTTGACATGTGGCAAAAGTTTCCATGAAAGTGAGTTGGAAATGTATATAGTATAGATATATATTAAAATTTTACTTTATTGATAATGAAAGTATAAATTAATATATAAAATATGTCATTATGCGCATGCAGTTTGATCTATATAGAGAATCTTGCAAAATATTTTAATGGAACAATATGTGAGTTCTTTTAGTTAAAATTAATTTTCTTATTATTTTCATCTTCTTTTTATTATATAGTTTTATTTGTTTCTATATAGAAATTTTTTTACTTCAAGAAAGTGACATTGAGAAACTTAAATTTATAATTGTATAATAATTTTTTTAAATGAGTTGTATTATAAAATAAACCCATCTAATTATATTTTATTATTTTTATTAATGAATAAGTTTCTTAGTATGAAAATTTGAATTAGATTTAAATCTTTTTTAAGTAATATAACAAATTAACAACATTATAAACATACTTTACACATATAAAAAATTCATCCCCTCCTTAATAAATCCATGCATTGCACGGGTACTATATAATTATTATTATAACAAGGAAGACGTTAAAATAAGTTACCTTATTATTAATTATTTTCTTGGGTCTGGGGCTTTTTGCCCAGCCCATTCAGCAAAAAAAATAAAAAAAGTTACCTTATAACTATGGTAAGTTTGACTTTTAAGCTAATTAATATAAAGTTATATTAATTAAATGACAGTAAATAAGTCAATCAAAGTATCTTCTCTTAGTTTTATTTGTTACAATTTTATATTCACGAAAAAATGTTTACAGTTTTATGAGTATTTTTAAGGAGTAAAAGTGTAAAAAACAAACATTTCAAGGTTATTAAATTTGCACAAAGATAATCGTGACAAGATGAATCTATTAAGGGTGTCAATGTTTTAAAAACCAGATTAGTCACTAACAAATGGTTGATGGCATTGACTTACTCAAAGAAATACTGGCAGAGGCACACATATTGAAGGTTTCGATTCGACAGTGACAAACAACAGATGCTTCATCCAATGCTTTCTCCTGCTGCTAAATGGGCCTGTGTCTCAGTCCAGTAATAATTAGCACTTCTTCATATAAATGTGTCATTTAATGTTATAAGCTCCATGATAAGAACAATTATGGTTTTCTACAATTATCCTTCTTATTTCTTAAGAATAAAACTTAGATACAGCATCATAGGTACTGTTGATACATGATGATATTTAATGTATTCCTTTATTTTGTGTATTACTGAAGTAAAATTCCAAATCTAATTGGAGAACAACACTAACAGTATATATGGTATTATATCTAAGTTTTTTCCATTTCTTAATCATCTAGGATGATTAAATTGTTATATCGTTATTTAGTTAGTCATGGAGTTAATGGTTTTCACAAAAATGAATTGAACTTGGGCCGAATCTTCAAGTGATTATTGAACCTTAGTTGGGCCAAATCCCTTATCCAGAACAGTATTCATTTAAAGAAAAAAAAGAGGCCATTTTTTTAAGTCTTATCATCTAATCGGCTAAAATCATCAACCCACCAGTTTTTAATGGTTCAGCCAATTCTTTGTCAGCTTAATTTTTAATTATGATTGCTCCTAATTCTCAATTTAACCAATCAAACTCACCAATTTTATGTGCTAATTCTTTTGACCACGAAGGACGTTGTAAAAGTTTTTATAGACTGTATACATAAATTTTATGTCTGAAATGATCTAACTCCTATTCTCCTTTTGAATACCAAAATGGGGTTGAGTTGTTTAAAGACACTTTTTAAGATGTTTAAAGGATACAAATGTATTAAAATGGAAACCCATTTGCTTCTATGGCCTATGAGCAAGCAAGCAAAAATGATATATTACCATGGTCCAATTGTATATGGTGTCTTTTCTCGGGTTGTTGTCATCTGATGGGAATTCTATAATGCACAATCAACTCGTGATTTGTGTCAAACTCCTCTATAAAGCCATTTGTCATCAAACTTTTATTGTCATTTGACATTTGACCATACATGGTGGAAAGGCTGGTTCTTCTTCCAAGTGGAACGCGCTTAATAGAGACAACATGGTCACTAAAATGTTCAGTCCCTACCTTAAACTTTACATGGTCCCCTCTACGTAATATCACAAATTTTTTTTTTTTTGGGTGAATGCGAGGTATCTCTCATCCGAAAGTTAAGGACTAATCGAATATTGAAATTCATTCATTTAAAGGGCCAACCTCTGTCAATAGATGTTTTTTTCATATGTACAGATCTTAGATCGAATTTCTGATCACATGCTTAAGAACAAGGCTATCTGTCAACTATACCATACCATGTTGCTAAATTATTTCTTTTATCTAAATTCGTTTCGGTTAATTGATTGTTGTGAGCATATTCGTTTGAATTTTCCAATGTTGAAAAATCTGCAGGCCATGCATACGAATGTTTCTCATGGTGTCAAGAATTTTCAGCTATCATCTTTCTACACAAACATAATTAACTGTGATGCTTTTATAATCTGAACCTGCCTCTGCATTTGTTATCTGTTTACAAATAGAGATGATGTAGTTTATAACAGCAGTCTTGTTGATCCGGTTACATTTTGTATTTTGACTGACTTTGGTACCTCTTCAGTTCTAACCACAAGATTAACACTAGGATTAAGAAAGAATTTGAGATCTTCAAGTATAAGAAGGAAGTAAGACACAATAAAGATATTTGGAATCATCAAACTATGATTATAGTTGTTCTTTTGCTTCTTTTTGTTTAGGGTAATGCACTGTGAATCACCAATTGCAGTGTGATCAATTAGACTTGAGCACAATGATTAGGCTGAAACCAATTGTATTAATATATGATATATGATGGCCTTTTTCATCTGCATTAGACTTCAAGTAGCAGAGCAGTTACCATAGCTAGTGTGAATGAGTTGATGTGGAACCTTTGAAATCCATGTGAAGGACCTAAAAGATTTTATAGATACTGTGATCATATTTAAAATAGAAAACGCCAAATTAGTCAAACGGAGTCAGTTGCCAATAGCAATGTTTAATTTAGCACTGTTCAATTTTACACAATCATCTTTCTATCATTATCTTCTATCATTAGAATTTATATGGAGCTAATTTAGAATTGAAGATGAAGATCCCAAAATGGATTTCAAATTCCCACATTCATTTTGTTCTAAAATGCCCGTGCATAGCAGGTATTAGTATTAGTATTACCCCTAGTTATAACGTTTAACATTAGAACAATTTGAGGGAAAACTGAATGAAAGGGATACATGGGAAAGTACTTTATATAAGTAAACAAGTAGGAAGGACTAAGGATCTTTAAGGAAATTTTGAAAATGCTTCAAGAAAGTCACACGAAATTTCGTTTTGATCAAATGAGATAGCAAAACAACTTGGTTACATAAGGGCCAAATTTGCCTTCAAGTCACAACTTGAGTATGTAGGTACCCATATCTAACCGTGCCAGCTTGAAGTGCTTTTTGGACTTTTTCATTTTTTGGATAAGTTTTCCCAAGTGTTATGTGAATCAGTAATGCGACAAAACAAAATATTATTTGTCTCAAAGTTGTTCGGCTATGAATCATTATGCTTTTCTTTCTTTATCAGTAAAACCATAATTTTTGGTATAATGTTCATCTGATCATTCATTAGTCTATGCCTAGGCTACAAAGTTGTCATTTAGTTGGGTTCTTGGAGAGACCAAACAATCCATTTTCTATCCCACGGCCGGTTTGGCTTGTTGTCAATCATGCAAGTTTGTTACAACTAACTCTAATTAAAGTTCCTTAGTGGTTCCTCACTCAATTACCACACTCCCACGTGCATCAACAACTTATTACTACTTCTTACAGCATCTTATTTTGCTAGAGTAAATGGTGCTCATGTAGAGAACCGAAAGCATGGAAATAAATTAAGGTATTAGAAAGAGTAAAGTCACACAAATGATTTTAAAATATACTATTGATCACGTGGATCAACTAGTGTGGGGTTGTTCTAACTTAACCAGTCCTACATATGTAGTCGCGTTAAATATTTAGAAGGAGAGCTTTGTCACGCATAGTGATTCTACCCGACTCCAACGTAATTGTCTCTGGTGAACTATACTTGTGGTATAGGCAAAAAAATTTATTTTAAAATATATTTTATATTATGATTTAAAAAATATATATATATAATTGTATAATTTGTGTTTTAGATAGGGAGAATTGAGTTTTCTTTTTCCGAATCCATGTGGGACACAAAATGTCAATTTCAATGTACCAAAGAAAAATTTAGTTGCAGGCTGGTTCCCTTGAACTATAATGGAAGAATGCTTCATCTTCTACGCATGGAGATAAAAGAAAGTTGCTTTAAGTTTTACTCAAATTACGGGTAACAAAAACAGAAAGAAACAACATAAACAGATCACGTTAAATTATATAAAATCACGTTAAAAATACAAGCTAACGTGATTTTAAACTAACATGAATTTTAAGTAAATTAAATAGCATGTTTGATTTCACGTTGAGACATTGATTTTATTGATTTTGAGTTGAAATAATTTATTAGCTTTTGATTCAGATACGAAATTTTATACTGAATTTTAATACTTACTTTTAGAATAAAAATATCTAAACATAAATCATATAATTTTAAAATAAATTTTAACCAAAGTTAATTTTACAATATCAATTTCATTCCGAACCAATTTTATCAATCCAAACAGTCAAACACTAAGGATGGGAGCCGGTGATCAAATACATGAACATGAATCAATAATAATAATAATAAAAAAAAAACAAAATGCATGAACATGAGCCCTTAGCTGGTGAAAGGCATAGCCCACAGAAATCCACTAACCATGTCCTCAGATATTCCCACGCCCAATAAAACAGTATCAAAATTGGGATCGTTCTCTATGAATGGGGCCAAAAAAAAGTGCAAAAGTGAAATTGAAGAGACCTTAAACAGAGGGAAAAAAAATATCAACTTGCCAACTAAATGATTTCTAAATTAAATTTGTGAAAGCGAAATGGAAATCTTATCCAATTAAGAAACGGTAGGGTTACTTGGTGATGTTAATTGCGTGCTTATCAAAGTTATTTGCAGCTTAGTCAACATCCAATTTAATCCATTGAGGTCATCCAATTTTGGCGGCTAAAAAATGGAGTTAGTAAACCAAATCCGTGCATTGTGTACCCCAAACCAGGATACAAATTGTCAAAATTTTCTTTATTTGACGAGTTTGTAATATCTTCATTTATTAACATATATAGTATTAGTTGTGTTATCATATTTTTCACGTCATAAGTTGCGTAGTTAACGTATATATGATTTCTGTACCAAAAAAAAAAAAACGTATATATGCATGATTTCTATTACCATATTGAACAGTTGTTGAAACTTTCCCAAAATGTCAAACCCCAAACAGGACTTTTCCACTCTACATAAAATTTCAACAACACCAATGATGAAAAGTATAGGGCACATGAATCCAACATGTATGCCCATTAAAGACAGTAAACGGAATATCCTAAATAAAATAACCTCTATTTGCTTAATTTTTTGGGTACATTTTTGTGCTTTTATTTGTACATGCTAATTTAACTTGTAGTACCGTAAAGTAATTCATTACTATACTTTGTCACATAATTAATTATACTTAGGAGAATTTTATCGCATATAGTGGTCATACTCGATTCGAACCAGATTTCCTTAAATGAAAAATACATCTGATTTAGACAAAAAAAAAATCTCGCATAATTAATTAACTTTTTAAACTAGCAAGACAAGTATTATTCCAACTATGTTCATGTATTTGATCAAGATAAAGTTAGATGCTGTGGTTCCACTTGTTTTCCAGGCTATATTTCTCTTATCCCAATTGCAAAAAAGGGGTTTGAGCTGGGATTAAATCATTGCTAATCATATATGATGTTTAAATACGCGAATCCTCTATGTACTTTACTTTATCGTGATAAAGTTGTAAAAGGAAAAGTTTAACAAAAGAGAACAAAAGAAAGTTAAAAATTAAGGATTTTCTTTAATATTAAATCTAAATAGGATATATACCAAACCAAAGAGCGATCCTCAAATTATTTGATTGGTTCAATGAATATATATATTTTAATACAATCGTGGAAGACCATATCATATATCATTAACAGCTAAGTCCACAACAACCCTTACCAATTTGCAGCCTCACCAACTTGATCAAGCCAGTGCCTACCTGTTCATACAAAGTCAAGAAAATCATAATTTGTGAAAAAAAATTACAAAATACTATTATACACAGAAAACACAGAAAACTTCAATTAAAGCTGATTTACAAATTCATCACTGTTAAGATGTCGACTTGAACAGTTTGGCTGCTGATACTTTTATTACACACCCACATGCTTTGTCAACGAATGAATTTGACCATACAATATACACAATATTATTAATATGTCAACCGGTATATCACCAAAAAGATTAGAAGTGGCACCGGAATTCCGTGTGCATAAATATCAAACAAATAAAATTAAAAGGAAATAAATCAAAATCAAAACCAAAACATAGTCAAAATTCAAAAACCACCCACCATAGTTGTTTAATTCTATTATTCATGGCAAGCTAGCAGACCCATCCCTCATTGATTGAACGAGTTTGGCACGTAGAAAACAAAAACTCGAATTGTTTATGGATAAATATGCACACATATCATATTTTTTTTAATGCCGTCATCCACGATGAAAAGTCAGAAGCTTCTTCTTCCTTGTTTCTCCTTCCTTAATTTCCATCGCACCTTTTAACTATCATCTATTGGCTATTGCGTATTGAGTATTGACAACAAAACATGGCGATTTCTCCTGAAACGTTCACAACCCGAAAACGACGACCTTCGGAGGCGTCGTTTAGGTCTCCGAAGATAAACGACCTTAACCTCTTGTACTCTTTGCTTCAACTCGCGGATCAGATATGTTCCCTAAACCTTACAACCACCACCGCGAACCTCCTCTTGAACCGTGTTTCCTCTTCCACCATCCGCAAAACGCAGCTCCTCGGTGTCGTTTTCGAGGAGCTCCTTCGCGTTTCGAATTTGAATCCCGATTCTGTCCTATTCCTTTGCCTCGAGGAAATGTACCTCGTTCTGCACAAGATCAAAACCCTAATCGAAGATTTCTCCAACGGAAGCAAGTTCAATTTGCTCATGCAAATTGAAAATGTCGCCGATAATTTCCACAGGCTCACCGGGGAACTCTCCACGCTCCTCGATGTGTTCCCTCTCCAAGAACTCGACCTGAACGACGACGTTAAGGAGCTCGTTCTCCTCGTCAGAAAACAGTGCTCAGAATCCAAGCCGTTCATCGGTGCCGAACAAATCAACCTCCGGAACGACGTCGTCTCCGTCCTCGACCGGATCAAGAACGAGATCGTCCCCAATCAAGCGCATCTCGCTTCAATCTTCGAGAAATTGGAGATTCGCGACGCGTCGAGCTGCAGAGCGGAGATCGAGAGCCTGGAAGAAGAGATTCACAATCGGAGCGAGGAACAATCGAAAACAGATCTCGTGGCCTTGATCGGCCTCGTCCGTTTCGCGAAGTGCGTTCTCTACGGCGCCTCAACGCCGTCGCAGAGAACCGTCACCCTGCGGCGGAACCAGTCGTCAGAGCTGGCAGTTCCGGTGGATTACCGGTGTCCGATAAGCCTCGAGCTCATGCGCGACCCCGTCGTGGTCGCAACGGGACATACCTACGATCGTGTATCAATCAAGCTCTGGATGGATTCAGGACACAACACGTGTCCCAAAACGGGTCAAGCATTATCACACACCGACCTAATCCCCAATCGCGTGCTGCGGAACATGATAGCAGCGTGGTGCCGCGAGCAGAGAATCCCCTTCGAAGCGGAAACGGTGACAGGAAAACTCAACGGCGGAGGAACCAACAAAGCCGCATTAGAAGCCACGCGAATGACGGTGTCGTTTTTGGTCAACAAGCTCAAGGAGAAAGATAATAATGATAATAACAATGTTTCTTTATCCGTAGAAGACACAAACGGCGTCGTTTACGAGCTTCGGGTGTTGGCGAAAACAGATTCGGATAGCCGAGCCTGTATAGCGGAAGCGGGGGCGATTCCGCTTTTGATTCGGTTCCTTTGTGATGAGAACCCGAGCCTGCAGGTTAACGCCGTCACGACGATTTTGAATCTGTCTATCCTTGAAGCGAATAAGACAAGGATAATGGAGACTGACGGCGCGCTTAACGGCGTCGCGGAGGTTTTAATTTCGGGTGCCACGTGGGAGGCGAAGGCGAACGCGGCGGCGACAGTGTTTAGTTTATCCGGTGTGGCGGCGCACAGGAAGAGGCTGGGGAGGAAGACACGTGTCGTGAGCGGGTTGGTGGGGTTGGCCAAGGGTGGGCCCGAGGGGGCGCGGAGGGACGCGCTGGCGGCGATACTGAACCTGGCGGCGGATAGGGAGACGGTGGCGAGGCTGGTGGAGGGGGGCGTGGTGGGGATGGCGGCGGAGGTGATGGCGGCGATGCCGGAGGAGGGGGGTGACGATACTTGAGGCGGTGGTGAAGCGGGGTGGGCTGGTGGCGGTGGCGGCGGCGTACGCCGGGATCAAGAGGCTGGGGGCGGTGCTGAGGGAGGGGTCCGAGAGGGCGAGGGAGAGCGCGGCGGCGACGCTGGTGACCATGTGCCGGAAAGGGGGGTCGGAGGTTGTGGCGGAGCTGGCGGCGGTGCCCGTCGTGGAGAGGGTCATTTGGGAGCTCATGGCGGTGGGGAGTGTCAGGGGGCGGCGGAAGGCGGCGACGCTGTTGAGGATTTTGCGGCGGTGGGCGGCGGGGCTCGACGGTGGCGAGTCTGAAGGGTTCACGACAACTAACATGGTTGCTTCCTCAACTACTGTGGTTGTTCCAACGACCACCACTTCGTTAGCACAGTAACATTTGGTCAGTTATATTGTTCATTACAATTTGTAAATGTCTCAAAAGTGAAAGGTTGTTGTACCATTTTTTTTTTTTTTACCCTTTTCATTGATGAATTTGCCATCCCTGTAAAATGTAATTTGTGGAGCAGTCTTTTTTTTTTTGGTATTTTAAACAAATTATATCGGCATTCTTTCATTCTTTTGTGACTCGTGTTTCCAATTTGTGAATGGGTAAATTTGAGTTGCTGAAAAGTTGCTTGTTCTTTATTATATATGGTTGTTAAGTTAAATTTTCATGATGCCTTTCAAAAAAAAGTTAAATTTTCATGATCCCTTTCTAATAGCAACGGAACTGAGTACATGAGGTGGTACTTTCTACTATACATTATATTTTGCACTTCTTTGGTATGTTATGCAAGAACGGCATAGGCATGCTTCAAACCTTGATGTGTTCCTTTTATTTCAATCAATTTCATTCTTAGGCAATATGCTGGTGTGTGTGTAACATGAACTATGTGAGATATGTTTGCAAGTTGGTGAGGTGGTTTATTATGCCATTGCTAGTCAGAGGGGTTTCAAGATCAGATTTCCATGTGGAGATGTGCTGGTATATGGCAAAAGATAGAAAATTGCGAAGAAAGTAACTGTACCAGTGCAGAGACTCATATTTATATTGGTTAATATATTAAAATTACACAGATGTAGGAAGGTTGGTGGTGTACAATGCTGTAACAGACGTTGTGTGTTCTGGATTTTCTAGGCTGCTGTATGATGAACTTGAGTTGGGGAATGGTTTCGTTGATGGCAGAAGCGGGTCTGAACTTAAGTATATTATCTCCTTGCCTTTTCTCTTTTTATATATGATCCCTGAAATTCAACAATATATATAAGAAATGTATAGTAATAATGTATAAGGTTGGTTGAAATTGGCAGAACTTGCACAGGTGATGACCAACTCATTCTTTCTCCTTTATCCCTTGACCAAAACTCTAAATAGATTGCAAGAAAGACCAAAACTATGTACCTAAATAAATACCCTATTCCTTATTTATCTTAACTTTGGTTAATTTATGCTTTCATGAATTACTTGCAGGCTACAGCTGATACGAAAGTGTGTGAGGAGATAAAACTTTGAAGCAAAAATAAACAAGATTATAGTCTAAATTTCATTAATGATTATGACTCTAGTTTGTCGGTGTGATTATGATAAAACTTGCAGGCTACCATACTCCTTTTATTAATGGTAATGGCCCAGGATTTGATGCAATTAATCACACTCTACTTTTGGAGCTTGAAGCACAAGTTTAGGCATGGTACGAGTACAGGGTCCTTGATTTGACCTGAAATTTGCTAGCTAATGGTTCTTGATCTGATATTAGCTAGTTGATGATAGTTAAATATTGGGATATAGATGAGTTGATGGATAAAGTCAAGTTCCAAACATGGCATTGGCTTTCTACTCCTGGAGGATTCCAATATTCACTGATTAGATATGCTTTATGTACTATATTTGGTGGTAACGTGAAGGAGGCAGATGGTATAGAATGGGCACTTGAAGAGGTGGAAAAATTATTCAGTCAAGTTGCTGAAGGATGTTGTAACGAGATTGGGAAGAGTAATTTTGATGCTGATATGAATTTATAGGTTGTTGTAATGGAATGGTGATGCTGTGTTCGTGCATAATTTTTTGATCAATGGAGAGGGGCAGGCGAACCGGCGAAACACAGGTTACTATGAAGAAAAGGATCAATGCTTGTGGACAGGTATCTCAGCAAAATGGAGCTTATTAGTATAGACAATAGTTTTTGCCAAATTTATTGTTGCCATACCTATGTAATGTGGGTCCTGAACGCTGTTTATACTGTGATTTATTGGATAAACAGTTAAAAATTGAATAATATCGTTAATGTGTGCCTCCAAACTTGGGTACATGAGAAGTTCTACATGATCAAGGAATCGGATGACATCAAGAACACCACAATTAATCAATACAAGCCTCGTGAACTATTATCTGATCTGCAATGTTTATCTCTTCTAAACCAAATATATAATAAATAAATAAATACATCTAATTATTTGCTGCTAGCACTAGCTATGTGTCTTGGCTGCGGCCAGGGCATTCAGCACTCCCAGTTGACCACCTGCCATGGTTGGAATATTTGTTTGCCTCAAGAACCTAAATTGATCCTTGTTACAATGATGGATGATTCACCAATTCTGACACGAGCAATAGCAGTAGGTTTTGTAGTGAGAACTCAAGACTTCAAGCCATCAAAGATGCATCTCAGCTTTTGTTAGGGGAAGGTTCTGGTTGTTTGGAATTTTGGGGTCTCGCTAATGCATTTCAAGGGAAAAAACATATCATTAAAACTGGAGGTTGGTGTAGGCTTGAACTTGTAAGGGCGTTCTTTTTGGACGCAGGCTATTTTGGGGGACTGCATAATGTCTCCCACCGTGCGTAACTAATATGCACCGTTGGATTTTGAGATCAATGTGGGACTACCGTACAACCGTCCGCACTAGATTTTTTTTTTTTTAAAAAGGGATTTTTTTTTCTGTTTAAGTTTTTTTTTTTATAAAAAAAATGACCCTTATTCTACGTTGTTGCTTATTGATGTGGGACTACCATACAACTGTTTACACTAGATTTTTTTTTTTAAAAAGGGATCCTTCTTCTTCTGTTTAAAGTTTCTAGTGATTTTTAACTACCGCAAATTTTTTGGCAAACTAAAACTGTCAGAAATGTTAAAAAATAAAATCAAAAATCAAAATCTCGAACACTAGATTTTCTGAAATCACAAAAAATGTTACAAAAATAAACATTTATGACCACCAAAAAATTTGCAGCGGTTAAAAGTCACTAGAAACTTAATTAGGAAGTTTTCACACACACAGTTTATGTCATCACTTAACAGTTGAAATTAATATTAGGGACTAAAAATAGAACAAAACAATTTATGATGGACTAAAAATAGAACAGAACAGAACAATTTATGAGGGACTAAAAATAATAAAAAAAATTTATAAGGGACTAAAAATAAAAATCAAGATAAAATGACGGACAAAAAAATGGGAAGAGAGGCAGAAACAAAGCAACAACGGAGAAGAATGGTCGTTTTTAAAAAAAAAAAAAACTTAAACAGAAAAAAAAATCCTTTTTAAAAAAAAAAAATCTAGTGTGGACGGTTGTATGGTAGTCCCACATTGATCTCAAAATCCAACGGTGCATATTAGTTACGCACGGTGGGGGACATTATGCAGTCCCCCAAAATAGCCTGTGTCTTCTTTTTGTCCCCAAACCTGCAATCTATCTTTAATAAAATTCTCTTTTAGCCTTTCAAAAAGAAGGAATGAGATCTTTTCTTTTGAATTCACAATGACTCAATGAGAGTTATGCACATTATGTTGTTACGAAGTGAACCACATCATCAAGAGATAAAAATGGATGCAAACTGTTAAAAAATAGGGAAAATAAAGCTACTGCACTACGAAAATGAGAAGTCAAATATTGTGGAAGTGTATTTGCGTTATTAATCCGTAGCCTATTTATAGGCAATACAGTAAATAACCAACAGATAAGCACTACCCTACTAACAATAACCAATTACGTAAAAGTAGGAACAAATACAAGTCATGGACTCTTCCACTTGCTGTAACAACTAATAAAACTCCTTAAAACTAGGAACAGAATAACATAAAACATATTCTCATGGACTTGGTCAAACAATACCAACGTCTCAATTTATTTACAAACCCTCCCTTAAACTGATAAATCATATCAGTAAAAAAAACACTCCCTCAAACTAGATTCTCCAACTTGCAAACACCGAGCAATTTCCTTAGCTTCTGAAACATAGGCCATTTGAGGGACTTCGTAAATATATTTGCAATCTGGTCTTCACTTCTACAGTAGATGAGATCAAGTGTCCCATTTCTTGTGAGCTCCCTTAAAAAATGATATTTCACATCAATGTGCTTGCTTCTTCCATGTAAAATCGGATTCTTGGAAAGTTTGATAGTTGAATTATTATCACAGAGAATTGTAGTAGGCCCTTGTCTTTCAAAATGAAGATCTTCAAGAATTTTCCTCATCCAAATAGCTTGACAAGCACAAGCTGTGGCAGCAACAAACTCTGCTTTAGTTGTTGATGAAGTAACAATTGGTTGCTTCTTGGATGACCATGAGACAGCTCCTGAGCCTAACATGAATGCATACCCAGAAGTGCTCTTTCGATCATCTAAATCTCCAGCATAATCACTATCCGTAAAGCCAACTAAATCTGTCTTTAATCCCATCTTGTAAAACAACCCATAATCTACAATACCTTGCAAGTACCGGAAGATTCTCTTGGCAGCTAGAAGATGCATCTCTATCGGAGTGTCCATGTATCTACTAATAAGACTCACAACATACATAACATCTAGTCTTGTTGCTGTCAAGTACATTAAAGTTCCCACAATTTGCTTGTAAAGTGTGCTGTAAACCCTTTTTCCTCCATGATCCTTGGTCAGTTTCAAACCATACTCAACTGGTGTGTTAACAGAATTGCAATTTGTCATCTGAAACCTGTCCAAAATTTCTTGCACATACTTCTTTTGAGAAATAAATTCCAGCAGCAGATTGCACAACTTCAATGCCCAAAAAATAATACAACATACCAAGATCAGTCATATCAAATTCAATCATCATGGACTTCTTAAATTTGTCAAACATGATAGCATCATTCCCAGTAAAAATAAGATCATCCACGTACACACATACAATGAGCATTTTTCCACCATCAGTAATTTTAATAAAAAGTGTGTGCTCATAAGAACATTTCAGAAATCCTCCTTTCAAAAAATAAGCTTCAATACGACTATACCAAGCCCGTGGTGCTTGTTTTAGTCCATAAAGAGCCTTTCTCAGTTTATACACTTTATGGTCATTTCCAGTCTTAATGTAACCGGGAGGTTGATCAACAAATACCTACTCTTCCAAGTCTCTGTGCAAGAATGCTGATTTCACATCCAACTGGAAGATGGGCCATGATTTTTGTGCTGCTAAAGCAGTCACCAATCTAATTGTATCATGCCTCGCCATCGGAGCAAAGACTTCTTTGTAGTCAATCCCGAACTCTTGTTTGTAGCCTTTTGCTACCAACCGTGCCTTGAATATTTCAACTTCACCATTTTCTTTCAGCTTGGTCTTGTAAACCCACTTCACACCAATTATCTTTTGACCTTTTGGCAGCTCCATTAACTCCCAAGTGTTGTTCTTTTCAATGGCTGCAATTTCAGCATCCATTGCCTTTCGCCATTTGGATTCTTTAACAGCATCTTCAAAAGCTATTGGATCACAATATGAAAATAGTGCAAAATGTGTATGTGGATCTTCATATTGGGGAAGTCCATATACCTTAAAATCAGCCATCCAAACAGGTCTTTGCTTAACACGTTGAGGTCATTCATCTTCTGTTTCAGCAGTTGAAATGTGTGGGCTGCCTGCTAGTTGTTGCTCAATTGTTGCGGGTTACGCATTCTCCAAAGGTTGCTTCCTTTCTTCTCTATTACCTCCATCAAAATCAACTTGTATGTGTTGTTGAACATTATCTTTATCACAAATCCAGAACTGCCCTTCATCAAAAATCACATCACGACTAATGACAATTTTCTTGGTGATAGGATTATACAATTTGTAAGCTTTTGACTGCTCACTAACAGCAAGAAAAATGCATTTTTCTCCCTTGTCATCTAGCTTTCTTCTCTTTTGATCTGGAATGTGAGCATAGGCAACACACCCAAAAATTCTGTAATGATCTATTGTTGGTCTTTCCCCACTCCATGCTTCCTCTGGTGTCATATTTTGAACAACAAGTGTGGGACTTCTATTCAAAATACGAATGCTCCAGTTGACAGCTTCAGGCCAAAAAGTTTTGGAAACTCCACTCCTTGTCAAAATACTCCGCACCATGTTCATAATTGTACGATTCTTCCTCTCGCATACACCATTTTGTTGAGGTGTGTAAGCTGCTGTAAGTTGCCTCTTGATTCCATGGGTCTCACAAAAATTTGCGAATTTATGTGAGTTGAATTCTCCACCACGATCAGTGCGAAGTACTTTAATTGGGCTGCCAACTTCTTTCTCAATAAGCACTTTAAAATTTTTAAATGCAGCAAATGCTTCAGATTTTTCCTGCAAAAAATGCACCCATGTTTTGCGGCTAAGATCATCAATAAAAGTGATCATATATCTTTTACCACCATTTGAAGATGGATTTATTGGCCCGCAAATGTTAGAATACTCCAACTCCAATGCCTTTCTTGCTCGCCATGATTTTCCTTGTGGAAATGGATTACGGTGTTGTTTGCTAACTACACATTCTTCACAAAGTTCAAAGGAAGTTATGATTTGAGGAAGACCCGTCACCATATTTTTCTACGACAAAGTCTTCAATCCACCAAAGTTCAAGTGACCATAGCGAAAATGCCAAAGCCATGCGTCATCTTTCAATTTGGTTGAGAAGCATGAGTGACCGGTGCTGTGGAGATAGAGTGGGAACATGCGATTTGGCGTCATGTTAACTTGAGCAATTAAGCCTAACTCTTCATCTCTAATTTGACATACGCCATCTTTGATAGAAATTTCATACCCCTTCTATTGTAGTTGACCCACACTAAGCAAGTTGGTTTTTAAATCTGGAACAAACAAAACGTTAGAGATAGTGTGAGTTGAATTCTCTTTGGCATGAAGTGTTACCATTCCTCTTCCCATGACAGAGATAGTGGAGTTATCGCCAAACTTGACTGTATTGCGAAAAGTCTCGTCTAACTCAGAGAACACCTCCTTGTCTCCACACATATGGTTGTTGCAGCCAGTGTCTAAATACCACAAATTTTGTTGAGTTTCTTCCTTTACATGGCATAGCATCAAAAGAGACACCTCCTCTTCCTTTTCCTTTTCTGCAAAGTTAGTTCTCTCTCCATTGTCTTTGTTCAAATTAGTCCAACATTCTGACTGATCATACCTGTGACATCGGTAGCATTCAACATTTGACTTGTCTTTGTGAGTTGTTGAATGGTGGCCCCCTCTGCCTCTTCCTTTTCTTTGGAATCGATTCTCATGGTGTTGTTGATGTTCTTGTTGGTTGCCATGTTCTTGTTGGCTGCTACAATCATTGCTTCCTCAACCTCTGCCTCTATTGCCTCTGCCTTTGCCTCATCCTCTATCTCCTTTTGATGTGGAGCGATTTTCGGTTGAGACTTTCAATGCTTGCTCCTCTGTCTCCTGTTGGTTAATTTTCTTCTCTTGAACCAATAAGGAAATTTGCAGCTCATCAAGTGAAAGTTCCTCAATGTCATGGGCTTCTTCAATAGCACAAGCAACAAAATTGAATTTTGGAGTCAGTGATCGAAGAATCTTCTCAACTACAATGGTGTCCTTCGTCTTGTCACCATGGATTCGCATCTTGTTGACAATTGTCATTGTTCGTGAAAAATAGTCTGTGACTGATTCTCCTGATTTCATTCATAGTGTTTCAAACTCCAAACGAAGTGTTTGAAGTTGTTGCCTCTTTGCTAGTGCAAAACCTTGGTATTTCTTCTTCATGGAATCCCAAATGTCCTTAGATGTATCCTTGCAAAGGATAGTTTCCAAGATTGGGCGATCAATTGCTTGGAAAAGATAATTCTTTGCCTTGAGATCCTTCAAACGCAACCCTTCTATTTCTGTTTTTCGTGCATCTATCATTGCCATGTTGGCCTCTGCTACGGGAATTCCATCAGATACAACTTGCCAATACTCCTTGGACCTTAAGAAGTTTTTTGTTAACTCTTTGGCAAGTGTGCCAAATTGTACAAGTAGTAAAATGGAAAGTCCAAGTATCGTTTCCCAAGAGACTTGCGTAATATTGGACAAATTTCACGAAATTACTAACTTAAGCTAACGAATATCACAAGAAAGCGGTAAAGGCAAGAACTTTGGTTGATTTTGTGAAGATTAAAAACAGAACAAGTGCATAAACAAAGTTAAAATGATCTTTTTGTGATTTTATAAAAAGAATTGTTGTGCATCGAGGGGGATTAAAACACCAGGAAGATCTACACCAATGGGCCACGAGCACACCACATAAGTGAACCTGACACCACCTTCAACCCAAAACCTTAAGGCATTAGGTTTGTGGGTCTTCCTCACTTATATGTTACTCAACTTGTCCATTTCTACCCAATATGGGACTTCACCTTCACACTTGGACTCCAACAATCTCCCCCTCAAGTATGAGTCTCTTCCACATGGTAGCTCCCCCTTAAGCGAAAGTCATTTTCACCAAGAGTATCCAATGATTATGCCTTTAGAGCTTAACCATGCTCTAGTACCTTGAACCACCGTTCCATCGTTACGGTGCGGGACACGCTACCTGGCCTCCATGTATGGACCCACCACCAGGAAGGCTTTCGATACAAGGGATCCCCATGTCCATGCTTGGATCCATCGCCAATCCATCATACTCATCCGAGCCGATCACCTGGTCGAACCATCGGCTCTGATACCAATTATTGTGCAACGGAGGGGGAGGAAACACCGGGGAGATTTACACCAATGGGCCACGAGCACACCAAATAAGTGAACCTGACACCACCTTCAACCCAAAACCTTAAGGCTTTAGGTTTGTGGGTCTTCCTCACTTATATGTTACTCAACTTGTCCATTTCTACCCAATATGGGACTTCACCTTCACACTTGGACTCTAACAATCTCCCCCTCAAGTATGTGTCTCTTCCACATGGTAGCTCCCCCTCAAGCGGAAGCCATTTTCACCACGAGTATCCAATGATGAAAGATCTAAAGTTGATCCAAAGTCGAAAAAATGTGTTTTCGTAGGTTATTCCAAAGGCGTGAAGGGATTCAAGTTTTGGGATCCAGCTTCCAAGAAGATGGTGATCAACAGGGATGCAGTGTTTGATAAGCAGTCCATGATGCCACAGACAGTTGAAACATGTGAGCCAATGCCAGATGGAGCTTCCCCTAGCTCCGTGGAGGTTCAGGTGGACTTTGAGCATCTACCGGTGATTCCTGAGAGGGCAGAACCATGTGGTCCAAGACTTGAGGCCACACCAGCACCTGAGCCTAGACCAGTTAGTCCAACAGGACCACATGAGTACACTCTTGTCAGAGATAGAGAACGTCACACTATTAAACCCGTTGTCCGATATGGGTTTGAAGAGTTGGCTTCTTTTGCACTTCTCACCAGTTCAGGAGACTCGTCTACCTTTCAAGAGGCTATAAACAGCCAGGAGAAAGACAGATGGATGGGTGCTATGGTGGAGGAGATGGAGTCTTTGCGAAAGAATCAAACATGGGAGCTAGTTAAGCTTCCTCCAGGCAAAAGAGCCATAGGATGCAAATGGGTGTACAAGAGGAAACCTCCAATATCAGAAAAAGAAGGGGAAAAGTTCAAGGCTCGCTTAGTAGCAAAAGGATATTCACAGCAGAAGGGGATTGACTATGATGAGGTTTTCTCCCCAGTCGTGAGGCATACTTCTATCAGGGCAGTGTTAGCCTTGGTAGCCAGTCGAGATATGCACTTGGAGCAGATGGATGTGAAGACAACTTTTTTTCACGGTGATCTAGAGGAGCAGATTTACATGGAGCAGCTAGAGGGGTTCAGTAAAAATGGACCGGACCTGCTAGTTTGTAAGTTGAAGAGGTCTCTGTATGTTTTGAAGTAGTCTCCAAGGCAGTGGTACAAGCGTTTTGATTCTTACATGCTTCGTATTGGCTATAGGCGATGTGAGTATGACTGCGGTGTTTATGTGAGGAGCCTTGATGATGGTTCTTTTATTTTTCTGCTACTTTATGTGGATGATATGTTGATTGCTAGTAACCATTTGCGTGATGTGAATGAGTTGAAATCCATACTAGGCAAGGAGTTTGACATGAAGGACTTGGGTCCTGCCAAGAAGATTATTGGGATGGAGATTCACAGGGACAGGAGGTCCAGAAGACTATGGCTCTCACAGTAGGGCTATGTTGAGAAGGTGTTGGACAAGTTTAGCATGAGTAATGCTAAGTCAGTGAGTACTCCACTTGCAAACCACTTCAAGCTTTCTGTAGATCAGTGCCCGAAGATAGATGAAGAGGTGGAATACATGTCAAAGGTTCCCTATGCCAATGCAGTTGGTTGCTTGATGTATGCTATGGTTTGCACTAGACCAGATTTGGCACATGCTGTAAGCCATGTGCCAAGTCTGTAAGTTTATGTCGAAGCCAGGGAAGCGACATTGGGAAGCAGTGAAGTGGATCTTCAGGTACCTAAAGGGTACAACAGGGCATGGTATCATGTTTGGCAGTCAACAGGGTGATCCTTCAATTATGGGTTATGTGGATTCTGACTATGCTGGTGATTTGGATGACAGGAGATCTACAACAGGGTATATTTTTACTCTTGTAGGTGGGCCTATTTGTTGGAAGTCCATTGTTCAGTCTACTGTGGCAATGTCAACAACTGAAGCAAAGTACATGGCAGTAGTAGAGGCTAGTAAAGAAGTTGTGTGGCTCACAGGGCTAGCAAAAGAGCTGGGCATTGAGCAAGGTGGAGTTCAGTTGCATTGTGATAGTTAGAGTGCTATCGATTTGGCAAAGAATCAGGTGTATCATGCTAGAACCAAGCATATATGTGAGGTTCCACAAGATCAGGGAGTTGATGGCATCTGGTCAGATTTTGCTCAGGAAGGTCCACACTTCAGGTAATGCAGCTGATATGTTAACCAAGGCGATCACAGTTGATAAGTTCAAGTATTGCTTGGACTTGTTGAATGTTGCTCGGTGCTAGATGTGACTAGACCCCCCAACCCAGGAGACATATGATGATATGAGGTGGACCTACTGTTATCTTCCACGGGACCAAATATTCTCCAAGGTGGAGATTGTTGTGCATAACTCATATTCTATAAGTGAGCAGTTTGGGCTTGGGCCACTTGTTGTTGGGTTACGAAATAAATGGGTTGGGGGTGCAGGGGTTTAGTCCCGCGGTACGGTACAGGGGTAATATTGTAAGTCTGTATCATGGTTTATTCTATATAAATTGGTGTAACCCTATTGGCCATATAACAATAATAGAAACAGCCGCTCTACTCCCGAGGACGTAGGCACACTTGCCGAACCTCGTTAAATCTCGTGTCTGTGTGTGTGTGTGTGTGATTACTCTGATCTTTAGAATTCCGGTTGATATTGCTAACAACTGGTATCAGAGCAACATATAAGTGAGGAAGACCCACAAATCTAACGCCTTAAGGTTTTGGGTTGAAGGTGGTGTCAAGTTCACTTATGTGGTGTACTCGTGGCCCATTGATATAGATCTCCCCAGAATTTAATCCCCCCTCGGTGCATAACAAGAACAAAGCTAAAAACAGAGGATTTAATAGATAACAAAGGTATTGCAGGGGTTAGACTTCACCAAACTCTACTCTCTTCTTGCTTTAACACACAATACATATCCCATTTGCATTTCAATGTTAAAATCAGCCAATAAATGCCTTCTTAGCCCTAATCCCTTAGGTGAAAAGAGTCTTAGTTCCTTTATTAAGTCTTGATCCCTCAACAACTTAAGAAAGGAACTAGCTTTAAGCTTGGTGACACAAGATAACCAATGAACTAAGCTCCATTCCTAGACACCAAGTTCATTGGGTATCTTGTTTCAGTTCAAGACAATGAAGGCATTTTCCAACAACAATCATGTCCTAAAATCATGCCATGGTTGGTCATTCCACAACAAGCATTAAACAAAGAAACAAAATACTAACATTGAACACAAACATACTGAATATATATATAAAAAATACCAAAAGGTACAAGAGAGTTTGAGTAAGGTTACATCTAACCCCAACAATGTAGGAATTTAGCTACCCATTTCCATGGGTAGCCTCCAAATACATGGAAGGTGGAAGAAGATGAAGAAAATGGAGCCAAGGGGAAGCTTCTCTCCAATGGGTTTGTCTCTCTTTTGTGCCCCCCTATTCCCCCCTAATAAAAATGAGAGCTCCCCCTTAAATACATAACCCAAGTTCCTATTTTCAAGTGACTGGCCGCTCAGCCACCAATTCAGGCTTCAAGCCTTTAGTACAAAAAGTAAAGGAACGTGGTTGAGTCTCAGGTTCACTCTTCGAGTCATGCTTGGGTCTGATTTAATTTGTTTGAATCTCGCTCAGCCTCAAATTCAAGCTTTAAGCCTTAGGTTAGAGATATGCTTTTGGTCAATTTGCTGATCCACTTGAAGTTTGATTTGGTGACTAAACGCATTTGTCTTTGAAACACTTCCTTAGACTCCAAAATTAAGCTCCAAGCAAATCTTTCAACTTCAATTTCCATTTCTACAAAAGGTAAACAAAATAACTAAGATGTAACCAATAAAACTAATTAACTAAACAAAAAATCAAATATTGACAATTCTAACACTAATTGAGTTAAACATTACTCCAAATGTGGATGAAAGTAAGATAATTGGCTCAAAATTCATTCAACAATTAAGTAAATAAGGCCATTATCATTTTCCATCAACAGGCTCCAATGGTCATAATGACCATCAAAGCGAGGAATGGTAGGTTGCACGAAATTGTCTGTGGCCATCGTCCTCTGTTGCTGCTGCAAAACAGAAAACAAAGTGAAGAAATAATGACCGACTCTCTACCTCACTTTCCAGTGTTTCCCCTAACCTTTTGGTGTTTACAACTCTCACACTTCCCTTTGTACACTAAAAAAATAAACCTAGCTCTGGTTACTACTGTTAAAAAATAGGGAAAATAAAGCTATTGCACTACGAAAATGAGAAGTCAAATATTGTGAAGGTGTATTTGCTTTATTAATCCGTAGCCTATTTATAGGCAATACAGTAAATAACCAACAGATAAGCACTACCCTACTAACAATAACCAATTACGTAAAAGTAGGAACAAACACAAGTCATGGACTCTTCCACTTGCTGTAACAACTAATAAAACTCCTTAAAACTAGGAACAGAATAACATAAAACAGATTCTCATGGACTTGGTCAAACAATACCAACGTCTCAATTTATTTAACACAAACAACAGAGGAGAGGGTTTTGGCATGAGGGTAGTATGAAGATGCTGGGTTTTGCATGTGTATGCGAATGCGACATATTCGTTCAGTATTTTGGAATACCGTTGAAGTTGTTAGATGTTAGAACACACTCGATTTTCAACTCAAGAATCATGTCATGTGGCGTCATTTGATGGAAATTTTTTTAACTTACAGACAACCATGTCAAAGATCCATGATTCAGGAGAAAAGTCAACTTAATGCAACTACTTTCTGAAGTTTTTTATTTTTGGTCCAAAACTACTTTGTGAAGTGAAGTCAACTGCATATTTTTCCTTTCTTCTGTCTGGGCTAAGTTTTGACCTTCCCAGGCTAATGGTGAAGCCCAAAGTTTAATGCCCAATATCTCAGGTATGACCCCTTTCTCTATGACCCACTATCTACTGCTGATTGAATTATGCAGGTGCCCATGCCCATTCTTTCATTTACTATAGTAGCACCAAGTCTATATTTACTATATATCACCTATGATTTTTCTTACTGTTCTCAATTCTACGCATTAGTGCCTGATAATATCTATAAATATACAAAACACAAATAATACTTTTTGATTAATTAAATTTTAAGTTTTAAAGTCTACATTATTGTAATTCATTTATTTGCATTTTAGGTTTCAAAACATATGAATCATTTGCTTGAAGTACTGCTTGTGTACATCCAATCAGGTCAGTTCTGATATGTGTGTGTGAGGAATGATACTTAGCTAATGACATTTTCATCATATGATTTTATCTTAAATAAAAGAATGATTCATTAACTAATTTGATTTTTTAGAAGTGTTTACTCTTTGTTCCTTTGGTTTGCGATACTACATAAGGTAAATAACAGTGTGCATTTTTCAGCAGATACTGTATGGGTGGAGGTGTTTAGTATAGATCAGAAAAACTATTTACATGAAAATAATTATTGGAATGAGAGGTTACTCAAGTGGTAATGAGAATTTAGTAACCTGTGTAATAAAGAGAGTATAATGAGATATTTGTAACTGATGAAATCTGAAAATCATTTGTCACAAACTTCAAGTTGAAACTGAATATTCATTAGCAAAAGGTGAAACGCGAGGAGAATGCCATGTAAGCAAAAAGGATGACATGGAAGAATTTCAGCTTTCTAAAAATCTGAGATGGGGACGCGTGTCAGAATTTATATACTTCTAATTTACCTTATGCAGTATGTAAAAATCTGATTTTCATAAATTGGAAAAAAAAATACGTCTAATTTAAGAATTTGAGCTTTCTAAATACTTCTAATTTAAAAATGAACACTGTTATTTACCTTATGCAGTATCTTAAATACTTCTAATTTTAAAAAAAATGAAAGAATAAATTCATTAACTAATTTGATCGATAAGCATTACATGGTAAGAGCTGTAAATGTTTCTTTAATGTGGACCAACACAACGAAATGGCAAAAGCTATTTTTGATGCTATGGATGGAAGATTTAGATCAATTTGATTATTTGCTTGATACAAATATTGTCCATTTTAAAAATGCATTGTGGAAGGTATATGGATCCTGGACTTAATTTTATCCTTGTTCCGTTGTTAACTTTTGATGGTTCATAGCTGTTGTTACGTAGACAATTTTTCTTTTCTTGGGACTGATCTTTTGATGAGTTGTTAGCTACTCATTAGTTGTTTCTTCTTTGATTGAGTGTGAGGAGTTTGATCCTATTAACCCTTTATTCTGTAATCATAAATTTTTTATATGCAATGAGAGTGAGAGAGGGAGGCTTCCCTCGAGCACACTGGGGATGCTTTTCATTTATAACTTAGAGACATTGATATGCTTGCAATTGTCCCACAAAGTTGTGGATTTCCTAAGAATGACAAGTTTGAATCTGAATTAAAGGTACCTTCAGATGGAATCTTTCCTTACAAATTGTTAAATGGTAAGTTGAGAAAATTGATCAATTCTCCCAAGCCTGCCAATTCCAGTGGGATGCTTCCTGTTAATCTATTATATGGGACAAGTCAAGCTTGATCAAATTAGTGCATCATAATATGAATTCATTGCTAGTTATTCATTAATTTCAATCAAATACAATAAATAAGAACCCATGAGCCTAACCTAACTCAATTAATTGGCACAATTGTTTGCTGGTATCCTTCATCACTCCTTAATGGAACATTCATTTCTCATCTTCCTATCTTCCCTTCCCACCCTGGCTTCTAATGTGGTTCTCTTAAGCACCACTCTAATGGTGGAAACTTTTTTTAGGCCCTGACAAGGTCTAGCACCCAAATGAAAAGAAATATCAATAGACTAACATGGCATTACAAGCAAGCCCCTCCCTATAATAATACAAATAAGTAACAAACAAGGGGTATAACACTGGCACGAGGTACATTCTTTGTCCTTCCTAAAAATACAAACTCACTTAAATATATTTTTTTTTCAGCCATGACACTTACACTCTTTGGTCCCCTCTTTAATCAATCCATTTTCATTCTTGATTATGTATAGATTCCAGTTTGGACACGCAGACACCACCTAGACCGTTAACATATGGCCATTGGTCTTGTACCTTTCCATGCAAATATGGAGGGGGACCAGTGTTGAGTATTGACCAAATTTAATAGTTACATCCCACCAAAATACTCTCATCAAATACAAAGTTGCAAACCCAATCTTCTTCTATACAAGCTTCTGGGAGGGACATATAATGCATACACATCATACATATTTATTTCTTACCAGTTTAGTAATCTCTAACCGGGAGTATTTATTTCTCCAGTACCATTTCATGTTCTCTATGGTACCAATATTATTGAAAATTCTAGGGATATGAGTTGACATCAATGTCAATTTTAGATCTGGGGTCTCCAGGTCAGCAACCCTATCATGCATGCACTTGAACTTGAACTTTCTTTTCCCTTTGCAATATGGTATTCCTTGACATTTTGTACTATTTGTTTCCCCTTTGCAATGTGGGAATTCATGACATTTTTTGCTTTGGTTGAAAAATGATTCGTTTTCTTTACCTAAGAGACATGGTACGTCAAGGGTTTGCCTAGAAAACGATGGATACACATGGGGCCAAACTAAGGCTCTAGACTATATAGCAAACCCATGTTCTAGTTTCCATAAGCATGAAATAAAAAAACAATAATAAGAAAGAAACATAGCAAAATTGTAGAGTAATCCAATGTTACACAACCTCTTTATTAGATGGGACACTTAGATTTTCTACATTTGGATGCAAGTAATAATCCTGACCCAGAACAAGCTTCCACTCCCAAAAGCCTCTTCCTTTCCCCATGCCTTTCGAATTCTTTTCAAGGCCTCTCTCTTTCTTGGCAGAACAAAATTTTAACCCAAAATTGAAGCCCTTGCAGATTGCACTAAATCAATGAGCCAATGAGCATCACACATGGTAGCATCAATTTCAATTCCACTTTCTAAAACTACATAGTTCCTTTTTACAACTTCATTTTATTTTTCCTTTTGGTTACAAGTTACACTAGTGCTTTTACTTTACACTCAATAAAAACACCCCACTTGGTCTTGGTTAGTTTTTATTGTTAGTGTTTGTGTAAGTGTCTGCTCCCATGCATGTCTGTTGCATTGCATTCCTTTCCCATGATGGGCCATGTTCATTGTGGGCTCATTTTCAGTTTTGCAATGAGACATTATATGGGTCAGCATGTAATCCACGTGGAGAAAGAAGCTGTGTCCAAAGCCCAGAAGGCACAAAATTTCTGCAAGCAAATTGTCTACGTGGAAGGGTGTTTGTTAAAAGACCAAAGTCACCAAACCAAAAAAGAAAACAGTGATCACGGTTACTATTATTTTAACAGAACAAAACACTGTGTTTGGTTTAGGCCTTAATTAGTGTCACAATACCACAATGTCATTCACTATATCTACCCCACTCATTTGCCTTTATGTCAACTTTTTCTTCTCCTGTGGCCCCAACCCCTCACCACCAATTCCAAATACCCCTCTCTCTATTTATTATCCTACAAACAAAGAGAGCCAAAACAGACACTGGTAGAGTTATCTCATCTCATGTCTCATCCCCACACTATAGAGAACTAGAAACTAGAAACCATTCTACACCTTCACAAACACAAAGAAACACACACTCACACACACATAGAGTGAGTGAGAGAGAGGATGGGGAATCACAGGTTTAAGTTATCAGATATGATTCCAAATGCTTGGTTTTACAAGCTGAGGGACATGGGTAGAGGAAGAGATTCAAGAAAGCAAAACACCACACTCTCTAGGAAAAAGAAGCAACCTTCATCCCCTTCAACCACACATTCATCAAAACCAAACCAACCCCACCACCAATACAACAACAACAACAACAACAACAACCCCAGAAAGTCCTACTACTTCACAAGAGACCTCAAAACCTCACCCTCAAACACCCCAAAAATTTCCCCTCCTAGAAAATCAACCAAACAAAGAACCAAAAGAAAAATTTCCCCAAGAACCCCAAAACTTGTCTCCTCAAGTTGTAGCTGCCGCACCACCCTTGAATCCATATGGACCAAATCAGATTCCCCACCAGAACACTCTTCCTCATCCCCATTTGACACCTCACCAGAGTCACAATCCCCAGAATTCAGAACAGACCGTGTTCTCCCATGTTCCTCATCATTTGATGAAATGGTTTCCTTGTCCACCACCTCTTGCGCCTCTTGCAGGCTTAACACAAACAAAAACAACCCCACCAACGACACCATCATAGACGTGGACAAAAACTCCATAGCAAGAAGAAAAGATAACAAGCTTGGTGGCTACTACAATTTCAACAACAACAACAATGACTATGATGACACCTTCTCAGAACTCGAGCTTCCTCCAATCATAACCAAGCCACCAAAGATGTTAAAGAAGAGAGAACTCAAACAAGGGTCCTTGAAGCTGAGAATTGTGAAGGAAGACTCTGCAAAGAAGGAACAGAGGAATGGTGGTTCTTTGAGGAGGCTATCTGTGAGTTCTCCCGGGGTGAGGCTGAGGGTCCACTCGCCGAGAATTGCCGGCATGAAGGGGCGAAAAAGCGTGTCTTCGACGGCGAGTTCCGGCTCCCGGAGAAGCCTCTCCGATAGCTTTGCGGTTGTGAAGTCATCTTTTGACCCACAGAAGGATTTCAAGGAATCCATGATGGAGATGATTGTGGAGAACAACATAAGGGCATCCAAGGACTTGGAGGATCTACTTGCTTGCTACCTCTCTCTCAATTCAGATCAGTATCATGACCTCATCATCAAAGTGTTCAAGCAAATTTGGTTTGATTTGACTCAATCAAGGTAGTAATAAATTCTAAAGATTTCAAGTTACAGTCTGTTCAAATTGCAGTCACAGTTGCAATTTTGTCGGAATCCTTGATACTGTGAGAAATTGCAGATAAATTAAGTCGCGATACAATAACAGAAAGTTCAAAAATCTTGATGTTGCGGCCAAAATCACTGTCACAGACCATTTATTAAAACTTTGATGGGGTTGGAGTTGTATGCAAATATGGTTTTAAATTATGGCTGATGCAGCTGCAATTCCGTACATAAGGTTTTGAAAATTGCAATAATGAGTTCACAATTGTAGTTGGGGACTGCAATTTTGAAACCTTTAAGGTAGACAAAATTCTTAATTAGTTTTTAGGCTTTTAATTTTTCATATAATTTTTTATCTGTGTAATTATGCATGTAATATATTTTGGTCAGTTGAATAGACTCAAGTGCTAAGCCAAATGAATATTTGATCATGAGGTTCTTAAAGTTTACATATTTTCCGCTTTCAATTTCAACAGTTTTTTCTTTCTTTTTTTACTTCTTGTGAAGGAATTGTAAATGATCGATGTATAGGGAAATTTCTCTGGTTTGGCTTTGGTCCGTGGGAAAACAAAAGGGGTTTGGAGAATTTTTGTCACAAAGGGCATTAATGCGTTTATGGTTTTTATATGCTGCAGAACTGCATAGAGACTGTATAGTAGGGTCATGGGCAGAACGTGTAGAATGGTTTCTACACGGAGATTGTTTTATTGTGTGCATAGTAAGGCAAAAAAATAAATTTGTGCGTGTTGGTTGTGTCATTTCACTGAAGCAACTTAAGCACCAAATTTGCGTCAGAAAATTCAGTACCCTTGTAAACCTAAAGTAGTTTGAGAACAAGACATAGAACTGCACAAAATTGTATAAATAGTTAACACATAAGGGTCCCTCATCAGCATCATATGCAATAACTGACAGCTTCTTCTATTGAACTTTGGATATTTTTTACACAAAAGAAGTTGCCCTTTAAGTACACGCTCTAGATTTCACATCTTTTGGTCACAAATTTTAAAAGGGTTTGGTTTGGTTTGTGCTTATCCCCAAGCCAGACCATGCAGCTTTTAAGATCTCGCATGCACATTTTTTTCATCTCAAAACACCACACATTGAATGAGTGTTGTGTTGTGAAACCTTCATGGTTCAAAGGTGTGGGAAAAGGTTTCAACGCCGTACACTATTTTAAATTTGTGGGAACAAGTTTTTTCTGACTACCAATGTTCAGAATTCAAATTGTTACACTGTGCCTTGCGTTAAACCCTATGAACTGTGTGGAATAAACAATAGAGCTCTCTAATTTCTTGAGGCATGTCTAAAGGTGGAAAATTTGATTTTTCAAAAGGTAAAGTTACTTCGATTATTTCAAAAGCGGATGCAGACTTTAACCACAAAGGCATAGAGGGTCTCATCTTATATTAGTTTTCTAATTTGGTGGCATGAATAGTTCACACGGTTTGCTCAAGCCTTTTTACCTAAGGGGTTTTAAATTTTGTCCAATTATTCACTTTTTTAAAATTTTACCATAATTAATTTTGAACAAATAAATATTGTGTATTTGCCTGGTTTTAGGATGAGTTATACTATTTATCTTAGACTTGTGGTCTAAAATTGAGTTATATATAAATTAATGTTCATTTTGTGGTTAGGGAAGTTAGGTTTTCTAGAGATTTTATGTGGCCCAATTAAATATGATTAATTTTTCATAAATTTTCATTAAAATATATATATGAGATTAATTTTAATGTTAACCCAAACGGGTCTAAATGTTGACTTGAACTATCCCAATTGAATTACTACATTTATGTGAGTATCATCCCACACTTAAATGATAGTACCAATTGTTGTCGCTTTCAGGGGCAAAGTGGAGTTTCTAACTTGACAAATTACTCAAAAGATGAGGAAAGGCTCAAATTATTCAAACTAGTTAATCATGTTTCTCAGATTTGCCTGTAATTCTGGCAGGCAGGACCAACCTAACTTTAAGATCTCACCTTTGTCGTGGTAAAAAAAGTTTCAGAAATTCTATCTCTAGAATCTAATATTTTATTGTGAACTCTGAACTTTTTTTTTTAATTAACTTAATTTCAATAAAAATTTATATTCTCTAGCTTGATTGGAAACAAAAAAATATATTCTCTAGCTTGATTAGTCTTTTTACAGGAGCAGAGGGGACCCACGACTACGCACAGTCTTTTAAAATAGCATAGTATCTGGTTAAAAAAATAAACGATGATGGCATCCCCAAAAACGTCTAGTATTTGGTTGAAAAACTTGTACCTGAATACAATATTATAATGCTCATATTAAAATTAAAATGAAAAGTCAGACCTACCCCCTAGTAAATTTTCAATCACTTGAGCATGGTTATTAGGAATGACCATTTTTTCCAATTTAATCTTTAAATTATTTTTTTCCTCAGTCAGTCTTTTCCTTTCAAATCGGTTAACTCACCAACTAGTTTTTTTTTTTTTTTATAATTTTACTTTTATTAATTCATTTGATTACTAAAAAATGTACATTAAAAAATTAAAAGATATTTTTAAAAGCAAATTAATTAAAATATAACCATCCCTATAAAAAAAAATACACAAAAAGCGTGTGCTCATTACATTGTTACTTTTGTATGAATAACTTATCCGAGTATTCACCTTAAAATAACACTATACTAATATAAATTAGTCATGTTTTTCAAGAATCAGCTCAAAAAATAATCTTGACATTAATTGTTAACATACATGTAATTTATAACTGGTGTTGTACTTTGACCTCTCTTAATATCTCACCCAACGTTTTGTGGTACCATCTTCCTCAATGTTGTGAGTAAAAAAACCCTCATCCTCCATTAAACAACAATCATGAAATAGTCATTAATTCTATCTTCCAAATATCTACATGCCCAATAAAAGCCCTGATATTTAAAGACAAGTCGGAAGACGAAAACAGGGACAGCATATAAGACAGTATTATATATAGTCTATATATGGAAATTCATATCATGTTCTTTAACTTTTATAAGGATTTAATATAAGTCATGACAGCTCAAATTAACTTTTAACTCTGTCTTTCTTTCCCCGATTTATATTAATGATTGAAGTTTCAAGGTTCTAGTTTTATGTGGTGTCAAGCGTAGAGAGAATGACATATCCCTAACACAAGGGTTTCAGCAGTGATTTCCCAATAAGGCACGTAGCATGCTACTTAACTATAGTACCATATTTGTTGCATTATTGTAGGCAATTTTTTTATTTTATTTTTTTCTATAAATGCATTATTGTAGGCAATATCAAACATATAATATACATTAGTTGATGACACAAGATAATTTGTGATTTGACCTTGATATCTTTAGTCATCTCAACACTGCTATAGTTCCACTATATAGTGAGAAAAAGAATAAGTGAGTTTATAGTTTAAGTTGTACTTGTAAAGAAAAATATTTGATTTATTTTATAGAACAATTATTCAATAAAAGAGATGAAAACATGCTTTCCTTAGGTGAAATAAATATATGTATATATAAAATTACTCTACTAATATATGTTGATGTGTGAGTTCATTACTCATACTTTAACACCCTACATAAGAATCACTACAATATTTAGTTTGTTTCAATATGTAATCTTAAGTTTAAGTTTTGAGTATAATTAAGTACACAAAAAATGAACTTTTTTGGTTCATAATAATTTTATTTGACTTAAACAAAATTTTATTTCATAAAAATATATATATGGGCTCATTAAAAAAATTATATGTCAATATTTTTTTTATCAGTAATTATATGTCAATATGAGTGAAAAGGAATTTGATCCCTTTAATACATATGCTTTAGATTCGATTCCAAAATTATTTTATACATAAAGAGAGTGAGGGAGAGACACACACTAACAACATAAATCTCCGCCTTTAATGCTGGATCCCATGAAATTAACATGTCGCCTACCGTATATTCATTTTAAGCGGTACAAAAATCTAATGATTTATAAATCATAATATTCTTTTCCTTTTTTTATCTTCTTTTCTTTTATAAAATAAAATAATTAAGATAATTATTTATTTATTTTTTTCAAAAAAATGTTTGATTTACTTTTTTTTTTCTCTTTAAAATACAAGTCCATTTAATTAACTTTTGAATAAATTTTATTTTTGAAATTTTTCTTTGTTAAATTTTTTTTTATGAACTTTTTAAAATTACATTTTACTCCAGTTATTCGCTTAAAGAAAAGAGAATTTTAAACCAAATAGCTAGGTAAGTGCTGGGTCAACTAAAGACAGAATTTGTTCGAACATTCAACAATCCTAGCTAATTTAACTTCCCTGACGTCGTACGTATGGTGTTTTTTTTTTTTTTTTGTATGGTCTAATACGTGTGGTGTTAATTAAAGGAAACGTGTAGGAAATACAGTGCAGGCATATAATAATATTAGGGTGGTGAATGGTAACCAATTGACATTGGGAATCCTCAACCGTAATCCTGTTTCTTTATTTTTGCTTTCCTATACCATACATATACCAACCCAAAGGAACAAGCAAATAGATTAAAAAAAATGATTTAACTACCTTCGGTTTTCTACCTACTGACCATTGACTTGTTTTTCTGTTTTTTTTTTTTTCATTTAACTATCTTTTACAACATAACATAAAATTAAGAGGGTCTAGTTCAGTTATTTGAACATGATACATAAGTTGTTATAAACTCCTTATACCTATTTTTGATTCTTACGGCTAAAAAAAAAATCATAGCATGAATAGCTTGTTAATTAGATTTTTTTTAGTCTCTCACAATATACTTTGCTAGGTGTTGTATATATGTGAGTCGTTCAAAAGGTTAAAGTCTCATATTATTTGAATTCACATGTTTTTAAGCCTTTATAAATTATACTTTGACCCTATTTAGATAATTTTTTCAATAAGTATTTATATTAAAAGAAAATAAAAATAAATTAAAACTTTTCTATATTGTTCTTATAAATATAGCAAATTTTATTTTTAGTTCCTACTTTTACATCATTACAAATATAGCGATTTTTATTTTTAGTCCTTACTATCATAGTTTTAAAACCCGGACCGACCCGGCCGGTCGGACCGGTCAGACCGGGAACCGGTGGTCAGACCGGGTCGAGTCGGTCATCGGACCGGTCATGCTATCGACCCGGTCAAACCCGGTGTGACCCGGTCAAACCCGGGGTTGACCCGGTGACCCGATGACCCGACCCGGTCATCGACCCGGTCGCCCTTTTTTTTTTTTTTTTTTTTTTAAAAAAAAATTAATTTTTTTTTAAAATTTTAATTTTAATTTTAATTTTTTTTAAATTTCTTGAAACGACGTTATTTGGATAAAAAATCAAAAGAAAGAAAGGTTTTGTGACTGTGACCGTTTGTCAAAACATTGCTTGTTGTGTCGTGTTTGTGAGTCTGTGAATTTTCTTCTTCAAACTTCAAAGTGCACACACATAAACCCTAATGCCATCATTTCAACCACATCGATCCACACCACATGATTCTATTTAATCCAACTTGAATGTTATTTTTAGTTAATTCTGTTTTTATTATTTATGAGTAGTGATTCTTAGGTAATTGATACTGTGATTCTATCACTGTGATTTTGTTTGAAGAAGTGATGGTACAGTTGATAGTGTGATTCTATTATTTTAAATTCTGTTTAAACTTTAAAAAAGTTTAATAAGTAATTTATAATGTGATTTTATTACTATGAATATCAATAGATTTGAACTTGAAAAATGAGCTTGTGGAATTATATTAATTTGTTATGTGATTTTTTTTTTTACTTTTTTAAGACAGGTATAAAATTTTCAAATTTTTTAATACAGACCGGGTCATGCGGGTCAATTAGTGACCCACCGGTTCGACCACTGACCCAGTGACCCAGTGCCTTGACCGGGTCGGTCACCGGGTCGGTTTTTAAAACTATGCTTACTATCACAATGAAATCCAAAATAAGTGACAATAAAAATCACAAATTAAAAAAAATCATAAGAACTAAAACAAAAGTTACAATATTTAAAAAAAAATTAAACATATTTAAACCAACTAAAAACTACATATTTAAGATATTCAAAAAACTGTAGAGTTGTTAAAATGGGTCACCCGGCCTAGTCTGATGAGCCAAGTGTGAAAAGTGGGTCGGGCAGACCTAACACAAATTTCTTATGAATTACGTTTTTTGTGACCAGATTAGGCTCAGTGGCCTGTCAAGCTAGGCCAAATTGGGCCTTTTATTTTATTTTGTCTAAATTTGTATAAATTTAAGAGAAAAAATCAAAATAATATTAGGCCAAAATAGGTCTGGTGGTGTTCGGGCCTATGATTCTTAAGTCTAGTCTGGTCCGTCGGGTCCATTGGATAGGGCCAAATTGGCTCGACTCTATTTTGGCTACAATTTTCATAGCTCAGCTTAGTCTGATCTAGTGGACTTGACTCATTTTGACAGCTCTAAGAAGTATATGATTTTTTTTTTTTGAAGATTAACCTGTTAAGAATTATTGATGATTAAGGTATATTGTAAAAGAATATCAAATACTATTATTAGTTAAATGTTGAAATTGTCTCTATTATTATAAAATTTACTTTAATAATTATATATATACATTTTACTAATGTATTTTTGTTGATATAGAAAAATTATATAGAATATATTTCATGCATAGACAATGTTAAAGATTTTTATATTATTATCAAATTACAAATTGTTATATAAATAGATAAGTTTGTTAATTTTTACAATAATTATTTTAAATGTTATAAGCACTATAATTTTTATATGAAGTTTTTTAACTTACACCTACTTATTTTGTAGAAGGAGTAAGTTAGCAAATTATATATTGGATGTATCTTAAGAGATTTATAGTTATATCTTGCTAACTTTTCTAACCAACAAGTCGTTAGTTCAAGTGGTACTGGATTTGGTCCCTTTAAACAAGGTATTGGATTTGAGTCTTGTGGATGAAAAAAATGTGGTTGGAAGGAAAGACTCCACTAAAAGTGACTAGATAGGTTTCTCGACAAAAATTAGTCATTAAGAAAATTGGTGGACAGGAACGAATCCAGAAGTCAATCAAATTCGGGGGCTAGAAAAAAAAATTAAATAAAAATCAAATTATAATATATTAACAGTTTAAATGTATCATACCTTTTATTTAAGTCGTGCACGTCATTCCTTCATATCATAAAATTCATCAATAATAAAATCTGTATCAAATTTTTTAGCAATCTTTTTTTCAATGTATGTATCAAAATACTCTTAACATGTTATTCTTCAAACGAAGATTAGAGATAGGTGCTTACAGTGGTGGATACCGGACAGATTCAACCAAAATCTAAGAATGAAAGAAAGAAAATTTGGTAAGTGTAATGTGAAATCTGAAAGTAAAAAATTAGCCAAGGGGTGTGTGAAGAAACAAACCAAGGGGTGTATGAAGAAATTGCAGTAGCAATTGGGAAAGATTACGTGAAATCTGTGAAGAAACAAACCAACGGGGGCGTGAAGAAGTGAAGAAATTGCGGGAGTAATCGGCAAGGAGTGTGGCTTAAGTTATCTTTTCTAAAAAAATTACAATTTTAAAAGATAATAATATCTTTTCCAATATATAACTTTTAAATTTGTTAGTTTTGAAAGAAATTATTCTCACCATTCCCGTATCTTATCCAAATATATATTATTATAATTATAATTAATATTAATATAATTATATAATATATATTATATATTTGTTAGATTTTAGAAAGAGAGGAGACTATAGTCCATGCTTGCCCCCTTAAATTTGTCATTGTTGGTGGATACTCTGCATCAATGTCATGATGATATAAAAAAAAACTTACTTCTTATGAACTTATATAATACTTAATTATATCAATAACTTAATTATTGTTAAACTAAAGTTATATTAACAAAAATAATATTAATGTTTAACTTTTTCCTTGAATAAAAATATTTTTTTTTTTTTACATTTTAGGTTATTGAATAAATTCATTTAATTTATTTTTTTGAAAAGAAATTCATTTAATTTTTTTATAACATACTAAAAAAATAAAAAAATATATTAAAGGATGATAAGACGTTTACTGGCAAGATAAATGGACAAAGGACGAATGTCTGGCTTAGTTTTTTACATGAAAAAAAAAAAAAGATTGCTAATTATAATTAAGGATAAAATATGTTTTTGTCCCTCATTTTATTTAAATTTTGATTTTTAGTTTCTCATAAATTTTTTTATGTTTTTAGTCTCTCAAAAATTGTTTTCTTTTATTTTTAGTCCTTGACATTAATTTTAACTGTTAAGTGATGTCGTGAAGAACATAATTTGTGCTTGAAAATTTTCTGTTTAAGTTTCTAGCGTTTTTTAACTACGGCAAATTTTCTGACAAACTAAAACTGTCAAAAATGTTAAAAAAATAATTAAAAAAATCAAAACCTTGAACATCAGATTTTCTGAAATCACAAGAAATGTTACAAAAATAAACATTTCTGATTATTACAAAATTTGTGGCAGTTAAAAGTTACTAGAAACTTAATTAGGAAATTTTCATACACACAAATTATGTCTGTCATATCACCACTTAATAGTTGAAATTAATGTTAGGAACTAAAAATAGAACAAAATAATTTATGAGGAACTAAAAATAGTAAAAAAAATTATGAATGACTAAAAATAAAAATTAAGATAAAATAAGAGAAAAAAAATATTTTATCTTATAATTAACATGGTTCAGACGAAAACAAGAGATTTGGCAGAGACATATTGGATCCAAAAAATATTAGTTTGTTGGGCGTGTACGTGTCTGAGAGCCGCAAGAGAGGACTTTATCACAGGACAACTCTGACCAAAGTTAGATTCAAAGATAACACATTCATGTATTATATATATTTATTTACTTATATGGTCGACAGACACAAATAAAACATTATAATTATTATAAAAATCCGTAGATTCTGGGTTTTGTTTTGCTTTCAATATTTCGCTGTGTCCAATGTCTATGTCTCTCATTCATATCTATCTGTGGCTGTGACGGTGAATGAACCACACACGCAGACGCAGCATGAAAATCAAGACAGTAGTACTATACTTACCAGAAACCAATTAAAACCAAAAATAGAAAATAGAAAAAGAAAAGACAATATAGATAGGTGCATGTAGCTACTGGCTAGAATATTATAGCTTCTTGGGTAGGTATTAAATATTAATTTCTATCCACTGATTAAAATATTAATGCTTTTCTTTCAATTATTGAAGTTTGCAGAACATGCCATGACGAAAATCCTGCACGTGTGTTGCTCCAGCTCTTGCCCTACGTACATTTGTTGCACGCTTGATAATTCCGGCTTTGGCCACATTGCAATAAGACAAAATTAAGATTTTTCTTTGTGCAAGTGTTCTCGTGTGTGTGTGTGTGTCTTCTTTTTTTTTATTTGACTGAAATAAATTGAAGCATTACAGTAGTGTATTTTATGTGATTAAAAATATAGTGCTTATAAAAGAGATCGACAGCGGCACATGTAAAATTTTAAGTTTGTCAAAACCCAATACGTACGTAATGGGTAAACAAATTTAATTAGCATTCAATATTAATTTGTTTTGCCAACAAAGGTTACTCAGTTAATAGGAATATGACTTATATTTCGTAAGAACATGAGTTCAAATCCTATTATCTATTACTGACTACATGGATTAACTGGTATGAGATTATTTTAACTTAATTATGTGGATTAACTAGTATAAGATTATTTCAGCTTAACTAGTGGTATAGAGTTCAAGTCTTGAATATATAATTGTGTTAATATGTAAATATATCTATAAGCACTTTGAGTCATAAGACTTGTCCTAAATTGGAGAGTCCCCATGTCCGACTGTCTTAAACTTTCCTTTCACCAACAAAAACTATAATTTGTTTTTAAATTTAGCAACTAGTAGATGAATGGTTTAGAAAGTTAACTATACATAGGTCTTAGGTTTGAATTTTGTGAGTGAAAAAATTATGATTAAGAGGAAAGATCCTATCAAAGGTGATCAACTAGATTCTTCAATGGAAATGAGTCATCAATAAATCTGGTGAATACTCCACACCAATAACATATTTAAAAAAAAAAAGATAAACCATACATAATGTAAGAAATATAAAATACACAAACAAACATAATACTAAGATGATAACGTAAGATAGATTATCCTTTTCCTTAGCACACTCCTTGATTTTAAAGAAGAGAAAGAAAGGGAAAGATCTAAATGGAATTTAAGGTGGAATAAAATAAAAGTAATATATATATTATTACACCATTATAAATATTGATGAAAGGATTTAAAAAGAAGAAAAATAAAATTTTAAGATAATTTAATTAATCTAGATATTATTTTTTCTCTAAAAGAAAAGTAACAATAAGAAAAGAGAAAATTTCACTCTCTTATTTCTTCTTTCTTCTAAATTTCTAAATTAAATAAAAGACAATTATAATAATTTTCTTCCTTCATATTTTTTCTAAACATTAGGTAAAAAAATGATTTCTTTAATAAATTAATTTTTAAGCATTTTTTTTGTTTCTCAAAATAAGTACAGAACAGACCTACATTAGTTGTATGTAGCACATTACCCTACTTAACATCAAAGACTTTTAGTACTATATTGTCTATTATAATAACATTAACTTTATTTAAACATTAATTCACTTTCACTATCTAATTTTTTTTTCTCATATAAAATAAGAGATTTATATATGTTGTTCCTATATCATTTAAAGCTTTTATAAGTACCAATAAGTAGTTGGTTCAAACAAGATCTCGTATTCAAGTTTTATGGATGGAAAAAATGTAATTAGAAGGGAATATCCTACTAAAAGTTGTCAGTTAAGTTTCTTGACTAAACTTAATCATCAACAAAATTGGTGAATACTCCGTATCAATGTGATGATAATCCAAAAAAGCTTTTATAAGTCCGGCACTATCTCAAATTCTTCTATCCAATAATTAAACAAGAGACATGCATCAACCGAATTTAAGAGATTCAAATACATTCTACCTTGACCAACGTGCATTGAACATTGTACATTAAGCTACAAAGACAAGTTACTATCAAATCTACTGGAAAGAAAGAAAGAAAAAAAAAAAAAAAAAAAAGGAGGAGGAGATAGAGAAAAAGTAACTTGGTGTCAAGTGACAACAAATTCCTACAAAGCTTGATGGTGATGAAATAAATGGAGGGCTATGCACGTGCATGGAGGAGACAAAAATCTTGTGAAATCTGAATCAGAAACGTCATTTTATGTCGAGGCGTATCTGTAATTAAAGGGATAAGCTGACTCTCATGTAGCCATTGTCCCTTTCTGGTTTTTAATGCGCACTATTCATGCAGTGTTAATTTCACTGTTAATGTGGCCAAGAGAAAAAAGACAAAAAAATATGAATGTTTTATACTGCGTGAAATTAAGGTCCACATGATGAATATATGAAATTCCGATCCCTCCAGAGAAAACACACTGAAAATGATATTGCGATATCTAGTGGAAAGATCGTGTGCTGAATCATATATGGATTAGTTTGACTCCGGCTGCTGCTACTGCAGAAAATTAGTAACATGGTGTGCGGGAAAGACTGAAAGCTACACTATATATATAAGGTAATTAATACCTCAGATTTTTTTGTAAGGGAATTTGGATTATGTTACCAAAGAGAAATATTTAGTTACCACCAGTGATGGATCTAGGATTTAGGGTCAGTGGGTAATTTATTTAGAAAATTAAATTTAACACATAAAAATGAGGTAGTGAGTTCAAACACATATAAATAAGATGTGTAAAATATAAAATTTTATGATAAATACTTATAGTTTTAAGAAACTAAAAGGGTGCATGTGTTTACTTTCACATGAGAATAAGTCATGAAATTCAAATACATAAAATTAAGATTTAAATATGTTTTTAGTCCTTGTAATTTAGTGTTTGTTTGCTTTTCGTCCTTGCAATTTTTTTTTTATTTTAGTCCTTGCAAATTATGTTTGTTTTATTTTTCGTCCTTAAAGCAGTTTAGATAGCGCTTTGAACAGTAAAAAAAACATTATCTAAATCACTTTAAGAACGAAAAACAAAATAAATATAATTTGCAAGGACCAAAACAAAAAAAAAATATTTTGCAAGGATGAAAAACAAAAAAATCTTAAATTACAAGGACTAAAAAAATATTTAAGTCTAAAATTAATTAGAAAATATATAATATAAAATTTTAAGATAAATACACGTAACTTTATTAAAATGAGAGGTATATTTGTTCACCCTCATATAAGAATAGGTCCACTTCCACCACTTATTACCAACTTTTTTTTTTTAAAGGAAATTTGGATTATGTTATGAAAGAGAAAGAACAAAAGTCAAGTTGCCTGATTGGTAATGGCTTTCACCCCTTAAAGTAAAATGTTGAGAGTTCGATTTCCAATTTTTGTGAATGGAGTAAATATAGTTGAGAAGTGTCTATCCTTTGTCTTGCCTATCTCAGATGAGATTAGGTACTCCTATGCTTGGTTGGGAACACTCCTTGGAAAAGGTTAAAAAAAATAAAAATAGAGAGAGAAAGATATAGGATTAGTTTATTACATATTCAAAACGAAGTCATTTTAGTGTAAAATATAGTAAATATTTGTTAGAAATTATGAAAAAGTAGAAGTTAATTTTGTTTGTTTATAATCATAAAAATTATTTTTTAAAACAAAAACATATGATTTTAATCAGATTTAGATTTTTTTTAGCTTCTAATTATTTTGAAATGCTTAAATAAACACATGAAAAACTTTTAAAAGTAAATATTTTTGTTACTTTAGACACTTTATACTCTCTTCTCTTTTCTTTCCTAGCTAGTTGGAGAAAAGATGAAGGGTGTGATAGTAATGAAATGAATTGGAGTAAAAAGATGAGATGGATAAAATGAAAAGATAATAAATAAAGAGAAAAAATAATAAATGTGATGAATGATATATTATGAAAAGATAAAGAAAAATAAAAAGAAAATTAATGAGGTAAAAATAAGATAAAAAAAATAAATGGATGATTATAATTTTTCGAAGATGAAATACATGAAACCCAGAGCATTGTAATTATTCACTCTCTGTTTTCTTTGGATCATAACAATTTTGCAGAAATAAACTTGAATTCTGTGTTTTCTTGGCAATCCTTTTTCCTTTATTGCATTTCCGTACTATTAAAAAAAGGTTAGTGCTATGTTTAAAATACAAGTAAAATAGAAACGAGAGAAATAAGAATTAAATAAATAATAATGATAAAAGAAATATAGAGTATAAAAAAGATATATTATTTGGATAGATAAAAATGAGAAGCTAAAGAAGTGGAAAATTTTCTTTATAATTATTTGGATGAGAGAAAAGAAGATGAAAAGAAATAAACAAATTATATGAAGAATATTTTCATACTAATTAAAATGAAATTTTATTAAAAATTAAATATTTTATTCTATTATTTCTTTTTTAACATAAAACTAGAGAGTTACCCCTCATCCTCACCATTCATTTTCTTGAAATCTAATGGTTGTAATAGTAATTAATCTTAACCATCCATTATATTTCAAGAAAATAAATGATGATGATGAGAAGTAACTCTCTTGAAGTTACTCTAGAATAATCTTTTTAGATGTTTATGAAACTAAAAAAAGAGATATTTTCTACCCTCATTTTTTGCTAATTTGGACAGAATTTTTTTTCTTGTGAGTCTATTCTTACTTTCATAAAAAAACAATAAAACTTAATATTTTTACATATTTTCGTTTTTCATTTTTTTTTCTTTCGATTCACCGCAAAACAAATAATGGGTAAGTGATAAAATAATATGATCCTTATTGTCTATATTTTTTTTTTAAAAAAACTAAATTTAAAAATAACACATAATGAGTTTATAAATTGCTTTTGGGGTCTATATGACAAGTTTTAAAAAAAAACTATCTGTAGTATTTACATAATTGTTTAAATATTTATAATATATGTTAATTTTTAGATAAAATTTGTAACTTAATATTTATCAATACTATTATATATTTTTAAAAGAGCAAACTATGTTTTTAGTCCTTGAACTTTTTCACATTTATGGTTTTGGTCCCTAAACTTATTTACGACCGGTCAAAGTCCTCATACTTTTTTTCTGTCCATGGTTTTAGTCTTTTCCATCTATTCTGGACGTTAAGTGATGACATGGGGTTAGTTTTATTATTATTATTTTATTTTATTATGTTTTCTGGCGATTAAAAACCGCCAGAAATTGATTGGATTACTTGTTTGAAAGGTCTTCGAAAACTTTCGATAAAATTTCTCTCATATGGATAATCCTATTTCAAAATTGATAGAGGGCTTTAGTAGATCTATTAATTTCGAGCAAAACTCATACTTAAACTTGGATTTTTGTTAAAAAATGAGAGATTATTTGAAAATAAATCGATTTTGAGCGCTATTTACAAACATGTTTCATCCTTCCCAGATTTCTCCTTCATTGTTCAACGATCTTCAAAATTGATTGAGGGGTTTTGTTCCCCATGAGTAGACGACCAAAACGCATGCTCATATGTCCGATTTCGTTGCCTGAGTTGCAAAAACGAAACGAAACTTCTAGCAGGTCAAACTTAACTCAGTTCACTGTTAGTAACTTCTGGCGGTTAAAAACTGCTAGAAAACGTAATAAAATAAAATAATAATAAAATTAACGCCACGTCACCATTTAATGCCCAAAATAGATGGAAATGACCAAAATCATGGATGAAAAAAAAGTACGAGGACTTTGACCGTTCGTAAAAAAAAATTAGAGACCAAAATCATAAATGTGAAAAAGTTTAAGAACAAAAACATAATTTACTCTTTTTAAAATAAAAAATTGTATTTAAAAAAAATGTCTGTCTATTATTCATACTTTGAAAAGCCATTCTGCAAAGTACTTGCACTTCATTCATACTTTGCTGAATTCAGTAACCAAAACCACTGTCAATGTCTTTGCCATGTGTCAATGTCCTATCCAGTTCAGTAACATTCACAAGCCTAGCCTACTAATACTATGACGATCCTTGACACTGTTCAAAACATTTTGAAGCAAACAGAAGAAGGGTGTCGTGAAGAAAAAAAATTATTACACGGTCACGTGAAACCATTGTCGGAGAACAAATGTGCATGATCATTATAAATGATGATTAATTAAGTTATTTTAGAAATTAAACCAATTAAATTAACAATTAAATTAAACCAATTAATAATCCATAGGGTTTATTAAAAAAAAAAAACAATCCATAAGGTTGGTACAATGGTATAAAACTCCGCTGTGTTCATATGTGGAAAACGATTCATTTAACCTGTCTTTAGGTCAATGGCAGTCATGCACCACGAGCGGAAACATAACATAACCGGTAAATCTTATAACAACTACTATATATAATAATTGATTACGCGAAATTCTTTTTTTTTAGATCTTCTATATTTGAAAGTAATGACTTAACTAAAAGTAGGGTATATTTTTTTTTAAAGAAAAAAATAAAATTCTCACAATATATATTTTTTATTTTATTTATAAGACTTGAATTTACAAATTTATTTAAAGAAAATTAATTTTTTATCATTTGAAAAAGAAATATTAACGATTATTAGTGTGTTTAGAAACACATTCAGAGGCTAATAAATCACATCCATTGAGTGAGAAACGGAAAATAAAGTTACTGTACAACAAATCATGTTGTTGATGCGGACCAAACACATATGTGATAATAGTTTTTTTTTTGGTACAAATATGTGATAATAGTTTGTTTAGTCGTATCTTATTTTTCATTTTTCTTTTTAATTAAGTTCGATACGTCCTCTCTTTAAAAAGCATTAGCTATATATTAAGTGAATGATGAGTGAGAGATGTGTAAAAGAAAAGTCGTCGGAGCATTTATTATGTTATATTTTACCCATGTGATTAATGTTGGGCTAATTTTATTTAAATATTTTCCTTTTTAAGCTTAAATTCATTAACCCAGTCAATTGCTGTCACCTATTTATTATGACAAAATCCAAACGCATCACTACCATTCTAGAGCAACTTGATAATATATTCCTCGTGATAGAATCTAGCTATATGGAAGGGGCCCAATCAATAATGAAATTAGTTGATAATAGTAATATTTTTTTCAATAATAATAATGTCGTTCGTTCTTGTTCGGTGTGGTGTTTCACTGAGTGATTACTGATTAGGTTATAATTAAGATGTGCCTACCGTAATCTTATAGGAAGATTATGAAGAAATTAATTTCTCTCTCTTCTTCCCCTTAATGCAAGGTACTGCAAGAAATTTCAGTTGTTTCATTGGTAGATTCTAATGGGGCCCTCAACTATGACAACCTAACCAATATTAATGGACGAATTTTTTTACTTCTTTGCACGTAACACTAACTACCAAAAAATAGGTGACAAATATTTACCGACGAAACTTCACTCTTCCCTAATTAACAAGAAATTACATTAGATGTATATCTAATCCTATGACTAATCTTTTGAGAAGGTGCCATTTGACAATGCTTGATTTCGACTTAGTGAACAGTAATAGCTAGATAATGAAGTTTTGCATCATAATAATTGACGAAATAGCATTGAGCTTAGCACCAAAGTTCAACTTATCATGTTTATGTTATGTATGGATATATTTTTATAAAAGTACTGGTAGAAGAAGAAAAAGAAACAAAATAAATTAAGTTTCTGTCATACGTTAAAATTAATTAATGTCCCCAACTATGACACTTTATCCAAAATTGGTGAACATTTTTTTTTTTACTTCTTTGCACGTAATACTAACTACCAAAAAGTAATTAACTGACAAAATTACCAACGAAACTTCACTCTTAACAAGAAATTACATTGGATATATACCTAATCCCATGACTATGCTTGATTACAACTTAGTGAACAGTGATAGCTGGATAATGAATTATTGCATCACAATAATTAGTCAGATAGCATTGGGGTTGCAGCATAGCTCAATTTATCATGTTTATGTTATGTATAGATACATTTTTCCAGTAGAAAAAGAAAAAAATAAATAAATTAAGTTTTTCTACATATGTTAAAATTAATATATATATATATATATATATATATATATATATATATATATATATATATATATATATATATATATATATACACCTTACTAAATAAGAGAATTTCTATACGAATTAAGTATACAACTTGATTTTAATTAATTTATAAAAGAACCTCAATTCATCTTATTTTTTTAATTTTCTTTTTCTATAAATATTTATATATAAATTTATCCAAAGAGGATTCATCTGCATAAAAATGTCTGCACAGACTGTTGTTGTTTTAACATTTTCGAGTAAACACAAATTTCTCTTCTTTTTCCCCCTCTATTTTTTCCGTTTCTGTTTTGGAACATTGAAGGGTCCCCACTCTACCCCTGCACACTATTCTTTGTAAATAACTATTTCCTCTACAAGACCACAAGTACATCCACCAACATCTATTAATGGAAAAATAATTTTAACAGCAAGGAATATAAGAAAGGTTCATTAATTGTACTCCTCGAAATCCAACGGCAGATAGTGGCTATTAGAAACTTTTCTTTCAAACAATATATCCCACTTCTTATTCACATAAAATGCATTAAGTTGTATGTATAATTATGTTGATGTTGTACATCTAAGGGTTGTACATTTATCTTCACTCAATTTAAAATTGGATAGGTAAATTCTACATTAATCTAAATTCAAAATATCATTTATAATAAAATTAGGAGTTGCCCCCATGCTTTGCACGATTTTTAATAGAAAAAAAAAAAACCGGAGAGAGATATTAAAAGAAGAGATTATAAAACGGGAAAAAAAGTGGGATCCAATTCAATGTTCAGCTGACACGTAATAACGATTGAACAATTTTTATATCAGAATTACATGCATTAATAATGTAAATTTTTTATAATTATCTAATTATAAATTGTCATGTACAATAAGTTAGTTAATTTTTATAACAATTATTTTAAAAGTCATACTAAAAATGATTTTTAATTGATTGAGAATGTTTTTTTTCAAACAATTCATGTCTATCGAACTTTATTAATACAATTGCTGCATTGTGACTTGGAGGTTGCTGACCTTATCAAATCTTGTAAAGTGGCATTGCCATTGTTATGAAATTGAAGTTCACATATTTAGAATTTGTTATGAAGTGGATACCTATGCTTTTAAGTATCAACTTAACATCAATTATCACTTTAGGGATAATCATATGAAATTGAAGTTCACATTTTTAGAATTGAGGAATGCTAGTGACACTCTCTTTAACACTTTTCTTATGATTGACTGAAATTTGTTAAAAATAATCAATTTTGGTGGGTCTCACTTATAGATTAGGAGAGAGAATCATTAAATGATAAGTGAACCTACCAAAATTGATGACTTCCAATAAATTTTAACAAATTACAGAAATAGTGTTGAAAGAAGAGTGTTAGAAAGAATGTCACTAGCATTCCTCTTTAGAATTTGTTATGAAATTGATACCTATGCTTTTAAGTATCAACTTAACATCAATTATCACTTTGGGGATAATCATATGAAATTGAAGTTCACATATTTAGAATTTGTTATGAAGTTGTTACCTATGCTTTTAAGTATCAAATTAGCATCAATCATCACTTTAGGAATAAAATTGTATTTCTAATATCTATCTTTTTCTCTGTAAAAAAAAAAAAATCTAACTTTTTCATGGCGGACTTTGGAATAGTTACGGAACCAGAATGGATCTACTGGTTCAGGGGAAGCTAGAACAGTACCTTACCTCGTCCTAAATGAAAATCTGACTTTTGAGGCTGTGAGTTAGTCAACCATGGCTTTCACAATAATTGCCTGCAAAGGTAGGGCACATGACTCCAATTCGGGGAGAACAGAGAGGCTTTATTTATACCTATCCTCGGCCCAAAGGTCCCATAGGGTGTACCCACATTTGAATGAGACTGAACCCAAAAACTTTGGTTTCAAACAGTAAAGGGTCTATTTTATGGACACGGAGACAATCATTGTAATAACACAAATCATGAAGTTCAATTATCTGATGTGAAAAGATTGCTTTATTATTGCCAAAGCAATGTGCAACATGAATGCATTTGGTACTTTGAAGCAACATATAATCATGTATTAATGGTAGAAGAGTGCAAGTAATAGAATCTCTCTAACTCATTCCTTCTAATATATTCCAATTATTAGTTAAAAGGTTTAATTAGTTTTTTAAGTTCTTATAATTGCAACATTTTTTTCTTTTAGTCCCTTTAGTTTAAAATATTCCTTTTTATCCTTATAGTTACAATTTTTTAACCCTTTTACTACTTGTTGTCTAAAATTGTCTAACGCTGTTACATCTAGATATTTTAAAATTGCTGCAAAATTGAAATTGGCGTTGAAAAACATTCAATAAAATTAGACAGTTTCAGCTTTGTAGTGATTTTAAAAAATCTAAATGTAACAGCGTTAGACAATTTTAGACAGTGGAAACAAAAAAAAAAGTTAACAAAATTGTAAATATATGGACTAAAATGAGATGTTTTAAACTATAGGGACTAAAGAGAAAAGTTGTTATAACTATAGGGACTAAAAGACTAATTAAACCTAGTTAAAATTTATTAGAAGTTACAAAATATGACTCGTTAAATAAGAAATGCGACCTACATAATTATGATTTCTATTAAATTTCAGTCAATTAATAAGAATATAAAAAAGTTTTAGAAAGTGTAATCTTTAACATTTTTTTTTATTTTAATCAGGACCCTTATACTAAAATTGATTTTTTTTTATAAATAAAGCAAAGAGTAAAAAAGGATAAAGGAAAGAAAATAAAAATAAAAATAGCTGTCATTGGGTAGGACTGTAGGAGCATCATCATGACTACGCAATGACGCAAAAAGAATCCAGAGAAAATAAAATGGTGCCACCATGCATGTTCTTGAGATATACAGCGGAAGGATGAAGCTAGTATATGCATTTTTCTGACAATCCAATGCAAAATTAAAAGTAGGGTCTGATCAGATTAAGAGACTATCTTTTCAGAATTGTTTAATTCTGTGATTTGGATTTGAAAAAGGGGCACATGAACTCTATACAGAAAGAGGCCAGGCTATATACTCTGGAATCTCGGTATATGAAGATCATACAAATTTGAATTCTCTATGGTATATATCCACTTATTTTGTAACACACTAGTATTATTACCTATATTAGAGATTGTCTATAAAAATTGATTACTTCATTTTTACCTTTTGATATTTGGTGGAAAATTTTAATATAATTTATCATTTTATGGAGTATTTCTCCGTTTTACCACTTATTTTCTCAGAAAAAAAAAGACATTATGAAGCTCCCTAGTGGTCAAATAAAAAAGCCTTATTATTGAATTTTTTTAAGTTCATATCTAATTGATTTTACAGCCTCCAATTCTAAACTTTTGTAGTCCTTTATCTTATTTTACAAGTAGTTAATTAAACTAGATGCGTACAAACTCATTTTTAAGATTCTTAACAGTGAACCATATAAAGAGTCTTCCGAAAAATAAGTATCATACATTGGTCAATATTGTATCTGCACAGTATCCCATGTTAGAATTAGCTCTCCCAACTTTGATTTCTTATACTCCCAAAGGTGAAAACTCCTAAGAAACAAGTGGACATATATTAACGTCCATACGTTATATATCCCCACTTGCTTGCTTGCTAATTTTAACAATTTACAATTTGGATTTGCGTAATCTTAAAGGTATTACTTGCTTGCTAACATACTCTTAAGAAATGAGAATGGTCAACTCATATTTATAGATAGAACTTTTTTTAGTGCTCAGAGTTGACCTCTCCTTGTTCTCCTATACATACGAATTTTGAGGATCGAATTCTGATTACATACTTAAGGACACGGTTATCTTTTAAATCTTAATTATACCACACCATATTAGTACACATAAAACTTTGAAACAATGAAAATGAAATTGCTTCTTGTGTTTCCAAATGTGATGACTGGAGTCTCTGGAACTGCGTCATTTAATAGGAGACCTCTTTTGGATTGGACATAAAATATACAACGCTGAAGAGTTAGGTAGAAGAGCAAGGCATGACTGCAGAATCTCTCCTCTCCTAATACACTTTCATTTTGTTTGATCACATTGTTGTGCGTGGGGTACCTGTTAAAATCCTGTGATATTCCTCTTGAAGTAGTCTTAGAATGTGGGTTTAGGCTTAACTCAATCTTATAAAACCGGCTTGTAAGGTGATAATTGTCTCTCACTTATATATTTTATTTTTTACCATATCACTAGTCGATGTGATATGATAACGACTCGATAGCAGGTGACTTAATAGGCCCAACAATAATAGCTAGGATAGGATCTAATACAATTTTAGAATGTGGGCTTAGGGTCTTAGGCCTAACTCAACTTTACAAAATCAACTTACAAAATGAGGGTTGTTCCTCACTTATATACTCTATTTTTTACCATATCACTAGTAAACGTGGGATCCCTGACAAGTAGAGCTAGTCACTTTTTCCCCTGTACTATCAAGTCTATTTGCAATATTCACCATTTGAATCCAGCATCATAGATAAAGCAAGTTAGCCCTCAGCAACTTATTTTGTTCATTAGAGAGGCTAGAGGGAAACAATGTAGTACCATGCTTTCCTCTATAAACCTCAGCTAACCTGTCTATAATCACAATTTGAACCAATCAGTGAATATTCAATGTTTAACCAACATGGTCTAACATTGTTCTAAAACAAGCTGAAATTAATTTGTTGGCGGTTGAAACCTTTGACTATCCCCAAACATGCACGTAAACCTATACTACTTACAGTCCCCACTTTAGCTTTCAATATATTAAGAGACCACATCCTTTAAATTCTTGTTTTATCCATACCTCACATCTTCAATGTTTGTAAATTAGTACATGGCTATTTATAGGTATAAAATAGGTAGTGTTCGTAGTTCAAATTGTAGCTAGCTAGTTGCTACTTGAAAAGACCGGTTCAGTGTAACAAAGAATATACTTCAATTCAATGTTTGTAACTCAATTTTCATCATCTTGCATGGTACTCCTACTGCTATAATGCTACTTTATGCAGTGGACATTCTAATGTTTCAACAGCATCTTAGCTCTGTTCTATTATTACCAATCTTAAGGCAGAATTATACATTAAGGATTTTGGTTTTCCCATTTCCACCATTAATTTCTTGGGATAGAAGATATAGAAGAATGCTTAAGGTTTCTTCCTTCATAAGCAAAAATATATTCAGAACATTCTAAAAAATAATTGTTATAAGGTGTAACTTATTAAATCACTCCGAAAACACAAGTGTGAAGATATATTAGCACCCATAAATTATAGGATAAAATTTAAATGTAGTTTTTAAGTGTTTTTCATGTTCTTCTTCAATAAGAATTACTAGAGTTTCACTTAGGTAGTTTATACTGATACTTAATGCAAACCTTATTATGCAAATTACTGAGATGAAACTCTAATTCTTATTAGAAAATAGCACCTAAAGGATACAAGAAACTGCACATAAGTTTTGTCCTAAGTTATACTCCCACTTGCTTGCTAACATACTTGTAAGAAATGAGAATGTGAGAAATCATGGTCAAGTAGGTCAAGTCATATTTTATACATAGAACTTTTAAACTATGAAAATGAAATTGCTTCATGTGTTTTGAAATGTGATGACTTGAGTCTTTGGAACTGCATCAGTTGATAGGAGACCTCTTTTGGATCGGACACAAAATATACAATGTTCAGTTGTTCACCATGTAAATCCAGCATCATAGTATAAAGCAAGTTAGCCCTCAGCACTTTATCTTGTTAACGAGTAACGTTATATCTTCCTAATACTTTATCAGGAAACTAAAAAGTATTAAATGAAAAAGTAAATACATTTAATATCTTGGAAACTTTAAAGCATTCAATATTTTCTATATTTAGTAAGTAGGAAGGTTTTATAGAAGGATTTAGAATTATTCTTTGTTCATTGGAGAGGCTAGAGGCAAACAGTGTATTAGCATGCAAATCTCTTCTATAAACCTCAGCTATCCTGTCTATAATCACAATTTCAACCTATCAGTGAATATTCAATATTTAACCAATGTGGTCTAACTGTATTTTTTTAAACTTGCTGAAATTAATATGTCGGCCAGATAGTGCCTTTATAAGTTGTGAATTTGAAACCTTTGACTATTCCCAAACATGCATTTAAACCTGAAGTACTTACTGTCATCACTTAAGTTTTCAATGTGTTATTATTTTCTTTCTTGGCCACATGCAGTAGACTTCCGGTTTCAACTTTCACCTCTGGCTCACATGTCACATGTCACATGTGCAGTAGGAGACCACATGCGTCAAATTTCAGTTTCACCTATGCCTCACATTTTCAATGTTTGTGAATTTGTACATAGCTATTTATGGGTTTAAAATAGGCAGTGTCCCTGGTTGAGTACAAGCTAAGTGCTACTTGCAAAGACTTGTTCAGTGTAGCAGATAAGATACTTCAATGTTTGTTCATCAATTTTCATCATCTTGGTCCTACAGCTATAATGCCACTTTATGCAGAGGACATTCTAAAATTTCAACAGTATCTTAGTTCAGTTCTATTGTTACCATGCTTAAGGCAGAATTTTACAATAAGAATTTTGGTTTTCCAAATTTCTACCATTAATTTCTTGGAGTAGAAAATTATTTTAAAACTACAAATTTAGAGTTACAGTAAGTTAATGAGTCTGAAATGGACTATTGATCAATGTTGGATTGGATGGGCTCTTGAGCGGATCAAGGTTCAAGATTCTTTGATGACTATGAGCTCTCCAACAATGTCTAGACACCATGAAAAATGGATAAGTACTTGCAATTTACAAAAGACACTCTGATATTTAAATTAGTAGACATTCCACCGGAGTGACTGTATATATTAAATGTTTACTTACTCTAGTGACATTAGTTGTTTTTATAGAAGTCTGAAATGAGATAAATTCTCCGACTCTAGGGCTTAACGTCTTTCGTGGACAATAATACTATGTCTTGATATACAAAATAACTTTGCTCTAGACCAAAGTAGATCGCTAGATCTATTGTTAATGAGAAATGCTAGCGATACTCTCTCTGACACTCTATTTTAAACACTCTCTCTTTGATTGACTAGAATTTATTGAAAATCACTAATTTTGGTGGGTCCAACATCTAAATTAGGAAAGAGAATCATTAAATGAGAAATGAGACCACCAAAATTGCAATAAATTTCAGTCAATCACAGATAGAGTGTTAGAAAGAGAGTGTCAGAGAAAGTGTTGTTAGCCTACCTCATTTTTTACATATGAATATAAAAAGTCTTGTACTTGGTGCTAACCTTTGTCAATGCTTGTTACTTAGGTTAATCTAGTTTAGGAGAAAGTGAACCATTTACATTATACAGATACTAGATTTTACAATACCTTGATTTTACACTCCAACAACACCCATCATTTTCACTTTATGAAAAGATTAAGAAAATCATTTGGTACCTGAAAGGGACTCGCTATAGCATGGCTCTGTTGTGGATCATTGGATTGTTTAGAAGTATAAACTAATTCTGATTGCGAGAGGTGCATTGATACTAGACGTTCTTTCAGTGGATTTTGTTTTTCATTACCTTGAATTACTCCAAAAAGCAACCAACCGACAATCACAAGATCCAGTGACGTGGCCAAATTTAAGCATTGGCATCCACCATAGCAGAATCACACAATGGATTTGTTTGTCTTCACCATGAGCTGTGTCCTCCTTGTACTTCACCAAATCTTATCTTTCGTGTTATCAAAATACTATTTTCATGACTTAGAATCAAGCACGTTGAAATAGACTTGCACTTTCAAAAAGAATGTGTGGTTCCATATCAGGTCATTATTCACCACACTACTAGCCAACATTAGCTTTTCTAATGATTTAACAAAGAGCCACTCCTTGAAATTTCATCAAACTTAGTAGATAGAACCAATCTTTGTTTCCTTTCAAAGACAGCACAGATTGAGGGAGGGTGCAACAGAATATCTCCTGGTGCTATCCAACCTAATTCGTGTTCATTTAGTCTAGTGTATCCACATATAATTTATTTTCAAACATATAGTTTATCCTCTTTAATTAGTTTTTCATATGCCCAAAGAGTTGCGAGGGTGCATCATGTTAGGTATGTGATCGAGTTCAATCTGGTTGCCCATGCCCAATGGCTTAAATAGGAAAGGTCCATGCCTAATGCAGAGTGTTATATGTTAAGAGTTGTGCCTTTGCTAATGACTTAAGCTTTTGGCATGATAATAAGCGCTCTTGGTTATATTAGTTTCAAGGGTTAACTAAGTTTTTAGTCCCTAAACTTTTTCAAAATTTGATTTTTAGTCCCTAAATTTTAGTTTGACTGGTTAAGGTCCCTAAACTTTTTAAAAATTCAGTTTGTAGTCCCTAAACTTTAGTTTGACCGGTCAAGGTTCCTAAACTTTTTAAAAATTTGATTTTTAGCTCCAAATTTTTTTAAAAATTTGATTTTTAGTCCCTGAAATCTCATTAATTCAGGGACTAAACTGAATTTTTAAAAAATTTAGGAACTTTGATCGGTCAAAATTTTGTTTAGGGACTAAAAATCGAATTTTTAAAAAGTTTAGGGACCTCGACCAATCAAACTAAAGTTTATGGACTAAAACCCGAATTTTGAAAAAGTTTAGGGACTAAAAACTTAATTAACCCTAGTTTCAATGAGGAGTGTTAAGAACACACTCTTTAACACACTCATCTTTAACTGGTTAAAATTTATTAAAAATCACTAAATTAAGAGAGAATCATTAAATAGGACGTGGGTTCCACAAAATTGTCATTTTTAGTATGTTCAAAAGAGTGTGTAGTGTGTTTCTAACATTTCTCTCGATTCCCTGAAACCCAGATTCCATGTAGTCAGAAAAAGCACCATTCATGCAATTGGACAATTAGAATCGTTTGATAAAGATCAGACGATTCATATATCATTTCAATAAATTCAACTTAAAAAATACATTTAAATTATTAATCGTTTGATCTTCATGACGGTTCAAATTCATGAATGCGTGAATGTAGGAGATCCAAATTCATTTATCTAGTTTCAATAGTAAAGCGTCCTTTGCATTGTGTTGAAATCCTACATTAACTATAAATATGGCCAAAACAGAGCTTATAAAGATTTGGACAATCTACACGTCATAAGCCCAATCCAAATTCAAGACATTCCATATTTCAACAAGCCCAAGTGAAAGATCACAAAAAAGGTCTTACAAACAAGCAAACATCTCTTAACATAAGCATAGATTAAAATATATTACAAGCTTTATTTCACAATGTTCAGATTTGTCCGTATGGTTTACAAATATTCAGGGACATTGTAATAATTCGTAAGGCAATACAATAAATAAACACCCCAAAAGTAGAACAAATTAAAAAAAGAAAAGAGCATTATTGGAATCTATGGAGCTTCAATAAGAAAAACATCCATCTCCTTTTGGATTCTGAAACCCAATGTTCTCAATGGCACCAACCGTCTTGAACATCCTCCTCTTGTGAATCTCCTCCATCAGCGATCGTTGCAGTTGCTGTCTCCTGAGATCCACAAAGGAACTTATCCTGGTTAGCCTGTGCATTCCATGACACCTGTGAGAATCCATTCTCATGTTGCAAAACTGTTTGGTGAAATCAGCATCCATCACTTCTTCTCTAGGACAGAATCTTGTGCACTTTTCATTGCCTTTTGGGGTGTAGCAAAGGGGTTCTGCTCCTAGTACTAGACTTGGATCATGCTCATCTTCATTGCCGGGGTCGCAGCAATTGAAATTGAAACACTTGAAGGAGTTCATTGAGCTTTGAGAGCTCGCATCATCATTCATAAATAGTTCATCTGCAAAATTTAAACAATATTTCAACTTTTAAAATTCAAAGTTGAGAAGTTATTTGCATTAAAAGTTGAAGGAGTAGTGGTACCTTGAGGCCAATCTTGAGCAAAAGGGTAATGGTTCCCACGAAGGTGGGAATTATTCTTGTAGGAAGAACCAATCACTGGAAGAGAAGCATGAGAGGAAGAGCGAGAAGATGGTGAGAAGAAAGGGTGGTGGTTACTCATATCATACTCTTCTTCATAGCTAAAACTATGCTGTTTTTGATACTTTGAAGTGCCCCAGTCCCTCCATGTTGGGACCAAAGCTGATATCTCCTCCTCAATCATTTCAGCAATCTCCAATGGTTCCAAGTCACTAATCTCCAGTTCTTTAACCATCTCCACTGCCACATCAATGGCAGTGTCGTTTATGGTGTCAAATGGAAAGAATATGTTTCTCTTTTCCCCTGCATGCAAAATACAACTTTGAAGCAAAGCACTTTATGTAACACAAAATAATAGTATCTTGTGATGAAATTATGTTTATGTGCATACCATTTTTGTTAGAAATCTGTACTTTAAGGAAAACTGTGTCATCCTCTTCATTCATTGATCCAGTGATTGTCATGTGTGTGTCCTTTGCTTGGTTACTCTTTGGTGGAGGTAGCTCTTTGGCAAGTGATGCAGTGAAATTGAGTGTGGGGGTTTGTTTTCTGGGTAATGTTGGGCTAGGGAGTGGAGAGTCTAATTGGTCCTTAGCTAAAAATGGGTCCAACAAGAGCTCCTTTGCTGACAACCTCTCTGAGACATTTGCCAAACACTTTCCCACAAACCTCTGGGCTTCCAAGTCATGGATTCTGTAAAAGGCTTCTGGCAGCTTCCCCTGTTGAATCAAATCAATCAAATAAATATGTGAAATGAATATTTTGTATTGGGAAAAAATATATTTGATTATTATGCTTCTAAGCATGTAATAAGATCTCTAAATATTTGATCTTTAACAAAATCGAATGACATTGTGTGATCTATATAACCGATCTCATCTAGTAAGATAAGGTTTTTTGTTGTTGTTGTTGTAGTTGTTATATTTTGCTTCTGAGCACAATTTAGATTAACAGTGAAAGGACATAACTTTTGTTTGAATTTATATTAAATTAAATTTTGTTAAAATTGTAGTTAAAAGTTTCTAAACTACTTCAATTTCAATTTTTTTGATCATTGTGACATTGGTGCAAAGTATCCACCAATTTTGTTAATGACTAATCTCTGCCGGAAAACCTGTCTGACCACCTTTAATGGGATCTCCCCTCCCAACCACTTTTTTTTTTCCATTCACAAGACTAAAACTTGAGATCGTACTTAATGAGATCGAGTCCAGTTCTACTTGAACCGATGACTTATGTGAAATGGAATTTGATCCTAACAGAGTTAAGGAAAAAAAAGGTAAAGTCTGTCCAATTAAGCTTACCGAAGTAACTTTCTTGTATATCTGAGCAGGGTTGGAGCACTCGCTGTATGGGAACTCAGAAGTAAAAATTTCTATCATGCACATCCCAAAGGAGTATATGTCTACCAGCTCATTGTATTCCTCTTCATACAATTCTGGTGCCATAAATTCTGGTGTACCTGAAGATTGCTCAACAAAACAAAAACTTCAATTTTGTAGACACATGCTTTTAGCTCAGATTACTAATCATTGATAACTAAAGTACCAACTAAAAGAGCAAGAGAAATTGCCTATGACACTGTGTGCATGTTGGGAGCCACGGAGAATGGCTGCAAGGCCCAAGTCACCAATCTTGACCTGCCCCAAATGGCCATTGATGAAGATATTGTCACACTTGAGGTCTCTATGTATCACAGGAGGATCATGGCTGTGCAAATACTCCAAACCACTTAGAATCTGGCGTGCCCAATTCTTCACTGCTCTGATATCTACTCGCTGGTACTTCTTTCTATACCTACATTACATATAGTATTCATGTATACAATGTTATCACAAAATAAAAAGCCTATGTAAAGTTAGGAAAAAAAAAATCTATTGAGAGTAATTTTTACATGAATACAACATTTATAAGCATAACCAATTGAAAATTCAAGATGTATTAGAAGGAATTGGATTGAGTGCAGTCAAATTTGTATGTATTCACACAGTCACAGTATCTGACGAAGATTGGACGGATCAGATTTTAAATGCATGTTTTAACTCTGATTTACTGAGATAAAATACGAATCGTCTAATCTTCATCAAACAGTTCTGAATTACTGAATGCGTGAATATGTGTAAAATTGAATGCAGAAAATCCGGACCCGAGAATAAGAATTAAAATAAGAACAAAATCTAGATACAATTTCTTAAGTAATTTTAGCGAAGTTTTCTAATCAGAATTAGAGTTGTTTCATCTCGATAAAATTCCAATTCTGATTAGAAAACAACAAAACAAGATACTTAAGAAACTGGATATAAGTTTTGTCTTTAAAATAAAGTTCATGTTGAAGTTATTTTAATATCAACTTGAATTTTTTATTGGTTGTCTCCAAGCACTGTATTCATGTTTCAAAGGTATGAAAATAGTAACAGGTAATGGTTGATTATATTACTCTCTTAGGGTGCCAGAGGTGAACAATTCAGTGATGAAGTTGAAGGTTCTACAATTGACATCAATCCAAGAATCATGGAAGGTCATGATAGAGTCATGTTCCAAGTTCTTGAGGAGATGAACCTCTGAGTAAAGCCTCTGAAGTAGATCTGGTGAATGAAACACATCACCAAGCTTGACTTGGTTCCAAGCCACCTCTATTCCTAGGACCTCATCAAATGCCCTATACACTACCTTCACTGCTCCTTTGCCTAGAATGTCCCTGAACTACACCCACCAATAAACACAATAATACAGATTAGTTAATAATAATTAATAATTTAATTTAATATTAACACCAACCAGGCAACTAGATAAATATTAAGAATAATTTAATTTAATATTAACACCAACCAGGCAACTAGATAAATAATAAGATTAATTTACAAGTGCCACTAGTTTGCATTAGTAGTCAAACTTAACTGTGGATGTGTAACATAGTTTTGGCCATTCAATTTGGCTCTTTTAAAAAATGACCATTGGGTGTACTAGGGAGATAAGATAACATTGTGTGAATAAGGTGGTGCGTCACGACAATAAACCCAGGACTTGGTAAAGGACAAAACAGAACGTATGGTGCTTAATTAATTAATTTCTTTATAATAAATTGACTTGATCATAAGACAGCAACTGAAATATTAATTAAGAAAAGAAAAATCTTCCCTTTTCTAAGCAAATAAAAAATTAAGTTAAACATTAGGTAATTCCACAAAACTGGCCAATAACAAAAAGCAAATACAGAGTAAAACCAACTTTTATGGGCAGAAAAAATATTAATTTAGTTCCTTGATAAAAAGGCAAAAATAATCTTCGACTTGATAATTACCAATCATTTTGATTTTTAAAATTAGTATTATTGACCATTTTTATCCCTAACATTACACAAATCAATCTAAATTCTAAATTTGACAACTATCGTTATTTTTTTTTTGATACAGACAACTATCGTTAATTTGATCCCTAAATTTCACAACTATCAGTTAATTTGATTTTTGATGGCAGAGACAAATTGAATGATGCACACCAAAGTAGGAGATTAAAATGGCTAATAATTCTCAATTTTAATGACTATGTTTATTTATAACTTCAAGACTTAAAAAAATTAAAGAATTAATAATAAAATTTAATAACAAAAATTACTCTTTTCTTACTAATACCAACATCACAAAAATTTAGTGATAACTTTTATAAAAATTACCTATAAATTGTTTCTTCACTAATTTTAATTGTTCTTGTAATATAGGTGATTCTAATTTCAAAGTCAAACATGGATGTTTACTTAAATCAAATAGCATCTTAATCTAAGTCTAAAACAAGAGAACATCTTCATCAATCTATCAACTCACACATCCCTTCAACTTAATCACCATATTCTGAATATTAGACCAACTAATAACTCAGAAAGTTAATGATCCATTCACAAAACAGGAAGATGAAACTAAAATGAATGAGAAACACACTTACACGTCCATATCGACCAGAAGGGTCAGTTTCAACATATCCAAGCTGAGCCTTGCCTCCTATTCTCCCTTTGTGCATGGCTCTTGTTGTTGTTGTGGCTCGATCACTCATTATATGTAATTCTTAACAGCTACTAGTATTGAAAATTCAGCAACAAAATTTAAAACAACATATTATATATGTAACTATTATGTGACTCAACAACTGAAGGGTGTGTGCTAGATGATCCGAGGCTTCCATTCGTGGTTTTCATAAGAGAAGACACCAAACAATTGCCACAAGAGGCGTGAGTAGTCAACACTAAGCATAATCCAAGCCATTTCAACAACCCCACATGAAAGCTCGTAGAAGTGCTTGCGAACCATTGGTGTTAATAATAACTGTGAACAATCTTAGGGTATGAAGGACTTGAATTAAATAAGAGTGGCAATAACAATAAGAGGTGCCACTCCTTTGAGAGAGATATTTTTTTGTAGTGAGACAAAGGAAACTGTGTTTGTTGTATGGATTAATTAAAAGAAGAACAATGATTGTGGTGTGTTGTCCCGCAATAAGGTCACACCAAAAGATTGTGAAGTTTTTGAGCCAAAAGGCTAATGAGAGCTTTGGTTGAAGATACTTGTGGAGGATGAAAAGGTTAATTAAGTATCAAAAATTGAAAAGACGGAATAAAAGACTTGGGCAAGAAACCTGGCTTCTGAATTTGAAGAATCTATGGCCATTCTTTAAGAAAAGCATTTGTGGATGTGAGAGATAGAGATCACAAAAGTCAGATAATTATTAGAAAGGGATAGAGAATCTAAGGAGGAAAAGGGTTCAACAGATTTTGATTTTGGAGAGAAAATTAAGATCAGAGAAGGACTCTAGCTTAAATCTCAATCAAGCTTTGAGGATTTAGTTTTGTGGATGGAGGAAAAAGAGTGGTTGGTGTAATATAGAAGAGTCTACGCTTATTCGAATGGATAGTGCATTGCATATAGCAGTCAACGTTTGTGTAGTTATATACCAAAAATGAGTATCAATAATTAACTCAGGGTGAAGTTACTCTTTTCAAATGTATATATTAAATTTTATTAATCTAATCATTAATTTAAAAATTTGTATTGAGTAAATATATTTTTTATAAGATTTTAAAACTACTTAATATTTCATTAAATAAATTAAATTTAACATATACTAATAATTTTTTTCAAAAAATATAAGTATATATTAACTCTAAGATTATATAATTACAAATATATATCTTTTAGGCTTAAATACCCTTTTTAGTCCTTGCAATTTAGTATTTTTTTGTTTTTCATCCTTGCATATTTTTTGTTTTTGTTTTAGTCATTGTAAATTATGTTTATTTTGTTTTTCATTCTTAAAGCGGTTTAGATAACGCTTTGAACAGAGAAAAAAAATACTTTGAACAATAAAAAAATGATATCTAAATCGCTTTAAAGTCGAAAAACAAAACAAACATAATTTGCAAGGACTAAAAGCAAAAAAATGCTAAATTGCAAGGACTAAAAATGTATTTAAACCTATTTTTTATTTAAAATGTGATGTCTGTGATCATTGAAATTAATAATGTTAAATATTCAATGTTTAAATTAATAATATTTAATATATATACCTAGAATTATTGAAAAGAGTAATTTCATCAAGAGTCACTCTTACAAAATAACTTGATCTCTTCTTTTACCTTTCATACTATATATTGTTATTCTTAATTTCGTCCACATGAAAACTCCATAACTTGCTCACAGACAATTTTTATAGAATAACTCAGTCGTTTTCACACAAAAACTAGAACTGTAGTCGTATCAAATTGTCAATGCAATTGTTCTAATGATGGTTGCGTATGTAATTTGAGAATATGTTTTATTCTTTTTCACATATTTGAGTAGCTATTATTATTAGGAATTAACATTTTCTAACAACCCAAACAAATAAAATATTTACCATATATGTGTAACGCATATTCTCACATCCGGTATAATATACTTGATTTTTAGTTTTTATAACATGTATATACCCTTGATTACATTCCCAGTTATGGCATATCGTAACGGATTTAATTTTTATTCACTATAATTTTTTTAATTACCATTCAATTATATAAATATATTATCAAATTAATATAAAGATTCATTACCAAAAAAATCCATATACTAATGTAAAAAATGTTAGGCATTAAGAGCAGGGACGGATTCAGAAACCTATCAAAGGGGGGATTCGGTTTTTTTTTTCTTTCATTTATAATTGTTTAAATTTCTAACTTTTAATAAATAATAATTTTTAAAAATTATTTACTATTTTTATAAGTAAAATTGAAATTAATTTTTATTTTAAATGATAATAACATTAACCGTTATCATAATAACAACAAAAACACAACTAGTTTTACATAATTTTACACTAGTTATCATCCTAACTATTGCAATAACAACAACAAACACAACTAGTTTTACATGATTTTACACTAGTTTACCTAAACTAGTGTTCTTACCAGATTTTGGTAAGCCTTCTGGTGCGGTGGCTCCGTCGGGATCACCTCCGTGACTGGTGGGGGGTGTACCTGCAAGGACACTCCGACGCTCAAGTTAGAGGCGCAGAGGGAGAGACAGGTATCACAAGGTGGTATTAGAATTTCGTACCTCGATTGAGATGTATCGCTCTGTATTTATAGGGTGTAAAGAGATAGATTTGATAGGGTTACTTTCCTATCAAATCTCCTCAAATCTCGTGATAAAGATAGAGATAATTCTATCTTCTATCTTTATCTTATGGCCTGATCTTTCTATATCTTATGACATGCTAAGATATATTCTTTCCGTTATTATCATCCGAGTCCGAGTGATAAGTTTTACTCGGTCTACTCGACTAGTCGGTGGAGTGCCGAGTCCGAGTAGTACACATGCCCCCCAAGCTCTGAAGTAATGTAGGAGCTTAAGTATACTAATTTCGGATTTATTTGGCCGAGACGCGTTCAGTTCTCTAAGCGTCGCGTCGTTTTGGTGAAGACGTCGTTTCAGACATATTGATGTCGTAACGGTTCCCAAGGGCGGCGCCAGTGATTGCTTTTTTGAAATTTGAAACGGCTTGGGGATTCCCAAAGGTCTCAAGCCTTCCTAGCCGTTGATTGGCCTAGTGAGGGGTCTTGATCAAACGGTTCTGACCGTTTCGCTCTTTCGTATTCGCGACGTTTGAGGTTCTATATAAAGGGGCACTGTTGACGTTGGTGCTCACTTTCATTTCTGTTTTGTCTTCCCGCAAGCTTTTTTCTTCCTTGCGCCATCTTGTTCTACCTTCTAGGTTTTTTCTTTGTCCTTTGTTCAGGTACGCCCTATCTCCTTCCCATTTCTTTTTCTGTCTCTATAATGTCTTCTTTTTCTGGGGATTCTGGGCGCTCCGGCGGGGGTCGTATGCTTACGCCGGAGGTTCGCCCCATCGGAGAGGGTTCCGATGGTGGTTCTTCTTCTCATCGTCGTGGTTCTGATAGGGTTAGCGATGGTGCGTCGGCGGCAAACGTTGCTGCCACGGGTGTCGGGGTGGTTCGTCCCTCCGTCGACCCTGCGCAAATACCCTTGGTTGCTCCGGTTAGGGGGGTAGTGGTGCTAGACGATTCCGAGGCGACTGAGGATCATCCTCTTGAGACTCGGCGCGCTCGCCTTCTACCTCCTCTTCCCCAGCCTGTTGATCCCAGGGGTAGAAAGGTCTATCCTCCTGTTGCTACTTCCGGCTATTCCTGGGTGGCTGGGGAGGTAGGTGCCTACGCTTCTCGGTATCAGACCGAGGAAGCTTTGGCTTCTTTTCTTGCAACCATCGACTTGTGTCATTCGGAACGCTTGGGTATGGTCTATGCCGAACCATGTGGGCCCGATGACCGAGTTTTTGTGTCGGCTGGTTCGCGCCTTCCACACTTCACTTTTGTTTATGACGCCTTGTTCTCGGTTCTCGGCATTACTGTGCCGTTTGACCAGTTTGAGGCCGATGTTCTTCGGGCGCTGAATGTTGCCCCCACGCAGTTGCATCCGAACTCCTGGGCTTCTCTTCAGGCTTTCCGGGTGCTCTGCAGTAAATTCTTTATTACCCCTACTGCTCCTAAATTCTTGTATCACTATAAGGTAAAGGAGAGTCAGAAGGGGGGTTGGGTCTCCTTGACCGGGATTCCTGGTCGGTCCATTCTTAGTCCTTTCACCTCCTCTTGGAAAAATTTCAAGAGTGGTTTCTTTCGTGTCCGACCAGGTCCGGAAGGAGAGGTCGAATTTTTTGATGGCCGTGGGGAGCCGAGGTTCCCTCTCTATTGGACCCGCTCCCCGAACAAACGGCTGTCTTGGCAAGTCGTGGACATGTCTCCTGAGGATCAGGATGACATGATCACGTTGTATAAGTTGCCGCGTTCCTTATCCTGTAAAACACTTGTCGAAATTCCTTCTTCTCGGACACCGAGAGAGGATTGGGCTGGTGAGTACCTTTTATTTACTCGGTTTTTCTTCTTCTACTTTGCCTTTTACTGATGTTGACTTTTTTGCAGCCGTGATGGGAAAATTCGACTATAGGACGGCCAAAAAGCAGAGGTTGGAGAAGTTGAAAGGCAAGGAAGCCTCTGCTGAGGCGGCTCGAGTTCCCCCTCCTCCTCCTCCTCCTCCTCCTCCTCATCCTCCTTCTCCGAAGAGGGGTCAGGGAGAGATCGTTCAAGGAGTGGATGGTCCCTCGAAAAGGTCGAAGCCGAGTCCGCCTGGCGCTGTGGCTTCGGGATCTGCTGTTGAGAGGCATCCGGCTTTTCTTTCTATGAAAGAAGGTCGGACCTCGCTTTGGGGTAAAGATTTCAATCCCGGGGCCCTTATTTCTGCCGACAGTCTCGGTCAAGCTGATCGGGATATGTTAAGGGATGCTGGGCCACTGCTTTCCATGGAGGCTGTTTGCCGCTTCCAGGCTCGGTCGTGGGCTATTGCTCAGTATTGGGCTGAAGAGTTCGACCACGGCCACCGGGAATTAGCTATGGTGAAGGAGAATGCAGCAAAGGCCGAGTAGGCTCTCTTGGAGGCTACCCGGGCCAACGAGACTCTTCTCCAATCCGCTGAAGAATCTCGGCGGTCTCAAGAGGGAGTGGAGGTTAAGTTGAGGGAAGTTGAAAGTCGTGAAGAGAACTTGAAACTTTCCTTAGCTGCTTCTGAAGACTCGGCTCGGGAATTACGAGCTGAGGTGGATAGGCTCGTTTCCGAGCTTGCTCAGGCGAGGGCTGAGGCTGCCGAGTCTGAGGCTAAGTTGCAGACCGATCTGGGTGAGGCTTTGGATGAGATCGTGAAGACCCATGAGGCCGGGTTCAGCAAGGCGCTTCGCCAAGTTCGGTATTTCTTCAAGGATGCCGACACCTCTCTTTTTGACGTGGACAAGGATGTCAATAAGGAGGGGGAGTTGGTTGAGGAGGCGGCGCTCGGTGAGGATGGCGCCGGGGACAACATCCAGGGGGAGGGAGATGTTCCTTTTTAGTTTTCTTTTTGTAAGGCTCGTACCCGGCCTATCGAATAGGGTACTTAATGAAATTTATATTCATGGTTAGCACCCGGCCTTTTGAGTAGGGTGTCAAATGGCTTCTTTATTGGTATGGTTTTTTGGTAACTCGTATTAAAGGTCTACGCGGTTTAATTTTAACTCGCTTTTTGTATCCTTTAGTCGGTTAGGTCTAACTCGTTTTTACGTATCCTTGTAAAGGTCTACGCGGTTTAGTTGTAACTCGTCTTCGTATCATTGTAAGGGTCTACGCGGTTAAATGTAACTCGCCTTTTGTATCCTTTACTTGTCTTTTTTAACTCGCTTTTTGTATCCTTATAAAGGTCTACGCGGTTAATTGTGACGCCTTCGTGTTTTTGTAAAGGTCTACGCGGTTTAATTGTAACTCGCTTTTTGTATCCTTTACTCGGTTATGATTAACTCGCTTTTTGTATCCTTGTGAAGGTCTACGCGGTTAAATCTAACTCTGAATGGATAATTTGAAAAGAGGAGTTTCATTAATGATAGAAATTGGGTGTGCCTCGTTAAAACCTCTTTGACAAAAAACCTCTTGGGAAAAAATGTCAAAGTAGGAAAAAGAGTACATCACCACTTACAACTTTTCTAACTGTAGTAAAACTTCAGGTGTGTCGCGTTCCAAGTTCGGGGGATGGTTTTGCCGGATGGGTACTCCAGTCGGTAAGCTCCATTTCCCAGCGACTCGGTTATTCTGAAGGGGCCTTCCCAATTGGCTGCCAATTTACCCTCTCCTGTAGCTTTTCTGGCTTCCCCGCATTTTCTCCAAACCAGGTCTCCAGCTTCAAAGTTCCTTGGTTTGACCTTGGTGTTATATCTCCTCTCGGCTCTTCTTTTACAGGCCTCGATTCTGACTTGGACCTCGTTGAGCGTCTCTTCGGTCATGTCGAGTGCATGCCTGAGTGATTGATTGTTGTTTTTCTGGATGAAATTTGTTCTTCGCAGGGAGGGCTCTCCGACTTCTACTGGTATCATAGCGTCTGAACCGTATGAGAGTCTGAAAGGGGTTTCCCCTGTCGTTGACTGTGGTGTGCAACGATATGCCCATAAGATCGCGGGAAGTTCTTCTGCCCAACTTCCTTTAGCGTCTCCTACTCGCTTCTTCAGTTCTCCGAGTATCACTTTATTTGCGGCTTCCGTTTGTCCGTTAGTTTGCGGATGTTCCACTGAGGTCACTCGGTGCCGAATCCCTAGGTTTTTAAAAAACTCTTCAAGGTTCTTTTCGGTGAACTGTCTACCGTTGTCAGAAATCACCGAGTGGGGGATGCCGAAACGGCATATGATATTTTTCCATATGAATTTTTGCACGTTGTGGGCGGTGATAGTTGCCAAGGGTTCGGCCTCGATCCACTTCGTGAAGTAGTCAATTCCGACGAGGAGGAACTTCACTTGTCCTTTAGCGAGTGGGAAAGGGCCTAATATATCAACTCCCCATAGGGCGAAGGGCCAGGGGGCTGTGATATTGTGCAATTCTTCTGCTGGTATATGGGATAAGTTGCCATACTTTTGGCATTCTTCGCATTTTTTGACGTACTCGGCGCAGTCGCGGCGCATCGTTGGCCAGTAATATCCGGCTCTTAGAGTTCGGGAGGCCATAGCTTTTCCGCCTGAGTGCATTCCACATATCCCTTTGTGCATCTCATTTACCACATATTCGGCCTGAGCCTTCGTGATACATTTCAGTAGTGGTGCTGTGAAGCCTCTTCTGTAAAGGTCTTCTCCTTCTATGACATAGTAGCTGGCCCTTCTTCTGATCTTTTTGGCTTCTTCCCGGCTCTCTGGGAGGGTTCCTTCCTTCAAGAAGTTCCATATCTCGGTCATCCATTCTCTGTCAGCCGAGTTGATGTTGGAAACAATTTTCTCGACGCTCGGCGTGGATATTGTTTCCTGTATGACAGTTCTGTGCTGGCCTTTATTCTTCGTACTTGCCAATTTTGACAGCAGGTCGACTCTTTCATTTTGTTCTCTCGCAATGTGTTCGAGCTCGAAACTGGTGAATTCGTTCTTCAACTGGGAGGCCAAGTGGTAATATCTTGTCATCTGGAGGTCCTTCGTTTGATAGGATCCATTTATTTGCCCAGTAACTAGTTTTGAGTCGCTCCAGCACCTAAGGTGTTTCGCTCCTACTTCCTTGGCGAGTTTTAGTCCTGCTAGGAGGGCTTCATACTCGGCTTGGTTGTTGGATGCGCTAAAGTCGAATCTGAGTGACTGTTCTAGGATAATCCCTTCGGGGCTTTCAATTATGACTCCTGCTCCACTGCCTTTTTCATTCGAGGAGCCATCTACATAAAGGGTCCAGAATGGGAGGGGCGCTTCTGCCACCGGAGCTAGTTCAGCGATAAAGTCGGCTAGGCACTGTGCTTTAATAGGCCCTCTCGGTTCGTACTTGATGTCAAACTCGGATAGTTCTACCGACCATGCTATCATCCGTCCGGCTAACTCTGGTTTCCTCAGTATCTGTCGTATCGGGTGGTCTGTCCGTACCACTATTGGGTGGCTTTGAAAATATGGACGTAGCCGTCGTGCTGAGGTGACTAAGGCTAGAGCTAGCTTTTCTATCTTTTGATATCTGGTTTCGGCATCTTTCAATACTCGGCTTATGTAGTAGACTGGTTTTTGCGTCTGATTTTCCTCCTGGATGATGACCGAACTGATCGCGTCTCCCGAGACGGCTAAGTATAATATTAAGTCCTTGCCGGGTTCAGGTCTTGTTAGAATTGGTGGTGATGAAAGTAGTGTTTTTATCTTTAGGAAGTTTTCTTCACACTTTTCATCCCATCCGAAGCCTTGCTGTTTCTTGAGTAGTTGAAAAAAGGGTCTGGCTATTTCTGCTGCTTTTGGCAGGAAACGGGATAGGGACGCCAGTCTTCCAGTTAGCCGTTGTACTTCTTTTATATTACCCGGACTTCTCATGCCTATGATAGCTGCACATTTTTCCGGGTTGGCTTCTATGCCCCTGTGGGTGAGCATGAATCCTAAAAACTTTCCGCCATGCACCCCGAAAACGCATTTCTCAGGGTTTAGCCTCATATTATGTTTTCTGATCTCGTCAAAAATTTCGGTCAGGTCCCCTGGATGTGACTCTGGTTCTCTGCTTTTAACCACCATGTCGTCGACATAGACTTCCAGGTTTCTGCCGAGTTGTTTTGTAAAGATTTTGTCCATTAGACGCTGGTATGTTGCTCCTGCGTTCTTCAGTCCAAATGGCATTACCGTGTAGCAATAATTTGCCGTGTCGGTTATGAATGCCGTTTTTTCCTCATCCGGTGGGTACATGGGTATCTGGTTGTACCCGGAGTATGCATCCAGAAAGCTCAGGATCGGGTAGCCGGCTGCTCCGTCTACTAGCTTGTCTATGCTTGGCAGCGGGTATGAGTCTTTTGGGCATGCTTTGTTAAGGTCCGTGTAGTCGGTACACATTCTCCATCTCCCATTCGCCTTTTTAACCATCACCACATTTGCGAGCCATGTTGTGTATTGAACTTCCCTGATGAAGCCGGCGCCGAGTAACTTTTTAGTTTCTTCTTTTACCGCTTTTCCTCTTTCGGCCCCGAGTTTCCTCCTCTTTTGGGAGATCGGTTTGGCTTCCGGGCAAATGGCAATCTTGTGGCTATGGAAGCTTGGGTCTATACCGGGCATGTCGGCGGCTGACCATGCGAACAAGTCGGCGTTGTCTAACAGGACTTTGGCAATGGCTCCTTCGGTCTCGCTTTCTAGCTGAGTCCCGAGTTTCGTGCATTGTCCTGACTCTCTTCCTATTTGGAAAGATTTCACCTGTTCCGTGGGTTCTGCTCTCGGCTCGATCTCCCTGGGATCTAGGTCGGTCTCCTCTGTTGGCGTTGTAAGAGAAGTGCATGCTACGTGTTTTATCGTCAGTTCTGGGGTCTTTTTGCCGCTGGCTATCTTTAGGCTTTCTAGGTAGCACTCGCGGGCTGCCTCCTGATCAGCCTTGACTGTTATTATTTTCCCTTCCGAATTTGGGAACTTCATTGCCAGATGTGGAGTCGAAATTATTGCCCCTAATTTGTTGAGTGCAGGCCTGCCTATAAGAATATTGTATGAAGTGAGGGCGTTGACTAGGAGGTACCTGACCGTGATGGTCTTGGACCCCTTCTCATCTCCAAAAGTCGTGAGGAGGTCAATATAGCCTCTGGTATCAACCTTCTCGCCTGCGAATCCGACTAGCTGTTCGGTGTATGGTTGTACCTTATTTTCAGGGATGTCTAGCTGTTTGAAAGTGGACCAATACAGGATATCTACCGAGCTGCCTTGGTCGACTAGGACTTTGCACACCAACCAGTTTGCGACTTCAATCTTGACCACCATCGGGTCATCATGATTGGGCTCTATGCCTTCGAAGTCTGCATCTGTGAAGGTTATAGGTGGCATTTTCTTGTGTACTCTGGGGTTTGCCGAGGCCGAGTTGATGGACCGGAGACTACGCAGATGTCTCTTCCTTGCCGAACTCGAACAACCACCTCCAGCGAATCCTCCTGCTATTGTGTTGATAACACCTCGGAGTCGAGTTTCGGGAGGTTTGGTTTGGTGTTCCTGGCGGTGCTCTTCTGTGCGTCGGGTTTTTCTATCGCGATAGTCTTCCCTTTCCCGGGCTCGTTCTTGCACGGGTTTTCGGCCGTCGTCTCGGACGAATCGGCGTAACTTGCCTTGTTGGATAAGTTTTTCAATCTTATCCTTCAAGGTGGTGCACTCCTCTGTAGTGTGTCCATGTACCCTGTGGTATCTGCAAAATTTGGACCTATCTGCTTTCTCTGGAGAGCTGTTTCGGGTAGGCAAGCTTATCAGCTCGGCGCTGCAGGCTTCTTCCAGGACTCGTGCTCTGCTATCCGTCAGGGGGGTATAGTGGGCAAATCTTGCCCGAGGCGGTCTGTCGCTTCTAGGTTTGCTACTCCGCTCTTGGCTTGTTCCTGGTTTCTCTCGTTCCTCTTGTTTTTTGTAGGATTCGCCTCTGACTCGTTCCCTGAACTTGGTCATTTCTTCCATCTGAATATATCCTGCTGCCCTAGCTCGGAGCTCGTCCATGTCGTGTGGCGGTTTCCTGCAGAGGCTGTCTGAAAAAGGTCCGGATTTTAGTGCCATAAGCATGGAGTTTAATGCCACTTGTGGATTCAAGTCCCGAATCTTGACAGAGATCTCGGCGAATCTTTCCATGAAGTCCCTGAGAGACTCGTTGTCTCCTTGCCGTATATTGGCCAGTGCTACTGACGTCAGGTGGTGGGGTCGACTCGTAGCGTATTGAGCGCCAAAACGATCGACTAACGTGGCGAAAGAGTCGATTGAGTGGGGGGGGAGTCGTGTGTACCAGTTCAATGCTGCTCCCTTCAGGGTTGTTGGGAACACTCGGCACATGATGGCATCGTCGTTTGTGTACAGGTTCACCTGTGTGACGAATGCGTCAATGTGCTCGTCGGGGTCGCTCAGTCCATCGTATCTGTCCATGGATAACGGCTTCCACCCGGCCGGTAGCGGAGTCTCCATGATTCCGTCTACAAACGGGTGTCGCCTCGTTGTCTCGGGTATCGTACTCCGCCTTGGTGGTGCTCGTGATCCTGAGGCGGGTCTGGACTCCAATTGGGTCGTTGATCGGTTCGCCTCGCTCCAAGTAGTATCTTCCTGCTCTGTTCGGTCAGGGTGTCTATTGGCGGTGGTATGTGCCGCCGATAGTCCGTTGGTAGCGGCGTGGGCTGCCGAGAACCCATTGATAGCAGCGTGAGCTGCCGAAACTCCGTTTCGGTCCTCTCGCAGTTTCTGATATTGCTCTCGGAGGATAGCGTTCTCCCTGCGGAGATCTTCTATCTCCTTAGCGTTGCTCTGTTTCAGCGTGTCAACTTCCCTTTGCAGGGCTTGGATCAGTGGATGATTCTCAAGCACCTGACGCGGGAAGGGCGCCACGTTGTTGGGGTTACCTCCCTGGGTATCCCTTGGGGGTGGTACGCCCAGGATTTGGGTTTCCCCCCCCTGTGGTCGCTTTTCATGGTTCGCTGCTTCTTTCTGGGTCGTCGTCATTAGGTTAATCTTGTTGTGGTTAGTGTGGCTGGGAATAAATTCACCGAGGCCCCACGGTGGGCGCCAAATGTTCTTACCAGATTTTGGTAAGCCTTCTGGTGCGGTGGCTCCGTCGGGATCACCTCCGTGACTGGTGGGGGGTGTACCTGCAAGGACACTCCGACGCTCAAGTTAGAGGCGCAGAGGGAGAGACAGGTATCACAAGGTGGTATTAGAATTTCGTACCTCGATTGAGATGTATCGCTCTGTATTTATAGGGTGTAAAGAGATAGATTTGATAGGGTTACTTTCCTATCAAATCTCCTCAAATCTCGTGATAAAGATAGAGATAATTCTATCTTCTATCTTTATCTTATGGCCTAATCTTTCTATATCTTATGACATGCTAAGATATATTCTTTCCGTTATTATCATCCGAGTCCGAGTGATAAGTTTTACTCGGTCTACTCGACTAGTCGGTGGAGTGCCGAGTCCGAGTAGTACAACTAGTATTATAATAACAACATACACAATTTTACACTAACTAATTTAAAATATATATATATATATATATATATATATATATATATATATATATATATATATATATATATATACACACATGAAAAATCTCGAGGGAAGTAATTTTACACTAATTAATCTTAACTAGTATTATAATAATAACATACATAATTAATTTTATATAATTTTATACTAACTAATTTAAATATATACACACACACACAAAATCCTGAGAGAGGAGGAGGGCTGGCACCCGTGCCTGCCCCCTCTGCATTCGTCTCTGATTAAGAGTTATATTTTTATATAGTCTTATCTAACAATGGTTAAACTAATATAAATACGGTATTATAAAAAATTAATATATTTAATAAATAAGAGAGAGATATTTATTATTTTGATTGAAAGTGAATCTATTGATCTAAATAAGGAAAAGATAATTATTATTTAGAAAGAATTATTAGTAATATATTAATCTAAATTAGGTAAACATAAGTTATTAATTACTCTTATTGTGTGCAATGTTGCAATGTTAAAAAAACAGAAGAAAAAAATTGTATTTAACTTTTATTGTGATGCAAATTGGTAAAACGCTGGTTACGAATACCATAATACTATTTTTTTAAAGAATTTCATTAATGAGTGCTTTTGGGGAATATATTAAGTAATTAAAATATTATATATTTCTGGTACTATCTTTGATTCCTACAAATACAAAAAAATATTATATATTATTTTTATCAATTACTTATGAAAACATTAATAATTTTAGATTTTTAAGATACAACACACTTGTAGTTTTTACACAGTAGTTCTACTTTTTAATTGTTTTTATTTTTATAAAAGCAAGATTTTTATTTATAGTAAAACAAAAAGTCTATTCCAGATTTTTTTCTCTCAAATACACAACTTATTGACGTGTTTAACCACATCAAGAAAAAAAAAATACATGAAAGCTACAAGTTACGCAATAACACTCAGTATGCCATCGACCTGTAATCAATAATACACTATTAAAAATTTGGATAATTAATATACAGTTTATATATTGGTCCTTAATTATATGTACTGTTACGTCATTGCACATTTATAGCATCTCTATTCTCTCCTAATTTAATAAACGTACGCTCAAATATTATTCTCTTTGCAACGCATGCCGTAGACCCGTGAGGGCCACCTGTTGTTTTTGTATTTTGGGCGAACTTAATTAAATTTGATTATTGAATTTTTAAGGTGCGACCAATATACCAATAAAAAAGCAACCAATTAAATTTTATATTGCCTGAATAAAATGCGTTATATATTAACAAAGTTAATAAAACTGTGATAAACCACCTATCCAAAGAAAAAGTCGTGCGAAACAAATTTAAGCCAAAATATATGCAAGAGCCTGATGGTCATGTTGACTACAATCCTAACTAAATTTTGCTTGCAATGATAAAAAAATTCAAATATGTATCATCATTCTGAAAGAGAGCTTTGTAAAATTAACATTGCTTACTCAAGTACTGTGATAAAAGAAAAAAATACCAACTGAGGTTGGCGTGAGTGGTTAAGGCTTCTCGTCCCTTAATCAAGGTCTCGGATTCGAGTCTTGGGTATGGAAAAAATCTCAGCTGGAAGGAATGCCACCCATTGAGGTGCCGAACAAACTCCCGCGGAAGACTAGTCCCCGTCTCGTGCAGGTGGTGGGAAACTTCTCGTCGTAGGACCAAAAATAAAATAAAATTAATTAGCCAAATATTTTTATATGAGCAAAAATTGATAGAATTATCCAATTTAGGGTTTGTGGATCACACCATTTAATCTAATATTAGTATATGATATAATATTTTTGAAATTTTTTTTTTAATTTAAAAATTATTCTCTTTAAAAAAAATTAAAAATTATTCTAAATCTTCTTAATTACTTTTTTAATAATGTTGCCAAATACAAATTATTAAATTAAAATATTAAATATTTTTATGTTTTTATGATAGTAAATACATTTATTTTTATTTAATACGTTCTTTATAGAATAATAAATATATAATTAAATGGGTGTCTTAGAAAAATATGTACTACTACTTCATTAAATAAATTTGGATTGAATTGAATCCTAATAAAAAAAAAACTGTAAACATTAAAAAAAAAAATTGATCACACTGTAAACATTAAAAATAGAAGAAACAAATCAAGATATTGACCCAAAGATGGTAAATTTTTATTTTATTCGTGGAACATCACAATAATTGTCTTATTTAGTGTCTCGAATTCGGCCGGAATTTTTTTTTTTATTACGACGGTTATGGGAACAAAAAAATACTACAAAGTGTATTTGGCGACGAGAATGAGAATCATATTCACCACCTAACGAGATTTTAATGAAAAAATTACACTATATAAATGTGTGTTGAATATCTTTACTTTTTTTTATTTTAATTTTGATAATTTATTATTAATTATTGGCTATTATAAATATTATTTGCAATTTCCAGATCTTGTAATTTCAAGAAATGAAAGTAGAAGAAATTTTTTGTCAAGGTGGATGTTGGGGACGAAAGTGAGGATATAATGGGCAGATGAGGACAAGGAGCTCAGAGATGACACAGATTCCTATATTGACCTACATAATTTATTGTTCCTAAAAATGTCAATCAAATTCAAATGAATTAATGTCAAATACCATATGACACAATTGACAAATAATCATATTTTTTAAGTGTACGATTAAGAGTTTGATTCTTAAGTTTATGTGTATGGAATGAAATATGTATGGAAGAGTATGTGTTGAAAAAAGTCAACAATCAATCATTTATTTATTTATTTATTTATTTTAATCATGTTATAAATGTGAGAAATTGACTTGTCACCTTTAAATCTCATTATCTTTAAAAATTAATCTCTAATTAAAGACAAAAAATATCTTAATTAAGCCAACCTAAAAAATAAAATAAGTTACTCCTTCCATTCCAATTTATATGAAGTTTAAGGTTTTGGCACAAGTATTAATGAATGAAATTAATTTGTTGAATTTCTTAAAAAATATTAGGTAACTTCTTAATATACCTTTTATCTCTCTAATTAATTACTCATTATACACTACTCCCACCAAGTATTGATTAAGGGTAATCCTGGAAAAAAGTATTTAATGCAACATTGATTTGGTAAAACGACGTCTATTTTGGAACAAATTTTTTTATCTAATATAATATAGAACGGAGGAAGTAATTTCTTTAATATTCATTCATTAAATAGATTGTTAAAATTAATAACATATATATTCAATTATCAAGTCATTGGAAGCAATGACAAATCCCTTGATACTCTAAAATTTTGAATTTAATTTAACACTTGAGTTTTTAATAAGAGTAAACAGTCTTAAAGAGTTGAATTTTTAATCTAAATTTTGCGACTTTAATTTTTATCTATCTATTTAAAAATGCTCTTATTTATTGTAATTTAAAAGTTTAAGGTTATACTAATTATTATATGTTCAATTATATTTATTTTTAGTTAATTTTTAAATAAAATCAAAATAATTGTGGATGTTTTATTAGGAAGTTAAAAGTTATTTTAATATAGATAATATATTATTTTTTTAATCTGTGTTATTATCTAAAAATAGATACATACAAATAAATAAAAGTAGTAATGTTTTAAATTTATTTGACAATGCATGTATTTATTAGATTGAATATAATAATGGGGAAAAACATAAAAAATAATAATATATTAAGCAATTCTGAACTTCTTAAAAATTAAATAGTATTTTCATTTTTTTTTAGAGAAAATAGTATTTTCATTTAAAACTTGGATTTTGGATCTTTATAGCCCAATGTGGCTACTGTTAACAAATTCCTTGATTATAAACCTGCAACGAGAAGTTAACAGTGAAGGCCAACCTTATTTTGACTCTTATTAGGTGCAGCAACAAAAAGGATAATTATTACCAACCGATTAATTGGTGAATTTTTACAAAAGTAATAATACACGATCGTTTCAACCTTTTTTTCCTTTCATATGTTATAATTTCATTTTTGTTAATACATATTCTTAAAATGCTTATCAAAAGATAAAAATAATATTTATTATTTATTTTATTCATTTAAAAATATTAAACGTTTTAATTAATGAATACTTATTTTTCAATATTATTAATATTTTTTTTATCTCAAACAACGTTGAAAACACCTTATAATTATATTACAGCAGACTACTGGGCAAGGCTACTCTGAAATAGTCTCACCCACTTAAGTATTTTATTCTTATCGTTTTTCTGTTTAAAGTTCTTCACAAAATTCAATCTTACCATCAACATTCTAGTCGTTCGATGAGAAGCTTTTTCAAGAATCTTATTAACGTAGGTTTCTTCATCACATATAGTATTTGCACAGTATTTATCCAATTTTATTTGAGTCCATAAATTAATATTGACAATATCATAGACTTGATTTCACTTCATGTATAGTCATGTGATGAATCTTCAATTAATAACCAATTTAAGGAATTAATCTAGTATTTTAGTTATTGTACTGCACAGAATAATTATTTATTTTATATAACTAAAATTTATAATAAATAATTATCTAAATATATAAATTATATTATAATTAAAATTTGTAATAAATATTTTTGAATATATTAATTATATTTTAGATTTATGATAAATAATTTATATTGTGATACAATGTTATTTTTAATTATTAATAATTTCTTTTAAAAAAATTTAAATTCAAGTTAAAACTATATGTATTGAAAATGATAAATTGAAAGAGATAAGAAGTTAAGAAAAATCCCAAAACACTCTCATTGAAAAATGTTTCTAAAAAAATGATCTTGTTGAAGATTAATGGCTACAAATGTTTTCATTCAATATAGTTATTCTAATTTATATAGAGAGAGAAGGATAACAAAATCATAAAAAAAAATACACAAAAATGATTAAAAGATATTAGAATTTAGTAATTATTGCTAGAAATTAGAAATATTGTAAATACCTATGAAATTTACTTAATATTTTGCATGATTTAAGAAAAATAGTCCCACCACCTAGCTCATCACCTAATAAGGATTCCATGCCCAATATGGACGAATAAGTGCATGTTTGGATTAAAGTTGATGAACTTAAGTTTGAATTAAAAGTATATTAGAAACTTAAGCTTGCTAAGAAATGAGTTTAGACAACATGATTTATGTTTGGATATTTCTTTGCTCAAAAGTATGTTTGATAAAATGAAACTTGTTTGGATAATATTAATCAAAAGTACTTTTACATGTGTAATTACTGAAAAGGGTACAAAGTTTATAACATAGCATTAATATTATTTTTCTATTTCATTTTAAAATTTGAATCAAAATAATAACTAAAAATTATGTAATATATAATCGGTGCCAAAATAAATTTAGTTACATTTGGGGTTGGTAAAACTATGATTTGTAACCTTCGTTAGAAATCAAATATATGAAGCAAAAACAAAAGCCAGAAAAGTTTCCATTTATTCTAAAACAGATTCCATGGAGAAGGCCAAAACAGATTTGCTGGAAGTGATCCAAAATCATAATTCAATTAATCAAAAAAGTGGTGTATATAGAATATCCAAACTGGAAAACTCAGAATTTAAAATCATCTCATAGAGAGTGCTAAAACAGGATCTGAATCAATATAAATAAAGGGTATCAAAACTGAACATTCAAAACTTCAGGTGATCTTGGTACATATACTGAAATAGGATTCCAACCAATATTATAGGGGTGTGGTTGTGGGCAGTGTCAAACCATAAATCAGAATTCAAAAGTGAAATTTCAAACTAAAGATCTACGCTTTACCATTCAAGTCAGAAAAACATTACAGAAAGCAACAGTTTGCAACCCATATAAGAAGGACGGACCATGGACCATTGCTGAACAATAGGAAAGCGGCAGTAGAATGAATACAGTGTGGGTAAAATGGGAAGTATTGTTATTGGCAGTTAATTTTTTTTCATTAAATTCTCCAAACTGAGAACGGAAGTTTCAAAAAGGAACGTCCAATCCTTGCTTCCGCACCAAACTTAGTTTAGAGTGAAACTCAGGTGAAAAAATGGCTTTTGGAGGCAGCCAAACATGATGCGTAACTGAGTTTGATGGTTCAAAAGCATGTTGGAAGATCCCAAACGAGAATCCAAACATACTCTAACTACTTGTAATTGTCTAGAACTACTTCAATCATTTTAGTTACAAGGATGTTCGACTATGGAGACATTGCCTAAAATGAGGCTAGAAAGTGAGAATTCCTCAACAATGTGTTCCTAGCACTAAATGATGACTTGAATCTTGCATCTATAAATTAATAAGCAATTTTGCAACCATTTTTGTTTCCTTTTTTTTCATTTTCTATATTTTTTTGCTTGTTCATGTGAGTACTTCATGCGAGAGAAAGTTATGAATTTGGATGCTCGTAGGTTCTCTATTAGAGTTGTGCTTTAGGAATGGATGTAAAGCTTCATAGATTGCATTACAAAAAAGAACTCAAAATAGGTTGCTTAAACTACACCAATTGGAGGTGCTTTAAGGAATTAGGGTTTTAAAAAATTAAAGATTTTTATTTTTATAAAAAAGGGAAAGTATAGCTTTTAAAAAGTTAAAAATAAGCTATATATCACAGTCTCTCTCATCCTAAATTAATTGATGTAAAACAATAAAACAAAAATTTTAATTTTAAAGGAGCTTTTAAGTTAAATTGTCAAATAACTTCTACTTTATTTTTAAAGTTTTTATTTTAAATTTTAATTTTAAAATAACTTTAAAGAAAAAATTAGACCAAACATAACCTAAGACATGTAAAAAAGTCTCTTATGAAAGAAAAATATTACAATTCTTTGTAACTCTGGAATGCAAGACTCAAGTTTGTAAGGTGATATATTACTTTCTTTCAAAAAAAAAAAAAAAGGTGATATATTACTTGTGAAAGGTTTTTTTTGTTTCAAGTTTATTGATAAAATTTGTAAATTTGTAATATTCATTTAAGATCATGAATATTTTTTCTTTTTCTAAAGATAAGGTATCCCCATAGTCGGAAGCTATGAGATTAATCTCCTTAAGACGTAGAGATCATTGAAATGGGTTTTGTTTCTCTCAATAATTTTTTTTTTTTTAAAAATGCACGGTCAGAGAATCGAAATCATGTCTGCATGCTTAAAAAAATTAGCTATCTACTAACTATGCTGACCTTGTTGGTCGATAATGAATATTTATTACCTGTTTTGAAATACATTGATAAAAATGGCGAACCATATGTTTCATTATGTTTTCTCCTAATGCATTCTTTGTATATTCTCATTTCTGATGTTTATCGTATGTGATTGTTTTTTTCAATAGTCAGATCATATAATCTATTGGTATTATAAATCTCTTTAAATCAAAATTAAAATATTTGTAACACATCACACTCACTATGATTAAAAATGTTATGACTGAGAAACAATGGAAGATTGCCAGCAGGCTTAACTAAACTATAGTAATAAACATGATGTGCTAGCAGTTTTCTTGCTGCTTCTTTCGCGTTTGGTTAAAAATTTGTATGCAGAGAGTGATTTGTATTATAGATGTCATTAATTTGCATAGATAGGCTAAGGAAAACATAAACAACACATACTTGTTTTCAGACGTCGTTGATGACCTATTAATAATGCACATTTTCAAAGTCATTTACATTCCTCCAACCCCAAAGGAAAATGTCATGTACATTTTTAATTACAATGATTGAAAGTTGAAACACAAATTTAATTAAGCAGCATGCTTTGAGGATCTATTCCAGGTTTTTCAAGATGATTACGTGGGTTAGCCACGTTGGGGAGAAACGTGGCTGCACCCTATGCATCTAGATGCATGCACCGAATTGGTTCTATACTTTAATTTATTCATGTTTTTTTATTCACAATAGAAATAAAAATATTTCTATTCTCAATGTGAGAGTTTTATATTATTAAACAAAATAAATATTATAATATTTAGAACTTTCACTTCTGAAAAATAAAAAGTTAATCTAAGAGATAATGCTAAATATTTTTAAAAGATAATATAGAATTTAATTAAAATATATTAATACTATAAAAGCTTTTTATACTACTATTATCTAATTGTTTATCACAATTGGCATGTATGCTAAATTTGTCAATTTTTATAATAACAACTTTAAAAAACTCACCTCAACAATAATTTTTAATTAATCAACAAGTAAACATTTGTACACTAAAAACACATGCTAATTAATCTCAATAGTATATCGAAGACCTAAGGTTCTAAGAGAAATAAATAAAACTAGTGCATGTTACCGTGCGATGCACGGATAAATTATTTATAGAGAAGTGATATTTTTTATTATTTTGAAAAAAATAGAACTTGAAAAATATAAAAAAAGTTTATATATATATATATATATATATATATATATATATATATATATATAAAATAGTATGACATGAAAATATAAATCTATTTTAACTTGTCATATGATTTCATTGAGAATTCAAGAGGTTGTTCTTAACTCTTATCTATTGTCATAACAAAAGAAAGAGTAATTGAAAATTGTTTACACTAAAATTAAAAATGAATTCTAATATCAATATGTCAATAATAACCTAATAATAAGCTCTTAATTTAGCTTATTTTTCCTAAAAAAACATATTGACATTTTATGATATATATATATATATATATATATATATATATATATATATATATAGTTAATTTTATTGATATTTAAATATTTTTATTCAAAAATATAAATTTATAATCAACTTATCAACTTATTTGATATAAAAATAAGTTAATATCAGCATTAGAATTTTTTATAACTATTTTTAATTTTAAATCAAAGTAAATAATTAACTATAATTATAAAAATAAAGCATCAATATATATAAATTTGTTGGACATTTTTTTTCTTATTAAATTACTTTATTCTATCTGTACCCAAAAAAAATTACTTTATACTATACTTTGCCATTAATATCACAGACCCACTGATAAAATATTCACAAAATTTCATATCTTAATATATTAAATTGCCCTTTATTTTGCCCATCATAACAATTGACTTTTGAAATTTAAAGTATTATATATATATATATATATATATATATATATATATATTATGACAATTTTTTATTTATAGTTTTAATATTATGATAAATTTTTTTATCAAATATACAAATTTGCTCTCACTTTAGTGTATTTGAGGAATTTTTTGTATTTAGTTTCTTTTTTATTCAGTTACCATATTTGAGGAATTATAGTTATTATATATGTGCAACGTACGAAATAAATTATATTTAGAAAGTGATATTTTTTTTATTTTAATAAATAAATTATATATAAAACATAAATGGATGACAAAATAAAAATATTAATAATTTAATATTTTTATTATCATTAAAGCAAAGATGTGTGAAAAAATTATATATACATTCACTTATATGAATAAATTATTAAGTATACAGAAAATATTACAAAAAATTAAAAATTCTAGCGACACCGTGAACAACTATTGTTAATAATACAATGATATGTATCAAAGCATCGGACAGGTGATCAACATTTTAGCATCGGACAGGTGATCAACATTGTATAAAGTTTTTTTTTATATTGATGAATTTTATTAAATTTGTGTGTATATATTAATATACTTTTCATGCAAAATGTTGATTTTTGTCTGATATATTTTTTGCCTTAAAATTCATTATACTTTTATTTATAATTAATTTTACTACTTAAATATTCAAGCACTTTCATGTAATCTTTTAATTTTGTAAGTGTTTACCTATAAAATATATTTTCATGTAAATCTTTTTTTTATCTTTGTGTAAGATATATTTATCTATCTGGTAATTTATATATTAATAAGTTTTCTTACATAACTATAATTATAATTACACCATTAATTTGAAAAGCCAAATTCTGCAAATAATAATTATAATTATAATTTATTTAAAAGCCCTACTAAATAGTTTATATTATATTAGATATTAGTAATAGTTGACACGTGAGACATTTTATTTTATATATCTATTTTTTTATATTTATAATTACTCTTTTGACTTAAAAAATAATGCAATTTCATGTAAAAATATTGTGCAATATTTATTCTTGAATAATATACCCTTAAATTTAAAACTTGTAAATTGTGCTGAACTGAAGAGAATGATATAAACTCTTGAAGAAAATAATGTTAAACCCAATATAATAGTCTTCAATTGAAACTTCTGCATATAATTATCATGAGTTGCTCAAATCTTTCTTCCATAAGGAAAACTGACTTGGGATTGTCCATACAAATTAGAAGTTTCTATTTGATCAGGAAATAAAGCACATCATGATTTTAGAGGCATCAATTACTGAGAGTTAATTAGTTATTTATTGAATATGTTTTCAATATAATTCATTTTACAATACATCCACACCTATTGGTCTTATATTGTCTTTCTGTGAAGTTTTGAATTCATTCAAACAAATAAATTAAAACCCCAAAAAACTTAAGTGTACATAACAGGAAGTAGTCTATTGATCAAATGAATACTATAAAAATTGCTTTAAGCCTTTAAATAAAGAGTTGCAATCTTTCTTTCCAATTATAGACAATTTAATTCAAAAATTTCTTTTGAAATTGGCTCATGTACATTAAGAGGAGTCATCAAACTATTATTTATATCACTGCAAATTATTTTTTCACATACACAAAAGGAAAAAAAATCAAGGTACGTAGCAATATATGTTTGTTTGCCAATCGCACATTCTTGAATCCTTCATAAAGGTTTATCTTCTCTACCAAAACCTGGAGTCTTAAGAAAGAGTACAAAAAAAATTGTCAAACATCTTTATTGCATAAAGCCAATGAGTTCATATGGATAAGATTAGCATGAAATAACCAAGAAGTAATTTTTTAAAAAATAGCTAATTTGACATTTCTAAGCTATAACACTAAAAAAAAAAGTGCTTTATGCAAGGGTAAATAACGCACGCGTACATAAAAATAATATGACAATATAAAAAACTAAAAATCAAGAAGCATAGAAGAATTTTTTTTTTAACAACAATAGAAATGTTAAAAAAAAGTGAAGTCAATCACCTTTGCTTGAAATCAACCTAATAATGCTAATAAAAAATAGATTACAAACACAAATGAAATCTAATTCTATACCGACCTTTGCACACACCATTTTAGATTAAACGGTGGCAAGTCAGAAAACTTGGTCCCCTACTTTGTGCAAAAAAAAAAATTCCCTTCTTGTGAACAATTGAAGGGTTATATGATAAAAAAAATCGTCAAAATTCCAAAATTTAGAAACAAAGCTCCGATCTTTGTAAAAAATGAATACATAATATTAATTTGTTCCCACCTTCTGTAACTTTTTTCTGACTTTATAGGATGAAATAGTCTAACTCTTCCAATTGAAACATTTCCAATTAATTTTTTTCATCATATACAAATGTCTCTCACTCTAGCTTATTTGAGGGAATTTTTATTATTCAGTTTTTTTTTTAATTCAGTTACCATATTTGATGGAATATGTAGTAATTAGTGGTTGTTAAATTACATAAATGATTCAAATCAATCATATTTGAGGGAATTTTAATTTGTTACTGTTTTTAATTACATAAATGATTCAAACAATCATTTAATTGCATTTTAAATTTTAAAATTTTCATTACTTTTTAATTGTATTTAAAATTTTGATACCTTTCTGATGCATTTGAAATTACCTGGTTGTTTCTAAAATTTTTTGGGGGAAAATTTGTTGGCTTGTGTATATTCCTTTAAGTAATAATGGATAAAGGATTAAAATTTTGATACCTTTTTGATGCATTTGAAATTACTTGGTTGTCCCTAAAATTTTTGGGGGGAAAATTTGTTGGCTTTGTGTATATTCCTTTAAGTAATAAAGGATAAAGGATTAAGCTTTTAAATTTTTTATAAGAATTTAATCAATATAAAATTTCTGATTATATAAAATGTGGCAATTCTTTTTTTTTTTTTTTTTGGAAACATATATGGGGCAGTCCTTGACATGTGGACGCTTCTAATGGACTGTGTTACTTTCTGTATCCGACTTGGGCCTTTCCATGGTTTCTTTTTTCCATGTTATGCCGTACAATTTTGACATTAGGATATTTTAATCGGGTAAAATAAGTTTTTGTCTCTCATTTTTATCTAAATTTCTGTTTTTAGTTCCTAATTTTTTTTTTTATTTTTAGTCCCTGATATTAAGTTTCTAGCGGTTTTTAACTACTGCAAATTTTCTGGCAAACTAAAACTGTCAAAAATGTTAAAAAAAAAAATAATTCAAACCTCGAACACCAGATTTTCTGAAATCACAAAAAATATTACAAAAATAAACATTTTTGACCGCCAAAAATTTGTAATGGTTAAAAGTCACTAGAAACTTAATTAGAAAATTTTAACACACAGTTTATGTCTGTCATGTCATCACTTAACAGTTGAAATTAACGTCAGGGACTACAAACAAAACAAAGCAATTTATGAGGGACTAAAAATAGAATAGAACAATTTATGAGAGACTAAAAATAGTAAAAAAAAATTATGAGGGACTAAAATCAGAAATCAAGATAAAATGAGAGACCAAAAACATATTTTACCCATTTTAATTTGAGAAATATTAGTGACAGGACAAACTCTCCATGACACATTCATTATTGGATAATCTGCTGGATTAAATTTATGCAAGTTTTATTAAATAATGTAAGTCTCGCTTATTTAGTAAATATTATCCAATAATAATGTCATGTTAAAAAGAGTATATATTAACAATTTGTTTTAATTTTTACGGAATCATTTTTCAGGTAAGGTTTTCTTTAGATACTAGAGTTTGCAACTTGATAGCAGGTTTTACCACGTGATTGGATTGTAGGAGAGGGAAAGGAAAGAAGAAAAATCGAAATTGTTCTTCCTTATAAAATACTTATTATAAATATTAATTCTTAGCATCAGATTTTACCAAGTTGTTATATTGGAAAAGATACTAATAACACAAACAAATTTAAATAACTCTTTTTTATATTACATTCACCACTACTTGTAGACTGAACTATAGTTGGAACATCGTCAAAATCTCAATGGGCTGATCCAGAGGACTTCATTTTTTAGGTCCAAAGAGGGCTCTTCCGCATAAATGACATGGGCATTACTATTGTCACTCCCAAATTACTATTAACAGCTCCATTTTAATTTTATTTTTTGAAAAGATCAAAATACCCCAACCCTTTCTCCTATTAAATCCTAAACCTTTAAAACACCTCACACTCACTCCTACCTTCTCCCTCTCCGTCACACCCCCTTAACCTTCCTTCTCCCTCTTCGTCGCCCCCCCCCAATCTTGGATGAGATCTTGAGCTCTAAATTTTTTTTATGTATTCAAACCAAATACTTAATGAAAACATGTTTTCGTTGTGGATTCAAACTAGATATACAACGAAAACTTGTCATGTCTATGAGTTGAATTGAAATCATGCATGTTTAATATGTTGATTAAATTTATATTGATTTGCAGGTTCATTATGTCACATACACAATATATTAGACACACCAATAAAGTGAACCCTATGGAGGAGCAAACAGGTCCATCTCGAGCTGAACGAGCACTACCGACAGTTTCAGCTCGTAGGCAGAGTTATGGTAACACTAGAGGAGTGGCAAGTTGCCATGACTGATGATGTAGAGCCAAACTATGTTGTCGAGCCCAAGGCTACTACTACATTGGGGTAACAGGACAGTGAATAATATTTAAAATAATTATTACAAAAGACAATAATTTTATCATACATGATAATGAATAATATTATATCATAATATAAAAAATATTTATTTTTCCAAGACATTTTAATTAAAATCTTATTCTTCTTATTATTATGAATTATAAATAAAACACATGAAATTTTAAATTCACTTAACAACCCTTTCTCACATAAACACTCGTTATGAGGTCAATCTAATAATTCATTTATACATATTAATAAATTTTAATATGTATTCCTTTATATAATGTACATATTCATATTTTTATTTTAATTATAAAAATTTATTTAATATATAAATTATTTTTATTCTAATTATACAAATTAATAAAATTTTAATATGTAAAAAAATTATTCTTATTATTAAGTGCAATTTTTTTATTAAATGTTTTTATCTTTATTTTATATAAAAGAAATTTTACACATTACAATTTTATTAATATGTAAAAAATTCATTCTTATCTTTAAGTGAAATTTATTTATTAAATAGTTTTATTTTTATTTTAAATAAAATTGATTTCACTTATTAAAATTTTATAAATACTTAATAGAAATTATTTTTATTTTTAAGTGAAATTTATTTATTAAATATTTTTATTTTTATTTAATATAAAATAATTTTAAATATGAAAATAAATTTGTATAATTAAAACAAAAATATGTAAATTATTCAAAATAAAAATATGTAAAATTATATAAAATAAAATTAAAAATATTTAGTTTACATATTTTTATTTTTATACACATCTACATATTGAATAATAAATAAAATTTTAAATATTGTATAATAAATAAATCTGTATAATTTATAAATTTATATAATTAGAATAAAAAATTAATAACTCGTATAATAATGATATATATTATATATTGTTTATATTATGAACCAAATAGAGTAAATGTCCTCTTGGTCTAGTGCATATTCTTTTTACAAGAGGACATGTTTGAGTTTAGAAATGGCGACCAAAATTGCAAATGGGACATTATAAGGGGAAAAAAATACATTTTTGCCAACAATTTTCATATTAATAAACAAATTTCAAAATCTCGATAATTTCAACAAACCTAATCCTGTCATCATTCCTCTAACATGAGGAAAGGGGATTTTGCGAGATAGAAAATTAGTGGTCGGGCTAAGTGTAATATTAATAAGGTTTGAGTTCTCTAAGTGATCAGATATAGTATAAAGTATTACATGCCATTATTATAGCATATCCTTCTCCACGGCATTTTGTAAGGCAAACACTAACTAACGAATGTCCGTACGATTAATTAACCTAAGAGAAATGTTAGGAACATACTATCTGACACACTCCTTCAAACACAATTTTTTTTATTGATTAAAATTTATTAAAAATAACAAAATTTGTGGGTCTCACAATATAATTAATTATTCTTTCTCCTGATTTTTGTAATTTTCAATAAATTTTAACTAATTAGAGAAAATTGAGTGTATTAGAGAGTGTGTTCCTAGCACTCCTCTTAACCTAATCATGTTATATTCTTTTGCAATTAATTTTTTAGGTTTGAACGTGTTTGCCACCTTTCTGAAGAACCATAAAAACTATGATGAGTTCTTGCTGAAAAGTATCAAGAACAAAGTTAATTGGATAAACGCGCAATCAAAAGCAGAACCCAATTCCACTTTTTTCTTTCTTTTTTTTATTTTTTCTTTAACTTTTCTAAATTAAGAAACCGTTCATTCATAACTACTATAAACTAAATCTTTGTCCCAATGAGCATTGAAAGCTTGGAAAGAGATTAAATTATGTATGACACCAAGATTGGGTACTAAATTTTAATGTTGGGCAATGGCCAGAATGGTAGCATATGCTGAAGATCTGGTTGGTGATATTAAGCATCTTCGTACATTGGCAATGCTGTCCAATTAACTGGTCCCAACAAATTAAAATTCTAACGTGAGGATGGTATATTCTCATATTGTATACGCATGCATAACTAAAGTACGGTCAAGACCATTCTTTGAAGAAAGTACACATAAAAATCACTTAACATATGCAGATCAAACTAAGTACAAGGATTATGTGGTCTCGACTTATGAATCAGGAATAGGTAAACCAGAATAGTACTCCACTAAAAGCAGCAAGGGATTTTTTTTTTTTTTTGAAAGGCAAATATATATATATTATATTTATCAAAAGAGAAGGATACATAACTGTTCTGTACAAGATGTACATTATGTCAGACAACCAAAATAAACAGTAATCCTTCTATAGGGGAAATATACAATACATCAAGGGATTACATTTCTCCCACTAGATTTTTCATTGATTATGCCAACTTTCTTGCTAATTAAAAAAAGCTTCCCATTCCTTCAACATTTAATATCTATGACAACAACAAATCGTTAAAAAAAAAATTGTTGCTAGAAAAATGGCTGGTAATCACTGCAAGAAAAATTAAAATTAGTGATGAAATCATTTATATGCAAGTTTTTTTTTACAAAATCGTCAATAAAATTCTTGTGACCCCGTGACGAGAAAACAATTTTCATTACTAAATTTTGTCATTAATTCTTTGATTTATTTTTTTCCTAGTGAATGGTTTTTCAATACTTTTTTTGGTACATAACACATGTATCCTCTACGATAGACAATTTTGCTCAAGCTGAGTAGGACTAGTGACAAAGCTCTCCATGTAAGTTTTCAATGTAGTTGTATATTTAGAACTCGAATTTGAAACCATAAATTAAGCTTGAACAATTTTGCATCAATTGATCTACACGTTCGGTGATTTTTCAATCATACACTAAGTGACTACTAACATTTATTTTTATAGGCAACAGTTTTTATACTTAGGAGACGTTTGTTTCATGAATTATTTGTTTATTCACAGGAATATGAAGTTGGGAAAATTTATTCCCACTTTTGTTATGAGGTAATAAAACAATTATTGCTAGATATATCACATATTTCTTTAAAATATCCTGGAATAACATTTCCTTATTATATTTCTGGGAAAAAATATTAATATGTGAAACAAATGTCCCCTTCTATGAGAAAGAGGGTTTTGTGAGCAATCTCTTGAGCATGCATGAGTGCAGAGAAGCGGAGTTTAGTGTCTGAGAGAGGTTCAATTTTGTGTCGAGGAAATAGTTAATCGTGGTGATGTCCATGTCCACCTACAGTCACACTTTCAATCGCATGAATAGGTTGGGTCAAGTGTTGAGAATCACTTTACAGAATATTAGGAAGGATATATAATGGCTAAAAACATGCATTTTTTTAAGAAAAAAGTTGGATCATTTATAAAGATTAAAAATATATTAAGTTAAAATTTTAATACACGTGATAACATTGATGTGACATTTCGTTTATTACATCATTCATTACATAAGAAAGTATTATTGATGACAATGATTAAAAATAAACATTTTAATAAGAGTTGGACCAAAATCAAATAAAAATTATGTACAAAAGCTAAAATAAAAAAAATCAATAAATTTATGGAGATTAAAAGTATATTAAAATTAGTTAATAATATGTTCCTCTCCCAATTTTTTTATTAGTCATCCCCAATTATATATGCAGTTCATAATATGACAATGTATCCGTGATAGGGAGCCCCACATTCAGTGGTTCGATCAATAATAATAATTCACAGCCTATAAAAAGTGCACGAGTGGATGCCAGTGACACAATAATTAAGTAGTGACAAACTTGCTTTGAGTTCATCAATTAATTGCTTATCGAATCATCATCATAAGTAAAATAAAAGTAGCCCCTATATGTTTATTATGCTAGCTGAGGCTGCAGCATACATAGATTTGTTGATGAACTTACCTAACATGCCACTTTTCAAGGTCTAAGTAATCCAATGAATGAAGCCCTAGTCCCTTAATTAAATGAAGGAAATACAGTGTTAGTTTGGCAAGTGCTTGAGAAAAGGGAACCTATAGCACAACCACCCATCATTTCTTGTTTTCTTCCTACCACATATAATTGAAGTCTTGACACAAGCTACAAACAAATGAAATATGGAAGTGATGCATATATATCGATCTAATAAAAACGTCAAACTTTAACCTTTTTATGTCTCCTGAACTTTTCACTTTGATGGTTCCTACTTGCATCATGGCCTCAAGGGGGGAAAGATAAAAAAATCTTGACATTTCAATTGATGAAGACCGAAAAGGTTCTTCAACAGTGAAAGGTGTCTAAAGTTTTAAGAATAATATAAAAAAACATAGAAGTCATGTCCTTTTTTTTTTCTTTAATTTTGTATATATATAATAATGTGGTATCAACTATAAAAGAATAATGAAAGTGCAGAAGTGGAAATATTCCATTTTCCTAAAACTGAAAGCATGCATGGAAAGTAGCTAGATTGTACACACACGGCAGGAACCAGTAATGAGTGGGAGAATGGGTGCTATGCATACCTGGCAGGAGCCAACTATGAGGGTGGGCTACATTGACTATGCAAGAGACACAACTCATACTTTTTATGCTTCTTTTAAGGGTGTCCTTACTTTAATTTGGTACTTCTTTCTGTAGCAAAATCCATATTTCTATGGAGAAAGATAGGTAAATTTTCGTTTATATTTGGGACTGAAATCATGACTTTTCATTTTTTTTTACCCCAAACTACCACTTGAGCTGGTCATTTTTTTTAATAAGCAAAACATATTAAGATGATAAGGGGTACTCAAACCTAGGGGTGCTCACAGTCCGGTTTAGATAGATTTTAAACCAAAAAATTATTCGATCCAAAATTTAAAATGTTAATGGCTGTGTTTGTTTTCACGTTCAACCACGTTAGACACCAAAGTTTCTCTCACAAAAATTACATTTAATGTATCTCAGATTGCGTGATTTGTGTAAAACAAACACACACTATGTAATTTGATTTGGTTTGGATTGCATTCTTAAAAAAATCCAATAAAATCCAATAAAATTTGATTTGGATTTGATTGGATGATTCAATTTCTATCAACACATCCTTTCCGTTATTTTAATTTCCTAATTTCAATGTTCTCTTCCGTTAAAATTTATTTACTTTATTTTCTTCCTTTAAATCAAATTATATTAACAAATTTGCTAAACTTGTTAAGTAACATGTTGAACATACTAATAAAAATATGCTAAATTTCCAGCCATTTAAGTACCTAATGACCAGAACCCGATTTAGTCATTATAACCAATACATATTCTTTGTGTTCTTTGATTTTCTTTACTATTCCTTACTGTTGTTATGATATAAGAAAAGAATAATATTTATCTCTCTTACAAGTTCTAAATGTATTATTAAGAAAAATCTTTTGTCTGTACAAGTTAACCTTTTGTCCTGTGCCTTTTTGAAAAGGATTTGCAAAAAAGTTTTAAACACAATTCAATTCCCTTTTCTTGTGTTTACTTATGACTTACAATAAGGATGGTGCAAAATGCTTGCACTTCTTTGGTTCTCAGATGTCATCTCATTTAAGCAGTTGTTTCTGTTGATGCTTATAATGTCTATAATCTTGGAATGATTGAGAAATAAAACATTCTCTTTGCTAACATATCTTTGTAGTTTCTCACCTCATGCCTTTGGGCAACTCTTCCGTATATGTTAACTCAACTCCCATGTTAGTATTGACATCTACTTTGATGATTGACCTAAAAGCATCATACACCATTTTGATGCATTGGTTGAAATTGATCTTTGTCTTCCACCTTTCTTGACTCACTTATTGATGGATCCCCTTGCTCCGTACTTGATCTCACTTCTTCGTATGTGTTCAACCCATATCAAATAATTTGGCTTAAATCTAGATTTGGACAAGCGAGTCCTCGCCTCGCTTGGAGTCAACAACTTAAAGCATTTACACACAAACACCTAATCCCTCCCTCAGACAAGAAGTAGGGTTGTTTCATTACCTTCCTTACAAAGTTCACAACTTCGTTAATAAAGACATTTTCTAACTCTCCTATTGTCATTGACCCTATCATACATTCAATTACAATCCATTTTGTGTATGACAAAAACATAATTATTATCCGATTGGAGCACTAAGTTTTTTTTTTTTAAATAGCAACATAACCTTTTTGATAAGGAATTGGAAGTTGAGGTAAATAGGTCACACTACGGCAATTAACCAAATCAACAAAAAACTTAAGAGGCAATGAAGTTAGTTAAAGAATGTGGTGGGTATGGGTTGATCCGCACATTAAGGGGTTGAGGAAGGGGTCACGGACAAGGACCTCTAAATTATCATTTGAAGGATTATTAGGTAGCAAGTGAGGAGAATATAAAAGGAAAATAGATGAAAAAGTAGAGGTGGTTAGGAATTTTCAAGTCTAATATTTTCCTCTCTTTTGCATCTTTCTTTCTTTTGTAGTATTTTCTTCTCGTTGAAATTACTCTTATTCTGTACTTGGGCAGCTGTTTTCTTTCCTTAACAGTGCATTCCTTTCATCACACGTAAATAATAATAGTTACGTCGTTCAAAATTATTTGCAATTGACTGTTTTCTCAACAGGTCTTTTTTCCCCCTATAGTAACTATTCTTACAATATAGAACTAACATGGTGATCATTTTAATCTTTCAAGGATATGATAGTGACAAAAATCTTTTAGACACATATTGGCGATGAGACTATATAATCTCTTGAATACTGGATATTGAGGATTTTCTTTAAAATGAATAATAAGACATGGGAGGTAAATATCATAAAATTATAATTTTTAAAAAACTACAATTAATAAGGTATTTTACAGAGAAAAAAAAAAGATAATAATAGATATCATAAAATTAATGTAGATATATTAAAAAAGAAATCACTTGATAAGTTAATTACAAATTGTGATATGAGCAAAAATTGATCTCTTATACCTTTTTCTCCAAATCATGATCAATTTTAAAATTCCAAACACAAAGTTAAACATCCTGTTAAGCCATATTACACAGATATCTCATCAAACTTCTGAGTCTGTATTATTAATTCCACGTTCAAATGATGTGAAAACACGAGAGGAACAAGATGATAAAAATAGCTTAAACTAAAACATAAGTCTTTTGCGTGCTTTCACTCTGTAAGAAGGTGGCACAGTTCTCCTATTATCGCCTGCTCATAGCCTCATAGTTAATCATTCCAAGTTTTTCCTTTAAATTTCTCTCTCTTTTATCTCTTTATTTCTTAAGGTGTTAAATAGAAAAGGGGAGTCCATTAGTCATTTTTCTTAAAACATTTTAACCGTTACAAGTATCCGGGGTGTGGGAATCTACAAATGTACTTTGATGTCCAAGTTAACATGTGATTAGTGTCTGACCAAACATAACCCCTTTTATCTGGAAAAGAGCATGAATGAACATCTTGTATATAGTACCATACTTTTGCCTAGTTGACGTTAAATATAGAAAAAAACCCAATGATACACACAGTAATGCTACTTCAAGTACATCTTTTTCTTAAACTTCATATATATTGTGTTCATTTGCAACATTTTTTTTATATCACTTTTCATTTGAGGCACAAATTTTAAGACTTGCCTTTTGCTTTAAAAAAAGACAAATGCTAACCAGTATCCTTATCCTAAGGATACTGATTAGGATACTGATTAAGGAATTAAAAGAAGAAATTTTTTTATTGGGAGACAAAAAATTGCCTTATCTATTTTTTTTTTGCGCTCTCCTATGATTCCACAATAAATATTTTTTCCTTTTAATTCCTTAGCCAATGTCCTTAGGACACTGGTTAGCAAGACCCTTAAAAAAATAGTGTATATGAGTTGGGTTCAAGTAATTGAGGTAGGGGACAATGTGATTAAAGTTCACAAAGTTTTTGTTATACTCCTTCATTGTACCTAAAATGTACTATAATTTACATAAAAAATGTTTATGGAGCAAAAAAATTAAGTAAAATAAAAAATTCAATTTTTTATTTAATATGGTCTTTCATTTATCTATTTTACAATCTCTAATATTTAGTGAACTTGACAAGAGTCTCATAAAATCACTTAAAGTCACTCTTTGTTGAGTCAAACTCATATAACTCACATAAAAATTAATTATTAACAAAATTAATAAATATTTTACACTTATAATACAGTTATCCGTAAAAAAACTCATATAACTTACTCAAATAATTAAACATAAAAGTGCTAAAATAAATGTGCCCAAGACTATATTACTAATATTTCATTTTTTTTTCACGCGATTAATATTAGATTGTTGGAGCGAAACATCATTCTAGTTCCTAAAAGATGTGGTGCTACTTACATTACATCAGTCCATAAAATATGAAAATAACTACTTTTATATCTCTAAAAAATGAAAAAGACACTAAATTTGTCACCTTTTCATCTTTTAGAAATGAAAATATTTCAAATCTCTTGGGGACCAACATTTAATCAATACTTATATAACTCTTAGGGAGTGAAAAGAAAAAGAAAAGAAAAAAAAGGTGTTGGATATGAAGCATGCAATAAAAGTGGAGTGGCTATTATTTTAAGCAACTACAACAACAACAACATTAGGCACAAGTATACTATAAAGTAAGCACAAAGGTTGAGGGAATGTCCCTGATTAATTAAGTTGGAAAGTGTTTTAGGTTCTACAACTGTTTTCAAGTCCCGAAATGCCTCTCTGCGCAGTGTAGCCAGCCATGTTCTTTTGCAGTTACACTACTCAATACTACGCCACTGCCATTTAAGGAGAGTCGCAAACCTTAACCACGACATTCTTCAGTGCCCGTACACATCTTTCTTCACATACCAAGGTCTGGTTCCTTTTATTTTAACCTAAGCTTAATTACTATATCTATTCAATCATTTAAAATCCAACTTGATAATAATATTTTTCCTTCTCACCACTTTTAAGACCATTATTTTTTTTTCCCTTTGCACTCTCGGGGGATGAGAAAGATCAATGTGTTTGTCTCTTGAGTGTTTATATTTTTAAATATAGTATTGGTTTTCTTTTGTACTTTTTTTTTTTTCTGAGGGTGTTAATTTGTATTCCGGTTTTGCAAAAGTAGATAACATGTGCACTGGTGCTGAATCTCGAGGAGATATAAATGGTGAGGCTGTGATTTCAAAGGTGGAAGGAGACTATCATGAGGATAGAATGAGAACCATAGAAGGTGGAGAAGAAAGAGCTTGCAACTGTGGCACATTTGTTCAAGGCCTTCTTCAACGCATACATAATCATCTCACTGCACTTAATCTCCCAACCCTTTCTGCTTCTGAGGTTGGTATCCTCTCTCTCTGAGTGAGTTTAATTTCAATTTGGTTCTGCAAACTTTTTCTTTCTTGCTGTTTTTCTAGCTTCCTTTTGTTCTAAAGGTTGCATATAGCTATTTGAAAACCTCATAAAGAATTTAACAAAGGAAAATGATACATGAATACCCTCGACATTCAGAGAGAAAAAGGTAGATATAATAAGTAATATGATACGATAAAAAAGAGAATAGAGAAAAAAATAAGAGTGTCAATAAAGTATTTGTGCAGATTGAAGTGTTTATAATTACTCTTTAATGAATAAATGACTGTCCTTAATAGGAAGAAAATTTATAAGAAACTAGCTATATATCGATATATATTTTACATTGTATTGTGAAGTAAGTTCTTGTAATATGCTGCAAAAAAATACTAGTAAGATTATGTATGTTCACGTGAAAGGAGGAAAATGCCGAGACATCTATGCAGACAATTTCTTGGAGCAAGTATTTCTTTTATTGGTTTGAGCTTTTTGGCATTTTATAGTAATAAGCCGCAGTTTCAGTTAGGTATAATCGAAAATATGTTGAAAAAATAATGTTTGTAGGTTTGTTTTTTGTTTTAGAAAGAACAGCTTTTTAAGAAGAAATCAGAAAGTTTGTAACAAAAACTTTTGAACAGCTCAAAATAAGTTAATTAAGCACACACTTTTTTAATTTAATTTGAATTTACAAATCATAGTGTTTATTAATTAAGGTTGCTATTGGAACTTTTCTAAGAAATTTACATTGAATTATATTTAAAAGATATTTTTAAATTTAGACGTGTATAAAGACATTTAAATTTCATAAAATAAATTATACAATATATTAAAAGAAAATATTATCTTTTGATGACTTAAATAAGGAAATAGTTGTGACCATATCTTAAGTGACCTTTTTTATGTAAGGTGTTTTAAGCTTCATTAATTATTCCAACATGTAGGGATTTTTTCCATTATTCTCGATGCTGAAACCTTCAATTATCAATACTAAATTGATCTTTTAAATAACCCATGTAACCTTTATCTACAGTACAGAGTACAGACATAAATTGTTTGTTTGGCAATTTAAATCTATTGTGCTAATAATTGAGGCATGCACACGTGGAATGACCCTCTTTTTTTTTTTCTTTTTCTTTTTGCTTAACTTAATCATTGATTTCTCTTCTCGTTAAAGTGGAATATAGATCTGAAGCTTAAATAATTATTTATTTAATAATTTTTTATCAAATAAATACATAAGTTAAATTATAAAATTATTACATTAAATTAAAACTTGACAATTTTTCTTAACAATATATAGATAAATAAGCTTAATAAAAATTTATAAGGATATTATAAATAACTTTTATAAATCTAAATAAACTCTTTCAAATACCATATATCTAAACCCTAAATAAAAGACTTAAGTCATTTGTAGCTTTATTTGTTTTCTTTCTTATTCTTTCACTTAAAAATGGTACATTAACATGAAATAATAATAATAATAATAATAATAATAATAATAATAATAATAATAATAATAATAATAATAATAAAGAGAAAATTTATTTCTAATATATTATTTAGTTAAAAAAATTGGAATGAAACACAAACAAAACGTAGGATTCCTCTCCATTGGAACCGAATGGTTAATGATGTACATACAAATTCACAAATAGTTCTTGCCCCAAAATATATATAGTCTTTTGAGATTGTTCATACCGAAAACAAAGAATAAACAATCAAACACTTGCTTTGTAAGTGTCAAAGTTTGGGCTGCATATGTGTATGGTCATCGTTCAACAATGACGACCAATTCATTTTGTTTGTCCTACTACTAGTCACTTATAGCACAAATTGCATAGTTTCTCTGTACATAACCTTTGATTGTGTTCTTGACTTGGTTAAGTATAGATAGATCTTAGATTTGGTTATCTAATAAGATGAAGAATTTCTCTTAATTTTTTTATGAATGGTTAATGAATCTCATGAATTGTTAGAAAGGATTACAGGGAGTCAGCTTTTTGAAGGAAAAACTACAGCTATACAGGAATATATAATATATTCAGTTGATGTTAGTATGAATATAATTGATATACTCATTATGAAACCAAAGCAAGATAGTGGACAATAATGGTAACTTTTGTATATGGGTTGTGATACTCTTTATACCTCTGTTTAATATTTTTTTTTCGGCTAAAAAAAACGAATACATGAGAATTATGAAAGTACCAAAAATCTAAAAACAAAAGACAAATAAAGTTCTTTATATACTTTTTTATTTTCAAATTAAATCATGACATGCATGTTTAATGTTTTTTTTTTTTTAATTTCTAAACATACTTTTAAAAAAAATATTTAAATTTAAAAAACCATTGGCATATCATTATTTAATTTAAGATTTGACGGTGAAAATTCAATCAACATAATATATTGTCCCTGCTATGTATACTAACAAGAACATGATAGTGTTCAAGAAGAACTGGGATTTCCTCTACCTTGCTTCTCATGCCATATAATATTTCAACAATCTATACCAATCTTGCTTGAGGCTAGCTAGTGATATGGGAACTGAAATATGTATGTTACTTACCATGCCTTAGGTTATTTATGTTGATCGATCACCTCCTCTCTTTGCTAGTCATTTTTGGATCCTGGTTAATTGCAACTGTTTTGGGGTCAATATGATTTTTTTTTTCATTATCATATTATTGGTACGGAGTATCCATTAACTTTGTCAACGACTAATTTCTGTCAGAAAAATTGACTGGTCACCTTTTATAGGATCTCTCCTACTAACTACATTTTTTCCATTTACAAGACTTATTTGGTTGGGGTCAATATGATATAGTTTGTACTCTTCTGCTTCATCCACATGAATCGGGACCGAAAATATGGAGGCTCTGTCTGTTAGAAATCACTTGTGTCTGTTTCACACCACAAATCCTTTTTGCCATATTGCACTGTTCAGTGTCGTGTCGTAATTATTATTATTATTATTGTTATTATTAATTGACCTTCATCATAACATAGCACAAAATTAGGTGTCGAGTGAGAGTTGAAGATCATACATGGAGCTACTCATCCCTGATACATAATTAAGAATATCTTGATTTTGGTGTTGAAAATAAATTATGAATATGATTGGAGCTACTCATCCCTGATACATAATTAAGAATATCTTGATTTTGGTGTTGAAAATAAATTATGAATATGATGAAAATAAATTATGAATATGATGACCGTGATGTTGAAAACTAAGTCAATAAAGCTTAATTCGTTTTTAGGTAAAATATGTTTTTAGTCCTTGTACTCTCAGAAAAACTTGATTTTAATCTCTCTCTTCTAATGGTGTTAATACTATTAATGGAAATACAATTTTTTATGGCTATAAACTGCCACAAAATACACATTTCTTATGTATTAAAACTCAACATCATTGGTGACTAAAAATCGCCATAGATTATTAAAAAAATAGACACATAATGTGTCGTCGGTAATGGAAGAGACGGATTTCTCTTTGAGTTTGAATCTATTTTTTTTAATAATCTGTGGCGATTTTTAGTTGCCAGTGATGTTGAGTTTAAATACATGAGAAAAGTGTATTTTGTGACAGATTATAGCCATCGAAAACTGTATTTCTGTTAACAGTATTAATATCATTAGAAGAGATAGACTAAAACTAAATTTTTCTGAAAGTATATAGATTAAAATGATTGATTCAAAAATATACAGAGTAAAATTAAATTTTTTTAAAAATACAGAAAATAAAAACATATTTTATCCTTATTTTTTAATAGAATTATAGTAGTATATTTTTTTGATACATTATATAGTAGTATATAATATGCAGAACCTCGTGATATAGATTATTTTTAAAAAACACAATTATTTTTTTTTTCAAAAGCTTTTTCAAAACATTAATAAAAAAAAAACAATTATTTTTTCATCATTATAACCTATAAGCTATATATGCGCACGTCTGAGACATGCTCATATTACCGCAGTTTCTGTTGGCGGCTTGTCCTAAACTACAGCCTATGTCTGTTAGATCTAGAAGCATTTTACATTTCTGTCATTAGTTTTTAATTTTTTTTTTTTGCTTCCTTTTTCCTGCTACATCAATAATATATTTTTTTTGGCTTCCTTTTTTCCTGCTACATCATTAATATATAAGAACTGCATACACCAACAGAATTATAGCGGTAACTTTTCTTTTCAACCACTTACATATGCTTTTCTTGCTCGGAACCTGACTATTCACAAGCTTCCATGTTCCAACTTTTTTTCTTTTCTACTCATTATTTTATCATTTTTTTATACTCGTCTTTACACTTTCTGAAAAAAGTTCTTTTTAATTCTTTTTTCTTTCTTTTTTGTCAGGTGATTTGACATTTTACAGAGGTGTTAAACAAATTATGCAAAATAGTTATCTAATTTTTTAGTTTATAAATTTTTTCAAAATTCGATTTTTAGTTTCTAAATAAAAATTTGACCGATTAAAATCTTTAAATTTTTTAAAAATTTGATTTTTATTCCTTGAATTTTTTAAAAATTTGATTTTTAGTCCCTAAAATCTCATTAATTCAGGAACTAAAAATAGAATGTTTAAAAAATTCAGGGACTAAAAACCGAATTTTTAAAAAATTTAGAGACTTTGTCGGTCAAACTTTTATTCAGAGACTAAAAAATGAATTTTTAAAAAGTTTAGAGATCTTAACTAGTCAAATTTTTGTTTAGGAACTAAAAATCAAATTTTGAAAAAATTTAGAGACTAAAAATTTAATTAATCCAATTTTTTCTTTAATGAATAAAAATCGGGGAGAAAAGGATCATGTAAGTGTGAACCTTGTTTATATGAGGGTGTTGATATTTTACACGTTTTTGAAGTGTTAAAGTGTATGTATCTATATTAAATTATTAATTGACATTTTTCTGATTCAAGTATTCTTTTAAGGGTTTTATGGGTATTATTTATGTGTTTCCAATTTGGTTTGGATCGATTTATGAAAAATATTAAATCTGAACAATTCAATCCAATTTTATACGTTATAGATTTTTTTATATCCGTTATATACGATATAGATTGAATTGATTAGTTTGGCTAAAGTAAGAGTAAAGTCTAAAACTAATATATGAATTCTTACATTGGCTAATGTTTTATTTAAAGGACAATACATATTAAATAAAAGTCAAATACATAATAAATATAAAAAAAAAATACTTGTTCAAAATTTGTAAATCTTATCATTACTCATAACTTGATATAAATTACAAATCACAAATCAAAAGAATCTCAAGTTTTTATAGATTAAAATAGGAAAATTGATATAAGTTTAATATATTTACAATTTGGTTTAGTTTAAACGTAGAAACCAAAACCGAATTGAATAAAAAAAAATGTATAATATTTTTGTTAATATTTGCTTAATTTTATTGTTTTTTTTAATTGGTTAGAACTGATAAGATCGGCTCTTAAACACTGCTATTTTCCTCACATTATTTTTATGATGTAAAGGTTATATTTTTTTTCACTCATGCATGTGAATTATACAATCCGAAATTACTCTTGTATTCAGAAATTATGTGCACAAAGCCACACAAAGAAATGTGGGTCGTTGTGGAAGAAGTGGGAGAGAGGACAAACACTGTTATCCAATTTTGTTCACAAACTTAAACGTGTGAGGCATAGAAACTAATTACTAATTTACTAAAAGAGGCAAAGAAGTATGTTTGAAAAAAATTGTGTGCAAAAATCGTTTCCTTTTCAAACTAAGGAACAATGTCATTGGATCTTGTTTACCATTGTAATATATATATACTCCACTCATCATGTTATGTGTTAATACTTGAGAGTTGAAAAATAGAAATTGGAGTTGAAGAAAATGGTTCAAAATTGAAGGATCTCATTATTGTATGGTAACAAAATATGCATGTTAACTAGTAGGGTGTCTTTAGATAAAAGTTACGTTGAACGTAACTGACTTTCATATCAATGAGACAAAATAATTGTTTCTTAGTTTGGTGTATTGGAATGTATGTTTTTTCATTTGCCAAACTTCTAACCGTAATCCAATCACACACTACATCACAATGCTTTTGCTGACAAATGTGAAAAAAAATGCAATTGTATGCAGTTGAAAGAAGAATTGCAATCTCTTGCAAAGGTTGCATGTCCCATAATAATGACAAGCCTAATGATGTACTCTCGATCTGCTGTGTCCATGTTGTTTTTGGGTCGGCAAGGGAAAGTAGAGCTAGCAGGAGGCTCACTAGCACTTGGATTTGCCAACATCACTGCAAACTCAGTCCTCAAAGGCCTCACTATGGGAATGGACCCAATTTGTTGCCAAGCATATGGAGCCAAGAGATGGTCAGTTCTAAACCAAACCTTTTTCAGAACTCTATGTCTCCTCCTACTTGTTGCCATCCCCATTTCAATTTTGTGGCTAAACATGGAACCCATCCTTCAAATGCTAGGTCAAGACCCTGAAGTCACAAAAGTTGCCCAAGTTTACATGGTCTTCTCTATTCCAGAGTTGCTAGCTCAGGCTCATCTTAATCCACTGAGGTCCTTCTTAAGAACCCAAGGCTTAACCACCCCAGTTACTATAGCTGCTTCTTGTGCAGCACTCTTGCACCTTCCTATCAACTATTTCTTGGCCACATACTTGAATTTGGGGGTAAAGGGTATTGCACTAGCCACTGGTTTGAACTCAATAAACATGACTCTAGGCTTGGTGCTTTATATTTTGTTCTCAAAGAAACCACTAAAGCCTTGGCAAGGTGCTACACTCCTCTCAGCCTTTCATGGATGGAGACCACTGCTGAGTTTGGCATTGCCTAGTTGCATCTCAGTGTGCTTGGAGTGGTGGTGGTATGAGATAATGCTCTTTCTGTGTGGCTTGTTAAGCAATCCACAAGCCACAGTTGCTACCATGGGGATCCTCATTCAAACACTTGGGTTCTTGTATGTGTTCCCATTTTCACTTAGCATAGCCTTGACAACAAGAATTGGTCACTCATTAGGTGCAGGGCAAGCATCCAAGGCCCAAAGTACAGCCATAATTGGGTTTTTCACAGCATTTACCTTGGGGCTCACTGCCTTCATTTTGTTGTTTTTTGTGAGGAAATCATGGGGGAAACTTTTCACTGATGAGACACAAATCATTGAGCTGGTCACAACTATACTTCCCATTCTTGGGTTGTGTGAGGTTAGCAATTGGCCTCAAACAGTTTCATGTGGGATTTTGTCAGGGACTGCTAGGCCTTATTTGGGGGCTAGAATAAACTTGTGTGCATTTTATCTAGTTGGATTGCCAGTTTCTGTTTTTGCTACCTTCATATACAAATATGAATTGGTGGGTTTGTGGTCTGGAATGGTGGCTGCACAGGCTTCTTGTCTTTGTATGATGGTTTACACATTGATTCAAACAGATTGGGGGCAGCAGTGTAAGAGGGCAGTGGAACTAGCTCAGAAAACAACAGAGCAGGAAAATAAAAATGATGAGGAAAGTGGGTTGCTTAGTTCCGATCAATGAGATTTTACAATTCATTTTTTTGTGCAGTGTTAGTTAATTAACCATCTATTGTTCATTCAATAACCATCTATTGGTAATTATTTAGGATGTACGAAAGAAAAGCTTGCATTGTGAATAACTCATTCACAATCAAGCTTTAATTAGCAATATGCCATAGATGATACGAAAAATTGCTTAGTGCTATGGTCCACAATTAATCAAATTTTTGGACAGTTTTCAAAGATGCATCCATGCATGACATCATCACTAACATTTCTGTTGTGACTAGCTTCTATCCATACCCACATATATCGTGTTTCTTGTCATCTATGACCATGGATTCCAACACAAACATGAAACATCACATAGACATAGACGCTTCAACGTGATTAATGTCCAAAATATAGAATTAATAATGAGACACCACATACATATATACATGCATATATAGCAATATAACAAAAAAATAAATTGATAATTTTCTATGATAAAGAATTTCATAAAAAAATATTGAGAAATATAGATGTTTTATATCATCTATGGCTGATGTCTCAGGAGCCTCCGTTGCTAGATCTTAGTTTGTTTCTTTTTGTTGTCTTTTAATCTTCTACATGATTCAAAAAATATTATATTTTAAGCTGAGTACCATCAATATTTACATAAAGTACTTTCTATAATAATATTAGTGTCTTTGATGTCTCCATCTATATGTAAGGGTTGGTTCAAGTGTCCAAGCTACGTGGAAGTGATAGTTCAAGTGTATGAGCTGATAAAAAAATAATTTTTAATTAGAAATCTATTGAAGGAGTACTAGTGGTTAGCGTGTTATGCAAGTGTCAAAAGAAGTGTCCATACTCTTTAGCTCGTAACTATATATGGACTTGCTATGATATGTGATGTGAGGGAGATAGAAAAGAAAGTAGCTGATGAACTTATACAAAAAATGTTAATGAGGTGATCGAACAAAATATTGAAGTACAGTTTGATAACAAGACTCGAGTTTTAAATCTGGATTAAAATTTTTTTCGACACCTTCAATAAAAATGAGAAAGACTCAAGGAAATGTGTGGATCTCATCACGTTTGATAACAAGACTCTAATTTTAAATTTGGATTAAAATCCTCTCTAGTACTGAACACTTTCACTAGGAGAGAGAGAAACCAGACTCTTCAAATATTCATTATTATATATTCTTTGTAAGAATTTAGCTTTTTTGTATTGTTGACTTTTCCTGTTTGTCAGTTATTTGATATTTCTACTATGTTATAAATGAACTTTGACAATACCATTAATTTTAATAGCCTTTGTGAGGAAAAAATGCTATTAAGAAGTGTGTGAGGGTATTTAATATTTTTTTAAAAGGAAATTTTATTTAAGGGTATGCCTTTAATAACATTTTCTTAATAAATTACTTTAAATAATACTTCCTTAAATAAATAAAATAAAGATACATATATTTTAAGTGTAACTTTTTAATTAAAAAGACTATAAATATGACAGTGTAAAATAATCTTACACTGTCATTCAATCACAACCCACCATGTATGGTAAGTTTGTTAACTTTTAAAAAATTATCTTAAAAGTCATATCAACGGTGATTTGTGATTGGATGACCATGTAAAACTGTTTTATACTATCAGTGCATTAACATTAAACTCATATAATTATTGTTAGATTCAAAGAGCGTTAGTGTGATTATATATCACTAAAAAAGACAAAGTTTTAACAATATATATATATATATATATATATATATATATATATATATATATATATTATTTCTTAAGAGTTGTCCTTGTTTTACAAGTCAATTTTCATTATGAAAAAAAATTATTTATGTACTAGTTGGGGTATTCGGCAACACATATAACCGAGTACCCCCCCCCCGACAGTATAACAGGTGTTCGGTGTCCACAGTATAGCCGAACACCCCAGCGTCGTCCGGTCCGTTTGCCAGACAGGAGTATTCGGCATCTATAAAGCCGAACACCCTTAACCCCTCACCCCAGGGGCCTAAATAGTAGTATTTGGCACCTGCAGGGCCGAACACCAGTAGAGGTATAAACACCATTAGCGACTCATGGCAACATAAACCTAAGGCTAAAAGGTAATTAAGTATCCTTAATTACCACAGACATGTGATTAAGAAAAGGCCATGGCCCATGAGGGCCCAAGCCCAATAAGATAAGTATAAAAAGGGGATCCGCTCCCCAAGGTAAAGGATTCTGAATCCTCATTTATTACACACATTAAATGCTCTGAGTCGAACCCTGACTTGAGCGTTGAAGTGTCTTTTGCAGGTACCCCCACCTTCCGAACAAATACAAAAGATCTTGGAACACAAAACAACAGCCGAAGGCCCCAGTTATTTATTTTATATTCTTTTTTTACTTAAATAACTATTCTACATAATTGCCCTTGTTCTATTTGACGTATATTGTTATTAAACTTGCTTTAAGATTCTAGTTTGTGCAAATAGATAATATTAATTAAGAATGCGTACTATTGAGTCACAAGGCGTTTGAACTTAATTTATTTTAATTTGAAAACTCAATGGACTTGCACTTGGAAGTTATTAATTTGTCACTAAGGATATTATGAATTGTTTCTTACATTTGTGCACTTATGCTTTACATGATTAGAATAGTGCATGCTTCTACGTACGCAATAGCCGTAGGCTCCTGAATTCTTCTAGTTTTTGATCGGCTCGTAAAGCTTCAATTCTCTGCATGATTGTGATGTCGGGGTCTATGTTGTTTGCTAGGGTTTGGTGCTCAGCTACATAATTTTGTGCTGCTGGTTTCTTATCCACCTCTCATTTATACGTACGATGATTGGTTACAAATATGTTAACACAGACAAGAAGAATGGTCCCTCAGCTATTAAATTTAATTGTGAAATTGAAAAATATGTTTTTGGACGCTAACTTATTGAAGCCCATTGACACAAAAGTCATAAATTATTAATAAAGTAAACCATGGACTTTTCTTTTAAAAAAGGAGTACGTTAAACATGTGTTTTGGTTAGTGCATTGAATTGAATAGAAAGAAAACAATTGAAAGTGATATGATAATGAACAGTGCATTTAGAAAGGATCATTCAAATATCTTCACTAATTTAATTGATATGCAATTTTTTATTATATTATTGGCACAAAGAATCTATCGATTTAGTCTATGACTAAGACTGTGCTTGCGTGTGCGTTGGTTTTTACGCAATGGAAAAGTAAGAGGTAATTGCTTTAAAGTTTTTTGTCTCGGAATGTGTGTTTTCTCAGTTGAACCGGATTTAAGATGTTGTCTAAGGTGGGAAAGTAAACATCTTTCCCACCGTGCGTAAGTTTATTTTTAACCGTCAGATCTGAGTAGTTTAATATCAATGGTCAATATTTTTTCTTTTTCTTCTTTTTCTTTTTCTCTTTTTCCCCTTCCTTTCCCGACTTAACCCTCGTTTTCTTCTCTCTCTCTTTCTTTCTCTCTCTCCTCTTCTTCTTCCCCATTCAAATCTGAGTTGCCCCCATCTCTCCGCCCAAACCGGCTCCACCATAGGGTCCTTCACTGCACTGGTCGCCGACGAGGAAATCTCCGGCATTAAGTCGCAGTGCGGGCATGGAAGTACCCATAGTCGCTGTAAAACTCGTCTCGGAAGTCCAAGCACAGGGAGCGGCGACTTTAATGTCGGCGTTCTCGTCAGATATGTAGGTGACCGTCGATGGCGCCGTTGGAATCCAGAAGGATCTTCTCCGCCGTCAACACTAGTTAGAAATTCGATCGCTCCATGATGACTGTCGTGGCGCCGTCTCCGACGGGCTACGGAGTGTCGTGATAGTGCGATCCTCCTCGAATCCGAGCCATCCAAAGCCGCGAGCAACCGCCGTGCAACCATATTAAAAGGTCGCTGAAGTCGTGCCCCTTCTTTCTTTCTTTCTCTCTCTCACACGCTCTCTGGTTCTGCAAAATGGCGTTTGGGGTTAAACGCTTACAGACAGGAATTTGGGGAAAGTGGTGGTGGTGTCGCTGACTGATTTCTTTTTTGTTGGTGTTGATTATGTTTTTAGTAGGTTGTTCGTAGCAAGAATAATTGTGATGATCTCTTTCTCCCCCTTTTTTTTTTTTTTTTTTGAATTTTTGAAGTTTACATTTGAAGTATTTTTTCCTCCTTGGAACATTGAACCATGATGTTAATAGTCATCTGTATGGAGAAATCTTATATTATTGTTATTACCAGTTCTTGCTCATCAATTCACACTACAATTTTTACTATGTTGAATTGCTGGCTTCAAAGAAATTGAGGGTGTTGTTGTGATGGGAGGTTGTGGAGGAGGTGGTGTGTAGAAACCGCTATTGTTGAGTGGTTGTGGAGGAGGTGATGTTTCGTTTCGCATTCACGGTGAGAGAGAAGGGGACAGGGATAGGGTTATATTGGGAAAAACAAAAGAAATATAAAAAGATAAAAAGTATCAAATAGAAAAAATCTCAACTATTTAAATAAAAGTTAATAGATCTGACGGTTTAAAAAAAATTTACACACGGTGGGAAAGATGTTTACTTTCCCACCTTAGACATCGTCGGGATTTAAATGCTTAAGCAAACATACTCTAAGTTAAAAAGAAAGCTGTCTAGTATGGGAGAGCCATACTCATCTCCCACGGTGGGAAAGGAATGTTACCCATTAGATTATCATATTTAAAAATCTAAAGACTGAGATTTTTTCTTTTTTTCTCTTTTTTTACTGTCTTTCCCTGTTTGACCTTATTCCCCTTTCTCTCTCACGGGCAAATTTTGCCACCACGACGACGACTCCAAAGTTGACGACAAAGTCAACAACGGTGACGCATCGCAACCACTTCCTTCCAAGCCTCGTCTCTGTCCCCTTTCTCCCTCACCGTGTAATGTAATCGTGAATCGTCGTGGAGGCTTTTTTTTTTTTGGCAGGTTTGGCTGTGTTTTTTTTTTCTTTTCTTTCAGATTTGGGGTTTCAGTGTTCTACTAGTGGAGAGCAGCGGGTTTTTTGGTGGTTTGGGTTCGAAAAGGAACCGGTGAAGGGTGCAGTGGTTCCCTCGTTGAGTGCTCTCGTTCGCGGAGGTGTCGCACTTGCTCCCAAATCGGAGTTTCGTTGTCGATGTTCACTCCCAAATCAGCGCGCCACCGTCGCTTGCTTGTAATCGTTACCAAATCAGCGCGCTGCAAGAGAAATAAGAAATGTGCACGAGATCGGAGCAAAATCTGCGTTGTTACTTTAATTTTCTCTTCTTTGTTGTGTTGTTTGTTTGTTGGGAGGAGATGGTGTTGTCTGATGCACCATGATGTTAGCGGTGGTTTGAGGTTTGAAGATTTGAATTCATGGAGTTGTGGGATGCGGGAAGGAGAGAAAAAAGGAAAGTAGGAAAGAGAAAAAGAATGAATCGTCGCCGCCGAAAATTGCCTTCGACTGCGGTGCACAGTTGTCTGCGGCGGTGTATGTGGTTGAGGGGTTGTTGCTCCATCAAGGAAGGTAGGGGTAAATCAGGAAAAGAGCAGGAGAAAGAGAAGATAAAAAAATAAAAAAGAGAAAAAAATCTCAGCTGTTGATTCGAAAACTAAAATACCTAACTGTAAAAAATAAGTTTCCCACGATGGGAGATGAGTATGGCTCTCCCATGCTAGACAGTTTCTGTTAAAAAAAACTTGATTAATCATTTTTAATGGAATCTTCTTTTCCAATTACATTTTTTTTATCTATAAGACTCAAACTCAAAACCCTATTTAAAGGATCCAAACACAGTTTCACTCGGACCAACAACATATTAATATTTAATTTTTCTGTTAGTATGTATGTAAATGTAGTCATATTATTATTATATTTTAGAACCAATCTAGAAAATACTTTCTACATCGATTGCACTAAGAACTAATGTAGAAAGTACTTTTTAAATTAACTTTTTTATTACCCAATCTAAAATATGGATGTCCTTGCAACTTTAGAATACTTTTTAAATTGGCTTTACAAAGAATCGATCTAAAAAATACTTTCTAGATTATTTATTCATGTAAATTAAAATTTCTGACAAGACTTTCTAGAGTAATTGTACTAAAAACTGATCTAGAAGTCATTATCCACATTAGTTTTTAGTACAACTAATCTAGAAATTCCATTAAAAGTTTTCTAATTTCAGTAGTGCGTTTATATTTTCATTATCGATTTAATTTTCAAACACTTAATTATTTTATAGTTCCAAGACGTCTCGAGGAAAGGATAATTAAATCAACGTATCCCTCGATTTTCTTATTATATAAGTATAACTTCTATCTATGTTTTATTATTATTATTATTATTATTATTATTATTTCGTTTTTTAATCTCCCTTTCTCTATTTTGTTTTCATTCTATATTTCCATTCTTTATTAGTGTTTTCATCTTTCATTCAAACCCTAGCCTCTTGAGACAATGTTATATCTATCCCACTCCCTTGTAATGTTTTCAAACCCTAACCTTGTTATCTTTCTCTTACACAAGTGGCACATGGGAGTAATGTTCAAAAGCTCGTAAAGGAATAATAACAATGTTTGAATTGAGAAAAAAAAAATTGTCTTTAAGGAAGTGTTTATGCACACAGACAACAATGAAAAGTGCCACAAACCTTTTTTTGTTTTGTTTCATGGCATGCAAGAAATTTGCGTGCACTTTGTATTTGTTTTTGTCTGATCCAATAGGAACACTAACTCCTTGAAAGTTAGCTTGATCTTATTGTCTCTTATGTTTCACAATTCTTTAATTATAAATATACCACTTGGGCTATATTTGTTCATCTCTATTAAAGCTTCATTTCAAAGCATAAGTGGAAGCTTTAACAAACATGATTAAATATCTCCCAACTGTGGTAGATTTATAATCAAAGAATTGTGGAACAAAAGAGAAAAAATATTAAGCTAACTTCAAGGAAGGAATTGGCATTGTTATTGTATCAAACAAAAACAAAAGGAGTGGTCAAATTTCTCGTATTTGGGCTATGTAACTAAAAAAAGAAAGAAGGTTCATTATCTCTGTTGTTGTTTGTGGAAAAAAGCAATCTCTTAAGTTAATTGACAATAACAGTTTTTCCCTTAAAAAATACATTATTTTGAGTTTTATCATTGTAATAAGAAAATATGTATGTGTGCACGTGCGTGTGTGCGAGATGTATCATTTATATATACAAATAATGAAATGAAATTGTTCAGTGTTTTTTTTGTTTGTATTTGTTTCTTTTTCGGTATTTGTAGTTTTCAAATTAGTATATTGTTTATTGATGGGATGTAATGTAGTTTTATTGTTGTTTTAAAAAATAAGCTTTATACATCGGTTGCTACCTAATTGATGTAGAAAGTCGAATTGATGTAGAAACTCACTTTCTAATATATAAAAAAAACTTAAATTTTACAATATTTATGAAATATAAAAAAAAAATTGTAGGCTTAATTATAATTTTTATCTCCAACTTTTTATTTTTTGGTAAATTTTATTCCCAATAAATTAATTTGGCGTATTTTATCCCAAACTTTTTTAAAAAGTTACACATTTTATCTTCCATTATTTTGCTGACATAAGCGTTAAATATGAGAATAAAATTCACCAAAAAATAAAAATTAGGAGTAAAATTCGTCAAAAAATGAAAAAGTTAAGGATAAATTTTGTCAAAAAGTAAAAAGTTTGGAGATAAAAAGTACAATTATTTTAGCATGTCACGTCAGCAGAACGGTGAAAGGTAACATTTGCAACTTTTTAAAAAGTTGGGAGTAAAATGTGTCAAATTAATTTGTTGGGGGTAAAATTCATCAAAAAGTAAAAAATTGAGAATAAAAATTGTAATTAAATCAAAATTGTACATGACACAAGTAACAAATAATTTTAATATAAATCAAAAACCATCGATTTCCCTTAATTTTAATATAAATCAAAAACCATCGATTTCCCTTATTGTATTGTGTATAATACTGTTTGATAAAATATTTAAAAAATTGTATTGAGACGAATAATTATTTAATAAAACATTACAAAAATTGTGCTTCAACTTCAAGTTTCTTCTAGAACTCTAAAATATATTTATTTAATTTAATGCATTAAAACCTGCACGTGGCAAAATATTATGGATAAGATAAGAAGCTGGGAGCCGTTTAAGCCGAGCCGACAGTAACGGTGATGTCTGTCCACACACTGATTCCACCAATAACGTCCAAATCGGCAACGTCATTCTCCCATGTCCACGTGTTTTTCTGTCATACGATAATGCCTCATTATTTATTACACTTCATTTCGCGTTTTTGTTTTTTTCTCTTTTCAAACATCACCCCTCACCGAACACTTGACATTTTTGGATACACTTTGAATTGAACCCCTCTCTCGTCGGAAGGAACGAGCATGTCCTCTTCTTCGGAGTTCCAACTTGGGGGGTAGAGAGAGAAAACGAAAACGAAACGACCCCGTTTTAGAGAGAGAAAGTGAACTAAAAAAAAAAAAAAATTCTACTTCTACTTACTTTTCTTTTTATGCTTTTTTATGCTGTTTTTGGTAACTTGGGGTGTTTTAAAAGAGTTTAAAAACATAAACTTGCAGGCGATTTTGTTGGGGGTGTGTCAATTTTCTCAGAAAGTTTTGTTTGCGTCTGTTGTAAGTTACTTTTTTGTTTTCCTCATTTTGTTTTTTAAGTTTTTTGTTTGATGGGTTTCTTTGGATGAACTTCAAACGGTGGCCAGCTTCTCAATGAAGCAAAGGTTTGAAAGAGGGGAACATGCTACATGGGTGAGCACAAAATATGAAAAAAGATTTGGTTTTTAATGTTTTTTGAAGGTGGGGTGGCAGTGAATGATTAATTTTGGATGAAGGGGATTGTTAGCTGTTAGAAGAAAAATTTGTTTATTTTTATTTGTTTCCTTTTACTTTGGAGGTGTTGTTTAGGTTGGAAGGAAGATTCAGGGGAGGTGGGTTTGTTGTTGGATTTAAAGAGTTTTTACTTTTTTTGTTTTTTTTTGTTGTTCTTGGTAAGTATTGAAATGAGGGACTTGGTTATAGTTTAAGGTTGCAGCATGAGTTACAGAGAAAGGAACAGAGGGAAAAGAGAAGAGAAGGAATATGAGAACAGTACTACTGTGGGATTGGATTCAAAATCAGTGAGTCACAACAGTGGTTCACTAGAAGAGGAGCAGCTAACAATTGATGACAATCTTCTGATTGACCCCAAACTATTGTTTATTGGGTCAAAAATTGGAGAGGGAGCTCATGGGAGGGTTTTTGAAGGAAGGTCAGTGAGGCAAAGCCTTGAATGAATTGTGTACCTTAAATTTTTCAATTTTTATATTTTATTTATTTATTATTTTGAATTTGTGAGTTTATGTGAACAAAACATTTGCTTAGAAGACCAGTTAAAGATGATCATTTTTCTTGCATGTAATGCACAGCAGTAGTGGGACAATTGGGTAGGATTTTCACAATTTATGTATTAACCTGCAATCAGCTCAGCTAACTCTCAGTCATAACTGTATAATGATATCTACTGGAATTATTGCATCCAGATGGTGGATAACAGCTGAGAAGTCAATGTTTGCTTTGGTTTAACTCATAGCGTGTTTGATATCACATCCTAGATGTGAGTTTTCACGTCTAATGAGAAGCAAATAGTTATAGCTTCCTCGTTTTGTAACATAATTGATGTGATTTCTGGTTTTGTAATGGGTTTCCAAACACACATTAAGTTCCAAATAAACGTGGAGATTTTACTGAAGAACTTCTAACTCTTTAACATTTTACTTTTGTTCCAATGATGTCATTATTTATGGTTACTGTAAAAAAGACAATATTGCTATGGAGTGGTCAATTCAACTGTATAATTATGTGTATACCCCAAGTGGTTTGCTGGCAGCTGGAGTCCTGGTTTATGTAGGTGTAGGTTAATAATTTTCCAGGTATAGAGATCGGATTGTTGCAATTAAAGTTCTGCATCGTGGGGATACTTTGGAAGAAAGAGTTGCCCTTGAGAATCGTTTTGCTCGGGAAGTTAATATGATGTCTCGTGTTCACCATGAGAATCTTGTGAAGGTGAGTAGTGTGCTTTGTTTGGGATATGTCTGCAATTGTCTTATCTGTATCTGATTGGTATCATTTGTTTCACTGAAGGCCTATCTATGTATAGTTTGAAGGATATATGTTATGTATGGTCTTTTTACCCTTTGCTACTATAGGACTAAGGAATGCCTCTTACTGAAGATAATGCATTTATTTGTTTTTGCAGTTTATTGGAGCTTGTAAGGATCCTCTTATGGTGATTGTTACAGAGATGTTACCTGGTTTGTCACTGCGAAAATATCTGATCGCTATACGCCCTAAACAGTTAGACCTTTATGTGGCTATAAAGTTTGCCCTTGATATTGCTCAAGCCATGGATTGGTTACATGCCAATGGGATCATACATAGAGATCTGAAACCTGGTACCTTTTATGTGTATATAGTGCATTATCTGTAATGGCTTAATTGTATGTTAGTGTTTTTTCTTTTATCAGCTTAATGTTTGTTGTTTTAGTCTTTCTGTTCAATACTGGAGGGCATTGTGAATTTTGTCCTGGAGTTATATTTCTTCCTTAGTGTCTATAAATTTGTTCATATAATAAAGGAATATTTTAAATTGTTACTCTTGGTACTTGAAAGTTAAAAGTTACTCATATATGTTATGATGTGCTTTAGGAGCATTGGTACCTGAAAACTGTTATATTTCTTGTAATGCCAGCAGTGTGCCCAATAAATTTATGTGGTTGCAGCTTCTGTCCTGTAATGCTATTTTTAGTAGGCAAATTTCCCTCTTCATGATTCTAATGTTTTGTGAAACTTCTTTTCTGTCTCTGCATATCATGAAGAGGAAACTGTTAACTTCATCTGAAAACACATACATTACCTTGTATTTCTGGATTGGAGCCTTTGCTCTATATGACAACTAATCATAGTAGTTTTTGACATTAATGTTTAAGTTTGAAATATAGGTCTATACTAATGATTTCTAGTATCAATTGTCTGACTCACTTGAACTATTGTTTTTAAATTGTTACCATGCAGACAATCTGCTGCTCACGGAAAACCAGAAGTCAGTTAAACTTGCTGATTTTGGCCTGGCAAGAGAAGAATCCGTGACTGAAATGATGACTGCAGAAACTGGAACTTACCGTTGGATGGCACCTGAGGTGTGTTGTGCTATCTGAACATGGTTTTATCATTCTACTGGCAATTATCCAAAAATTTGCACTGAAGGGTCCAATAAAGCTTGTATTTATTCGATGCTTATTATCTTAACTCATCATCACTGTTAGTCTAAAATGATAATTTATTGTACTAATTTGATGTAAGACTGATAAGTGGCAGACTCACTTGAAATCATCACTCATCAGGTTGCAGAGACCTGAACTAATATGCAGTACACTAGAAACTGGCAATTGTATGCTAATAGTGATGATCTGTGATTCTGTCTTGATCTGATCGAGTTCATGTAGAAACTGGCAATGGTATACAAATATGCAATGATTTTGTGTAATCACTACATTGCATCAGAGGGATGTTGGCATTAACCAGTAGTGTGATTTAGTTTTTTCATTTATTTAGTTGTGTAAGTTCCATTCCACTGTTATCATCTTATTTCTTTACATTTCTTTCAAGGAAAGAGCTTTTAATACAAATGTCAAGTAAGTTCAATAATTTCTCTAACCATAAAATATATATTTATCAAATTGCAATATAATGTCCTGTAATTTCTGCTGCTAGTACATACTTAGGATCCTTTAGGGGGCTGATTAGTTTCAAGTTGGAATGAAATTACTTCTTGAATAAATTATATGATAGTCTTTACTTTTGTGATCCAGTCCACTATGAGATGTATTATCATTTCCTGTGTGTGTAGGAGCCTAGGAGGAGAGGCAAAGTTAGGCCATGCAGGTTTATGAGATGCAGAATTCAGTTATAGGAGAGAGAGGAAATCCTAACAAAATAATGACAGGTGGCACAGAGGCAGTGGACAGGGGGATTTGGGAATCAGAGGGCACTATGGGAGAGGAACACAGCCTAAGAAGAGGGGGAGAGAGAGACTGAGGGTTTAAAAAAATATTATTGGAGGATTTGGGAGGGTGAATTGCACTAGTTGTGTAGCATATTTTCTCTCTTTTCTGAGTTTTGTTTCCATTTTGGAGGGTTTCCTCAGCTCTGCTCCCCTAGTTTTTTTTATAATAATATTCACATATTTCTAGTTCTAACACTGCAACATGTAGTTAAATTTTATTTTGTAAAGATTTTTTGTTTGATAGTTTGTGTTTTTACAGTTGTACAGTACTGTGACATTGCGTCAAGGGGAGAAAAAGCATTACAACAATAAGGTTGATGTCTACAGCTTCGGAATTGTGTTGTGGGAGCTACTAACAAACCGCATGCCCTTCGAAGGGATGTCCAATTTACAGGCTGCTTATGCTGCTGCATTTAAGGTATAAAATTTGACATAGCATGGTCATCATTTCAATTGACTGGTTATCATGTTTATGCAAATTACAAATTAGAAGTGCTTGTATGGATTTCTCTATTGTGATATGTGGATAGCTGTAATGGATTATGCCTCACTATAACTTATGTAATTTATGCTCTGTTGTCGAAGGATTAAAGTTTTATCATTTAATGGGATAATTACCAAAATGGAACATCTGACAAGATATTTACCATGATGGAAAAAATAGCCAAATTTTTGCACATACTCATCAAAATTTGTTCTTTCATTGTCCATATAATATAAAATAAAAGAATATTGTTTTTTTTTTTTTTGTAATTCTCCTCGTATTCATATGGTATTGGATTTGTTGCTAAGCATAACATAACATGGTTTACATTTGAGATTGCAGCAAGAGAGGCCTAACCTTCCTGATGATATATCTCCTGATCTTGCCTTCATCATACAATCATGCTGGGTCGAAGATCCTAACATGAGACCAAGCTTCAGTCAGATTATCCGCTTGCTCAACGAGTTTCTCTTCACACTCCAACAACCATCCCCTTCGTTGCCGCTAGAACCTGAGAACGATCCTGAGGCCGTAACAAGTAACGGTACCATAACTGACTTTTCTGCCCGAAATAAAGCAAAGTTTTCTTTTATTCGCCACTTGTTTTCTTCAAAGAGGACCAAAAGCTAACCTTGTGAGTTGTAAATTTTAAAAAATTTCCTTTTGCTGTAAATAGAAGAGTTCTCATAGCAGCTTTTACAAGTAATCATCTAAGGTTTAGAATGATGTTGATAAACTTTTTGAAAGATTAAAGAAAAAGAGAGGTTTGTTTTAAATTTTTAATGCAGTTGATCTTGTTGTGTAAGAACAAGTTGGTTTAGATATTTTCTTCCATTCTAAGACATGTTTTTAATTCAATGAAGCAATTCATTGCATAGTAGTTGTATCCAAGGAGTGTTCAATAATTTGTTTCTGTTAATTGACTGAATGTCAATTTTAAAACTTCTATGATTATAGTATATATGATGATGATGCACGTTGCTTCTTTGATTTGGATGTTACTGGTTTATTAAGTATACTATAGTTTTAAGGAACACTAGTCTTTTGCATTTTTACCCAATAACTAGAAAAAAATTATTTTCTGTTGATGTGTGTGGATGTTGGCTGAAGGTGATGCTCTGAAAACGATTTGAAAATTATAGGATGAAATCATGAAAACGTTGTAAAGTAGGTAATATAGTCTTTTGTCACTGCGAATTCTCGAATACATTATCTGTATAATCTAATCTTTATGCTATACTGTCATGAATTATGCTTTGGAAGTATATGTTTTATTATTTTATAATCATTTATGTGTATATTTAAGTATCTTGAGAAGTACTTTTATACCGTAATGTCTTAAATTATGTTTGGATGTTAGTTGGGAGAGTTAAAAAATATTTTTAAAATGATAAATTCTTCCTTTTTTCATTATATATTTTACAATTCATTAATGTGTATTAAAATTCTCAAAAGTACGTTCTTAACTCTTATCCAAAGATTATTGTTTTCATTATATATCGGTAGTCAAGAGCCAAGAGCTGTTAGCATTACCACTGTTTGAGAAATTATTTTCAACATTTTATATTGTATTTTAATTTACTTTTTTTTAAATGATTGAATAATTACTAAATTTGAATTTTTTTTTATAGAACTAGTATTTTTGAAGTGTATGTTCGTATTTTTCTCAAGGAAAAAAAAAAAGAGAGACATTCGCTCGAGTGTTGAATCGATAATTTTTTTTAGTTAGATACCTAACAAGAAATATCTAATGTGTTCATTAGCGGATTCAGATCCTCTAGAATTGTTTATAAGACTGCACGGATCTTGACCCATTTAAATATTAAATTTATATTATATAAAAATTATGAACAATAATATATTATTAACGAAAACTATTAGATTCAAATTGCATGGGTTCCTTCAAAAAAATAAAAAATTGCATAGGGTGCAGTTCTAAAATGAATTGTAACTTGTAAGGGATCCATATCCGACACTTCCAACATTCTGACACGTCAAATAGAAAGAGTCTTGAAATTTCATAGGTCTTAAAAGTTCTTACTTACGAGGATGTGATATAGAGTTCCATCTTTGAGTGTACAATGACATTTCCTTCTTAAGGTGAAAACTGTAACTAATCTTATGGATCGAACAACCCCTGGATTCCACATACCTCAGCTGGCCAATAAATGAATTATTCCAATGAAGTTTCTCTAATTTATCTTAGAACAATGATATTAATTTCAATATAATCTTCGTGTATTTTCATGCATTAGAAAAGAATCAACTTATCAAATTCGGGTAGGTTACGGGCCTGATCCGTTGCTCCTCCATCTTTCAACACCCAGTGCATTGATCACATCTACGTGGATCCCCACAATGCCACGTAGTCTCACACCGCGATATCCTTTGAGATCCCTAACTACACCGCTGATGTGGTCACCACTGGCGCCTTTCGCCTCCTAGAGGTCATCCACTCTTCAGAACTTGAAATGGCAAAAATCTTACCGTGTGGACTAGTTGGCTTAAATATGTTTTTAGTCTCTCAAATATGGATTTTTATTTTTTTAGTCCCTCAAATTAAAAGTTATTTTTTTTAGTCTCTCAAAGTTAAAAAATGCATTTTTTAGTCCCTCTCCACAGTAGTGTTAAACAAGGAATAACGAATTCACAATTTGTGGCGGCTTTTAGCCGTCACAAATTTACAAAATCAAATTTTGGCAGCTAAAAGCCGCCACAAATTTTGGCGGCTAAAAGCCGCCACAAATTTATAAAATCAAAATTTGACGGCTAAAAGCCGTCATAAATTGCGAATTCTAACACTATTATGGAGAGGGATTAAATAAAAGAAGCATTTTCCAACTTTGAGGGACTAAAAAAATAAGGGTTCATATTTGAGGGACTAAAAACATATTTAAGCCGGACTAGTTTAATAGGCTGAAAGCCAATGTTTTGGGTCTCAATTTGAATGGCCATGTAAAAGGGGAGGTGCCTGGGCTATTAGTAAGATTTCTTGGATCCTACCAAATGGATGTCTAGTTATCAAGTTTCCATGCATGTTGAACTTTTGGGATGCACCAAAATCCATCTTGGGTTCTTGGCTGATTCATAGGTTGATGTAGTTAATTTGAAGGATTTAAAGAGGTTATTTTTCCCAAGTCTCCCGCCACTACAGTAGGAGACCACCCCCTTCAATTTGAATGCCTTATTGAAGCATTTTTTAGCGGTTTTAAACGGCTAGAAATTGTTTAATATTTATTAATTATTTTAGTCAAACAGTTTCTAGTGGTTTTTAATTGTTAGAAAAATAACCACTAGTAAGCAACCTCCTTGGCCTTCCCATTCACGTTTTTGCACTTGTGTTTTTTAGGCTTTTTTTGTTTTATAAATTTAGAGAAGTAATTTCTGGTAATTTTTAACCGCCAAAAAATGATTAATCACATTTTAAATTATTCTGCCAAGCAATTTCTGACAATTTTTAACGGTAAAAATCTGTCACAAAATTTTTGAAATAATTAAAAATTAACTTCCATGTCATTATTTAACGAAGGAACTTGACAGTAGGGACAAAAAATCAAACGGAAAAATAGATTAGGGACTAAGACCGGTCAAATATAAGTTTAAGAATTCAAAACAAAAAACTTAAAAGTTAAGGGAGTAAAAACATATTTTGCCCATATAAGAGACCACGTCTAAGGTGTACCACTTTTATAAGTGGTCAATTATGCACCACAAATTATATTCATCAGATTAATCTATACTGTTAAGGCTTATTGTAGATCTGCCTCCATCTGATTCTACACTCCATAGATCTTACCTCCTCCCACCTATCTCTGTTGCCGCTGCGACCACCTCTTCCCAAACCTCTTCTGTTTGGAACTAAGGAAACTTCTACCTTTCCTTCTGGCTTCCGATTAAAATTAACACCCTTCCATTTCTCTCACAAAATACAAAAACGCTAATACCCAACTACATAAACACTGTATCTGAATCTTAGTATTTGTTTTAATCACTTTTGAACAAATGACACTCCAATTTTGGGTGACCCGTGTTGTGTTAAATCATGAACAAACAAGATTACATTTTGTTTTTATTGGGGGTTCAAAATAGAGATGAAGAGAAATGTGATGTTGTGGTGTGTGTCGGACCAATGTTGGTGTTGCTGCTAAGGACGAGGATGATTTGCAAAAATCAAACATAAAGGTACAATGATAATGGGAGGAGTTCGCGACGCACAAGGGGTTGACGATTGATGTTGTTTTGTGCCATATCTGTGTGGTGTTAATGCCGGGATCTTCCAGAAATAGGAGTTCGTTGTGAAGTGTGGCATGAGAAACGAGGGCGATGAGATCCTTGCGACGTTTATGTCGAAGAACGTGAAGGGGAGCAGGAGGTGGGGCTGAAACAATGTCGTTTGTTGAATCGATTCTAAGATGATGTGAGGGAGCTTCGACGGTGGTGGTTTGCAACGGCGTGTGGGGACGAAGGAGGTTACAAGACAAGGGACTTTGGGAAATGTTGTGGTGGTGGAAGGAGGAGGATGTGGTGGCGGTTGGGGATTAACAGTGGCAGGGGGAGGTCGACTGGAGTGATGCCGAAGGTTCACCCGCGACGGTGAAGGTGTGGATGGCGAGAGGGAGAGGGACTAAAAAGGATACGCTAGTGAGGGTACACCATAATATCGTAGATATAAGATCAATCTATCGGATAAAAAAATGGTACATCATGGACCACTTATAAAGTGGTCCACCTTAGACGTGGCCCATATAAGAATCTTAAAAGGCTCAAATAATCTTTTGGTTCCTATGAAATAGAGTGTCTTTTATTTTAGTTCTTTTAAAGTTTTTTTGTTTTAGTTCTTTAAATATTTAAAATTTTGGTTTTAGTCTCTGTTGTCATAGCATTAACTAGTGACGTAACAACAACATTGTAGCCCATTAACTTGTCATGTCATCAGGGAATCTGATAGGACAGTCATGCGTAATTTTTTTTTTTTTGCTAAATTGTATTTTTAAATCCCTCATCAATTATTTTGACATCATCAACTATTTTGAACAAATGAAGATTTAAAAACATAGTTTACTAATTTAAATTATACGTGACTACCCAATAAATTTTTTTATGACGTGACAAGTGGATTGCTAACTTGATATTACGCTATTATGTAACACTATTACTTTATAGCATGGACCAAAATAAAAAAAAAATCTTTAAAAAATTATAATCAAAACAAAAATAATATTTAAAAAGACTAAAATAAAAAAAAAATTATATGCACGAAAAAATTATTTAAATAATCTTAAAACAAGTCCATGACTTCATACTTGGACGCACATGCTACGACCAGGAATGGACGGTCAAGATGTTAGGCAAAATAACACGCAAACGTTTCGATGGAAAGTAAATTAAGACTGAAACTGAAGTCAATGCTTCTTTGGACAGACAAAACCACAGAGTCTCCCAAGGTAGAAACTATACAAATAAAGAAAAGAAAAACTACACTGTACGATAATGTCAATGAAGAGAGAGGTTTCCATTTTACAGAGAGAAAGTCAGTGACAAGCACCAGAAGAAGAAGTAGCTAGCACCCAAACAAACCACACCAGATTTTGGATAAAAATCTAATCTTCATCGCTCTTAGATCCATTGAGTTTGTTCTTGCCCATCATGATTTTCTCTGGGTCAACAACTGGTTGAGCACACAGAAGAAAGAGAAGGTGTGGAGAGATGGTTTTGATCATGACCCTTTTGATGAGTCACATGTCCACAAAGTCGCGTTCTTTTTTGTGTTTTGTGGAATTTGTTCATGTGGGTCATGCTAATTCCCTTCGATTGATGCGGTAATTCACCTTCTAGTTTCATTCAGAATTGGGTTTTCTTTTGATTGCGTGAAAGGAGAGTCTTTTGAGGTGGCTCAGCGAATTTTAATGAGCCATGGGGGAGCATGTAGCAGCGGTACACACTGCTACTAACGCTTTGCAAGCATTAGGGAGGGGTTTTGATGTGAACTTTGATACGAGGCTGCTTTATTGTAAAGGAGTTTCAGGGTCTAGGGTAGTTGAGATTGATGAAGAACACCGTAAGGAGCTGTGGTTGTACGATGATGTAGCTGTTCCCGATGTTTCCAGGGACATTGGATGCTCCCAAGAGACCATGGAGCGTCAGAGTTCTGGGGTCCGCAGTTTTCAAGAGGTAAATTTGGCAATTGAAAATTTTCTCTTTTTAGAATTACTTTTTCTTGTTTTGTGAGATTGTTTTGGTGAAAATTGTCAAGGTTTAAAATTGCGGTCAGGGTTTTGTTGCATTCCTGGATATTGTGGGACATTGCAGACAAATGTGCCGATGAGGCCACAATTGTGGTCACAGACACCTCAAAAACCTTGACGTTGTGGCCAAAATTGCAGTAGCAGACCATTTTTTAAAACCTTGAAAATTGTTTCCTGAATGTAATTTAGCAAGTTTTTTTTTTTTTTTTTTCAGTTATGTTTAATTGTTTGTGACAGTATAGGGGACATATCTATATGGTATTTGATGAATTTGACCGTGGTTTTGAGTTGCTTTTTATGATTGTGGATAAGAGATGGTCCTGGTGTAATGAAATTGAGGTGTGGAATGGCTGCTAGCAATGGATCTGTAAAAACCCTCAAAGTGATATTCTTGAGGATGGTTTTGTTTGTCATGTGTAATATAGGATTTGTAAGGGAGGGGAGGGTTAAAAAGTTATGATTGAGCATTTGTCAATTATGTAGGCATGTAGCTTAAACTAAAACAATTAAAGGAGTACCTGTCTTGTGATAGATAGCTTGTGCCAGCCTTAGCATGGACACTGACATATTAGCAATGGCAGAGAATGGTTCTTTTTCACTTTTGAACATTTTCTTGTTTAGCAGAAATTTCCAAATCATATATTCATATGTACTACAGACACTTATCTTTTATGCTATCCGTCGTTTTTGTAAATTGCTTTCATAATGCTCAGGTTGATTCCCTGATATTTTGCATGCATTAAATTTTTGAGACAAACAAACTATTATAATTTCAGATTTTACTGTACTAAAGAACAAGAGTCATATTCAACTGTTGCCCCCCACAATGTTTTCTCAAATTTATGATTGTTCTGCTGTGACTGCAGATGGTGGAATACTTTAATGAAAGGGCAAATATATCAGGGAACTTTCCTATTGGGAGTTTTAACTCTGCATTTAGCTTCACTGGTTCAAAACATGTTGATGCTGCAGCCACAAAAACCTTGTCTACAGATGGGTTTTACATTCCTCTTGCAAAGGTTCAGCTTAAAAAATCCCACTTAACGTTGCAAGGAAATGTCAAAAAGGCTGTCCCAGTCAATTGGGACCCAACGTCCTTGGCAAGGTATGCATATACAAGTTATCTACATAATGCAGTAACAAAGATATCATAAGATTGTTCCTGACTTTTAATTTCATTTTGACAGTTTTATTGAAAATTTTGGGACTCATGTCATTACATCAATAACTATTGGTGGTAAAGATGTTATTTATGTTAAACAACATCATACTTCTCCTTTGTCAAAGTTGGAGATGAAAACCTATATTCAGGATATTGGAAATCAGAGGTTCTCTGACATCAATAGCCAAACAAGTTCAGGTCAAACAAAATCCAAGGATAAGGCTAGTTCACCTCAATACCACTTTTCTTGCATAAATATATATGATTCAGGCTCATGATTGCTATAAATATAATGCTTGATTATTTTAATTACATTTTTTGCAGGGTGTTGATCCATTTTCATTCAATAGTCAGGGGGTTTACCCCCAACCCACAACTGCAACATATCCTACTGGGAAAGAAGTATGTATTATGTAATATGTGTTTTACTATTATGTTTTTTTTTTTTTTTTTTCCCGAGCTGAATGGTGGCGTGTGGTCCATGTAGCCATCCTCACCTTGAGGGATAAGGCTTTGTTGTTGTTATTGTTATTTTGTTGCTATTATGAAATATTTTATTTATAGTATAGTTTTTACAGTTATAGCCAAAATCATGGCAATTTAAATGTTGATGAACCATTTTTCTAAAGTAAACTTTGGCTATATAGTCTTTATCATAATCTATAATGTCTTTAGGCATAGAAGTATACAAGGTCTTAGGTTCTACCCCATCGTGGGTTTCACCAAGAACCTCTAACATGATTATTTCCCCTCCTAACAAGTGAACCTGATTTTCAATTTCCCCATCCTTTTCTGAATTCCTTGACCTTGTTGATGTACTAACCAAAAATAAGCTAGTTAATAGCTGCAATGCATATACAGGTATTGTTACAGTATTGGTGATGATACTGGTATACAAAGGGATATGACATTTAGTGAAAATTTAGGATGTGGTTATGACATAATCCAACATGATTTATTTATACCATGTCACTAAACATTTTACAAACACAGACACATCACACAAAACATCTTAAATTTAAAAATTAAAGATATAGTTGGTCAGCATGCAGCTGTACTTGGAACTTGGAAGAATTCATACTTGTTATTAAGAAAGATACTTACATGTCTTTTATGGTTGTTGATTGTTAGTAGCTGGCTGGTCTGATGAATATCTGTCTAGAAAAAAGTCTTCATCGAGTCTTCTCTTTTTCTCTTAACTTCCTTGAATACTTATTGGTCAGGATGTCACAGTAATTTTTAGAAGAAGAGGAGGAGATGATTTGGAACAAAACCACAGTAAATGGTTATCAACTGTCAAGTCCTCCCCAGATATCATTGAGATGACTTTCTGTCCTATAACTGATCTCCTTGATGAAATACGTGCCAAGGAGCATTTGACCCGTGCCATTGGTCTTTATCTTGAATGCAAGTCAATTTATCCTTTATCTTTTACTATTTAAATTTTTTTTTCCATTTTTAGGAGTATCGTCTAATATCAGTTGCACATTTCTTTTTCCGTTTTCCTAAATTTTGCGCACAGATAAACCTCCAATTGAAGAACTTAGATATTTCCTAGAGTTTCAGATTTCTCGTGTATGGGCTCCTTTACAGGACAGGATTCCTGGTCAACAAAGGAAGGAACCTGTGTGCCCATCTTTGCAATTCAGCATAATGGGCCAAAAACTTTATGTCAGTCAAGAACAGGTAAAGATTCATTGTGGCATTTTCCGTCACTTAGAAACTTCTTATCCCATGACAGTAATTCTTTTAAAAAAATGTAACGTATTTACTGTTTGTGGGTACATAGGGCAGTCCCTTTTTTTTTGTTTTCAAGCTTTTCTTGCTTGAGGATGGGGGCATTTGGTTTGTTACTGCGAGTTGCTAAGCATGATATAATTCTAAGAATTGATTGGTAAACTGCTTCAAGTCTGGGGAATCTAATAAATATAACCTTTGATTTTAAGTATTTATGTATCTGAATGAAATCATTCCTTTTTCTAAATTGTAATGTATTCTTTTGCATATATGGGGAAAGTAATTCTCTGAGTTATGTTAGATTTAGATCAGTCTTTTTTCTTTTACACCAGTGGAACCCTGTTTATGTGTTGTGCCTATTTTAGTTGACTCGAGTACTCTTTTCATTATTTCCTGTGTACATGATTTTAAGGAAACTAGTACCTGATTTTGTCATCCTTTTTCTATGTGGTGCCATTCATTGTTGAAATTGGTTCTGTGTCTTTGCTGTCAACTGTCAAGCCTTCAAAGATAAGAACTTGCAGTCCAAAAACTTCTTTTTTCTATTATAATAGGCTGAAGTAGTATAACGTCTTCTCTTCATTATTATGGAGTTCATCACAACAGTCCCTTCAATAACATGTACCAACGTAATGAAAAAATAACTATGGATGTTGTCATACTTTCTTTTATTATTTCTTCTTCAGTTAAGACCTTTTTTGTGAACATTACATGATAGTATTGTTTGCATTAAAACATTATTGCTCACTATACTTCTGCTTCATATTCTAAATTTATAATCCCTTTCATGAAATGTATTACTAAAGAAACACTGTCAGAGTATGCTAATAACCTGCGTCCAGTTGCATTTATGCTTGGAAGGGAAAGTTTCCTGAAAAATTGGTACACAGATTCAAGAAGTTTTCTGTCACCTTGGTGTTTGTGTTCGGTGACTAAATTTATATATTTGTTACTTGGGTTAGCGAGAAGCCTTCAAAGCGTAGTGAAAGGTGGCACATATCTAATCAATTTTAAGCATGGTGGTTCTCTTTGAATGCAGATTACAGTCGGACGAAGGCCAGTAACCGGTTTACGTCTTTGTCTAGAAGGAAGCAAGCAGAATCGACTGAGTGTTCACGTTGAACACTTGGTATCCCTTCCGAAAATCCTCCATCCATATTGGGACAGCCATGTTGCTATAGGCGCTCCCAAGTGGCAGGGACCCGAGGAGCAAGACAGTCGGTGGTTTGAGCCTGTTAAGTGGAAGAACTTTTCTCACGTGAGCACGGCACCGATTGAGAACCCTGAAACCTTCATTGGAGACTTCTCTGGTGTCTGCATAGTTACTGGAGCACAGCTTGGAGTGTGGGATTTCGGATCACGGAATGTATTGTACATGAAGCTCTTATATTCAAGGTTACCCGGCTGCACGATCCGAAGATCGCTGTGGGATCATGTCCCAAGCAAGCCGCCAAAAACTGTGAATGCTGGAAACACCTCCAGCCTGGATAACTTGACCCTTAGAGAAAATGCCACAGGCAACAAGTTGGTAAAGTATGTTGACTTGTCTGAGATGACCAAAGGACCCCAAGACCCTCCTGGCCATTGGCTAGTCACTGGTGGAAAGCTTGGTGTTGAAAAAGGGAAAATTGTTTTGAGAGTGAAATATTCATTGCTTAATTACTGATTCCACCTTCCAAGTTTGTGTATGAGGATTTGCATGCACGCAGTGGTGGCCTATGTTAGAAGAAGCAGTCTTTTATTTAGGTGCCTATAATTTGCCCTTGTTGTCCATGTAAAAACATTTTGAGGTTTGATGACCTGAGCTGAGTTGAATAGGAAGCTTTTACTGTTAGTGGATTATGATTAGTGGATGCATGTTGTGGTGGTGGCAAGTGCTGTTTGTTTCCATTGCCACTGCTGATGTGATGTCCATATCTCATAGGAGTTAGAACCTGTTTTCACCTTGCCCCATTTTAAAGTAATGTTTATATCCATATAGCATTGATAATACAAAATGACAAAGTCCTTTGCTTCCCCTTTCACACTACAACAAAACAAGAGGGTGGCAGAAAGGGGAAAAAAAGGTTGTTAGTGAAGTTGAACTTTCTTAATCTATCGTTTTCTTTGTGGGACATTCCTTAACCAGGTATGCATCTATTTGCATATGATAGCAACTAACATTACTATTCTGAAACCTTATGTGTCGTAAAATAAAACTTGTTCACGTTCAAGAATTAACCGGCATTGACATATACTGCTATGTTTAGATTAAAGTTGAAAGTATTTTTTGTGACTTTTAATATACAATTGTGAAGTGCATATTTGGATTGATGTTCAGGCAACTCTAACATACGTTTTTATAAGCATTGCCTTTGATACTTCTGCGTAAAGGAACATTAGACTGTGTTGTCGCAGTTCTACCAAACAATACAAACATGTGCTAAATCTAAACATGGACATATTTAACATTGTTGTCAAACTGATAAAAATTTACATTACAGCAATTAATTTCCGTCATGATATTTAAAAAAAATATATAAAAGAAAACTAACGAGGCGGAAGAGTAATAAAGAGGGTGTAAATAGCAGGGCCCCATGCCCTTTGCCCAGGATGATACTCATGTCATGGTCCCTTAGCCCATTCACCATACTTGATTTATGACCTTTTTGTGTGTGTGCGCGCGCGCGCTACAGTTTTTGTATGGATTTATCACTTTTTATTCTACACTTTATCAACTTGTAATATTGACTTCTTTTTTTTAACAAGAACTTGTAATATTGACTTTATTCACTTTATGTCACTTAAATGTAGACACTATTTATTTGTATTTCAATTTATTTCACATAATAAAAATTTATTTAGCATTTTAGTTTTGAATCTGGTTATAATTAATTGTAAATTCATATTTCTTTAAATTGAAATAAAACTTTTTTTGACTGCAAATAGAAATAAAACTATAACAATATGTTAGCTACCAAATTATTTGGTCATTAATCCGGTCATCAAACAAATTAGCAACCGAATAATGTATTGCTAATGTGGTTACATTACATACAACATATTTTTAAACATTAGCGATTGATTTTTCAACAAAAATATTCAACCATCTAAAGATCAATTTAGCAATGTTGTGCTTAGTCGCTAAGCTGGTCACCAAATTCAAAAGGACAATTTTTTATGTCAGTGACTAATAACTAAATCAGTGGTTGACAACATTTTTTTTTGTCACAATTTACCTAAGTGGTTGTGGTTTTGACAATCAATTGGGAAATATCCTTCTACATAATTGTGATTGTAATCAAAATTCACATTTTAAATTTTACTATACTAAATGACGGATTAAAATCCTCTCCTGCACATCCCCAGTAGGAGAGAGAAAGACGGGGTGTGTGGGTCCCATCACCTGGTGGGATCCACACACCTCCTTAAGTCTTTCTCTCTCTTACTGGAGCTTTCGAGTCACCGGAGAGAAACCGGACTCGTTAAACGACACGCTTCTTATCAAATATCCTTTTGCACATTTGCCTCTATGGAACTAGGATCCAACTTGATGCAATAAGTTATATCAAACACTTCATTTATTACCAATAATCAATGTCACAATTGTACTCACACACAGCACCCACATTAACATTTGCCTACAATTACATACACAAAGACAAAACAATCTTCAAAACTGATGACCTTCAAAGGTTTGTCCGAATTTCCAACCAGCAGGAACCACATTGAGACTGGTCACTGATCGACCATCGCTGGTTGTGACTGTGAAGGAGAGGCTTTGGCCAACGAGGTAGGTGTTGCTCTGCCAATTTTGCCCCCAGTTTCTACTCATTGGTTGCCACCCAGTTGCTGACCCTTTTATTGACACTGCTTTCACGTCCCCTACCCCTCCCACGTTGTACACCAGCACTAGGTTGAAGTATGGGTTGCCGTTCATGGTGAACCTTATGCCTCCACTCTTCACACACAACACCCTCCAACAACACAAAGTGATTGATTAACCACGTTAGAACAAAAAGATTTGATTTATTTCACATGCATTAGGTGCATATGTGGAAACTCATTAGAAAACAAGAAAAATAAAAGTGAAAGTTATAATAATTATTAGCTTCTGGTTACACGTGGGCGATGGATATTCTTGAAAAGTAATGAGATATAAAGAGAAAGAGAGTGGAGATCATAAATGTAATAAATGATGTGATGTAAGATACAGATAGAGATGATGGCAAAATAATTATGAAAATATAAATATAAAAAAATTTAATTAAATTGTATTGATATTATAAAATTATTTTATACTATCGTTTAATTATAAATGATCATATATGATAAGGTTGTCGATTTTAGTAATAATCCTTTTAAAATTCATATTTAAAGTGACGTTTAATTGATTGACAATGCAAAAAATTACATTAACCTGCTTGTATGAAAATTAAATTCATATAAAAAAAATGAAAATTACTACATTTTTTACTCTGTTTAGTTTAAGAAATTTTCATGTTAACTTTTTTTTTTTACAAAAATAATTTTTCTATTTATTATATAAAATTTTTAAAAACAGAAAATAAGTTAAAAATAAGATAATATCTTTTGAGTCTTGAACATCTTTAAAAGGCTTAAATATATTTAGTCTATAAAAAACTCAACCTTTATTTTTAAAAACACACTATTTTTAAAAAGCAAGAATCATATCAGAGTTTTTTTTTTTTTAAAAATAATTACACGAAGTGATAACATCTCTACAATCATTTGCAAAGTCAAACAAAAACTTAAAAATGAATTTTTTTTTGTCTTAAATCAAACAATTGCTTTAACATACATGTCATGAAAAACTTCATTATTCATGATTGGAATATTCTTTTTTTTTTTTTATCCATAGAAGTCAAATACAAGTATTTTTTTTTATAATGGTTTTATAACAACTCATGCTTTAATCAACTGAGCTACAGGTATAGTACAGCAAAGTCATGATTGATGATTACCTTCTGAAGAGCACAGGAACGATTCCAGCTCGGTATAGCGCAATCTTGGTGAAAGCTGGCTGTGACATATCAAAATGCATCAATGGAGGATTGCACCAGCCAGGACCGTTGGCGGTGGAGGAGGTATTGGAGGGGCAGAAGTTTGTGGCGGTGACGGTGATAGGGCCAGCGCCACGGATGCAAAACTGTGGGGAATTGTAGCAAACAATTTGGAAACACGCCCCACAGGTGAACCCGTTGTTGAAAAGCGCAGCGCTTAACGCCGTCGTTGCGGTTCCATACCCATGCTGATACAAGTTCCCGTATCCGCATGCTCCCCCTTTTCATATCACATACGTGCATGTAATTAGTCATAGGAAAAATGTAAGAGATAGAAAGAAAGAAAAAAAAAAAAAATACAGAGAAAGTTAACAGTTTTTATTTTTTATTTTTTTATGATAGTGATAATAAGGACAGAATCTAGGATCTCATGTATTTACTCTAACTCCTTATCACTAAATCGACCCTGATGAATTTAGAAAGTTACATATATGTATATGAGAAAAGTAGAGAGAGAAACAAAAATAACTGCATGTTTATCTGGATTATTAACCATATATATGCATGTTAATAACATTGTCAATAGGATATTCGTTAAATTAAGAAAAATAGAATTGAAGGTATTATTTCACTTAACTTTTTTGAATTTATCTTCCTAAAATAAAAGTTGAGTCAAACAAAAATAAAAAACAAAGAGCACTTTTTTTTAAGTCTTTAAAAAAATTAAAGAGAAGAAAAGCAAAACAAGTAGGTTTTTTTTTTTTTTTTTTTTTTTTTAAAGGTGAAATAACATCTTAAAACGTCTTTGCTTTCTCTCCACATCCTGGTCTCTCTCTCTTTCTTGCTCACTCGTTCTCTTCATTGCTGTAACTCTTTCTCTCCTTTACTTTGTCTTCCTAATCTCTCTCAAGTTCTTTCTCTCATGCCATTTTTATTTTTATTTTAAAATATAGTTTTTGGGGTTTTTTCCCCCCTCTTATTCACCAAAAAAAAAAAACTTTTTAGTGGTCAACTTGACCGCCAAAATTTGATTTTCTATTTTATATTTTAAAGTACAATTTTCTAGTGGTTAAAAACTGTCAAAATCAAGTCAATAAAAAAATTAAAAATCTATTAACTACTTTAAAAACCATTTTAATTTTTTTATTGACTTGATTCTGTCAATTTTAAACTGTCAGAAATTGTACTTTAAAATTTAAAATAGAAAATTAATTTCTAGCAGTCAAAAGTTGTCACAAATTACGAATTTCTTATTCCTCGTTTGGCTCACACTGTGGAAAGGGACTAAAAAGAATATTATACGAATTTTAGGGACTAAAAAAAAATAACTTCAAATTTGGAGGACTAAAAAAAAATACCCACATTTAAAGGACTAAAAACATATTTAAGCTTATAATTAATTTTAGATTTTGTTATATATTACGGTATTTGATTTTATCACAATTTTTAACCATTAATTTTTCTAATCAACGATTATAAATGTACTTTATCCTCTAAATAAACCAAATGTTTGTTAGAACATGTGGATTGAGAGCTTAAAATTTGTTAGCAAAGGTTTGAAGTCATAGAAAGTGAGAATTGAGAGTTACCCATTGTCCCAGAAGCATCTGCACCACCATAGAATGTGGCATGTGCAGCCGTCCAGCCATAGGTACCCCTAGGAAGCCAAACAAGTAGGAAGAGCAAAAATGGCAGCATTGTTTGCAACGCAATAGTGTTCATAATAACTTGGAATAGAGTTGGGATCAAGGGTTGCTACTATTTGAGTAAGTTGAAGTAGAAAGGAATAGAGGAAGACAAAAGCTTTATATAGAGTATTAATTAGGGGCTAGCACAATTTAATGAAAATGAGGGAAAGAGTTGCACTTCCTCCACGTATAGGCAAATCCCCATAATTTGGGTCGGTTTCATTAGCGGATAATTAGCACTTTGCACTTTGCAGTCAACAACCCCACGTGTACTTCAAATAACAACAACAGCAATAATAATTTACTAGTTTAAACCATTTTTATTCTCTATATTCACGCAGTTAAATTCAGTCAATTAAATCTAAAGGAGGTCCTGCTAAAGAATATAGGACCAAAATAAAAGAAAGAGAGAAATATATGGATAAAAAACTTAAGAAGACCAAGATAAAAATAATAAAAAATTAAGAGGGTCAAAATGAAAATAACTATATTATTGGGACTAAACAATTATTTAAGCTAAATTTATAAAAACAATTAAATCTTCAAATATTAGAAATACAATGGTGGGAAGCAGAAAAATTAAGCATATAACGAATGTACTTGTGAACAAAAAAAAAAGAAAGCTTAAACATACAACCTTTGTATAAGTCATGCAATGATGCAACCACCTTTAAGGTAAAAAGCTAATATAACAAGTGGAGAACAACAAAAAACGAATCATAAAACAAGACAAAGGTAATTAAACAAATGGTAATGCATGAGCATGAAATAACAGAAAAAGCAGGAAGGATATATGCACTATGTTACTATTAGTTATTAGCAAAACAAGTGGTACCGCATAAGACAAAAAGGGGTTAGCGATGTCATGATTTTTCTTAAGTTATGTTGTGTATATTATTATTTGCTTCTCACTTATTATTATTATTATTATTATTTCATTGCACTATGTTATGCATTCTTCCTTTGTTTTCTTTGTTATTTCATGCTCATGTGCTACCATTCGTTTTGTTACCTGTGTCTTGCTTTAAGTTTCGTTTTTGTTGCTCCTCATTTGTTATATTTGTTTTATAATTTGTAACTTGTAAGGATGATTGTGCCATTGTATGACTTTTATGAAGTTGTATATTTAGAGTTTATTTTTTTATAATTTTTTGTTATTCATAACTACATTCCGTGTAGGTTTAATTTTTCTGCTCCTCAGTGTAATATTTACTGTGTTTGAAAGTTTAATTTTTATAAATTTGGCTTAAATAACTATTTAATCTTATAATATACACTTATTTTGATTTTGATCCTCTTAATTTTTTTGTTCTTATAACTTTTTTTTTTCATTTTGATCATCTTAGAAAAGAAAGAAAATCAAAACACTCGTATATCATAAAAACCAAAAAATTATTTAAGCCTTATTTAATTAGTATTTCAAGAATATGGATTGAAAAAATACTAAAATTTTAAAAAATATTCTTACAATATCTTTTAAATAATCTTCTAAATATTACTAATGAAAAAGGTATTGATTTTTTATATTTCATAAAATATTAAATGTATTTACTTTTTATTTAATATTTTAATATAATATTAAAAAGATTGTTTATAGAATATAACATTACTTGTAAAATATAACAATTATTTAATAAAATTACCATATTTAATGCATTAAAAACTTAAAAGAAACTTTATTTTTTTCCCTATATTTTCCTTTATTAATCTTTAACAAGTGTATTAGGGATACTCTGTAGTATTTGTTTTTATTCCCTTCTTTAATATGTATCAATCTTCTTAACAAATGTGGAAGAAATGTTAGAGAAATTATAATGATTATCTTAAGAAATTGGTTAAAAAATAAAAAAAGTATTTAATAAAAAGAGAAACATTTATTATATTAGAAAAAAACAAAAATTATTAAACATTCTTTTTAATTAATTAGAAGTGCTTAATAGAATATTTTAGATCATCTTCACCTAATATATTTAGGTTACTAGTTTGTAAGGTTGTTGTTTAAAACCTGGATCAGATTGGTCTAGTGATCGGTTTTTTAACTTCAAAAAAATTAGAACATTTAAAAAAAAATGAGAGTCAATAAAGAATTGGTCAAATAAATCTAAAATTGGTGAAAATACAAATTAAGAATTTTACATAAATACAAATTATTTTACGAATTATTATGAATTTTTATATCATAAAACATATAATTTAATTTTATATATCAATTTATAACTTTTTACATCCTAATTTCTCATAATTTTACTTAGCATTATATGTAAAATTTGCTTAGAATCATAGTCCATTTCTACTATACTAATCGCTATTGAATTATAATACTTTACTACGTCCGTTCCTTTTTAAGTGTTTTTTAAAATTTTTATAGACAAACTGAAAAATACAATTATTTTTTTTTAATTTTTCATAAAATAGTTTTTTTTATTTGAAAGATTCATAAAATAGTTTTGATGTTTCTTATTATACTTTTTTTTTTATTTCTACTCTACAATAAATGCATATTAGTTGGAAATGTTTAAATTAATAATTAAAAATTAGGCAAAAAATAGGAATATAATTGACAAAATAATAATCAATGTTAATTATCTTAAATTTTTAAAATTACAGATAAATAAAAATAACTTTTTAACAACCGATACTTAAAAAGAAACAGAGGGTATTAAATAATAATAAACACATTGGCCAATAGTTATTTATTGAATCCTGATAACTGATGTTCTAAGTGCAATATTATTAAATACTTTTACTTTTTTAAAATGCACATTTCTTGGGACCAAATAAATTGACATTAAAGTGGACATTAATTTGAGACTTACGTCATACACAAATATAATAAATGGGCATTAAAGTGGGAAGAATTTGTTTGATATATATAATATTGGCCTTCATATATAAATTTACTTTGGCCTTTATAGACATTGGTCTTTATATATACGTTAGCCATTAAATATATACTTACGTCATATAGATTGCCCATTATATGTGTCTGTGTGTAATGAGTTACTATATATTGCTGGTATTCAAACTCAGACAATAGCAATTATCAGCATTTGGTCGAGAACTAATTAATGGAGTTTTAAACTTGAATTGGACCAAACCATCCACACTGATACTCTGAAACCGATGTGAAAACTAGAAAGCTGTAATGAATCGTCGATCGACTTGTGGGAATCAATTTTGTTAAAATTATTATAGTATGTATTTGGATTGACGGCAAAAGAATTGATTTTAGATCAACGTAATTCTATAGAATTAATTATGATTAAAATTGATTTTGAAGTAACATGATTTTTATTTGGATAATTGGTATTAGAAAAGTATTTTTTTAAGAAAATATTGTTTGGATACTTTAAATTAAAATTAATTTTGAGTGTGAAATTACCAAAGTGAGTTTTTAAATTTTAATGTCTATGTACACTTTTCTATTATAATTAGTTATTATATATGTATATATATATATATATATATATATAAAACATGCACGTTTGCTCAATATGATTTATCACACTATTAAGGGTATGGATGTGAGGGTAATTTAGATAAAGTACATTCAAAACTGATTTTGCAAGAACTAGAAGCTACTCTTTACTGCTTCAACTTCACCATGATTTTTTCATCATTAGAATTGCTTTTGATATAGTTACCAAACATCATAATTTTTAGTCAAACCATGTTTGACCCCCCTCACGATGCTCCACCATGATTTTTGCTTCAATCCAAAAACATGTAAATATTTTTATCAACTTTTGGGTGTCCGATCGAGGTACTATCAAACGATTTTCTAGTGAAATGTTCTTCTTCTCCGTTTAGGCTAATACTCGGTTGTCTAATCTCCTTCTTCATGTGTGATGGGATTATCTATAATTGGACTTCAACGCTCAAATCAATTTTAGTTCAAGGTGTATATTGTGTTATGTTCTGAGTTACTTACCTGGTAGTTCCCCTTTCATTTATATGAGTGAGAGAGGTTACCAACTTGGTAACCGTTCTCCCTAATCGCTGGCTGAGGTACACACTAAGTGGGTGTCCCAATGATGGGTAGAGAGGTTTAGGGTACAATAAATATTGGCTAGGCTTTAGATTCAAAGCATGTTTAGAAGAAATTATATTTAGCTTATTTATATTGCATCCTTCTTTTTTAAGTGTCTTTTGATTAGCTATGTTTGGTACACATGAGATAGCAAATAAATGAATGGAAGAGAAGAGAAATAGAAGAAAAAAATGTACGTCTTCCGCTCATTTTGTGCATAAGAAATAGAGATGATATTTTTAAAATTTATGGGAGACCCATACAAAAATATTCCTCACCCGCATGTAAAGGAAATGGGTGGAAGTATTTTTATTTTTTTATTTGCAATTTATGTGATTATCCCCTCGTGTGCTCAAACATAATTGATTATGTATACATACATAATCAATTATCATTATGCACATAAACAATTATGAGCATAGCATAATCAATTATGTGTTAGAAAAGTTATTATACTGCCTAAAGATTATGTCGCCAACATGATTTAAGCTCCCATGCCCATAAGATTACTTGTTTTTTGAAACAGGGTTAACTAAGTTTTTAGTCCGGCCTTGAACTTTTTTAAATTTCGATTTTTAGTCCTTCCACAAAATGTTGACTAATCAAAGTTCCTAAAGTTTTTTTTCCGTCACAACTTTTAGTCCTTGCCGTTAGGGTGTGCCGTTAAATGATGACGTGACGTCCTCTAAGACCGCCATGTGTTGTTTTTTAATTATTTAATGGGAGTTCATTTTCTGACTGCTAAAAACCTCCAAAAAATGAACTCCCATTAAATAATCAGCAATATTTTTTAAGGAAAGTGTTAGTAGTAGTAGCCTCAACATGGCCTCCATAGTAGTGATAGATCTTTTGAGAGGTAAAAATTGCCTACAACACCAGCCTAAGGTAAAAGTAAAGAATATTAAAAGCAATGAAAACTTCTTCTACCAATTAGAAATAAAATGATAAAATACAAGAAAAAGTTAAAAATGTATTTCTGGCATCAATTAGATGAAATAGTAATATCAAATGTTTTGACCAAGCAAATGAAGGTCATAAATTTGGGACTTGTGCATGTAAAATCAATTATTCAAAATTGTATAATCGATTATATGGCCTGGGTGGGTGTCATATAATCGATTATACAATTATATGACAACATATAATTGATTATACAGTCTATATAATTGATTGGGTCAATGTAGGAGACAAGTAAAAAAATAAGAAAGGGTAAAACGGTATTTTTTAATATACTAATTTACTCTTTTTTTTTCTTTTTTTCAAACCAAATAACTTCAAAATTTTATTTCCATTATATTTATCTTCTATATCTTTTAAACAAAATAACTCATATTTTCACTTTATTTCCTATCTATTTCTCTCTTTTCCATTTCTTTCCTACATATTTATTCTTCCTCTTTTTCCTTTCTCTCTATCAAACATAGTGTTTAAGTTTTTGTGTCAGAACTTAAAATTGCAAAGATTTTTTTTTCTTGATAATAGTTATGAAGTTTTGTATTTTTTATTATTTCACAATAAATACATGTTAATTATTTCTCCCTAGCCCCATTAATTACAACCTTATGATTCTTGAAGGCTTATTAAATAAATAGTGGAGATTGGGTTACTCTTCAAACCTATGGTAAGACACTAATATATGAGAAATATGAGTGTGTCTCACATTAAACCTTATATACACTTAGTGAATTGTGAGATGAGTACCCTTGGATGATGGATTTGATTTTAAGAAACCTAAGCCTCTAATTGAATTTGCTTACAGTATAAATGTATACTAAGTCACCAATTTATTCGAAGATTTTTTTATTTTGGGCTTTAGCAAGTATGGTCTATGCATAACATAATCTCTCTTGTCAAGTTTTTATTACTTTTTTAATTAGGTTTTTGATGGTTTTCTAATTAGGATTTTTTATGCTTATGACTGTTTGTACTTCCTCTTCCATATTAATTTGATAAGTATCTTTAAATAGCATGCTTAATTTTCCTTAACTGAAAATTTAAAAAATATGGTTAATGCATGCTCCTTTCCCCTAACACTTAATTGCAAAATTAATAAATTCCCTATTATTTCCCCTAATCCCCAAAATTTGGTATATGATTCTTTTTTATAACGACAAAGGGATAGAAATAACTTGAAATTGAACTAATATTTTGATCAAGGGGAGAAACTTGAAATAATATCTTGATCAAGGGGAGAAATATACTTTGTAAATTTCACAACTAACTGAGAAATATATGGTTCAAGAAATCATAGCCAGTCAAAGTTGTATGTTTCCATTCTTTCAAGAGAAAATTATTGCATGACTTAGGGGGAGTATATCTAGGGGGGAGCAATCTATAATGATAAAAAAAAAAACTACATGACTCCATGCATCAAAAAGTAGAAGTTCACCAACACATAAGTGTGAACTATCAAGTGTCAGCAAGAGGATCAGTCATGTTTGCATTTCAACTAATAAGTGGATCAGTCACATTTCAACTACATGGCGCCAATTGAGAACCCTGAAACCTTCATAGGAGACTTCTTGGTGTCTGCATAGTTACTGGAGCACAGCTTGGAGTGTGGGATTTCGGATCACAGAATGTATTGTACATGAAAACGCCACAGGCAACAAGTTGGTAAAGTATGTTGACTTGTCTGAGATGACCAAAGGACCCCAAGACCCTCCTGGCCATTGGCTAGTCACTGGTGGAAAGCTTGGTGTTGAAAAAGGGAAAATTGTTTTGAGAGTGAAATATTCATTGCTTAATTACTGATTCCACCTTCCAAGTTTGTGTATGAGGATTTGCATGCACGCAGTGGTGGCCTATGTTAGAAGAAGCAGTCTTTTATTTAGGTGCCTATAATTTGCCCTTGTTGTCCATGTAAAAACATTTTGAGGTTTGATGACCTGAGTTGAATAGGAAGCTTTTACTGTTAGTGGATTATGATTAGTGGATGCATGTTGTGGTGGTGGCAAGTGCTGTTTGTTTCCATTGCCACTGCTGATGTGATGTCCATATCTCATAGGAGTTAGAACCTGTTTTCACCTTGCCCCATTTTAAAGTAATGTTTATATCCATATAGCATTGATAATACAAAATGACAAAGTCCTTTGCTTCCCCTTTCACACTACAACAAAACAAGAGGGTGGCAGAAAGGGGAAAAAAAGGTTGTTAGTGAAGTTGAACTTTCTTAATCTATCGTTTTCTTTGTGGGACATTCCTTAACCAGGTATGCATCTATTTGCATATGATAGCAACTAACATTACTATTCTGAAACCTTATGTGTCGTAAAATAAAACTTGTTCACGTTCTAGAATTAACCGGCGTTGACATATACTGCTATGTTTAGATTAAAGTTGAAAGTATTTTTGTGACTTCTAATATACAATTGTGAATTTTAATGCACAAAATGAAGAATGTTACTTTGAATGTAAAAGTGCTTTTGAATTCTAAGTCCATATTTGGATTGATGTTCAGACAACTCTAACATACATTTCTAAAAGCATTGTCTTTGATACTTCTGCGTCAAGGAACATTAGACTGTGTTACCGTAGTTCTACCAAACAATACAAACATATGCTAAATCTAAACATGGACATATTTAACAATGTTGTCAAACTGATAAAAATTTACATTACAGCAATTAATTTCCGTCATGGTATTTAAAAAATATATATAAAAGAAAACTAACGAGGCGGAAGAGTAATAAAGAGGATGTGAATAGCAGGGCCCCATGCCCTTTGCCCATGATGATACTCATGTCATGGTCCCTTAGCCCATTCACCATACTTGATTTATGACCTTTTTGTGTGTGTCTGTGTGTGTGTATGCTACATTTTTTGTATGGATTTATCACTTTTTATGCCACACTTTATCAACTTGTAATATTGACTTTTTTTTTTAACAAGAACTTGTAATATTGACCTTATTCACTTCATGTCACTTAAATGCAGATACTATTTATTTGAATTTCAATTTATTTCACATAATAAAAATTTATTTAGCATTTTAGTTTTGAATCTGGTTATAATTAATTGTAAATTCATATTTCTTTAAATAGAAATAAAACTTTTTTTGACTGCAAATAGAAATAAAACTATAACAATATGTTAGCTACCAAATTATTTGGTCATTAATCCGGTCATCAAACAAATTAGCAACCGGATAATGTATTGCTAATGTGGTTACATTACATACAACATATTTTTAAACATTAGCGATTGATTTTTCAACAAAAATATTCAACCATCTAAAGATCGATTTAGCAATGTTGTGCTTAGTCGCTAAGCTGGTCACCAAATTCAAAAGGACAATTTTTTATGTCAATGACTAATAATCAGTGGTTGACAACATTTTTTTTTTGGTCACAATTTACCTAAGTGGTTGTGGTTTTGACGATCAATTGGGAAATATCCTTCTATATAATTGTGATTGTAATCAAAATTCACATTTTAAATTTTACCACACTAAACGACGGATTAAAATCCTCTACTGCACATCCCTAGTAGGAGAGAGAAAGACGGGGTGTGTGGGTCCCATCACCTGGTGGGATCCACATACCTCCTTAAATCTTTCTCTCTCTTACTGGAGCTTTCGAGTCACTGGAGAGAAACCGGACTCGTTAAACGACACGCTTCTTATCGAATATCCTTATGCACATTTGCCTCTATGGAACTAGGATCCAACTTGATGCAATAAGTTATATCAAACACTTCATTTATTACCAATAATCAATGTCACAATTGTGCTCACACACAACACCCACATTAACATTTGCCTACAATTACATACACAAAGAGACAAAACAACTTAAAATTGACGACCTTCGAAGGTTTGTCCGAATTTCCAACCAGCAGGCACCACATTGAGACTGGTGACTGATCGACCGTTGCTGGTTGTGACTATGAAGGAGATGCTTTGGCCAACGAGGTATGTGTTGTTCTGCCAATTTTGCCCCCAGTTTCTGGTTATTGGTTGCCACCCAATTGTTGACCCTTTTATTGACACTGCTTTCACGTCTCCCACCACTCCCACGTTGTACACCAGCACCAGGTTAAAGTATGGGTTGCCGTTCATGGTGAACCTTATGCCTCCACTCTTCACACATAACACCCTCCAACAACACAAAGTGATTGATTAACCACGTTAGAACAAAAAGATTTGATTTATTTCACATGCATTAGGTGCATATGTGGAAACTCATTAGAAAACAAGAAAAAAAAAAGTGGAAGTTAATATTATTAGCTTGGGTGATGGATATTCTTGAAAAGTAATGAGGTATAATGAGAAAGAGAGTGGAGATTATAAATGTAATAAAAAATTAAATATTATAAATAGTACAATGGTTAAAATAAATAATGTAATATAAAAAAATATAAAATTAACAAAAATAAAATAAAACAAATAAATAATAAAACCTTAAGGTTTTATTTAAAAGGGGTAATAAGAAAATTTAATAAATATGTTAAGGATAAAAAATGAATAAAATATAAAAAGCTAGAAACTAGCGTTTTAAAAACGTTACTTTAAGTAGCGTTTCAAAAAATGCTATAAGCAACTAAAAAAAACTTGTTTACTGAACAGTTACACAAACTTTTCAACTAGTAAAAAAAAATAGAAGCTATAGCCAAACTGTACATATAAAATTGCCTTAGAGAGTTATATTAAATTATTACCAAAATTCTGAATTCATAAATTAATTTATATAAAATTTTAAAATAATAAAAGAGAGAAAAATATCTTATTTAATGGTAATTTATATATTTGGCCACCCCAATTAAAATCTCCTAGCTCCGCCACTGAACTACAAAAAAAGTGGTGATTTATGGCGGCTAAAATTGCAGTTTGTGGCGGCTAAAAACCGCCACAAATTTGACGGCTTAAAAAACCATCGGGAGTACACACGTCACAAACAGCTTTTGACGGATTTGAAATAACCGCTGGTATTGACTGAATATAAGCCGTCAGAAAATCCTCAACATTTATTGACGGCTAAAAGCGGCCAGAAAATGCATTCTGAATCTGTTTTAAACTAGCATTTACTGGCAGCTAATAACCGCCAGAAAATGCATCCACAATTTTTTTAAAAATTTGCAGGGGGAGGAATTGGAATATTCGATGGTGTTACAGAGATTAAATAGACAGTAAATAACATAGTCAGAGAGTACAGTGCAGGAATAAAGAAATCTCTTAATACAAATTTGGTATCCCATACAGGACAAGAATTGTATTTTCTTAATTTCTTTTATATATTGTTGTGCAAATACAGAGTATCAGATGTATTATCTATATAAATGAATGGCACTACTTCACACACAAGAGATTAATATCTACTGATATATTAAAATATTGAAGTCCTTAATCACCATTAAAAAATTAAATGTAGTATGTGCCCAAGTAAAAATTGTATTCTTTTAAGAAACAGAATTCCATCCTTACCTTGAGGCACCGGCTGGTTTCTTGAAGTATAACAATTAAAGCAGAGTAATATTGTTAAACCCCTGCTACAGTTTTTGCTTCAGAACCCGACTTCCCCTGTGATAACAATTAAACAGAACAACCATTACTCATATGCAAGTTTATTATACAAATTTACATAACTAACTGTATGAAATTAGAATAAGTGCACGTATCATCAATGATGAAAATTACAGATTTTCAAATGAGTGTCACATTGCTAGACCTAGGTAAGGAAATACAATAGGCAGGCTGTTGATTTGATAGACAGTCGCACATACATGGCAAGCACAGGGCAGCCCCAGCTATGTTTTATTTTGTTATTTTTTCAATAAATCTAGTGCCCTTCAATTCCTAGGATCAAAGTAAGGATAGTTGATGTATTCACTACCACTTAAATCATCAAAGTATTCATTTTATTGACCAAAATGCAGGATTTTCTAGACAATATACCAATTAAAGACTCAAGCTGAGAACCATTGACTTACCTCAGACAATTCACTCTTTCGAATCTTCCTAGTAGGAGTCCTCATGGTAACAAATTCCTCAGTGGCACTTGGGTGAATGCCTACCTTGGCATCAAAGTCAGCCATTTTAAATCAGATAAAAAATAATTTTGCTATAAAATGATGATATTCATCACATTTCTTAGTATGTTATCTTTCTAAGTAAACAGATATAAAGAAATTAAAAAAATGATAAAGGGTAATTAGGGGGGGAGGGGAGTAAAAGGTTTCAAATAAAAACAATGCCATGTGCTCAGGGAAAACAAATGAAAACAAATGCCTATAGTGGCATCAAAGTCAGCCTTGGTCAAGAGAGCTTTAATAGCAACTGAAAACCCCTGGGTATCAAGCAAATGTATATCAAGTGAATTGAAAACTCATGTATCATTATCAAAGCAATATAGAGCAGTAGTTGTCAATATCTCCATATTTTGTACAGCCTGTGCAAATCACCAAAATGTTAGCAAAACATTAATCTGCATAATTCACTTATACATAGAACAAATTGGAAAATAAGTATAGATATAGCTATATGTTAACAGAAGCAAGCAAATCCAGTGTAATGCTTAATGTAGGAGCTGTGAGCTTCCATTTTGTCCTTTATCTGCAGCATTGGCAGAACCATACTTTAATCAAATGCATGAAAATTGACATTTTAATTAAAAATCATCAAACTAATCTCTAGAACCACTTTCAAACTAGGATGGTTCTTAAACATAAATATATATACTCATTAAGCAGTAAGCACAACCATACAAAAAGAACATGAATGGCTTACTAGCTTAAAATACTTGTGCCTCTCCTTGGAACTTGGAAGCACTGCTAGCTGCAATCAAAACCTTTTGTCAAACATGAAAGCAACAAAACAATGTCAAAGTCAATTCAATTCTTAAGATTCAAATTAGAAAGTGAGAGGTATTTTCTAATTGTGGAACTTAAATTATGTGGCCAGACCCCTGATCTACTTTACCTCACCTTCTTATTAAATATATCAGAATGCTTATCACCTTGCTAATTATAATTTTAAGTTTATACTATAATTACCTATAATTGAGGGTGCAAGACCAATTTCAGAAGCCCGAGTCAATGTTGCTGGGTCAACTATCTGAAGAATAGTTTATCAACCTGTTAGTAGAGTTTTAAAACCGAACTGTACACCTAACAAGTAGCAAGCTTGTTTAAAACATTACATGATTAAAATCAAAAGCTAAAAATGAGGGGAATTAAACCCTAATTGAAGAATTTGAATGGAATGAATCAATTGAGGAAACTTGTTTGGCGTAAACGGCATTTTGAGCCTAGCGCAGTTCCCTTCTTTCAGATAATTACAGCATCTCCCTTCTTCACACCACCAATATCTTTCAGATAATTTGCAAGCTGAAACAAGAAAAATATTAAATTACTCTGCCAATTTCCATTGTGTTTTCAGGCATGAGAGACAAAACATATTAGCTCTTTGTATACAAACAGAGGAAAGTCAGAACTAACCTGGTAAACTTGATGTAAAAGCTGAGTGCATGTCAAACTCATGAAGTATCTTTACTGTTTTAATGACTGACCTGGCTTTGAAAACATTATTATGCAGATTATGATTTTAAATTATAAACTCCCAAGGAACATGTACTAGAAGGATAGGGAAAATGTGGAAGCAGAATATAGTGTGCAATTTTTGTAACCAATTTAGAAACACCTGATCATGAACAAGGGAAGCTTTCTCAAAACCTTTGAGCTTCCTGCAAGCATCAATTGAAGCATTAAAAGTGAAAATGAAATACAAGTTGGTTTTATGGTTGTAGAATCATAGACTAGCCTCATCCAAGTTGCATGTATAGTGAATAGTGCTATCTAAGTTTAACATTTTGTGAATAACAACTTCGGTCACTAGGCACTCACCCAATTTGGATGTATCTCATTGCTTTTCATCACAAACCTGTGAACCAGAAGACAAAATTCTCATATGTCAAAGGCCATATAATTTGAAGATAGTGAAAAACGTCCCCTTCAAGTGTACAGGTAATTTCATAAAATAAAATATATATACCTTTATAATTGTGCTGATTGTAAAGACATCTAATTTTAGCTGTCCTACTGATTCCAATGCTTAAGTTCCCTATACCAGATTCTGAAAGCACACTGCAAGTAATACACAGTTACAAACACAGGCTCATAATTGAGTGATTATTACATAAGCATGGCTTCTTCCAAAGGGTGAAACAATTTATCTCTATCAAAAAGAAGAAGAAAAAAAGTTACTTCAAATGAAAATCACATTGAGTCTGGGTTGAGCCTTGCTTTCATTTTAATTAGCCACTGGGTGAGCTAACTCTACTTTCCTCAATCAAATAGTAATAGTCCAAGTCTCTGGTTTTTATCTTCTCCATATAACTACAAAAGTTATGGTTAATTAAAGATTAACATACCGATAACAAATTTATGAGTTTCAGAGAGAACAACTTGCATGCGTCGATACAAACAAAAGACCAACCTAAACCTAACAATGAAATTGACACAAAGTATATGATAAAATTCGGCATTTATGTGTTATTAATGTAATTAACCTATATAAACACGCATCCGTTGTGTACTCTAATACACGGTTTTCACTCCATTATACCTCTATTTTCTCTAATTTTAACATGGTATCAGAGCCTATAACCCGTCTTGGTAAATCTAGCCTATTCCAGTAGGCTCGCGGCTGGCCTGTTCTGGCAAGCATTTGTGGAGGGGGGGTGTTAGGAAGTCCCACATCGCCTGCCTCAACTCTTGGGGTGTAGCTTATATATCTGTTGGGCAACTTCACTTAGTGCCAATTGGTTTTAAGATGGAATCTAACATGGTATCAGAGCCACGTTCTGCCCGGTGGTGTGGATAGTCCGCTAGCCCTCGCTTGTGGTGACGAGCCCAGGCTTGAGGGGGCGTGTTGCGAGTCCCACATCGGGTGGTTAACAAGCCTGGTGAGTGTTTATATAGCTGGGTAGGCCACCCCCTTATGAACCGGTTTTGAAGGGGACCTTTCGGATGCCTGGCCGAATTTTATCATGGTATCAGAGCCTGATAGAGGTATTACGAAAATTGTGCCTCACTGGGGACAGACCTACTGTCCCCGGTGGACCCTTTTGATTGTCTCCCTTCTTTTGGTGATCAATTTCGTACCTCCGATGACTTTTCCAGCCACTGCCTTCTACTCGCCCCACCGTCGTCGACAAAACCAACTCTGTCCTTATCCCAGATGCACTGGCCTCGTACATGTCCCAGTTGCATTGGCCTCGTCCTTGTCTCAGATGCATTGGCATTGTCCCAATCATTGACTTGGTTGCTGTCCTTGCGGTTCGATCTGGTCAAGAACCGTCTATTTGGGTCTTCACTAATATTGGTTTGAAGCTTCTAAATGTTGGTTTTAAGAAAGTCGGAACTTGCTTTGCTTGCCATGAATTTTCTTAGGCTGATGGGTATTCCAGCTCTCTGGCAATATTATCTTTCTAGCAATATTCCCCGACTTCACCAAGATCCCAAAGTTGTCTTCAAAATATTGTTTTTAGTGGAGCTCAATTTTTATGTTTTTGTTGGGAATAAATTTTCTTGTAACAAGCTGAGAGCTTAGTAAGCTTCAGCTTGAGGGGGAGTGTTGAAAATCAGAATATTATATTCTGATTCTATTAATAATAGCGGTTTATAGGAACATAATCTTTAATTTAGAGGAAACAAAATATCATCTATTTATGTGTTATTAATGTAATTAACCTATATAAACACGCATCCGTTGTGTACTCTAATACACGGTTTTCACTCCATTATACCTCTATTTTCTCTAATTTTAACAGTATATTCTATTAATCTTCCCTACTTAGACAAAAACATTGCATCACATTTAACAGTGAGATCTCATGAGGTTCATTTTGGAAAATTTTCATGAAAGATAGAAAAAATGCCATCAGGATCTTAGATCCGAGATCTTCAATTTCATCTAACAAATAATCAGAGTCACAAGGTGTTACCTTAGAAACGACGTGAAACTTCAACAGTTCTTAATGGCAACAAGCGAAACTTTGACGGAGTTTCAATATCTCGGAATCGCGATTATTTGCTCGATCTTCTCTCGGAATCGCGGATGAAGGAGTTTCGATCTCTCACTCCTCTGAATCGCACCCTCCTTTTCACGAAACTTCAACGGTTCTTAGTGGTGACAAGCAAAACTTCGACGGAGTTTCAATCTCTCGGAACCGCGGTTCTTTGGTCGATCTTCTCTAGGAATCTCGGATGAACGAGTTTCAATCTCTCACTCCTTTTCACGAACAACCCTAATTGCGCCTTCTGAGTCTCGCCCTAAGCTTTATTTCTTTTATTTTTTTAATTGTTAAGTTAGCCACCGTCAACTAATAATACGGAGACACCGAATATTTTAAGTTGGTCACGTTGTGACGGTTAAGAAATTTGCCAGTATTGTAAAATTTTCTGGCGGTTTAAATAAACCGCCAGGAATAAATAGTCACTAATCAACTTTTTTTTTTGTAGTGCTGGGAGTATCAAATTATAAAAGACGACTATAGAGCTTGGAAATGCCGCACTTATACTAGCATTAGAAAACAGGTGGCTAATTAAAATTGGAATGAGCAGTAAGATTGTAATGCTTAGTTTAGTTTTAAATTTCAAGAGCTAACTGCACTTCATTAAATCTTCCAGAAAAAAAAGATGTTAAATAAGAGGATATAGGTTTTCATTAATGGTCCGTTTAATACGAAACAAAAGGGAGAAATTAAATTTAAATTAAAGAAATGAAAAAAAATATTAAAAATCAACTCTCTTTCTCTACACTTTCTTCTCAACTAAACATAAGAATTTCTTTTCTTCATTTTCTTCTCAATCAAGCATAAGAATTTTCTTTTTCTTTTCACTTTTCAACCAAATACAAGGTATTTTTTCCTCGCTATTTTCCTTCCTTCTATCCATATATACCTCCAATAAATGTAACTCAATTTGACAACACACTAAATTTGTGATGAAAGACCTAGGTTTGATATACATCCTTAGAGAGATAAGACAAGAAACTTTAAGTGTGATTAAACCCCAAACTAAGAATTAGTCTTATAGTCGGCCAAAAGACCAAAGCTTGTGAAAATATCTCAAAATCTCACCAAGAAGTCGAAGACCTAATTACGATGATTATTGAAAGAAAAAAAATACTATAAGCAGCATGAGTAGCAGGCTTGCACTTATACACCCATAGCGGCATTACCCCTATTACAACCGCAAGTTTCAACATGATAAATGGGATGACTGTAAATATTGCCTAGTTACAGGGACGGATCCAGGAACTGACTAAAGGGGGGCTAAAAAAATTTTATAACAAAAATTTGGATAAACTAAAAATTTATTAATAAAAAATACTTAAATTAAGCATAAGGTATGTTCAATTCAAGATATCAGTACATAATAAGAGATAACAAATAAAATGTGCTAGTGAAATTAACCAACACAAACCACCTACAAAAAATGATAAGAGACTAAAAAAATCTGCAACAATCAAAATAAAGAATCACCTAAACATTATCTTACTATGTTAGATAAGATTAGACCTGCTTCCCATGAAGAAAATCAAGCACAAATAATGTCAAAATTGACATCAATTTAATTTGCAAAAGAGTGACACAATATTGAAAGAATAAAGAGAATGAAAATCTCACTCTTCAAATTATGTATTCTAACATAATTAGATATTCTTACAATACATCAAGTAATTTTATTTGTTTAATGGAAAAGGAATTAAGATTGCCACAATTTAAAAAATAATATTTTTTATGAATATTTTAAACTTTAAGCAAAGTTAAAAAATATGATTAAAAATATAAACATATAATTAAAAATATATCATCATTACTATTTAATAATGAAATCACGCACTAAAAAGAAATCAAATTTTTAAAATTGTCATTTTAAATATAAATACTTAAATTTAATTATAAAGGTGTAGACAATCTCTATCTCCATTGAAAACTGGAAAAAGGTATTCCTATAATAATAAAAAAAAAACTTAAAAAAATAAAACATATTGAAATGATGGTGAGAATATAATTGTATGTATCATATGTAAGAAGCATGAAAATAAGCCTTGTTGCTGCCTGCTGGACGTGAAGTTGAAAAGGAGGGGGGGGGGGGGTGGCTCGAGCCCCCCCTTGCCCCTGCTGCATCCGTCACTACCTAGTTATGCGTGCCAACGCTTGTAATTTATCAAGAACTGTAAAATTTGATTTAACATGATGTATAAAAAAACGCGTATAATTTTACTGAAATTGAATCAACATTTCATTTCCAAATTTGGCACACAATTAGATAAAATTGTTGAGAGCTGAATTTTCCACCCAAAAATAATTTTAAAAACCAGGAACAAAACGATTAGGCAAAGAGCTAATTAAACTGAGTTTTACAACAGACCAGGGGCAGAATCTCCTAAAAGCAAGTCCCACCAGAAATAACAGTTAAGACTGTTGAATGCCCCTGCCAAGAACGAACACCATATCTCAACAAGCACCAGCAACTCAATGTGCACGAGTTCTACTACTTTCTGCATTCCTAACTGGTTTGAAAGTATGGATCAGCCAGCATATCAATAAATATTTTGTTTACCAAACAAGTTCATATTTTCAAATATTTGGGTGCTAGGAAGGGCATAGGCAGCTTATTATACAATTTGAACAAAACACATACATTTGTCAAAAATAAATGTGTTAACAAGTTCCTAATATATTAAATGCTTAACTTTTCGTTCAATACTTTTCCTCTTTTATTCCTTATAGAGGAGCACTAGTTGCCAAAACTAATAGGTTAAAAAGGCAAACAAACAAATAAAAATAGTGCATAACTGTGTCAGAAATAGAAGTAAAAAAAAAAAAAAACTATCTCAGAAATAAAGTATATCCAGATATTACTTCAAAAAGATTTCTATTAAGGTTCTCTTTCAGACACTCCTCCATAGGTCAATGTTGACCTTCTTCAGCATCAGCTCCATCTTCAGCGTGGGCTCCATGTACAACTTGAGCCCCATAGGCAAATATACTATTTTGGTCATGTTCTTCTGGTATGGACAAATACTTTCTCCTTGATCTTGCATGGTTACAAACCTGTTTGGGTGTTCTTGTAGGGACATACTCCCTCGATATCTGAGCCCTTTTATTTCCTAATTCCTCAAATCCATCTATAAACAACCTGAAATTAAACAATTTAAAAACAATTAATATTTCTAATAAATTTAGAAAAAAAGAAGGGAGTGAGAGAAATGATATAAAACGTGCCAAAACATACTTACAAAATAACAATATTTAAAAATTTGGCAAAACATTTATCTAATTACACTATAAATAAATAAATAACTTACACATGCTCTGCTACAGACCATGGCCCCGTCTTTGGTATTATCGGTGGTTGGTGATGATGTTCTTGAAGCTCGGCAACTCCAGCATTGTCAATAGGTTGAAGTATATGATGCTGGGCATTGCCTTGAAGATCTCCAGCATTATGAACCGGTGGAACCTGCAAAGCCTGTGGAGGCTCGTGCAGAATAAGTAAAGATCTTCCATATCTTCTTGGTTCATATCCAAGAGATCCTGATCACCAAGCAGACCAAGATTAGGTTGCCCATTTTGAAGAACTCCTTGTAGCTGCTGCTCCATTTGTTGAAGAGGAACATTATTGGGTAAGGGTTGTTCATCATGTTGATCTACAAGTAGAGCTCCTTCAATTTGCTCTAAGCCTTGGTGAAGTTGCACTTCAAGTGCCACATTGGTTTGCAATTGGTTCGGCTACCATGCATTAGGTTCTTGCTAATGTTGCTGATGTTGTAGATAGTCAGCATGCTCCTCTATGTTGCCTTAAACTTCCAAGATTTCTACCAGATCATCAACAACTACATTGGGGTGCAAGAATTCCATATTTCCTTCAAGATCTTCATTCTGATGTGTTGCATTAGGTTGTTGCAGATTGTCAGCATGCTCCTCCATGTTGCCCTGAACTTCCAAGATTTCTACCACATAATCAACAACTACATTGGGCTGCAAGAATTCCACATTTCCTTCAAGATCTTCGTTCTGATATGCTACATTAGGTTGTTGCAGATTGTCAGCATGCTCCTCCATGTTGCCTTGAACTTCCAAGATTTCTACCACATCATCAACAACTACATTCGGGTGTAAGAATTCCATATTTCCTTCAAGATTTACGTTCTGATGTGCTGCATTAGGTTGTTGCAGATTGTCAGCATGCTCTTCCATGTTGCCATGAACTTCCAAGATTTCTACCAGATCATCAACAACTACATTGGGGTGCAAGAATTCCATATTTCCTTCAAGATCTTCATTCTGATGTGTTGCATTAGGTTGTTGCAGATTGTCAGCATGCTCCTCCATGTTGCCTTGAACTTCCAAGATTTCTACTACATCATTAACAACTACATTGGGGCGCAAGAATTCCACATTTCCTTCAAGATCTTCGTTCTGATGTGCTGCATTAGGTTGTTGCAGATTGTCAGCATGCTCCTCAATGTTGCCCTGAACTTCCAAGATTTCTACCATATCACCAACAACTACATTGGGGGTGCAAGAATTCAACATTTCCTTCAAGATCTTTGTTCTAATGTGCTGCATTAGGTTGTTGCAGATTGTCAGCAAGCTCCTCCATGTTGCCATGAACTTCCAAGATTTCTACCACATCATCAACAACTACATTAGGGTTCAAGAATTCCACATTTCCTTCAAGATCTTCATTCTGATGTGCTGCATTAGGTTGTTGCAGATTGTCAGCATGCTCCTCCATGTTGGCTTGAACTTCCAAGATTTCTACCACATCATCAACAACTACATTGGGGAGCAAGAATTCCACATTTCCTTCAAGATCTTCGTTCTAATGTGATGCATTAGGTTGTTGCAGATTGTCAGCATGCTCCTCCATGTTGCCTTGAACTTCCAAGATTTTTACCACATCATCGACAACTACATTGGGGTGCAAGAATTCCACATTTCCTTCAAGATATTCGTTCTGATATGCTGCATTAGATTGTTGCAGATTGTCAGCATGCTTCTCCATGTTGGCTTGAACTTCCAAGATTTCTATCATATCATCAACAACTACATTGGGGTGCAAGAATTCCACATTTCCTTCAAGATCATCATTCTCATGTGCTGCATTAGGTTGTTGAATATTGTCAGCATGCTCCTCCATGATGCCTTGAACTTTCAAGATTTCTACCACATCATCGACAACTACATTGGGATGCAAGAATTGTACATTTCCTTCAAGATCTTTGTTCTGATGTGCTGTATTAGGTTGTTGAATATTGTATGCATGTTCCTCCGTGTTGCCTTAAACTTCCATGATTTCTACCACATCATCAACAACTACATTGGGCTGCAAGAATTTCACATTTCCTTCAAGATCTTCGTGCCGATGGGCTGCATTAGGTTGTTGCAGATTGTCAGCATGCTCCTCCATGTTGCCTTAAACTTCCAAGATTTCTACCACATAATCAACAACTACATTGGGGTGCAAGAATTTGACATTTCCTTCCAGATCTTCGTTCTGATGTGCTGTATTAGGTTGTTGCAGATTGTCAGCTTGCTCCTCCATGTTGCCTTGAACTTCCAAGATTTCTACCACATCATCAACATCTACATTGGGGTGCAAGAATTCCATATTGCCTTGAAGATCTTCATTCTGATGTACTGCATTAGGTTGTTGCAGATTGTCAGCATGCTCCTTCATGTTGCCTTGAACTTCCAAGATTTCTACCACATCATCAACATCTAAATTGGGGTGCAAGAATTTCATATTTCCTTCAAGATCTTCATTCTGATGTGCTACATTAGGTTATTGAATATTGTCCGCATGCTCCTCCATGTTGCCTTGAACTTCCTAGATTTCTACCACATCATCAACATCTACATTGGGGTGCAAGAATTCCATACTTCCTTCAAGATCTTCGTTCTGATGTGCTACATTAGGTTGTTGAATATTGTCTGCATGCTCCTCCATGTTGCCTTGAACTTACAAGATTTCTACTACATCATCAACATCTACATTGGGGTGCAAGAATTTCACGTTGCCTGCAAGATCGTCGTTCTGATGTGCTGCATTAGGTTGTTGCAGATTGTCAGTATGCTCCTCCATGTTGCCTTAAACTTCCAAGATTTCTACCACATTATCAGCAACTACATTTGGGTGCAAGAATTCGACATTTCCTTCAAGATCTTCGTTCTGATGTGTTGCATTAGGTTGTTGCATATTCTCAGCATGTTCTTCCATGTTGCCTTGAACTTCCTAGATTTCTACCACATCATCAACATCTACATTGGGGTGCAAGAATTCCATATTTCCTTCAAGATCTTCGTTCTGATGTGCTACATTAGGTTGTTGAATATTGTCCGCATGCTCCTCCATGTTGCCTTGAACTTAGAAGATTTCTACCACATCATCAACAACTACATTGGGGTGCAAGAGTTCCACATTCCTTCAAGATCTTTGTTCTGATGTGCTGCATTAGGTTGTTGCAGATTGTCAGCATGCTCCTCCATGTTGGCTTGAACTTCCAAGATTTCTACCACATCATCAACAACTACATTGGGGTGCAAGAATTCCACATTTCCTTCGAGATATTCGTGCTGATGTGCTGCATTAGGTTGTTGCAGATTGTCAACTTGCTCCTCCATGTTGCCTTAAACTTCCAAGATTTCTACCACATCATCAACAACTACATTGGGGTGCAAGAATTCCACATTTCCTTCAAGATCTTCGTTCTGATGTGCTGCATTAGGTTTTTGCAGATGGTCAGCATGCTCCTCCATGTTACCTTGAACTTCCAAGATTTCTACCACATCATCAACAACTACATTGGGGTGCAAGAATTCCAAATTTCCTTCGAGATCTTCGTGCTGATGTGCTGCATTAGGTTGTTGCAGATTGTCAACTTGCTCCTCCATGTTGCCTTAAACTTCCAAGATTTCTACCACATCATCAACAACTACATTGGGGGTGCAAGAATTCCACATTTCCTTCAAGATCTTCGTTCTGATGTGCTGCATTAGGTTTTTGCAGATTGTCAGCATGCTCCCCCATGTTGCCTTAAACTTCTAAGATTTCTACTACATCATCAACAACTACATTGGTGTGCAAGAATTCGACATTTCCTTCAAGATCTTCGTTCTGATGTGCTGTATTATGTTGTTGCAGATTGTCAGCATGCTCCTCCATGTTGCCTTGAACTTCCAAGATTTCTACCAGATCATCAACAACTACATTGGGGTGCAAGAATTCCATATTGCCTTGAAGATCTTCGTTCTGATGTGCTGCATTAGGTTGTTGCAGATTGTCAGCATGCTCCTCCATGTTGCCTTGAACTTCCAAGATTTCTACCACATAATTAGCAACTACATTGGGGTGCAAGAATTTCACATTTTCTTCAAGATCTTTGTTCTGATGTGCTGCATTAGGTTCTTGCAGATTGTCGGCATGCTCCTCCATGTTGCCTTGAACTTCCAAGATTTCTACCACATCATCAACAACTACATAGGGGTGCAAGAATTCCACATTTTTGTTTAAGATCTTCGTTCTGATGTACTGCATTAGATTGTTGAATATTGTCAGCATGCTCCTCCATGTTGCCTTGAACTTCCAAGATTTCTACCATATCATCAACAACTACATTGGGGTGCAAGAATTCCACATTTCCTTCAAGATCTTCGTGCTGATTTGTTGCATTAGGTTGGTGCAGATTGCCAGCATGCTCCTCCATGTTTCCTTGAACTTCTAAGATTTCTACCACATCATCAACAACTACATTGGCGGGTGCAAGAATTCCACATTTTCTTCAAGATCGTTGTTCTGATGTGCTGCATTAGGTTGTTGTAGATTGCCAGCATGCTCCTCCATGTTGCCTTGAATTTTCAAGATTTCTACCACATCATCAACAACTACATTGGGGTGAAAGAATTCCACATTTCCTTCAAGATCTTCTTTCTGATTTGCTGCATTGGGTTGTTGCAGATTGCCAGCATGCTCCTCCTTGTTGCCTTGAACTTCCAAGATTTCTACCACATCATCAATAACTACATTGGGGTGCAAGAATTCCCCATTTCCTTCAAGATCTTCATTCTGATGTGCTGCATTAGGTTGTTGCAGATTGCCAGCATGCTCCTGCAAGTCTTCATTATTAAGATTGTGCTGCACAACTCCTTGATCTTCAAGATTTCTTGGTCTCCCTCTTTGAGCACTAGAACCAGCAATATCTTCACCTGCAATACTAAGAAGTGTGTGTGCCACTCCATTGAGGCACCTTTTCATGCCTCTCGTTTCCTCCTTTGCCCCACTCAGCTCCTCCCTGAGCCACTGTAAATCATTGTGAATTCCAGCATGTTCCTCCAAGTTGCCTTGCACTTCCAAGTCTTCATTATTAATATTGTACTGCACTTCAACTACTTGATCTTCAAGATTTCTTGGTATCACTCTTCAAGCACTAGAACCAACAACATCTTCACCTGACATATTAAAAAGTTTGTGTGCCACTTCATTGAGGCACCTTTTCATGCCTCTCATTTCCTCCTTTACCCCACTCAGCTCCTCCCTCAGCCGTTCTAGCTCATTGTTGTTGCCATCGTTGGCACCGGCCAAATCCATTATTGTTTCTCTCAAGACTTCTTTGTTTTTGGAGGAGTTCTCTCAAGACTTGTAAAACTCAGTATAGTGAAAATTTTCGTGAATAGAATTAAGTGTATTGTTAATATAACCGGTGTGTTCATTTCTTTTGTATGTATTTAGCTAGAGGTTATTAGCTTTTTTTGTAAAAATAAAAAACAAATTATATATTTTCTAAACCTTAAAATTTCAAAACAATAATGTAAAATTATTTTTCTACTGTAAGTAGCTTTTTATTTTTTATTTTTTTACGGAATCTACCTGTAAGTAGCTAATATTTTTTTATGGAAAAAATATAAAATATATCATTTCATAAATTCAGTTCTTTTACCCATAGAATATTGGACTATTGAACCTCATTTCTCTATCAGAAATTTCAAATTAGGGTTTAAACAAAAGCGTCCCTAAAACACTACTCGGTTGGCATTACAACGAGTTTCTCGCATAAGAAAGAACTAGGGTATCTCTATTCACCTAATTCATATCTGCTTTTTCTATTCTATATTTTTAACTAAATGTTTGGATTTCGTATTTTTCGTGTTTTCATTCCGTAGTAGATAGACTCCATAGTTCTGTTTGAAAAACGAAGGGATTCATATTTCGTTTAGGTTGGTGTTTTGATATTTTTGTTTATTATTGTAAACAAAACTGCAAATGCGTTCTGCTACGACGGCAATGTCTCACAGTGTTTTGTCCTTATATTGTAATGGTATTATTGCTGCTTCGAATTATTAGATGTTGATTATTCTAGTTTTCACTATTTATGCAGCTGTTGTAGAATTATTAATCAATAATGGGAAACAAACAACAGCTGTACATTTTATTCATGCCTTCCAGCTTCAAGAAAGCTTCCCCCCCTGTGCCCCTTCTGAAGGCATACCTCAAGAATCGAAGGAGAAATTCACAAGTTAAGACTGGAAATGTGCGTGATATTGCTAGTGCAAAGGTATGCTTTGTTGCTTAATCCCAATTCCAATTGTCTTCATTATGGATTTCGCTTGTTCTGCATTGCTTGTATTTTCATATTTGCATTATCATTTATTTGCAGAATGATGCCAATGCACAAGAGCTTGCAGCACTGAGAGCTGTAATTAAGTGTATTGAGGAATACAAGCTTGAATTTGACAACCCTCCTGATACACTTCGGAAAAGGGTTATTCAACTAGAGAAATCAAAGGGAGATAGAAAGAGAAGTGGAGAATTTAGTAAACGCCCTCAATCAAAGGGCACCATATGTAGCAAATCCTGATAGGTATCCCCATGCTGGTACAATCACATACGATTATCAAGTTCCTGACCAATCTATTTACACTGAACCATCTAATGCTCCTCCTTCTAACTATGGTCGTTATATGGGTACTAGTTTGCAATACTCACACCAGCCATATATGTGATTTTTTTTACATCCAATCGTTAGTGGAAAGACCGCAGACTAGGGCTGTTCAAAAAATCCAATTATATAAAACCAATCCATAATCAACCTAATCCAAACCACTTTAAATCCATTTTAAAGGATTGGTTTAATATCCAAATCTAGTTTTTTGGATTTTAAATCCAATCCAATTAATTTGGATATGGATTAGATATTTGTTTGGATTTTTAAATCCAAAATCCATGCCCACCATAAGCGTTTTTCGAATGATATAGCATTCTTCCGAAAACAGTACTAGTTGAGGTCGTCCATAAACAACCTCAGCCGAGGTCGCCAAGGTTAGTCAAAAAAACCTTAGCCCACGTCGGTTGAAAATAGCCTTTGGCTGAAGTCAGCCGAAAACAGCCTTGACCGACATTGACCAAAAATTGCCTCAGCCGACATCGGCCGAAAACTACCCTGGCCGGTGTCGGTCGAAACTTCCGTAATTGACGTCGCCCAAAAATATCCTAATCGAGACTAGCCAAAAATTGTCCCGGTCGACGTCGGCCAAAAACTTCCCCGGCCAAGGTTGGCCAAAAATACCGTAGTTGAGATCGGCCATAAATAGCCTTGATCAAGGTCGGCCGAAAACTGTCTCGACCGACGCCGGCCAAAAATAACCCTAGCCGACATCGGTCAAAAATAACCCTAGTCGACGTCGGCCAAAAACTTCCCCGGCCGAGGTTGGCTGAAAATACCGTAGCTGAGATTGGCCATAAACAGCCTTGATTAAGGTCGGCTGAAAATGCGTTTGCCCCCAATCCAATCGAGGGACCGAATTGATTATAAAAATATGGGTTTAATTAGTCGATTTATTAGTGAACAAGGAAAAATATTATCCAGACGCGTAAAAAATAACCTTAGCCAACATCGGTCGAAAATAACCCTAGCAGATGTCGGCCAAAAACTTCCCCGACCGAGGTTAGCCAAAAATACTCTAGCTGAGATCTGCCATAAATAGCCTTGATGGAAGTCGACCAAAAACTATCTCGGCCGACGTTGGCAAAAAATAACCCTAGCTGACATTGGCTGAAAATAATCCTAGCTGATGTTGGCTAAAAATAGCCTTGACCGAGGTCGGCCGAAAACTGCCTTGCCTGAGGTTGGCTGAAAACTTCTTTAGTTGAGGTTGGCTGAAAATACCCTAGCCGACATCGAACGTAAATAGTCTTGATCCAGGTTGGTCGAAATCTGCCTCGGTTGAAAATAACCCTAGGTGAGGTAGATAAAAAACAACCCTGATTGAAGTCGGCAAAAAATAGCCCAAACCAAGGTCAGACGAAAACCAATTTAGATTTAGAACCAAATTGGTTTTGAGCTATAAACCGATTTTAAAATCGCTTTTAACCGGTTTCAAAAAAATCCAATCCATTTTTTATCCAATTAAATGGATATGGATTTAAATCCAATCCATTTAATTGGATTTGGATTGGATATGGATTGGATTTTCAAAAATCCAATCCATGAACATCCCTGCTGCAGACATGAGAGCGATCAACTCATTAGTATATGTTTGATTTTCCGTTGAGTAATTGAGATAAAGCCTCGTGTATGTTTGTCAGAAAGCAACTAGTTACTTTTTGCATGAAAAATCTCAATCAGTGGATGCCTTAAAGGTGTTTATTGATAAGGTAGAAAGACAGTTGGACAGAAAAGTGAAAGTTGTAAGGTCTAATAGAGGTGGTGAATTTTATGGAAAATACAATGAGAGTTGACAATGTCCAGGTCCATTTGCAAAGTTCCTTGAAAGTAAAGGCATATGTGCACAATATACTATGTCTGGCACACCGCAACAGAATGGTGTGGTTGAAAGGCGGAATCGTACTCTAATGGATATGGTTAGGTCTATGTTGAATTATAGTACTGTACCTTTACCTTTGTGGATGCACGCATTAAAGACTGCTGCATATTTGCTTAACAGAGTTCCTAGTAAGGCAGTTCCTAAGACCCCTTATGAACTGTGGACGGGAAGGAAACCCGGTTTGAGACATCTCCATGTTTGGGGTTGTCCAACAGAAGTAAAGGTGTATAATCCACATGAAAAGAAGCTTGATGCAAGAACCATTAGTGGTTTCTTCATTGGGTATCTTGAAAAGTCCAAAGGTTACAGATTCTATTGTCCTAACCATAGTACAAGAATAGTTGAGTCTGGTAATGCTTGATTCATTGAAAATAGTCAATTTAGTGGGAGTGAGAAATCACGAAAGGTGGATATTGTAGAGACTCATGGTGAATCTTCTTCACCTAAAGTCACTCCTCAAGATGTTGTTCCCCTAGTTGTATTACAATCAAACAACAACATGAGACACCTCAAGATGTTGTTCCCCTAGTTGTATTACAATCAAACAACAACATGAGACAACATGATAATATTCAAAACCCACAGAATGATGAACTAGTAGACAATGTGCAAGTCACAAATGAACAAGTGATAGAAGAGGTGCAAGAAATAGAACCAAGAAGGTCTGAAAGGCAAAGAAGACCAGCTATTTCAAGTGATTATGTTGTGTATTCACTTGAACATGAATGTGACTTGAGCATTGATGAAGATCCAGTCTCCTTTAGACAAGCCATGGAAAGTGACAATTATGAAAAGTGGCTCAATGCAATGAAAGAAGAGTTGAAATCAATGGATGACAATAAAGTATGGGATCTAGTTGAGTTGCCTGAAGGTTCAAAATGAGTTGGTTGTAAATGGGTCTTTAAGACTAAACGTGACTCGAAGGGCGATATCGAAAGGTACAAAGCTAGACTCGTTGCCAAAGGTTTCACTCAAAAGGATGGCATTGACTACAAAGAGACCTTTTCTCCAGTTTCTAAGAAGGACTCTTTAAGGATTGTGTTGGCTTTGGTGGCTCATTATGAGTTAGAGCTTCACCAAATGGATGTAAAGACTACCTTTCTGAATGGTGACTTAGAGGAAGAAGTTTATATGGATCAACCTGAAGGGTTTGTTTATATAGGAAAGGAAAATCTAGTGTGTAAATTAAAGAAGTCAATATATGGACTAAAACAGGCTTCCAGACAATGGTATCTTAAGTTCAATGATACCATCATGTCGTATGGTTTTGTAGAGAACACCGTTGATCGGTGTATCTACATGAAGGTTAATGGGAGCATATTCGTAATTTTAGTCTTGTATGTTGATGACATTTTGCTTGCTGCTAATGATGTTGCTATGTTACATGATGTAAAGAAGTATCTTTCTAATAACTTTGAAATGAAAGATATGGGTGAGGCATCCTATGTGATAGGAATAGAAATATTCTGTGATAGGTCACAAGGATTGTTGGGATTGTCTCAGAAAGGATATATCAATAAGGTATTAGAGAGATTCAAAATGGAAAAGTGCTCTGCAGGGATTGTTCCAATTCAGAAAGGGGACAAGTTTAGTCAAATGCAATGTCCTAGAAATGAGTTGGAGCGAAAAGAAATGGAGTCTATCCCTTATGCATCAGTGGTTGGGAGCTTGATGTATGCCCAGACATGTACATGGCCAGATATTAGCTTTGCCGTAGGAATGTTGGGCCAATATCAAAGTAATCCTGGAATAGAACACTGGAAGTTGCAAAGAAAGTTCTTAGGTATTTACAAGACACCAAGGATTACATGCTCACATATAGGAGGTTAGATCACCTTGAAGTGATTGGCTACTCAGATTCAGATTATGCTGGATGTGTGGACCCAAGGAAGTCTACATTTGGGTACATCTTTCTTTTGGCTGGAGGAGCAGTATCATGGAAAAGTGCAAAACAATCCTTGATTGCCACTTCTACAATGGAGGCTGAGTTTGTGGCATGCTTTGAAGCCATAATTCAAGCATTGTGGTTGTGGAACTTTACTTCAGGGTTTGGTATTGTCGACAGTATAGCCACCGCTGAGGATTTATTGTGATAACTCCGCAGCTGTCTTCTTCTCTAAGAATGACAAATACTCGAAAGGAGCAAAACACATGGATTTGAAGTATTTGTCAGTTAAAGAGGAAGTACAGAAACATAAAGTGTCAATTGAGCATATTGGTACAAACTTAATGATAGTGGATCCGTTGACTAAAGGTTTACCACCCAAGACATTCATTGGCCATGTTGAAAGGATGGGTGTTATGGATAAGTCCTTGTTAACGATGTAATATGGCGTATATATATACATATCAGTTGTAATGCTCGTATTGTATGACACTTGTGAATTCAATTACAGACGTGTTTCTGTTTGTTATGTCATTCACATTATATGGTATACATTATTGTTTTAGAGAGATGACAGATGTGTCTTAGAAAGGACATTAAAGACACATATTAAAGTGTTAATTAAAGTGTAGTTGAATTGGATGATTTGTGATACATGGAAGGAAACAAGTTGTTTGGATAACTTGCAACCGCCATGATTCAATCATTTTAATTCAATTAAGGATGGTGACCTTTAATTTCAACGTATGGTGCGCTCTTACAGTTTAGTGTTAAATCTTCAAGTCATCACATGGATCAAGTGGGAGATTGTTGGTTTTATTCTATAATGGTCCATGTAATTTTAAAGTGCTGATTTATATAAGAGATATTTAATGTGATTATTGTTAAATATGAAAGGATAATTAAATCAGTGGGGTTAATTTTAGAGTTATTAAAATTATCCTTCTCCTCTCCCTTTGTGAAAGATGGTTATTCATGGTTTAGAGTTATTCATGATTTTCTTCTACATGGACAAATTTTATTTTTCTTTTATACATTGATATGTTTATGCCAATATATTCAAATAAAAATTATATATAAAATATAACGTATAGGGATGACTTTTTTTTTTATGAAAGCAAGTAGCAAATTTCCACTTAATTCTTAAAAAAAATCCACTTAATTCATGGGGATGGACAATTTACTTGAAATCACATTAATATTTAAAGCAAGCACTTTTAAATTATTAGTGAAATTAGATTTCTTATTATGATAATTTTAATTTAAATGTGTTTTTTATGGATGTCTCTTTCCTAACATAAATAATTTAATAAATGTTTTATTTTACAAACATAGAAAGTATGAAAAAATATAAAAGATGAGGATGAATGATTTTCATGAAGTATGAAGAAAAATTCAGACTTAACTTATTAGATAAACTATATAAAGGGTAAAATATATTTTTGGTCCCTCATTTTATCTAAATTTTTGTTTTTAGTCCCTCATAAATTTTTTATGTGTTTTTAGTCCCTCAAAAATGATTTTCTTTTGTTTTTAGTCAATGACATTAATTTTAACTGTTAAGTGATGTCATGACGAGCATAATTTGTGCTTGAAAAATTTATGTTTAAGTTTCTAGCGGTTTTTAACTACTGCGAATTTTCTGGCAAACTAAAACTGTAAAAAAAAAATCAAAACCTCGAACACTAGATTTTTTGAAATCACAAGAAATGTTACAAAAGTAAACATTTCTGACCGCAAAAAAATTTGTAGCGGTTAAAAGTCACTAGAAACTTAATTAGGAAATTTTCACACACACAATTTATGTCTACCATGTCATCACGTAATAGTTGAAATTAATGCCAGAGACTAAAAATAAAACAAAACAAAATAATTTATGAGGGACTAAAAACATAACAGAATAATTTATGAAGGACTAAAAATAGTAAAAAAATTATGAGGGACTAAAAACAGAAATCAAGAAAAAATGAGGGACCAAAAACATATTTTACCCTTATATAAAATATAATACAAGGGGATGAATATTTTTATAAAAACAAGTAAGAAAACTTAAACTAAATTCATGAGGATAAACTTTTTTACTTATTTTAGTTTTTCAATCAAAATTAAAATTTATTTTACACAGTTAATATTTATTTAATTACATAACAAATATCCAATTAAAGCATCATAATCACTATTATTTCTCCATGCAAAATTAGTTTCTAAAATTAATTTTAATCAAATAATTATTCATTTTTATCTATTGTGTTCTCACTTAGATCTCCTTATATATATAAATGACTAAGAGATCATCTCCTCTCCTTGCTTCACTCTCCCCACTTTCTCTCACATTCACTCTTATTTGAATACTCTCTTCTCATGGAGTGGCGTAATTCACTCTCCTAATGTGACCTGGTTCTTCTACTTTCCTAAAATTTCTCTTATCAATTTTTGTAACTACCCCACTTTCACAATATTTTTATAACTATCTCCATTCACTTCTTTATCTGATACTATATTTTTTTAAATATTTTTTATCAGTTTTTTAACTCTATTTTTTAATTCCAAAGATTTCTCTCTTTCGTCAATAATTCCAAATCCTTGATTCAATTTACTTTTCAATTTTCAAATTTAATATTAAAAAAATTAAAGTTACATCATTACATCTTCTTTTTTTTTTCTTTTAAAAAAATTATAGTTTCTAATTTCTTTTATAATTATCTCTTTTTCGGAATTTTTTTCAATGTACTATATAATTTTTTTTTCAAATTTTATATTCTCTGATCTTTTTTTTTAATATTTCTTTTATCAGATTTTCTAATTCTATTTTTTAATGCCGAAGATTTCTCTCTTTAGTCAATAATTCTAAATCCTTAATTCAATTTACTTTTCAATTTTCAAAGTTAATATTAAAAAAATTAAAGATACATTGTTACATCTTCCCTTATCTTTTTTTTTTAATTTTATAGTTTCTAATTTCTTTTATAATCATCTGTTTTTTAAAATTTCTTTCAATGTACTATATAATTCTTTGTTTTTTTTTTCAAATTTCTTTTTATTGACTATATAAATAAGAAAGTAAAATTTTAATAAGCTCGTACAACGCAATGGCTAAAACACTAGTATATTATTCAAATATATTAAACTATTATGTTCTCACACAAAATTCTTCTATGTAGGCAAATTTAATTTTCTTTTATACATTTATATGTATATGTCAATATATTAAACTAAAAAATTATATATAAAATACAACACATAAGGATGATTTTTTTTATATGTAAAAGTAGGTTTAAAATTTTTATTTAATTCATGGGGATAAACAATTTACTTGAAATCACATTTATATCTAAATTATTATGGTAAAATTATTTTTTTATTATAATAATTTTAATTTAAATGTATATTTTTTGGATTTCTCTTTTGTGATTTAAATAATTTATTGGATCTTTTATTTAATAAACATAGAAAGAATGTAAAAAATATAACAAATGAAGATGAATTTTTTTACATAAGTATGAAGAGAAAAATATAATATATTACCTTACATATAATACAAAATCTAAATAAAAGTTTTTAAACGTTATGTTTATCCTGTGCAACGTACGGGTCAAAATCTAGTTAACTAAAAATGAAATTAAAAGTCAAAATTTTAAAATACCCCTAATTTGGGAGTAAAAAATTGCAGTAAAACTTTTTCAAGGTATATTACTTTAAATAATAAAAGATATATTATAGATAAAAAATATTAAAAAAATAATTTCAAACTTAATTAAGTAGATAATAAGATAGATGAAAAAATTATAAATGAAAGAAATATTTGATTAACTAAAAATGAAATTAAAAGTCAAAATTTTAAAATACCCTTAATTTGGGAGGAACAAATTGTGGTAAAACTTTTTCAGCGTATATTACTTTAAATAAAAAAAGATATATAATAGATAAAAAAGATTAAAAAATAATTTCAAACTTAATTAAGATTTAGATAATTATGATGGATGAAAGAATTATAAATGAAAGAAATATTTGATGATCATAAAAAATAACAATAAACAAATTCAAAATTTGAAATTAATTTATAATTATTATTTATGATAAGATTTTAAATAAAACAAGAATACAGATAAAAAAAAACTACTTAACTGGATGATTAGATTAAAAACACATCATTTTAAATAGCAAAATAAATTTTAACGAGTTGTTATCTTTAACTGGATGATATGAAATTTAAATTCCTCCTTACTCCAATAAATGTAAATCTCATTGATGATTGAAACGTTGTTATCACAGAGTAGTTATTTTTTTGGAAACGTGGAAATAACATGGTTTGCGAAATTTGATGTGAATTTGTTATAACAGAGTTCGTTAAAGATATAGCAGCGTTAATCAAGGAATTTGTTAGTGAGTATCAGCTGGATTATCTTCGTTGGCAGGAATCATAGTTAACGTAGTGGTCCGACGTAATTTCTCAAATGTCAATCTCTGTATCTTTTCTTTATAACGCCCTTTATAACGTGCCCTCGCCATCCCCATCAGTCCATCACTAGTGAATACTTGTGTTCCTAGATTTGGCAGGAATCATACTTTACTTTTTCCTTCCTATCAGATTATCACTTCCCGAATATTTTCTGTCGGGTTTGTCTAACGTTTATTTGGTCAGATATCAATGGATGACGCCGCTAAGAGACAAAGGACAACTGGAAGAGAAGAGAGGAAGGACAGACTAAGTGACTTGCCTGATTGTGTTTTGCTCCATGTAATGAAATTTATGGATACAAGAGATGTATTGCGGACTAGTGCTTTGTCCAAACGTTGGAAGGACCTTTGGAAATGTCTCACTAGTCTCTCTTTCAGCCGCAAATACTATAGAAGGATTGGCCATTATAACAAATCCGTGTCTCAGGTTTTGTCTAGTCGAGATAGTTCTATTTCCCTATCTAATCTTAAATTTGATGCCTTCGGCGTGACTGCGCCCAAATTCTTGAATAAGGTCACCAAATATGCTGTGTCCCACAATGTCCAAAGGTTGACGATTGACGTGGATTTCAATTTCAAAAACACACCCAATTGTTTTGATCCTCTCATTTTTTACTGTCAGACTCTGACATTTCTTAAGCTTTTAGTTCGTTTTGCTAAACCTCCTTTGAAACTACCAAAATCTCTGGCTTTACCAAAATTGAAAAGCTTGCATCTCCAGAATGTTGGTTTTACCTGTGACGAGCCCTTTTCAACTTGTAACTCGTTGAATACTTTGGTTATTAACTATTACACTTTCAACATTGGTCCAAAATTCCTCTGCATATCTAGTGCTAATCTTTCTACTTTGAAACTGGAAGACGGCTGGTTTCAGCGACCGGTACACATATGAACCCAAGATTGTACTTTCTACTCCAAATCTTGTTTCATTCACATTCATAGCCGCCGGTCTCGTTTACAAACTCTCTAGCACGTGTCATCTTTCTTCTCTCGAAGAAGTAAATATTGATACCACCTGTTCTCGTACAAATTGTTCGGTCGTCCTAAGCTGGTTGCAAGTTCTCTCTAACGTGAAGATATTGACACTCTCTTCTTTTATTCTTAATATAATACTAAATGTAAGTTACTTCATTGTGTATTCTCCTCTTTTTATTTTCATAATGCTCATAAGATGTCTGCATTTTGTAAATACTCAATCTTGCATTTCAACATATGCATTCAAATATGGCTTCAATTCACTCTAATTGTGTAGGACCTTTCAAATCTCGCTGCAATGGAAAATCAACCTCCGCGCCTTGTTAGATTAAAGTCATTGACAACGAAAATGGTTCCATACAGCAAGATATCGAATGAAGAAATAATCAAGACAGTGAAGTACTTACTTCAGAACTCTTCTCTAAACAGAGTTGCTGTCATAAATTGCTGAACGTTATATCCTATTTCATGCTGAACTATTAGGTAAATATCTTTACAAACTATTCAGTTTTCACTTCCTTTTATGTTTCCCTTTCTCCCTGGTACTCTCTCCTTACAATAATTATAAATTATACTGTGATTGTGTTGTTTATATGGTTTATTATAGGTGTTTTTTAATTTGGCTTAGATAGATAAAAAATTTTAAGAAACCATCACTGTGGAAAATGCATCTAAAACCTACAATTTTCATCATTATGATGTGATTAGTAAAATTCATGCTAAAACTCTTTAGGTGTATACTTAAAATTTTTCAATTTTTTACTTCATTTTATGATTACCTTCCTCCCTGACACACTCTTACAGCAAATGATAGATTGCTACATTGCCAGTGCCTTGTTTATAATGCTTGTTATAAATGTTTTTTTTATCAGTTGATAGATTACTTACAGTATTGTTGTAAGTATAAGCTGTGTTTACTTATTGGGGTCCCCTCTCCTCTGTCTTTAACTCGTTGAGAGGTGGGTGTAACTTGTTGGAGGATTGACATGGAGGAACGGTATGACCCATTGAAGGAGCTTGGTGTTGGGAATTTTGTTGCGGTCAATTCATAGAGAGGGACAAAAAGGTCAACCTTCTTTGCCAAATTGTTTCGGTGGCCATGTCAAATTCAATTGACTACCAACTAATGCTGTTGTTGGTTCAGAACTTCAGATATTTCTTTGCATTGATTGTTGTTTTTGAGCGATCTGAATTTGGAAACTGAGCAGTCTTGTGTGTTTTTCTGCATATTTATATGATAAGATACCTCTGGGCCATGATTTTCTTTCAGCTCGTGTACTTTCAAAATCTTAAATTCAATGTTCAATGTTTCATAACATCAATATGAAATCAAAGTACAATAGCAATGGTTAGATTTTGGAAACTGTTAAGCAGAGGAGCTAGAACTGTCAACTCTTTTAAATGTATACTATATACTATATTCCATTAGGTAGTTTCCACTTTCCATATAAGTCTTCTTCAGTATCATCTCAAAGAAAATTGTTGGATCATTATGCTGCAACACATCGAGTCTTCAAAGTTCACTTTGTGATCCCTGTGAGCAACTAGAACACCCATTTGTTTGTTTCTTCTTTTTAATTTCAAGTAAAAACAAAATAATTGAATACTATAGTTTCTCATAAGTTAACGTTTCGTTAAATTTTAAATTTTAAAATAATTAATTTAAAATAATGATGATTAAAAATCATCACTAATGTATTTTTTAAATAAATAAAAAAAACCTCATTAATTGATTCGCGGGTCTGCCCTCGACTCCTTGAACAGGGTTCAAGTCTCTACACCCAAAAGGAAGAAAGACGCAGTGGTTGTCTCCGTTGCCATTGACGACGAGAGTTCGCCGGTCACCGCCGCTTCCTCCGGCGAAGAGCGAGAAAGAAAGTGTTTCCGTCGAGAAGCTTCTGTTGGAGTCAAAGCCGAAGGAGAGAGAGGAACAGAAACTGAAAATGAAGCTGACAAATACACTGATTGGATAAAGAATTTTGAAAGAAATTGAAATCTTAGTATTTTTAGCGAGCGAGAAGAGTGCGCGAAGAAGAATTTCAAATTTCTTATTTTTTAGGGGAATTTCAAATTCCGTTGTTTAAATCGCACACGCTCCTTGCTCGCTCTCTCACAATTGTTCCGCTCATTCTCTCACAAACGCTCTGCTCATTCTCTCGCGACGCTCTCTCTATGTTCAAAGTCTTCTCTCACTGGTTCATCTCTCATCTCTGTGCATTTCTTCTCTAGGTTTTTTTGCTTCAATTAATATTTCGTTTTTTAATTCATTGATTTGTGTTTCGATTTTGATTTCATTAGTTTGTGTTTCAATTTTGATTTCATTGATTTGTGCTTCACTAATTCACGATCTTCAAATTTATAGTGTTTTTCATACTGTTACATGAATGCATTTGAGGATGAATGTGATTGCTTGAACTCTGAATGGAGATTAATGCATTTGAACATAGTAGTATTTGATAATTTTGGGTGCATTTTATCTTTGTTATCTGGTCCGTTCCCTTTTGTTTCAATTTTTGTGAAAGGATTGAATTTGTATTTCTGTCTAAATTATTTTTTGAAATGGAAATGGCATGAAATGCTATTGAATGAGAAGGAAGCAGGGAACCACGAGTATGTACTTTGCCAATTCTGTTTTGGGGATTTAGACTGTAAAAAATATACCCTATTGAGGCATTGGAAACAACTATTGTGGCAGCATTTTGCTGTGAGTTGCATTATGGTTCTGCGTAAATACTAACCCAAAGTATGCATCATGCTTTCTTATGTTTAATCTCTGAAATACAATTAGATGCAAATATGTTCTTTTGCTTACAATAATGTATGCATAAGAAGTTTTGAGAACCTATATGAATCATTGTGCTAGTGTTGTTGAACAATATTAATCGATGAACGGATGAAGTAATGGAACTCATGTACACATTTGAGATTCAAATATTGAAACTCTGAGAACTAAGATGATTAATTGATTAAATGGGGAAAAATAGAGCAGACGTCTTAATTTGGCCATTAAGTTCAAAATATTGGAGTTAAATCAAAGCCATAGTGCTCCTTGGTTTGTAAATTCAGACCGAGACTCATTTTTTGCTATTACATAACATACTTCCTAAATCTAAGTAACAGTATAGAATAAGTATATTGCTAACCTTCTATGTATTGTTGCCTAATATAAGGTGATATATGATTTCTCAGGGAGTTTCAACTGTGTTTAGAATATCTCTTTGTAAAGTAGTAGAAACACATCATTACAACCTGACATTGGTGACTAAGTGGATTATAAAGAGTAAGTTATATACCTAAAAGCATAATTTAAATTAGAGCAATCGATTTGTGCTTACAGATGCAATGGCAAGTTGGATGGGGCAGGTGTTTTAGTGTTGGACAAGTCTTTAGAAAGAAAAATTATAGCTTATAAGGTCAATGGTGCATATTAGTAAGTTGGATTTTTTGTTTGATAACTAGTAGAAAATACACAAAACATTGTAATAACAAAATAAATTTTCTTTTACCAACTACTGCTTCTCCTTGATTGAGGGGTGGTGAGTGACTGAGTGGGGATTTGTAATCATGAGGTGAGTCCAGAGAGAAACATAAGAACCATTGATTTGGTTAAATGGTTAAAATAGGACCTAATTATTTGTTGTGGTCAGTAAACTTTTTCATGACACAAGGAAGGCTTTAAACTCTATCCCACATTTTTGTTTATTCATATAAAATCCCATGTTTTCTTTTTCATTCATTAAACTAAAAAGTATATAAACTGAACAAGAGGCCTTCCTCTTTTGATTCTCAGTAAGATCATCAACATGACTTGATTATTTCTATTTAGCATTTATATTTTCTATTATTTAGTATATTTTTCTAATATGTACTATTTCTATTTTTCTTATATTTATTCTATTTTTGTTTTGCAAGTTTGATTATACTTGTGCTGTGCATGGACTTTGCATCTATGAAGAGTGGAGATCTTTGGCTTTGGAGTCAAATGTCAACTTTTTTGTCATTAAATCCAGAAGAAGTTCTGAATATTGTTATCTCCTAGGCAAACTATCTTTTCCCTTTTGTTATGTTCATTGGACATGAGACATACATGCAACTAGAATTTCATTAGAGTTTATTTTGAACCATCATGTGGTATTGTCCTTTTAAACCGTCAAGTTAAAAATGAGCTCACTTCATATTATGGATCTGTATATATTGAACATCTTGTGGTGATAATGATGTTTTGAAGGCGTTTTTAACGAATTGTGAATTTATAGAGAAATAGTTAAAAAATAATTACTATTTACTAAACAACATAACTAGTTTATCTACAAAGCTTTGTTATTATTTAAAGTATAATTAAATTTAAAAATTCATAAAGGAAGGTCCCTATGCTGAGGTACTTTTTATTAAATATTTATATTTTTGAATTATTGAATAATTAAAATTATTTTTGAATTTTTAAATATTTAAAAATTGAGTAATGTTTATTTTTGGTAAAGTTTAATATTATTTTTTAAAATAAATATTAGAAAAATGAAGGGAATTCAATTGCAAGTAATTCAAATGTCTTGCATTTCAATTTCAATTTCCTTGAATTGTCAAAATTCTTTATCCAAACATAGGGGTTATTTAAGTATCGTTTCTTTACAAGTTTTACATTGATGACCCTAGGGCAAGATTGTGTTTAAACTTTATTATAAAGAGGAAAAAATAATTTAACTTTCCTTTTTTTCATAGAAAAAGTTTAAAGCGAAAATATGAAATAGATGTGTTGAAAAAAATTGAGTAAAAAATATTTTGTCTCTATAAAATATAATATTTTTTTATTTTAGTCTGTTATTATTTTGTAGTTTTATTTTATCTGAAATATGTCATATTTAATCCAACTCTTTAACTTCTTTAATTAACTCAGTATTGATGTGACTTGTTAAAATAGGAGAAAACAGAGGTATAATGGACTGAAAACCATGTTTCAAAGTACACAGCGAGTGCGTGTTTATATAGGTTAATTACATGAATTACACATAAATAGAGGATATTTTGTTTCCTCTATATTAAAGATTATGTTCCTATAAATCGCTATTATTAATAGAATCAGAATATAATATTCTGATTTTCAACACTCTCCCTCAAGCTGAAGCTTACTAAGCTCTCAACTTGTTACAAGAAAATTTATTCCCAACAAAAACATAAAAATTGAGCTCCACTAAAAACAATATTTTGAAGACAACTCTGGGATCTTGGTGAAGTCGGGGAATATTGCTAGAAAGATAACATTGCCAGAGAGCTGGAATACCCATCAGCCTAAGAAAATTCATGGCAAGCAAAGCAAGTTCCGACTTTCTTAAAACCAACATTTAGAAGCTTCAAACCAATATTAGTGAAGACCCAAAAATATTTAAAACTTGAAAAAAAAAAAAAAAAGAGAGAGAGAATCTTCATCAATAGCAAGATTTGCCTGAGGGTCATAACGGGCTAAAACAAGACGAGCAAAACACGTGCAACTGCAGCAGTGGCGCTAGGATTTTGAAGCCATCAAGGGAAAGAAACCGTACGTGAGCAAACAGCAACTGCAAAAGAAACACGTACGCAAAACCTAGGCTAAAGAGCTGGGCACGCAAAACAACTCTGATGGAGGCGAAACTGTCTGGCTAAGGATGCCATGAAGGGGTGACCAAGCAAGTGAAGTCGCAGCCTGAACGGCACCATCACGCGCCGCCGCACGTGCTGTAACAGTGGGGCGCTCAAATGTTGTTTGGCACACAAAGGAAGGGTGCGTGAAGGAGTGTCGGATCTCTGATGAGGCCGCCGTCACCACCGTTGCGTAGATCGATGGACGATGATGCTGGTGGTGGGGTCACCGGCCGGAAAGGTCGCCGAAGCTCCGGTAGCGGACGGCGACGGTTGCCGAAAAATGCGCCTGAAAAGGGGGAAAATGTCGTCGAAAAGCGAAAACAGGTCATCGAAAGAAGGATGAGCAGAGAGGTCCACCGGGGACAGTAGGTCCCCGGTGGGGCACGATTTTTGTTATTCCTCTGTCAGGCTCTAGATACCATGTTAAAATAGGAGAAAACAGAGATATAATGGACTGAAAACTGTGTATTAAAGTACACAGCGGGTGTGTGTTTATATAGGTTAATTACATTAATTACACATAAATAGAGGATATTTTGTTTCCTCTATATTAAAGATTATGTTCCTATAAACCGCTATTATTAATAGAATCAGAATATAATATTCTGATTTTCAACATGACTAATAGAGTTACAAATCATCATTGTACACATAGATCTTTTAGGTGATGTGACAGTTATGTGTCAGCTTCGTGATAGTCATGTGCCAACCACGTGATATTCAGGTGATAAGAATTGCATGTGTTATTTTAATGAAGTCTTTTGTCCCTATTTGTTTTCAAAGTTTGATTCTAGTTCTCATAAAATTAATTTTTCATTTTTTCTTTAATTAATTTTTATGTTGTTTTAATCATTTTCGAATTCTCTAATCTCTTTTTCATTCATTTCATCTCACCAACTTAATCACATAAAACCAAAGTTTTCAAATCGGACCATCTAATATGTTCAACTAGGAATCAGTTACCAGCCTAATTTGGTGAACTCTCAAAACTAGTCATATAAGGAATTGTTGCTTGTGTATTGTTAAACTTCAACCTTATGACATATTTAATTGTAATATTATGAATACGAGTATTTATAAATAAATTTAACTTTTAATATTATGAAGTTATGAATACTATGTTATTTTTTGTTTAGTATTTCTTAGTATATTATATAAAAATTAAAATGATATTATTTAATTATGATTGGTTTAACCACAATTCAACCATAGTTAAATATTGAACCTTGAATGACTGTCTTTACTGGTTCAATGGTTCATTTAGTCTTTAAAACTTCAATTCAAACAATTATTAAGAATTAGTGGAAGATTTAGGACCTGAGTGGTGGCAATTTATCTAAAAAATAAAAAATAATGATAATTATAGCCGCAAATATGAAGATAAAGATAAAAGTTAAAATCATAAAATTTTAATACATCATACATACGGAGAAAAAAGAAAATTTGACTTTCAAAATTGAATAAAAAGAAATAATAAACATATAAGGAGAATGAGAAACTTGGGACAAGGAGTTTAAATATATAAAAATAAAGGGGACAAAATATAGAAGCTTAAGATATTTATTTTAAATTTTATCAAAGTCAAGGGATGCATTTGCATACCCTCAAGTGCATGTAGGTCCATCACTATTAGGGATTAACGGCGAAGGTAAAAGTGGGACCTCATGGTCATCAATAACAATAAACAAATGACCCAAATCCAAATTAGGTATTAAAACTTCTAATGCATGTTACCTAACACCCTTTAGTAACTAATGGAGTTGCAACACTTGGTCATGCTGACATGAAGATTAGTTAATTTAATCTTTTAGTATTTTGGTTTTAATTTCCTTTTAAATATGTCAAACATGAAAGGATGTGGCATTGTATTGGTTGTTTTAGACTTAGGCATTTGAGTTATTAGTTTTAGATTAGATTAGTTGATGCCTAGTGATAACCATAACATCTAAACAAGTTATTTGATTGATCTTTAGAAATTTTAATGTAGTAATCAGTTACATTTTATATGTAACATATTACCACATGTTTTAGTTATCTGGGAAAAGCTAAAACACGTAGTGTAATCGATTACAACACGGGTCAATCGATTACATGAAGCATTTTAGCCTTTAAGTCTTGTTTATGAAAGAATTTGAATTGTCTCTGTTTTAATCTATTACATCTCGGTTTAATCGATTACTATAGTTACATAAAGTTGTTTCAGAAGGGAGACAAGCTTGGGTTAATCGATTACATCACCATGTAACAGATTAATTCGAACCCAGATCACAAATGAAGATCTTGAAGAACAATTTAACAGATTACATTGTTATGTAACAGATTAAATTGATTCTTGATTAGAACCCAGGTGCTTTTAAGAACGTTTTAACATATTACATCATCATGTAACAAATTAAATCTGTTATATCTTTAAAATTTTATAAATACCAGCACCTTTCTCTCTCATTAGTGAGTGCTTTTCTGAAACTTAATTTCAAAAACACATTGAGAGAAGAGCATCAAAGGTTCTATGGGCGTTTGATCTTCATCATTTCAAAAATGGAAAATCTAAAGGGAGATCTAATGCTTGAAGATATGAATGCTTCATGAAAAGCTGAAATGTATTCATCATTCACTAAAGGTGAAATTGTTCCAAAACCTTAATCTTTTTGAAGTTTATTGATTTCTGAAATAGGGTTTTTAAGGTCCTAGTAGTAGGGTTCTATTAGGAGGGTTATCTTTCTTTTCTTGTAGGGTTCAAGTCTAGAAAGTTTCTGTTTTGAATTTCTTGCGTGTGCAGTGTGCTTGTAACTTGAAATTTGAAATAGTGGAAGGTCTAACAGGGTGTTGGATCAATTGGATGTAGGTCTTCGGACTGGACCAGTATAAAATTCTTGAGTAACTCTCTTTTAATCCTATTTCTCATCTTTCTCAAGTGTTCAAGGTTGATCAATTAAATTTTCCTAATCAATATCTTTTTAATTGGAATAACTCTGAATTTGAATCTCTATAAAATCTTTTTCTTAAATCTTTCTTAAGAATACATGGATTCTTTTAAAGAAGGAAGGTGAATAAGAGTTTTCTTTTGAAAAGAAAAGAGATTTTAGTTGAAAAAGTTTGAAAGATCTATTCACCCCCTCTAGATCTACTGCATCGATCCTACAATTGGTATCTAGAGTTGGTATCTTGTATTCTATTCAAGATTCCTTTTTGAAAATTAAGGATATGGCAGTAAATCAACTACCATTTGCTAAAGGTGCTTCCATTAACAGACCTCCAATGTTTTGTAGTGTAAACTACCCTTTTTAGAAAGTAAGGATGAAAATATTCATGGAGTCTATCGATAGAGGCATCTAAAATGCGGTGGTAAAAGGTCCATCTATTCCAAAACACATTGTTGATGGAAATTTAGTTGATAAACCATTTGAAACTTGGACAGATGCAGAAATTAAGAATGCTCAATATGACTCAAGAGCAATGAACATTATACATTCTGCTTTAAATTCTGACGAGTTCTTTCGTGTCTCTCAATGTACCTCTGCCAAGGAAATGTGGGATCTAATACAATTCACCCATGAAGGTATGACAGAAGTGAGAAGAGCGAGGAATAATACCCTCATTCAAGAGTACGAGACCTTCAGAATGTTGCAAGGCAAGACTTTGAGTGATATCCAGAAGAGGTTTACACATATTGTAAATCACCTCAAAGGCTTGGGAAAGATCTTCGATGAGGAAGAACTAAATATAAAAGTCCTCAAGTCCCTGAACAGAACATGGCAGCCAAAGGTGACATCAATTTTAGAATCAAAGGATCTTGTAGTGATGACAAATGCAGAGCTGTTTGGAAAGCTAAGAGAACACGAAATGGATATGTCAAGGATGGTAGAAGAAGAAGAAAATGATAGAAAGAAAAGAGACTTGGCACTTAAGACAACAACTCCATCAAGTGATGAAAGTGAAGATGAAGGTTGTGAAGGATCAGATGCTGAAAACTTAACTCTCCTAGTAAGGAAATTTGGAAGATTTCTCAAGAAGAAAAATGGGAAAGGAAAAGGATCTCAACAGAAGAAATTTGTGAAGAAAAGTGAGACCTCATCTCCAAATTTCACTTGCTTTGAATGTGGAAAAACTGGGCACATAAAGATGGAATGCCCCATCTACCTAAAGAAGGAACAAAATGGATAAAAGAAGCCTAAGAGCCAAGGAAAGAAGAAAAAAGCCTACATAGCATGGGAGGATGTTAAGTCATAAGACGAATCAGGACCCTCAATAATTTTGATTTAATGCAAAACAAATATTAAGTAAAAAGACTGCTTCTTACAAATGCCAATAGACAAAATGTTGTATCTGCATCTGTAAGATACAGATGATACGCAGACAGACGATTAAGTCTGAAGAAGCATTTAAAGGCATAGTAAATGCACTACCGCTTTGTAATCTGTTTAACAAAGTATTTTCATAAGACATCCTCCTAGGATCTGTTGAAGTGCATAAAGGGAACAGAAAGAATAGTCAAAGTTTCAGAAGTTTCCCTCGCCTCAAAAGACACGCTACAGCTAGCAAATGAGTACTTGTCTGAGCAAGCGATGTGACCACTGCAACAGAAGGATATGGAGTACTTCTCAAGAAAGATAAGCAGAATGCTTTATCAGCTCAGAATGACTAGTTGGTGACAAGCAATTAATGCTCGCATTAAATGTCCGTCAACCACCTTCCTTCAAAAGCAGGTCAGACGCAAGCAAGAAGACTGTTTAGAGACAACGGTTACTTCCTCAGCAAGTCTATATATAGAAGAAGATTTGAAGTGCTGAATATAACACACGAACTGAATTCAAATTCAAGCATTCCTTCAAGACTTCATTCTTTATCTTGTAAAATCTCTATTTGTTATACAGATGAACCGTAGTTTAGAATCTTCCCTCCTCGACAAACGACAGCACCAAACCCAAACACTCTCATCTTTGAGCATAGTCCACTAGGTCGAAGAAACTATCCTCCTGAAGCCTCAGTCTGGCGGCGTCTCTCAGGGCTTACTGATGCAATTCCCTTCTTTGAGCCTATCAATCTTCAGGAGATGGTGGGTTTGTCAGCCTATCTTAACATAATTCTCCCTTGGAACCATGCACATCCTCCACTTGTTGCCTATGTTGAAGATCTAAACTTACATGACCCAACTGATAGTCCGACATTTAGCTTGTGGGAATCCTCAGACTATTCCGCTGAGTTATAGATGAAGTTGCAAGTCTACAAGGAAGAAATCAAGAAGAGGCAGAGTTCCTTCAAGCTGATTGAAAGAAGGGCTCAGACAATGCCTCATTTTCTAGGTACACAATTTTCATGTATGGCCTCCTCACAGACTCAGTTCCTGATTGTTGTGGATAAAATCATTCCAGTCCTTCCAATCTTGAACTATAAGGGCAAGGAGAAGGCAGATTCAGATGAAGAAGATACTCCTCAATGCAACATTCGTGTTCACAGAGGCAGACCCTTCAGACGCGAGATTGAAGCTATATTTCAAAAGCCAAATCCTCAACGTACGTCTGAAGATCTACAGACCATCAGACGAATGAAGAAGTTTGAGGCTTCCTGCTCTGGTCTAGAACCTGAAGACAAGCCTCTTGCAGATGGGTATTATCTGAAGATAGGAAGATGTTATCAATGCCACAGACATCAGGCTTTCCCATCTTCATCTGACCCTTCCGAAATCATGCCATGGAAGTCCACCTTCTACTATCCATCTGATAGGGACTTCTCCTTTATGGTGCAGCTGCCATATTCCACCTTCTTCTTCTCCATGCTTATTTTGGGCTTTGTGCAAGAACCAGAAAATGATCTGATCGCCATGGAACCATTCAGACCTCTCATCTCTGAAGAAGAAGTCCATGATCTGTATGCCGAACTCTAGGCAACCAGAAAAGCTCTGCATCAAGCTTTGGCAGATAGAAAAGCTATCGAGGCTGAGCTCAAAAAGTGGATCAACATTGATGCCTTCTTCAAAGCACGCCCCGCATACGCACTCCTACTCCACCAGGGTCCCCTATGGTTCAATCATCAGACTCTGACTCCGACACCTCTAACTTTGACGGTCCCATTCCTGGGGAACCAGGTTTTGCTGATCACCATGCCAAAAGGGGAGAAGGGAAGAGTAAAAAGAAATGAAGATCAAGCTATAGGAGAGCTACATCTGAGGGGGGTTTAATAAAAAAGGGGAAGCAAAGAAAAGGAAAAGTTTTTTTTTTATTTCATCTGTAAAAACACATCATCTTGATGTGAAAACTCTTTCAATAAGATGAGTTGTTTGAGTGCTCATCAAACCTGAGTCTTCTTTTCTCTCTGTTTTAAATTCCTTGTTTATAGTTAATTGTTTTGTAGCTCTGATACATCTTTTTACAATATTTGCTTGGCATCATCAAAAAGAGGGAGATTGTTGAGTCATAAGATGAATCAAGATCCTCAATAATTTTGATTTAATGCAAAACAAATATTAATTAAAAAGAATGTGTCTTACAAATGCCAACAGACAAAACGTTGTATCTGCGTCTGTAAGATACAAATGATACGCAGACAAACGATTAAGTCTGAAGAAGCATTTAAAGGCATAGTAAATGCACTATCGCTTTGTAATCTGTTTTGTAGAGCATTTTCATAAGACATCTTCCTAGGATCTGTCAAAGTGCATAAAGAGAACAGAAAGAAGAGTCAAAGTTTCAGAAGTTTCCCTCGCCTTAAAAGACGCTCTACAGCTAGCAAATGAGTACTTGTCTGAGCAAGCGATGTGACCACTACAACAGAAGGATATGGAGTACTTCTCAAGAAAGATAAGTAGAATGCTTTATCAGCTCAAAATGACCAGTTAGTGACAAGCAATTAATGCTCGCATTAAATACCCGTCAACCACCTTCCTTCAGACGCAGGTCAGACGCAAGCAAGAAGACCGTTTAGAGACAACGATTACTTCCTCAGCAAGTCTATATATAGAAGAAGATTTGAAGTGCTGAATACAACACACGAACTGAATTTGAATTCAAGCATTCCTTCAAGACTTCATTCTTTCTCTTGTAAAATATCTATTTGTTAAAAGCCCTCAAACCACTTTGGGTGTCCTGAGAGAAAAAGACTTTGTTTTCAACTTTGTATATCCGTCTGTAAGACGATAGTTGTAAAGTCTGTGTGCCCTTTCAAAAACAAATCTTGTGATTTGTTTTAGAGCCAGAAGTGACTTGGTAGTAAAGAATACGTGGGTTTTTAGCTTGGAGAGGCTAAGTGTGAAAAACTACTTAGGTGAGTCAGAAGTGGTAGTGAACAATACTTGTAACTTGTAAAAGTTATTGGAACTTGGTGGTTTGCCAAGAACAAAACGTAGTCTCGAGGTGAGACGAACCAGTATAAATTCCTATGTTGTCTTTCTTGATCCTATTTTCTTTATAACTGCTTGAACTGACTTTGTCTTGTGATTTAAAATTCGTGTTTATTAAAAGGCTTTCATCTGTTAAGTTATCGTCTGTTAAAACATTTTTCTGAAAAACTATATCTGAATTTACATATGCTACACTCTGCTTATAAAAAGTTTGCGAAAATTTTATAAATCACAATTCAACCCCCCTTCTTGGGACTTTTGCCTTTACAGAGGATAATGCATCTAATTCCTCTAGTGAAGAAAGCAATGAAGAGGAAGGTAATCTCTGCTTCATGGCCAAAGAAGAAGAAGAAAATGAAAGCATTATACGTATTTCTGACTTTGAACAAGAGGATATTTATGATCAATTACTTGATGCTTTTAATGAGTTGCATGAGGAGGCATAAAGACTAGCTTTTGGTAACAATACACTTAAAGGAAAAATTAGATGGCATGTGGAAAAATTTGCTAATATGCAAAAAGAGTTGACAGATATGAAAAGTAAAATTGAAACTCTTAAAAAAGATAGGGAAGTCTCAGCAATATTACTAATGTTTCCACTGATTTTCCTTCCCAATGTGAAAATTGTAAGGCTATTGAACTGGAAAATGAATATTTGCTGAAAACCTTATCAAAGTTTACAATGGGAAGAGATAATCTTGATGCACTCCTTGCACAACAAAAATGCATGTTAAATAAGGTTGGTGTTGGTTATTCTTTTGGCAAAAAGAAGAAATCATATAAGAACTTTTTTAACTTTGTAAAGCATCCAACTCTCCATTTGTGACATGTCATTATTGTTTGCATAAAGGACACTTCTCAAACAATTGCATGATCAAGAGATTTGGTGTTCCAAATGGGAGGTATAAATGGATCCCCAAAGGAACCAAGGAAACCACTAACCCCAAAGGACCCAAAATCACTTGCGTACCTAAATCCTCTATTTAATTTGTTTTACAGGTGTGTTTGAGAGCCAAAGTGTCTCTATGGTATTTAGACAGAGGATGCTCAAGACACATAAATGGGGATAAATCAAGGTTTATTCGGTTGACATCAAAACAAGGAGGATTTGTGACCTATGGTGATAACAACAAAGGGAGAATCCTTGGTGTAGGAGATATTGGTAATGCTCTTTCCACTATAATTGAAAATGTGATGTATGTGGATGGATTAAAACATAATCTCCTTAGTATTAGCTAGCTGTGTGATAAAGGTTTCAAAGTATCTTTTAATGAATCATGTAGAATGATATGTGATAGCCATGATAATGTTAAGTTTGTAGGTAAGAGGGTTCATAACATTTACATGCTAAACATTGAACATGCATCCTCACCTCATAAAACATGCTTAACTAGTAAAGATGACTTAGCTTGGCTATGGCATAGAAGGATCTCACACATACACATGTCTCATTTAAATAGATTGATTTCCAAAGAGTTGGTTCACGGTTTACCTAAACTCAATTATGTGATGCATGTCAGAAGGGCAAACAAACAAGGGTGTCTCTTAAAGTGAAAAATGTAGTTTCAACTTCTAAACTTGAACTTCTGCACATGGACTTATTTGGTCCCTTTAGAACTATGAGTCTAGGTGGTAACTATTATGCATTAGTTATTGTGGATGATTTCTCAAGATATACATGGACATTATTTTTATCTTTAAAGAGTAATGCTTTTAAAGCTTTTGCAAAACTGGCCAAAAAGATTCAAAATGAAAAAGATTTGAAAATCAAATCCTTGAGAAGTGATCATGGAGGGGAATTCCAAAATGAGGATTTTAAAAAGTTTTGTGCATAAAATGGTATAGATCACAATTTTCCTGCCCCTAGAACTCCACAACAAAATGGAGTTGTAGAGAGGAAAAATAGATCTCTTGAAGAACTAGCTAGAACTATGTTAAATGAAAATGATTTGCCAAAATTTTTTTGGGCTGATACAGTAAGTATTGCATGCTATGTTCTTAATAGAGTCTTAATAAGACCTCTTTTGAAAATTACCCCTTATGAACTTTATAAAGGAAGAAAGCCCAACATATCACATCTCAAAGTTTTTGGTTGCAAATGCTTTGTGCTGAACAATGGCAAAGAATCTCTTGGAAAGTTTGATGCCAAAGCGGATGAAGCTATATTTCTTGGACATTCTCTTTCTAGTAAAGCTTATAGAATCTATATCAAAAGGACTCTTACTATTGAAGAATCTATACATGTTGTCTTTGATGAGTCTAACCCCCAAAAGGAGGGAAAGGTATCTTGTGATGATGATGATGATGTAGGTACAAGTGAAGAACCTCCTCAAGCTCAAATTGAAATAAGGTAAGAATCATCAACAAAAGAAGATCAACATGAGGAACATTCTCTACATGAGGAACATTATGCACCTATATTGCCTCCCAAAGCCAAAGTGGAGTTCCAGAAATTCCCTTCTATGGACAATAACAGATGGAAGAAGGAAAGACTCACCACTGAGTTTGATGAAGGTGATGCTAGACGCTTATGGCAACAACATCTATGGCAACTTAGTCATGGTGCTGGAAGCTCTCAGCTATCTGAAGAAGAAAAGGCTGATACTCCTACTAGTGGACCTGGACAAACAAGCAATAATTGCAGCTAGTATATTTTGATGATGTCACTGTCTGCCCTATCAGGAGGAATCATCATCCAATCCTTGGTGCTGAGACCTTCCTCATGATAGCATTCAAAAAAATGATGTACCGACTGTACAACTTTCACATGGATGCCATTGCCAATAGGGTAATGGGGATGATGATTAAAAATATTGAAGATATGCTTAAAGAAATGGACGATGCTAAGAAGACCAAGATGGAAGCTACTACAACAACCATCAATAAAGTCTCACGTAATGTGGTGATGGATGAGGTCATTCAATCTGAAGCTCTCAAGGTAACTTCTTCCTAAGTTACTTTGGACACTATACATGTGCCTCAAGAGCCTAACAGCAACACCCAGTTGGTGGTTTTAACTCAACAAACCCCAACTGTGGATGCCAGTACCAGTCAGTCACCCATTAAGGCTAATCCACTTAATGTCACTGCACCAATTCCCACAACCCCTACTCTCACAGTAGCTCAAATGCAAGTTATGATAGACACATCCATCAAGGCACAATTTGAGCAACAACAACAATTGATCACCAATCAAGTTTCTGCTCAGTTAACATTGATGAGTAGTGCGTTCACCGTCCAACTCAATACTACTCTTGGTCCAATTCTCACTACCCTAAACTAAGTTCTACCACTGCTACCACAACAACCACAACCTCTTCAACAACCTGCACCACAACAACAACCACCACCACCAGAAGATACACCTCAATAACCTTTAGTGACAGTGATGTTCATCATCATTTTACCTTCAAACCCTATATTTTTGTTGATAACAAAAGGGGGATAAATGTAATTTTGATGTCTTAGAGCTCTTATGTTATATATCTTGCTCTAATACTCTTTATAGTTGCTCTAGTACTCTTTGTATGGTGGTATTATGACTATTTTTTCATTAATATATGAGGTGTTGAATCCATTTCTTGTCTTATCCGCTTTTATGCTTAACTCTGATATATTAAACTATTACATATGCATAATGGAAAATGTTGGACTCAGGGTGAGTACTTGAAATGTAGGGAACACACTAGAAGGGGGGTTGAATAGTGTGTTAAATAAACTTTGAAAACTTTTTCACAAATGTGGAGATTCCTTAACTTTAGATTTTACACGGAGCTTGCAAAACTAAAGTTATAGAGACCGTCCAACAGATATAAAGGATTTTCACAAAAGGCTTTATGAAACAGAACTTGTGTGAAAGTGTGCAATAAGTAAACACGAGAGATATCAAGATAAGCTAAAAGAAATAGAGTAAAAACACTTGGTTTATACTAGTTCACTCAAACTGAGCTACGTCCAGTTCTCCTTCAAAAACCTTTTGAAGGGTTCCACTAATCAAAACTTTGATTACAAACAAGTATTCTCTACCCTGCCACTTCTGGCTTACAAGTATTCTCTAGGCCACTTCTGGCACACCTTTAATCTCCCCCGAGATTAAAGAACACCCAAGTATTCTTTGTCATTAAGCCACTCCTGGCTTTCCAAACAACAGTTTGATTACAAAGTATTAAATCAACTCTCACAGAAAGGATATTACAATATAAAACAGATTACACAGAATAACTTAGCAAAGCTAAGAAATAAACTCTTTCATCTCAAGTGTGGATCGTCTAACTATTTTGATAGCATTTCAGCACTTAGATAATTTTCACTTCATTCAAACTCTTAGAATTTTCTTCAGAGTGCTTGGTCCCCTATTTATAGGCTTCATATCAAAAAAGTATCCGTTGTGGGATTTGAGCCTTGGTAGAAATCCATTCTCTCACAATCATGTGATCGTTACCACGTGTCAGCTTGGGGTGGAGAGAGAAAGGGCACAACAGTATTGTCCTTGCCTGAGCGTGCCTCCACCACTTGTACGAAAATATTCTTCTTTTTCTAGAGTGTGCTTTTCTATCCCTATGTTACACTTTTCAAATTTTCAAGTGATATGTCAATATGAAAAGAGAAGGAATAAAGGAATATAGCTTTTCATATGAAATCATCCTCGAAAAGATCAAGTGTACTTTTTGATAAGGTAGACGCCATATAACTTAGATAGAAAATATTTTGCAAGTTATTTTAGCTCCATTTAGACGCTGTAAACAGACACAATGTTTATACACTAGTTTTCAGCTAGTAAACAACACGTTGGACGCTGGTTTGCTCATAGAAAAACAAGTTCCATATGAATGCTTGGACGCCATTTTCTAGTTGAGTCATAACATAAGAGCAAAGAAAATACAATACCATAGGGGTACTGGACGCTGTGTTTCCTGTAATACTCAAATGTAATTCATTAGATACTTCAAAATTTAATCTTATTTGTTATTATCAAAACTAAAGTTTGAGGGGTTGGACATCGTCCAAAGTCTTAGGATCTAACAATCTCCCATTTTTTTATGATGACAAACAAAGTTAAATTTTGATCAGAGCATAAACATAATCATGTAAAAGATCAAAGTGAAATACATGTGAAATGATTATGTGATGCCAGATAATGTTGACAGGGTATGGAAAGATGAAAAAGGTAGGTACTCCCCCTGAGTCCAACATTTTTCATCATATGTTTTATGCTTGGCAAAAGATACCAACGGTATATATCAGAGCATAAAAACATAAAACATAGTATCAGAGTAATATCAGAGTATATAAGAAATGAAAGCACAAGATATGATTCAACACTCATATATTAATTGGACAGCTAAAACAAGTACATGAGTGTTAAGTTAAACAAGATCAAAACTCTTTTTTCTCCCCCTTTTGACATTATCAAAAATGGGTTTGAATTTGAAATGATGATGAACATCATTGTCACTTAGGGCTGTTAAGGTGGATCTTCTGGTGGTGGTGGAGGTTGTTGAGGGTGTGGTTGTTGTGGTGGTTGAGGTTGAGCAGGGGGTAGCAGTTGAGTCAGAGTAGACATAATAGGACCCAAAGAGTTGGCAAGTTGGGTCGAGAAAGTTGAACTCTTGAGAATTAGCTGACCTACCACCTGTTGTGTAACTTGTTGTTGATGTTATTGAAGATGAGTCTGAATAGATGCATCGATCATAGCTTGGACTTGTTCAACAGTGAGAGCTGGTGTTGGTGGTGTAGCATTAAGAGCTGCAGCTCTAATGGGAGAGTCATTGGACGCAGCTACAATTGGTGTTGACTGTGAGGAAACCACCAATTGACTATTTTGAGTAGCCTTAGCTTCTTCTGCGGCTTTGGACACTTCAATTGCCTTAGCATCTTCCAAGTCCTTAGCAGCAGTTTCTAATGAGCTCCTCATTAGCTTTGTTGGCAAGAACAGCCTTTTCCTTTTCTCTGGCTTCCTTGGCAACTCTAGTAGCTTCAACATCTACTTTAGATTTCCTTTCTACTTCAGCCTTAGCATTTTCAATGTCCTCATATGCCCTCATAAGTGCTTCTAAATTGGCCAAGACAAGGGTGTGTACTTGTGTAGCAGCTGCATCATGTGCCAAGTTGTATAGATATTGTTGGCAATGCTTGCAATGATAGTCATTAGGTAGGTCTTAGGGCCAATGATGACAGAGTCATCGTGTCTAATAGGGCAGACAGTGGTGTCATCGAAGTGATACCAATGACATTCACTAAGTTCTCCTCTGCCCACTATTTGTGCATATTCTTCATCACCATTTTTGGAGTTGGAGCATCCAGCTCCATGTCGACTTTCCCATAGATGTTGTTTCCAGAATTGGCGTGCTTCATGTTCATCAAAGTCTCTAATAGATGATCTCTCCTCCAAGTGCTAATTCCCATGTTGGGAAATTGTTGAAACTCAACCATTGCAAGTTGTGGAAGAGTTGGAGAGTTGGGTTTGGAGATTTCCTTTTTGTTGACGTCCATGATGGGTAGTCTATTGCAGACTCTGTCAGGGAAGTACTTGAACTCAGTTGTTTCCCTGACAGGGATGCCTAGAGGGTGTCATTGCCTTTTGCATTCAACTTGCTGTTTCACCACTCCAGCTGTAACCCCCCTTCTAATTAATTAATTTCCATCTATTCTCCATAAAAAAAAATTACAAATAAAATAAATACACTCCATTAAAATTTAAAGTTTGTCATTATAATTTACATTATTAAAATTTACAGAAAATACTACTACCAAATTATTTCTAATTAATACAAAAGTATCTAAAGCCAAAAACACCCATTCCTATAGCTCTGGAACATGTCTGCATCTGTAACTTCTAATTAATTTTTCAAATACCTGCAGTCACACTCCCCTAGAATCTGGGGACAAAATTACTGGATCAGGCATTTAATTTCTCATACAATAAAACAATTTCAAACAAATACATATCATAACAAATTAATTAGTTACACACATAATTAAATGCAGTATGATTTATGCAAATGCGGATTTTTTTTACTCAAATTCATTTTTGACCCTGCTCCATGGAGACTTCCCCTTTGAGTGTTTAGTAAGAAACTGGCCTACCAATACGCACTGCAATTCAGCTATCAGCCCCTACTAAACGCGAATAAGCTAAACAGAATTAGGAGATCAGGATACCCGGAAGGCCACCACGACCGCAACTCAGTCCAGTTTCCAGCCACATGTGGAATTGCCAATATCCTTCACCCCACAGACTATATAATCACAGATTATTAAGTCATGTTTAACAAATTCTACTCATCCCAAAAATCCTTTCTCAATCATTTTCATCTTCACATGACTACCGCAGTCCCGGTTAGTCAACAAATCATTTCTTAATCATTTTCATTTCACATGACTACCGCAGTCCCGGTTAGTCAACAAAAGTCATTTCTCATAGATCAACTCAATTCTCATGACTACCGCAGTCCTGGTTAGTCAACATAATTCTTTCTCATTTGATACCTTTATAAATCCCCCAAAAAGACTTATGCCAATGAATTTTGTTCATGATCACAATCAAATAATTAATTTGTACACATTAACATACAAGAATACAAAAATTTAAGCAATTTACCTTATAACATTAGTATTTTAGTAATTTATCAATTAAATCACTATTAGGTAAAGTTACTAAAATACCCTTAATCTTTTCTAAAATTCCATCTATGTCCTAAATTTTGAAATGACCAAATTACCCTTACTCTTTTTCAAAAATTCTCATTTTGTCCCTACATGTAAAATGACCATTTTGCCATTGATTTTACAAAAATTTTCACATAATATCCCTTGCATTTTGGGCTGGCCGAATGGTCTCACTACCATTCCCAACATATTTTCCAAAGCAACAAACTCCAATTCCAACCAAAATTCAATCAAATCTCAATTCAATTAAAAATCAAGCAACTCAAATTTCAACCATCAAAACACATTCAAAATTCAATCACACCTCATTCTAATCCATGAATTACAATCACAAGCATCAAAAACACAAAACCCCTAAATCAATTTCAAGTTTTCATGATTCTAGGTCACAAATTGAATCTAACCCTACAACATGTTTTCTTCTAATTCCAAGGGTTCTAATTGAAATTAAATGCCTAGATCCTTACCTTAAGCTCTTTAATTGAAGAAAAAGCTTTGAATTCCTTTCTCCCTCACTCCTTGGTCTTGTAGGAATTTTTGAGATTTCTTCCAATTCTTTCTCTACTAGCCGAATTAGCTTAGGGTTTTGAAAGTTTGGATGGTTTGGTTTCTTAATTTGGGATGAGATGATGAGTTTAGGATGAAAAGAAAATTAAAACTGCAGCTGTGGTGTTCTTGAAGCTCACGGTTTTCTGTTTTGGCAAAGGCTAGCTTTTGGTGACTTTTCTTTGTTTTATATTTTAATACTCCTTTAATCAAGCTATTAACCAAATTGGATTCCCCCTTCAGTTCCAGCAGCTGCTGCACGTCCAACTACCCTTATTGGCCAAGGGAAATGAGTCACCAAAGGCACTTGGACAGCCAAGGAGTTCCAAGTCACTTGCCTACCCCAAAGTCAACATTTTTCAAGAACATGGTAGAAAATTCTAGAAGGTTATTAGGGCTGTTGATTATTTTACAATGTGATTAGAATTTGAAGAAAATAACACCACCATTGGATTCCTCACTATCAAAAACCTTGGGGTAGTGTCTTACTTATCTCTTAATCCAAGCCTAATTAGCTTAATTTAGTGACCTTAGAAAAGCCTAAGTTGTCACTTTTTGATTGGTTAAGGTTCTAAATTAAAATTTTTCTTGGTTAAACATTTTTAATAATTATTCTAAGTATATTACAATTAGAAGATAATTCTATAGATGCCCTACAAATTTTCGCTTAATTTTCTGTCTTAGAATTTTACCGTAATAATTCCTCAAAGTTCTAACTTTCAGAAAATCCTAACAATTCTGAATAAGCATTTTAATTCTTTATCTGTATATATTTTTAATCTATATTCTATTACCTTTCTTTTAAGTTATAAATGAATTCAAAATCCTACACTTGAAAATTTATCCTGGACAGCTGTCTGACATAGCAGTCCAGTCAACAATCAATTTCGGCAAAAACAAAGACATTTGAAAATTCAGAAAATTCTTCTGAGTAGAACTGTATTAATTTCATTAAGAGAATATGTACATAAGGTTTCTATAAAATACAATGCATAAATGTTCATAATATACATATATAAATGCGTACAAATAATAAAATGAGGATGTTACACCAGCTAAGGCCAATGCTTGACCGTGAGGAAAGAATCCTTCATCTTGGGAATATAATGGTATGAGTCTGAGGATAGGAGGTCTTATCAACATATTTTTCTCCTAAGGATTGGACGGTTCTTCCAAACTGAGCAGCATAGCTTGTTTAAGCATATCAGTGTCGTTCTCCGATTCCTCGGCTTCTTGTTATTTCTTTGTGGGCTTCTTCTTTTTACCTTTCTTTTTGGTCTTAGTAGCCTTGGACGCTGCTCTGGTAGAAATACTATCGTATATTGCATCTTTCATTCTTTTTGCTTCCTCTGGAGTTAAAGAAATTCTAGGTTGGATAATCCCTGGATGTTGAGTCCATGGGAGTCTCACAACAAGACTATTACCCTTGTCATCTTGTGGCTCCAGCTTTCTCACCCATTGCACATCAAGACTTTTGATGGCATCTTCAGATAGCTTCTTGTAGGCTTCAAATGGTTCATGTACATAGTCAGAAGATTTTTGCTTAGGTGGATGAGCAATTTGGATAGGTGGGTAGAAAGGTTCTTGAATGGTTCTTGGGACCAAGTCTTCCTCAAATAAAATGTTAGAAGCATGTTCTTCTGTAAACAGAAGAGGAAACTTCCTCCATTTCTGAATAAGACTGGCCAAGTCTTCTTCTACGTGTTCAGGGATCACAGTGGGTGGACGGTTTGAAGAGCAAGTTAGGGAAGGTGCAAAGTTGGGATCATCCCATTTACTTTGTTGTTGGATAGGTCGAGGTTTGTCACTTAAGGCTAGGGGGAGTGAAAATTACAATGAACTTGGATGGTTCAAAGCCTTCTTCACCAGGTAGTTTGGTGTTGGGTGTGTGTTTTGGCTTGAGGGTAAGGTAATATTTGGGTAACTTGGACAATTTAGGAGGTCCTCTAAGAACATTACCTTTAGAGTCCAGGATTTCATTCCCTTCCTCATTGAGTAATGGTTGTCCAAGGTGGATGATCTGGTAGTTGTCTAATAAGGGATATTCTGGTTGGGTTGGTTGGGTAGGTTGGGCTTGGCTTATGGACGGTTGGTCTTGTGGTTGGTTGGAAGGTTTAGATTCAGTTTGGTTAAGTGTTTGGTTTTCTGGGATGGTTTCTATTTGGGCTTGGACGACGGTTTTAGGCTTGGGTTTAGGTTTAGATTGAGGGGTAGAACATGAAGGCTTAGATAGTGAAGATTTGCTACTTACTGGTTTGGTTGGTTCCTTTAGTGGTGAGGGAGGTGTCCAATCATCCTCCAAATCTTCAATGATGGTCCTTCTTACTGGCTTCACTCTCTGAGCAACATGCTTAATCCTGCCAGTCACTACAATGGGATTAGAGGCATGAGTTCCTTCAGCTTCCTGCTTCTTGGTGACAACAATGTCTTTAGCTTTTTCTTCTCTTCTTATTTTCCTCTGAATGAGAGGCATGTCATCATCATCATCAGACGATGATGAGTCTGGTTCTACATCTTTCTTCTTTTTCTTCTCCTCCTCATCTTTCTTCTTCTTTAGCCAACTTTCTCTTTTTGTCTTCATTATCTTTCTTCAAGGCTTTAGCCTTCTGTTTTACCTATTGCTCCCCCTGTCTTACTGGACCCTTGGTTCTGGTCTTGGTTGAAACAGGTTTGGACGGTGGAGCACCTCGATCATTCTTCTTCTTTGCTCTTCTTTCTTGAGCAGCAGCTTCCTCCTCAGAATCAGCTTCTGATTCAGAGAACTCATACTCTTATTCTAGCTCAGCATTATTTTTGGTCATTCTTCTTATTTCCATGTCTTCTCTGAGCTTTTCTATCTTGGTACTTACTCCTAGTACATTGAGTGGCTAAAATTCAACAACATACTTTGGCTTTGGACACTTCTGCTTTTCCTTGTTGATAGCGTCCAAGTTCAGAGGTCCCACCTCCCTTTCAGTAAGACCAAAACCAAGCTACATCTGCTTGATATTGCTTTCCCCGAAATCTTGTTGTTTCAAAGCAAACTTCCTTTTTGCAATGATCTCATATTTTATCTTTGGCTCAATCCGATATAGGAAACTGTAGTAGACCTTCTGATCCTACATCATTCTATTAAGCAGGGCAGCATAGTTGATGTCTTCTGACTTGCCTAATCCCTTTAATTGTCTCACAATATTGATGAAGATGGTGTGAGGCAAGTTGAAAGGGATTCCTTCAACCAAGTGGAATAGCACAAATCTGTGAAGGTCTGAGATTGAGTCCTTGAACCCTACCTTGTGCAGTAGACACTTGTTGCACACCTGTTGCCAAATCTTGGCTTCCTTGCACATCTCACCATAAACAATCTTCTTGTTCCTTTTCTCAGGTGTGTAGTTCTCTCCATATAGTGCCCTTTCTATTGTACCTTGAGCATCAAATTCTTTTGATCATCCTTCATAGAAGCAGTTTTCTACTCTTTCACAGCCTATGGTTTGAGCATTGGACGGTATGTCAATGATGACCTTCTTCCTCAGCACTGACCCAGTAAGGGTTCTTTCATCTGTGAACCTTGATTTCCTCCATAACATCCTTATCAACTCTAGGTATATGATTTGTCTGTCATTGAAGAAACCCCTGATACCATAGAGCTCCAGGTTTCTTATCAAATTGAGACCAATCTTCTCCAACTTTTCTATGTCAAAGAAGTATTCCATATTGATCTTGGCTGTATCAGCATCTTCTCTTACTATGGTGTTGAGAGTGATGGTTTTCACTTTGTCTACCATTTTTGGTAAAGGTTGAAGCTTTTTCTAGGGTTAGAGGTATTGGTAGAGAGAGAGTAAAGAGAGGTTTGGGATTTCTGAAAACTCTGAGTGTTTGGTAAAGTCTTTCTTGGTTGTAAGAGGTGAGTTTTATACTTGGCGAATTTGAACAGTTGCAATTTTGAAAATGAGGGATATAAACGCACCATTATAGGGCGTGCTAATGTTTGGTTCAGTAACTGTGTACGGTTTATGACAGTTTGAGTGACTCAGCAACGCACACCCACATTCTTGCCAAAACAGAACTGTTTTAGTGCATATAAGACATGTTTAAACATAGGTAATGAATATGTAACATACAAGAGGTAATTGTGTAACTATCCATAAGTTGGACGCTATACAGTCACATGCTATGCACATGATGTGACTAAGTATCCTTTGGACGGTGTGTCCATTAGACGATGTAGTCAGCTTGGATGGTACATATAAATATTAATCAGTCCTTTACAAAGTCCATGCCAAATCTATTCCTAAGTAGGATTAGCTTGTCTTAAGTAAGGGGTTTTGTGAAGATATCAGCAAGTTGATCTTAAGTGGATACAAATTGTAATTCCACTATCCCTTTCTGAACATGGTCTCTTATAAAGTGATGTTTAATTCCTATGTGTTTTGCCCTTGATTGCAATAAGGGATTTTTTGAAAGATCAATTGCAGCAGTGTTATCACAGAAGATAGGAATGTTACTCTCATATATACTATAATCTTCAAGTTGGTGTTTGATCTACATAATGCACAACAAAAGACACAATGGACCTATTCCCCATAGGTTCGTTCCCAAAAGACATGGCCAGCTCTGATACCATAAATGTAATGACCCGCTATCGCTACATGACAACTTTCAACGAAAAAGCGGAATTTATTTTATTTTAATTAAAACTCTTAATTAATTTGTTTATGAAAATACGTATAAAATTTTTTGCATTTTCAAAACTAGTCGTCAACAATAAAAATTTGCAACTTAAATATTCAAGTAAGAAAAGCATATACTAAATAACAAACATAGATTACATAACCAACAGAAAAACATAAATACTGTGCCTTATGGCACTACAACCCATATATCAAACATGTAGTTTGTCTTAAAAGTTGACATACGTACTGATAAGAAATGACCCAAAAGTAATACATCAAAAAGGAAAAAGGAAATATAATACATCGATTTACTCCCTAGCTGGCCAAAAACACTACTATTTCTATAGATAACAAAAAATCGAAAATAACAATGAGATCCAACTGATGTCACCCTATCTGCTGCTGATCAAATCTGACAATAGTATTGGTATGGAAACAGAGTCCTCCATGCTTCCGCTTCATCCTACAGCAGTATCCAGAAATCTAATGTAGAGCCTCACCAGGAATCGATGCATTTCCAGCATCTGATCATCACAGTCAATCACATACACACAAACAACGCAAGGGTAAGCTTAAATAATTAAGATTTTTCTATACTTAATAATTCATACATCTAAAACTCAATACAGACAACAGATATAACTATGAAGTATATACATGACTGCAATCGTAGTCATGTTCTCTATATGCAGACTTGACTCTATGGAGATCTCCAACATTCGAATGATCAGGGCGGACTTATTCCTTAATATGGTACAACAACAACAACATCGAACCTCACAGATCCACAAAACAGCACGTGCCAAAAACCATTGGGGAACGCCGCAACTCTAATCTACGGAAATGATATAGTGGTCGATCATGATAGACGTACGTGGGTAGTGGCTTTACCACGACACAAGGTTTGCAATGACCTTGGTCTACAATATGGAATTCGCCCATCCATCTATCCGCAAGGTCCATCGTCAACTACCCCCACTAACCTTTCAAGCACTAGGTTAAGGGTCCCACCAAGCAACCCCAACTTACGTGCTTACTCGCAACACAGTTACAACTGTGGACTCATGCATATATGCATGTACACATCATCAACAACATTAATCAACTTTCTTGTTGTCGAATATTTAATTAATACAATCACTCACTATAAAGGTCCTACCAAGTAACCTCTGTCTTGTGGGGATTCCGCCAAACAATCTCTACTAATAAAGGGATTCACCTTCTATAGGTATTTAAAATTCATTCCACTTGAATCTTTTAAATATTTTCATATTTCAACCAAAATTATTATTTTCACCTTTAAATCAAATTTCTATAACAATTTATAAATTATTTTCTCAGTTATTTTAATTCAATAATATTATAATATTAATTTTAAAATAATTAAATTATAGTTTTATCCCAAACATTAATTTATCTTCAAAATTTATCCCAAAATTATATTAACGTTACAATTTCCTCTCGTTACCTCTATCTAGAAAATATATATACTTATACAAAAATTTAAATGGCTTTTTGATTATTTCATGAAAGTTAAAATACTATACGCTACTTAGTTGTTTTACTTTAAATGTCAAATCTATTTTTTTTTTTAACCTTTCTCCTTGATAATAAATATCCAATTTATATGGTTTTCTTCAATGGTTGTACCCAGCTATCAAAACTCTCTCTGCCAAAGGAGTTTCGTTCATTCATTTTTTTTTTTCATGTGCAAATCCTCCACACCTAACACCATTCACCAGCAACAAACATGATTTATCAAATCATAATGTATTCCATTTCAAGTTTAAAATCTTGTAGAGATGTTTCAATGATTTATAAATTTTAATTATAAGTTATTTAATTTTTGTAAAATTCTCTAGAATCCACAACAATTTTATTTTTCATTTAGCAACCTGGACACCAACATCCCTCGATATCCTTAATTTTATTCACGTAAGTTCATATAATAATTGTTTTTATATCAAGTTTAATAATAATAATAATAATAATAATAATAATAATAATAATAATAATAATAATAATAATAATAATAATAATAATAAGTTTTCCAACAGGTTTATATCTCAAGGAAATAGATATATTTCTCATGAGATTTAAAATCAACAATAACCAAGAAATTAAAATATTTAATAACAACAAAGTTCAAACCAAGTTCATAATTCAAATCATCACCAGATTCAACCAAACTTATATCACCATAATTTACAATACCACACACATATATGACCCAACATTTATTCGATCAAAATAAAAAAAAAATGAATAAGCTTCCCTTACCTCAAAGAGATGCTAAAATAAGAGCTTTGAATGAGGGAGGAATAAATGAACTTTAGTTTTCTTGAACGCGAATATTAAACCACCACTATGAACCAACTAAATAAACAATACCAAGAATAAGAAGAAAAGAAAAAAAATAATCAGAGGAAAGAAAAAAAAATCCAGTTGTCGTGGAGAACGAAAAGGAAAAGGTGAAGTTAACTTACCAACAAATCACAATATAAAAACATGGGACTTAGAAGTTTATGTTGGGACTTAGAAACTTTGGAGGACTATTGGAGTAATGGGATAATTAATGTGAAATGGAGGATGTGAGGAGTGCTGAAAAATTCATGGTAGATAGGGAAAAAGAGGTTGCAAATAGAAAGTTTCAGGGAAAAAGAAATTTTAAGGAGAAATGGTTGCTAAGTTTCATTGAGATTGAGCAACAGTGAGATTAAAATTCACGTTGCACGCTTCATTTATATAATAGCAAGGACTCCCCCCCCCCCCCCCCCCCCCCCTCTTTGACATTGTAAACTCAAATAATAGAAAGAAGGAAACGTGTAAATGAAAGAAAAGAAACAAGTGTGAACATATGACTATAAATTACACTAGCTACAGTAGAAGCTACGTAGGGAGTGGATACAGTCAAGAAGATAACTGTTATTCCCTGATTAATTTAACAAAATGTAGTATGCAGGTACAGGTAAAGAAAAAAAAAACTACGATCATATTCTCATTGTCTTTTGAATTTACTGCAAATCCAGTAATGTAAACAATCATTTTTTTTATCATGTAGTTGTATGAAGGAAAATAAATGGGTAAATTTTCTTCTACTCACACCATGGGTCTGCCTTGAGTCAAAAAAGTTAAGTGTGTGTTTGGATTGCCTTTAAAATCATGATAGAGCATGGTGAGGTGGGTCAAACTTGATTTTGACCAAAATTTGTATGTTTGGTTATCTTAGTATAATCAATTTTGATGGAAAAAATCATGGTGGAGTTGAAGCAAGTAGGAGTAGCTTCTACTTCTACCAAAATCAATTCTAGTTGGATTTTATCTAATTTACCTTCACATCAAATTGATTTTAAAAGTGTACATAGACATCAAAACTCATTTTGGTCATTACACCTTCAAAATCAATTTTGATTCAAAGTATCCAAACAACATTCTCTTAAAAAAATCACTTTTCTGATATTTGTTATCCAAACAAAAATCACGTTATTTCATAATCAATTCTAACCATAATCAATTCTGTAAAATCAATTTTATTCAAAATCAATTTTGCCACCGCCAATCCAAACACACACTAAGTCTTCTTTGTCTTTTAATTTGGCTACATATCCTGCAGCATAAGAATTTTTCTTCTTCATTTTGAATGTTTGTGCATATTGGCCAATTGAAAAGAACCGTGGGTAAGGTTCTTTGAATTAGACTTTGCGTCTCCCAATAGGTAAGTTTTTCTTAGTCTTTGGATTTTCCAAAATCTTACGGAACAAGTAGAGTTTCGGGTCTTCTTAATTAATTATTTTTTAACAGGTTAGATAACAAAATACAAATCAAGTTAATTAAATTGTTAATCATAAATTAGTAAGTGTATCACTTACTAATTTTAATTTTAATTTAGGAAATCTAAGAAAATTTAGAATGTCTTATAATTTTTCCAACTCTCAAAAAGTTCTCAAAATCACACTCTTTGAAATCGTGTTAAAATATTATTATTTTAATCAAGTGTAATATAATAACAAAAAAAATTATAGGGACCTAATTATAATTATTAGAGACTAATTATAATTAAATCTTTTAATTTTCTTGACTATTTTCTTACTTTCACAGTGTATTCTTACACTGTCAGTGTGCAACACAATCCCGATTTCAGTAAAATTTTCCACTAAAACTTACACACAAAAAATTACACATGTTTATCAATTATATTTTCTCATGAAATTAAATTTAATTATCTCTTATAATTATTTTCAATCACTTCATCATAGATTAGAAAATCACAGTGTTACAAGTTTCATGCCCCGTCACATTTTTAAAATTGGCTTAATTGCAAATTTTACCACCAAACTTTCATAATTTTGCGAATTTTACCACCCAAGTTTTAATTTTGCAAATTTTACCACCCAAGTTTTCAATTTTTGCACATTTTACCACTCTGATATTTTACCAAAAAAAAAGTTAAAGAATTCAAAAAAAAAAAAATTTGTGAAACATCATGATGGTAAAATGTGCAAAAATTGAAAACTTAGGTGGTAAAATTTGCAAAATTAAAACTTGGGTGGTAAAATTCGCAAAATTATGAAAGTTGAGTGGTAAAATTTGTAAAATTAAAACTTGGATGGTAAAATTTGCAAAATTATGAAAGTTGGATGGTAAAATCTGCAATTAAGCCTTTAAAATTAGACTAGGAGCACACATATGGCATGGACATGGCCCCCAATCCAATAAAAAAAACACATGATAAACACATTATTACCAATGACAAGTTTAAGCTTTAACTACTTGTAAATAGGGATGGCAAAGTGTACCCAGAACCTACGGGTACCCGCAAAAATATCCGCAAGCGGGTCGGGTAAATACCCGCTTATTGGGACTGGGGCCGAATATTTACCCGTAATTTTTTGCAGGTGTGGGTATGGGTACGGGTACTATAGTACCCGCCCCGCCCCACCCCGCACCTACCATATATATATATATATATATATAAAATAACTTAAATAAATAATTATGTTATATATATACTTTTCTGTAAAAAAAATAATTTTATATTTTTCATAAACTAACACTAATAGTAAAAGATTTATGTTATAACTTACAATAATTTTATATTTTATATTTTTAATATTATGTGTGGATGTTTTTAATGTTAAGTTTGAATTATTTAAGCGTGAATTTTCAATTTATTTGTAATAATTTTTTAATTAATATTTTTATAGCTTAAATGCAATTTTAGTTCATCTATTTTGCACAATCCGCAATTTTGGTCTCCTTATTTTAAAATAGAGACGTTTAGTTTCCCAATTTTGTAAAATATGTAATTTTGGTCCTTCCATCAAATTGAAAGCGTTGATTGTTAAGAGATTAACGTTAACCTTAACGTGGTCCAAATATAGTGATGTGACACGAGATTATTTATTTAGTTTTTAATTATTTTAAATATTGAGTAGAATAATTGATGAAAAATATATTTTAAAAAAAGGTAATATCATTTATTTAACTACGATGTGTCATGTACTTCAACAATGTAAAACTAGTTTAAAATAAATGATTAAGACTTGTGATTTCTATTTTAGGACTCACGACTACCCCAATCATTAAAATCAACGTGACATATGCTTTAGTGACGTAGATAAACAAATAATTGTTACTCAGTATTTAAAATAATTAAAAAATAAATAAATAATCTTGTGTCACATCACTATATTTGGGTCACGTCAAGGTCAACGTTAATCTTTTAACTGTCAATGTTTTCAATTTGATGAAAGGACCAAAATTACGGATTTTACAAAATTGGGGGGACTAAATGTCTCTATAGAGGGGCCAAGATTGCTGATTGTGAAAAATAGGATGACTAAATGTCTCTATTTTAAAATAAAATGACTAAAATTGCGGATTGTGCAAAATAGGGAGACCAAAATTACATTTAAACATATTTTTTTATTGATTTATTAACTTCATACATAAGTAAAGTGCAGGTAATGCTGGTATGAGTATATAGGTACCCAGCGGGTACAGGGATGGGGATTAAAGTTGCTATCCGCGCGGGTATGGGGCCGGGTACGGGTATTTTTTTTAAACATGGGTATGGGAACGGGTACTATAGGATCATACCCAGACCCTATCCATTGTCATTCCTACTCGTAAATAATGAACCCTTTTAATTGATATTTACTATTAAAAAATATTACTTAACAATTGAAATTTGTGCAATTCGTGCCATTTGTCTGCATACTAAATACTAAATAGCGTTGCTGGAACATATTTACACTAATAATATATCAAAATTAAACTTAACAACAACATCAACATCAACAACAATAAAGTCTTAACAAACCGATCGAAATCCAAACCTCGTTATCAAATATCATATATCAACTAATACCAATCTATTGAAAGTTTTAGGAGATCTAAAAGTCATTGGCAAAGAGAAAGACATAATTTAAGAACAATTAGTTGAGAGGATAGCATTTAACCACGTGAAAGAGACTTGTGAATGATATGGTTAATTCCATTACAGATACCAGTTAAATTAGTTGAGAAGATAGCATATTGACTGAATAGTCCACCACTCAGTTGTTGCCATCATTTTACTATTGTGACTGCAGTGAGGAAAATATAAAAGAAGCTCAGTAGATAACCAATCTTAAACTCTATTTGATAAATGTTTGAAATCCATCTTACTTATTTCATTCTCCACAATATTAATGAGTGAACTAAACGTTGATTTGAAAGATCAAAAGGAACACCCTGCCCCAAAAGAGAAAGCTAGAAATAAGTTTAATTACCTTTTCTGTTTCTGTGGAAATTAAGCAATAAATGGAGGTAAGAAAAGAAAATTGAATAAAACACACAAAAGGAAAGCAGAGAAGGGTGAAAATTAAACCGACAACAACTGCGAATTTTGATACTACACTCGAAGCCGCTCAATCAATGATAGTCGGTGCATAAATGGTTTAGTACGGAAAAGGAACGCACCAAGTTGTGATTTTGGTAATTTCTCTTGTCATTGTCAGTTAACTTTAATCGAATTAAATCATAAATGGTGGTACCTACCCCTGCATTATGATCATGAGACCCTACAAAATACGTGTTGACACCAAATGTGTGATATTATGCCAGGTGTACAAAAGATGAAACATGTTGTTTGCAGCATTGAATTGAACGCAACTACCAACTAACCCATGCCAGCCACGACACAAGACTTTTTTGTATCACTTCAGTTGAAAATATATAGCACAATTTTTTTTAAAAATATATATATTATTTTCTCAAAATTGACATAGTTTAAAGTATTTTTATTTTTAAATTAAAAAAGACTGGAAATATTTGAATAATTACTACACCTGTGTCCGTATGAAGAGAAGTAAAGAACGAAGAGAGTGAAAAAATGTAAAAAAAAATAATAAAAGTATAATAAAATTTCAAGTAATTTGGATTAAGAAAAGTAGAAGAAGAATTTAAAATAAAGGGACATGAATCCTCTGCATTCCTTCTACTGTCTCTCTATCTCGATCTCTATAACTTTTCTTTATATTTCTACTATTTTGCTTTATTTTTTTCCTTCTCTCTCTTTTTCCTTTTATTATTTTTGGCTACAGAGACAGTAGAGGATCTATTTTGTTTATTATTAGGGTTTAGGATAAAAAAAGATGTCAATTTTTATTTATCAAAAACAAATATCAATTTTATGAGAAGTAATCTAAGAAAAAAAAAAAAACGCTTCTCTGAACAAATTTTCTCCACCAAAGGAAATTATTCTTTCTAGTCTTATCTTTGTTTAATTTCTTCCCACCTCTCTTTTTCCTCTTTTAAACTATAATTAAAAGATTTAACCACATAACACAACTCAACTCATTTTAACGAATTAAATGAATTGACTCGCCCCATTAACCACCATCATTAATTTTGACATGAAAGAAATAAAAACCTACACTTGGGTTTCAAATTTCAATCCTCTCCAACATTATGTTTTTTATCAGTACTTTTATGTGACACACAACACAAACACAGAAAGAAAAAAAGAGTGAAAAATTCAAAGTTTTCATTATTTCCGTACGTAAAAAAGTAATGATGGTAGATGGAAGTGATTAACTAGAGAGAATCACATTCACATTCATATTCACACATCATTCTCCTCTCTCCCCACCTCTATATAAACCCTACACCCTTCACCACTCACACTCACCAAGTGAACCAATCACTCTTAAGCCCTAAACAACCAAACCCTAACACTCTCACACCCCATTAATTAATTCGCTTCAGTTTCCATGGCTAGCCTCAAGTTTGCATGTGTGGTTGCTGTGCTTTGCATGGTTGTGGTGAGTGCACCCATGGCACATGCTACGATCACGTGCGGGCAGGTGACGGGCTCCCTGGCTCCATGCATCGGTTACCTTCAGAAGGGAGGAGCGGTGCCGGCAGGGTGCTGCTCCGGAGTGAAGAACCTCAACGCTGCCGCCAAGACCACCGCGGACCGCCAGGCCGCCTGCAACTGCATCAAATCAGCCGCCGGCGCCATCTCTGGCTTCAATGCCAACAACGCAGCCTCGCTCCCCGGCAAATGCGGCGTCAACATCCCCTACAAGATCAGCACCTCCACCAACTGCGCTACGTAAGGATCCCACTCTCATTATACTCTCCTTTTGCTACAAAGTCGTTAAGTTATGAATTTAATTACTACGCACTGTTATCAAATCAAAATCACTGTTACGACTTTTATGATAGTTGTTGTAAAAATCAACAAATTTACTATATATTATGATTTATGATTAGTTGACTGTGTAAAATTATTTTACACTCTCAGCGTATAATCTTTTTTTTCTAAAATTGTTGTATATATATTCTATTGATCATCACGGGTCTATAAGAATGAGATAAATTATAGGTTTGGTATCGATTTTAAGTAACTATATATAAACAAGAGTTCTTTTTTTATAAAAAAATATTGCGTAGAACTTATAAAAAAAAATTATATTTTTCATTTTTAATGATTTAAAAGTAATTGTAAAGATTAATGATAAAACCAAATGAAACAAGAAAAATTGTAAATGTACATCCTATTTCAAGATGGAGGAAGAGAGGGATGGGAAGAAAAAAAAAGTGAAAAAAAGTAATAGATATAATAAGTTATATGATGCCAAAAGTAAAGAGAAATAAGAAAAAAAATGAGAAAAAATAAAATGAAAGAGAAAGAGGAAACATGTTTATTTGTATGAATATTTTTATGATAAAATAGAAAAAATAATTTTATTAACATCGATTCTTAAATAACAATTTTTAGATTTAATATTAAGTACATAAAAATTGAAAAGTCTATATTGGATATAAAAATGATGGTTTTTATATTTGTAATATAATAATCACATTTTTTTTTAAATAATTTATTGATCTTTTCTATTTTTAACATTAACCTTAACGTTTTTTTAACACCAACCTTTAAGACTAACGTTGATAAAATTGTAAAAGAAAATGAAATTAAATAAAAAAAATATTTTTTTATTTTGTTAAAATAATTTAAATAATAAATTATACTGTAATTTCATTTTATTTCGTTCTTTTTCATCAAGTGGAACATAGTATCAAGTCTTTTTTTAAAAAAAAAAAAAACTTTGAATAGTTGAATTTCAATCTACTATGAAAATATGCTTTGTTTGTGAATTGAGATGAATTCATCACTAATATACTTCTACCTCAACCGACTATGCAAACTGTACTAAAGAGATAGAGTTAGCTATTTTGACTTGACAATGTTCATTATCTTGATTCATTTGTTGGTTACAATTGCAGCATCAAGGTTTGAAGAGGAAGTCACGGACGCAGGGTACCGGAAACTACTCACTAGTATATGAGTAGCATTATTATTAATATTAAGAATAAGATCGAGGGTGATGAGGGCTCCACTTATATGCCCCTCTCCTCTTGTACGAGAGATTTGTATTGATGGATAGCCTTTTAATTATGTTGAGATGTTATTTCCTTGTATGAGCTACACTTGGTTATATCTACATTAATATCGGGTTTCTCCCTACTTTGTCTCGTTGCTCTCTTTTGGATTCATGATCGATATCATTCATCACGTCTCAATAATTACGTTCAATAGCATTAAAAAGAAAGATACATTAATTTGTTGATAACAAATAACAGTTTTACATTATAAGTGAATAATAAATGTCACCTATTTAAGTGATTATTTGAAGGTTTTTTTTATTATATAGATTACTGCTTAAAGGTTTCACTGCAAGTAAAAACTCTTAATTAAGTCATTAATTATGATTGTGTGGTATAATCCATTTACGCTTATGTAAAGGATTTTTATTTTACAAAACAAATTATTAATTATCTAAAAATTAATATAAACAGATGAATTTTAATGAATTTTTAACTGATAAAAAGCAATAATTAACGAATCTAAAAAAATACTAAATAAAATAGCAAGCATTTGATATACGCAAAACAAAACAAAAATACTTATTACTTTTTAAGGAAATTAAAAACAAGCAATTAACTAGCCTTGAAAAATGTTACTATATCTCCACATTTTTTTCGTCTACTTTTACACCATTCTTGCTGTGACATTTTTGAGGCAGAAGATCCGCTTTATCATAAATATAATTTGCCAAACCTAAAGAGAGTTAAAATGCCAAAAAAATCATCATGTGAATAACGAGTCCTAAATGAGTAAATGTACGTTATATGATGTGATTAGAAATGTCTCGCTTTCTGACTTTTAATGGTGATAAGGTACGGTGGTTGCAGGTCTTTCTCAGTTACTCATTATGCACCTATTGGAATTGTCAAACATGTCATCAGTGAAAAGTCGAAAGTACTAGTTGCATACACACCTTGCTAATTTACTCACTTCCATTATTTGAATTTTGAACATTAAAAAATTAATATTATAGGTGATATTGTATATAATTTTTTATCTCTCACTTCTTATTTTAGATCTTTAATTTTCATATACGTACAAGCATCTTAATACATTTTAAAATTAAGAGTAAATTATACATACCCCATAAGATTTATCTTTATTACACTTAATACCCCTCCATTTTTTAACCCTACAGAAAATCTCTTAATTTTTGGACTTTCATTATACCGATCTCTCCTCTTGAGTATAAATTGTTACACCAACCTCTCCTCTTAGGTTTGAAAAATCTTACACTAACTCCCTCTTAGGGATACTCAAAGTAATGTAAAAAAATGAAGAGGCATCAGGTGTAATAAGAGTAAACTTTAGGAAGATCTGTATAATTAACTCTAAAATTAAACGTACAATTTTTTGTCACAAATTTATGTTTAAAAAACATTTTCCTTATTTATTTGTCTATAAACTCCGCATATTTGTATTAGGTTAAATCTTAAGTTTAGAGAAGTTAAGCTATGACCACCAATAACACTAACTATTTTTAGATGAGAAGAAAGAAAATTAAGGTTCTCTTTTCTTTTTGTTGTTTTCTTTAACTAAATAAAAACTTTTAAATAATAAAATATTTTTTTTTTAAAATTTTCTTTTTCTCCATTTAAACTAAATCGAATGGCCTGTCTATTGAAAAATGAAAACTTCACTCTCTCTTTTTTTTGTAAGAAATGAATTTTATTGATATTAGGTAGTCAAAAATTCACACAAAAAGTGCCAAAACTAACTACAAAAGTCCAAAACAGAAACAGACGAAAATCATTCGAAAAGGGACCAAAACAGACCAAATTTCAACCTCCCTAGCCATACCACTCCACACACGGTTGAAAAACACATAATTGTAGAGAACCCGACCCCGCAACGCAGTACAAAATCAGCAAGAAATAGAGAAGAAAGAAAAAAATAAGAAATATGATAGAATTTTGAATTGATTGGTTTGAGAGATATTATAAAAAGGAAATTCAAGAGAAATAATATTATGAGATTATTTGGTTTGAATGAAAGAAAATGAGAGAAATTTGAGTACAATAAAAAAATATCATGTTATCCTTTACCGTCCGAAATAATTGCTCGTACGTACCATACTCAACCGAAACTTGGGATATGGGAGCCATCTAATTGATTATGCATGTCTTTGTTTGCATGTTTTGAACTTTTTTCTCGTCAAAATATAAAAAACAATGCAGAAATTTCATTTTGTTGCTTCAAGCAGAGAGCGGCCCAACAGCTAGTGAAGCCTAAGCAAATTTTTTTTTAAGAAAAATTCTTAAAATAAGAGAGCTATATGTCAAGTATTTTTTGTCAATATATGTGGCCTTTTTGTTAACATATATGTGGCCTTTTTGTTAACATATGTGACTTTTTTTGCTTTATAAAAATCAATAGCAAATTTTATTTTCTTTTGCTGTAGGCCTAAAGCTTAAGCTTAACTTTAGTTGTTTTATCCTTGTGTCGCCCTGACTTCAAGCTTGATGTGGATCAATGATGTCAGATGTTAAACCAAACAGGCATTATATGAATATCATCGATTAACTTGTTCTTCCACGAGTGTACAAGCATGCTGAACAACATCAGTATAGATATTATTGCGAAGAATATCTAACTTGTAAGTAATTAACTTGTAGAATTAGGAGGCATTGTAATAGCTATAAACTTGTAATTTCTTTTTCTTTTTAATGTGTGAACTGTAGATTTTATAAAACTAAAACAAAGATCATCTCCACAAAATAGATCTTCCACACAATACATATACTATTTACACGTACGAGTTTGCTTGATATTTTCATATTATGTAACTTGTAAGTAATTAATTTTCACAAGGCTGTGTTTCTCGTGAACTTTCACGACGAATTTGCTTTTCGTGCTAAGCAGTAATTTTCATTTCTATTTAGATTTTAAATCCACCTATTGCAAGTTTTGAAAACTTTCCTGTGAGAGTTGGGGGCATTTGTAACTATGAAATTATCAAGCCAGGACCAAATGCTATCATGCCTTAGATATTTCACCTCAAAGATGTAATAAGTTTTTTCCTATGATCATTAATTCTTTAATTATGATGTTTCTTTTTTAAGAAGTGTTCAAATTTGTTTGCTAGCTATTTACATATGCCTTAGCTGTGTTTCTTTGGTTTTGTCAGCCAAAGGAATTTTATATGGGGTTATAAGTGGTACCTAATACATGACAAACATTAATATTCTGTCTTTTTTTTTTCTAACCATGGTATTGGTACATATTATTCATCATCGGAAATAATGATTAAACTCCGTTAGGAACTATGAGCACACACCAAGGTGAGTATTCCCCTCCCAACATAATTTATTCCATACCCAAAGTGACATCACCAAGATTCAAATCTTAGACCACTTGATTAAGGAACACAAACTACTACCACTTATACCAACCAATATTGGTACATTAATATTCTGTCAATTCCTACAGACTTGTACCAACTGCCAAATTTACCTACTACTCAAAGGTCTAGTAATATTCACTTTGTATACACTTTTTATTAAGCCTTGATAAAAAAAAATGTTTTTGTTAAGATGTTACATCCAGTAGCGTTTGTTAATACACTACTTCAAGTAACCTTTTTAAAAATGTTAGCTTATAGCTTATAGTTTTTTTTTTATATATTTATGTCCTTTTTGCCCTTAAAGTATTTATAAAATTTCCATCTTTTTGTTACATAAGTTAGGATTTCATTTTTCTTCTCTTCCTATTGCACGGTTTATTTTTACCATTACACTATTTACATTATTTATTATATTATTTTAACATTATACTTTAAGATATTCTAACTATTACATTAATCAACATAATGGAAGTATGACATCAACAATAATTGAAATTAAAAAATATAATTAAAAAAATTATCTACAAATAAAAATTACAAGAGTTTAAAATTATTTAAAAACTAAAATTATAATTACCTCAAAATATATTTTTTCAATAAAATAAAAATAAAATTATATAAAAATATCATATAAATATGTCCATCTTTATTATTTTACATTTATCAATTATTTCAACAGATAATTTTACCGAACACTTATAATACAATAAGCTAGCTTAATAGATTTCACCTATCCACTTTCTACTTTCAGCTACCAACTAGCTTTTCAATTCCCAGGTAGCTTTTACAAAAAGAAATGCTATTTATACAACAATTCATACAACAAAAATCTATATAATAATATTTTTGTGTCTATCTCTTCTAGACATCATGTATTACATAAGATGAGGCAGTCAAAGTGACGCCTTGTGTATACTTGTTGCCTCGTGCAGCATGGAACTCCATTTGCATAGGAGGAGGCAGTCAAAGTGATGCCTTGTGTATACTTGTTGCACGAGTTGACTGGAGCATGAGAAGAAGAACTGAGCAGCGCCTCCTGTTTAGCAAAAAGCAACACGAGGCAAACCTTGGGGTGGCGCCTCCTGTGATGTTGTTTACGAAAAACGCGAGGCAAACCTTGGAATGGTGCCTCTTGTTGATCTTACGTGGCAAAAATCACCATCAAATATAAATATTTTCAAAACTACACTAAACTGGTATATAGTTTTTTTTTTTAATCTACTTTGGTCCAAAAGTTGATTTGTAGACCAATTCATAATAGGGAAAGGAAAATCCCTTCATTAATTTTAAATTTAATCAATTAAATTCAATAAATAAACCAAATAAATCACCATGGTGTCTTCATTTTCTTACCATAGAACCCACCTTATGCTATAAAAGATGGACTTTAGGGTCCATAGGCATTGCCACTTGGACATCAATTCATTTTATAATAATATCTTCAAAAATGACTTTTAGTGTGGGAGACCTTGATAGGTCTTCTACCGTGTGAAACTATTTTTTTACTGTTAAGATATATTAATATTTAAATGAAAGGTGCAAATTCTTTTCTCTTTTTTCTTTTTTTCATTGCCTTTCCCCAAATGTCCTTGCTCCTTTTCCCTCGCTCCAAATTGCGCAACATCTAATCTTGTCGTCGCCAGCAACACTAACGACAACGACTCCTCTTATGTTATAGTCTATAATTCAATATCCGTCTCCCAAAAAAATTATACACACATAAATATATATATATATATATATATATATATATATATATATATATATATATATATATATATATATAGGCATGACAAGGAGGTGGGTCGAGGATGGGTTTAACTCTCCCCATCCTCATCCTTATTGAAAGTAGGATGTGTTCATATTTATTTAAAAGATATAGGTTTATATTTTTTTAAAAATTTCCATCCTCATTCGGTTTTATCTAATTCAAGTAAAACCATAGGGAACCCGTCACATTTTTTAAAATTCTAATTTACTTATATATTTTTCAAATTCTTAATTAATATACTAATTTTAGTTTTAGTTTCTTTATAATTTGAGTTTTTGTTTGTGTTTCTTATCTTGTTAAAAAAAAACAAACACTTTAAGTCTATTATCATAGATCCATTACATGTTGATATATTACGCTGAGCTAAAAATTCATTCAATGTGTGGATTTATGAATGTAATTGTTTACCTACGTATTGGCTAGTATACCAAATTGAACAAGTAGCAAGGGTAAGTATAGTATTGTTCCCACGGAGACTTGTCTCAATGCCTAGCTCTTTCAATTTTTTCACTACTTAAAAGATCGAAAGCTTGACTCATTTCTTAAAATAAAATAACTAGGTTTTTAATAATAAATCGAACAAGTAGCAAGGGTAAGTATAGTATTGTTCCTACGGGGACTTGTCTCAATGCCTAGCTCTTTCAATTTTTTCACTATTTAAAAGATCGAAAGCTTGACTCATTTCTTAAAATAAAATAACTAGGTTTTTAATAATTAAAAGAAAAGCCTTAAAAAAACAAATTTTAGATTTTTATAGAAACTTATCGTGCAAAGAGAATTTGAAAACAATTATATTAATACAGTTGGAAATCATGAGTTACTCAAACATCAATCTCAAATAATAAAAAGAACAGTTATATCCCAATTTCATAATTTACAGTTATAGAGGCGCTACTGCTTCTTATCCCCCAATCTCTTGAAAATAAAAAAATCTCAATTTTATAACTTATCCATTTATTCCTAAGATAAATTATAAAATCTTGATATACAAAACAAACCTCTTATAAAACTAATATATTAAGACCCATCCTTGGATCATAACATTAGGCATCCAATTTCAATTCCAAATTAAAAACATGATTTTTCCAATCATATCTCATTTTTATATCATTCCAATAATTGATCAAGCTATAAAAAGCATTAAGATTGAATTTGAGATACCACACAGTTCCCAACAGAAAAAGGATTTTAATTTTTATAACTATAAACAATACTCCCTCCGTTCCAAATTATATGACGTTTTAGAGAAAAAAATTTGTTCCAAAATAGATGTCGTTTTACAAAACTAATGCTACATTAAATATCTTTTTCCAGGACTACCCTTAATTAATACTTAGTGGGAGTAGTGTACTATCAGTAATTAATTAGAGAGATAAAGGGTATATTAGGAAGTTACCTAATATTTTCTAGAAAATTCAACAAATTAATTGCATTCCTTAATACATGTGTCAAAACTTTAAACGTCATATAATTTAGAACGGAGGGAATAAAATAGGATAAAACTTTTATATATTAAAAATCAGTACATGAGATTGAATTTGAGATAACACACAGTTCCCAACAAGGAACATGCCTAGTCACTAATGATCATGGCAACAACTACCCTTTGATATATTAATTCCACACACAAAAGATAAAAAAGCTAAGAAAACTTCCAAGTCTCTCTGACTCTCACCACACTGTTCTAGGAGAATTAAGAAAATATGATATGACCATCCATTTCACACTGAGCTCACTTAAATAAATATTATAATTATTGAACTTGGTGCCTATACAGAATTTAAAAGTCACCCCCTCTGTGTTTAGGTGCTGGGCGCCCAGCTTCCTATGAGCAAATATCCTAAAAGCCGATTTTTCCTCTTCTTGAGCTGTCTCCTCTACTCAAAGGCTTCATATCCAATCTCACTTATTTTAATCAAACCTATATAAAATCAAAACAAAACATAAGAAAATATGATAAAAAGGACTATGCACTGACAATGTAAAATATTTTTATACGGTCATCCAATCACAATCCACCATACTGTTTATTGACTTTTAAAAAATTATTTTGAAAGTCATACTAATAGTGATTTGTAATTGGATGACCGTGTAAAATTATTTTACACTGTCAGTGCATCACCATTAAACTAACAAATTATAAGTATAAAAACATAATTTACTTACTTAATAATTAATCTAACACATATTTATTAGATTAATACCAAATTATAATTAAATCTCAAATAACCTATCATAAAACTAGAATATTTAAGTATAAAATAAGCATAATTTTATTACTAACAAAAAAAAACTAGCAACTAATTGAGTGATACTTTTTAATCAAATATCATATTTTAAATTTAAAAAAAACATAAAATAAAATAATAATTTTAATCTATTTATAAAAATAACATGAAATGATATAGAAAAATGACTTCTAACCATACAATCATTCAGTTGCCATTTATTTTATCTTTCTATCTTTACTACTCAACTTTAACATTTATAGTTTATATTTCAGTATTTTAATTTTTTATTATTATTATTATTTATTCGGTTGATTGAAATTGGGCTTACATAAATGCACTCCCTTTTTGCTAAGTCCACCCCTTGCTTTTGTTTAACTTTTTTTTGACAAAGATACCTCTCATGGAACCTAAACCCTAAATCCTATATCTCATGAAAACAGTTTCCGTTGATCACTAATACAAAACAGAAACACATTTATGTTTGTATTGGGGTGTGTGTTCCCAATACATCCCACAGAAACACGTTTTTGTGTCGGCACACGACATTAAAAAATGAAGGAAAAAAGAAATAGAAGTAAAATGAAAAGGAGAGCGTGAGGGGAGGATGGGTGCAAGGGGGGCTAGTGAAATCAAAAAAACGAGGGGGTGGGGTTGGGATTGGGGGTAGTAAGGTAATTTTAGAGTTTTTTTGAAGGTGGGGTGTGTTTAGCAATGCCCCCTTTTTTTTTTATTGTTTGTGTTATGTTTGTGTCTTTTTTATTGGGAAAATGGGCTTAAGGTGGCCCAATTGAATAAATAGCATAAAAAGAGTAAGAGTGTTGCTTCCTGCACCTCCAAAAATTGCTTGGGGCACCTCCATTACATTCCGGAAAGCCCAATCCGGAATGTAAATTACATTCCGGATTGGGTTTTCCGGAATGTAATGGAGGTGCCTCCAAGCAATTTTTGGAGGTGCAAAAAGTTTGACCCAAAGAGTAAAACCAAATTGTTGGGCCAAATTTACCCAATGTAAGTTGATTATGCGCAAAATAAAAAAGCATACAAAATTTTGTGTTCACAATAATAAATTTTAATTTTATTTATACTAATAATATTAACGTAATGTACACTAAAAATTTTATAAAACATATTAGATGTAACTTGGACACTACAAAGAAGGTTACTTGGAAGCACTCACGAGGAAAGCATATTACATGTTTTTTAATCCTATCAAAAGAGAAAGAGGGAGACCAAGAAAAAAATTGAGAAAAGTTATTAAAGAGAAATCTCATAGTAAATAATATCTCTAAAAATTTGGTCTTTAACCAAGCTAAATAATATCATGTGATCCATGTAACCAACTTTATGTAATGGGATAATTCTTTTGTCGTCATAACAAGTTTTAAAAAAAATCAACATAAAAATACATTTTTAGTTACCAATGCAAATTCCTCTTTTATCTTTTTTACATTGTAAAAATTTCAAAATTAGTAAATTAAAAAAATTAAAGGGTTGCAAATATGAAAATTGAAAAAGCATATACATAATGGTTATAAAAAAGTGTTTATTTATTCGTTAATCATTACTCTTAAAATATTTCTTAATAATATTATTTAAGTTTAAATGCATTTTTTTATCTCCAAAGTTTGACTTACTCGTGAATTTTGCCTCCAATTAATTTTTTTTGCAAATTTTGTTCCCCAAAGTTTCAAAAAGTGGTGAATATTGACCTTTTCGTGAATTTTTCATTAAGTTAGTTAGTTAGCCGTTGACGTGCCACTTTGACGCTAGCAACAATATATGTGACACTGACATGAATGGATGACATGACGATAATGTGGCACTGACATGATATCATGTGATTAGGGATAAAAAGTTTAATATTGTGAAAATATGGAGGCAAAATGTGTAACATCGTAAAAGAACAAATTACAAAAACACCTCCTAAGATTTCGTTTAATTAAACAAGCATTCACTATTTTTTTAACCATTACTTTTGCCTCCCTTGTAGGGGGTGTCAATGTAATGTTTTCAAACATATAAAAGGGTGTTAGTATAATGTTTTCAAACTTAAAGGAGATTAGTGTAGGAAAATAAAAACGAGAAGAGTTGTATGTAATTTGATAAAAACTCCAGAAATATTGCTATAATTTGCTCATTGTAAAAATAAGGAACAAAATGTGCGGTATGGTGAAAATATGGGGATAAAATGTGAGAAAATAATAAATAACAAAAATATATAAATAATATTTGATGTCTTTGAACCTCCTTAGACTATTCTAACCTGCAAAAATACTACTTTCTCTATTATTAAATCATGTCATTGTCAATGGCAAACCATCATTTGATCTTCTCTAACTCAACCCAACCACCAAAGTTACAAATGCAAAAGTCTCATTACACGACAAATAACATAAACCCTATATAAATTATTTAATTTTAAAGAAAACTAAAACAAGAAAGAAAGAAAAAACTACTTCCACCACTTTTTTCTCTATCTCACTTTTAAATAAATATAAAAAAAAATATAGTATTTTCATCCTATTTTTTCCTCTAAATTTCATTCTTATTTTTATATTTCTGTTAAATTCCTATTTGTTTGTGTTGAATTAATAAAACAAAGGGAAAGAGATGGTACTTGCGGCTGATAGAACGTTGCGTGAAACAAGTACAAGAACAGAACATGCTATGTTATGCCATCTAAACAATCTTGGAAGATTTCTCAAAAAAAAAAAAAAAAACAATCTTGGAAGAAGTTTGTGGGAAAGATATGAGACCGGTGACTATTCATTGCTGAAGTATACTGGTTGTTTACTGATTCTAATCAATTAGTATAGTAAGGTCCATATCTCACACTTTGCTTTTGGGAAACATGATTTCGTATTTACGTGCAATGAAGCCAATGTACTTTGTATCTACTTACTCTTTTCATATGACAAATAATACTACACTATATTAATATTTATCATTTTTCTATCTTTCTTCTTATTACATTATATTATTTATTATAAGATAAAATATGTTTTTGGTCCTTATATTTTGAATAAAATTTGATTTTAGTCCATACACTTTCAAATAGATCATTTTAATCCTCAAACTTTGAAAAACATATAGATTAAGTCCCTAAAATTGATTATTTTTATTAAAGGAGATGGACTAATTCCACTTGTTTTTTAAAGTTTGATAACCAAAATGATCGATTTAAAAGTACAGAGACTAAAACCAAATTTCACTGAAAGTATAATGACTAAAAACATATTTTATCCTTTATTATAGTTGCATTCCTCTCTCTTCTATTTATTTTTCTTCTTAAATGTTAAATAGTATAGAGATGTTCACAGTGACTCAAATAAGATTACCTCCAATAAAAAATACATGCAATCTCTATTAAAAAAAATAGCATAGAGAAGTTCATACATCATTTTCTTTTCATTGTTCTTTCATGTAGATATGGGGTATGGGGTTGTAACATTTATTGTACTGTACTTGTGTTGGGTTTTGCATCTCCTAATTCAATAAAATTGTTTTGCCTATCAAATAGCAAAAGAGATGGAGCTTGTGAGCTAAGTTTGCATCTAGACAAAATGTAAGTTTGAGTATTATATTATAAATGAGTTAAAGTAGTATTTGATGTAATTTTTAAAAAAATTCATCCTTTGAAAAGAAGTTGGATTAAATACATTATATTATAAATGAGTTAAAGTAGTATTTGATGTAATTTTTAAAAAATTTCATCCTTCGAAGAGAAGTTGGATTAAATACATTATCTTGAAAACTCTTAAAAAATTAATCAGATTAATCTTTAAAAAAAAAGAAAAAAATAATTTTAAAAAGAAACTAGTTAAGTGAATTATAGAGGAAAAAATTAATCAGATTAATCTTTAAAAAAGAAAAAATAATTTTAAAAAGAAACTAGTTAAGTGAATTATAGAGGGAAAAAAAATTCTCCCTCACTCTGTTCCGCAATCTCTCTTTTTTCTCTCTACACTTTCTCTGTTTTCTCTTTTCATACTCTCTCTCCACTTTTTACTGAGTTTCTCTTTTTAAGTTAAAAGAATAAATTTTTTAAGGGATAACGATACTCCTATACTTCATTTTTGGGTAGATGAAATGGATGGTAGAGAATTATAGAAAGAAAGAAAAAAGAAGGAAGAAAAGAAAGTGACAAATATGACAAGTGATATAATAAAAAGAAAAAAGATAGAAAAAATATGATGGAAAAGAATATGGAAGTGAAAGTGGTAGAATGTTTATATTTATTCAAATTTAAATAACTACTTTAATTTCAAAATTATGGTATATTTAATTTAAAAAAGAAAGTGAAATAAAAGAAATAGAAATGAAAAAAAAGAGGAAGAAAGAAATTGGAAAAAAAAAGAGAAATGTGAGAAGATTTTATAAATTGTTTGATAAAAAAAATGAAAGAAAAGAAAATTAAAACTTTTTTTCTCTAATTTGATTGTGTAAAAAAAATGTATATAAATAACATAAATATTTCTAATAAAAAATAAAAAAAATAAAAATATTTTGATTTTTAACTATATCAAAATACTTTTTCTCTCTTCCTTCCCAAAATAGATTGTAGAAAGTGAGTCTCATGTAATTTATAATTGTTCAATTATTAAAACTCCTTGTCCCGTCCCACGAATGTATTATACATATGAAAATCAAATATAGATCCTCTCCCACAAATTCAGCTTTATGTTGTTAACTAGGCTACATCCATTGAGTGTTAATACAAATATGTTACCGACTTCTTGTTGAAAATCTGGACGATAGATAAACCCGGGGCCGCATGGAAAATGGGCAAAATGATCCTGACACATAACAGAGATTCCCGTTCAGTAAATATAAATGTTGCTTCAATGAAATTACTCCTACCTTCCTTTGAAATCTAGACACTAGACATGGCTATGGTTACCCTTCACCTCTTGCCTCGGGATAGTAATTATGGCATTTAACTTACCCAACCACAATCCATTATGGCACTGAATTCATCTCAACCACCACCACGTGCCTAGCCACATGCACCTTCCATTGCACCCCATAGCCCCATACCCTTGAATTTGAATTCCCTGCATTCAGGCAATCACACATTCATAAATTTAGACCTTTTGATGAAGATCAGACGATTAATATTTTAAATGTATTTTTAAAGTTGAATTTACTAAAATGATACATGAATCGTCTGATTTTTATCGGACGATTCTAATCATCAGATTGCTTGAATGTGTGCTTTTTTTTTTACTGTAGGAAATCTGATTGGAAAAAGATATTTGGACACCCAAATGTCCTTTGACATCTAGAGAGAGAATGAAAAAAGAGAGAAAAATATAAGTATGATAAATAGTAAGATGTGATAGGAAAAGAGAGATAGAGAGAAATTAAAGATATTAATAGGGTGTTTAAAATATAAAGGTGTTCAAATATAACTACTCATCCGGATTCCCACCCTTCTCCCACTATATAAACCCAACCCACCATATAGTGTCTCAAAGAGAAAAGACCCCAACACATAACTTGTGCCAACCAACCACAACCACTACCATCTTGGTTTTTCTCATGGCTAGTTTGCCAACTAGGGTTGCTCTTTTGGCCCTTGTGTGCCTGGCTCTTGGTGCAACAACAACCATTCCCAGGGCACAAGGGGAAGTGACATGTGGCCAAGTTGTGAGCAACCTGACCCCATGCATTTCCTATGTGGTGTATGGTGGAGCCACCGTTCCTGCTCAGTGCTGCAATGGGATCAAGAACCTCTATGGCATGGCTCAGACCAAACCAGACCGCCAAGCCGTTTGCAACTGCATCAAGAATGGTGTTAGGAACAGTGGCTTCACCTACTCAAACTTCAATCTCAACCTTGCTGCTAACCTTCCCAAGAAATGTGGGGTCAACATTCCCTACCAGATCAGCCCCAATACAGACTGCACCAGGTACTTGCAATGTTATAATATGTTCAATTTTTTTTTTTTCTTAAACTATTCATTTCATTTGTACCTATAGATGTGCTCCCCATTTCAAGTTTTAGTTTCTAAGCGAGAAAATCATAAGATTTACTCTCTATGCAGTTTTTGTGATAGTTCATCACTGGTAGAAAGTTTTTGTACTGATTTTACACTACTAAAAAGTTTTTTCTGATATTAACATCAGATACCAAAACTTAACTTTTATATTTTAAGTTTGAGTTTCTATGTTAGAAAACTATAGACTCTAGTCTCTATACAGTTTTTTTGTGACAGATTATCATTGCCAGAAAGTTTTTATAGCAGTTTTACACCACCAGAAAATTTTCCAGTATTAACAAGAAGGATCGAAATTTAACTCTTGTGTATGTGTAGAAACTAAAATTTATAATTTTCTAGTATAAGATTAAAATTTAAAATTTAAAATGAAGACATCTATAAAGAAAATAAGTGAATAATGATGTAACCAACTATTTTTTGTTGTCTATCTTTTCAATGTGTGTGATGAGTCTTTTTTTGTTTTGATGCAGGGTGCAGTGAGGTTGGTGCCATGATGTTTATGTTAGCAGTGTTAGAATAAGAGGCCACGTGACAGACAAGGCTAGAAAATGCTTCTTTAAGGCTTTGTACTAGTGCTCTTGTATGTCTGTGGTTATATAGTGTTAGTGTGTAACTGAGGTCATGGTGCTGCTTGTGTAGTACCCTTATGTAGGCAATAGTAGAAGATAGGAAGTTATGGGAAGAAATATGGTTGTGTAAGTTGTTGTCACTTAGTAATGATATGAGCAGTTTGGGAAATATAATTTGAGAGCTTTATTAGACATTGTTAGTAAGAGGAATGCTATTTGTTACGAAGGATTCCCTGCACGAATTGCACGAAACAATACATGTCTAATTTTCAAATTACACAGTTGTCTTTTAACGGAATATAAGGAAAGGTAAATTTTAAAATTAACCAATCAGTTTTCTTCGAATGTATTCTACGAAAATAATTTCGTACCAAATAGCATTTTTCTATTAATAATTATCGTACCTCGTGAGTGATACGTCTATTTCTTTGTTCCTTGACTTAAAGTGCCTTATAGGGGAAAGCGAGGTTTCAAAACTATAATATTTAATGAAAAACTTTGGAACAAAATTTTGGGAGTACTCATCTTAGCTAATTGAGGCAATTAAGTATTTAAATCATAATGAGCTCACTTACTGTCATGGATTTGAGAATTAGGTACAACTGGTTGGTCAAATCGGTTCAACTATGAACTAGACTAACTGCAAGATTGATGAGGTATTGTGGGTTAAGCACTTTCTCATCAGTTTGTATATGGTCTCTAAGGCTCTGTTTGAGTTACCATTCGATTTAACGTAACTAGCGTTTTTTTTAATCCATCAACTTTATTGCTTCTTTATTGGGTGTTTGGAAAAATGTAAAATACAGTTTGGAGCCTCTGAAACAGTAAATCAAACACACACAAAATCAACTGTGACAAGGCAATGTAAAATGTGAGGAAAAATCAATGGCTCCGATCACGTTTGGCAAAGCGTCCAACACACGGCAGCGAGAATCTCTGATCTCAATCAATTTTAACTCTTCATAGATAGAAACCTAGTTTATAAACTAATTATATTACTTTTCATTTTCGAATATACACAATCGTGCTTAAATATCCAAATGTAATATGAACTTATATGTGATCAGTTTGCTCTACTAATTGAATTGTATTTATTAATAATATTACAAAGATTTTTTTTTTTTTACATTTTTCTATTTATTTATTAATATATCACTACTACTAGTTGAATGACTGATTCTTATTTCAAAACCTTGCTTATCAATCATCATAGCCATGTCTACTACTACATATCTATTAGTCCCTCCGGTCTTCTTTATATATAAGATCAAATTAACTAATTTGTTAGGATTAAGGAAATTAGTTAATATAGTTAGTAGTGTTAAATTTATCTTGAATTTATATATTATTTTTAAAATTAATCCTAACATTAATGAGACATAATTTTATTCTTTTTAAAATATTTTTATTAGTTTTAATTCTTTTAATCTTTCATTATTTATATATTTATTGGTTTAATTTTTATTGACAATAAATATAAATAATTAAAGTTTAAAAAATGCTCATTATATAAGATAAAATTAGCAGACTACGAAAGAGCCTAAAATATTAATATATTTCACTTATTATTTATTCAACTTAAAAGAATGACTCGTATTAAGGATATTTTGATAAAAAAATAAGTAAAGCAAGCGACATTTTAGATTAATATTTATAAAAAGAATCAACTCCGACTTCTAATTTGGATATTTATAAAAGACTTGAGACAGTACTATATATGAAAATTTTGTGGACCACTCTACTTGAGCAACCTTTTCCTAGTTCCAGCTTGTGATAGTGATATGCTTAAGTGGTATAGCTTTCATCTAAAATAAAAAAATAAAAAATAAAAAAAGTGGTATTGCTTTAAGGTAATAATTATATTTTTAAGAATGACCCTTTATTTATAAAAAAAAGAATAAAAAAAAAAAAAAGAATGACCCTTTAAAAATACTAACATTTCCTATAGGATAAAATTTATTTTATGTAATTAAATTTATATGGTCCAAAAGAGTCCAATTTTCATATAATTTAACCAACTTCAAATGGCAACTTCGCCTCCGTGACACCTTACTCAACCATCTTCACCCATGGACCATTAAAAGATAAAAAAAATCGCCACCCTCGAATCCTTCAATTTCTCATCTTGTTTCGTTGGTTTTACCTGTGAAGCGATCAATTATAGGTCTTACATCCAAGCAAACATCCACTCGTTTCAAGTTTGACATTTGAGTAACTATAGACCGTCCGATTAAAAACAGCTAGCTAGACTAAGAGTTTGGAATGGCTGTGAAAATTATATTACTTCAATAATCGATTATTGTTATAATCGATTATAATCAAAATCAATTTTTGTTTGGATAAATTTACTGAAAAGTGATTTGAAAATAATTAATTTCGTTTGGATACAACAAAAATTAGTTTTTCCATAGTAAAGAGTGTGAAAACAATTGAAAAAAAATTTGTTGGAAAATATTCATAAATTACAAATTTTCAGATTAAAAAAAAACAGCTTATTTTTCATAAAAAAAAGTTTTTTTCTAAATTAAAGCTAAGTTCTCAAACATGTTTAATTATTTTAGAAAAAGCTTTTTTTGGGGGGGGGGGGGGGGGGGGGGGGAACAGCTAAATGATATCAGCTGTCCCAAACATGCTCTAGATCTTTAGACAAAATAAAATAATTTTTAGCGATAAATACTTCGTACCAATAAAATAGTAAGTAAAAAATAAAATATATAATAGTTTGTAGAAATACTTTTAATATCTGTAAAAAAAAAAAAAGGAAATACTTTTAATAAATAGAAAGTTCTGATACCAAGGGAGTCTAGCTCAGTTAATACGAAGTCAGATGTTGCAAAATTCATTTCTAATAAAAATTGTTATGAAAAAGCTTGATACAATAGTTCCAATTAGTCCTCTAATCAGATCATTGGCTAAAGCAAAATTTTGTAATGTATTTGGTCATCGCATTAGTAAGCCGGTTTAGGCCAATTTATCTGATTTTGATATTATTGATCGATTTTTGTGGATATGCAGAAAATTTTCTCATTATTACAATGGATCAACAAAAAAAAAAAAAAAGAATATGTATCAAATAAGATACATACTTTGGCTTGAGTAGAATAAATGAGTTGTTATAAACCTTCCGTACCTATGTTCGATTTTTATGGATAAAAAAAATAGAAAGTTATGATATTTAGAAAATTTATTTGATAGTCTTGACTCTTGAATAATAAACAGATAATGATCCAAACCACCAATTTTTTTTATCTTTAGACCAATATAATAGTTTCACGTCTAACAAATAGGCTGTCTATGGTCCAGGACCATAGACAGGTGTGACCAAGGAGTCACCCATGGTAAAACTTCAAGAAAATTCTTAAATTCTTAACTGAAACTTCTTTTGCATCAACATCGATATCGTTTATCAACCGACCTTTCCTATTTCCTACCGAATAACCAATGTTTTTAAAACCGGACCGGTCATTGAACCGGTCAAGGCACTGGTTCAAGGTTCAATGATTCAACCGTGGTTCAACCGTGGTTGAACCGGTTAAACCGATATTAATAAAATAATAATAATAAAATAATTTATAAAATAATATTAAATAAATATAATATCACATAACTTTATAACATTAAAAACTATAATAAAACTTAAAACATCACTAAAAGTTTAATTAAATATATCATAATACTTAAGTTCAAATTTTAATAAAATAAAATAATGTCCATTAACAATAACAAATTTACATTTAGAATAAAGAAAGAAAATGACAAATTAATATAATATAAAATTATCAAAAATCAAGATATAAAAAAATTATAAATTAATATAAATGAGCAAATTATATGTTTTACAAGAAAGTAGTAATAATAATTGATAAAATAATTTATATCTATTTGAGATATTTATTAAATATGTATTTTTATTTATTTTTAAAATATTTTATATTAAATTTAAAATTTTAAATGAAAAAATTAAAAATTAAAAAAAAATTAAAAAAATACCGGTTCAAACTGGTTTTGGCTACCGGTTCTTGACCAGTTTTGACCGGTTTTGGCCCGGTTTGACCGGTTCTTGACCGGTTCCCACCGGTTCTGAATTCCTCCGGTTTTATAGAGTATCCGGACCAGTTACCAGACCGGTTCCCGGTCGAACCAGCCAGTCCGGTCCGGTGTTGAAAACTATGCGAATAACACATCCACAATTACCTGAACCCATCACAAATTCCTGTCACACGCAACCTTCACAAACTTCACCCGATCCTCACCAAAAACAACGAAATACATCCCTAACAAACAAATACATGCACTTCAAACAAACCGAAGAATTGAACCACCGAAACCATAAACACAAACAGTGCAATTTTCATGACTCTACGTCCCTACCACCAAAACACAGTAAAATCTCACTCATACCCTTTTTAAAACTAAACACACGAACCCTCAATCTCATCAATTCAGAAAACCCAAATTCAGCATACCTTTGCCGACATAACAAAACTGAACCCTCTGCCCAGTCATGATTCCATTGAATTACATAGCATCAAACAAGGACACCTTCAACCGCCGTGTGCCACTTCTGATTTCTTCTTGTTCAAGCCAAGCCTATAGCCACTGTCACTAGCAATGTACGCTAAAGTTGCAAGGGCTAGTAGTACTAGATGGACTTACTGATCAAAAAGACGGAATGTACTAAGCAAAGTTTACAGTGGCTCGTTGTTAAGCCTCATAATGCTCATGAAAAGAAAAGGATAACTATATACCATTTGAACTCCAACATCTTGTGTTTGGAGAAGTACATGTGCTGTCTGCTACATAATATACAACAAAGAAGAAAATAAATAGTTCTGTTTACCTGGCATGAATTTCATGGTTTCACTTAAAAAGAAACCTCCTAACACTAGCCACACCTAAATTAGAATGAATAATGTTTGTTTACCTTAACAATCAATATATATACACACTCGGTTACCCAAAATTCTATACTTTGGGGAAGAACTGGGATTGATCAATGTTGCGGCTGCAGCAAAGTCTGAAGTTTAGGGGTTGTTTGGGTGTCACAGCTCTAGCTCTATAAGCAGCTAGTTAAGTTATGGGGTAAAATTCAAGGATGGCATGTTTACTCAGTTGCATTAGATTCGAAATCCAAAATATGTCTATCCATTCGGTCTGCAAAACTACTTATTGACAGTCTTAAAATTCTGTTTTCTTCTCTCAACAAGTCCAGCTCTTTCTTCAACTCAGCATTCTGCTCTTCGAATTGGGTATTTGATGAAATCTGCATACGGAGAAGTTCATTTTCCGCCATTACTTGGTCTATTTTCATCTTCAATTCAGTGTTTTCCTCTTCTAACAAGACATTCATCTTTCTTATATCATCCTGCTAATCAAAGAAGTTAATTTTATATGTGATGACTTATTGTGGACATGAAAAACTAAAAATTAATAATCTATGACAAGATCCAAAAGAATAAAGTAGAATGAAATCTCACATCATAAGAGCTAGAGCTCAACTTTGGGGGAGTATCCTCCACTATGAGTTTTTCACCGTTGAACTCCTGATCTCTGTCTACTTCGTCAGCAATACTGATGGTTGTGGGGGTGTCCTCAATTAGCACTTCCAGGTTTTCAAGATTCATTTCTTGCTCTCTACGTTCTTCGTCACAAATGGAATTCGGGGGAGTATCCTCCACTATGAGTTTTTCACTGTTGACCTCTTGATCTCCGCCTACTTCATCAGCAATACTGGTAGTTGTAGGGGTATCCTCAACTACCACTGCCAGGTTTTCAAGATTCATTTCTTGCTCCCTACATACTTTGTCACAAATCGTTAAATTTGGGGGAGTGTCCAACACTATCTGGTTTTTGAGATTGATCTGCTCTCTGTATTCCTCATCACAAGTGCTCGACTTTGTGGGAGTGTCCTCCACTACCTGATTCTCCAAATCATCCTCGTCCAATCTATGTACTTCTTTGTTGATACTAAGCTGTAACCCTGAATCTACATCAGGAACCTGCCAATGTCCAACCCTCAATCAATATTGAGAACAAACAACCACATTCCTACATGAGCATTGTAATAGAAGAAATACATCTGTAACAAATTGATTAATATTTAAATTCAAACTAAAGATAATCATCTTAATAATTCATACATTCGAATTGATGATTTGAAGAATTGAATACCAACAGTCCAACTTTAAAATCGTGTCAAATAAGGTTTGGCTCAAAAGATAACATCGTCTTGACTCTCAAGTTTGCTGTGGCTGGTGGCATGCACTAACCTTAGAATGGAGCAACTCCTCCCATAAACTTTTAGGAGCAGGATCACCTGCAGTTCAAGCAGAAACTGCAGGCTCCTGCAGTTAAAACTTAAATCAAAGGGTCCAAAAATTTTGAAGTTACATTTTGAATCATTATTTAATGCAAATAAATCATTTTTTATTGTGAGCATTTTCTGCATTTGAAAATTCAACTGCAAGCACCACAATCCAAACTTACATGCACCAGAAATTAAAAAAATATATATATTATAACTCACACTAGATGGTGTGCTTGTTGAACTGCTTTCTGCGCTTTGAAGCTCTTTGTTGTCACCTAGCAACTCCAGTGCTTCTTTGATTATCTCTATTTGTAACTCTCCAGAAGTAGGTTGGAGTTTCCAAACCACCTGCACATAAATAGATATAGACAAAAGGAATTATAACCCACTTTTCCTTCATCCATTTTTTGATCGGGACTTCAATGTGACAAATAAAACCACGGTAACTGTCATCAATTCAAACACCAAATTCATTATCTGCAGATTCATACTAAAGCCTAAAAGACTGGAGAAGAGAAATGCTTTGCTACTTCAATCATCCAATCATCAAATAAGGACTGAATATAGCATAAAAATGGCAGTACGTCAAGACAGACATATGTTCTCTCCACCTTCCATGTTATATGAGCTAGTGACTATAAACTCAACATTCAACAGATTTGTAAGCAAGTTTCTAAGTTACCTGGTCATCATCCAGGTCTTTAAGCCATGAAGTACCCCGCTGCCTTTGGTTAGATTTACTATTATCCCATCGACACATGCGAGGAAAGGTCAAATCATGATCTTGCAATTGTGGCCGTGCTGCTACATCAAAATGTTCATAGGACCATGTCTACTTGCCATAGACAAGAAAATTAAACTTAAATATTCTATCAAATAAGCATTTACAAAAGACACTTTACAAGCATTGCTCCGACACATCTTACCCATCCAAAAACTAATGCATACTCACGGTCTTCTAAGCGACAAATAAATTGTGGCCATGACCCATCATAGATACATTTTACTTCCAAAACAAGACAATGCCTATAACTTTTATAATCAATCTAAATATGAAAAGAACAAGAGCTAAAAACACCGAATTATGAAGTCAACATCAATTGTCTTTGAGAATTTATTTACATTAAATTGATCATACTAACCTTCAACTATAATCCAGTTAAATTGATACTAACTAAAGCTATGTTTAGAAATTCGTTCCCTAACCCCCAAAAGTACATTCAATGGAAAAGTAACAAAGGAGTTATTGAGCCCCCCTCTGCCGGAGGCCCAAACATGTGCTAAATTACTAAATACATGGAGTTGGAGGACTACACTTCCTTCTTACACGAGTCAAATTTGCAAATAAGCACAATCTTTATAGACAAGCAAAATATCAATTTACTCAATAAATTAAAAAATATAAAATTAGCCACACCTCATATATATATAATCAAAAGAACAACATTCACAAATCATTATTTAAAACCCTCTTTATTATTAGCAGGGTTTTAAATTCTCGTTGTGGTTATAGTTTTATTGCAATTCTTGATATTGCAAAAAATTACAGACAAATGTGCCCGATACAGCCGGAATTGCAAACTCCCCAACCTTTGATGTTGCGGCCACAATTACAGACCATCTTATTTTAAACCTTGATTAATACTTGTGTGTTTGGTTCCACATTCCAGATGTGATTTTTTATTTTTCACATTCACTAAGAACCTAATAGAGTAATGGTTATAGCTTCTACTTCCCAAACGTGATTTCTTACTTCTAAACAAGTTTTCAAACACGCATTACTTCAATTTTTTTTTTTTAAAGCCAATTTGCTTGTCCGTAAATATGACATTTTAATTTTAAGGATAAAATATATTTTTGGTCCCTCATTTTATCTTGATCTCTGTTTTTAGCTCCTCATAATTTTTTTTACTGTTTTTAATCCCTCATAAATTGTTCTGTTCTGTTTTTAGTCCCTCATAAATTATTTTGTTTTGTTTTTAGTCTCTGACGTTAATTTCAACTGTTAAGTAGTGACATGGCAGACATAAACTGTGTGTGTAAAAATTTCTTAATTAAGTTTCTAGTGACTTTTAACCGCTACAAATCTTTTGGCAGTCAGAAATGTTTACTTTTGTAACATTTCTTGTAATTTCAGAAAATCTGGTATTCGAGGTTTTGATTTTTTATTATTTTTTTAACATTTCAAACAGTTTTAGTTTGCCATAAAATTTGCAGTTGTTAAAAACCGCTAGAAATTTAAGCAGAAATTTTTCAAGTATAAATTATGTTCGTCACGACATCACTTAACAATTAAAATTAATGAGAAACTAAAACGAAAAGAAAACAATTTTTTAAGGGCTAAAAACACAAAAAAAAAATTATGAAGGACTAAAAATAGAAATTTAAATAAAATAAAAGACAAAAACATATTTTATCATAATTTTAATGTCACAAGTAGTACCAACATTTACTAAAGACCTTGTAGCTAATGACATATGGTGAAACAAACTTACTTGGAGAAAAATAAGACAACCTCCCACATACTGCACATTATGCTCCTTCCTCTTATCCAGCCACTGACACAAATCATCAACAACAGCACCTCCCCAAGCAAACCCCGAAACCTCATCCAAATTCACAAGAAACCGCAAAAACCGCGAATCCACCTTCCCATCGTTCGAAGCAAGAAACGTCCCAATCGTGTAGAGCAAAAAGCTCCTCACAAAATCCTCACTCACATCTTCCCCAATCGAATCGAGCCTATTCTCCAGAAAACTCATTGCCACCTTCCTCTTCGTTTTCGTTGCTCCGTACAACTCTTCCAAATCAGAGAACGGTTCATCTTCCGAAAACGCCACGGGGTTACCGGCAACCGGCAGGCCCAGTATCAGAGCCGCGTCCAACAGAGTCATCCGAATTTCGCCCCCGGAGCGTAGCACGAACGCGCGGCTCTCGCGGCTCCACCCGTCCATGAGCTCCGTGAGGAACACCTTGTTCAGCGAGTGGTTCGGAACGGAGAGAAGGTTCCCGAAGCCCGTGCGCGAAACCGCGGATCTCTGCTCCGGTGTGAGCAGCTGCACGCGCTTCGCGTACGACCGCAGCGAAAATCGAGTGCGGAAAGGCTTCGTCTGAAAAAAAAAGTGAGAAAACAAAAAAAGAAGCGCGAAATTGAGACCTAAATTGAAATTCAAATTCAAATTCAAATTGAAAGTGGAATTTGTTCTTTCTTACCGGTTCTGGTCCTTCTGGAGCCTTGGCGAGGCCGATGGCGGAGAGTCTGGTGGATTTTCTCATCGGAGAAAGGATATTCCGGCGCCGGCGACGGCGAAGAGAAGTGTTGAGATGAAAGGAGTGAAATTGAAAAAGAATGCATAGAGATGTGAATGAATAGCAGCGAGCGAAGAGAACACTACTAACTACTACTAAGTGATAGTGGCAAAGCTTCCAGGAGAAGCTTCAAAATTGGATGAGGCGCCAAAATAAATATAAAAAAAGAAAAAGAAATAATTATTAATATTTCTCTTTTTACTTTGTCTTCCTCCATGGCTCCACCAAAATATTAATTTATTTTTTCATTTTATAAAATTATAAAAATTTATGCTAGATATGAATAATTTTAACTATTTTCTACGAAATCTTATTAATTCTCTTACTTGTTTTATAAGGAAAGTGTTGAATGTAAATGCTTTTTAAGTTTCTAAAACATTAAATATATATTTATATTTTATTTAGTATTTTTTTTATAAAATATTCAGAAGATTTACGAGAAGATATAAATATAACACTAGTTATATATGTATTAGATCCTATCCTTTTTTTTTTAGATTTCTCACAAGTATTTTCTTATTTAAAATACAATCAAATATTAAATAGTATAAGTAATTTTTTGGACAAAAATTTGAACCTTGATTCATTATGTTACAACACTAACCCACTAATTATTTATTAGATCCAATACTCTTTTCAGCTCATAAAATTTAATTGTAAAATTTTTAAAAAATATTCTTCATAAATATTTCAATATTTTAGAGTAATAGTCGTGTTGATTTTCATACTTCTAATATTTTTTAATTGTATAATATTTCTTTTTCATTTTCTTCAACTGTTATATTAATGTAAAATTTGTAAATAAATATACCGTTATATTTCATAAAAAAAAGTATCATTATGATAAAATAAATTATAATATTTTATTTTATCTAAAATAACTTATACATATTTTTATAAAAAGTAATTTTTTTCTTTTATTTCAAATTCACATTTTATATTAATTTAATACTAAATTTATATGATATATTATAGTCATGTCAAATTTAAATTTAAGTCTCATGTTACATGTATTTTTTTTCCTCTATGTATCATCTTTATGATGTAATCATGTTTGGAGTATTGTCAGATACTAAATATAACCATCTCTCTTAATAGATAATTGAACATTTATTCACCACACCTTGGGGACTAATTCCTTTTGTTAGACCATTTCTCGTTTGTAATTTTTTTTAATTTTTAAGTTCTATATAAACATTCTTCTCAAAAAAAAAAAAAAGTTCTATATAAACATACATTTCAATTATTATTATTTTTGGTGCCCAATGTATACCTCAATAGAGTAAGAGATTAGTCCCTTGAGATATAAAAATTCAACTTTTAATCACATACTTAAAAAATATACTGTTTGTCAATCATATCACACCATATTAATTCACCCATTATTATTATAGTAAATTACATTGACTCCCCTGAAATTTGTTTTTATTATACTTGATATCTCTTCATTTTTTTTTTTACATTACTTTGAGCCCATAAGGGAGGTTGGTGTAACGTTTTTTATGTCTAAGAGGAGGAACTGTTGTGGTTAGTAATATTTTCAACATTTTCATTTTCAAAATACATCAAATGAAACATTGAAGGATATTTTTGTGGTTACTAGTGTATACTACTTTAAGTAATAAGGATATATATATATATATATATATATATATATATATATATATATATATATTAAAAAATTATATTAAACTAAAGTTAATATACACATCAATATATAATAAAATAAATTGTGTAATTACATGTAAAACATGTATTTAGAACAAAATTAATATACACATATCCTCAGATATATTATTATCAGTCAATGTCAAAAATTGATGATAAATATGAACTCTGAAAAAATTAATATACACTCATTAATGCATAGTAATTTAGCACAATAAAAATACATTATGGCAATAGAAATGTGGACACACGAGCGCAACAGTGTTTCCGCTAGTAAAAATTAAGCGGGTTAAATTATAAGAAAGATTAATTTTAAATTACATGTGTGTAAAAAAAAACATTTAGTTTGATATTTGTATAAAATTTAATCAATCCAACTTAATTCATTTTTTGCCACATATATCCGCATAAGTTAAAGACTATTATATACACTCTTAAATACTTTTAATTACTTAAAAGTATTAATTTTTTTGTTTTAAATTAATCAAAAAAATGTTTTAAATATAATAATAATTGAGAAGATTGTCTTTTCTCATTTACGCTCAAGTTTTTAAATAGTTTTCTTAACTTCAAATTTTCACTTAAATACTTGAGATTGAAAAGATAGAAATTGATAAAAATAAAAATAAAATGTTTGTTGTTTCAATTCAACTCCTTTTTTTGCAACTAATCCTGCATCTTCATCTACAAGTTTACACATTAACTTCTATGCTTCCTCAGTCCTACTACCAGCATCAGGAAGTGTGCACTAAGCCACTAACAATGGTTTTGCACGTATGATGATGATGCAGCAACATTTTTTTAATTCCCCAAATTGACATTATAAATATTTATACAACAAAAGAAAAAAAAAAGGCACTGAATTATTCTTGTGTATAACGATTTGATATAGAAAACAGTATAATAATCCTTATTTACATTAACATACACTCTTACTTTTAATTAAATGACAAAATAATAATAAATATGAAAATTACTTTTAAGAAATCATTTAGGATACTCTTAAATAATGATGATGATGATGATGATGAATTATCAAGTCTCCACTCTTTGCAAAGGGAAAACATCAGTATGTTTTTGGCTATGTATTACATCTAGCCGCCTATACCTTTCACATTAAAATTAGAAGTTGTGCTAAGGATATAAGAAATTTAAAGTACTTTCATCTCTTAAATTCAAATCAATGCTAAAAGCTGAAGCAATTTAACCGTTAATCAAACCATCAATCCATCTGGTCGAACCACTTAAACTCATAAGTAGTCAAATCTCACCAGTTGTATATGGTTCAATTGGTTACCAGTTTAAAGATTAATCACAAAAAGTTCCAAGTTTCAGGGGGCAAGTGCTAGAGCTTGGGTCCTGATGCAGGAATGTTAAGGCAGCAATCATTGAATGGTGTGATTAGAAAAAGGACAAATATCAAAGAAAGGAAATGCAATAGCCTTGTCCATAGGCTTCAAAAAGCCAACAATTTCAACGGTTGATTGGAACTTAAAATAAGGTCCCTTCAAAATGAGGGAATACCACAAGAAAAAACAAAATGCAGACATGCATGTTCATGTATTAGTTCTTCATAAATAACTGCATATAACAAGGGCTTTATGAACCAAAAGAGGAAGGGCATAGTACTGAAAAATGCAATCCTTTAAAGTGTGTGGTAGTTTGGACACTTGTGCTATAATATAACTGAAAGCAAAGATATATAAACTGCAAATATCCGAACCATAATTTTCGCAACCCTCCATTTCAACTTCCATGATTGATCTTCAAGAAAACACATGCAAAACCTACAAAAGCATGATTCAAATTTCAATAGGTAAAATACAGGTTGGCAAAATCAATGTTGATTATGTTCCCATTAAATTTATTTGAACAATAAACAATTTAAGATTCAAGGCCACCATTACAAGATACTAGGCAACCCTAATGAGACTATCAGATTTTATATCTATCAATAAGAAAATGTGAAATACAGAATCTATTAAGAAAGAAAATATGCATGCGTGCACAAATTCATGGGCAAACTAAGCAAGCTTGTATTGATAAGAGTTGCTCACTGTGAAAATGTACAAACTGTTAAGCAATGAACATTTCTTACCAAGTTTCAGTTCCTCCAAGCTTTCTTCAAGATAGGATGCACCTGATGTTCCATTCAAACTTCAAATATGCATAATAATGTGCTTTTTAACACAATGTTTAGGATGTTTCCACCTTGACACTAAACCCCTCAAGTGCATCCACCATGTGTAAAAGTTTGTTTCAACTTTCAAGTTAACTACATAGTGAATGTCAGTATGGAACCGAGGCCTAAATGTAAGACTCAAATTCTGTCAAAAAGAAAAACAAAGAAAGATAGTTAGCTCTTTGTTTAGCTAAAGACACAACACAGTAAGAGTATTCCAGTTAACTACCTGGCTAGAACTTGAATGGACCTAAATATCCTCCAATTAGTAATTCCAAAATATCTGGTTCTTCCGATAATGTTTCTTGAGATACTTTTGTATCAAAGCACGGTAAGTCCATTTCCTTTGTGTCTTGAACTCAAAAAATGCTTCAGAACTCATGTGAAAGTCCCCTTTACCTAAGGCCTGATACACAACCGGATCTGTTAACAATTGTGGAGAATCATCCAAGTTCATTTTGTTTAAAGCAAAGTCCAAGTTTCTTCCAAGCCTTCTATCCAAGTATGCATCAACTACACACCCAAAAGTCACTAGATCAGGAATGACCTTCTCATGTTCCATATGTTCAATGCTAAGGTGGAGGTCCCAGAACAAAGCCATCCTTGAGAAGGCCAGTGCACGGATATTAAAGGTCGTAATATCAGGACGGAACCCAGATTCCACCATTCCGATAAATTCTCGCTGCAAGCTTTTCATTTTGAAATTGGCAGCATAAGAAAGTAACATAAGATTCCATAAAAGGTTTCCTACATTTTTCCTACCCAGACCCACATCTCTAAGGAACTCACCCAATTCATAGAACTTTCTCTCCTTTATATATGCAGAGGCCATGACCCGAATCGCTTCCTTCTCTATCAGAAATCTAGATTTCTTAAGGCGGCCATACGCGTTCTCCATCTCTTTCAAAGAACCAAAAATACTAGAATACAAAAGGTAAGCATTAGCAGTTCTAGAACAGATATGGACACCTCTTGAAGCCATTTCCTTTGCCATATCTTCCATCAACTCAAGTTGCCCTTCTCTTCCAAAACAAGAGATGGCCAATGAGTAAACATCAGGTAATATACCGAAATTCCTCATATCCACATAACGTAGGATATCAATCACTTCATCGAATTTCCCGTGTTTTGCATAAGCATCAAATAATCTTGAAATGAATTGAAGAGAAGGAACAAAAGAACTATTTAGGAGCTGCTCCCATATAGTCTGTGCTTGAGGAAAGATGCCATTCTCTGTGTAATATAGCATCAAAACACACAGAGAGGTCTGTTTTGGCATATAACCATCAACTTTCATATCATGAAAAACCCCATCAGATTGATGAATCATTCTTTTCCTACTAGAGTTTTGAACCAATGAAGAGCAATCTACACTGCTGTCCATATCACCGATTACTCCTTTCTCATTCCGCCACCAGATTAACTGTTCAAAGCATATCCCCAAATATAAAAAGAATTTAATTGAAAAATACACAGAGTCTCTCATCCAATCATAGATTTTCATATAATTAAAAATTGTTAAATTTTGTAATAATTACTTCAAATTTAGAGTTATTTTTATTTTTTACTTGGTTGACACAGTGTATCAAAATCAAACTAAGATAAATTAAAAAAATTCAAGAGTAAATAGTTCATGTAGTAACAGTGTAAAATGTTATTATGTTGTTATCCAATCACAAACTAACATATATGATAAGTTGATTGACTTTTACAATAATTACCTTAAAAGTCATACTAAATATAGTTTATGATTGGTTGAGTAGAAATACAGTCAAAATTCAAAGAGTAGTTTGGCAGAGATGGTGTTACAATTTGGTCCCAAGTAATAGCATTCTCTCTCCTCAACATGTATACATGAGAGAACAAGAGAAATCATATGGGCTTGTGGTAAATATGAGCAACTAATAGCATGTTTGGATCAAATTACTTTTGAAATAAAATTAAAAGTGCTGCTAGAAAGGTGAACAAGATAATAATTTTTCTAGAAAAGAAAAAAAAAAGTCCAAAAAAACAGTGAGTATGTTTAAATAAAATAATAATTAATAAACATGGAGAAAGAATACTTGTTAATGAAGTGATGGAATGATGAAAAATAGAATACCATGTTGTGTTGTTGAGGGGCTTTGCTGCGAGAGCCCTTTAGCAGAGTGGGAATACGGCAAGAGGGGAGTGATAGAGAATTGATTTCCATTGAAGAGTACGAGGAAGAACAGAACAAATCATGCGATTGTGAATCGAAGATGTTTGTGTCTGGAAAGGTTGTATCTGTTTGTTTTGTGTAAGGTAATAGTAACTGGAAAGTGGAAAGACGAAGCTAACCCTTATCTGTTGTTCTTCTTCCCGTTCAGTTCACGGTCACCCTTTCATGCAATTCAGATACCAGTTCAGTGACCACTGAATACTGATGTTGATGTAAATGGGAAAAACGAAAAAGTAAATTCCGTTTTTAAGGTGCACGAGTGAAGATAAAAAAGAGAGAGAGAGATAAATGTTGTAGTAAAAAAAAATAAAAAAATAAAGTAAGGAAAAATAAAAGAAAATAATTTTCTATATATAAATTAGAATAATTATTTTAATTTGAAATATTTTGAGGGAATTACAGTAACACTTCCTGAGATTTCGTATAATTACACAAATATCCTCTGTTTTTTTAATTATTACTTTTGTCTTCCTTGTCGAGGGTGTTAGTGTAAGGTTTGAGGGATATTAGTATAATGTTTTCAAACATAGAAGGTGTTAGTGTAATGTTTTCAAACATAGAAGGTGGTGTTAGTGTAATGTTTTCAAACTTAAATGGAGTTAGTGTAGGAAAATAAAAAAAGAGTTGAGTTATGTGTAATTTAATAAAAACTCAAGGGTATTGTTGTAATTTACTCAAGTATTTTTAGGAGCTACTCGTGAGTCAGAATATTTTTTTATAATTTTTATTAAACAAAAGTGTTTTTTTAAAAAAAAAATTAACATATTATCTCTTCTAAATTAAATTTATTTTTAGTTGAAATTAACAATAGTTTAAAATACCTTGTATTACAAATCTAAAATATAATTTATATGTTAAAATATATTTATTATTACAAATTTCAATGATAATATAATTTATATATTCAAAAATATTTATTCATTATAAATTTTAGTTAAATAAAATAAATTTTTATTATGTGCATTATATAGGTTAAAATACTATTATATATTAATATAGGAGTGATACAAAGCACTTTTTAACACTTTTTTTCTAACACACTCTTTATTATTAATTAAAATTTATTAGAAATTACAAAAACACGAGTGAGACTCACTAGATATGAAGTGAGACTCACAAAATTAAGTAATTTCTAATAAAATTTAATTAATAGTAATAAAGAGTGTGTTTAAAATGCAAAGGATCAATTTGATTTTATGTCAAAAAAGTCTACAACATAAGCAATTTGTCTTTTATGGAGGTTGATGGAAGTGTATCGAAGCAAAGCAAAAGACTTACATATAGTTTTTATTAACCTGCAAAAAGCTTATTACTGAGTGCTAAGAAAAGTGTTATGGAGGACTTTGGAAAAGAAATGTGTAAGAATTGCTAATATTCGAGCTATGCCAAACATGTATGAGGGGGTCACTATTAGTATGAGAACACCAAGTGGAGAGACAAAAGATTTTCTTATAGACATAAGATTACATTAGGGATCAATCTTAAGTCCTTGTTTAATCTTATCATAGATAGACTTATAAGGGACATACAAAAAACCTATTCCCTTTTGCATACTTTTTGCGAATGATAGTTGAGGAATTAAAGGAAGTAGTTAACTCTCAACTTGAACTTTGGAAACAAAGGTTTTCACTTAAGTAGGGAAAAGACAGAGTATATGCATTGTAATTTTAACAAGAGACAGAAATAACCTAATATGGATTAAAAATGGGAGAACATGTCATACCACAAGTTTCTAAGTTCAAATATCTAGGGTCAATACTAAAAATGATAGGGATGGTAATAAGGATGTCACACACAAACATTGATAGGATAACTAAAATGGAGAAAGACATTGGGGTTATTTGTGACTGCAAAGTACTTACCAAACTCAAAGGTAAGTTTTAATGTACTGTCATACGTCTGGGTATACTTTATGGTAGTGAATATGAGACTTTAAAGGAACAATAAGAGAAAAAGGTCAGAGTGACAAATTTGAGAATGTTAAGACGGATATGTGGTCATACAAGAAAAGACAGGATACGAAATAGTTAGAACAAATGACAAATTAGCACTCTCAATTGGTTTTGATTTAAACAAGCAAAAAAAAAAAGTTTTCAAGTTAAAAATAAGCAACATGTTCGTATATGTAAGATGATGGTTTCGTCTTATGATCAAACGATAGCAAAACGCAATGTTTCATTTGTATATTTGTTACATGTATAGTATGTTTATGTAGCAAGTACCACAATGTACTTATCATCTCGAAAGAATGCATAGAATGCTCTATAAAAAAAGGTCAACAAATGAAAAACTACATACTCCAAGAAAAGACGTGTCAATTTGAAGAAAGAGAACAACGATTTACTTTTTATTTATTTATCATAAAACATATTTGTTCATTGCAAAAAGATTTCAAGTATGGGAAAGGAAAGATAAGCAAATTGTTTTATCTTATCAAGATGACTAGTTGGTGAAAGATATTTAATATTCGAACAACCATTTTCTCTCACCGGAGAAAACAAACAAAGGAAGCTCGAACATAAGTCACAAAGAATACTTTTTGAAGCCTCATTTATATACCTAAGATGTCAAGAACTAGAGATAGAGAATTGATGAAGTTTAAATACTATTATTTGCTTTCATTCTTTAGCTCTTATTGTGTAAACAACCTTAATTATGTGAATTGTAAAAATCTTTGAGTGTGTATCTTGAGCTTAAGCTAGCACATTTGTCTAATAAGACGATTGAAATTGTGAACTTTATACTTAACCATTTTTTAAGTGATTTTGGTTGAAGCCTAAGAGGCTTTGCTGCAAAGAATATTTGGATTAATTGTTTGGAGAGGCAAGTGAAATATTACTTGAATTTAAGACTAAAAAGATTTATGAAAAAAATACTTTAACTTGATAAGTTATAACGAAACTTGTGGTGTTCCAAGAATTAGATATAGTCTTGAGGTGAAAAAAATCATTATAAGAACCTTTGTGTTTTTATTCTCTTTCTCTTGTTTTATATATGTCGAAACTTTTGTTTCAAATATTCTTTTGATTTGATTTTATAAAAGTTTTTTCTATAAGAGATTTAAAACAAAGTTTTTCTTTAAAACACATTTCCATCGTCATGTTTATAGACGATACTTGATCTTTTAAAAAGATTTTTATTTAAAACATAATTCAACCTCTTTTTTATATTTCCCATTGTTATATAGAAATGATTGTATACATGGAATTGTTATATAGAAATGATTGTATACCTGGAATGATTGGAATAACAGTATTGAAAGAAGGATGAAGGTGGGAGCTAGTTTGCATCATTTCCATTTTTGAGTAGTCAAAATTTGGTCCATTTTTTTTATTTCTTTATACGAATCAAAAGCTTCAGTCAACAATAAAATTTGAACGCCGTGCTGACTGGGCCAGACCGGTCCACTCTCTTCCAATTTTTAGTCTTTTTGTTACGACGGAGAGAAATTCAGAAAGGTGAGAAAATTTTAAAATTTGAATTAAAAAGGTATTTTATTTTTAGAAGTTACTACTACTTTTTTTTTACTTTCTCATTAATTGAACAAATAAAAATATATTATTATCTGTATTTTTTTTATGTAATTGCGACGGAAAGAGTTATTGAATTTGAGAGAAATTGGACAATTAGTTTTGAATTTAACAACAATATTTTATTATAGAAATTAATTAAATTTTATTATTAATTTTTCATTATTATAAAATGACAAATTATAATATGAGTTTAATCATCATGCACTCATAATGTAAAATAATTTTACACTATCAACCAATCAGAAATAATTATTGGTATGATTTTTAAGATAACTATTGTAAAATTCAATCAACTTACCAAATATGATGATTTTGTAATTGGATAACGGTGTAAAATTACTTTTCACTGTCAGTACATAACTTGTTTTCTCTTATAATATATAATAAATTTATTAATTTTTATAAGAGTTTAATGCTCATGAAATGACAATGTAAAACAATTTTACACTGTTAACTAATAAAAAAATATTGTTAGTATGACATTTAAGATAATCATTGTAAAAATAAAAAAAACTTATCATACATGGTGATTTGTGATTGAATGACCATGTAAAATTACTTTATACATGTATTGTCAGTGCATCACCTATTTTATCTTTTTATAATAATAATTTTAAAAATTATATCTTTAATTATTTTTTATAGGGGTGTTCGCAGTGTAGTTTGATTCGATTTTTAGTTTAAAAGTCATTCGAACCAAACATAAAAATTATATGCGGATTGATTTGGTTTGTTTTGAATGTAATATCAAATCCGAACCAAATCAAACCAATATTTTGCGGTTTGGTTTACATTAATTTAGCAATTTTTAATATTTTAAATTTTATCTTAATATGATTTTTAAAAATATTTTTAATTTAACTAACAAAAAATTGAAGCAGTATAAAATCTAGTAACTAATATAGTAATAATCAAAACTTGAAATTCACATTTACATAATAATAATGATAAGAAATAATTATATTTAATTATACATGTTTATTTAACAAAAAAATTATGCATGAAAATAATTATATTATTAATCTCTTATAAAAAAAAAACTTGTTTATTTAACGGTATCTACTATTCAATATCTACTATTTACCAAAAAGAAGTTGAAGCTTTGAAGAGCCAATCCCACAATGATTTGTTCATAATATATATGTTTACTTTCACACAACGCATAATTAAGCAAATAAGGTTGAAAAAATCAGTGTGTTTGAGCATGTAAGAATGAGAACATATTTCTTATTCATAACAAACTATAATTCTGATAGAAATTGTTTAGTTTCATGTACATTTCATTACTTTAGTTTTCTTTTATTGAAAAAATTGAAATTATAAAAGGATTACAGTACTAAAACGCATACTTAAGAGTTGTATAGAGTCACTAAGAATAAAAAAAGCACAACTTTATAATTATGTGCAGTTCAGTTCGATTTGGATCAATTATAAAGACATAAACCACAAATCAAACTGAACCGATCAGTTAGAATTTTATTTATGAACTAAAAACGAAAATCACTACCCATTAAAGGATAAAAACATATTTTGCTCATATAATATTTAGTATCAAAGACACCTAATATAATTTAGTAATATATTCATAAAATAATTTATCTTGTAAAACAATTTTTTTTATTTCAATTGTTATAATTTCATATTGAATTGGCATATGAAATTATTCCAAACACATTATGCGATATTCTCCTACATTTTATGGCCATGTACTTGGTTTCAACATTCAAGTCAAACAACGTGTTATCTTTATGAAACTCTCGTTGGAATCATGTTTCATTTCAAACTTTGACTGCGCTGTCAAGTTAAGCGAGTGCACTTCGTCAGAAATGGAGCATTGTGAAGTAAACAAACTGTATTAATTTAAAAAAAAAATTGTTCATATATATATATATATATATATATATATATAGGTGGTACTATCTTTGGTATCATTCAAAAAAACAGAAACTAAGGTCTAGTTTAGTTGATTAAGCATGGTATACAAGTTGTTAAAAATTCTCTATACTTATCTTTGATTTCTATATATTAAAAAAAAAATTCAAAGAAACAGAAGTATCCCTAAAAATTAGTTATAATGGCAATAGGCTCATGGTCCAAGTAAGAGTATCAATGTAAGGCCACAAATAAAGAGATGATGGAAGGAGAATTGAAATGAAATACTTTACTTATTATTTATGGTACATACAATATCTCTTTTAATATTTCTCTATCTATATATAATTTTAACTTTTATAGCTTTTTATACATCTTATTTTATTTTTTTGTCTTTATTTTTTTTTTCATGACATTAATAATTATATTTATCGCATTTTTCCTTCTCTTCCTATCCTCTTTTCTTCTTATGTGCATGTATACATACTGTCTTAGGTGTACAATGATTATTTTCCACAAATGTGTGTATGATGATTTTTCCCCCCATAGTTTATTGTTTTTAATTTTACATAAAAGTAAAAGAGTAATTCGTTCGAAACCTATTTTCTGTTTGTTATAAATGGCAACGATTCTAGGACAAATCATAAAACGCTAAATTATATTCTTCGAGATTAATTTTGTTAAATTGTTAGTATAAAATTTTAAGTAATTAATTAATTAGAAATTATCTTAGATATTAATTTTAAAGTAATTATTACAAAAATTAAGAATTTTTAACTATATATAATTCATGATTGGATAACAGTTTAAAATGCCTTGTGTTTCCAACTAAGTCCATATTCTATTAATATTAGTTTAATTACTTAATCCCAACGTTGATAAATTATAGTTCAAGTTTTCCTAAAAAAGGGAAACAAAGTAAAAAAGCGCATTCAATTATATTATGAAATAGACTGATTAAACATAGTAGTGAGATTAAATTATTTAATAAATGCGTAATTTGGGTGTAATGTAAATAGTTAGAATGATTAAAATCCTAGTTGGTAGCATATCAGTTCATCAATCAGAATTAGTTCAAGTAAAAGAATTGAGGTAATTTAATTTTTTTCCTTAATAATTCATTAATTAGATAATCTTTATTTTGTATATTCTTTTAATAATTATAAAAATCATTAGGATAAAAATTCATTAGCATACCATATAATGTTAATCCCCACATCATAATTTAGGTTTGCATAAGTGAGAGATTAAATATCTTTTATCCTACGTTTGATTTAGAAAGAAAATGTGGAGATTAGAAATGTCTTATTCAACTGAAAAAAAATATAGAAGAAAATCTAAAACAAATTCAATTTTTTTTTTCTGTTCATTCTTCACGTTCAAACGAACGACAAAGAAAAGGTATTAGTCAAAATTCAAACCAAGCGAGGTAGAAAACAACTCTATTCGTGGAATGTTAAAAACGGCTTTGACGAGCAGTCACGGCCATTCAAAGAGATTTCCGACATAAACCAAAATTGGCAGCTACATTTTTTTATAATATATATAAATACTACATTTTTTTTATAATATAAGACGCGGTGATAACGAGAAAAATAATAAATAAGAACAAATAATATATGTATTAACGTCTAATCACCAATTGTTTTGTATAATATATTAATAAATTTATTAAAAATCATATCAACAATATTTTTTAATTATTTAACAGTGTAAAAATTTAAATTAACAGTGCATAAAATTAAATTAAAACATAATTAGTTTTGATTATATAAGTATATGTGAATGTTTAATTAACTTTAAATAAAATTAATCGTGGGTATACATATATAATTATATAATCAATATATAATGATGTACCAAAAAATATAATCAATACATAATGAATGTTTTTCTTTTGTTATATATTTTTTTTGTTACAATATACATAATTGTTCCAGTAGCCACAAAGTCTTACATCGCTTGGGAGTTGAGGCCAATGGTAGCTTATAAACACCCTCCTCCCTCTCAAACCCATCGAAGCGCCTTTTACAAGGATAAAACCGCGACAATCTACCAAGCACCTAAGCGGATAATACCTCAAATAATGATACTAACGAAACCTGCGGACTCGATGTCGGAACAAATGCTAATTATAATATATTCTAAACTCGTTCTTTAATATTAATAAATGGTATTTATATTATTATTTAATAATACATTATCATATCATATAATTGAAAGAAATTAATTTAAATATATTGATAGTATAAAAACATTTATTTTATAATTTGATCATAAATTAACATGTATAAGATTATTGACTTTGATAATATTTAGAATAATTTTTAATTAATTGACGGTGTAAAAATCTTTATATTAAGAGTGTAGCAAGAAAATTAAACTCTAATTGAAAAATTATTAATTTTTATAATAATTAGTTAAAATATACAGTAATTTTTAATAAATTGTCAGTTTAAATATTTTTAACATTAATAATATATTAAGACTAAACTCTTTAAGAATTTGACTAACATATACTATTAGTGTAAATGTTTTTTACAACTGTCATTTAATCAAGAATTTTCGTATAATTAATTTTTTTTATTTTTGTAACAATTACTTTAAAAATTATATATAAAATAATTTGTAATTAGTTAAGAATACTGATAGTATGTCTAAATTAAATATTTTTTACATAAACAAAAAATATCTCTCTACTCAATGGAGCAGTTTAAAATTGAACTGCACAAAGTGCAATTAATGAATGATTAATGGTAGACAATTTTTTAGTAAACTCTGATAATTTATTTCAAATAAATATGAATTGTTGGATTGGAGCTGCATCATCATGCAGTTGTTTCTTAACTCCTGAGGATCCTATTCCCTTGTCAATTGTCATGTATACAAATATCTTTTTCATTAAGTACATCCCATAAAGTTGGCAAAAAGGGGAAAAAATCCCCATTTTTTTTCTTCTCCATTTTGCTGCTGATAATAACAATGCCTTATTCACTAAATTAAGTGCATGTTTGATTACTGATAAAAAAAAAAGTGCATGTTTGATTAAATTAATTTCTAAAAGTAATTACTGATTCTATTAATTCCTTAAAAAAATAAAAATAGAAATAAAAATTCCTAGAATTAAATCATTTCATTTTGACCACTTGTTGATTTTCCAACCCGTTTGAGACCAATTCTCTGTTTTTACCATTCCAAATTTCCACACACATACTCCTCATTTTCAAAGAAACATCACTTCCAACCACTCAGCCTTTTTCATTCTGCTCACATTCTTTGACTTCATAAGGGGTTCTTCGTGGTCGAAGCAGAACCACATGTTATAGCCATTTTAGCTTCACTCTGAGTTGCATGAGCTCCTATCTCATAGCATAGGTGTGTTAAAGTTCCATCCTTTGGGTTTGTTATACTCATATGATTTGAACCCTTTTGTGTTTCAAAGTTTATTGGTAGGTCACTTTTTCCTTTTTTTTTAATGTTAAAAACCTTGGCTTGATTGTAGTTTGATTCATTAGCAGTTTTACGTTTTTTTTTTTTAATTGAATCATAAAAACTTTTTTTCTTCTTCTGGGGTGTGGGTGGGGGGAGTTTTGGTGATTCCTAGTGGGGTTGAAGTTTCAGGGTGTAGAAAATTGATTTGAATTTTGTGAAACTAAATGAAATGAGTAGGTTTCTGTAAAATTTGTTTCATGTCATGGATCTGGATTGCTTTTCATGTAGTTGAATGAGTGATCAATGACATAGGAATTTTTGTCATATTTGTTGTGAAGATTGGCCAATGACATGGGAAAAATGAAGTAATTTATTGTTCTGTTTTTGGGAATGTGATGGGCACAAGTGTGGACAGGAGCTTTGTTAGGGGACCAGTTGATCAATTCTTATAATGTCTACTGTTTTACTTTTACATTTAATTTGCAGTCCACTGGTGAATATTTGACCAGTAATAAGGATATCTGGGAGCAAGGAATGAGACTGATGAGAGGAATGAAAATGAGGGGAAATGGGAGATTGTTCTGATTGTATTCATTTTTTTGTTTTAAGTTGTGACCACTAGAGAATCTAATTTTTTAAAAAAATCAAAAGTGAGTTAGAGAATTTTTTTTCCCACACATATTTCTTCTTGGATCTATTTTTGAAATTTTAGGTAGCTTTATATGTCGAAAACCCATGATAACATTGTGGTCCTACTAATTTTGTTTAGGCCTTTTTTTTTGTGTGTGTGTGTGCAGCAAAAGCAATTCTATTCAACACCTGAATTCAGTACACAAGATGAAGATGGGCTGTTTCACTGTCTTGAAATACAAGAAGAAAAAGATCAATAAAATCCGATACTCAAGATATGTCAGCCATAAGGAGCATGCACCTACAGTACTGCCTGAACCTCAAACTCATACTCGTCAGTTGCTGTCTGCACCTCCTAGTTTTAGAAATAGAGTGAAATCTATTCACCCTATTAATAAAGTTACCAATAACAGAACACGGGCATTATCTGCTCCATCAGCTCTTGATGTAGCCAACCAAGATACTCTTACCACAGTTGAGTTTGAGGAACAAGAAGAATCAAGATACCATGTGGGATCGCTGATGGAGCAGCGTTCATCTAGTCCACAACCTTTACCTCTTCCATCACATCAGGGTGGTGGTGCATTGAAAGCTATTGGCAGCTTTAAGTCAGGGATAGCTACTGGTTCTATATATGCTTCTGGACCAGCTCCTGATGCAGCAGAACAAGATGATTCGTCCTCAGATGAGTATGGGGATGAAGAGTCGAATCACCGAGTTGGATTGATGAGGGAGCAATTTTCATCTATTCCGCAACCTTTGCCTCTTCCTTCTCCTCAGGGTGGTAGTGGTGTATTGAAGGCTAATGGCAGCTTTAAGTCAGGGACAGCTAGTGCTCCTGGACCTTTGCCTCGTCCGCCTATTGGGTTGATTAGAAACTTTACATTTGAGGAAATTGCTTCTGCTTGCCACAACTTCTCTTCAGATCGATGCATGTCAGAACGTTTTTCTTCTACCATATATAGCGCTTCATTTGGTGATGATGCTTCAAGTGCAAAGAAGTTTGAAGCCACTGTCACTCGCCTTCATTCATCAACTCAGGTACTTTTCTTCATTCTGCATTATTACTTTCATCTCTTGGTATCCTCATGCCTAGTAAACGATGCCTGCTCATCCTAATAGCTGATGCTTCTATTACCAAATATAGAGAAGTAATGCCTTCTTATCTTAAAATGGCTAGAATTCAATGTTTCATGTACTTTGTGATAGAAGATTGTTATGCCTTTTGAAAACCGTTTTTAATTTTTAAGAGAGGCATCAAAGAGTTTAGGTTTGTCAACTGGTGTCATCCAACTTACTATTTAGCGGCAGCTTCTAAACCTTGTTCTTCTTGCTGTTCTCCTTCCTTTGTTACTTCTCAATGCACATTTGAGTGTTTTCAAACCAAAATGATGAAAATTGTTTAGAATTGCATTGTTACTGTTTCAAATGTAAATATGAATTATTGTTAGCCTTGCGTTGAGAGGTTTATGATTTTTCTCCCTAGACAAAAGTTTGAAAGCAACTGAGAACTTTCTGACATGGTCTACGTGTATGTGATGTCTCTTGCAGGGATTGAAGGAATTCATAAATGATGTTAATACCCTTGCATCTTTGCAACATCCAAACCTCTGTAAATTGCTAGGATTTCATGCACGTGATGGTTCTGAACCAAGAATGTTGGTTTATGAGAGGCTATGCCATGGAAGCTTGGACCGCCAGTTGTTTCGGAGATCTGATGGCCCTTCAATTGATTGGAACTCACGAATGAAAATTGCCATATGTGCTGCACAAGGTCTTACTTTCTTGCATGAAGAAGGGCCTTTCCAGGTAATGAACTTTCTGTTTTTAAGCTTAATTTGGTGTAAAATGTATGTCAAATATTCAAAACTGAAGCAGCCTTCTCTGGTCTTGTCTGCACTTTTCTTTCCCTTCTTTCCATGTGGTTTTTAGACCTCATTGAATGCCATTGGACTGTAGTATTGTGTATTACTATTTCTTAATATGGACTCAAGAATTATATGATAAGATATTTTTCTATGTTCCTTTAGTACATTAAATATTAATTTAGGTTGTACAATACTACATTTCTGTCTTTGCTGATGGACCTCTATCTATTAATTGTAGGCAATGTATAATGAATTTTCAGCAGCCAACATACAGATTGACAAAGATTTCAGTGCAAAGCTTTCTGGATATGGTTGTGTTGGACGTATTCCTGAGGAAGAGATTTCAAGCAGTTCATGTGTAAGTTCATTTACACAAAAGTGTTATGTGTGTTATTATAAATTATAAATTATTCATCTGATATTTTCTACCTTTGAATCTTCTTATTTGACATATACAAGTATTCCATAAGTTTTGTTCTCATTCATTCTGTTCATGAATTTATTATTATACAGGCTGTTGGAAACCTGTCAGTGGAGACATTGGAAAAAGGAATTCTTACTCCAAAAAGCAATGTATGGAGTTTTGGAATTGTTCTTTTGGAGCTACTTACCGGCAGAAAGAATCTTGATAGCCATCACCCCAAGGAAGAGAGGAACTTGGTCAAGTGGAGCCGGCCTTTCCTGGCCGATGATTTTCGACTGTCGCTGATTATGGATCCTCAACTTAAAGGTCGCTTTCCTCCCAAAGCAGCAAGAGCAGTGGCTGACATTGCACAAAGATGCCTCCAAAGGGAGCCATCAGAAAGACCCACCATCAGAACCATTGTTGAGAATCTCAAAATGGTACAAGACATGAAGTACTCTTGTTGGTTCCCACTGCAAGAGCCAGCAAAACAAATGTCAAGATCACCAAGTCTTAATGGTATCATATGTCATGCACCACCTAGGTTGAGTTTCTCTCCCTCAGCAGCATCAGTAGCCAGACCATCTATTTCATCTCCAAGATGGTCTGCCAGGTCTGGTGGTGTGCCCACACTGCATCTTCCTCTTCGCGCTTGTTCCTCCACTTTCTCTATGGAGGAGCTAGGTAGGGCCAGAAAGCAGGAAATCATCATCCTCAATGTGTAGGAGAGCTAGTGTTGAAGGATATTGACTGTCTATAATGTTCTTTTTTTTTATTATTTGTTTATTGTTATTATCATTTTTGGTGTGATTCAACACAAGTGTATAGGAGATAAAGGTGTAGCTCTTCCACCTTGCCACTTCTCTCCATGAGAAGATGTTCTTTTGTAGAGTAGATAGTGCAAAGGTTTGTTATACTGGGTCCAATTAGTTTACTCATTGATATAAAAATTTACATGGTCACAAATACTTTGCTCCTTTCTCCTCTCAACACTTTGTTTTTGTCTGCTCAACACTATTTCTCCACTCAACACTAAACATGGCAAAACAAAAAATAATATCTGCGGGTGTCTGCCCTGCCTAGCCCCAATTTTGACAGAAAAAACTTGATTTGATGGGGTTCAGGGATGAGGTTTCCCCCCGTCTTGAACATGAATTCGACCTCTATTCCAATAATAATTAAACTATAACAGTAGTTAAATTATAAATTTTAATTTACATTTCTATACTATTAAACAATTCTTAGTAAGATTTGATTCTTATATTTTTTACGTTTTTCTTTTGAGGTTCTTTAAATTTATTTTTGTATATTATTTCATTTTGAATGATCTTGATATATGAAATAAAAATGAAAATAGATTTATCAAAAAAAAAAAAATGAAAATAGTGCAACTCATGGCAATATAACGTCTTTTGGTTGACGCAAGGTATGTAACGTGGCACAACAATATAGTATAATAAAAAGTAGCTTTGAAGAAATCACATAACTATTACATACATCAACCAGTCACATTAGTTCTGTACAACATCAGTGAAATGCTTTTCATGCAAAAGAGCATTTTCCTATTAAAAAAGCAAGCCAAATAATGGCTATTCAAACTAAACACACGTACTAGAAAACGAAAATAGGTCTCCCTTCCTCCATATAACCAAAAAGAAGACAGACAATGCTTATTCAGACTTTCCACACATATCAAAGAAACAAAACCAGGTGTGTTATAACACAGCAAGGAGGTGCTTTCCTTCAACTCCTTGCCTCACTAGTTTACAACCCTAAAACAGAAGCTTTGGCGTATATAGGTTATTGAGTTTTGGGGGAAATTTCACAACCATAAGACACAGACAACAACAAAAAAAAAATATAGACATACAAATGAACCTCCTATAATTTTATAACTTATGCAAGAAGGATTCTTGTAAAATGATTTCGGAGTAAAAAAAAGGAAAAAAGAAAATGTAATTGGCAAGATTTCATGAGAGTGAATTGTTTTGCTCTTTATCTTGCCCACTGTTCTCTTCAGGACTGCTTTCCTGCTCATGAATAACCGAAACGGTTCCACAATCCTCATTGTGTCTTCCCTCACTCTCATTGGTTGTCTGTGCCTGCACATTTGAAGCTGAATTTGTTTGCTGCTCTGATATCAAGCTAGTAAGGCCATTTTGCTTCAGGTAGGTCTCCAGCGGGTGATTTGCTTCTTCAAGAAGAGTCGTCATGCTCAAGCTGTTTGGCCCAGCTTGCACGTCTTCTCGATCAGGTTGGCAATTCAAGTCTAATTGTCCCTTGGCAGCTTCGGCCACCACATGGTCTTGACTCCTTGAATCCAACTCATTTGGCACCCTTGCTTCATTCTCTAAACCATCAACTTGTGTTAAATGTCGAGAGGTGCTGTCTACTTCTGATTCATCTTTGGTCCGCCACGATAACTGATTTCTCTGAGCAATCTCTGCTTCACGTTCAGATTGACGCTTCTTTTTCCGCATCATCAGGGTTTTAAACCGTCGCTTAACTGTCATGCACACATTGCAGGTGCATGTAGGTTTGTGTTTTCCCTTCCCACTTGGAGGCTGGATACAGACAATGCAAGAGCACCCAGGTCTATGCCGAGGATGTTTTGTGGTGGTAACGACTGGTGTCCTGCCAGAGTCACTTGCATCATCTCCAAGTATTGCCGCATTTGCCAAAGCATCCAGTCCTGAAGATTCATGTTCCAGGGCTGGTCTCTGGCTTGCTGCCAGTCTTTGTTTCTTGAATTCTATTTCAAATAAAGAATTTAAGTATATTCGATATCATCAAGAATTTGTTAACAGGAAAAAGTATGTTAACATGCATTCATAATAGTCACAGAATCACCATCCTAGTTCATGCAGCATAATTTGGGATTATAAATTTGTCAGTTTCTTGAACGAAGATAATTTGATAAAGAAGAGTAAGCATAAAGATAAAGTAGCAAGACAGAACTGGTTAATACAAGCAACACTGTGTGGTAGCCACTCCATACAACTAATCATTATTGTCCAGCTCATTTTTGTCATAAAGTCAGTTTTTTCAACTGGAAGCTCCAGATTAGTTAGGAATGTTTAAAAAGGTATTACATGGCATTTTAAAGTCATTATGTAAATCCTTAGTATGCTTGTGAGTTAGGATTGGAATGCCAACCATTGAAAAAAAGAACTATAAAATGCATAAGAATTCAATACTTCAATATTTTTAACCATCTTGTACATGTTTTAATTTTTAATTGTTTTTAACTGCTATACAAATTGTGGGGATCTTCAAATATCCCAAGTCTTGTATGCTCATTGCCTAATTATTTTATATACCCATTCTAAAATTCCTTCCCAGATAGCTTTAAAATGATTAGACTAACATAATAATTAATACTCAGGCATTCAAACATTAGCAGATATCCTTGTGCCTTCAATAACTGAGTATGGATGAGTTATAGCTAGGAACAAAACAACAGCTTAATACAGATACGCTTCAATTATAAACCACACATCAACAGCAGCATCTGATCCCAATTTAAATGGGAAACCCTTTTGAGAGGTCCAGTCTATACATATCCCTAAGAAAATTTATTTACCAAAGTCATTAATCCATATCTATATCTATATTAAGTCACAAATACAAGTTTGTGGATCAAAAGAAAGTCTAAGTAATAAGCCTGGGATGAATTCAGCCATATTTCAGTACAATTAGTAAATATGAATATTGCCAGAAAAGCATAGCTTCATAAATGTAAAATTTTGCACATCAACCATTTTCTACTAGTATGTATTGAACAGGAGTAACTAGAAAGAATAATGAACAGAAGAAATGGAGAAATACCTTTATTCAGCCTCAGAAGATTATCTAGTTCTCTTGGGTTCAATTCATTGGGAGCAGCACATGAACACCTGTTGACAGCAATGCAGTAGCATAAAGGTCTTAGCTAAGAATAAGTATTGATATTAATAGCATTGCACTAGAAAGTCTTCTGCTCACCTGCTCTGATCCCATAAATTCTCCACACATGTCCACTTTGGGGGAATAAGTACATCAACTGGCAACTTCCGCCATTTTGAGCAACTATCACACTGCGTCCACTGCTCATTTACCCTGAGGTCCAATCACACTCCAAATTGAAATACTCAATCAAAATATATAAGTTTATGCATTGGTATAACTTGTCAAAGAAATCACAAAAGTTAAATAGAAAATAAGAAAATAGGAGGGATGGTAAGAGAGGAAAAACCTGACACATGCAACAAAAAGAAAAAACTCTAATGCACAATATTCATCTTACCCAGTTGATCGAACTACGAATATACTCCTCTTTCCAAAGACAGGAGGTTCCTGTATAAATTGAAGTAAGTCAATTCCTGTTCAAGATCTTAAACAGGTTATATAATAAATATATTGTTATTTACCTAGTCTTTGAGTGGAGTCTAAAAAAGTTTATGTATTAAGACATTTGTGAAGCTGAGACACTAGCCATAATATTGGTTAGTGTCTTGACATAACTGATGCAAGCAAAGTCCATTTTTTTTTATAAAAGGATAATGAAAAAGAGTGCCCTTAGGAAAGGAAAGAAAATAAAATATTCAATGAAAATAAAAATGTTTATTATATTAAAAACAAAATATTTTATATTAACTATTTTAAGTAGTTGAAAGCATTTAATAAAATGTGTTAAATATTTCTTAACTAGTGTCCTTAAGACACTTGTTAGCGAAATCCTTTAAAAAATATTAATTACATCATTCACCTACCCTGAGGTTTGAGAAACCCATGTCTTTGTCCCTTGTTCCAAAAATTACAAGGGCATTCCCCTACCCATTTACTAGTTTTTTTCCTATACACATACATGCCCTAAAAGCAAAGACTTTATATAACCTGAAACTAGAGGTGTATTTTAACAAGTTCAAACTAGATGGCTGTTTCAATAAATTCCAGAAATTGCAAATATCAGGAAAGGTCAACTACTGATGTATGCTGAACTACCCATATCTGAGAAGTTGCAACCTTTTAGAAGTTAAATTTTCTTCTTTTGATTTAAACTCATCTAGACAGAAGAAGTTTAGGGTAGGATGAATGCATTAAGAAACTCGTTAGAATGAATTGCTCATACATATTTATTTGGGTAAAAGTTGGTGTCTGACTAAACAGACACCAAAACACACACTAATAGAATGGGTGAATTTCATAAAAACTACTGCTTCTAGATTGTTTACTTACTTCATATTCTTCAAATACATGATCCTCAATCATGACAATGCTTGGCTTAACAGTTGGAGGTGGACGGAGCAAATCCTGAGCCTCTTCCCAAGTAAGTTTCAGCTCCAGTGCATCCTGGCTATCAATAAGCAACCTCTTACTTTTTGATCCAATATTCCGAGTTCTTTTCTTCTCGGGAACCAGCACAGGTGGCAACGGCAACCCCTCTCTTTTCCTGCTTTCGGGCATGTCAATGTTATGCCAATTCATATCACCACCAGCTGAGTTCCATTTTTTAGACAGCGCATTTAGGTGGGTTTCTGAACATCCCTTTTGTGACTGAAGAAGGCCAGAGTAACCACTTAATATAGGTAGATTCTCATAAACACCAGAATAGGAAGTTTGACTTGAATGAGAACCATTGGGCATATAAGATGGTAGTGTTTCCTGCTTAATAGGTGATTAAATATCAATTCTAAAAGTTTGAGTTTGCTATATGAACTAAAAGTGACTGTTACCTGTACTGCATTAGAATTTGTTGCCTTTCTGAACCCCATTATAAGTTTCCCCTCAGGGTCCATACGGCTAAATGTTACTGCAGAAATTTAAGAAAAAAAGTTTAAACATTTTTGTAACCAAATTTCAAGATGAAACTAAAATAAAAAATAGAAGCAAACACAAGTTGCAATTGAAACTTAGAAATGGTACAGGAATCAATTGCTTTTCAGTGAAGAGAAACCAATCAAATATAAAAACATGAGAAACATTCTGTTAAGTGCCGATGTACTTTGTCCAAGGAATAATAAAAAAAACAATCAGTGAAAGTTACACAAGGTTCATAAACTTTATCAGAAGATAAAGAAAAGAAAACAAAATACATTAGGAAAACCATTGCAGTAGGTATCTTAAAACAGAATGTCTTTTAGGTATGATTATTGATTAGTTAATACATTGAGTGAAAAATTTGCAGATTCTTAGAAAATGATACCGATTAGTTAACACATTTTTGTAAAAGACATGTAGTAGTAGATAAATTCTTAGAAAATGAAAGTGTCCATAGTAGTAGATAAATTCTTAGAAAATGAAAGTGTCCATGTGGTTTATCTATTCTTAGAATGGGAAATTTAACAAATTAAGGGATTCTCATTAAAACATACCAGTATCTCCAGCTTGCAATTGCATGGACTGAATGCAGGGGGTTACGCCTTCTAAAACATACATTCTGCTGTTATTATTTGGCCAAAATCTAAATTGAAACATCCATTCTTTTCCTTTCACATCTTGGATTCGTAAAGGAAGGCCCTCTGGTTGAGAGATTGGAGGAAAATATGCCTGCACAATTCTCTCCTCTTTCAGTTCTAACAAATTACAAGACTCATCAAGATAAAGAACTTTTTCTAGAATTCTTAGTTAATATAAAATGACAACAGTAGACATCAGTTTAACAGATAAGTTAAGATAAATTACTTCAGCACATGCTTTTGGTAAAACCAAGCGACCAATTCGACCAGCATCACTTGCACTAAGCATCTTTTCAAAGAGAGGCACAATCGTGGAATTTGAACTTGAAATGGTTAAGGAAATACTAAGGTAAAGATTAACTATCAAAACAATAATAAGTTTATCAACCTGCGTAAGTATCCTGCCAATGATTAATAATTTATAGAACTAATTACAATGTTGGATACTCTCCTGATATTTGTTGCAACTCTTGATCAGTAATCCTAGGCCAATAACGTGGAAGCAACTGATTCCTTCCCCGTCCTTCAGCAGGTGGCCTTGCTACACGAATCTGGGATACCATGCCTGCATTTGCTTCTAAGCTTGTGCCAATAGTTGACCTAGGGGGCTTAGGTAAAAGATGGCGAGACCTTGACCCCAATAAAAGTGGAGGTGTTTTACTTTGTTCCCTTTCATCAACAATAGCACTATGAAAGGGATTTGAATTTCCTAAAGGAGCAGCAAGGGTCATACTCAAATTTGTCTGTGCCAATGATTCATATATATCTCGCATTTCAGTGTCTGCCTTACAGTTCTCTGCTTTGGAAGCCTTAGATGATCCATTAGACTCGCAATGAAATTGTGATATCAAAGTGTTTCCAAGTTCTCCAACGGAAGGCAAAATTTCTGGTTTCACTTCTGTAGAAGGCCCATCTGTTTCAACATTATGAGGTTTGAACCAGCACCGAAGCCCATCATTCTCTGCATAATGCCCTATTTGCATACCCCTCACAGTTAATGGGTTAGCCAGAGATGTGCACTGCTGTGTACTGACATTTTGTACTTTTGATGTACCGGATCCATTAGGCTTTTCATTGCTTGCAATCTGTCGAATTATCATTGTCAATTTTGGGAACATACAGTTAGACTTGAAAATTCAATTATCAACACAAAAGAATCATATATGTAAGAAGCAACAACCTATTTATGGCAGCACACATTTGAATTGCATAGCTTGCATAACAAAGTTTTTTATTGTTAACTAGATCATAGAACACTGAATTTACCTCTACATGCTAATCAATAATTAACTTATCAGCCTTATGATAATACAAGATTCAGTCAAAATTAACACCTGCCATCTAACATCATAAATATTGATCTATTTGAGGGAGTTGTTATAATCAATAATGGAAAGAATATTTTCATGTGTTTGCATAGCAGTGAACATAAATGATTATTTAAATAAAATGGTAAAGTTATTTTACAGGTTGCAGTCCTGAATTCCTTGCACAGCTTATACAGCTTACACCACCAGTATCTAATAATTCAAGCTGAGACATAGAAGCAATGCATCCACAATGGAGACGCTGCAGATAATAAAACATATAGGATCATTAAGCTTAGCATAGCACATGGAAATACCAAAATTGGGGTAAGAAGAGTTATGCCAGTCTTATATATACTCTACCAATGTACCAAAATACATATATATTTTTGAACTCTACCTTGTCACATGAAGTGCATTCTCTCCAACCAGAATCATTTGAATGGAACATATCACAATACGTTGATTGCTCATAAGCAGAACTACAGCAGAGAAAAAATCAGGAGTAAGAATCTGAGCATGAATTTGTCTCTTGGTAATGGCCAATTTCAATCAAATAAAGAAGGTTTGCAGACTTATTGATCGAAGTCAATACATAATCTATAGGACATATCCAGATGACATTGTTTTCATCTTATACGGAATTTAAGTTTGAAAATGAAAATTGCCATCATATTTTCACTCAGTACTGCTTGAAAAAAATTTCAATAGACAAATTAGTGGATATTAGGCATCCAAAACTCATTCCATGTTTCCCAAACAGAATGATATTAGGCACCGTTCAAATTCAACATGATTTTGACAATAAAAATTCAGCCAGATGAATTCCTTGTTCCACTGTATCTCACAAGCTTTAAAATCGGACAAACTGGTTATACAACTACTATGTTTTTCTTTTCTTTTCTTTTAATTTCTGTTCCCATTTTTCCGGAAGCTTATGCCACCTCGCATTTATCACAAGTAAATTTTTTTTTGTCATTTATTAAAAAAAAAGTAAGGAAAATTAATACCGTAAATAATAAACACATGCCATAAACAACGTTTTAAATTGTGGTCTCTGGTCAGCAGCCACAATTAAAATTCGGCGACCCAATTTTACCTACGACAACTTCAACTATTTACCACATAATTTAAAAAAAAAAAAAAAAAGAAAAAAAAACATAAAAGCGTGTAAACGCCACTACACCACTAACTTTAGAAAATTTGAAGGAAAAAAAAAGTAGCCACGAGTCAAAACTTAGATTAAGAAAGAATTAAATTAGCAACTTCAAAGTAAATTCAAAAGTAAAAATATTAAAAACCCCCCAAAACAGCAAACAATTAATAATAACAAAGCCACAAATCACAAAATTACTCCAAAGTTCTAATCCACTGTTGTGTTCCGTACATCCACGTATCAACTCACGCGTCAAATTCAACTCACGCTCATCGATTCGAAATCTAGAACATCATTACCCGCACTTATCGCAGAGATCGGCGAATTCGCCGGATCGCAGGGCCCAGCCTTTGCGCCACCGAATCGTCGTCGAGGTGGCGCACGCCACGTTCATGCAGCTCCTTGACTCCATTTTCAACTCCAATTCCACGAGCTCTGTAAAAAAATAAATCCGAAAAATCAGAACGAAAAACCCTAACTGTCACCTCACGGACTCGCTCGACTCCGGACAAGGAATCCGGCGCCGGAGAAGCCACCGTACCGAAATTAAGCCGTAGAGCGAAGCTCGAGCCGCCGCTCCAGTCGCCGGAAGTTCGCGAGGGGAAGCTCCGGTCACCGGAAGTTTTTTTAAGCAGAGTAGGCGCCGAGAGTGGTGAGGTTTGGGATTCGCATTCGTGTGTGGAGGAGCGGTGGCGAGTGTGATCCGAAGGTTATCGGAATCTGAATAGAAGAGAGGAACCGGAGAGAGATTTGAATCGACGACGGTAACCGGAGAGAGAAGAAGAGAGGGTGAAACTGAGAGAGAAAGAGAGAGAGAGAAAGGAGGCGTGTGCATGCAGAATAAGAAAGGAGAAAGAAAGAGGCACCAAAATGCATGCACGATGATTATACTTCAAGACTCGGCCAACTCCCCCACTTGCTCTACCTCTTTTTTTAATTTTTAATTTATCATCATTATTATTCTTCTTGTAGCTTTTATTATTAGCAATATCATTGTGGTTATTGTTACTCATTCTTTTTTCATGTTTCTTTTTGGCTAGATAATGTTTAGTATTAAATCCTATATGTTTTTTTTTTTTCTATAGAATTAAATCCTATATGTTAACATTTTTGAAAAAGTAATGTTTGAATAAAATTTATTGATATTCAATATGTGAAAATAAAAATATTTAAAATGTTTTTTAAATGTTAAATTATGAACAAGAATAAAATTTTGTTACTTTCTTAAATGAGAATAATTTTTTCCTAAATTAATAATATTTTTTTCCTAAACCTTTAGTAAATTTATTCTTAGTCCCCAAACAAAATTTTTAGCATTTTTGGTTCCTATATTTTTCCTTTATTAACAACTTTAATCCCTGATGTCAAGTAGTAGGTTAACTAATGGCGTGGTAGCTACGTGACTTGTCACTTCATTAACGAGTCTAATATGGTAGTCACATGTAATTTTTTTTTATAAACTATGTTTTTAATCTCTCATCTTTTTATACTAGTTTATGACATTAAACTAGTTGATAAGAGATTAGAAACATAATTTATCAAAAAAAAGTACACATAATTATCACCTCAAACAAATTGATGACATGGAAAGTCACTAGTCATATGACTATCAAGTCAAGTCATCAATTAATGTTGCTACTTGATGATAAGGACTAAAACACTATAGAGACCAAAAATTCTAACAATTTTGTTTAAAAACTAAAAGTGAATTTTACAAAAAGTTTAGGAACTAACTACATAATTAACCCTTCTTTCTTTATAATTAATTAAAAGTTATTAATTTTTCTTGTTAATTAATTAATAGAAAATGTTATTTCTAAGAAATTCAAATAATTAATAAATGTTTTTTTTTATAAAATTTATTTCAAAAAATAGGATTCTAAGACAAATAGTTTAATTTATTTAATTCAAAATAAAAAGTTCCCTATGTCGTATACAACCTAAAATGTTAAGTGTTTACATGGACAAATGGCCTTCAAAGGAAATACAAGAAAGGAAAGGGTTGTTTTTTTTATTTTTAAATAAAAAATTATTAATATATTTTAAAAAAGAAATCATTGACTAATTTCATTATATTAAATGATAAATATCTCTCACTTATTCATTTATACTCTCTTATTTAAAAAAAAAAAATCAAATCTACTTTCTATATATAAATTAAAACATATGACTTAAAAAACCAATATGTTGTTGGTTTGAGTGAAACTAGACTCGAGTATTTATGTTAGACAAATGCACCTTAGAAAATTTTCTATCAATATACAAATATTTTTTTTCTATTTTTAATTCCTAAAAATACATAATTATATTAATTAAGGTAATTGTAATCAATATCATTTTCATAATTTGAAAATTGAAATTGATAACATAATTATATTCTAATTCAAATTAATAAATATTTTGATTCAAATTATATATATTATAATCTTACTTCACTTATGCTATGAATTTTAGCATTCTTATATTGTTTTTTTTTATTAGTTGCATTCTTATATTGTACTACATACTTTAGTCGTTTTGCTAAATTTATAATCCAAAATGCACTTGCATCCAAACTTTAGGCCTCCCTTTTACCATATTCGGTTACAAATATTTCATATATGTTATAAGCTTACTTCATTCCAGTTATGAACTTAGGCCTAAAGTTATAAACATTTGGATTTTTGTGTTTGTAACCATGAATATAATATATAATATAATTTACATTTTTTTATTAATAAAATTGTTAATTATTAATAAAAATTACTAACATTTAGGATGGTTATTTAGTTTAATATAAAATAAAATCAAAGTTAAAATCATAAAATTATGTACCAAAAAGTTAAAATCATAAAAATTGAGTATTTCAAATAAAAAATGGAAATTCAGAAGTACTATGATTTCTTAAATGAACGAAAATATTTTGGAAGGAGCTAATTCTTACTCTTTTTTTTTACCATGGTTGAATTGTTTATACATGTGAATTAAATTAAAACAATAATTATATTAATATATTTTTATTTATTTCTTCATTTTATTTTCTTTTTCTCAATTTCTATCGTATCACTTATTGTATTTTTTTTTATTCTTTCAAATTTTATTCTTTTTACTGTTTTCATGCACCCTATAATATTAGGGTGTACGTTATCAATACCCAAACTAAAATATCCAAAGTAACAGATAAATACGCAGAAATATAAGCGTATAATGGAAAATGCGACCGCTAGCACTGGACAATGCGCCACTTAGATACAGTACATTTGATGGAATTACTATAGTATCCTTTGTTAGCCACAACGTAGGAGCACCGAGCACTTATTCACTCGTCAACGAGGTTTGTCCTTTTTCGTCCATTCGTCCAATTTCAATGTGGACCCAATTTAACATTGATCAACCTTCCGACATTGCAGTATAAACAATATTTATATTTATCTATTTCCGTACTATATCTATATTTATATTACATTATAAATTATAAATACTGATAAAAAGAATATTATATTATAAATGGCAATATATGCAACTAAAACCATGTATCAATAAATTTTTTCCTACAAAATTCATGCTTTTTACATAAGTTGCTGTGTAACCAAATATTTAATTTCTTTTACAAGTTTTACTTGTGAAATTAAAATGAAAAAGTAAATCCTTGTTATAAATAATTTAATTTTATAACGTGATAAAATAAAATGATTTTTTTATAGAATAATAATAAGTTAGCTACTATTTTTTTTTGTATAAAATTAATTCAAACATCTATTATGTTAATCAATAAATATATATTTTAAGTGAACCCAAGATATTTCTTGATTAGAAGTTAAGGACTAATCAATAAATATATAATTTTTTAATTTTTACATTTTCATAATAAATTTTTGATTGTATAATTATTACTTACATAATTTTTTTCCACAAGTTTAATTTATGCACATTATTGTAAAATATTTTTATACAAATATTCAATAGGATTTAACTATTTTATCCCCATCATCTTAATAATTAGTAGTATAATCTGGCGGCAAAATAAATTTCTACAAAATATATAAAAATATTTTGCAATATGTACGTCTATAAATTAAATTTAAATAACATAGTAATTGAAAAAAATTAATGTTTAGCTAATAATACAGAAAAAAAAAACATTGTTATATTATTGTTAGAAGAAGATTCAACAGTAATAACTGTTACTTACTTGAATCTTAAAAACGTTTTAACTAATGTTCTTTTTTTAACAGAGTTTCAACTAATGGCTTGTGTTTTTTTGGTTGAGCAGTACTTCTTCCGTTCCAGTTTATATGATGTTTAAGATTTTAATACAGGTATTAAGAAATGTAATTAATTTATTGAATTTTTTAGAAAATATTAAATAACTTTTTAATATACTCTTTATCTCTCTAATTAATTACTCATAATATACTACTCCCACTAAGTATTAATTAAAGATAGTTCTGAAAAAAAATATTTAATATAATATTAATTTTGTAAAATGATATCTATTTTGGAACAAATTTTTTTTTCTAAATCGTCATATAATATAATCGGGAACGGAGGAAGTACAAGATATTATGACGTCACTGTGTTGTGTGATGACTAAGGAGGAAGAGAGGGTGACGCAACGGAGAATGAAGGGTAAAGGAATGAGGAATCACGTCGAGTCGACAGGTAAAGGACAATGACAGAGCCATCTCAATCTGGGTTCGTAGTGGCAGTAGCACGCGTGATTGCTGTGGCTGCGCACACACACACACACACACGTCTGAACGCTCTCATCGCAAAACCTGTTTCTTCTTTCTCGGTTTCCGTTTGCTTTGCTTTGCACTCCCCCAATATAAAATCATCATCTCATAATTTCAATTATTACTGGTAGATAAGTTTGTCGAATCAATAACATTATTATTTTATTTAATTAATGTATAAATGATAAATTAGTCTATGGTAGTAAGTAATATCCCCATTTTCTTCAAGATAAAGAAGTACGGATCATCTTATATTAGAGGAATTATTACGCACCCTATGTGTATGTATGTATACATTGAAGACACTGTTAATATTTTTTTTTTACCATTTTCAAAATTCCTTAATTGCTTAACTGCTTGTATATCTAACACAAAGTCAAATAACTATCTCAAGTGACACTCATTAATGTTTGTGGTACTATGTTAATATTTAATATTTTTAATTTTTTTTCTATATTATTCATCTACTTTAGGATGAAGATTAAGGACAAAAATAGTCATTTTAGAGTTTAGATGAAATTTAAAGAGAAATATTTTATAGAGATCTAAATAAAAATTCACCCATTTCACAAGGAAAAAAAATAACATTTCGAATTTTAGAAAGATGATACACAAAGAAATATTTTTATATAGATAAAAAATTAAAACTCACTTATTTTATAAAATCTAAAATATATTTAATCTTACTTTTTATTATTTTAAATGTTTTAATATGTTATATCAATTTAAAATATTTGTAAAATATATGATATATTTATTTACTAAAATAAATTTACAAACTGATATATTAATTTTTTTATTGTATCTTATTTTAATATATAATATAAAAACATTAACTTAACATAAATTTTATAAATTTAAAAATACACATACAGTAGAGTTAGAATACAGTGTACTTTTTGCACATGACCTAACATTACGTATGGATTATGTAATATGCAACCAAAATATCTAGCCGATTTTATCGGTTGATATTGGTGTTCAAATTGGCGAATCCAGAAAGTGTTATCTTCAACATCCTTATTATGATAAGAAAAAAAAAAAAAAACATTTCAATTTCATATACCATGTTGACACTTCTTACCTCCTATTATGATAAGAAAAAAGGCATTTCAATTTCATATACCATGTGGACACTACTTAACTCCTATTGGTCTTCAATAGATTTTTTTTTCCGGCATCGTTGTGTTATTTGCAACGTTAAAGCATTTACTTCTTAAATCAAAAAGTAAATGATCAATTAATCTTTAAATTTGTATTTTATTGTTATTTTTAGTTCTTAAAATTAAAAAAAAATAAGCCTCTGAAATTTTTTAGAATTTTATTGAAGCTCCTAAAATTAGCTTTATTTTTCTCATTTTATCTCTAAACTTATGTTATTATTATTACTTAAGTCCAAGGACTAGAGACCGAAATAAGAAAGATGGATTAATTTTAGGGATGTGTGATTTTAGTCCCTTGGAATTTCATAATCATGTGATTTTAGTCCCTTGGATTTCATAATCGTGCAATTTTAGTCTACCAAATTTCAATTTGGTATGATGACATTGTAGAGAAAAAATGAGGAAAAAAATTCACAGAATGTTGCAGTTTTATTCAAACTCATGCCACCACTTCAATGGTCTTCATTAAACCACTAGACCAACAACATTTTTATTATTAATTACCCCGCTCCTATATATAGGAAAGAAATGAGAGCATTTTTTTGGTCTAAAATATAAGAAACATAGTACAACTTTTAAATGTGTTAATTGCTAATTTTCTTTTATACTCTTAATTTATTGTGAAGTCTATTAATGAATATATGCATTCATTTCTCGTAGAAGTGGATGCATTTATTAGGATATTAACAAAACAAGATATACCCATTGGTTGGAAAAAGTTTAACACTTGATGTGAACAACTTTTTTTTTTTTAAAAAAAATCTCAATAACTTAAAGTACAAATCATTCTAGATTGGGCATGCTTGTTTTAGCTAACAATGATAATTTATACCCTATTTTTGGGGTGTATGAATGAAAAAGAGAGAGATATTTACTTATATTTATTTATTTTGTTCAATTTCATCCCACTATTAATTTAAGGTTCAATTAAGTCCCATAATTTTAAAATCGAGTCAATTTGATCCCTTTCATCCAAATTAACTTAAAATCGAATAATTTAGCAACGATTTTAAACTGTCACTAAAAATTCGTCACTAATTAATAAATTTTAAATTTTAATTTTTAGAAACCGCCACTAATTAGTGACGAATGTTTAGGAATGATTTAAAATCATCGCTAATCTTAAACACTAATGATGTTAAATCAATTTGGATGGAAGGGACCAAATTGATTCGATTTTAAAATTATGGGACCTAATTGAATCCTAAATTAATAGTGGGACAAAATTGAACAAAAAAAATAAATAGTAGGACCAAAAAATTAATTAAGCCTTTAATGAGTAAAATGTTCCAATAAACATTTTTGAGATGAAAAAAGATAGATATAGAGAAAAAACAAAGGAAGAAAGAGAAAGTAATAGAAGTGATAATTGATATGATAAAAAAAATTAAATGAGAGATAAGGAGAAAATGAGATAAAAATGAGATGGAAGAGAAAGTAAGTATATTTTAAGTTTTTTTTTAGCAATGATATTTGTACCTTTGGGATATGTCCACCCAGTGTCTACCTGGGTACATGGCTAACTATATTATAAATATGGTTAGTTTTGTTTTATAAGTGCTTAAAAGTATGTATGTAAATGAATGTGATTGTATATAATTATTGATGATGTGGTTAATACTAACCACTTATGAGGCAAAACTGATTACTATTAGACATTTTAATAATCTCATGATATTATTAACCACATGTGAGACAAAGTTAACCACAATTAGACATTTTGATAACCTCCAACACTAATCATATATCAATAATTGTATACAATCATGTTCATTTACTCTTAATCACTTTTTTTTTTTAATAATCATGTTATTGATACAAAGTATCCATGACTTTATTGAAGACTAATCTCTGTCAGGAACCTGACTAGTCACCTTTAGTGGGATCTCTCCTCCCAACCATGTTTTTTTCATCTACAAGATTCGAACCCGAAACTTTACTTAAGAGATCCGAACCCAGTTATAATATTTACAAAATTAATCATATTTACTTGTATAACTAATCATGTGTGATGGTCAATAATCTTATGTCACTATTAATCATTTATAAAAAAAAAATAACTATTATTAGATATTTTAATAACATCATAACATTCTTAATTATATACAATGATGTTGATATACTTTTAATCACTATTGAAACAAAATCAACCATACTTATAATATAATTAATTAACTACTAGTTTTGGCAATCCAACAGTATGATTCTCTTTTTTCTTTTTTTTTCAATTTTAATTGCTACGTGCAAGCAAAAGTATACAAAGTACAAACATAACAACATTGCAAATTGGACATGCATGATTTAATTTTTCTTTTTTTTTCTTTTCATATAGGCCTTATTTCGATTCCTTGAAGGAGAATGCCCCTTTTCCACTTACCACCCTTGACCTCGTACACCTCCTTGTCCTCTCCATCACCGTTGAAGAACTCACCCAATTTGACCTCCATCCACCCATCTTCTCTCTCTTTCGGATACTCCACTCCATTAAGTAAACGAGCACGAACAATGTTAAGCATATGAGGAACAATCTGGTGAATTGGCCTCTTTGCTGCTTCCAAGTACACCGTTCTTCTTTGACCATCACCTTCTCCGACCATTGGCGGATCTATGTTGTCCTGAGGGAGTGCAGATGCACCCGACTTTGATAAAAATACAAAACCTAGTATTGTTATAATTTTGTCCCTTTTATTTTTATAATTTGATCTCACTACTCTCAATTTTTTATTTGGGATGCAAATGCACCTATAGACTTTGAGAAAAATACAAGTAAATATCTAGTGTTATTATCAATTTACCTCATCTATTTTTATAATTTGAACCTGCTGCCCCTAATTTTTTGTTGTTATCAATTTTTTTTATTGACGAATTTTGTTCATTTTCAGCTCACTAAATACTTTTACCGTTGTAATAAAAAAAATATACTTTTACCGTTTATTCAACTACACATTTTATTCCATCTCATGTTTTATTTTCATATGCATAGTAATCATGATTTTAAATTGTGGTCGACAATCGCAGTTACGGCTACAATGCAAAGGTTTTTCAATTTACTGCAATCACTTTTTAATCACAATTGTGAACATGTCAACCACATTTTCCCTCAATTTCTCACAATGTCAATGATTGTGACAAAACCGCAACCATCACTCCTTTGCTTAAACACAAGGTATGCCCATTACGATGTATTTGGGGACAACATACGAGTTTTGATCTCGCCCCTGATTTCCAGCCAACACACATTAACAAGTTCTGCCACCTCCGAAACCCTGCAATTCAAACAATGATCAAATAAAATAAATACATGAATCGTTCAATTTCAGATTAATTAATCCAAATAATAAAAACAATGGCACAACTAATTAATTAATTAGGAAATAATTACCTGGCTTCTGGAACAAAACCAAACTCCACCTCCAATACTCAGGATTGACATCCCAAACAATGGAAAGACTCTTGGCAGAGAGCATGCTGCATTTTTTCCCATTCAGCGTGTATTCCAAGATCTGGTGATTTGCCAATTAAACATATATAATTATTAGATCATTAAATTATTTTCAATGTTTCATGTGCAAATTTTTTAAAACAAGAAATAGATTGAAAACAAGTTAACATTTTTGTAATTAAAAAATGAAAACAAAAAATATAAAAATGCAAGTATACGCCCAATATTGAAAGTTTCTTGAAATTTAGTATAGTGTGTTTTTAATGCACATTTTATAAAATATTTTAGTGTTTAGTTTTCTAACAATTAGGTATC